>OU744794.1:17405712-19905712 GCA_916614155.1 Mesoligia furuncula | reverse complement strand
TTGAGTATGCCAAACCGATGTTCTTGTGTTGTTAGTGTTCGCGGTAGAAACACGGATTATTAATTGTTTAAGTTACCCAATAAAATTTTAAAGAAAACTGTTATTTCAGTCTTTTTTTCGAACTTTTGTGTTAGTGGTTCAAATGTCAAAAATCCCTTTATTAGGAAAATGGCAAATTTCTTTATTAATGCAAAGGTGACTTGGTTTATCGTTACTGTGACAAACGAAAACACTTTATTTGATGAATCCTTAAAGAAAATTTTAATTAATATCAATCAGGAGAAAAGTTATTGCAAAAATATATGTTGATCCCTAGACACTTTTGATGTGTGTATTTGGGAACCTAGATATTCTGTAATCTAATCGGAATAAATACACACTACCTAAGAATATGTTTGAATTACAAATTATTTTGGTATTACGTTTGTATGAACTACGCATTAGCATGCGTAGTTCGCCGGCCCGCTATCTGAAAATTCATTAGGGCGCGGTCAGATCGCACGCTATAAACTAGTGGATAGTGTCCTAGTAAAGTTATAGCGCATGACGGTCAGATCAGTGAGCTTTAGATATGCGGATATTCTTAGAACTTAGCCTAAAACTACTATGGTTGAGCTAGTATCTCCTGGCTCAACTACACTAGTTTTACAAGCTGAGCTGGGGTCACATTAGTTCGCAATGTTAACTAAAAACTATTGAGCTATTATGTTGCCATTTCGCTCTAACCTAGTAAATCAAATGGCAGCTGTATTCTTCGTGACAGTCACTTTTGGTGTTCAATTTGGAAGAATTTAACCATGTAGGAAACAAAAAGCAACAAACAGCGTCCATACAAATTCAATCAAATTCACTCAAATTGAATGCCAAAAGAGAACCTTGTAACATTACCTTACCATGTAGTCATTACTAGCGGAAAGGAGAGTGATTCCATTTTCATTATTGCGTGCATACTAATATACCATCATACCATACTGCGATCGCCAACCCGCCTGCCAAGCGTGGCGATTATGGCAAACCCCCCCCAAAATTGGGGGAGGCCTATGTCCAGCAGTGGACGTCTATCGGCTGAAACGACGTGCATACTAATGGAAAAAAAACAAGAAATAACAAAGTCTAAGTCAAATAATTTATTTCAAATAGCAAAATCAATAGGCACTTTTGAACGTCATTATTTTATTTCAAATAGGTACATAGGCACTTTTGAACGTCAAAAATAAAATAAAATAGAATTGATTCTAGTCTTCTAAAAAGGTCGTGTTCGTATGGAGAAGTGCGTACGTGTAGAGTATTTAACGAAACAGTCCGCAGTGAAATTTTTGCTACAAAGATGATAATTAGATTTAGGACTCCAATTTTCCATTTTCATGTTTTTCGGCCCTGCTTAGTTGAGTTGGTGGGAAATCTGAAATCAAGTATTTAATTAAAGTAAAACTGACTAAAGTATACAGTACATTGTAGATGGCAAGTTTTATTTTGATGTTAGGTCTTTACTTCGGAAACAAGTAGGTACACATTACATATAATACTAGCTTCCGCTCGCGGCTTCGCCCGCGAGATATGTCGATAAAAACTATACTCTGCCAAGTAATGAAATCCGTTCAGTGGTTTAGGCGTGAAAAGGTAACATACAGACAGACAGACAGAGTTACTTTCGAATTTACCTATAATATTAGTATGGATTTATCTGTTGAAATTAGAAACTAGTATTTGCAAATTTGTTTTAGGTAGGTAATCAAATTGCAGAAATTTCTGGCGACAACAAATTTCTATTAAAGACGTAAAATTATTAACTGTCTGAAGAAAATTATCGACACATTATCGACATGGAACATTTACAACCCTATTCAAATTATTGTATTCGATATATGTGAAAACTGAGCCCTAATTATAATTAAATATCATGGGATACGAATGAAAACATTTATTCTAAATGTAAGATAGTATTAAAAATACTCACACAAGCAATCGAAACATTTATAGTCATGAAATTCACTTACTTGTGAAAGGCTAATCCGCTGCCTTTTTGACAGCGAGATTTACGAAATGCGCATGCTTTCATAATAAAAATGTTCTGAATATCACGTAGTAAACACAAAATACACAAAATAAGGTAGTTTTTCACGATTTAGACCTAAATCATTAGTCACGAAGTAAACAATTCAACGTCCATTTGAAAGAACGTGTCATTTTTAGTTCCTTGGGGCTACGAGCGGGGCGCTTTGAATCGGCACAAAAAACAACTGTCATTTCGTAGAGTATCGTTAGTCCAGCGTACTTGTATTATAGAGGTCAGTGAGCCAGCCGTAGCCGCCACAGAGTACTTTTTAATAGAACCGCCCTCCCTGACTGACTGGCGACAGTGGCGACTTCCGTGTTTATTGACGTTTGTCGCGCGATAGTAGGTTGTGTACGTACGTAAAATAAAATCAATTATTATTTGTATAGCGTATCGGAGCACGCGTTACTAAGGAAAAAAATCGTCACAGCTGAATGCAGCAGTGATACATAGTATTTCATACAAGGCTACTATATTTTAAATACGCACAATGGCACTAGCACCCGAAAGCACAAAAATCTTGGAATTTTTGGAACTCGTCGGTCGTCTGAAGGTAATAATCACTCAATATTTCAGCAGTTGCTATTTGCCTCAGAAGCATATCGATTTCTTGTCAAAGAAAAGCAAAGAATTAATTTCACTACCTGCTTTTCTGTACCGTGAAAAATAATTTTACATTTCAGATTTTTAGTTACGTGATTTCAAAAGTGTTTTACTTATTTATCAAATAATTTATTTCCGAAGCTATCTAGGCACATCAAGATCCTTTGTTTGCCTAAAATATTACCTAAATTAAATTGCTTATTAAGAATAGTCTTAATCCCTTCTGTGATTTTATTACTTTCTAATAATTTGCAGCATGTGAAGAGGACTGGCTGGGTGATATGTGATATAAACGAGTGTGAATCTATTGCTGGCCACATGTACCGCATGGGACTAATGACCTTCTTGCTCACTGATGAGAACAACCCTACCAAGCTAGATAGGTTTAGGTGCCTCCAAATAGGTATGTAAATGCTGTGCTTTGTTGTTTTTCTAAATGTTCTAGAAGTATCTAAGTTTCATTCCAGTTTGGTATTATCATTTCTTGATAAGTCGTTTTTAACAAGTGTTTGGGAATCTCATTATAAAATAGTTTGTCTCACCAGTTTTGTTCTAATGGGAATACAACTGCAAATCTTTTCAATAATCTGTAATAGCAGATTATCAATCACGTGCCATCTACTGAAGTAATTTGTTACTATGTTTTTTTCTATTCTAAATTCGTATTTAAATGCTTTTCAGCTCTTGTCCATGACTTAGCAGAGTGTATAGTTGGGGACCTCACACCTCACTGTGGAGTTTCGCCAGAAGAGAAGCACCGGCGCGAGGATGAGGCTATGCAAAAGATTGCAGAACTCACAGGCATCGCTGGTGATAGAATGTATGACTTGTACAAAGTGAGTATCAATAAAGCTCATAAAATTATTTATGTTCATTTGTATTGTTTTTATAAAAGCCAATTATTTTTATAAGAGTAACCATGGAGTTTTTTGCCTGCTCTTCTTCTTAAGAAACAACCAATTGGAACCATGCACCTAGCTTCTAAAGTTTCATAAGTGCCTATGTAATGTGATATAAAATATTTTGATTTTGAATAGTTCATAGCTTTTAGCAAGAGCTATTAGCAAAAATATTGAGATAATATACAGGGTGATTGGAAGAAGGGTGCGAAGCTTTAAGGCGAAGATAGTAAAAAAAAAATTAGTTACACTTTGTCTAAGACAACCATAGCTTAAATGGTTCTAAATTGTCTGTACTATCTTCGCCTTAAAGCTTTGCACCCATCTTCCAATCACCCTGTATGTCTTGTATGAGAATTTTTGTTGAGTATATTGGTAACCAGGGTTTTGCTACTGTAAACAAAAATGGGAAACATATTGGCACCCATCTGGCCAATATCCACCAAAGAAAACTAAATTAAACCTATCTATATGTATACCTACGAGCCAGACACAGAGCTAGGGTTTTTTTTTTGGGTTGGAAATCATCAAATGACCTCTCCTGCTCTGGGCGGAGCGGAAGGGAGTGTCAGACTCTTACTGGCTAAAACCCACTCGTGTTTCCTCAGTTGCCTGTGCCAGGGGTCACGGTATCTCTTTCGAACAATCCGCAACCCGGGCAGGCATCGGCCCTAGCGGACCCCGTCAGTTAGTGCTGACATTTCTTTGAGGCGCGCGTGGAACACAACGCGCCGTCGACCCGGGCCTGGAGCAATGGGCAGCTCGCCGTCCTTACCGGACGGCGAGCTGCCCATTGCTCGCCGGCCGCAAGCCCGCGCTTACGATGGCCGGGAATCGGCTATCGATTCCCGACGCCCAGGGCGTCTCCTGCGGCGGCCAGGGGCGTGAGGGCGCAAAGTTTGCCTCTACCTCACGCGCTCCGCCTCCTCCTTCGCGAGCATTACTGCTTCGCAGAAGGAGGCGACAGCCTCCCATGCACTCTCGCTCCGTACCATGGCCTGGACTAAGGCCGCACGCGAGAATACGCCGCCGTGAGGACACGGCGTTGCTCTAGTGGTAACGGCCTTGACTTAGCGAGTTATAGGTCGTAGGTTTAAACCCAGATACAGTACGACACAACTTAGATGTAGCATCGGCAAAATTCGTAAAACCGATCACATCCGAACTGAGTGCGCCTTCAAAATCACTAATCTTTATTATTGCTTTAGGAGAATATGATCTTTATGCAAACTCCATAAAAAAACTGAAACTCCTTTCTATTGGTTGTGTAAATCGGAAGTGATCGGTTTTACGATGCTACATATAAGATGTGTCATACTGTAGGCGCTTTACTCTGTGTGCATTATTTCATTACTATTGCTCAAAACGGTGAAGGAAAACATTGTGAGGTAACCGACATGTCCTAGAACCTAAAATTTAAAGACATGTGACATCTACCAACCCACACTGGATTATGGCTCATCTTACCGTTAGGAGGCCTGTGTCCTGTGTCCCAGCAGTGCGAACATTATGGCTGATTATGTAATGTACCTTAAACTTGTATCTTAAATTATTTAGAAATCCTTTGTTTCAAGTGCATTATTGCAGTAGTGATTACATTGAGGAAAATTCTAACAAGATAAGATAGCCAATACCCTGTATTAGCAATCTCGACAAGTTTCGACACGTATGTTATGTGGAATTTGTAATCAATCATATAAACACCCGTATTTTTTTCAACCTCTGCCTGTTGGGCAAGGGTCTTCACCATCTTTCTGTTATTTCTTTACCCACCTTGTGTAACTTTACTACAAGTAATTTTTTTTGTACTTTTGCTAGCCAGCAAAATATAGGGTGTTTGGAAGCTGGATACAAAGCCGTTTTTTTTTTTTTGCGGATGGGAATTCATTACATGACTCCTCCCGCTCTGGGTGGAGCGGAAGGGAGTGTCAGAATCTTACTGACTAAAACCCACCCGTGTTCCTTCCTTAGCCCTTTATGTCCCGGGCCAGCGGTAACCCTTTCGGACAATCCCGCTGAAGGATACAAAGCCTTAATGGGTGATACACCATTTAGCATTTTCAGCCATACATGTCATATAGACAAAGTATGTTTTTTTTTTTGAGTATGTTTTTTTGAGATGATGACATGTCTAAGACATGTCATCATCAGCCTTTTCTCAACTATGTTGGGGTCGGCTTTCAGTCTAACCGGATGCAGCTGAATACGTCTAAGACATGTCTCGCTCAAGATGCTGTAAATGGTATCTACTATCACTTCCTTAAAGCTTTGCATTCAGCTTCCAAACACCCTGTATAATCTTAATCATATTTATAGTTAAATCTAAGGCCCGTATTGCAGAACCTCATTCAAGCATTACTTAAAACTAGTTTAGAGCCATTTGATTGGTTGAAACTAGTTTCAAGTAATGAGTGAGCTTCTGTAATGCGGGACTTAGCCATTTTGATAAACACTCAATTTGTGCACCCGACGACGTGACGTGATCCAATGATAGTGAGCTCAACCATCGCTTTCCATCAGTCGTGATCAGAGTCAAGAGGAGGCCCATTCAGCAATGTAAAAAAATAGCTCGAAACCAAAGGCAAGTCATTTAACAATCAATCTTTTGTTTTTCCAGGAATATGAGAACCAAAGTTCACCTGAAGCTAAATTCGCCAAAGACTTGGACCGCTACGACATGATACTGCAGGCATTTGAATATGAAAAACGTGAAAATACGCCACAGAAGCTGCAAGAATTCTTCACTGCTACTGAAGGAAAATTCAACCATCCATTCATTAAGGATTTGGTTACAGAACTTTATAAACAAAGAGAGGAGTTCGAAAAGAAATGTCTAACAAATGGTCATGTATAATGTTAGAAAATTTTCTCTTCCATGCTGCTTGTGTTATAATGTTAATAATGCTAGCATTGTTACCTAGCCAAGCTAGTTAGTATTATGTTTGATTGCACAGAGTGAACGGAACAAAATTAAACTGTGCACTTCTGCAGCCACTACCGCTAAAGCCTGCACCAGCACCACACTACTCGAGAAGTTGCTCGAAGTTACACGAGTTTAAAAGGCACTTCGGTTCGCTTCGTCCAACCTCGCCTCGACTCGGGCCACTTTCAATCGTTGTCGGTCTTTGCGCCCGAGTCAAAGGACTCGAAGCGTCCCGTAGCTCTTAGTATGAGTGTATAGTCACAGACTTCGGACATCAGTCAATTTCAACTACTTCGTCGCAGCAACTTCGCGAGTAGTGTAGTGCAGGAGCACCAGTATGACTTATTTATAAATGATGATAATAATAATATGCATAATATATCAATGCCATTTGGTTTTGATGATTCATCTGTGACCTTAACTGGCTACCGCAGTGCACATTTAATTAGTTAAATTATTATGCTGACAAATAGGTATAAAATACTTTTTGTTTGGTTATTTATAAGAGATTTAGTGAAACCTGTTTTGAGATATGCCTACTTGGTAATCTCAAACGAAAACAGAATTTTTGGAATAGGTTTACATTTTTTTCAGTGTGTGTAAATTTTGCGTTACTTGTGTCTTTTTATCACTCATAAATATTCGAATATGCACACAGTGTTACCAAATTAAAAGCTAAATATTGATACTTATATTATGTTAAGTGATTTATTATTCCATTGCATAATTTTAAGTAGCTAACAATATTATTTTATCAATGAAGTTATAGAAAGAAGTACTTATAACACAATATATTTTACAATTCATGTGTTTTTTTGTTTAAGTTGTTTATTGGCGTAGTATTAAAATGAAAAAAATATTCGTATTGATTACGTAAGATTTTGTAAGCCATTTATAATGAGCTAGCAGTAATTATTATTACCATAAGACCTACCAAATATCATTCCCACTAGTCACTGAAATGACATCAAATTATTTTAATGTTACTGGTGTTTAACCATCTTTCTGAATAGAAAAGTTAGTATTTATTCTTTCTTACATAGGTATTATTATTTATAAAATTGGATGTTGTCAACTGTATTTATGGATGTGTTCCCACTGAGGTGGAGACGAGCGACATGGAGCGGAGACGTGCGGGAATATAACAATCACAGATGAAACGAGACGCAATGTGGCATTCAATCAATGTGATTGGACGTATCCTGCAAGTCTACTGTCCGCTCATCTCCGCTTTCTGCATCCCGTCATCTTTCATTTTCTCTCCTGGCACTTGCGTCAGAGGCTTTTATTCGGTTGATTAGTGTGCCATGTCAAGCAAGTGTGATAGTGTTTTTTCTAATAATCTCTAAATACTTACGTACTTACATAATAATTCAAATTATTGTTCCCTCAGCGTACTTCAATTACACATTTTTTTTACAATTTTCGATTTTTATTTATTTATGTTATCAAAACCCAAAATCTTCCTTACTAACGAGATATATCATTTAGATAGACAATTTGAACAAACACATTCGTAATAATATTGAAATATATTTATTTATAACTATGGTACTTAAAACGAAAGCAGAAATACTATAGATACAATATTCATTTCACTAACCCTCGAATTCTCAAACAAGATGTTTTCTGTAGCTACATCGTTCTAGTTGCAACACTACAGCATGAGACTTATTATAACTGCGACATAAAATCGAGTTGTGTCTAGGAAATTTTCACACATGACATAGATGCTCTATAGGATGCATACCTAAAATCATGTATCCTGAAGAGTAGTCGACTCAACTGCCAAAATTATAAATGAAGGGATGGTGTGACTTTACCTACACAACACAATATAAAGTGTTGAATGTTGTGTTAATGGTAGGTAATCAAATAAATCACAGGCATCTTTCCAATGACAAAACATAACACAGTTAGTACTTTTAAGATTTTATTGTACAAAAAATGGGTAGTTGAGTATACATACAAACCTATTCAGTCAAAATTAACATTAAGATTTGCATAAATGCTAAGACCTATTGTGACAAATCTGTTCCCAATTTGCCATTGGAACTGTGATTGTTTAGCCACATTAACAAATTATAACTCTTCAGATCATGCTTGCTCAAATCCTAGGCACCCAATTCAACTTTTAACATAATAAAATATTTATTATTTGGATTTATAATTAAATTAGGCACTCTTTAACGCAAAATTTTAATGTTATTCTAGTTTATAGGATTGCTTATATCACATAAACAATTTCAGCTCTCCACTGACAAGCTCAAAACTTTATGTGAGTATACATAATATGGAGCAGTCAAGAACCTTCATATTTAATATTAATATTATTTTTATTAATTAATTAGCAGTTTGTTTTTGGTTATTCATTTTTGCTGCTTGTTCTTCTTCTTTTTTTCGTTGCTTTTCTCTCATTAATTCGGCATCCCTGAAATAAAGACAAACAAATAATTAAAAAATGATGAAACAATAATGTGATATTGTCATTAGATTATCTGCTTCTTATCATCCATAAATCACTGTAGCATCAACAAAGGTTACCAGAAATTCAAGTACTCATAGAAACAAGAAGGGTTAAAACGTGTGGAAGCATTTTAAAATCTTAGTCAGCAAATAGTACAATACTTTTTACATTGATCAAATTACCTGACGCGGGATATTTTTTGTCAAAAGTTTATTTCAGCAAGGGTCATCCAATACTGCTTAACTGGCAACACTATCATAAAAGTTGTGTATAATTAAGAATAAATACCAAAAGATGTAGTTTGAAAAAAGTTTTACGTTCAGAGGTTATAAAAACAAGTACCTATGTTTCCTTTCTTGTAAAGACATACCAGTCTTTTCATTGGCATTCTTTTTCTTTTGCTGTTCTTGCTGCTTCTTTTGATTTTTGGCGCGAGCCAAATCCCTCTGGTTTCCACCTGTAACAAAATTAACACTCATCTGTCTACCTACTAAATAATTATGTAGAAATGCCATGTTATGTCAATTCACAACAATAGCATGCTTTAATTCTATTAATAACACGCGATAAGTAATATTAACATGTGATAATGGTTCACTAGAGCGAATAGAAACAAATTTTATGATACAAACCAAAGCGTCACCCAAATATGACTCGTGTCTGAGCTCGTGTCATGGATATTAAAGCTTAAACGTGGTGTAATCTAGAATGTTCGGTGGAATTTGTCCATCCAGGACCATTCTCATTCTAAAGATTGAAGGGTATACCTTGATGCACTCAGTGGTAACTTGTAATTGTAAACATGATTAAATAGATGTGTGTCACTGTACTTACGGGTCATTTCGAATAATTAATTACTCAACGCCACCAAGGTTGGACTTGTCGAAAGTCGCAATTACCTAATTGTTGTTTTAGCGGTATGGAAGACCGGACGATACGCTAGCCCGGCCGAAACCTAGGACAACGCACCGCCCTCCTTACCAATACGAAAGAAACTTTGAAAACAACTAAAAGATAACGCTAGCTTATAACAAAACGCCAAAACGCCTCAGCCAGCTGGCCACAACCACAAACAAAATATCAATGACGCTATATATTTTTAATATAACTTTTTTCAACTATGATACCACGCCTTTTAAGCTAAATGGATCATGTTCAGCATAAGGTACCCCCTTTCTTCTCCTAAAATTGTTTGTCCGAAAATCATTTTCCTTAACACGTTTGCTATAAACTTCAGTAATCATATTTTCAAAAATACGAAATTTTGTTTTACGTAATTATGTTTACTTCTAAATCTATTCTGTCATAATATCGAGTACTATAATAATTGAATCTCCTAATTTTGCATGAAATAAAGTCATAATTATGTCCTAAGTATTGTATTATATAATGTGTGTTATTCCGAATGTTCATTTATAATAAAATTGTTAGCACTAATACATTTGCTAAAAATTAGGTTTTAGTGACAGAAACGAATCTTCTTCTTCACGCAGTCTTGTCTGCCCTACGCCTAGAGTGTAATTTAAAATCGCGTAGGCGCGTAGGGGCGAGGCGGACCGCGGGCTTAGGAGCAGGAGGCTGCGAGCGAGCCGCCGCGTCTGGGGCTGGCCGGCCAGCAAGCCGAAGCCGCGATGGCCGTTTGCGACGATTAGCACGCATAGAACCGCCGGAGAACCGCAGCGCCGGAGCCGTGACAGAAACCATGCCTGCTGCATGTTGCATGCTCGCTTGCATGCTGCATGCTTGCCGCATGCTCGATGCATGCTTGCTGGATGCTTTCTGCATGCTTTCTTGCATGGTGCATGCTTGCTGCATGCTTGCTTGCATGCTGCGTGCTTGATTGAATGCTGCATGACAAAAGCCGTGACAAAAGCCATATTGCTTTTGCATCTATTTATTTACCTATTGTTTCAGTTGAATTTGGTAAAATAAACAATTGTAATACAAAATTAGATAATTTGTAATTTCAAAAAATGCTATTTAAACGTAGATACATTAATTGTAGTCGTAATTATAAGGTTATAATGCCTAGTTTTAGTTTAGTAGACAAATTCTAAGCTAATTTCATAATAGCTGCGATTGCCTTCAAAAAATTACATTTTGTGTATTCCGATTGTTCCTCTAAGATGTTATTGTATTAAAACCATTATTAGGATAAATAAACATTAAGTAATTTGAATTTATGACTTTTATTGGAGACGGTTTTAGGTCTTTTGTATATTACTGATTGTAATATTTATGACAAACAGGGCATAATGTATTTAGGGATTTCAATTTTATGTCATTTGATATTATGTGACATTAACTTCGGGCAAGCTATCATTCCGACAAGTCTGTGTGGTGCCGGACTTAAAGAATACCACCACCCCATACATCCCGTGGGTGTCGTAAAAGGCGACTAAGGGTTGTACCGGAGAATGGGCAGCAGCGTTCTCTATGCATTCCACCACCATACCATACTGCGATCGCCAACCCGCCTGCCAAGCGTGGCGATTATGGCAAACCCCCCCTTTTGGGGGAGGCCTATGTCCAGCAGTGGACGTCTTTCGGCTGAAATGATGATGATGATGATGATGATTTTAATGAACATAAGTAAGGTAGCTGTTTCTGAAGTGGAGAGTGCTATTACAAAATTTATTTTTAGGGAGGCGTACCAAAATGGTAAAATGGAACCCTTATGGTGAGACTCAGTCTGTCTGTCTCAGCTGGATATCTCAAGAGCTACTAATGGCATGAACTTGAAATTTGGAATAGTTTTAGATGACGTTTGCCCAACTATTTTGCAAATAAGAAAGAAATAAAATTATATGTATATTTTTAGCAACTAAGTCTGAAAAATTCGAAGTGGGGCTTCTAGGGCATGTGGGATATCATATGAAAGAGCACAGTTTGCACATTCTCAAACATTTTTTCTTTTTTTTAGGCCTCATAGTTTTAGACTTTTGATAAAAAATGTAAAAAAAATACCGTCCCCCCCGTTCTCTCTGAAGTTTGCAAAGAGAAAAATCTGAAATTATTCTATGTGATAGAAGTTTATGATAGCACACTTTTTAGAAATCATCAACAAAAGTTACATTAGTTCCACTATCGGTCAAGAGATGACGCTGACATCAAACTGCAATATTCTACACCGCAGTGCACAGTGTTAAAATTTTCTGACGAATATAGGCCTCGCCGATGAAAAATAAAAACCATGATGGTACGGAACCCTCGGTGCGCGAGTCCGACTCGTTCTTGACCGGTTTTTGAAGTGAAACTTCTTTACGCACGCTTGACTTGGGGAGTAAGCTGGCGAACGCGTGACGTAAGCGTTACGAAAAGTGTGATCGGGCAAGGCGAACGGAAGTTAAGTGGGGGATATAAGCAAGAGACAGCAGTGCGCGCGCACATTTTCGTTCTCTCTTCCTCTCTTCTTATTAAAGAAGTTTCACTTCAGTCGTGTGGTTATAACCACACTCGTTTTTTAACTTGGTGGGGTCCTTTTTTGCAAATCTATTGTTTTCGGGCTACTGTGGAGAAGAGAGTGAGAGTTTTTCTTGACAAATATGGCTATTTCAAAAATGTAAGTAGAAGATAGAGTTAGAACCTTTAGCTTTTTAAAAATTAGTCTACAACTCTCGTATGTTGTAAGCGCCCCAGTTATTGCTCGCAAGTATTTTTTTTGCGATAAGAAAGCTCTTAGTAAGCTGTAAGCCGAGTAAGCCGTACCTCAATACAGACGCTACGTAGTCGTGATAGGCGTTGAGTGTAGCTTCTTCATTCGCTGTTTTGCGAAGTTCTCTTAGTGCGTATACAAATCTGTTTATTTTTTTACATAGATTTTCAATGTCCCCAATTACAATTTTCATCTTGTGTTAGACCTATCGTACATCTCAAAAGCAACTGCGCAAGGTGGGCCGCGAGGCTCTTATAATAGGGACGTGTTGCAAAAAACAGCAAAAGCCTCGCGGACCTCGAGGCCCCAAAAGGCCGCGCGGCCCTAGTGGGGACGCGCCTTAAGCCACAGTATTCAGCTGGCAACACAGCTTTCTTCAGTTCTGTGAGTAGTTGGTTGAGTACTTCTTAGTCTGTGGCTATGTGCTTCAGTTTTCTGCATGAATAAAAAAAATAGCAACTGTCAAAATGTCGGTCAATGCACAAATTCATCTGAGTAGCAACGAAAATAATAAAAAGAGTGATAAGACACTGAAACAGTTGTTTCCTAAACGCGATGAGTGCTCCCATGTGTCTTGTTATTGGCAAGTTTTTTTTCTTTACCCCTCCATTCGTTAAAACAATAAAAATATTCAATTAAACATGCCTTTGTTGTGTTCTTTTCTGCAGCGAGGAAAACGTTTGGAAACTATGTCAAGATGTATCATTAAGAATTCCTGAGGAATTGGATAGATGTTACATCGTTTTTATATCCAACCCTTGCCGTACGGTGCCTCTGTGGAAACAAAGGGCTGGGCGCGAGGAGGACCGTCTCGTCATATGGGTGTGTACCGAAATTATGTCACGACTCACGCTAATTAGTACTTATTAGGTTTTATTGTTCAAAGAATGTGAATTCCTTACACATGTGACATATAGTGCGATAATTTTTGCATATCCTCACCTTTATTAATCTCTCTCATGATTGTATTACTTACACATCAACATCTAAGGATAGTAGTATGATAGTTATTTACATACTCTTCAATTTTATCATTATTACAGATAACATAGTACCCATAACAAGAACCTAACCATTTACTATGAGTGTATCACTCAAAGCTTTGTATCTATTTATGACAAAGTAGAGTGGAACTACTAGCATTAATATAAATGCATAATTTTGTATGAATGAGAATAAAAATATATCAATTTTATTTCAGGATTATCATGTGATATTTCTGTATTCATGGGATAACAAAACTTGCCTTGTTTATGATCTGGATTCTGAGTTGCCGTTCCCAACATTTTTTCACAAATATGTTACTGAAACATTTCGTACAGATCAAGTGCTCAAGTCAGATTTTCACAGGTAATTAAATAACTGTATGGTAATTCACCATGATGAATGGATTCACTGTGGTTAAGAATTCATCGGCAAGCATGTTGATTATTAGCAATATTAATAAGCAGACAAACTGCAAATATTACAACAACTAACAATTTTCAGATTCTTCCGTGTAGTGCCTGCTAAGCAGTTCTTGCAGAACTTTGCGTCAGACCGACGTCACATGAAGAGACCGGACGGCTCATGGATTAAACCACCACCACCATACCCAGCAATATGCACATCAAGTAAGCATTGTACTTAACTAGCAGTGCCCGGTGGCTTCACCCACATCAGTTTCGATCCCGTGGGAATGTCAGGTTTAAAACTATCCTATGTCCTGTCCCTGGACTCAAACTATCTCTATACCAAATTTCATCTAAATTGGTTCAGGAGGATTGAGTATGAAGAGGTAACAGACAGACAGACACACTTTTGCATTTATAATTTTAGTATGGATTAATAATAATAATGTTGGTCTGTGGATGGGTGACCATGTTTACATAACGTGACCCCTCCGTGCCTCGGAAAGCACGTTAAGCCGTTGGTCCCAGCTGTCATTCGTGGATCTTTGACAGTCGTTACGGGTAGTCAGAAGCCCAAAAGTCTGACAACCAGTCTTACCAAGGGATATCGTATTACCCAGTAACTGGGTTGTGGAGTTCAGATAGGCAGTCGCTCCATGTAAAATACTGGTATTCAGCTGCATCCGGTTAGACTGGAAGCCGACCCCAACACAGTTGGGAAAAGGCTAGGCAGATAATGATGATTAATGTAATAAAAAAAATGGAGTAAGGTCTTAATTCAAATGAAGTTAATTCAGAGATTTCACAAATGTTTTACAAATTATCTTATTAACTTGCATGTATTTTTCCTTTTTGAATGTTTTCTGGCTCCTATCTCTGGCCAAGAGCCAATAGCTTAATCCGCTTACTTAACTAATGTGGAACATTTATTTACAAATGTAGTATACATAAAGCATTTTGTACAAAATTTACTTTTGTTTTGTTAGTTTTCTTTGTTTTTACTGGATAGTGTTTTGTTGGATGTTCGGAAATAGGTCACTGGGTCATTATTGAGCCCTAAACTAGTAGACTGTTATAGTACTTACTAAATATTTCAATACAGAATTATTTTATTACAAATAATAAAACATATTATTGATTAATGGAAATAACATTCTGTCTATTTATTATGAGTGTTTGTAAAAGTTTTAAATTGCATCATTCATCTCAACCTTTTCCAATAATACTTATTATAACAGATTTAATACTTGTACTATTCATAGTTTCACTTTGTCGTGTTTTTCTTTGGTAGGCGGTTGTTTTTTTTTTTTTTTTTTTTTTAAGTTTTGATAAAAGTGTTTTATGCATAAAATTTAAAAAAAACAACTTTTAATTGAATATAACATGCCGAACATGATAGACAAGCGGACCGTTGGTTGCTGCTCTCATAAAATGTATTTGGTATGTTAAATGAGTTTTGCAAGACATGAAATTCACATAATAAATGATTTTATTTTTGTAAGTAGGTTTGTACAAACACTTACACGTCAATCATATTTTTTTTTTAAACTAGATGAGGTCGGCTTTGCCGTCTGACTACTCTGAGAAGAAAGGCCGAAACAAACTCAGAGGTCACAGTCTCTTTTAAAGTCCAGACATAATCTTGGTCAGGTTATATCAAAGACATTAAAGTATTTACAATAGACGGGACATTGCGAACAAAACAGTGTTCCGATACTTGTTACCTAGTAGTAACAAGTCTCTCAGTCTAGTATGGTACGCCTGCGCGCCAAGTCGCATTGACGCATTCGTGTCCAACAAAAGAAAAATATTTTATATGGAAATATGCCGAGTTGTGCATTACGTTACTGCAAGTCTCGTTAAGGTAAAACAACTGGACCTAACTTCAGTTTATTTTCGTATGTATTATCTATATTTACTCAGTAATTAGAATTAAATAATTTTCATAAATAGATCTAGAAAATTTGTTTATTTTGTATTAAACGCCATCTATTGCTGAATAGCTTTACTATAGTTGGGTAAAATGACAGCTTAAGTGTTACCACTTTTTAACGAAATTAATTGACAAAATGAAAGGTGTGACAAAATAATCGATTCATTCAAGTAACATTCAGTTTAAAATCGATCCATGTTTAATTGATTTTATAAAAGAGGGTAATAATTATTAGAAGAATTAAAAACTAAGCTTGATGTGCTGGATGGTGTCTGTACAGACACTTTTATACGTCAATCATATTTTAAAAACCAGATGAGGTCGGCGTTTCCTATCTGACTAATCAGAGAAGAAAAGCCAAAACAAACTCAAGAGATATAATCTTGGTCAGATCATGTCAAGACCATACTGAAATGGTCTTTTGAAGAATTAACCATACGACACAGCACAGACCATAATAACGAAAATTTATTAATTTGTATGAAAAAAGAATTTTATAAATAAATAATTTGTAAACATTGAAACTATGTATACACGCCAGCACATCAAGCTACTACAAGCTGTCAAATTTATTTAATAGATTTTAAACTTTATGGCTAAAGCATAAGGTTCAAAGTTGATTGGGAAAATTTTACAGTTTCGGGTAGCTTGATGTGCGTCTGTACTAATAATTTTATTGCTTTCCTAACTTTTTGGCACTTATTGCAATCTAAAATGCGAAAAAATTGTCTTACTAACTTTTTTCAATATTATCGATATTGATACCTTTGAATCTATATGGTAAAATCCCTACCACAGGTTTTTTTAGTTTGTACTTAGTGTCACCCCGCATTGCCAGACCTACGGATTTATACATAGATCTACGGACTTTGGACCTCACCTCGGTTATACGTATATCGATATAAGATTTACAAATATTTGCAAACAAAAGAGTAAAAAAATAATTTTGCAAAAAACGAAACGCAACCGACAATTGCAAAAAAGGTCTACTTTACACAAAAAGCAATATAAAACACAAAAGCATAATAATTCGGCGGCAAAGCAGGCACATTTAAAATTATTTTGTTTTAAAATGTAAATAACTACTTACTTAAAACACACACTGAAACTGATACCTTGTCATAGACGGTGACACGGACAATGAATAGTAGCGAATAAAATTATACTTAGAATATTTTTTCTGCCTGAGTCAATTTTTGCCTAATTTGTTTAGTTTTCGATATTTATCTAACTGATTTGATTTATATTAGATTTTTCAGGCACCACCGATCAGATTTTCAATCCATCGATTGAGAATCGTATCTGGCAACACTAGCCACACTGGCCATCTACCGGGCAATAGCTGAATCTAATTGAATAAATTGCCGCTCTAATTTTGCTATTCTTTGGCAGATGGCAGCACTGAGACATGGGATCACAGTTTTTGTAAGACATTTCTTTGCATAGACCCTCTATTGTACCTATCTTAAATCTCTTTGGGTTATATGAAGACCATGTAGATGGATGTCTGAGATGGTCTTTTGAAGAAAGAACCACACAGATTGAGAAATCGAGCAGCTCAACTCAAAACTTAAGGAGCTCAACGATTCGACGAACAACCCCAATTAGCTTATAGCTTGCTTCTGCAAAATAAAGATAGTCTGAAAATCGGCAGCATTTCCCCACAATAGGATACCGTACGACAATACACTATGAAAATAGCTAAAGTACACTAAACGGGCAGACTCTATATCAGTTAAATTACGACTTTTTCTAACAGCGTATGCTGCGGAACTTAGGTTTTTTTGACAATTTATCTATATGTGGACCCCACTGAAGCTTAGCATCCAAAGTTATGCCCAAGAATACAGTGTTGTCTTCAGGATTTAATTCCTCGTCCTTTATCAACACATTAGTTTTCACCTGCCCAATGTGGGGTAGCGTAAACTTAATGCATTTGGTTTTTTTCTCGTTTAGAAGCAAATTATTAACATTGAACCAGTGGACTACTTTCTAGATCGCGGTATTTACATCGTCAGTAACCAACTGCTGACGTTTAAGTTTAAACAAAAGAGAAAAACAAAAAATGTCATCCAAACAACTCTTTAACATGATTATCCTTTATGAGGTACGGCAAGTCATTAATATAAATAAGAAACAAGAAAGGACCAAGAACTGAGCCCTGTGGGACTCCCATTGTTACTATAGATCTGGGTGATCCTTGTTCGTTAACGTCAACGCTCTGTATCCTTTTACTCAAGTATGAAGTAAGAAGATCCAGAGCAGTGTTCCGGATCCCGTAGTGGCGGAGTTTCCTGATTAAGGTTTCATGAAGAACGCAATCGAATGCTTTGGACAAATCACAAAAGATGCCCAAGGCATCGCATTTATCTTCCCCTGCATTATAAAATATGTCCTAAAAGTTCAACACCCCGGCATCAGTAGTTGAACGACCCCTTGTAAAACCGAACTGTTTGCTATGTAATAATGTATGTTTATTAAAAATTTTTTGCATTTGGTCTAAAATTAATTTCTCAAAAATTTTACTCAAGGTAGGTAGTACAGAAATAGGTCTATAATTTGTTGTATCTGATGTACTACCTGATTTAAACAAACGTATTATTTTATTATTTTTCATAAGGTCAGGAAACTCCCCATTGTCAATACAACTATAAGAGCTAGAGTAGGTGCTACAATGTCAATAATAGACTTAGCTACTTCTACAGAATTACCCCATAAATCTGTAGTTTTTTTTTACATTTGAGTGTGAAAGGTTTGTAGTGTGTAATGATTTGGTATTTTCAAAATCAAATACAGACATAGGGTAAATATTGTAGATCTATGTTGTAATAGAACATGTCCGGGATGTTATATTCAATTAAAAGTTGATTTTTTTTTAAATTTTATGCATAAAACACATTTTTAAATGTTGTGCTTAAAACACTTTTATAACAATATGATTTTTGGCATTTTCAATCTCAAATAGCAGCTAGGGGGTTTACTTTCGCTGTAATAGTAAAAAATGAACATGTTATTTCCCTTATGAAAATATTACTTTATTTTCTGCAGACTTTAATTTTTGGGTATAAAATTTTCGACCCTTGAATGATGTCTTTTTTCATTGCTATTGTTTTAACTCAGCAAAAAGAAGCATAAACATTAACATGTGTCTTTAATATTTCTGCGTAACTTTCATATTACTTTTTTTTCTTCTTTCCAGCTTCCACTCACAACTTAGATGAATACATCAACATGGACTTTGGAGTTGGCCCTGGTCAGGTATTTAACCTAACAGATTTCGTACAGCGGTTCTACAAAATGAACAAGTAGTACAAAAATATTGTACTGTTAGATAGTCAAATATTGTTTTAGATTAGTTCCATGATCCTCTTAATATGGTTTGTGTATCCCGTTGATTATGTTTTAATAATCCTTGTTTGTATTTTACCTTCAAAAATCCTAATACAGTGAAAAATTCTACCATGGTGCCATATTGCTGAAGTACTGACAAAAAAAAATGTTTTTACCTTGTGTATTTACCCATCGACTTATCCCTTAATTAGTGCTATCATTTGAAGGAAAATTGTTATTATTCAGTTAATTGTTATAGATCCCAATTCTAATAATGTTTTTGGGGGCCCTTTCAATTTGAAATCACAATAAATTAACAAAATCTTCCCACAAACACAAAGATATGATTATGCACAAATTGTTACCTTAAATGGAATTAACCAGTATGTATTAAGCTTCAATAAATATATTTTTATGTAGGTTTAACTGAATAAATATTGAGATTATACATTTTTAGTGGTCATTAAATTTTAATATTAAAATTATGCAGTTACAGTTAAATATAATCAGAAACCTACATAAGAATATCTAAAAAAATTATATACCTACTTTAAAAAATCATTTTGAATAAAAATAATAAGTAAGTACCTACATATTGAATATGGCAAATTATATAATATTTCAGGGCACTTCTATTCCCCATAAAGATTAGCTGATTTTAATATACTTAATTAGATAGTAAAATATAAATCATAAGGAATTTAATCGAGACGCTAGTGCTTGAAGTTTCAATTTTATATGAGTAATGAGTGAGTAGTGTTTTGGATGTTCTGCATTTTTTTTCTATTTGTCGTTATTGTGAAAGAGTATAATATTATTACGTAGATTGTATTCGTATTTATTCTCATTTTGACTGAGGTAATCCTTGTTTACGGATTGTGTGTTACCTTGAGTGATAAATTAACATTTAAGTAACTTTATAGTAGTGTATATGGTCGCAAGTAGCTTTTGTATGTTGTTAAACTATTTAATAATTTTGTAACAACTTTTATACACTCTTTTTATTCTTCCCTAGCACCCTTAGAAAATTGATAAAAATACCAAAAATATATTTAAGAATATTCGCTTACGGTAAGGGTTAATTCAATATATGAATATTGTATGATTCATTTCTAAGGAGAGAGTCAGTTTGTTTACGTCCTTCCACTTCCACCTATGTATGTATTAATTGAATTATGTAAATTTAAGAAATCTTATCTATTGTTCTAAATCTTCAAAGGTTTATTTTACCTAATATATTTACACTATAAAATTATACCTAAATATTTTACATTTTCTTTACTATGAGTAAAAATATTAACTACTTAATTATATAATGTAATTATATACTTATTGAATAAGATTAGGCATACTACAATAGCACAGGTGAAAGAGTTTAAAACATTAGGTTTGTGAATAATTTTACTGTTAACAAAAAAACTTGCATTTATTAACTTTTAACTACCTACATACTTTCTGCAGGGTTTGTGATCTGTGTTCGTAACTTTTACCGTTTACTAGTCCAATGTTAATTATTTTTTAAGGTTTTACGACATTCTTCCAAATCCCTTAAATCTTGTTTGAAGCTGCTTCTACCTATTATAAAGCCAATGAAAAAAAAAAAAAAAATTTTACTACCTATACTTAGTGAATTTAAGACCTAGTCATTATTAAATTATTCTTCTTCCTAACAATTAATCACTTGTCACATTAGTATTTAGTCGAGGCGTAGCTGGATATTCTATGGGACCAAACTCTTTCGACTGGATGCGGTGGAACCCGGAGCGTTGAGCGAATATTATAATCCCTGGGAGTGTGTTTACGGCCCATTGGTTACGCCTTTCTCCTATTACATATTATCCACATGTTACCGACTCAATCGATACCTTCCTTCTACGCCTTTAAAGTTTTATCTATTGACTGACTTATGAGTGATAAAAATTATTGTGCTTGTGCTTTTAATGTACCAAGTTACATGTTTTTAATTTAAGATTTATCAAGCAAAATAAAAGAAACATTACACGCTATTTGGTGTTTTATTTCATTGATTGAATCAACAACTGGTAACTACAATACAACCATGTCAACAGTAAAATTATGCTATATAAATAAACAGGAACAAGGTAAAATTATAATAATCTAATTATTGTTCAACTCATAGTTCCATCACATACACATCAAAGAGATATTTATCACAGTTAATTACATAGCTTTGGATATAATTTGTAAGTATCTAATACTTATCTACATGAGCTACCACATTATTACAACATAATATGACCAAAACTGGCGAATTCTGGGTGTTTTCTGCCTAACCTTTCTGGGAAAATAGGCGTGATTTTATGTTATAAGTAGGCACTATAACTATTTAGTTAGTATTTCTGCTCCATCCTCAGTGATTAATACCGTATGTTCTGCCTGGGCGCATCTGGAACCATCCTCCGTCACTAACGTCCAACCATCCTCTAGTAACACAGTGAACTCACTGCCGTGAGTTATGCTTGGCTCTATCGTAAACGTCATGCCAGGCTTCATTACCCCAGGGTATTTGTTTACTAGAAAATAATCATATCATTATGAATAATTGATAATTGTGGAATATACACAGTAAACCGGTCACTGCGTCAAGCGTTATAAATAACCAAGCTAATGTCTCTAAAACAAAGAATAACGGGTGTGGGTAATTAAATATCAGAACAATTATAAACTGGTTGAATGCTGCAACTACAGAAACATAACACAAGCCATTGTGTCTTGTTTCACGTGGATCCACGTTCATCCACATATGATGGGTCATAGGTTCCGGCGCGGTAAACGAGACACTACAGAGGTTTTATTGTTATTTATGACGGCTATAGCCGTATAGTGCCATTAAAAGTGTTAATTTCCCTGGTCATCAAGTAACATAGAATAGGTACTTTACTTAATGCCGCATTGTAACATACCAAAATGGGTGCCGTCTGGTTATTTAATGTAGTGGACGTAATGCAATCCAATACAATAATTAGTGTGTAATACTTACTTGTATGATGAACTTCAGGAGGCCCATGAAAATACTCCCCAATGCCATGTCCCAACACAGAAGGAATGACTGTCAGGCCATGCCTTTTTGCATGTTTATATATGTTATGGCCAATTTCTGAAAATGGAACACCTGGTCCGCATCCTTTGATAGCCTGGAAATTATAAGAGAAATGTTATTGAATATGTTTGTACTCACCATTATGATTTAGTATGGGAGTAAACCTGAAGGTGCAATATTCAGCGAACATCAATGTATGGACCAGCAAATTTAATTCGCGTTTTTTGTTGGAACCATAGTAAAAGTTGTTCTTATGTCATCATTAAGCGCCGAATACACTAGGGAACATTTTGTCCCGCAACATGACGCGTAACACTCAATATACGTGACGCTGCAACGTTGCATAGTGTCCTGTAACATGCCCCGCAACATTGTACGTGACGCGGGGCATGTTGCTTGCTCCCGCCTCGAGAGCGAGCGCACGGGTCCCGCATCAGTGACGCGCCATTTGTGACCTAGTGTAGTCGCGTACGCAACGTGCCTCTTAAGGCTGGTTTTAGAGTCGCGCTGACCGCACGCTGACCGTCGGCGCTGACAGCTTGAAATGTATGAACTTCTAGGAAGCGTTTTAGAATAACGCGTAGCTATCAGCGCGTGCGTTTCATACGTTTCGGCTGTCAGCGCCGACGGTCAGCGTGCGGTCAGTGCGACTCTAAAACCAGCCTAACTCTTCTTTCTCGTTGTAGTAAGAAATTCCGCATCCACCACCTTCTCTTTCTCTTACGTTTCAACACACTGGATATAATTACTATGTACGCAGCACTAATAGCCACAACCTCCTTGGGCGACTTAAGCCGCGTTTTCGCTACATTCATTTCGGGACATTTGTTCCGCGACTGTCGCTCGACACAAAATTCACGTGTCCCGCGCGATGTTGCCCGACGTCGCTTGGGACATTAACGGGTCGCCCAACTTGTCGCTAGTCGATGCTCTGCGAGCGTCGACACGCGCGACCTTCGTGTCCCTCGACAGTCGCCGGACAGGCTTTGAGTAGTGAGAACGTAAGTCGCTTTGTGTTCCGAAATGACAGTAGTGTGGTCCGCAACACTACCTCCTCGGGCGACATATTGTTCACAACTGGGTAGTGTAAAGGTAAACAAGACAAACAAATGTCGTGCGACATTGTCCCACAAAGTCGCAAGACCTACCACATGAATGTTGGGCGATATATCCGTGAGATGTCCCCTAGTGAAAACGCGGCTTTATGGACCACTTACTTCTTTCCAGAGGATGGATGTGATGGATAAGTTGGCCCAGAAGGTCTTGGGTAGCTTACAGTCAAATAGTACCATTAAATATTTGTTAAAGTTCTTACAACATCCAAACACTCCTCAGTTACACGAACAAGTTGTAAGCCTCTATCATCCACAGCATCGCCCACAAGAAATGTTTTTGAACAATCGCCATGGAAGCCTTTATAGAATACCTGAAAAAGTTGTTCCATTTAATTTTATATGCAGGAAATATGCAAAAGCAGTGGGCCAAGGATTGTGTGTAATCAACAAAAAAGCACAAGCTGTGTATAGTCCACCGTTTAACTGAGACGTTGCCTGAGGCAGCTGCGCGGTGCGGGTGCGGGAGGGGTGATAGCTGTCGCAAGTTGACGAATCACTGAGCTCTCGCATCACGTCCCCGCACCGTGCTGCTACCTCAGACAACATCTTAGTTAAGTGGTCGCCCTATAGTAGTGCTTAACCTTTTGAACGCCACGGTCGGGTATAGACGACAAACGAAAACGTGCCCAACACGCCACAGTCGTCTACAGCCGACAAGAAAATGACATTTTTTACCTTTTGAACTCCATGGTCGGGTATAGACGACAAACGAAAACGAGCCCAACACGCCACCGTCATCTACAGCCGACAAGAAAACGCGTGTTGGGTACGTTTTCGTTTGTCGTCTATACCTGACCGTGGCTTTTGTTTTCTTAAGTTTTTTGCAATTTGCAGGTCAGTGTCAGGTTGTATGTCGAGGAAGGATCTTAAGAGTGAGCGCCAGCGAACGGGAGTGGCGGCAAAGCGAGTAATTCTAGAACAACTGACAGTGTCGGTGGTACTAAATGTGCCTGGTATAACCTAGAGATAGAAGTTAGACACTGACCGTTATATCCACATTAACAATATCTCCATCTTCTAATGTCCTCAAGTCTGGTATACCATGGACAACCACATTGTTGACAGATGTGCACACACTCTTTGGGAAGCCATTATAGAGTAATGGTGATGGATAGGCCCCTGCTTCTATGGACAAATTGTGGGCCACTTCATCAATTGCATCTGTTGTAACTCCTGGCTGATAGTAAAAAGATTGTTAAATGTTAATATAGCATGGTAATTTAACAGTTCTAATCTAATCTAACTATCCTGTACTGACCCACTGCAGGGCAAAAGTCTTCCTCTCTCTTTTCCACACAATTGTGTCTTTAGCTAGTCAGTCTGGCCAGTCCTTTTGGTGGGAGTCAAATCCTCTTATTGACAATTATGTTACAAAAATTGTGAAATGAAGAAAAAATGCTAATAACAGCTGGTATAGGATAAGCTGCTATAGCTGGCTGATATAGCTTAGCCTTGTCCAGCAGAGGGTGTTAACCTTTTAAACAGGTTTTAATTTTATGGACACACTATTATTATTTATTATATCATCATTCACCTGCCCTTTATTTTATTTTATTATTTTAGGCCCAATTTATTTGGGGTTGGTGCAACATGTCTTTTTCTTGCATACTTCTCTATTAGTCGTCATCTCAGTAGTCACCCCCTTTCTAAACAGTTCAATCATTTTTCACACAGTCCATCCATCGTTTCATTATTGCTTTATATCATAAATGTTTTAATTACAAATATTCTACTTGCCTACCTGTATAAATTGTCCTAATTTCTGTAATATATGTGCTGCCAGTTTACAACTTATTTGCATGCCTCTTATCTGGTCAACATTTTTGATTTCAGGTATACTTGGCACCACTAATTTGTCTGTCAATGATATGTAGTTTGGCCTTGCAATATGTTCCGGTACTGTTCTACTAGGTGTTGTTTCTTCTGGGTGCACTTTGCTGTATACACCAAAGCGTTTTCTAAAATGTTGTTAACAGTTATGTAACTTCTCCTTATGATAATGGTACTTTAACAGTATTTAGTAACTTAACTGAAGATTATTCTCTGCTCCCAAAATCAACATCATAGTTTTGACTCCTAAAACACACACACACAGAAATAGCCAAACAAGCACAGGGAAATAATGTGAGTGCACATGCATATGAAATTAATTACAACCCACAACAGTCAACTTAAAACCCAAGCGGCACCACCCAACTCCCGCGCTGTTACCACTCTCGCCATCGACGCCTTAGTAAAGTTAGTACTGCCCACATACGTCATAGGAGCGAAGTCTCAAGTTATCTCTTGCGAGTTGTACAAAGACATCATAAATTGTGTTAGTATCCTCTTATATTAATACTCCAAGTACTAAGACCAACTTACAATATCCGCTTCTGAATCCTGGGGTTGCAAGTTCTAGGTACTCTCATGTCTGATACTGATAGATTTTTAACTATTTATTTATGCTCGCGATCTCAATGAAGAGGTTATGCGTTAAACTGAGGTGCAACTTAAATTCAAAAAGAAAACAATTATTTAATACAAAATTGGTGCAACGGGATAATGGTTTAGCATGATGAGATGAATAATTAAATGGGAAAATCGATAGGAAATCAACAAAAACTATTTTATTAACACATCTGATTCTGATCTTACACATTCGCTCTCCAAAATCGGCCAAATGACTGCATTGTATTGTATCAATAATACACTGATAATAATATCTATCTACACAATAATAGTATCAACTTTATTAATAAAATGCAATAGTTATGAATAGAAAGCTTACTGGTTTCACTATTATTTTGATCCTGAAACGGAAAAATTAGGTTAGGACGGACATGGGAAACTTGCAATCTTCTTCTAGAGATAAGAGATGTCATTATTGTCAATTTGTCTGTTGTCATGTCACTGTGTTCTGTGGATGTCACTGTCAAACATTGAGATATGTCAATGCTGTCAAATGAAAATGAGCTGCTTTTTGACATCTGTTCTGTAGTGCTGTGAACAGGGACTTGAAAAGTTGAAACGTTACTCAAAATAACGTTACGCGTAGTTCCAGTAGGTACCGATCATAGAGTAAAGTGTACCGATAATTTGTACCGTTCCACCAGGATCGTAGCAAAATGAATTCCTTGGCTATAACGATATTGAAGGGTAATCTTTAGTATCGTTTGGCAGGCGGATGGGGGTGGGAGGGGGAGGGAGGGGTGTCCCCCCTCTCCCCTGGTACCATTCCCGTGAAAAGGTAACGCACCACTTTTGAGAAAACAGATATTTGTAACCTAACCTCAAAACACTATAATCGGTAAAAATTTAGTTCCGGGGGCACGAAAACGAGGTGGTGGGGGGGGAGGGGGTTCCCCCGTTCCCCCTGGTACCACTCCCATGAAACGAGGACGCACCATTCTTGAGAAAAACAAATTATTGTAATCTAACCTCAAAACACTGGTTTTCAATACAAAGTTGCTTCTGCACGTCTCCGGCGCTGCGGGAAGTGCAGCCCCTTCGCCCTTACGTAACAAAGGATAGGCACCCACTCCGCGCCTCCGGATTTTTAAATACACCCTCGGGGTAGCAGCCAAAAGACTACGTGGAGTCGGGGTGCCCCGAGTCGGTTTTGGGACAGATTCGACCTATTTCAACCATAAAGTGGGGTACATAACAAGACAAATAAAACAACAAAACATTCACACACAACAAAACATTCACTCGTGAAGAAACGGAATGAACCACAGAGTACTTAATAACACTGACAGTACAGTTCTTTTTTACGTTCCGTTTCACCTATTTTACAGACATTTTACACCACAGACAATATACTGGTACAGATTTGGTTGTCAATCGCCTATTTTAACGTTTCGTTACACTTTTTATCTGATTTGAGGTTAGAAACAATTTTTATTAATTTCTCGAAAAATATCCATTACCTTGTAATAAGAGCGGTAGCGTTATAATCGGGGACCCACCCTCTACCAGATTTAACCACTTTCAACCCCCTCCGCCTGCCAAACGATACTAAAGCCAACCCAAATTATTTGATAGATATGGAGAAATAATTCTTATTAGTGATTTTAATTTGTATTCGTGTCCTGTATATATTAAAAATTATTATGAATGTTGTGTCCTATTGCGAATGAGAGGTTTTTCTTTTGAGTATTTAAAAAAAAAATAGTTACGAAGAACCCTGAAGATGGCGTTGAACTGACTACGTTACTAGGTGCCAAAGTCAAAACGCTTGGAAAAAAAACATTGCGTCACGTCATATACGCTCGTTGAGTGACAGTTTCGTTTGCTTTCGTTTTACGATCTCAAAATTACATCCAAGTGAATTAATAAAAAAAATATGTGACGTTCCGTTCCTTACAGTAACTTACCAAGTTCTCCGCCATCTATCCAGCGACTAGGGAAGCGTTAAAAAAAAAGAAAAGGAAAATCCCTCATTCACTCAGAATAACACAGTACCAACCTATCTAGGTCGTCAGTTGGATTTGGTTCTGAGCACAGGTTTTAGCGGGGAGGTATCGGTGGTGGCGGCCGACGACGCGCTCGTGCCCGTCGTCGCGCATCACCCGCCGCTCGCGGACCACAGAACACTATACTCCTAGCGGAGTATACTCCGCTACCACCACAGAACACTATAGTGTTCTGTGGTTCGTGTGTGTCGCGGACAGCGTGCACTGTGCGCGCGCGGTTCCCGCACCCGCCGCGTTCGCCCCGCCCGCACCCTCTGCCGCCGGCAGTCCCACAGCGCGTAGTGTTAGGCCGCAGTGTAAGTTCTATCGAGCCGAATACGAGTTGTTATACTCTATGCTGACTTCCACTGATTGGAGTATGATTTATGACATGCATGATTTAGAGGATAAGTTGAATATTTTTTATGACAAACGGAGTGATATTTTAGAATGATGTGTATCCCGGAAAAAGCATAAACGTGAAAACTCTCGATACGTTCATGGCTTTGAGTATTAAACCAACCGGAGACGCCACGAGTACTAATATCTACATATGCAAATAAGTCTGTCATTTTCATCGCGGGGGACGAAGGAACGCAATAATACACTAATGCAATTCGATCGCGTTGTTACGCACGCACACAAAACAAAAAACAAACACAAGCATAAACTATACGCACACATGTATATAACCGCTATGACCGGCGGTCTCGTACCTTTGGCAGCGGGGATCGCCTGACAATGGCGCCTCCAGTTGGTTTAATACTCAAAGGTTCATGGTATGCACCGTGAACGGTACACCGCAGATATTATAAGAGATATAAAGAATAAAGCTAGATTTCATAAAACTTTCAAAAAACAAAGCTGGATAGCGATTATTCTGAATTTTCAAAGTACAGAGATCGTATCAAAAAATCAATAGAAATTGCACACAAAGAACACAAGTTAAAAATACAAAATCAATTTTCAAAAGATCCCAAATCATTCTGGCAGTATATTAGGTCATAACGAAATAGGTTATACAGGCAAATTATTTATCATAAAGGATGGTTAACATCTTTCTGAGCTCCTGCATCATATCTTGAAAATCACCCGAGTGATTCCGGTTCCCAAGGGTAAGACAGGCCCGGATGTCAGTGGCTACAGACCGGTGGCAGTGTTGTCGACACCTGCAAAAGTGTTCCAGTCTGCCATCTAACGCTGCGTGTAGGCTCAAGTGAGCGCACAGCTATCAGACGCGCAGCACGGGTTCCGGCCGGCGCGCAGCACTGCCACTAATCTGCTTAACTTCATGGCGAGGGTGATGCCAGCCGTCGATGCTGGTGTGCAGGTAGGTATATTTTGATTTTAAAAAGGCGTTTGGTACATACCGTCGACAATGATGTACTGCTAATGAAGGTGGCAAAAATTGGCTGCACTCTGCACCTACTACAATTCTTTGCCAGCTACTTGAAAGACCGACAGCAGTACGTTGACTACAACGGGTTCGAATCCGAGCTATACTACTCCAGGTCAGGCAGAGGACCAGAGGCCAGAGTTCGTATTTATTTTAATGTTATACAGGGTGTTTGGTGCATCGTTTGCCAAATGGAATTGGCCGAAAGAAGAGGGTATTTGCTATCTCTTAAGGCCCAGTAACTCATTCCTTGTTTCACCGGTTTTTTTTAAATGACTTTTAAATTTTTATTTAGATAAATACAAGAACTCTGCATTTAAGCAATTTTTTTTTTTAAAGTTATGAGTGTAGCCTTCAAATTTTATTTTAATTCTTATGTATACTCTTGTACGGTTCTATGAAATTAAAAATTGACTTGCTAATAACATCTAGTTCCTTTTTAATAACTCCCAAAGTTTTTGAAAAAAGGAAAAATACACTTAACACTCAACTTTAAATTGCTGTAAAAAAAGAACTAAAAGCGATCGGTATCTTCGAATTCTTTTAAAAAGTTTTCTAGTTTGTCCCCTTTCCAACGGTGTGCAATATACCAAAAAAAAACTTTTAATAACTTCAGTAATTCGCTAAATGTGTAATCGAGACATTTCTTTTGAGTATTAAAAAAAAATATAGTTTCCAAGAATCCTGAAGATGACGTTGAACTGACTACGTTACTAGGTGCCAAAGTCAAAACGCTTGGAAAAAAAACATTGCGTCACGTCATATACACTCGTTGAGTGAGAGTTTCGTTTGCTTTCGTTTTAAGATCTCAAAATTACATCCAAGTGAATTAATAAAAAAAATATGTGACGTTCGGTTCCTTGCAGTAACTTACCAAGTTCAGCGCCATCTATCCAGCGACTAGGGAAGCTTTAAAAAAAAAGAAAATCCCTCATTGACATATTTTCGTGCAATTTGAGTGAATTCGCAAGAGTTTTGTTGAATTTTGATAGTTTTATTTAAATATTCTGTGTTGAGTCTGATTTTATACTTTAGGCAGGAGCGTAGCTACCGCCGCATCAGCCGTATCAGTTATACGGGGCCCCCGGGCTACAGAGGCCCCTAACGTGTGTAAGCAAAAATGTGTAAAATATTATCCACAATGTCACAATCTCGTGCTTCCCGGAAAAGTTTTTCAGAATTAAAACTGATAAAAAAATACCTAAGGACTTCGATGGGGCAGGAACGGCTAACAGACTTGTCACTATTGTCTATAGAACGTTACTTATAATATTGTTCTACAAAAATGATATTCTATAACGTTTTTCTTTGTAACGTTATTGATATTTTTTAGGTTTTATTATCGTTACAAATGGAACGTTATACGATAACATTAGTGGTAACGGAACGAAATTCATTTCGTTTTCAAGTCACATTCACAGGCAGTGTGAATGTCATCCAAAGAGTAAAGTAACTATTGATGTCATCCATCAGCAGTGATAGGCCGCATTCCGAATTCGCTATAATCGCTCACAGCACTCATGTACGTTGATTAAAATATGATTTGCGGCTGTAACAAATATGTATTTACATAATAATTATAATGTTAGGTTACTAGAATCCTATAATGTCAAGATTTCATAAAATAGTCATTCAGTAGGATTATTTGATCTTAGAGAGTTGTGTTGATGACTTTAATGATTATAATTCTGTAAATACATATTTGTTACGGTCGCAAATAATATTCGAATCAACATAGAACTTAAGGGTCCCTATCAGTTTTGCGGACTAAAAACAGAAAAAAACATTTTTTTTCAGTGCAACTTTCTCAAAATCCTTAAGTTATCTAGTTTTTTTAAAAATACACAATTATTTATCACCTATCTATCTAGTAATTCTACGAATTTAAGTTTTGATAACTACTTAATAAAAATTTCGTTTATAAGGCACTAGTCCAGCAGTGGACGTCTAGTCGTCTATCGGCTGAAACGACGACGACGAAGGCACTAGTTAGATATTTTACTACAATGAGGGATTTTCTTTTTCTTTTTTTTTTTAACGCTTCCCTAGTCGCTGGATAGATGGCGCTGAACTTGGTAAGTTACTGCAAGGAACGGAAGTCACATAATTTTTTTATTAATTCACTTGGATGTAATTTTGAGATCGTAAAACGAAAGCAAACGAAACTGTCACTCAACGAGCGTATATGACGTGACGCAATGTTTTTTTTTCCAAGCGTTTTGACTTTGGCATCTAGTAACGTAGTAAGTTCAACGCCATCTTCAGGGTTCTTGGGAACTATTTTTTTTTTAATACTGAAAAGAAAAACCTCTCATTAAATTAGTAGTCAAAATAAAAATATAAAAATTGAGTTTGGTAGATAAGCACCTCAAATTTTAAAATATTTAAGGCTTTTTGTTATTTTCAATAAATTCTTACGCGTAGACGACGGTTTTGCGCATGACTTTATTGGGTTTTTTCAGCGTAGTCAACATTTTTTTACAAGTACTAATTCATTAAACTTAAAAAAAATAAATCGTACACTTACTAATATACTATATGCCTAGTATTTAGGATTTTTTTTTCAGATCGTTATTTGCTACCAGTTAGCTAAAAAAGCAATCGAAAAACTTGGTGTTTCGTGATTACGTAAAAACGTGTGTTAGTTTTTTTTTTTTGGAAAATATATTAAGTAGTTATCAAAACTTAATTTCGTACACTTACTAGATAGATAGGTGATAAATACTTGTGTTTTTAAAAAAAAACTAGATAACTTAAGGATATTGAGAAATTTGCGCTGAAAAAACTTGATTTTTCTGTTTTTTGTCCGCGAAACTGATAGGGACCCTTAATACTGACCAGCAAATTGCAAAAAACGTTAAAAAAATGAATTTCGCTGGCTACCCTGGCGCTTTCGCCTTAAGGCAATAAAACCGGTCAATATCATCGAATATACTTTGTTTCCTTCAATCTTGACATTGGCAAAATCATCGCTGAAATGATGGAACCATTAATATAAAATTGGAATTGTTATTCCTAGCGGAGGTCTCGGCAACCGCGTAGCCGGTGCCGACTATCCGGTAACACCATGGGTAACACTTGCCATACGTCGGTACGTGTGAAAGTTAATGTACATGGCTATACACTTCGCCGCCGGGTACCAGGCACCAGCTCCCGGTTGCCGGGACGTGTGAAAAGGCACTTACAACTTGATGTTTGTTGTAGTCGGGATTTTCCCGGCTGTGCTCATTAAATTACCTGTGTGCGTGCGCAAGTGAAAAACGTTTCGTTTTACCTATAGTTGATTGCCGTGTTTTGTGATACGGCAATGAAAGAACTGCCGTATGCCGTATTTTCTGAAAAAAAAATAGTGGATTGGTGTTTGTTACGACAATTGCCGTATTAATAAAAACGGTGAGTGGCACTTTTCGGTGACTAAAAAAATTACTAAACTAATATAATAATCAATCGACCACGTCTCGTCACTAGCTAGTAATAGTCAAAGAGTAAAGTAACTATCAAAGAGTAAAGTAACTATAGAGGAAGTAATAGTTTTTTCTGCCGCTCGCGATTGTTTTTGGACTGTTTATATTTTTAAACGAAATCGAAAACTTTATCAAATTGTGAACATCTAAGTGTTCTACACATTATATTATTAATTATAAGCTTTCGCAATTGAACCATGTCGCAGAGTAAGTAAAAACAAGTTTGTTTCATAGTAAATTTATTCTCAATCTAATAAAATTATGGGTACATGAAACTTATCGATTTTATTGCAGATTCAGAAAAACCTCCTTCTAGCCAAGATGTTGTGGATCCAACAGGTCCTGCTGCAAGAAAAGGGGTCCTCATATCTTTTAGAACGGGCAAAACTATGGAAATTCCAGAGAAAGATATCGTATGTAAACATAACCTTAAAAGCAACAGTTTATTGTAAGCAATGTCTTAGTTTTACGACAATTCCGTTATCATTTAGACATTTACCACTTCTTCAGCAACAAGCATTTTGAATCTATGTCTTCACCTGATCTTAACAAAAAAATTTTAAAATAATAAGCAAGTCTTGCATTTAACTAATTTTATAATTTTTTTGGTTGGTCCCTTGGTTTTTTGTTTTTACTTGTTTCTATGCCTATGTACCATCACTACTATCCAGGAAAATTGCGTAATAAAGCTTTATTTGCCAAATAATAATGGAAGGGCCATTACTAAGAGAATTCTTGTATTTTTCCTGATTCCAGCTCGGGAGATGCAGATTTGTTGGTGAATTTGAAAAAATAAACAGAATTGGCGAAGGCACTTATGGTATAGTTTGTAAGTTTTGGGCTTTGTTTATTATTTTTGGTAGATCAAATTAATAAAATTATAGTCCCTAAGACATACATAATAATTATGTATTTTTCAATGAGGGCAGAATTGTTGAATAAATTGATGGAAATCTGTAGGAACTTTACAAGGAGACATTTCCACGACAATATGATTAATTTATCTAATACATTGAATTCATTTTTGTTTACAGACAGGGCGAAAGATAAGTTAAACGGCAGCATCGTGGCTTTGAAAAAGGTGAGGATGGATGTAGAAAAAGATGGCTTACCGCTGAGTGGTCTCCGTGAGATTCAGGTGCTAATGGCGTGCAGGCATGAGAACATTGTGCAACTCAAAGAGGTTCTGGTTGGAAGGTCTCTTGAGAGGTATGTTTCATAGATACATTCAAAGTCTGGTTTATTTCTGTATTTTTCACAATTTAGTTTGTAAGGGGAAGCAAACAGTAGTTTATTAAAAAAAAATATGAACGGAAAGGGTCTGAGAATTGAGCCTTGTGGCATTCCAATTATTTAAAGACCTTAGTAGTGATGGTAATGTAGCATGCTATTCTGCATTTTCTTTTCTTTCTTTTGGAATTTGGAATTTCTTTTGGTGATTAAAAAATACCAAAATAATACCTCAAAAAAATATTTATTCTGTTCCTGCTTCTTACATATTGCTTTTGAATGTCTAGTTCGGTATTTTGGTATATTGAACAATTTTTACTAAGACATAATTTTCCTCAGCAGCATCTTCCTATCAATGGAGTATTGTGAACAGGACTTAGCTTCACTGCTAGACAACATGACGTCACCATTCACAGAGTCTCAAGTGAAATGCTTGATGCTGCAAGTGCTAAAAGGTCTCAAGTACCTGCACTCCAACTTCATAGTGCACAGAGATTTGAAAGTCTCCAACCTGCTGCTGACTGATAAGGGATGTGTGAAAATAGGTAAGAATTTCATCAGTATGAAAATAAAGTGATTACTTTGAATTTACAACTAAATAGGAAGTAAGCATAGGTTGCAGTCTAAAGTGTCCGATATTTACAAAATGATTTTGGCTTATATCCAACTTTATTCTTATGTCTTTCCACACTGAAGCCATGAGAACCATGTCTTTTGTTGAGTCATAAACTGCATTTTATATTTTTATCATAATTTACCCAGACACTTTCAATGAAGTCCAAAAAATTACTCTAAAACTATTCAACAACCTGTTTTGTTTCTTACTACAGCTGACTTCGGCCTAGCTCGCTGGCTGGGCGCACCAGCTCGCAGCGCAACTCCTCGTGTCGTAACCCTATGGTACCGAGCTCCCGAACTACTACTGCAGTCGCCTCGCCAGACTCCAGCCCTTGATATGTGGGCAGCGGGTTGTATACTCGGAGAACTATTGGCAAACAAACCTTTACTACCAGGAAGAACTGAGATTGAACAGCTGGAACTTATTGTGGATTTGCTTGGTGAGTAAAGTTGTATTTTGTGTTGCTACACCCTGGTAAAGCTTTCTTTTGTTTTGCCAGTACACGAGAAATGATTTATTCTTTGAGATAATACCAACAAACCTCTTAAAAAGCTGATCAGTTGAGAATGGCATGTAAATTCTTCCATAACATGCTATGTCCTTTTTCGGACCGTGTCATTGCTCATTTTATTCTTCAGAGTATTTTAGCTTAGCTCCTCCAAGACATAATAAACCCTCGAGTTGACTGAACACGTATATTAAGGTTAAAGAATAATAAGACGATTGAAATTAACAGGTACACCATCAGACGCGATCTGGCCAGACTTCAGTGCTTTGCCAGCCCTGCAGAACTTTACATTGAAGCAGCAACCCTACAACAATCTCAAGCAGAGGTTCCCGTGGCTATCAGCCGCGGGGCTGCGACTGCTCAACTTCTTGTTCATGTACGACCCTAACAAGCGCGCTACGGCCGAAGAGTGCTTACAGAGCTCGTACTTCAAGGAGCAGCCGCTTCGTAAGTAGTTTTACTTTTTAGGAACGTTGCAACTGGTACAGTCTCGAGCACTAAAATGTCAACAATTGGCAACTTTCAGTTGCGATTTTTTCGTAAAATAACGAATGCAACGTTGAAATACGACACTTTACACAAACCAATGGGTTCGATAATACTTTGTTCGTAATAACAAAAAATTTCATTAAAAACTAAAGGAGAGAATCGTCTTTGAATAAAGTCAAGTGTATACATACTTTTGCTCGTGACTGTACTAGGTATCGGAAGCTGATAAAGACCAAGAGACCGAGAGTCTCTGGTTTTTGTGGTTGGTGGCGTTTCGACTAAGGCGTTGGTCAACAAGTTTGCCCCAAAAATACTTTATTTAAAAGATCTTAATTTAAGTACCGACAAGGTGTGGCAGATTTTGTAAAATTTGTTTATTTTGCAGCTTGCGACCCGAAGCTAATGCCCAGCTTCCCTCAGCACAGAAACATGAAAGGTCAACAACAAAAGAGCTCTTCGAATCAGTTGAACATCCCTCTGTCAAACTTGAACACAGGCGCTAACGACCAAACCAACAACCTGCCGGCAATTTCTGACCTTCTGGGGTCTCTGGTCAAGAAACGAAGGCTCGATTGACGCCCAAAGGATGATGATGATGACGACGATGATGACGAAGTCATATTATTATAAGCTAATTAAGATTACTAATAAACAGCGTCCCAAATATGAAAAAAAAAAGTTTATTTTAAATTAATTAAACACATATTTTTTATAATATTTTAGTCGAAAACTTTACTAGGATTACAATTTTTTTTTATTTTATCCAATTACCTACTGTCAATCTCAATCTGTCGATGCGTCTTCGTCACCCGAGAGTCCCATGGCTTGTTTGAATTTCTCCTGATATTTTTGGTTCATGACAGTATCGTTGAACTTAGCTTTTACTTTCTCTTTCTGGAATAAACGCACGTAAATAAAAATACTCTTGAATTTGTGAACTTGTACACGACGTCACTAAACTCACATTCCATACAACGAATGCAAAATCTTCGCATTAGAAGTTATCACATTACTTGGAGATGAAGTACTCACAATTTCTTTTTCTGATTTTTCTATTGATTTCAAGGTTCTAATACATTGTGAACAAAGGATTACGTCTTCCATGTGATTGACGGTCTTTTTACGGTGGTGGTGTTTTAATCTGAGGACAAATATTGAGAATATTCAGTTTAAATTGGCAAATAATGCGACAGCTGCGTGAGAGTATGGACCGATAACGGCTTTGTGACGGTAGTGCCCTATCGTTCGCTCAAATATGGAATTATCAGATCCGACGTAAAACGGATTAATTAATTTTGAGCGGCGCTACTTAATTCTGGCCGCTGCCCACACTTTTGCCCTGCACGATCGCAAAATGAAACGACTCTGGACTCTCTGGGTCTTCTACAAGACTGTGAAGAGAGAGCAAAATTTTACACGTGGTAAATGCTATAATTGATGGATCCTAAACTTACAGTTTCCCGCAGTAGTCACACTGAAGTTTCTCGCCGCGGTGAGCTAAGATATGCAAGCCCAACTCGTGGTAAGTAGGGTAGCGTTCCGAACATCGTGGACATATGATTTTGCCCTCTGAACGACCGCCGTTGCTTTGATGTTCGAACAACTCCTGTGAAGTTTGGAAGTTTTGGTGGCAACTCGGGCACCTGTGGAATAAGTAAGTTGTCGATTGTTTATTGGAAACATGGCTAACGTTTGTGGGCTTTGAAGTTAATTCTCCAAAGAGCTTTGATTTGCCTTTCGTTACACCTAAGTAGTGATAAGAGAAGACAAATGAAAAAATTGAAAAGTTGTCCCCGGTTCTTTGGTTAATCTGATTTTAAATTAAAATAGGTACCCAATCATATTGTTATCAATCGCAACAACTCATTAAATTTTATTAACTGCGCCCCGCGGTTTCACCCGCATAAGTGTCGATCCCGTGGAAATATCGGGATAAAAAGTAGCCTATATGTTAACCTTTTGAATGTCTTAAGTTACACAGTTCGACATAAGCAATTGTCTTTCTATTGTGTCTCTAATTACGGCATTCGATGAGTCAATCCAGGGTGTCAGCTACCTCCATACAAAATTTTATCAAAATTGGTCCAGCCGTTTGAGCGTGAAAAAGTAACAAAAATATAAACACACACACACACAAACTTTCGCCTTTATAATATTAGTGTGATAAAATATTCACTTGATAAAGTATTCGTAAACTTAGGGTAATTACATGCCGACGATGCCTCACTGCGATACCTCGCGATCGCGGTTTAGCTCGCTACCTCTGCCACCTCCATGTAAAACAAATGCATACTATACTCCGCGCGAAATTAGTTGGCCGTGCCATAAGTATGTGAGCGGTGGGACGGAGGGGCAGGGGCGCTTTGTCATTACTCAGTACGTGCGTTGCGAACAATAGGCAACCCCGCCGCCTTCACTCCCGTCCCCACCCAAGGCGCGATCAACTAGTTCCGCGCGGACTATACTAGACACGCACGCACATGCCACGCATGGAAGTAAGGCCCTACGCACACTTATTCAGCTCTGTTCAGCTTTTGTCCATAGAAAACAACGATTTTGTATGGAGTCCGTTCAGCTTTCCGCGGCTGAACGCGTGCGTACGCATCTCATACAAAATCGTTGTTTTCTATGGACAAAAGCTGAACGGAACTGAATAAGTGTGCGTAGGGCCTAATCCCCCCAAGGAGCCCGCTATGTATCGCAGTGAGGTATCCTTCGGTATGTGCGTGCTTGTCTATTAGCATGCATTTGTTTTACATGGAAGACACATCGCGATCGCGGTTTAGGATCGCGAGGTATCGCAGTGAGGAACCATCAGTATGTAATTAACCTTTTAAGCGCTTTGCTAAACATCAATGTGCCCCTAGCGCGCGGCTACAAATCGATAAAATAATCATCATCATCTGCCTAGCCTTTTCCCAACCATGTTGGGGTCGGCTTCCTGTCTATCCGGATGCAGCTGAATACCTAAATCGATAAAATAATACCTACAACAAATAAGGAGGGGCAATCGTTGAATAACGAAAAATTCATGCATGTTCTCTGTCGCAGAAATACGACGCGAGCGGTAGGGGTACGGAACACAAGCGGTTAAAGAGTTAAAAACCCATAGGCTTCGTGTAGACGACGCCGGATCCGCATCGGCGCCGGACCGCATATATGTGTATACGAATGAATATCGCGCATGAGCCGCGCCGTCACCGTGCCGTCGCCGCACCGTCGCCGCACCGTCGCCGCACCGGCGCCGCACCGGCGCCGGAATGAAACCGCGTACACGCGCATTGATGCCCAGTTTAAATAGTAAAGCAACGATCACAGTTACACGTTTTTTTTTTTTCATTTAAGGTTTCGAATTTTTCATTTAAAATTACACAGATCTCTTGCCACGCTTTTGCATTTCTTCTTTTATCTTTATAAGATTCACTTGTTTTGTCCCATAATACCTCCCTCTCTTGCACTAAATTAATCAATAACTCATAATCGAAGTCATCCATTTTAGTTTTTTTTTTATCGGGCACATGTGAACATCGGCTCAAGCGACAGGCTACTGAGCATTGTTCATGTACACAAAATGGCGGTACGGCGGCGGTCCGACGCATGCGCGGTGCCGGTGCGGCGCCGGCGCGGCGACGGTGCGGCGCCGGCGCGGCGACGGTGCGGCGCATGCGCGATTTTTATTCGTATACACAAACATGCGGTCCGGCGTCGGTGCGGCACCGGTCCGGCTCCGGTGTCGTCTACCCGAAGCCTTAAGGTTAAAATTCTCTTACATAAATATGTTGGGTTGTAGGTGAAACGCCATGTGTTCGATAATTTTCTTCGGATAGAAGTAGTGGAACTTTTTTTCGCAACAAGTCACATAGCCGGGCACGCCGTGCCTCTCTTTGTAATGTTTCATTAGCGATCTAAAGTGGAATCCAGATTCGTGGCAAATGCAGCATTCCATTTTGTAAAATAGTGTTATTTGTCGATCTAAAGCGACGCCTTGTTTGGCTGGTTTGCCGTCCAGTAACACCATGGGATCGAGGCAGTCGGTAGCAGTCGTCAAGCCCGGGTCGGCTTTTTTAAACTCTTCTTTGTGTGAATCTTTCTTCCGTGACGGACTTGTTTGGGGGGCCGCAGTACTTAAAAGATTTTTGTCCAGTTTCTCACTGTGAGCGAATTCTTCCAACGTCATCGCTTCCATGTATTTCATTTCTGAAGCCGTCTTTTTTTTAGGCACTTTAAATTTCGCTTGTTTTGTATCTCCTTGCTGAAGTTCTGTTGGAGGCAATTTTGAATTTTGTGAATTGAGAGCTTTCTTCTGTGCCTCAGGAATGTTTTGGTTCGACAGTGCCGCTATAATCGGATGCAAAATGTTATCAACTGCTGCGACTTCTCGCTTCTCCTCTAGGATTTTCATTTTATGGAATTCCAGGAACTTTTGTGTTTTCTCTACTTTGACAGCATATAGATGCAGTGCTGAAACTTGCTGTAAACAGTCGTGGCAAATAGCTTTGGGCAGGGTATCATCTGTTCGAACCTGGAAAAAGGCAAGTTGGAGTAAAGCGAGTAGGTCATTATCCATCTACGTACCTACGTACTTAGGAACGATGTATCAAAGAGCAGGCAGTTTGGTATTGGCGTTATATGTACAATGGCCAGTGTCAGTAGGCACGCTTTGAGTTATGGCGAACTCTGCCAGTTTTTGAAACCATTGACATGAAATATGATAAACCTATACCATTAAATAACAAAGTTATAATAGCCCCCACACTCACATTTTGCCAGTTATAGGTTGATTATACATGGTAGGTACCTAGGTATTTTGAGCATATTTAAATCTTTACCAGAATATCGAAGAGTCTCCTGATTTTCCGCTTCACCTCGGCACTCAGAGGCTTCAGTTTGACAACATCCGTGCACAAACACAAACGGCACGACAGTTCACGGACAATAGTTTTTTCCAAATGCGCAAAGTCGTTCATATTTATGATTTTCTTATAAAAACGATTCAATACATAATACAAATGTACAAAATAAATATAATGTTGTATAGGATTGTGTAGGGTTATTTGTTCATGACAAAAATACTATTTTAGAAACGAACTGATAATTTAGGACATATTGACAGATCCATGACTGGTTGTTTATACTTTTTTACCCATCGATAGCGGCCAGCGCGAAATAATTCGATTTCTTCTCAACACACCTATCACTGACCTCTATTACGCTGTATTATAGAGGTCAGTGACACCTATAGTCAAATTCATAAACTATTTATTTAATTTAGTTACCAACATTAAATAAATAGTTTATGAATTTGACTATAGGTGAGTTGAGAAGAACAACACAACACCATCACACTATCATAAAAACACACAAACAAATCAATCACAATCACTTTTTTCAATTGGTACTGACATATCTACCATTTAAAAGAGTGATTCAAAAAGTTCTTAGAAGCGGATGTTTACATAGTTATAAACATTTTCCATCGGCATAAATAACAAACTTCTTTAAGTAAAACTGTCAACCCCTCTAAGGGATAAATTTTCAACAATTCTATATTTAAACTACAGCTTAGCACACGTATCAAACCGGAAAGGGATCGGCACCGTATCAACTCGAGCCGTTCAGTATTCTTTGTATGAAACTCCCTGCTGCAACGCACACTAATCGGAATCGTAACGTAGGTAATCGGCTCGCCTCGGGACAAGCTTACGAATTGCGGTGCGGTGCGTTACGGCTCGTCGTCCCCGAGCTTACGGCTCATCGTCCTCGCGCTTACATCTCTCCGTACCCGAGCTTACGTCTCTTCGTCCACTCTTGCCCCTCTCAACTTTCCGGCCTGCCTACTGCACCATCAACCAGCGGTCGGCGAGCCGTAAGCGCGGCGTCGCAGTCGCCTAGCCGTAACCGAGTCGACGTATCGGAGCTTCTGATCCGCTTTGGTTACTTGCTTACATTAGGTTGTCGCCTGTTTGACGGCGAGGCGAAAGGCGATATGGTGCCGATCCCTTTCCGATTTGATACGTGTGCTATGACCTTAATGCTTACTTTCGTTATACAGAATGTCCCGTAATTAATGGATAACCTCTTAAGGAGTCATTTGATTTTTTTTCGCGATTCCATGTTTGTCCCATAGTAATAGTTGCTCATAAAGATCAGCGCCCCTTAAGAGGTTATCCATTAATTACAGGACACCCTGTATAACAAACTCTTGTAGGTACTTCCAACATTTCATGCGTAGCCTTAACCGCTGGGTTTAGGCTGTGCGGTGTCTTTCAGTGAATGAATGAATGTAAGATTTTGGGGGTAGTTTGATATTAATTTTAAAGTGTGTCACACAATTTTTATGCAAAGTTTCAGTTATGTTTTTCGTTATGTATGTTATTACCTATTGAATGATTAAATATTTTGTGCAAAAATTCGTTCAAATATGGAGAAGAATACGTTCAAATATGAATAGTTCCTCATTATCAGCATTAGGACTGTCGTAAACCATGAAAACGACACCCATGACTAATTTGAAAATGTTCACTGCTACCATATTGAATATTTATTTCGACTTTAGGTACCTACTATCGGCATCAGCCAGCACCCTCGAAAACCATGAAAACGACACCCAGGGCCCATGCCAGTCAGGGTCGCGGGTTGTTCGAAAGAGATACCGTGGCCCCTGGCACAGGCAACTGAAGGAACACGGGTGGGTTTTAGTCAGTAAGAGTCTGACACTCCCTTCCGCTCCGCCCAGAGCGGGAGGGGTCATTTGATGATTTGCCACCCCAAAAAAAAGGTCATAAAATTTGAAAATTCTTACATTTTGATTTGAAGGTGGTAACAAAAGACATTATAGTTACTAAAATAATTTTATACTTAAACCTTATATAACCGTCGATCATTTGGCAATTATTAACATATCTATGGGCTTACAGGACCTAAACACAAAAAACGCAAGTCTTAGAAACAATAAAGTATATGATCGACTACAGTGAACTTTATCAGAAAAATATATGATATTCTTCATGATATATGCTAGGTAGATAGTATGGTGAAAACATAATACAACGAATTTGATTCGATAGAAAAAAATCATGAAGATACCTATTATTTTATATGATATATATTATTTTTTACAATAAACACCATTAATATCTATACATACAATCATTCTGATTTTTTGTCAGATTATTCTACAAGCAACATACTCAAATACTAGTGTTTTAATTTTTTAGTCCAAACAATAGATTTTTGGTAATTAAATAATTGCTTCTTAGTTTGCAATACATTACTAGCGTTCTGTCATCGCGCTTCTCTTTCTTTTCGATGCAGTCCGACTGTGACCGCGCTTTAGGTCATGTAAGCCCCTTAAGAAGGCAGATTATTGTAAAAAGAGGTAAAAACAGTTTACAGGAAGCGAATATCAATTGAAAATAAGAAATATCAATTAAATGAATAGGACCGCGTACCTAATAAAACATCACAATGGGAATTTTCCGCTAACCAGCCGGTCTATTCTGTAAAAATCTCACCGTGAAAACTTAGGTGAAGTGAGCTTAATGTGAGCTGTCAGGTGGATACCTGATGCTAGGGATTTGACACTTAACAGAGCTCACTTCACATAAGTTTTGACGGTGAGATTTTAACAGAATAGCACTGCTGCTTTTAAAGTTCAGATAATTTTTAAAAAGGCCAACATAAAAAAAGAAGCGCCATAATTAAAAAAGAGTTTGTCGTTCAAAAAAATTGTTTGACACCCAGTTCATTATTTCCCATTTCCAAAGGAAAAAAAACCCAAGTAGGTATAGAATTGTAATTAAACAAATGGAAGAAGAAAGAGTCAATGGAGAAAAGTAAAAAAAAAGAGTTTTAGATTTCTTATATTATGACCGCGACTTGTCCGCGTGAAATGTCTTGTCACCCCGAACCACCCTCAGCGGGATTGTCCGAAAGGGTTACTGCTGGCCCGGAACATAAAGGGCAAAGGAAGGAACACGGGTGGATTTTAGTCAGTAAGAGTCTGACACTCCCTTCCGCTCCACGCAGAGCAGGAGGAGTCATTTGATGATTTCCCATCAAAAAAAAAAAATACCCGAACCACCCTGTCGCATCGCATCGCGTGCCCGGGCTATGGCTCCGTTTTCGCTTAGCGTTCTTTCTTACCTTTTTCTTTTTGTTCGGCTCTTATGAGTCAGCGTGATGGTAAATAGCATATAGCCTAGAAAAGCATATAGTCAAGAATTGGGCTATTAAATGCAAACATATTTTTTCAAATCAGACCAGTAGTTTTAGAGATTAACGCGTTCAAACGAACAAACTTCAGCTTTATTATTAGTACAGGGGGCCTAAAAAGGCCACTTTGGAAAATCATAAAAGGATAACAAGACTCCGTGTTTTTCTTTTTTTCACTGCACTACGTAGGTATCTACAATCAAAGAGATTGGGATTGGATTGATTGGTATTTTAGCACAGACAAAAAAAAAATACTGGAAAATGCTTCACCAATGGGATTTGATACGATTAACTTAACAGTTAACTGTCCATTACGTTATCCTTTTATGATTCTACCAAAGTGGCCTTTTTAGGCCCCCATGGCAGATACAGCTAAAGTGATTTCAAAAACTTTGATTCATAACACTTTTTTATAATAGAATCTTTCCCCGTGGTGTTCACTTTATTGGATTTGAATGGAAAATTGGGTTTGTTGAATATGTCTAGGTACCCATGTCTACATAACTATTCTATCACTACTTTAGGGCAGACGTGTGCAGACAGCGTAAATAAATTACATTAGGTACCTACCTACGTAAAAGCTACAATGAAAACTATCTGGCACTGGTAAATACAATTTAATATTGGCCTTAAAACGAGAGTGCGTCGCTAACCAGGCGACCACATGGAATCACGTACTACTGCACAAATGAAAAAATTGTTTAAGATAAATTGTGTTTAAAATTGTTTGAAATTAAAAATTGAATAAGTAGGTCTGACTAACATTTCAAAATTTTATAGGAACGGTTACGTTACGTTACCCTGGCCTATAAAATTTCTAGTCCTCTATCTATACTTATAAATATTTACATGAGGTAGGCACACTCAAAAACGTTAAATCTGTAAGTAGGTACGAATATTTAATAATGGAAGACGTCGACACAATACAAGGAAGGTTAATATTGTAAAAATATGTGCATTCTTATACGGTTTATACCCTATAACATTCTTAAAGGGAAATGGGTTCACGGCTCAATAAGTATTGTTGTGAGGAAAGGACTCTGCATACACGATAATAACGTTTAAGAATTAATAGAATCCGTGCCGGCCAGACATTTTGTGTGATCGCGTGACCGTATTATAAAATTTCATCTACCGACCTCTAACGGGGATCAATATTCGCTTTTGGCTCTTCATAACATTCACACACAATAAATCTAGATTATCTTTCTATAGTGAAATCAATTCTGATATATTTTTTATTAACTATCTGCGTACTGTGTCCTGGTTATGAATAGCGTGCCAGCTGCTTGTTATTCCGCTTAAGTTGTAACAATCAATTGAACGGAGGATTCTTACCAGACGGAGGCATTCGCTTCGACGAGCCTTAATATTTTAATATAACTCGTTGAATAAGAAATGATTTCGGTTATAATAGGCACCTAAGTAGGTTATAGGGCGGTAGACAAAAATCAGCAAGTTAAAGCAGTTATTGGCGTGTTCCATTGTGGATGTTGAATGTAAAGAAAAGAAAGAAAGAAAATACGTCTATTTGCGGTAAACATGACGCAGAGAAAGAACACAAACACAAAAATTAAAAGTTTGGGGGAAAATATGCGTCAGATCCACGCCAAATGGTCATCGCTCAGAACTATGTCTTGCATGTTTAGCGATTAGACATGAATTCGTCATCAAAAATCGAGACACTTTGAGAAAAATGTCATGTCATGTCTTGTCTTGCCAGTATCTAAACCTCTTGAAACTCTATTTATTGTGAATCAATCTCACTTCCAAAGCAACCTATTCGACCCAAATGGCCATTACAGCCACATCTATATATATGTTACGGGCAACGTGATTAACTGGGCATTATTAATAAGGACCGGCCATTATTAATAATGCCCAATAGCGATGGGCATAGTGATTAATTTATCACTTTGACCGGCCATTATTAATAATGCCCGACGGCCCGTGGTCCATGTCATAAGTCAGTGTTTGAGATAGCTTGAATTTATCACTTGGGCCGGGCAGTATGAATAATTCCCTACTTGTAGCCGGGCAATGTGATAACCCTCGACCAGACGATAAACAGCCTTCTTCTGAACTGGAACAACATTCTGCCGATAGTCTACCAGAAAATCAGCAACCCACTGTTAGTGTGGACATAATAAATGAAAACCCGCGAGCAGCCGATCAACAGCCTTCTGCCGATATGAGCAATCATTCTCCTGCCCTTATCCCAATTTATTTGGGGTCGGCGCAACTTGTCTTTTTCTTCCATACTTCTCTATTAGTCGTCATCTCGGTAGTCACCCCCTTTCTAACCATTCACACATTCCATCCATCGTTTCTTTGGTCTTCTCCTACGCCATCGACATCCATACTCAAAACTCTCCTCACGACATTTTCCTCATTTCTTCGTAACACATGCCCATACCATGACAACCGATTCCCACGCAACTTTTCAGTTACCGGTGCCACTTTCAAACTTCCTCTTATGTACTCATTTCTTATTCTATCCATTCGTGTAACACCACACATCCCTCTTAGCATTCGCATCTCTGATGCATGCAATTGCCTTTCATTCATCCCTTTTGTGGCCCAACATTCTGATCCATACAAGACAGCAGGTCTAGTCATGGTTTTATATATCTACCCCATAAGTTTAAGGGGAATGCGGGAGTCGCAGATTGTTCCCGTGACCTGCCGCCATTCATTTCATCCATCCAGTCTTAATTCCGGTGTCTGTGTGGTGCCGGACTTAAAGAATACCACCACCCCTTACTTCCCGTGGGTGTCGTAAAAGGCGACTAAGGATCGTACCGGAGAATGGGCAGCAGCGTTCTCTATGTATTCCACCACCATACCATACTGCGATCGCCAACCCGCCTGCCAAGCGCGGCGATTATGGCAAACCCTCCCAAAATTGGGGGAGGCCTATGTCCAGCAGTGGACGTCTATCGGCTGAAACGACGAGTCTTAATTCTGTGCTTAACCGTCCGATCTACTTCGCCATCGCTTTGCACGAGTGAACCGAGATACCGAAAGTCGGAACAGACTGGAAGAAGTGTACCATCAAGTGCTATAGCTTCAGAACTGGAGAGACCGCCGAAATCGCAGAACATATATTCGGTTTTTGGTTCTTCTGATTTACAAGCCAACATTCTCCAGCTTCTGTTGCCATTTCTCTAATCTGCTCTGGATCTCAGGTCCATCTTCACCGACAAGGACAATGTCATCGGCAAACAACATGCACCAGGGTGCCTCCTCCTGGATGTCCGACGTAAGAGTGTCCATAATCAATAGGAAGAGGTAAGGACTTAAAGCCGATCCCTGGTGCAAGCCTACAGCCACACTGAACTCGTCGGTATTGCCGGCAGCCGACCGCACGTAGGTACGAGATTGACTGTACATAGCATTTTTAATAAACAAAAACACTACAGATCACCTATTTTATTACTTTACCCAAGATAGGGTGGGCATTATTCATAATGGCCGGGAAAAGTGATTAATCATGCTGTTTTAATCACATTGCCCAATTGAGTCGGGCATTATGAACACAGACCGGCCATTATTAATAGTGCCCGGACTTATCAAATTGCCCGTAACATATACATCACAAAAGCCGGATAGGTACATTGAAAGCCGGGCTTTGATTCTGGACACTTAGGTATGTACGTAAATAGATCTATCAGCATTAAATATTAGGTAGGTACAAGGTAGATTAATTCATGTAAAAGCGATGCCAATGCGTTGCGGCGTTGCAGCGCAGCGCGGTGATTTCGACGCAGTGAATGCCACATAAGCGCTGCGATGTAGCAACGCAACGCATCTTATCCCGTCGTCGCACCTGGTCGCACCTTCAAAACGTCGACGTCAAGCTTCGATATTCGAAAGTTTAATATTAATAGGTAGGTACATAAACATAAAGTGAAGGTATGTTTGTACTTCAGCAAGGCTGATAAGGTTAGGAGCCTGTTTCCTTTATAACCAATGTTTTGTATGACCGCAGTTTATTTAGTGCATATTAGTTAGCGTGCTCTCTTAATTAATTTTCTAATCAAGCCACGAATGATTGGGGTTTCAGGGAGGCAAGTAGGTAGCTAGCTCCAACATAACAAAAGCTAGGTTATGACTTTCAGAAAAGGGAAATTAATTTCTAAATTAGGTTTCATAATTTAATCAAGATAAGTTTTCCTTTGGAATGCGCTCACTCAGAATATCAGGACGGTAACCAATCAGTTAACATTTACAGTGAAAGTTCGAGAACACATTCACAAGAAGTTGGCAGATTCGACTCAAAATTAAGTTGTTGCAGGTTTTCTGGTTTATCTTTCATAACTTTTTTTTTTGTTTTGTATTTTGTTGTATGTATGTATTTAAGTATTTATTTTTATATTCTAGTTATTTTCTAAGTTGTTTTCTGGTATTGCACATAGAGTGTATTGTCTCTGCATCACCCTAAGGTAGACTGGTAGAAAATGCCCAAGGCATTAAGTCCGCCTTTGTACAGTTTTTACTTGTGCATAAAGTTTTAATAAGTAAATAAGTTTTAAAAGCCACTTAAGTCTTCTAATATTTTAATTAGGCAATAGATAGGTAGGTACGTCTAAAAAACTCTTTAAACGTTTTAGTGGATTTCAAAATGAAAGCAATTATTATTGTTGAAACGTTGAGGATCGATTTACTTTCTTTTTTCTTAACAGCTTGACTCAGATCTCATTATCAATGTTTCGAAACTAAACGAGAAAATTTTGTTTGGATAACTGATAACACTTCTAAATTACACCATTTTAATTTAATAGCGTTGGCAAAATGTTTCAAAACTCAAATCTCAAAGCATTTATTTCAATTACACTATATATTTACAGACACTTTTGAAATTGTCTAAGAGGCGGTCAGTTAGTCAGAAAGTTGAAGCTGGTTGCTCATTCCAAACCGAAGATCTCTATGGAATAGAATGAGCAGGAAACGCTATTGTTTCTCTATTCGACTACTATTATCTATCGATAAACCTGACTCGCGTGGGTTGTTTTCAGACCACTGCGAAATTAAGCCTTTACCAACAACTTGTAGGTAATCTATGGCAACTTTTAAACCCGACACGCAACCAGGGTGTTGCCAACTTTGAAGAGGTTTTAAAACTATTTGGAAGACGGTTAATCCCTAAAGAAAAACCCACGTGACTTGAATTCTCTTGATACTACTTGGTTCATTTCTGATCATTTCTGAACGTAGAGGCGTCTTGTAATAGAAAGCTCGAATAAGAGGAAACTGTCGTTATATCAATCCTTGCTGTAATCACAGCGCTTAGCTAATGGATCGTGATGATTGCTTTCATTAGTACCAACCTTTACCTATCTATGTAGGTATGTACTGTAGAGGCTATCTATATGTAGCCCTACCTACTACAGGCTGGTCATAATTGCCGGCGTGTTCCATTCGAACGTTCAAGCAAGTGTCAAATATTCTCATAAGGTATTTTTGTTTAGTAGAGGCAAGGTAACTTCTCTTCTTAGTATGTGGTAGAGGCAGTGCTAGAAATAACATGATAATGTAAAGTCTTGCTATAAATATATTATACCCGGCGCCTCCACCAAAATGTGAAACTCCAGATGGGAGCTTCACAATATAATTAAAAAGCTTTGACTTGGATATAATATATTTATAGGAAGACTTTACATTATCATGTTATTTCTAGCATTGACTCTACTAAACCAAAAATACCTTATGAGAATATTTGACACTTACTACATATATCGCTAACCGCCGGTGAAACAATGAGGTCTTGACTGCTTCGTTCATGTAGTGGCTGCAAGCTGTAATGTTGAACATTAGGTCCTGGGTTCGATTCCTGGATTGGGCAAAGTGTTATTGAGTTTTTCTAAGCTTGAATTTCTCAGTAGCAGCCCGGATTCGGGACGTGTTCCCGGTTGATGGCATAAGGCTCGCCTCCTATTATGGGACTTGGATTCCTATTATGGGCATGGGACTTAAACATAACTGAAGAACTGTCTAAAGCTTCGGGCAATACAGGAGTCATGGTATCTGTTAAAGTAAAGATATACCTACCAATGTTTACATTGTAATTTATACCACACGCCAAAAACGTGTCTAAAAGCTCAAAATTCGATACGTTTACCAACACGATCTGTAGGCCTTTATGCTTTCAAAGATATCGAGAGTGATTGATGACTCGAAGCGAAAGTAATTTGATACAGTGTTATCGTAAAAAAAGCAGGTATCACCCGGGCTTAATTTATTACCTAAGTATATCATTTAGTACACAAGATCACTCGGAATTCGCTGGATGAATTTGAGTTTTTTTGGGTTTCCATCTTTTAGATCCCTTTCTAGAGGGCAAATGTAGAAGTAATGGAACGCAAATACGCGTAACACGGACCTTCGACATTGCTTATTTACACGTGGCGAAGAATTTACAAAAGGCAAAATTAGACTTCAAAGGTTAATTGGAGTTTTCAACAATTTTAAGGGTGAATAAATCCAAAATAAATTCAATTCTATTAACCTTTTATTTAAAGTTGAAACCTCTAAAGACCTTACAACTGATTTAACCCTTGTCATTCCTAATAGATTTGTCTGATACCCGTACCACAAAGTTCTCCCTTCTTTGGTTGAGCTGAACAAAGCCTTGGCCTGATTTTATATTAAGGGGACTATATGATCTGAAGCGCGGTCACTATCGGACTTCATAGAAAAGATAGAGAAACGCGATGCCACAACGCTGGTAATTTATTGCAAAATATTGTTTGGTCTAAAATATAAAAACACACTAATACAACTAGTACTTTAGTATGTTGCTTGTTGAATAATCTGACAAAAATCAGAATGATTGTATGTATATTAGTCATCATCATCATCTGCCTAGCCTTTTCCCAACTATGTTGGGGTCGGCTTCCAGTCTAACCGGATGCAGCTGAATACCAGTATTTTACATGAAGCGACTGCCTATCTGACCTCCACAACCCAGTTACTGGGTAATACGATACCCCTGGTAAGACTGATTGTCAGACTTTCGGGCTTCTGACTACCCGTAACGACTGTCAAAGATCCACGAATGACAGCCGGGACCAACGGCTTAACGTGCTTTCCGAGGCACGGAGGGGTCACGGTATGTAAAGATGGTCACCCATCCACAGACCAACCGCGGCAAGCGTAGCTTAACCTGATCGATCGACCTGTGCGGCTGTATATTATTTAGCCACGGGCCCTCCATTATGGTTTTTATTGTTTTAAGAAAGTTTTTAGAGGTACTTATCTTCATGTTTTTTTTATCGTATCAAATTAGTTGTATTATCTTTTTAACACACTATCTACTTAGGATATATCCTGAAGAATATCAGGAGTTTTTTCTGATTTTGTTTACTGTAGTCGATCATATAGTTTTAGGCATTATTATTAAACTTGCGTTTTTTGCGTTTAGGTCCTCTAGTCCCCTTAACAATTCGGAGCGATAAACCTTAAAATGGAATGTTACTTTGGAGTTTATTACTTTTCGTAGACTTTGGCGTCTTAGCTACTGGTAGATTGGTACCTATTGGTAGACGCCTGCTAAGTGCTACCCGACTACGGAATGTAGGATGAACCGGGTTTTTGTTAAAAGCCTTCCCTGACAAGAGGTACCATCATCATCTTCCTGCCCTTATCCCATGTTACTTGGGGTCGGCGCAACACGTTTTCTTCCTCCATTCTCCCCTGTCAACCGTCACGCTATCATTCACTCCCTTCTCTTTCATATCATTCCCCACACAATCCATCAATCTGACAAGAGGTACCAAGGCCAAATAATTATGAAATATATCAAATATGACCAAATATTTATGAAAAAAAAACAGTGGCAATTCAGGAGTGCTGACAGAAGTGAAAACTTGAAAATGCATAGTAATTTTATAAATATGTTTGAAGGTCATTCTTCCTAAAGAAAATGTACCGCGCGTTGATGTCTTTATAATGGCCAAAACTTAAAACAGAAGTGTCAGGTAAAAATGTCGCGAGTTCAATGGTTTTTTCCCATCTCAAAAAATGCCCAACGCGCCTATAGAAGTTTTCACTTCAAAAAGCTAATACCTACTTTAATTATTTACCTATAATTCCGTCACCAAAGGACCTTTCTCCGTCAAAATATAATGAGGGATTTTCTTTTTTAACTCTTCCCTAGTCGCTGGATAGATGGCGCTGAACTTGGTAAGTTACTGCAAGGAACGGAACGTCACATCATTTTTTGATTATTTCACTTGGATGTAATTTTGAGATCGTAAAACGAAAGCAAATGAAAGTGTCAGTCAACGAGCATATTATTATGTGACGTGACGCAATGTTTTTTTTTTCCAAGCATTTTGGCTTTGGCACCTAGTAACGTAGTCAGTTCAACGCCATCTACAGAGTTCTTGGAAACTATGTTTTTTTTTTAATATTCAAAAAGAAAACCTCTCATTAACAATTTAGAAAAAGAAACTTTTTACAGAAAATAGGTAAATGAAGATCTTTCAAGTGGAATAGCTATGTACATAGCTCTTTCAAGTGGAATAGCTATGTACATAGCTATTCCACTTGAAAGATCTTCATTTACCTATTTTCTGTAAAAAGTTTCTTTGCCGATTTTTGAACTAGGTACGTATTATAATATTTTTCAAGCTGTTGCCAACGAGTATTTCTATTCACACAGTACAAAATCATATCACGTTTTACGCAAGGATTTTATGTTTCTTGAAATATTTGATTAAGTAAGTAATGGTAGCAATATATCTCACTTAGTAGGTACTCGTTTATTTTGAGATATTTCAAGAATAGAAACTCCAGTATTTTTACAATTTCGACTAACACATAAATACACATTAAGTAAATGTGTATTTATGTGTTTGTGTGTTTAGTCACAATATTTATGATAGAATGCTAAAAAGTACGACTGACTCCTTAAAATTTTTATTAGAGATATGTAGGTAGGTAGGTACTTGATATATATATACTTACTTATTCCATAGTGAAGATGGTGACCACCGGGGTGGTTTTAGTGACGTAAAAATCCCACACTCCCTGGTTTTATCCTCAATGACCAGGCGCCTTTTGATGGTTTCCCCCCGAGAACAAAAAAAAAAGGTAGGTACTTGATGTAATGTTCCGTTCTGATATTTCTAGTTACCCGGCTAACTACTGCTGACACTGCCAGGGTCGGGTGGTAATAGCTAAAATAATGAGTAAGGGAAAATTGACTAAGCTATGTCAGTTTTATGTTACATGGCAGGGTTATATTATAATGTTATGATTGCGAGAGTCCTCCAGAGAAATCCTAAACTGGTGACTGAGAATAGGTATGTACAGAAACGCTACTTACTAGAAATTACCTCTACCAAACAATCGGCGTAACCTCTCCCCAACTGTATTGCGGTCGGCGTCCAGACTAACCGAATACAGCGGAATACCAGTATTTTTACATGGAGCGACTGCCTATTTGACCACCACAATCCGGATACTGGGTAACACGATACCCCTTGGTAAGACTGGTTGTCAGACTTTTTGGCTTCTGACTACCTGTAACGACTGTCAAAGATCTACGAATGACAGCCGGGACCAACGGCTTAACGTTCTTTCCGAGGCACAGACGGGTCTCAATATGTAATGGATTGCCACCCATCCACGGGCCGACCGCGGCAAGTATAGCTTAACCTTCCATTGATCCGTGCGGCAGTTATCATTTAGCCACGAGCCCCTAACTTAAAATGACCTCTACCAAAAGGATTAAAAAAAACCTAAAGAAATGTACTTATGTAGTTTGAGTCGGCTGAAGGAAAATAATGTTCGTCAGTAGCATCTCTAAATCTTTATTTAATTTTGTAAATCACGAAACTTTTATTTTCTCTCGACTGTACTTACCTGTTAAAAAGAGTAAACCTAGATAAAGTGAATAAGACAGAGATTAAAACAGAAGACGAACAAGCAGGGGATAGAGGAGGGGTGGTGGGGTGGAGGGGGGTTCAGGGGAACAGACCGGAATAAATCGTAAAACTAGCGTACACTGTGTATTTCAGGGTATAGGTAAAGGCATACTAACAACTGGTCCATCATTTCATAAGTTTAAAGCATCGTTGAGATTAGGTATTATAGTGTGCGAGGCACAGGTGGTACGAATTGGTAACTAAAGGTGAACGTCGGAGTAACATTGCAGAATTAATTTCGTAGTTTTAGTCTTAATAATATTCCAAAGCATTGCGATGATATGGAATGTAACATTGTAATGTGATGTAATGTTATTTAGCATTTAATTTAAACATTAGGTACTTAAATAAAAGCAGAAACGTAGGTACTAATTGCGTAACACACTTTCAATCACAATCCGAAAGATTTGGAAAGAAACTGCAAATCCATTGCTCCATGTATTTAAAACTTTCGTCTGTGCAACAACGTAAACATCGCAATGAATATGTTGAATGCATTTTCGTTGTAAGTGTGTTTCGCTATTCCAATTTAGACTAGGAAATGCTTCTAAAAACTAGTTTTGAAAGTAACTCATCTGCTTAGCCTTTTCCCAACTATGCTGGGGTTGGCTACCAGTCTAACCGGATGCAGCTGAATACCAGTATTTTACATGGAACGGCTGCCTATCTGACCTCCACAACCCAGTTGCTGGATAATACGATACCCGTTGGTAATACTGGTTGCCCGAAAAATAAAAGAAAACATCTTTAGTCTTGAAAGTAACTGTAACATAATATTCCGTTCACCGGTAACACTTTATGATGAATGTGACCAACGAAGGTTAATATTGTATTACTTTTCTTTGGATTTCTTAGAAAAAGTGTAGATTTCCTCTTAATATTTAACGAAACCTGCGATAAAACAACAAAACAACTAGGCACCTATCAATAAAATTGAGTAGTGCGTAAACAAGGTTGCTGAAATTATGATACTCGACTGTAATCGTCTGACGCCGGTTACTGAATGTTAGAAAGACAAAAAATCAATGGGCAACATAGTCCTAGTGTCAAAATGTACAAATTGCCTAGTGCCAAAATGTCATTTTGCCCAAATGCCGCTATGATACAAGCGTAGCGTTTCGTAATCGAATCGTCGCATCATAAGCTGCTACGTCGTAGCTGGTGGGCCCCGGAATCATAAGCTGCTACGTCGTAGCTGGTGGACCCCGGAATCATAAGCTGCTACGTCGTAGCTGGTGGACATTAAAGCTGTAATGTTTTGTAATCCTTAAATTGTTATTCGAAGGTTTAAGATTTCTAAACATTACTACGCCTAGGGAATTATTTAGCCAATTTGTAAAAGACCGAGAAGCGGAATTACGTGTAACTTAGGGTGGATTTTTTGGGGTGGATAAACGGAATAGCCGCTATCCCTCACTGGATTTAACGTTAGGCCGCCCGACTGTGGTAACAAAACCAGTGTAAGTTTGCCTCTTGTTCTTTTGAAACTCCTCACTACGCAAGGTCAGGTCAAGGTCAAAGTGTAACCCACGAAGTGCAGTCGCCTTTACATTAATTTTAAACTAGCTGACCCGACGAACTTCGTACCGCCATCGAAATCAGTCAATCCGTTCTCGAGATATCATAAAAAAAGCCGTTCCAAACTAAATGTATGAGAAAATGAATAATAATCTTCATTATCATTTTTTTTCGAGAATTTTTACCATGTCTTAATAGTTATTCTGCTATTCGGGGCGGAGAAAAATCCAACAAATCAAAGATCATCAACATCGGTCCAGCCGTTCTTGAGTTACAGATGGTCTAACTAACCCGAAGTATATAGAACAAGATAGATACCTAAAACAATTATCCAAGCAACTTAGTTAAAATTGGTTTTTCTGAAGGGTGTTTCAGTATATTGACTAAAATACCTTTCAGAAAAACCAATTTTTAACTCATGCATGAACAAATAAAAAACACATTTCATGCAATGCTTCACACGTTTGTCCTTAACTTTCAAAGGTGTATTGGAAAGTTCGTTTTTTTACATTAAGATAAATTGCGCCTGCAAATCCGCCGGTAATCCTCAACTTAACGGAGGAGATAACAAGTGACCCGACCTAAGTGAATGTATTTTTAATTCGCTCGGATCTGACTTGAGGCCCCGTCACCATTGCTCTAATTGAAGATTACGTTTCTCAAATATTGCTACGGCCGTTACTTAATTTAATGGATTTCTTGATGACGGTACAAACATTTATAGCGTGGGGTAGAGTAGAGTTGTGTTTTTTGGCTTCTAATGTTGCTTATTTACGTCGTAGATTGCGGAAATTAGTAGATCATAAGTTGCTACGACTTAGCATACGAGAATCGGTACCTATGGTTCATGCTGCTGGTTGTCGCAGCCAATTGGTTAAATTAGCCGTTTAGTTAACCGCCTGGCCTTTGGAAGTAGTGCTCACCTCGCTTCGCTCTCTCGGCTCGCACGCGGTTGTTCACAGTTCTAACCTAACCTAACCCACTTGGTCGGGATGCCCTGGCTTAGTTACTGCGACCAATTCGGCTCGCGCGTGATTAGTTACAGTTCCAACCTAAACTATAATTGAATATCATTCAGGCCTTTAGTTGAACGGCCGTAGTTTAGTTTATAGAGGTATGAGGAACAGGATGTAAAGTTCACTCAACCTCCATAGAAAAGGGAGGATCCTCCGACCAGACGGGTGTTGTGTCTGGCGGGCAACTGCCCGATGATTCATGTCGGGCCGTTGTATCTATGCTAGTTGCGCGGTAAACTCTGGATCAGGATTTGCGTGACGTCAGTATGACGCGTTGTTCGCATGTGGCGTTGTAGATACCGCTACATCACTCCCCCCCGGAGACCGGAGGTCGATAGTGGGCTGAGTCTTGTATCTTGCGATGTTTGCCAGGCCAGCTGAGGTTCCAGTGAGTCGGAACCGGTTGCCGCAAAGTTCACGGTGAGTCGAAACTGTCTGCGAAGATGTCCCCAGTGAGTCGGGGTCGCTGCGTTATGCTCCAGTGCGTCGGATGTGGTACAGCGCCGGGTTGAGGCTGACTGCTGGCGTCGACCAGGAGAGGGTTTCTATGGCTCTGCTTGAGGACCGGCCGAAAGTGCAGTATGCTGTGCCGAGATTGCTGATGAGGCTGAGGGTGATGACCAGGTATGCGCGGTCGCTGCATGCTGGTGGTCAGGATACCCGTTGAAGCCGTGGATGCTGGCTGGCTGTGTGACTCGCCGCTCTAAAGCTTGCGGGAGTGATGATGACGTTACGCTGGAGTAGGTGCACGAAGGTTGCGCTGACGTTCATGTTCGGGGTCACCAGTTGTAGGCTTAGCTAAGTTTTCACTATCAAATCACGAACACTGTTGAGTTTTATAAAACGTTTATTATGAGTCTCAGAGCACAGATGTACAGTTATAAACAACACAGCAGTATGAAGGAAGATACGAAGAAAATAGAGGAAGATATGAAAACACTTTAGCAACACGAGAAAGTCTAGATTTAGGTCAAAAGCATACGAGTATGAGCGATTAAGCGCGAGGCAGAAATGAGCGTGCATTCGCCGTCGGAGTAGGTAGGGCACTGGCAGCTGTGACCGAGCGATAGCGGATCAGCCGTCGCACACCACGGCAGGCAGGTGCGCGGGCGCAGGCGGCGAGGTAACAGTCGACGCGCCAGGTTAGAGTGCAACCTTCATACGACTGATTAGTGTGCGTCTTTGTTGTTGGTGTCGCCACAAGTTAAAAGGCTGTGTACAAGTAGCCCCGCGCTCCCGCGTCGCTGCTCCACGAGCCGCAGTTTTCTTAAAATGTGCATTGGGCTAATTAAAACAGTTGACTGCGACTTATATACTGCGTATATTATGCTCCGTAGGAATCATTAGCTGCTGGTATGGCGTAGCTTACAGACAAAAGTAGTGATCACAATTTGCTGCGCCGCAGCAAATTCGGCTGCCGGACATTTGTATGCGCAGCATGATCATCATAAAAACGGGTATAGTCGCCGGAAGAATAGGCAAAACCTCAGATTGTAGAAAGATTTCCGCCATGCAGCATGGCGATTAAGAGAAGAAATTTTCATTCATACTCTTCAGCCGACAAAAGTCTGCAATGTCAAGCATGACGACCAATTTTTATCTGCTTTTGATTCTTGGGGGTAGAAATATTTCTTTTCAGCAGGTGTCAAATAGATGGGAATGCAGATTCTTGTCTAAGTCCAATGTGATGAAGAATATTGGACTTAGACAAGAATCTGCATTGATTTTAAAATTTGCTTTCCGTTGCTATGGAAAGAATAAATGTCTTTGTCTTCATAGAAACGTGAGTCACGGGTCGCCCCGTGCTCGGGCAGAAGAGATGTCGAATTGGATTGAAAGAACTTTGTCTATTTTTGGAATAATAGATATAGAATTGGTCATGCTACGCGAGCTGCTGAAGGATTTATAAGCTGCAAGTCATAGCTTGCAAAAACGTTATAGCTGGTGGACTCCGGAATCATAAGCTGCTACGTCGTAGCTGGTGGACCCCGGAATCATGAGCTGCTACGTCGTAGCTGGTGGACTCCGAATTCGATGCAGATTTTCGGGAAAATTTTATAAAGCCCTTCGTTGGAGCATATTCCACGCGTGCTCAATTGGATTTAAATCCGAGGACTGCGCGGGCCAGTCCAGGGTTGCGGCATTAGCCACTGACTTATAACTCATAAGCTCTATGTTGTAGCTGCTGGACTCCGGAATCATAAGCTGCTACGTCGTATCTGGTGGACTCCGGAATCATAAGCTGCTACGTCGTAGCTGGTGGACCCCGGAATCATCAGCTGCTACGTCGTAGCTGGTGGACTCCGGAATCATAAGCTCTACGTTGTAGCTGCTGGACTCCGGAATCATAAGCTGCTACGTCGTATCTGGTGGACTCCGGAATCATAAGCTGCTACGTCGTATCTGGTGGACTCCGGGATCATAAGCTGCTACGTCGTAGCTGGTGGACCCCGGAATCATAAGCTGCTACGTCGTAGCTGGTGGACTCCGGAATCATAAGCTGCTACGTCGTAGCTGGTGGACTCCGGAACCATAAGCTGCTACGTCGCAGCTGGTGGACTCCAGAATCATAAGCTGCTACGTGGTAGTTGGTGGACCCCGGAATCATAAGCTGCTACGTCGTTAGCTGGTGAACCCCGGAATCATAAACTGCTACGTCGTAGCTGGTGAACCCCGGAATCATAAGCTGCTACGTCTTAGCTGGTGGACTCCGGAATCATAAACTGCTACATCGTAGCTGGTGGACCCCGGAATCATAAGCTGCTACGTCTTAGCTTGTGGACTCCAGAATCATAAACTGCTACATCGTAGCTGGTGGACCCCGGAATCATAAGCTGCTACGTCGTATCTGGTGAACCCCGGAATCATAAACTGCTACGTCGTAGCTGGTGGACCCCGGAATCATATGCTGCTACGTCTTAGCTGGTGGACCCCGGAATCGTAAGCTGCTACGTCGTAGCTAGTGGACTCCGGAATCATAAGCTGCTAAGTCGTAGCTGGTGGACCCCGAAATCATAAGCTGCTATTTCGTAGCTGGTGGACCCCGAAATCATAAGCTGCTATTTCGTAGCTGGTGGACCCCGAAATCATAAGCTGCTATTTCGTAGCTGGTGGACCCCGGAATTATAAGCTGCTATTTCGTAGCTGGTGGACCCCGGAATTATAAGCTGCTATTTCGTAGCTGGTGGACCCCGGAATTATAAGCTGCTATTTCGTAGCTGGTGGACCCCGGAATTATAAGCTGCTATGTCGTAGCTGGTGGACCCCGGAATCATAAGCTGCTATTTCGTAGCTGGTGGACCCCGGAATTATAAGCTGCTATGTCGTAGCTGGTGGACCCCGGAATCGTAAGCTGCTACGTCGTAGCTAGTGGACTCCGGAATCATAAGCTGCTACGTCGTAGCTAGTGGACTCCGGAATCATAAGCTGCTAAGTCGTAGCTGGTGGACCCCGAAATCATAAGCTGCTATTTCGTAGCTGGTGGACCCCGAAATCATAAGCTGCTATTTCGTAGCTGGTGGACCCCGGAATTATAAGCTGCTATTTCGTAGCTGGTGGACCCCGGAATTATAAGCTGCTATTTCGTAGCTGGTGGACCCCGGAATTATAAGCTGCTATTTCGTAGCTGGTGGACCCCGGAATTATAAGCTGCTATGTCGTAGCTGGTGGACCCCGGAATCATAAGCTGCTATTTCGTAGCTGGTGGACCCCGGAATTATAAGCTGCTATGTCGTAGCTGGTGGACCCCGGAATCGTAAGCTGCTACGTCGTAGCTAGTGGACTCCGGAATCATAAGCTGCTACGTCGTAGCTGGTGGACTCCGGAATCACAAGCTGCTACGTTATAGCTGGTGGACTCCGGAATCATAAGCTGCTACGTCGTAGCTGGTGGACCTCGAAATCATCAGCTGCTACGTCGTAGCTGGTAGACTCCGGAATCATAAGCTCTACGTTGTAGCTGCTGGACTCCGGAATCATAAGCTGCTACGTCGTATCTGGTGGACTCCGGAATCATAAGCTTCTACGTCGTATCTGGTGGACTCCGGGATCATAAGCTGCTACGTCATATCTGGTGGACTCCGGAATCATAAGCTGCTACGACGTAGCTGGTGGACCCCGGAATCATAAGCTGCTACGTCGTAGCTGGTCGACTCCGGAATCATAAGCTGCTACGTCGTAGCTGGTGGACTCCGGAATCATAAGCTGCTACGTCGCAGCTGGTGGACTCCGGAATCATAAGCTCTACGTTGTAGCTGCTGGACTCCGGAATCATAAGCTGCTACGTCGTAGCTGGTGGACCCCGGAATCATAAGCCGCTACGTCGTAGTTGGTGGACTCCGGAATCATAAGCTGCTACGTCGTAGCTGGTGGACCCCGGAATCATAAGCTGCTACATCGTAGCTGGTGGACTCCGGAATCATAAGCTGCTACGTCGTAGCTGGTGGACCTCGGAATCATCAGCTGCTACGTCGTAGCTGGTGGAGTCCGGAATCATAAGCTGCTACGTCGTAGCTGGTGGACTCCGGAATCATAAGCTGCTACGTCGTAGCTGGTGGACTCCGGAATCATAAGCTGCTACGTCGTAACTGGTGGACTCTGGAATCATAAGCTCTACGTTGTAGCTGGTGGACTCCGGAATTATAAGCTGCTACGACGTAGCTGGTGGAATCCGGAATCATAAGCTCTACGTTGTAGCTGGTGGACTCCGGAATCATAAGCTGCTACGTCGTAGCAGGTGGACCCCGGAATCATAAGCTGCTACGTCGTAGCTAGTGGACTCCGGAATCATAAGCTGCTACGTCGTAGCTGGTGGACTCCGGAATCATAAGCTCTACGTTGTAGCTGATGGACTCCGGAATCATAAGCTGCTACGTCGTAGCTGGTGGACTCCGGGATCATAAGCTGCTACGTCATATCTGGTGGACTCCGGAGTCATAAGCTGCTACGTCGTAGCTGGTGGACCCCGGAATCATAAGCTCTACGTTGTAGCTAGTGGACTCCGGAATCATAAGCTGCTACGTCGTAGCTGGTGGACTCCGGAATCATAAGCTCTACGTCGTAGCTGGTGGATTTCGGGATCATAAGCTGCTACGTCATATCTGGTGGACTCCGGAGTCATAAGCTGCTACGTCGCAGCTGGTGGACTCCGGAATCATAAGCTCTACGTTGTAGCTGCTGGACTGCGGAATCATAAGCTGCTACGTCGTAGCTGGTGGACTCCGGAATCATAAGCTCTACGTTGTAGCTGGTGGACTCCGGAATCATAAGCTGCTACGTCGTAGTTGGTGGACCCCGGAATCATAAGCTGCTACGTCGTAGCAGGTGGACCCCGGAATCATAAGCTGCTACGTCGTAGCTAGTGGACTCCGGAATCATAAGCTGCTACGTCGTAGCTGGTGGACTCCGGAATCATAAGCTGCTACGTCGTAACTGGTGGACTCTGGAATCATAAGCTCTACGTTGTAGCTGGTGGACTCCGGAATTATAAGCTGCTACGACGTAGCTGGTGGAATCCGGAATCATAAGCTCTACGTTGTAGCTGGTGGACTCCGGAATCATAAGCTGCTACGTCGTAGCAGGTGGACCCCGGAATCATAAGCTGCTACGTCGTAGCTAGTGGACTCCGGAATCATAAGCTGCTACGTCGTAGCTGGTGGACTCCGGAATCATAAGCTCTACGTTGTAGCTGATGGACTCCGGAATCATAAGCTGCTACGTCGTAGCTGGTGGACTCCGGGATCATAAGCTGCTACGTCATATCTGGTGGACTCCGGAGTCATAAGCTGCTACGTCGTAGCTGGTGGACCCCGGAATCATAAGCTCTACGTTGTAGCTAGTGGACTCCGGAATCATAAGCTGCTACGTCGTAGCTGGTGGACTCCGGAATCATAAGCTCTACGTCGTAGCTGGTGGATTTCGGGATCATAAGCTGCTACGTCATATCTGGTGGACTCCGGAGTCATAAGCTGCTGCGTCGCAGCTGGTGGACTCCGGAATCATAAGCTCTACGTTGTAGCTGCTGGACTGCGGAATCATAAGCTGCTACGTCGTAGCTGGTGGACTCCGGAATCATAAGCTCTACGTTGTAGCTGGTGGACTCCGGAATCATAAGCTGCTACGTCGTAGTTGGTGGACCCCGGAATCATAAGCTGCTACGTCGTAGCAGGTGGACCCCGGAATCATAAGCTGCTACGTCGTAGCTAGTGGACTCCGGAATCATAAGCTGCTACGTCGTAGCTGGTGGACTCCGGAATCATAAGCTCTACGTTGTAGCTGATGGACTCCGGAATCATAAGCTGCTACGTCGTAGCTGGTGGACTCCGGGATCATAAGCTGCTACGTCATATCTGGTGGACTCCGGAGTCATAAGCTGCTACGTCGTAGCTGGTGGACCCCGGAATCATAAGCTCTACGTTGTAGCTGGTGGACTCCGGAATCATAAGCTGCTACGTCGTAGCTGGTGGACTCCGGAATCATAAGCTCTACGTCGTAGCTGGTGGATTTCGGGATCATAAGCTGCTACGTCATATCTGGTGGACTCCGGAGTCATAAGCTGCTACGTCGTAGCTGGTGGACCCCGGAATCATAAGCTCTACGTTGTAGCTGGTGGACTCCGGAATCATAAGCTGCTACGTCATATCTGGTGGACTCCGGAGTCATAAGCTGCTACGTCGTAGCTGGTGGACCCCGGAATCATAAGCTCTACGTTGTAGCTGGTGGACTCCGGAATCATAAGCTGCTACGTCGTAGCAGGTGGACCCCGGAATCATAAGCTGCTACGTCGTAGCTAGTGGACTCCGGAATCATAAGCTGCTACGTCGTAGCTGGTGGACTCCGGAATCATAAGCTCTACGTTGTAGCTGATGGACTCCGGAATCATAAGCTGCTACGTCGTAGCTGGTGGACTCCGGGATCATAAGCTGCTACGTCATATCTGGTGGACTCCGGAGTCATAAGCTGCTACGTCGTAGCTGGTGGACCCCGGAATCATAAGCTCTACGTTGTAGCTGGTGGACTCCGGAATCATAAGCTGCTACGTCGTAGCTGGTGGACTCCGGAATCATAAGCTCTACGTCGTAACTGGTGGATTTCGGGATCATAAGCTGCTACGTCATATCTGGTGGACTCCGGAGTCATAAGCTGCTACGTCGTAGCTGGTGGACCCCGGAATCATAAGCTCTACGTTGTAGCTGGTGGACTCCGGAATCATAAGCTGCTACGTCGTAGCTGGTGGACATCAGTTGACTATAAGCTGCTTACTCGTAGCACGAGAATGAGATTCTGTCAAGCCTATTCCAAGGTATTTGTCTGGCTATTTTACAAGTAAATTAACAACAATTGTTAATTATGAAGTTAAGATTTCTACCTATCTATTAATCATTCCCGGAATTATTCACATTATTATAGCAGCACGCTACTAACAATAAGACACAAGAAGCAACATCGTAAATTTAATGAACTATTCGTCAACAACAGTTATTAGAACATTTCGCTTAGTGATAATTTACAATTTTACCGCCTGATGGAGCAGAAAGTGCATTTTCGAAGCGTTCTTACCAATTTATGATTAAGTTTTCATCTAAATAAATTGTGCAAAGAGTAGGTATTATTAATGCAAATATCTCCTGGAAATTCTTTCACCTGTGTAATTGCGCGCCATTTATACGGGCAGCCCTGAACGCCATTTTGTTTTAAATATTTTTTTATTTTATTAATTTACGTGGTATTATAGCGAGTTCTTAGATTTTATGAGAGCAAGACGTTTCCTAAGTGACCTTTGTGAAGTTCAAATATTGTTTTATGATCGTGAATTACCTCCGTATGATCGGTACCACCTGTCTCCGGTGCTAAAATCAACCCTTCGTGTTTCTGGGACTCTTTTACTGAACCTCATAGCAACCTTCGTCTGCATGTTTTGGCTATAAAATAATTGACAGCAAAATAAAGTCGGTAGCACATACAGTTTATTAACTCTCCGCCCACGAGGACCAAAACACAGTCACTCTACTGTCCTTTTAATTGTACACTATTAATAAGAGTATCAACCTTCGTGGTCAGGCCTTTGTTAATTGATCGGTTTTCCGCTAGAACAGCCGGCACGCTACACGGCACACGACATCGGCGCTCGTTGCATTAGCGGCTCTTTTCACGACATTGAACAAGCAAAATGTTGTATGGACTTTGTGTCGAAATTGTGTTTAGTATTCAGTTTCGAGAGTATAATCAGTACTAATATTATACAGAGTGTCCCTGGAAGCATGGATCAAATTGAATAGGGGCGTGGGCAAGGTGATTTCCAAACTTTTTAACCCTGAGAATGTCGGTGAATTAAAAAAATAAAAATTGTAGCCCTGATAATTTTTTTATATGATTTTTTCTTTGAGCATTATGCGAAGTGATTGAAGAAAAAACAAAAATTGGCCATAACTTTTGACCGTAAAAAAATTCACCGACATTCTCATGGTTAAAAAGTTTGGAAATTACCTTGCCCGTGCTCCTATTCGATTTGATCCATACTTCCAGGGACAGCCTGTATAATATTAGTATTGATTATACTCTGTAGTGATTGTTATCGAATTTGTAAATAGATCAGAGCCTGGGTCTAGGAGAAGTACATGCTACTTTTCATACTGGATATTTGCGTAAAAAACAAGTGCCAGTCAGGCTTCCCCTCACACGAAGGGTTTCGTAGCACCGTACAATCTATACATATAAAAGAAAGTCGTGTTAGTTACACTATTTATAACTCAAGAACGGCTGAACCGATTTGGCTGAAAATTGGTGGGGAGGTAGCTTAGAACCAGGAGACGGACATAGGATTTGACTTTTTATCCGGTTATTTAAAAAAAAAAATATCCGGTTTTAGACAGTATTTAATACTTTTATTTACTTATAGGAGTAGGGTAGGAGTAGTGTAGGAGTAGGTTAGGAGTAGGGTAGGAGTAGGGTAGGAGTAGGTTAGGAGTAGGGTAGGGGTAGGGTAGGAGTAGTGTAGGAGTAGATTAGGAGTAGGGTAGGGTAAGGGGTATGACACCACGCGAACGAAGTAGCGCCGGGCAGCTAGGAATAATGTATACGGCAAAACAACGTTTGCCGGGTCAGCTAGTATTTAATATATGTTTAAAAAAATAACACGTTTCTTGAATGGTCACGTGTCCTGTCCCTTTAATTTTTAACTTAATTTTATTTTTATTATTTTTTGTGATAACGGTCATAGTAGTACACAGTGTGAAAATTTCAAGTGTTATAGACCGACAGCTTAACTGAGAGGTTACCTGAGGTAGCATCGCGGTGCGGGAGCGGTGTGGTGACGCACCGCGCAGCTACCTCAGGCAACGTCTCAGTTAAGCGGGTGGCCTATATCTATTACGGCTCAAAAAATACAGCCCTGTGATGGACAGCGGAGCCTTAATAATAGGGTTCTGTTGGCACTCTTTGGGTACGGAACCTTAAACATTATGAAATAAAATTGCACGCAGACGAAGTCGCGGGAAACAGCCAGTTTGGGTATAATAATGTGGTAAATGAGAATACAATTAGTTGTTTATAAATGGTATTCTAGTTTATCTTCTATGATGTATTATTTATTTTGTAACTGTGCCAAAGTATTCAATAAACACTTTGTAGCGGTATCTACAGCGCCACATGCGAACAACGCGTCATACTGACGTCACGAAATCCTGCATCGCGCAAGCAGAGTTTGCCGCGCAACTAGAATAGAACGGCCCGACATGAATCATCGGGCAGTTGCTCGCCAGACACAACACCCGTCTGGTCGGAGGATCCTCCCTTTTCTATAGAGTATGAGTGGACTTTACACCCTGTTCCTCATACCTCTATAATTTGAACAAAGTTGTGACTGTTGTGACAAATTGCTGCAAATAAAAGGTCTTTTTTTAATCTACATGATTTGTATCGTTTTCAAAGTTGTTATTCACATTGGCTTTCATACGGAGTTGGACGGATGACAGGTCGTTAGCAAGTGTACGAACGGACAGATTTTTTATACGTATTTTAGAGCGGCGACCGTTCGCTTGATTTGAACTAAAATTATTGACAACCTTCTAGATAAATCAAAGATTATGGGATGATGGTGATGGATCGCTACTTTACCATGCCTTTAACATAACTGTGTCTTGCTCGAGAAGACTGACCTTCAAAGGTTGGGTGAGTAAATCTACTATCAAATCTCATTTTAATGTAAGCTATTTTTCTAATTAAATTAAAATAGCAAAGAGATGAGAAATAATATGGGCTACTGCATTATCTTCATCTATATTTATATAAAAGTAAGTCGTGTTAGTTACACTATTTATAACTCAAGAACGGCTGAACCGATTAGGCTGAAAATTGGTGGGGAGGTAGCATAGAACCAGGAGACGGACATAGGATACTTTTATCTTTTTTTTTACTTATAGGTGTAGGGTAGGAGTAGTGTAGGAGTAGGTGTTAGGAGTAGGGTAGAAGTAGGGTAGGAGTAGGGTAGGAGTAGGGTAGGAGTAGGGTAGGAGTAGAGTAGGAGTAGGGTAAGAGTAGGGTAGGAGTAGGAGTAGGGTAGGGTAAGGGGTAGGACACCACGCGAACGATGTAGCGCCGGGCAGCTAGGAATAATTTATATGGCAAAACAACGTTTGTAGTAAATAAACAAATGCTGGCAGTCTGCAGGTGGCCATTTTTTTATAAAAAACTCTCGGAAATTCTAACGACACCCGGGGGACGATATGAGCGAGCCTTGTGAAGAGACTATCTGTCATAACCTTTTAAAAAATGTAACCCATTTATCTCGGCATATTCCTCTGGTACATAATTATATATAAATGATGTGACATTTATAAATATTGATACATCCTCCGAACGTCAGTGTGGCAGATGTTTTACTCGTATAAATGTAACATTTACATAATTATTCTGGTCTTATTGTACGCAGGTATATTTTTTAGGTACATTTACGACATACAATCCAGATGCTTGACTTTTCCAATATTATTGGTAAACTCAGAATTTCGCTACACTACACATTGGGTTCGAAAATCCATTATATTTTTATTACGGGAATGACTGTTCGGTAGGATTTCTTTTTTCCACCATAAGGTCTGGTACACGGATTTATTTTAGTTTACTGGTGTTACGCACATATTTATTCGGTACGTGAACGTGTGTTCGAGACTAACTGATAAATAGGTACTTACAGGGATTTTTGTCACGTTGCTCTCGCGTGAAAAACTGAAACTAATTTCAACTACACGTAATGCTTTGTTTGTAAATTTATTAATATTTATCGTTAAATAAAAAATATGTTCAATCTCAGAAGATCCATTGGCCAAATCCATGATGGATCTAGTGACGATTGTTTTCTCATTAGGTCTATTTATATAAAAAAATAAGTAAAATGGATCTAATGAGAATTTTAGATGTGAAAAAAATGTATGCTACAAAAACAAATAAACGTTTAATCTCAGAAGATCCATTGGCCAGATCCATGAAGAACTAGTGACGAATGTTTTCTCATTGGATCCTGATTTCAAGATGTGGATCTGTTGAGATTTTTTTTTCAAAAGATCCATGAGCCAGACCCATGATGGATCTTATTCAACCTACATGATGAGTCTTTTTGATATCCTACCTAAATTTCACTTATCTCCTTCTTGATTCTCTTATCAACATGGCTCCTCAATCCATACGGACACAGTTAGCTATGCCGTTTTTTCATCAAAAACCCTAACAAGCAATTGGTAGTTCTGTCACATGATTTCACGGACACGCTGACGGTAAACCTGTGCTAAGGACTACGTTGACGTACAAAACAAAATGGAGGCGTTAATGAGAAGTCTTCAATAATTTAGGCAGCGTTTCACTTTTATAATCCTTTAATACAACTGTTTGTAAGTAAAGCTACGTCTGCATAGAGTACATTTAAATCGGTACATCATATGGTATTAGGGCGATATACAAAACAATGTAGTTGTCTGGAAAGAAAAATAAATATTTAGAAGTTATTGTGCCCCTCGAAGCGAAATATGGAGGATTATATATATTTTTATTAACCTATTTTGTGTCCCACTGCTGGGCAAAGGCCTGATTCAATTTAATTCAATTTCTTTATTTCAGACTAAGTGTGTCCATATAGTGTTAGTAAATACATGTAAAAGAACTTAAAAATAAATGTTAGTACATATACATGCGAACTATTATCTAACGTGGATGTGTATCCACTGCCTCCATAGAGGACTATGTATTTTCTCAGCAATGACCCTCAGGTAGCCGTTGGGACTGTCCCTCACCCTGCGCATCAGCGATGCCGCTCGCTTACGGATTATGGCATGGAAGCCATCCACTTGTGCGTCAGCAAACATCGCTGATGCGCTGCAATATCTAGGCAGTCCCATCAGCAACCTGAAAGCATTGTTGTACTGGACCCGCAGGGCGCTGACGACCCGCTGTGTGTAACTGACCCACAGGCTACAGGTATAGTAGGATTGACAGTAGGCCCTAAATAACGTCTTTTTTACCTCCCTACTACACCTATAAAACCTGCGGGCCAGCATGTTACATTGAACCGCCAGCCCCCTGCGTTCCCGTTCTACATCCGGATCGTCAGCCAGGTCCTCATTTACCACATGGCCAAGGTACACAAACTGGCTGACCCTATTTAACGCCACCCCTCCCAGCGTCACGGGCGGTACACACGAAGGCGTCATGCGCCCCGCCCGAAACACCAGCAGTTCGCTCTTCTTGACATTATATGTCAATCCGTGCGTCTTAGCATATTCCTCACAGATGCCCAGCAGTCTCCGCAGGGCGCTGATCGATGGGCTCAACAGCACCATGATAAAAGGATGATATAATAAAGTTTTTTTTACCGCTACTAAATTAAAAAAAAAACATCTGTTTCATACAAAATTTCAATACTTACCTACTACTTACTTGACCAAAATGTATGAAACAGCCGATTTATTTTTCGTGATTTCAGAGTTGGTCCCATAGTGAAAGTTGTTCATATTCATGGGTAGAACACCCTGTAAAAATTTGGAACCGGTAAATAAAATCATTCTGTATACTAAAAAGATTACTTCTGAATTGGTTCATATCGTTTCATATTGAGGTTGACTAATAATAAATATCTGTAGGCACTCTATCCTTTTGATATCGTCTAGAAGCGGGGAAAACCAAAAGTTTCCCAAACTTAGTGAGGCAAAAATCAAAGAGGTTATTCGTAGGTCCGGACACAAAGAGCTGATTGAAGATTCATCTTTTACATCTACCCCTAACCATATTGAAAAAACAAGCACGGAACGCTTTTATTGAAGTGAGAAAAAAAATCGTTGCTAACAACAAATCCCCTGACTTTCGTGAAAGAATAAAACTGATATTGGGCTGCTACCATAAAATGGGATGCAATATGTCATTAAAATGTAATTTTCATTCATTTACGAGCATATTTGGACTTTTTCCCCGAAAATATGGGTTTAGTTAGCGATGAACATGGGGAACGCTTTTATCAAGATGTAGCAGCAATCGAAAAACTTTTCCAAAGAAGACTGAAACCATGCTCGCAGATTATGTTAGGCCCGGTATCCGCGGGAGTGGAGAGGAGAGGAGACGAGAGGAGATATGTTTTGAATAACCAATCAGATTTCGTTATTTCTAGATCTCCTCTCCGCTTAGCTTCGGTGGAAATGGATTAAGCGGAGACTTAGAAATTAGAATTTTGTGTCGCGAGCAAAAAAGTGGCGCGGCAAGAGAGGAGATGTGTGTAGTCGGGCGGCCGGGCGGGCGGCGGCACCCGTGCTCGAGCGGCCCGTTCTCCGCTGCCTTCTCCCCGCGCCTCGCACACCCGAAAGCGTTATTCCCATCCGTACAGCTCACATCTCCTCTCCGCTACGCATCTCCTCTCCGGTTTGGTGGAAATAACCTGCCAGCTTCGCAGCACATCTCCTCTCGTCTGCTCCCCTCTCCGCTTTGGTGAATACCGGGCCTGAGAGTCTTGTTAGAGATATTGCTGGTTCCCATTACAAGAGGAAAATCAGCTAGAAGCAGTACCAAGAAAAGTTAAAGTGAATGCTTGATTTGAAGCTTTATTGCTTTTGTTTGGTAAAGTAAAACATCTTCAGTAATTAATCAGCAATTGATACAATCCTATGAAAAAATAACATTGTCATTTCGGCTAGATACAAAGCAAATATTATTACGGGTACCTAATGGCCGGAGGAAGGCGATACGTGCCATTAATTACCAGAAATTGACCTTCAAGATAACGAGGATGTATGGCATTTACCACGAAAACTGACTCCTGAAGTGATTTAGGTAATACAATCTGGAGTCCTAATAAGGTCACTTTGGCAGAATCATAGAAGGATAACATTATGAATCATAATATGGCGAAGACAGTCCGTGTTTTTCTTTTTTTTCGATGCTCTACGTAGGATTGGATTGATTGGTATTTTAGCACAGACAAAAAAATACTGAAAAATCCTTCACCAATGGGATTTGATACGATTAACTTAACATTTGACTTTCCATTATGATTCATAATGTTATCCTTTTATGATTCTGCCAAAGTGGCCTTTTTAGGCTCCCTGAACTGAGAGAAAATGTTTAAATTTTGACTTAGGGCTCGAGATTTTCTTACATAGGTACAAAGTGTACCTGAGAATAATATGATACTTACAAGTTTGAGTAATTTTAGGTTTCATTGAATCATATCAATCATACCTACAATTCGAACATATTGACGTTTTTGACAACTACAAATTGAGTAATGAGACTGTAAAACCGGTTAAAATTGTAACTTAACGGAGTACCTGAACTAGACAAGTAGGTAACTATTATAGTAATTCAAATCTCTGTACATTATTTACGCTGCAGAAAACTGAAGATAAGAATGCCCCCCATGATTTCAATCAAAATAAAGTTAAACGAACTCTATTCAGTAAATATTAAAAGATCATTGATAAAAAAGTTGCCCAAAAAGGCTTCAAATAAACTAAACGAAATTGAATTTTTACGTCCAATCTTATATTCACAAAGTAAATAGAAAAAGGGTTCGGTTACTGTTAATGGAATTGCTAGGTGATACAGTACATACTTATCTACCTAGTTAGGTTATTAGGTACAGCCGCGGACAATGGCGGTCGACCACTTTTCACCCTTATGCCCTTGGTAATAGGTAAGGTTGAAAAGTGGTCCACCGCCAGTGTCCACGGTAGTACATATGAAAGGTTATTTTGTCCATAAGTAGTCATCTCTATGTCTTGTCTTATTAATGTTTTTTTTTGTTCCAAAATTATTTAACTATGTATTGTAAAAATATTTTAGGTTAGTATTTTTGGCATCTGTTTAAAGTTTTATTATTTTAATAAATTTATGTATTCCATTAATCAGGAACCTAATATAAGTTTGAATAATTTTAATATGTTTACTGAATTATTATATTAACAAGTACTTATTTTTTTTATATATTTTGAAAATAGAACTTGTGATGTGAGTCCAGAATCATTATCATCTGCCTAGCCTTTTCCCATCTATGTTGGGGTCGGCTTCCAGTTTAACCGGATGAATACCAGTATTTTACATGGAGCGACTGCCCATCTGACCTCCACAACCCAGTTACTGGGTAATACGATACCCCTTGGTGAGACTGGTTGTCAGGCTTTCGGGCTTCTGACTATCCGTAACGACTGTCAAAGAAACACAAATGCCAGCCGGGACCAACGGCTTAACGTGCTTTCCGAGGCACGGAGGGGTCACGGTATGTAAAGATTTTCACACATCCACAGATCAACCGCGGCAAGCGTAGCTTAACCTGATCGATCGACCTGTGCGGCTTGTGTTACCCACGGGCTCCTCCAGACTAAGTTTTTAAAAGCTATTAATTCTAACAAATGTGTATGTTTACAGTTCTGATATTTTAGAAAGTATTTTGTATGTTCGCAAAAACTTAGGACTCTTTAAAATAAGAAGCGATTTCCATAATATAAATACACGTAGTAAAAATGAAATTGTGTTACCTAAATTTAGATTAACTAAAACTAGCAAGTCATTTCTTGTAAATAGCATCCGTTTTTATAACAAGTTGCCAAAGCCGGTTACAGAACTTAGCGATGGAAAGTTCAAAACCCTCATCAAACGTGTCCTTATCAAAAAAGCATATTATAAGATTAAAGACTACGTTGAAGACAAGCTAGTCTGGCAATAATTCCTTCAGCACATGTGGCTTCTCTGGCTTCTCATTAACGGCATAACTATGTAAATGTCTATTAACTGCTCTCAAATTACGATGTTTAATTTTTATTAAATTATTAATTTTTTTTTACATACTTTTGACATAATTTCTTTATTATTTGACATTATATACTTTTTGACATAATTTATTTATTATTTGACACAGACACTTGAAATTTTTCAGCTCTTTATTAGTGGTTTTAAAGAGAATCATAACACTTGGTTTTAGTACCTACTAAAACCAAGTATATCAAAAGGATAGATAATAAAAAAATAAAAATAATAATAAATACCTATTTATTATTATTTTTATTTTTTTATTATCTATCCTTTTGATAGATTCTTATTTTGTAAATGTGAGGATTTTGTAGGCCTTATAGACTTTAGATCTGTAGACCATTTTCTATTTTATCAAGTACTTGGTACTTGTTGACAGGCCTGCGCTGTCCTCCCATACCTACTGTAATCTGGAAACATTGTAAAAGCCAATTATTTTTAAAAAGAGTAACCATGGAGTTTCTTGCCGGTTCTTCTCCATAGGAAACGACCAATTGGAACCGTGCACCTAGCTTCTGACGTTTCATAAGTGCCCATGTAGGTTTATGTGAAATAAAACATTTTGATTTTGATACCTATTAGTTCTCCATTCTCACGAAAGGTCGTACGTGTGTTCAACTATTTGGGGCCTACAATTTCACGCCTGGAACTCCTTTGGTAAACTTACTCATATAACCACATTTATCTTAGTTGAAGGAATGACAGCTACATTAATATGGTTAACAATAATACCAAGAATCTTCAAAATTCAAGAATCGACTAGAAGACTACCTAGTTGATGATTTGATTGTTAGATGGCCCATGGGGACGAAAGGTTCTGGAGTGGCGATCGCGTACCTGAAGACGTAGCGTTGGAAGGCCAAGTTGTGGGAACAAGGTGGTCCGACGACCTTGTGAAAGCCGTAGGAACCCGTTGGATGCGAGAAGCACAGAACCGGTCGAAGTGGAGGTGCTTGGGCGAGGCCTATGTCCAGCAGTGGACGTCTTTCGTCTGAAATGATCATGATGATGATGACCTAGTTGTTTTACTAAGGTCATGAGCATTTGTGACGTACCCACCCGCCTACCTACCTACGTTAAAAATATGTCACACCAGCCTGTAATAGATAGGGTACTAACATATTATAATAGAAATCGCTTATTTCCTAAAATAACCAGTTTTTCAAAGGAGACTTGCTTAGTTAGTCCATAAAAACAGGGTAAAAGTTTATATTTTTCTCACTTAGGTATCGCATGTTTTCCTACACGTGTTCAAAGGTGACTCAACAAAGTGTGACCACACTCGATAAAATGTGACCCGTGAGCTTCATGGAAGTAACGTGGTGTGTCACAACTCTGTTTCTTGTTTGTGAGTTAATTTTTGGTCCTTCGGTTCGCAAAATTTAAAACAGCCATTCAGTAAAAAACCGCCGATGCTGTGGAGTGGTCCTAAAAGTTCTGGAGTACGCGTAGTTTGCGTACCGGAAGGCGTAGTGTAGGTATATGCCTCCACAAATTGGAGCGATGACCTGGTAAAGGTCGCGGGAAACCGCTGGATGTGAGAAGCGTAGGATTGGTCGTTGGGGCGATATTTGGGGAAGGTCTGCTATGTCCAGCAGTCGATGTCTTTCGGCTGAGATGATCTGACGAAATATCTTATACGATGAATACTTTCAGTTTCACTATAGTATAATAATAGTAGTTTATGTAAATAATTACTCTCGGTGTACCTACTGTTTGTCGCGCTCGGCGGCCTGTTGCACTTTGAGTGCACCGTGCACATATCTATCTAGATGATCGCGAAGAACAGGTTTGAGACTTTGTTTTTATTCGTTTTTTTTTTTGTTTTTGTAATGATTTGATTACTAGTTTATTTATTTATAAGTTTAAAAAGTATGTATTAGTTTCGTTGAAACTATGTGTACTCCCGTCACTTGTACCTAAAGGTTCATTAGACAACTAGCGTCAGACAACATCTGTCTGGCATTAATGGAACCTTTTTGGCGCAGCTGTGAGGCACACACTATTGTTGTTTGAAACATTTTATTTTTGTTAATTATGCATTTTGTGTTTCACGAAACTGCGTCCAAATAAACTTTGTTCTTTCTTTCTAACGAATTTAAAGCATTGTTCTATTCCTGTCAATTCTTTGAAAATTACAAAGACGGAATAATGTTTTAAATAACGTTTAGCGGTAACTGCGTTTTATCATTTATGGTGTAAGTAAGTCGGCCTCAAAGTTAATCTATATCTATACTTATAATAAATCTGTAGAAGGGTCAATTCTGTACATTGAAAATATTGAAAAAATAAATAGCGGGGGGTGTTGCTGGATCGATACCAAACCCAAATATGTGATTAAAAAAATTTTTGTCTGTCTGTCTGTCTGTCTGTCTGTCTGTCTGTATATGCAGGCATCACGTGAAAACTAACGGTTCGATTTCGATGAAACTTGGTATAATTATACCTTATTATCCTGGGCATAAAATAGGATACTTTTTATCCTGGAAAAATACGTAGAAAAAAAAATCTTATTTTTCAGTTTTATTCATAGACGTTGTTCTGTAGAACCGCGAACACACGTTGCATTACCCGCAGTGGATAATTTTCCATTTCAATTTAAGAGAATACAGTTTCCTGTAGCTTTGTGTTACACCATGACAATAAATAAGGCTCAAGGTCAGACCCTAGGAGTTGCTGGCGTAGATCTTACCGCGAGTTGTTTTTCACACGGGCAACTTTACGTAGCTCTTTCCCGTGTGAGCAGTCCAAGAAATCTTCATGTTCATATTCCGGACGAGATCACTAACAATGTTGTGTATGCTGAAGCTCTCAATTAACTTTCTGTCGCATTGTCACGATCACTTTTTTATTATTGCAAACTTTTCGTCACTGTCAGTAATTTACTGCTACATGCTACTTATCAAGGTCGGAATTACTATGAAAAAAATACTTACTACAGAACGCGAGCTCAACAGCAGTAGCTCAATAGAGGGATCTCCTTAATTATTATAGGCTTAGCCGTATTTGGGTCCAATAGATATTTATAAGATGTCATTGTCAGAGTTACTCAAAATGGAGAAATAAACCATCCACGCGAAGACCGAAATCCGCGCGGACGGAGTCGCGGGCGGAAGCTAGTTGTAAATAATGAAGTGTGTAGCAATACTTAGGTGATATAGGTTTATAATAAAAAAATAGTAGATTTTTTTCTCTAGTTTTAGACTAGTAGCTTTTCTAGTTTTAAATTGCTTAAGTAGTCTTTTAACCCGCTTCAAGTTTGACAGAGATTCGGAGCCGCATCGCTGTCAAATTGAAAGTTTGTCCTCTGGCTGGTGGTTGGCTGAGTATTTCGACGCCATATTTTAGTTTGTTAATAGTTTTAGTTTTATTTTAACAGTTTGTTACTTTATTTAATAAGTATTAGAATTTGGTGACAAAGGCAGAATTATATTTTAAATACGTTAAAATATGGCGTTAAGTGCAATATTTTAACGTATTAACCTAACCTACTAATTTTTCGTGTAGGTCGACCCAGCCGCAACAGGTCGATCGATCAGGTAAAGCGACGCTTGCCGCGGTTGGTCTGTGGATGGGTGACCTTCTTTACTTACCGACCTCCGTGCCTCGAAAACCACGTCAAGCCGTTGGTCCCGGCTTTCATTCGTGGATCTTTGACAGTCGTTACGGGTAGTCAGAAGCCCGAAAGTCTGACAACCAGTCTTACCAAGGGGTATCGTATGACCCAGTAACTGAGTTGTGGAGGTCCCAACAGGACCGGGCCGGGCCGGACTGGGTGGTGAAGGTGTTGGGGTCAGCTTCCAAGCTGACCCCAACATAGTTGGGAAAAGGCTAGGCAAGTGATGATGAAGTGTAGCAATAGTCAGGTGGTTTAGCTTTATATTAAGAAGAATTCTACTGGTGTAGTTTTAAATCGTTTAGTCTTTAAACCAGCTTCCTAGCTCTGGACGTGATAATTACCCGTATTAGTTGAGCGATTAAGAGTGGTATAGGAGTGCGGTAGCCGGCAAATCGGTAAGTGGACGGGTTTGCCGCTTCGACAACGCGACCCCTGTTAATTGGTTTCTAGCTTTCTGGATTTCTAGAGCTCGCTATTACACGCTCACTACACTGGAGTTAAGCGGTTTCGTTTTCATTGAGATTTTTCGAAAAATGGTGTAGTTGGATAAGGTATATTTTTAGTTTCTGTCCTTCAAAAATCAGGATTTTCCTGGTTTTAAGGACAGGGATCTAATTCCTCTGTAATAGCTATTAGTGTAATATTTACTATAGTTTTTTTTTGCTTCAATATGTGATACACATACTATATTTAAAAAAAAAAGTTTATTTTGAAATGACTATTTATTTCAGACACAGTGAGATACGATATGTACGAGTTTCTTAAAAAATATGTTAGAAACCAAAGATTAAAATACATGCCACAATAATATCTACTATTATAACTAAAACTAAAATTAAATAACTGAAATCCATAACATCAAATTGTAAATTAAATTCATAACTTAAATCGCAATCATCTTTAAAATCATTTACTTCCTTAAATTAATTAAAATCAATATATAAATTAAAATAAAGAAATTCATTAAAATCTTATAACAAATAATATAAATAGAAATATAAATTATTTATCCTTCCATCAGTAGGCAGGACAAAATCTGTTACTTACACTAACTGTTAACACGCTGTAACTGCTATTACACTGAAAATTTACGGTTACGTATTATAATAACTAAAGTTATTTTAACTATTTTCGAGATAACGTAAAAAGACCTACTGTTTAAAATACCCAAAGATCGTTTCACCGATTTTTGTAATAACTATTGAACGAAATACATAAAGGAGATTTCACCTACGGTTAAATCACCTACGGTTTATTCACCTACGGTTAAATCACCTACGGTTTATTCACCTACGGTTAAATCACCTACGGTTTATTCACCTACGGTTTATTCAGCTACAATTATTAAATCTAAGGTTGATTGAACTTATGGACGATTCACCTACTTCACGGTTTTTGAACAAAAACCTGATTTTGTCTGTTTTTGTGCTTTTGAACCAGAAGAAGACGGTCGGCGTTAGGGGCACCCTGCAGACAGAAATAAGAGCCACGCGCAGCATCGACCTGACGTCGTTAGAAATAAAACGAGCGCGCAGTATTAATAAGCTTCAACATAGACATTGTGAAACGTAACAGATGCACTTTGGACTTTGAATATTTGCTCCTAAATTACAACCTTAAATTGAAAATAAGGCAGGCCACAAGACCAAGCAGTCTTACTTGTCTAGATAATTTTGCTGTTGATTCGAACCTAAAATGCACTAGTGATATTATTGATTTTGCGATATCGGATCACTCAGCTCAAATCCTCAAAATTCGAGTTAGTAGAATTTGCAAATTAAAGTACTGGCGCACTCAAAAAAGGGATTATTCTAAAGACAATTTGGTTAAGTTTAAACATTTTTTGCAGAGTTTGTCGTTTTCAAATGTATACAATGAGAGTAATCCTAATGATGCATATAACAATTTTATAGAAATCTTTCAACTCCTTTATGATCAGTGTTTTCCAATTAAGTGGATTAGAATTCAAGCAGAACACAAAATTAAATGGGTTTCTAAAGGCATTAAACTTTGTAGCAGGAAGCAACGAAGCCTATTATGGAAATGCAGATTGAATCCATCAAGCGTAAATAAAAATAAATTTAAGTCATACTCACAAATGTTTAAAAAAGTCATCAGACTCACTCAAAGGGCACAAAATAACAACTTTATAAATAATGCTCATAATAAATCAAAGGCTTCATGGCAAATAGTTAACAATAATAACTATATATAAAAGAACCTGTATCAAAGATTACTAACCAAAATAGGACAATTGACGATCCTAAAGAGATAGCAATCATTTAACGACTTTTTTATTGACCAAGTACAAAGTGTAAGTAACAAAACAAACGTTAGAACTATTGACCTGAATTACAACTCGAGTTCAATGTTTATGGCCCCAACTGTCTCAAACGACTTAGTAAGGGTGATCAAAAGCCTGAAAAATACACAAAGTCATGGTTATGACGGTATAACTACCAAGGTTGTGAAGTTTGTCAGTGATATTGTAGCTGCGCCCTTAAGTCACATAGTGAACACTTGTATTGCTTCTGGTATTTTCCCTAATAGCCTGAAAACAGTTGTTATTAAACCAATACATAAAAAAACAGCAAAGAAGATATGTCCAACTATAGACCAGTAGCATTGATCCCTTTATTCTCCAAGATACTTGAAAAGATTATTTATGAAGCACTTGACAATTATTTGACTAAATATAATATATTGTGCAAAGAACAAATGGGCTTTAGAAAAAACAAAAATATTAATATGGCAATCTATAATCTTCTATTTCCCGTTATGAATAATGTTGACAAGAAAGTACCGGTATGTGCCATATTAACTGATATGACTAAGGCGTTCGATTACATTAGCCATGACGTCCTTTTATATAAACTACACACCGCTATGGCATTAGGGGTAATGTCCTGGACCTTATAACCTCTTACCTCAGTGGTCGAAATCAGGTAACAGAAATATTGAGAACATCTCTTGAAACGAAACGCGAGCTTAAATATGCATCAGACGGTAGAGTAGTCAAATATCGTGTTCCACAGGGTTGCGTTCTTGGGCCACCTCTATTTCTGCTCTATATCAATGATTTGCCACGTCAAATCCAACATCCTATGGATGCTATTGCGGATGATAGTACTGTGATAGTAAAATGTAATGACATTAAAGGTTATGAAGATGATATCAATACAGCATTGGAAAACATTATTGACTGGCTTGACATAAATAACTTAGTCATCAATCTTAAAAAACAAAAATTATGCATTTTTACCAAAGAATGCGCCCTCTTAATGTTAACATTGGTCATAATGGACAAAATGTTGAAACAACAAATATTGCTAAATTCCTGGGTATCTTAATTGACAGCAATCTTACTTGGAAACCTCATGCTGAAGACGTTTGTTGTAAACTTAGCAAGTCAGCCTATGTGCTGCATAATCTATCGCATAAAGTAAGCAATAATATACTCGTAGTAGCTTACCACGGTCTAGTGGTGCCAATTTTAAGATTCGGAGTAATATTGTGGAGCAATTGCAGTGAGAGGGAGCAGATTTTTAGAGCCCAAAAACGTTGCATAAGATCTATGTTAAATCTGAAAACTACAGACAGCTGTGTACCTGTGTTAAAGTCGCTGAAAGTACTGACCTTCCCATCACTGTACATTTTAGAGGTCGCAATTTTTGTTAAAACTAATTTAGATTTATTTCCATCACTAGCCGATATTAGAATGCGGTCAGGTCCAATGAGACTACAATATAAAAACTTATTACATACAGGCAATTACAGAACAGCACTACTAAGGAAAAAATCATGTCGATGGGACCTATCATATACAATAAAATTCCGCACAGTTTCAAAGAACACCATATTCGAACATTTAAATCTAAGCTTACTGCATTATTATTGGATAAATGTTATTATTGCATCAATGACTTTTTAAATGATAAAAAATTTGACAATAAAATTTGTAAATGACATTATGTTTGTAAAATAATATTTCACTTAATTATAATTCCAATGAAATTCATTTTATTGACAAGATTCATTTATGTGCAATTGACTATGTGTTGATTACTATTACTTTATTATTATTACCTTCTTTTTATGCCTGTTTGTGTTAATTAGAATGACATGTTAGTTGTTAATTTATAATAATATTGTATGTAATATATTAGTTTCTATGAATTTGCATGCCGTAAGGTAGAATGTAGCGGTAACCTTCAGCTATTTGTATCATCTTAAACTTGTACCTACGTTGATGGCAAATAAATAAATCTGAATCTGAATCTGCTGTAGGCGAGTCGTCCATTAGGTATTTCATACATAGTTGAAATATCCAATATCTTAAAAAACCATTAGATTAATCGTTCGTTAGTGCAATTAATTTTAGTTTAAATAAAATTAAGTAAGTAAACCAGTAGTTCAGTCGACCAACATGTGTTATGAACATATGTGAATCAACAGTAGTTATATCGAAAACAGTTAGAATAACTGTAGTTATTAAGTAAAATACGCAATTAAATTTACTTAGGTCCAATTTACTTTACAAATAATTTCCCTGTAATAGGTAATGTACATATTGGTACATACTTACGAAGTTACAACCCACCAAGGTAGGTACGAAAATCTTTTAAACTACTTCTCCAATCCGGTGGAATACCTCTGTCCGCCATATTGTTTTTCTTTTTTGTCAAAATGGCGGCCACGCATGCAACCTATATAAATCGATAGCTGACATCAAAGAGAAAACATGATAAGACCGGATCCCGTAAAGTGTATCACGTTTCCGAGATATTAACGTTGAAAGTTGGTATGCCAGACGCCATAGAAAAATCTTCAATCTCCTTTATGGGTTTACTGATCCAATTCCGAAATTTTTTCACTAATGGGAAGCTACAGTTTTACCAAGTGTCAATTCAATTCAATTTCATCAATTCATTTTTATTCATCACTGTTCACAATGCGTTCGAATAAAATCCAGCATGAAACATTAACAACATAATTTGATGTAGGTACAAATATATAAAATTAGAAAATATTATTTTAAGTATAAAAAAAAACAAAACAATTGTATTGTTACTGTTACTGTCGAATAGTTATAACAAGTAATTTCATGCGGACGAAGCCGCGGGCAGGATCTAGTAAAATATAAAGTCTGTTTTACGTGGATTACACGTAGTCAAAAGGAAAGTACCGCGAAAAAAAAAAGTAGCATTTCCGATAAATAGCCATATTTATTAGCAAGGTATTCGTGAAAATTCAACGTTATATGGACTATTGAATATTGCCTTTTAATCAAATTCCGAAAACTAATCGCCTGAGCTTTTTCTGTTCCGTGGAAACTAAATGAAACTGTTTGCAGGAAAAACACACACACGCCCAACACACACATACACTCCTCACACAAACAAACACAATACAACACACATAACACTTACCTATTTGATTAAATTTCAGATATATAAAAAATAAAATTTTATGGGACACAGTCCGAGTTTACAAAAGCTACGAGTACATTATAACATTTATTCCGAGAAATGATTTTTAATAAAATAATTGATTTTGAAGAAGTTTAATTCAACTGGTATTATTTTTTCCACGTATTTATAGTCATAAGCTAAATGTCAAGATTTCATATCAAACTGACCTGTTTAACTATTTTACTTTGTTTTCCATAATTTGTACAGACGCCAGCAAATCAAGTTACCCGAAAATGTAAAATTTTCAAAAAGAATCAACCTTGAACTTTATGCTTTAGCGAAAAAGTTCAAAATCTATTAAAGAAATTTGACAGATTGAAGTAGCTTGATGTACTGGCGTCTGTACATATTTTGGTCTTGCGAGCATAAGCTGCTAAGCGCTGACTGCCTATATAGAACTGCTAACTTGTGTCGGTTTATGACAGAGGTTAAAAACCTTTTTCTCAATCTATGGATTATCCGAACCATTCAGAATCATTTTAACACCCTTTTAGCTACGAAAATAATAATAATTCAATTTTAATAATATTTCATTTATTTCATCTAAAATAATACAACTGGTTACACATACTTATAGGCTAGTACTTGATAGTATATATAATATGGCAGCATCTGTAGCCGAACTAGGACGAGTCCTGAATCTCGGCATACAGCGCCAGGCCCCTCAAAACAAACAATAATACATATTAGCCCAAATATATTCTTCTCGTGACCAGAGGTCTGGGTCGTTCTTTGGCCAAAGAATTAGCAATGCCATTCAACGTGGCAATGCTGCCAGTCAGAAGACTGGCAGCATTGCCCAGAAGGGCACGTTTCCAGATGACAGCGATGCGGACGAGTACTTCGACGCCTAAGTGTCCTTTGTTTTTGTATTTATTTGTATAGTAAGTTAGTTAGTCATTTAATTTAGTATCTAGTGTAAATAGTTAGTTGCAAATAAAATGAATAATATATTAGCCCTAAAGACTTGCAAAAGGATGCATCAATGAATGATCTTAAATAAAAAAGAAACAACTGAAGATCACTGATACAAAATAGACAGGTAAAATATGAGCGAACGGACTGCACAAATAACTTATGACTACCTTGCTATCAGTGGTAATATTTAGCGTCAAAAGAGCAATTAATTCAAAAACAATCATAACAACGTTATCTACAACAATTATATTATAATACCTGCTAACAACGTCGTAAAAACAACACAACAATAATTGTTATTAAAAGCAATTATCTCTTTATTACTCGAGCAAAACTGTTCTTGGCTGAAATTGCACTGAAAACTGTGAAACTAAAGATATCTGATCATTAAACGAGTGCAGTACAAAGTAATCTCTACAAACTTGGATTTATTGCTGCAAGCACAAGAAGAACAGTAAATTGAAAAACTAAATAACTCGATAGTGGCTCGAGAATACTGAGACCTTAACTTTTTTATGTGTTGGAAAGAATCTTTTAAGTGCTATGGTAGCGTAAGTTTCAAAATGGGAAAAATGTAATATAATCCGATTTATTTTATAACACCAAAGTTACTATAGAGTTTAGGTAAAGAACAGAGGATCAATACCCGTTATTAATTTTTTTTCTAAAATATGTAACTAGTATTTACTCATGATATTATTACGTAGTGCCGTTCAAATTGTAGCATCAGTCCAAGTACTATTATGTTATGTTATGTATAAATTATCACTGTATTAGACTGTTTCTCCTTAACACAGGTTATTTTGTAACCTAGCTAGGAGAACAGTGCTTCACCCACTCGATTGTAGACTACCTAACATATACGATCTTTACTATAACTATGTATATCTACTACAATCTGTCTGTTTGAGTAAATAAATTTATTATTATTATTAAAAATGTTCAAAATCTAATCGCAGTCTCATCTAAGCGACAATCAATGTCAGAAACTTGTCAAAAATGTACGGAATAAGAGATTTTTTTAACAGATTGAGACTGAGATCAGACGAACGTTCTTAAAATTACGAGATTTGCCCTCAGATATCTTACTGTCCGGAGCCTGCCAAAGTGACGAAGGAATATGTCAAGGGATTTGATAACATTGTCCTCCGTTCTATTGTTTTCCAATCGGACTATTCTGTCTACTCAGCATGTCTGTCCCTGTAGGCAACAACTTTCTTCCGGCTAATAAGCTTTCTATTTCAGAATCCAATTAAAATAGGCAGAATAAAGTAAACATTTCATAATAATTGGAATGGAATTTTACTTTACTTGTTCCTGTACCCAAATAGCTATTTGAGCTACGTGGATAGAAGGATCGTAAAATTTGGACTCAAATCACATTAATTATTGATTAATGTATCGCGGTCTGCTAACAAAATTTTCCAACACAACACGTCGTTATCTAAAACCAGCAACAAAATCTAAACAATGCCGCTTATTGCACTGTAAGAATGTTTGTTTTACAAAACCGTTTATTTATCGTTAAAACCCATCGGTGGTAAGCAGCAGCTCATCTCCCCACCGTAGCATCGTAGCGCGGGCCGCGTAGCTCCGTAGCAAGTTTCAGTGCTACGAACGCCGCGCCCGCTGCCGCTACGCGATGTCGTAGCAAGCGTCATATGTTCGCAACTTTAGCCCGCGTCGTTAATCACACATTTTATGAACGTTGTAAATACTTTATTACTTAAATCAAGTTATATTTTTTTTTATCTAGAACAGAAAAATAACAGACAATAACTTTTTATTTCCAAATAATGAATATGTTTAGCAGTTTGTTTAGTTTTAGTAATTGCAAAATTAATTAAAGAAAATGATGCGTCTATAATAAATGAAGTTTCTATAATAATGGTGTGTCAAGTTGAGTTTTGTATTATAAAAGTTTAAGCTCTGTAAGCAACATGATGCCTCCGTTGTTTGTTCGCTACTTGAAATGCGTTGTTGCAACGTTTTTAATAAAAGGTGAGTTTGATTTATTATTTAAAAAAATATAGATAATTGTATAAAAAAGTGTTACATTAAGAATTCAATTGTGCCTGTTTTAATTTAAGGTTTACTTTGACAAACTGTCAAACAAACTATTTTGTATAGATGCAGTTTTTCTTTCGCAGTAGTTATTTTATAGTTATTTTTGGAAATTTAACAGCGTTATTACCTTACAGAACATACAGATCAACATCTAATTAATTCCATATTTAAATAACGCTTCAAGCCTTTGATCCCCCATAGCCTTTGGATAAGCCTACCGTACATAAATACATAATAAGCGAGAATGTAGAAAAAATTCTCTCTTCTGTGGGTTATTTGGTAGTAAAGTTTGTAGGTAGTTTGTTTAGTATAATTCCTTTAGGTATTTTTTACGATATATGTGGGATTAAGCAAATAAGACCTTGTGGTTTTATTTTTATTAATCGTCAACCTGAGCTGCGTAACACTATGTTAATTGGTAGTTTACCTTGCATAAAATTACATGAAATTTATTTGCAAGAATTGTAGTAGGTACATCACAGATGGTCGGTTTTATTTTAACAGTTTATAAAACAATTCGCTAAAACTAGCATGCAAAATAATTGATTACATGAATTAAAATGAAATGAATCTAGTAAAATTGGTACTTACATAAATCATAGTTATTAAATTTAAATGTCATGTATTTGTCAAATTGTAACAGTTTGTAACGTGTCAGTGTAAATCTTTAAAGTCTAAATAGTCATTCACAGAATAGAATGATTTTTATATAAGCCATTTGAATAACGCTGCATTAAATCGATTTATTGGTAGTTCCCTATACGATTTTGGTAGTTTATTAAATATCCTTATAATCATTGGAAAGCAACTTTTATGATATAAATGGCTTTTCATTGGAGGAATAATTAAAAAGCTTCGGCTCATGAAGATTTTCAACCACTATCTTTTGAATAAAATTAATTATGCAAGCATTATGGCTTACGGTACAGGGTATAGGTAACTGTAGCTTTTAGCAATCGTCCATTTTTTTGCTTAGCTTTGTTGGCTTTGTAAAATTCTCGAACAATGATTCAATGAAAGGCAGTAAATGATATTTTCATCCACTGTTCATCAAAGTACGTTTGCGGGTTAATACGATGTGCTCACAGAATACTTTGATCTTGTAGGTGTTCAGAAACAAAGAAATTGATCATTAGGCAAATCTTGGGTTGGTTCAATTGCGCGTTAAAACTTGGGAGAGGCCATGTTCTTGTTGACCGATCAAGAGAAATTTGCCTACAATTGGAAATTAGTGATATTCCTTTTTTGATGGATTTGGACAATTTGCTTTTATTGTGAACACATTTTCATCTTTTTGAACCAACACTAGGCGTATTTTGAGTGGTATTAGCGCTAATATCCACGCTGGCATCTTCAATAATGAGAAGGCATTTGCAAATCGATTTTTAAAAAAGTACAGACGCCAGCACATCAAGCCACCCGAAACTGTCAAATTTTCCTAATCAACTTTAAACCTTATGCTTTAGCGATAAAGTTGAAAATCTATTAAAGAAATTTGACAGATTGTAGTAGCTGATGTGCTCCAGTCTGAACATTTTGAATATACCAGTCACCTTTTTTTTTTGCATCACATTCACCACCTTCTGATAACCAATTTCGGAAATCGGGAATGCAACTTTTCAATCGTTGATTCTTGTTTATGGTACGTATGCAGCTCAAAGGACAAAGTAAAATCCGAAACAAAGACAAAACTTTCAAAGTTGCTGCTGCTGCTGCTTCATAAATAACATTAATTATTTTCGAAGACAGTTTTTACTTTTTTCGTAAGCTAATGATCGCACAGCTAGTCTTGGCCAAGTGCACATTGACAAACGGCCAAGAAAAATCTAGGATGAATAAAATGTCTATGAACATTTACTAATGACTCATTAAGTCATAGACTATAGAACAGACTAGGCCATGTTTCATGTGGAAACTGTTCCGATTCATAGTTCAAAGTAAAAAAAAAAATCAATTGTCTATTGACTTAATATTAGAGATCTTACATATTCATTTGGAGCCCTGATTCTTGAGCGATGTTGCAATCTGTGTTATAGGAATGAGGGTCTTCACCCGTTTGTTATCTATTCTATTTTTACATATTGTAAACTAAAGTCGCTTTTCGTGTTTGTCTGTCTCACCGCGGTATTCGCAACAGACTAAACTACGCATCAGATTTTTAAGCGGTGTCACCATCATTTAGAGAAATATTCTGGAACGTTTATGTGAAGCATACATTCGTATTAAACTTAAAACAAATCTATTTATGTTTTGTCAAGTCATAAAAACCATGCGAGACATCTCTGTTTCGCATCAGTTCATCACTAGTTATGTAATAATTGAAAACAAAACACAAAGTGAATATAACGAATATATGATAATAGGATTAAATGTGAACTTTACAATTGCGTCGAACAGAGCTTTCATATTGTGTATCGGACAGCTTCGACTAAAATAAACGTATTGGTTCTGCCCGCCTACGTGGTTACGTCACTGTGGTATGGAAACTCGGCATTGGGCTCTAGTGAGTAATTAGGTATGTGCATAAGAGCCGCTTCAAATTTCGTTTCATGCGTGGATCTTGATGCTTTTATAACTTTACACACTAGCACTGGACATCCGTCCAGTCATCATCATCCACAGCCCGACTTCACCCAATACCTACTCAAAATTTCAAAAAACAAAAGTCTAACGGATCGGAACGCGGGTGACTTCACCGTTTTTTCGCGGTAACTTTTAGGCTTCGGGCATTTTGTGGATTTCGATCGCGGTAATTTTTTGACCTCGGACATGTGAGTGAATAGGCTTCTCTTTTCAAGTGCTATACCCCGTGCTTCTGTGCCAGCCTCATTCAGGTTCTATCAGCGATGGTAACAATGTCGTCCGCCCATCTCGCTGCCGGACGACCGACATTTAGTCTTCCAGTCCTTGGGCGCCACTCAGTCACTTCCTTACTCCACCTGTCAACACTGCGCCTTACCAGGTGTCCTGCCCAACTCCATTTGAGTTTCATAACTCGTTTTTCATAATATGTCCAGTACTAGTGTGTAAAGTTTTAGGATTTTCTGGGTACAAGTCTTTCAAGAATGTCATTTAAATTTTCGGATAAAATTAAAACTTCCATGTATTTACAATTTATTAAGTAAAATTGTTTGATTCATCATGAATAAGAGAAATCAATGGTGGCAATGGGTCAGACATTAGTCGTAGAGCCGATGACCGTTGGGATACACGTGTACACGAGGACGCACTAGGCTAGGTGGAGCGACGATCTTCGCAGGATGGCTGGTAGCAGCTTGATGAGAGTTGCCGAAAATCGAGTTGGCGTGCAATAGGAGAGGCCTATGACCAGCAGTGGACTGCTGTAGGCTGGTGATGATGATGAAGAGAAACGTCGACAATAAGTAAAACACGCGATGCATATGTGAGTCTTGAGTGGAGACCACGAATTGGCAAACGTAAGGGAGGATGCACTAAGCTAGGTGGAGCGACGACCTTCGCAGGACGGCTGGTAGTAGCTTGATGAGAGTTGCCGAAAATCGAGTTGGCGTGCAATAGGAGAGGCTTATGTCCAGCAGTGGACTGCTGTAGGCTGATGATGATGATGAAGGGAAATGTCGACAATAAGTAAAACACGCGTCTGTGTGAGTAAATTCTGATTAAAAAATTGTCGTGGTGGGAAAAGCTTATTTTCCAATGAAACAGACTTGTGCAACATGTATTGTGGATCATGGGTGAAATGCAACCGTTGAACGTCTCCACGCGAGTTTCAGTGAGAAGTTCACAATTGGATTTAAACCGCGCATAACATTACGTGATTGCTAAACAAACACTCTACAGGCCGACCGCTTAACTGACACGTTGCCTGAGGTAGCTGCGCGGTGCGGGAGGGGTGTCAGTTGTCACAAGTTGACGAATCACTGAGCTCTCGCATCACGTCACAACACCCCTCCCGCGCGACGCTGCTACCTCAGGCAACGTCTCAATTAAGCGGTCGGCCTATAATTTTCTTGCTTTCAGTTGCATTGAATAAATCAAATGCTATAGTGAACTACGGCAAGTCTGATTCTAGGATGCACCATGCAAAGGCAAATTATGGATAACTAGCTTCTGCCCGCGACTTCACATGGAAGTCATTAGATACGCAATATACTAAAATACTAGGCACCTTTTTATAAAAATACCTCAGCCCCCGTCCCACCGCGTTGCGTCGCATCGCCCGCCTGCGCATTTAATTCGTTTTCGCTTAGCGTTCTTTCTGACTATTTTTTTCCTAAGGATCTTAGCGTGGTATAATGCGAGCCTATAGAACATCTTTTTACAGGAACAGGAAGGCCTCTTCCTGGAAAAAGATTTATTCAAATCCCACCGGTAGTTCCAGAGATTAGCGCATTAAACCAAACAAACAAAAACACCGGTCAAGTGCGAGTCGGACTTGCGCACCGAGGGTTCCGTACTTTGTAGCTATGTAACAAATTTATGGTTTTCGGATTTTTTCCTTTACTTGTGCTACATTACATTACTTCTTGCCAAACATGATTCTAGGTCAACGGGATACTACCCTATAGGTTTTGATTCCCTTACGAGTGTCAAAATATGCGGCATAAACCGAACATAACCTCCCGTATCTTTTGATTGTGTTGACTTAGAAGTATTATTTTTTTCACTGCTTCAAGGGATTGCAGCCCCTGAGTATTTGATTTAATTTAAACCTGACTACTCCAAGCGTACCTGAGAAAAAGGGGCTTGACAGACGGACAGGCAGACGGACAACGAAGTGATCTTATAAGGATTCTGTTTTTCCTTTTGAGGTACGTAATCCTAAAAACAAATAAACTCTTCAGCTTTATTATTATATTATTAGTAAGTATAAGTATTATATAGATTACGGTTAATTCTGCTTCTGTTATAACCGAGAACTATCGACTATTTCTTCTTCGCTTCGCTCTTGACAGAGCGCTCGTGGTCACGATGTCCATTTGCAGGTGTAGTCGTTGCCCGCTTGACGATGTCTCTCCATCTGGTTCTGTTAGATGACAGTCTGGCTCATTCACTAACAGAGCCTCCAAACGCTGGTTTTACACTTATTTCATTTTACCGTAGAACGAAATAAAATATTTTTTTGTGTTTGTGTTAACACACTTACACAAAAGTTTGTTAAGAGAGGTTAACACCCATCAAGCGTCAAGTGTACACCAAGTGTACATAAGAGAGAATGCTCGAAACGTCAACGGTACACCAAGTGTACACAACAATTGGGATTGTTCTATTGTCATTGTGTAAACAATGACTTCACTGCGTCCATTTAACTACTCCGACGCGTGGGGAGTTTCGACAGGTAGGCGGGCAAACGTGTAAGAGGTTAAGGTACCCACTGACCAGTGTTACGGGCCATGATGCACCATTCGCAGCGAGCATGTTACGTTACGCCGTGTTCTAAAATCGGCGTAACATGCTCGTTTCGAACTCTTTGCTCGCCCGTGTTCCAAGATTTGTTGCCACACTTGCCACTCGTAGCAGTCAAGATGTCGGACGACGAAATTGTGTTGGGATCTTTGATTTTACTCAATGCTGCTAGCCTTTTGGGCACTGTTCCTGTTGACAGCGATGCGGACGAATTTTTTGATGCCCTATGATTTTTTTTTGGTTACTTTTTCATATAAATGTACATATTATTATTATTTTAAATATTAGCATAGATTATGTAAATTATTGTATTATCCAAATTAAGAAGAAAAAAGATACGAAATAAAAAGATTCGGCAAAAAACCGACAGCAGGGTTGAGCACTCGCAGCGAGCAAGAAGCCGCTCGTTGCGAGCGCCTTGTCTCCCCTTACTGACTGCATGAACGCTCGCTGTGTGACCAATACCAGTATTTTACATGAAGCGCCTGCCCACCTGAACTCCACAACCCAAAGTTACCGGGTAATACGATACCCCTTGGTTAGACTGGTTGGCTGGCTGGTTGGTTGGTTGACAATAATCGGACTTCTGACGACCCGTAACGACTGCCAAAGATCCACGAATGACAGCTGGGACCAACGGCTTAACGTGTCTTCCGAGGCACGGACGGGTCTTAATATATAAAGATGGTCACCCATCCACGGACCAACCGCGGCAAGCGTAGCTTAACCTGATCGATCGTGCGGCTGTTAGTACTTAACCACAAGCACCTCCGCCTCACCTCAACTATGAAGTCAAAATTACGTTTCTAGCTCCATGCTTCAAATGTAATTAAATAATAACCTAGTTCAGCGTAAACTAATACACAAAAGGAAAATGGTAGTACCTAAATGAAAATAGTAGATATTAATGAAACATGATCGTTATTATGAACCCTGTGTCAATTATGTTCTGCATAAAACTAAAAAGAAAGAAAAAACGTCTCCTCGTAGTTCCATTTGACTTATTAAAATGTTATAAGTTTAGACAGGAAATATCGCCTACGTTCATTCTGCAGTATAAAGTATAGACCTCTCTTGAGATCGTTGTAACAAATTGCTCAGGAAAGTATAGCAATAACGACTTCGCTTAGCGGGCTAATCAAGAATGGTAATATTATCAGAACTCGGGTGATGGTAGGTATAATATCACAGTTATTCAAACGAATGAAGCCATTTTTTTGGTACGTAGGGCGCTTTCCATTGGTAACAAGACCCGTGTAAACGGGGCATTCTACGTTAGGCTGGCTCAAAGTCAAAATGTTACCACATACATATGTGCGGTTTAATGTACCAGTATACTTTTAGACGTTCCCCTTTGAGGTCTCCCTGTTTTCGTGTTATGCTTTGAAATATGCAGTACAAACCAGTCGAGTAAGTACTTGGCGTTTGGTTTTCGGAACCGTCTGTCCAAATGTCAATGATTTTCGTCTTTTTTGTTTTATTTTCGAGGATACCGAAGACCGCGACGATACAGAGTGAAAACCGTGCCCTGAGTATACTGCAGGAACAAGCCAACGTATTGGAATCCATCCATACTAATATTATAAAGTGTATCGGTCTGTCTGTCTGTTACCTCTTCACGCTTAAACCGCTGAATCGATTTAGATGCGCTGAATCGGTATAGACATAGTTTGAGTCCCGGGACAGGACATAGGACAGTTTTTAACCCGATAATCCTACGGGATCGACACTTATGCGGGTGAAACGCGGGGCGCAGCTAGTTTTCGCCCGCCTAAGTCTATATATATATGGTAATCCAGGGTGTCAGCTACCTCCATACAAAATTTTGTCAAATTTGGTCCAGCCGTTTGAGCGTGAAGAAGTAACAAACATATAAACACACACAATCACAAACTTTCGCCTTTATAATACTAGTGTGATATTTATTCATCTTCTAACACCCTTGCCAACAAATTATTAGAATTTGATAAATTAGTATTCCAAGTACTTATTACATACAGGACTGTGTGTGAAAGTATCCTTATGAAGCCTACTGCGGTGTCGAAGCGAAGTTCGGAGCCTCATTTACATGGAATTTGGTCCTATCACGATGTGTAACATTTAACTCCATGCATATTAAAAGAGCTTTTGAAATTGAAAAACACCCTGTCCAAAGATTAGGGTTAGCATTGATTGGATGGGTGGTTTTAAGGCTGCGTTGAATTAGTTATCTGTAGTACTTGACTTCGAAAAACTCATTCTGTATTAAAAAATATAATATACTAACTTCCGCCCGCGGCTTCGCCCGCGAGGTATATCGATAAAAACTATCCTATGTCCTTCCCTGGGATGCAATCTCTCTCTCAGCCAAAGGACAAAGCTCATGGATGTGTGGAATCCCGTACCATGCTGCATCAAAGTCAAACTTTGTTTTTATAGATTACACTTACGAGTATCATATTAACTTTCTTTTTGTAAACAAAACCCGGGCTTCGGAGATTTTCAAAAAAATCGAAATATCCTAAAAACTAGGTACTTTATTTTGTTTGACACGAAAGGCCATTATTATTATAAAAAAACAGCCTAATACTATTCTAGTTATTTTTCATTAATGTAGAATCGACAAAGTATGATTTTTTTATATGTTTTTTGAAAGACATCATAGCACTTTCAAAATTCAAGGTTATATCATATCATTTGAAACGGAACGTCATGTAAGGGAATAAAACAGTATTAACACTTTTTTACTTTAAATTAACACGTTCACTGTCTACAAAGTAGACACAATAGTTAAACAATCAACATGAACCATATGTGAGTCATGGGACAGGGAATGGGTTAAATTCCCTATTCAAAAATTAAATCCTCGACGCGTAATGTCGTAAAAAAAAATTTACTACAATATTTTGATCTTGATGCATGAGACTTATTGGTACGACTTTTGGTCATTCTCCTTTGATCGAAATCCGTTCAGTGGTTAAGGCGTGAAGAGGTAACATACAGACAGACAGACAGAGTTACTTTCGAATTTATAATATTAGAATGGATGTTCAAACAAGATAATATTTACATAACGTAAGCTAACAAACTTAACAGCTTCTGTTAACAGAAGCTGTGTGTGTGTGAACTTGGAGCTGTTACAATCAAGTTGTCTATTAATAGACAACTTGATTGTAACAGCTCCAAGTTTATCGAAAGCTCAAATAAAAATAAAACAAGCTCTGCAGTATAATGCAATAAATATTTGTGTATGCTGAATGGACAGTTATTATTTTCTAGCTTGCATAGCGTCTCGATCGAAAAGCTCGCGTAGTCGAATGCTCGAAAGAAAATCGTATTTTTTTTCGATTTCCGCGCATAATATTGAGAACAAAATATTGAAGAGACAATCCTATAGGCAGGCATTTGTATATTTTGTTCGCAAGAGCGTGTAAGTACTCGTACTACCATTTTTTTATAATATTTTCTAGCATTGTGTTGGTATGGTTGGATCGAGCTGGCTCTTGAACAGGATGCCTGGAAGGATTTGGGGGTGGCCTTTGCTCAGCGGTGGGAAAATGTAGACTAATAAAAAAAAATGCTTTCTCCATATAATTTTTTTATTTACACTACTCAACAAAATCTGGGGAACAATGGTATTCATTGAAATTATTTTAATTTTAACACTTTTTATGTTACTTATGTTCTATCAAAAGAAGCGCAATTTAATACAGATTTTAATTGTTAGATTAAATAAAAGGGTATTTTTTTAGTTAAAAAAATAAAAAATATTATGAAAATCTAAAACGGTACCAAAACCGAAAAAAACGTCAAATACAAAACTTCAATACCTACTCGACCTAAATATTGGGCGACTGATTATTTATTTTTTAGCAATTACAATATTGGTCCCGTGGAGAAAGTTGTTCAGTTTAATGGTCTGTAACAAACACTCAAATATGAGCACACCTTTCTATTGCAAATAAATGATTATGATTATTATGCATGCTGTATACCAACTTATTTAGACCCAAGATTTACTGTTCACTGGCGACACCCTGTGCGATCTACCAATTACATACTTCTTGAAATCTTAAATGAAACAGCATAGTTCAGTAGTTTATTTTATTAAGAGGGAAAATATAACTAGTAACTCCGCTAGTCTGTCGTCAACTGACTGACGGATTGACAACCGCCCGCGCCCCACTCCCGCGTCCCACACACTTCCCACTTAGGCCGCAAATTCGGAACGGCGGCGCACAGTGTGGGAATCTCGCAATCTAGGGGGATTTAAATCAAAATATAAATTTTAATGATTGATGAGTTCCACCGTGTATTGTCGCGTGCAGCGTCGCGTTTAGCGTACACGCAACTAGTTTTCGCTAGAGCGTGCGTGTGAGCGGGGCGTCCCAGTACGTTGACCAATCGAAGGCCGCCATTCAAGGGCATTCATTTTGTGCGCTAGTAAAATCTAGCTATTTTTTTTGATTATTGAACTTTCAATGCCATTTAGTATACAGGTTGTTGATTTGCATCCTAGTCAAATTCAAGGACGTAATTATGCTAATGATTCTCGACCCAAATCAACAATAAAATGGGTAGGTATTTTTTTTTCTTATTTACGGAAATCCGTAAGTGTGAACCAGCCGTATTTAAACGCGGCCCGTCTGTTACTAGCCCTATAACCGCGCTTTCATGCACACACACATTCAAATGCGCATGAGAATCTATCATTCGATAAATTCGTAGGTAATCAATCCCATCCCACAATCACGATGCGGCGAAACGGGTACTTAGTCTCCCGCGCACCCTAAGCCACGCCCCCGCGGCCCCGGAACTAACAGTGTAATTGAAATCGCCGCAGCTTTCGTGCGCTTTGCGAATTCCGCTTCTCGGTACATCGTTGAGACGTAGGTACAAAGTGTTCAATTCAAATGTCGTGCTGGTGGAGATGGTCAGGTGGGTATGCCATCAGTGGAGACAGCCTACGTGGAGTCATCCGGATGTTTCCCGATCGGGAACCCCCATCACAGAGCGTCATGCTGGCTGCTATGCACCACACCAGTGTTGCGCATACTGAAGCGTGAACTGCAACACCCGTTCCACTACCCCAAGGCACAAGACATTCACCCAGGTGATAATGCCGTGCGGATTACATTTTGTCGTTTTCGACACTTTAAAAACGAATGTGTTAGTGTTGTTAAGCTGAAGGAAAACCAGTACGTACTACCTAAGTACGTGGCAACTTTACCTCCGGTAACATAGGTAGGTAATTTATTTATTTGTACATTTTGTAAATACGTTGTTAGCTTAATCAATTTCATTAGTGTAAATAAGTTATTTCAAATTTTTAACTACCTACGCCAATAATACCTAAGAGTCGAAAGTATACCACGTACTTACACTTAACTAGAACGTCTTTCCATTTCCATCAAACGTAGAAAACATTTTTAGACTTAGTAGATCGGTACACCAACAAAGGTAGAATTATTGCCGGTCCTAAGCCCGTTAAGTAGGAAGGAAAGTTTCAAATCAACCAATTTAATCCACAAATAAAAACAAAATCACTACGAAAACTTTAGCTTGAAGGATATTATTAATCGTCTGATAACAGGTCAGTGAACTTTTCTTTGGCGCACTAGTATTAGGTACTGTCATTAGTAAGATTTCCGTAATCCAATGATGTTCAAAAATGAGTTAATTATCAAGCGAAATTTATGACAATAATGTAGGTGATTTTCGAAATAAAATTAGGTAAAATTATTGCTACCGGTCATTGCTCAGCGACGCGACGGCCGGGCGCGGGGAATTACATGGCAGCTGCATGCATTGTCGCTGTGTGCATAGTCGGGTGATTCTGTTTTATTTGTATTGAATTAAGGGTTTAATTCTGAAATACTGTTAAATATCTACAACAAAAAAAAAGCAGCGCTTACTAGTTATTGCCCCCTACCGTACTTCAAATGATTATTTATGTCTTTTATGACAACCTCCTGAAATTTGACGAGGATGCAAATCAACAGCTTGTATAATCAAAGCACTTTCTAGACATTCTTGTATAATCAAAAAAATCCGATTCGGATTGTGATAATGTTTCATATAATGTAGCAAATTCTCCTAAAGAATTTCTTTGTTCAATTGTTTTACTTTTAGTTTTTCTTTCATTAAATAATTCACATCTTAAAAATGAATTTTCTTATAATAATACGTCAATATCTTCCCATTCCATATATTATTTATGAACCACTTCTTTTACTGGCAAATCTTGGCACACTGAACAAAATATCACTTGTAAAAGCTCGTTAAAACGCCAAAACACTGATCACGCCACGATCACTACACGCTAAAAACGCTGCTACGAATCCACCAAGAGAGAAATCCATACGTTCTGTAGTCGAGCGTGCACGCTCAAAACAACGCGCCGCTGCACCCGCCGCCGTTCCGAATTTGCGGTTTTACTGTTATCGCGCACCGAAAACAAAAGAGAGCTATACTGCATAGAAGAGAGGACAAATAACGTGACGGAACGGCGATTGAAAAATGATACAAGATGATGCGTGCAGCAGTTTGTCATTCGGAACGTTGTGCAGTCTTTTCTTCGTATTTATATTTTTTTCCTTGCCACGATCGTCTGGACTACCAGTCGATCGCGATCGACCGATTGGCTACCCCTGCTGTATACCATTGAAGGCTGTTTACATAGCATCATCCTTTCGTCCGTACGCCCAAAAATATTAAGCAATTTTGTATTTTTGTTTGAATAAAACAGACAACCTAACTGTACCCTCGTCAGGTCTTCAAATCCTCACAGAGCTTGTCATAATCCAACCCGTCTGACTGTTCCCAGTCATATTCCTGTCTTTTTACATACTGCTGTATGTTAACTAGTGAATTACTGTTACCTACATGTCAGGGTTCATCCCTTGTAAAATGTACCGGCTTTATGTAACATCAATAGAGTAGATTACGACGCGCTGTCGGCGGTGAAAATACAAGTCGAGTTTTTCTTATTTGTATACCGGTTTGAATGTGAAAGATATATTTTCAGTACATTCTATGTATTTTGTACGAGCTGCGATGAAAGCAGACACGTAGGTAGATCCCACTTTTTTATCGCTGGTATTGAGACTTCTATCGAAGTGTAAGTAGTATTCGGAACGAGTGGGAATATTACTTCTCTATAGATATAAATCTTTTGCCTCAACAAAGACCTCAATTAGACAGTGCTATCGGAACTTCGCTTTGACAGTTAAATTGATTCTAGACATTAAATCAAGTCTATGGTTACCCATCTATTTTTAGGGCAGCGATAAAATGAAGGTTTTTCCGACAACAGCGTTCACTGAGCATTAAATAATGTGGCTTTTGTTTAGTGATGCACCGATGTGATAATAGTTAATCACACTAATATTATAAAGGCGAAAGTTTGTGAGTGTGTGTGTGAGTGTGTGTGAGTGTGTGTGTGTGTTTATATGTTTGTTACGTCTTCACGCTCAAACGGCTGGACCAATTTTGATAATGATAAATAAATGATAAATGATTTATTTTCTGTAAGTAGGTTTTTACAAACACTTTTACACGTCATCATATTTTTTAAAACTAGATGTGGTCGGCGTTTCCTATCTGACTACTCTGAGAAGAAAGGCCGAAACAAACTCAGAGGTCACAGTCTCTTTTAAAGTCCAGACAAAATCTTGGTCAGGTCGTGTGAAGACCATGTAGATTGATGTCTGAAATGGTCTTTTGAGGAAAGAACCACACAGATTGAGCGGACCTGTCCAATCAGTGCACGCATTTGTCAAAAATCGTGCAGCTCGACTCAGAAATGAGGAGCTCAACGATTCGACGAACAATACCAAAGAAAGGACATTTGGGTAGGCCGCGTAAATTACTCAAACTGCCAGATCATGATTAAAACTAAGAAGGAAAACAGAAAAAAAAAAATGACCCACATAGTCCTCACATTCACAATAATTAAATGAAAATAAAAAATACTTTACAAAGTAAATATTCATGTCATTGTCTAAATAAAATTCATCAATGTCAATGTGTATATAAAAATCCGGACATAATCTTTGAGAACCATGTAGATTAGTGTCTGAAAAGATCTTTTGAGGAAAGAACCACACAGATTGAGTGGACCTGTCCAGTCAGTGCACGCATTTGTCAGTAACCGTGCAGCTCAACTCAGAACTTCAGGAGCTCAACGATTCGACGAACAATACCAAAGACAGGACATTTGGGTAGGCCGCATAAACTACTCAAACTGCCAGACCACGATTAAAATGTAAACAATGACCCACATAGTCCTCACATTCACAATAATTAAAATAATATAATACTTTATACAGTAAATGTACATGTCATTGTGTAAGTAAATAGATACTTAAAAAAAAAAAAGAAAATATTAAAGTGTAAAAATTGCAAAATAACATTCACTGTCTAAACCTATTGGAGCAGCTCAATCCCAAGCCTTTTTGTCCTCAATATAGTCTTTTACAGTATAATAGGCTTTCTGGCATAGTTTTCGCTTTATAAAAGCTTTGAATTTATTTAGGCTTAGTTCTTGAATGTGGCTAGGAAGTTTATTATAAAAATGTATACATTGGCATCTAAACGAGCCACCTATTTTCTTGAGCCTTGTTGTAGGAACAACAAATTTGTGTTTGTTCCTAGTATTTATGTTATGGATATCACTGTATTTTTTAAACAGATTAATATTTTTATGTGCATACAAAAGATTATCATAAATGTACTGAGAAGGCACAGTCATTATATTAATCTCTTTAAATTTGTCTCTGAGGGAGTGTCTAGGACTTAATTTATAAATAGAACGAATTGCCCTTTTTTGTAAAATAAAAATTGTCTGAATATCGGCGGCATTTCCCCACAACAGAATACCGTACGACATCACACTATGAAAATAACTAAAGTAAACTAAACGGGCTGTCTCTAAATCAGTCAAATCACGAATTTTCCTAACGGCGTATGCTGCAGAGCTAAGCTTTTTTGACAATTTATCTATATGGGGGCCCCATTGAAGCTTGGCATCCAACGTTATGCCTAAGAATACTGTGGTATCTTCGGGTTTTAACTCTTCCTCCTTAATGAGAACACTAGTTTCTACTTGTCTAACGTGGGGTATCGTAAACTTAATACATTTCGTTTTTTTTCCGTTAAGAAGTAGGTTATTGACATTAAACCAGTTAACTACTTTTGCAAGGGCGTTATTTACATTGTCAGTAACCAGCTGCTGACGTTTGATTTTAAACAAAAGAGAAGTGTCATCTGCAAACAACACTATATCATGATTATCCTTTATGAGGTACGGCAAGTCATTGATATAAATAAGGAACAAGAAAGGGCCAAGAATTGAGCCCTGGGGGACCCCCATTCTTACTACAGATCCGGGTGACCTTTTTCCGTTAACATCAACTCTCTGAATCCTATCACTCAAGTAAGAAGTAAGAAGATCCAGAGAGGCGTTCCGGATTCCGTAGTGGTGCAGTTTCCTGATTAATGTTTCATGAAGAACACAATCGAATGCCTTGGACAAATCGCAAAAGACGCCCAAGGCATCGCATTTGTCCTCCCATGCATTATAAATATGACCTAAAAGTTCAACTCCTGCATCGGTAGTCGAACGACCCCTTGTAAAACCGAACTGTTTATTATGCAGTAATTTATTTTTATTAAAAAATCTTTGCAATTGATTCAAAATAAGTTTTTCAAAAATTTTACTAAAGGTAGGTAGTACTGAAATAGGTCGATAATTAGTAGGGTCTGATGTACTACCCGATTTAAACAACTAAATTATAAAAATTTATGGAGGTAGCTGACATCCTGGATTAACATATAGGCTACTTTTTATCCCAATATTCCCACGGGATCAACATTTACGCGGGTGAAACCGCGGGGCGCAGCTAGTTAATTATAAAAGTGCAGTGCAGATTATATTAATGAACATTTAGCTTTTCGCGATATTAAAAGCTTCGGTAACACAATGCATTAATACTGCTGCTACTTTATTGGATATAAAACCTCATTGGTTCATTTTATCGATAGGTTACAACCCTACCACCCTCTGACACATAAATTCGCGTGGTAATATAAATAATTGACGTCGACAGATTATAACAGATTTAACTTTCATTTTATACGAGGAGTATTATGAACAGAGGTCAACGCCTAATTTCTGAATTAAGTCGTCGTTGAATTAATTTGCTTAACATTTTCTTTTTCCTTTATAATTATGAGAGTTTTCAAGCACGTTAAGCCGTTGGTCCCGGCTGTCATTCGTGGATCTTTGACAGTCGTTACGGGTAGTCAGAATCCCGAAAGTCTGACAACCAGTCTTACCAAGGGGTATCGTATTACCCAGTAACTGGGTTGTGGAGGTCAGATAGGCAGTCGCTCCATGTAAAATACTGGTATTCAGCTGCATCCGGTTAGACTGGAAGCCGACCCCAACATAGTTGGGAAAAGGCTAGGCAGATGATGATGAATTATGAGAGTTTTCAATGTGACACCCGCTTAATGTCAGACTTATTGATATCATTTTACTGATTCCTTCATGACGTCATTCAAAGAAAAGATTCTCATATTCTTCTAGAACACATTTTGTTTGTTGGCTATTGAGTTCGTTTTAAATCACGATTAATTTTGCTCATAATTCCCACCAACATTTTCTGGTAACCGTTGAACAGAACGGAATACAACATTAATCAAAAGTGAAAAGCATTTTAAAACTTTCCAGTTCTCCCCTTAAGATATTCTCGTCGCTAATTGAATTCAGAAATAAACTTGCGTCCACTTCGCAAAGGGAAACAGTTCCGTTCAGGCATCCTTGTATTACCTCAATGAACGGCTAATTACCATTGCTTTTAAATTAAATGTTTGTTTTCTGTAATTTGTTTGATGTTACTGTTATTGTGATAAAAATGTATTGAAAAAAATGTGGTTTTTCTATTTCGTGTAACTTGTTATGTATGTGGAATAGGGATTTAACATTTTGGTATACTTAAGTTTTTTATTATTTGGTCTAGCATCATGCAAATTGAATACACAATTTAATGATATTTTCTGGATACAAAAAAATTGCAATGTTATGTCTATTTTTTTTACTTTTTTCGACATCACGGCGTAACGCTTAAAAGTTATTCAATGAAATTCCATTGAATAATTCCATTGAAAACTTTAAAACATAGAGAATTATCATATCATAGTTTACTCAAAATAGTTTTAAATTTAGTTTATTTCGACGTTTCAGCCGATAGACGTCCACTGCTGGACATAGGCCTTCCCCAATTTTGGGAGGGTTTGCCATAATCGCCACGCTTGGCAGGCGGGTTGGCGATCGCAGTATGGTATGATGGTGAAATACATAGAGAACGCTGCTGCCCATTCTCCGGTACGATCCTTAGTCGCCTTTTACGACACCCACGGGAAGTAAGGGGTGGTGGTATTCTTTAAGTCCGGCACCACACAGACTAGTTAGTTTATTTATTCTGATAAAAAAGGAGTAAATTCGTTTTGGCACATACGTCGTTTTATTCCAAGCGCACGCACATTATAGCCATCTCTCTTCTTTTGCGTTTCAAAAGTAATTGCATCACTTTCGCTCGCTTAGTAGATCAGTCGCTACGATTTATTTTCGAGATAGCGCCTTAATGCTGCAATGCTAGTATTGTCATTATTCCCGAGATTTCTCAACTGGGTGCTGTTTCTGTGTGTGTTTGATAACTGAGTCTGTTATGATCTAATGAGTATTTTTGAGTGAGTATTTTTGGGATTGCCCGACTAATTTCGAACGTTGACGAATTTATTTTCATGGACTGGACATGGCGAGTCACGAGAAACTAGGTACTATAGTTAAATCTGAAACAATCTTTAGTTTAAGTTTCGTTCTTTTTTTATGCCTTTTAACATACCTACACACACAGTGGCCATTTGTTGATGACAATTGTTAGTTTCCACTTCAGCTGTGATGCCACATTATGATTAAAAAAAAAAAAAAAAAACAGTGGCACTCCGGGAGTGCCGACGGAAGTGAAAATAAAACACATATTAATACTTTGCCAATGTATCCTACTTGTGGCTAAGTTTCGCTGGCTAATTTAATTTGATCCTGTATACTTGTGGCTAAGTTTCGCTAGCTAATTTAATTTGATCCTGTATACTTGTGGCTAAGTTTCGCTAGCTAATTTTATTTTGATCATGTATACTTGTGGCTAAGTTTCGCTAGATAATTTAATTTGATCCTGTATACTTGTGGCTAAGTTTCGCTAGCTAATTTAATTTGATCCTGTATACTTGTGGCTAAGTTTCGCTAGCTAATTTAATTTGATCCTGTATACTAGCGGCTAAGTTTCGCTAGCTAATTTAATTTGATTCTGTATACTTGTGGCTAAGTTTCGCTAGCTAATTTAATTTGATCCTGTATACGTGTGGCTAAGTTTCGCTGGCTAATTTAATTTGATCCTGTATACTTGTGGCTAAGTTTCGCTAGCTAATTTAATTTGATCCTGTATACTTGTGGCTAAGTTTCGCTAGCTAATTTTATTTTGATCATGTATACTTGTGGCTAAGTTTCGCTAGATAATTTAATTTGATCCTGTATACTTGTGGCTAAGTTTCGCTAGCTAATTTAATTTGATCCTGTATACTTGTGGCTAAGTTTCGCTAGCTAATTTAATTTGATCCTGTATACTAGCGCCTAAGTTTCGCTAGCTAATTTAATTTGATTCTGTATACTTGTGGCTAAGTTTCGCTAGCTAATTTAATTTGATCCTGTATACGTGTGGCTAAGTTTCGCTGGCTAATTTAATTTGATCCTGTATACTTGTGGCTAAGTTTCGCTGGCTAATTTAATTTGATCCTGTATACTTGTGGCTAAATTTCGCTAGCTAATTTAATTTGATCCTGTATACTTGTGGCTAAGTTTCGCTAGCTAATTTAATTTGGTCCTCTATACTTGTGGCTAAGTTTCGCTAGCTAATTTAATTTGATCCTGTATACTTGTGGCTAAGTTTTGCTAGCTATCCTGTATACTTGTTTTCAATTTTTGATATTTTGGAATCTTACGAATTTTCGATCAGGGTCACGTGTCCTGACGCGAGTTTAACATTTTTTACCCATTACAAAAAAAGTGTACAACGCCGCTAAAGAAGTTTTCACTTCAAAAAATCAGGTACTCCCAAGGGATTACTTGATTATTGTTTATGATAAGTCAAAGGTAGTTGACATGACATAGTCAACAACAAAGTTATAGCGGTTCAATGCTCATAATGTGTTGTGTTACAGTTGAAGTGGAAAAATGTCAGCTAAGTTTTGGAGGTACGGCAACTTTTGTATGTAGGTACTGTGAACGCTTTATTTAAAAAGGGTTCGGGACGAAGATAAAGCTTTTTAAAAGTGTTTAAGAGAGAATTACTTGTCGGTGCGCAGCCCAGTTGACGTACGTCACACGGCTAATGTCAAAATAGTATGTTTTTAGGCGTAAGTTTTTAGGGGGCTTACGGGATGAAAAAAATCACGAAGATACCTCTAAAAACTTTCTTTTTACAATAAAAACCATCATCATCTGCCTAGCCATTTCCCAACTATGTTGGAGTCGGCTTCCAGTCTAACCGGATGCGACTGAGTACCAGTATTTTACAATAAAAACCATTGTTACTAATATACCTACATACAATCATTCTGATTTTTGTCAGATTATTCTACAAGCAACATACTAAAATACTAGTGTTTTATTTTTTCAGTTCAAACAATCGAATTTTTGTAATTAAATAATTGCTTCATATTTTGCAATAAATTACGAGCGTTGTGTCATCGCGCTTTTCTTCTTTTTCTATGCAGTCCGACAATGACCGCACTTTAGGTCATATAAGCCCTTTAACGGAAGCTTCTAGAAGCTTCTAGAATCTTCTAGAAGCTTCGACTCGCCTTCATTGGCCGAGCGTGAACGAGAGGCGTTTTCGCCAGAAGCGCGCGGGTTGTGGCGGGAGCGGTTAGAAATGGTATTTTCGGGTCGACTACTGGCCACATTTTCAGTAAGCTGATTGGATTCGATTGACACAACCCCGGCGAAAAAAAAAATTCTTTTCAAGACTTAGTTAATGATAAAGTTCCAGCACTTTACTTAAATAATAATAATAATAATATAACAATAATATATTTATTCAAAATTATAAGGCATGAAAATTAGTACAGTTTTGCTTAAATAAAAATTATATTGCTAAGACTTACGTGCCTGAACTAGGTAGTCCTGTGTTTCAGGCGAGAAGAGCTAAAATAGTCTTTTAAAATGAATAAATAATCGAAAGTTGACAATAGACAAATAATTATATGTTGAGTAGCTTAACACTTAGTTTCTAAACTTGATAAATATTTAACATAAGTGAAATTTGTATACCTTATGTATTTACTTTAATACAGTTAGTAAATTTTCTGTTTCTTCATAAGACATACTTTGGAGAGCATCCTTGAGGATTCTCTTACAATTTGTATAGTTCACAGAATAAATGTTTGCTTTCGAGTTTAGTCTATTTATTATATAGGAGAGGTCCAAGGTACAGGTAAAATTTGGATATAAAAGCATGCTTTGTTGAAATTTGTGGACAAACTATATCTTTACGTCTTTTATTAGTATATCTAGCGCTGTAGGGTAGAGCTTTGTGTTGTTTTAATACAATGCCCATAATAAATAGCTGTCGAACTGTTAATACTTCACAAGATTTGTATAGGAGGTTAGTAGGGAAAAGGAAAGGGCGGAAAGTAGAGACTTTGAGAATCGCCCTCTGAGCTCTCTCGATGGTTAGTAACTTTGTTTTACCCGCTCCACCCCATGTGGTAATACAGTAAGTTAAAATCTATTGACATAGAGCAAAGTAAACTTGTCTAACTAATTTTGGGTCAGCAATACAGCGTAACTTTTTAAAAACAAATATTAACTTGCGAATTCTATTATTTAAAGCTTCTATATGTTGTTTAAACTAAAGTATGTCATCTATTATAACACCAAGGTATTTTGTTGTATTTGCCATTTTAATTTTAGGACAAACACATTGGTTATCTGTTGGAATTGTGCAATAATGAGCATATAATGTCGAGGTAGAGCCAGTTGATGTTTGCTTGCGCATCGAAAACTTAATATAATTTGTCTTGTCTGCATTTAGTGTTAGTGAATTAAGTTGAAGCCATTTATTAACAATATTAAATCCGTGTTGCGCAACTTTGTAGACATTTTTTTCTGAGTCAGCCGAGAATAGAAGGGCAGTGTCGTCGGCATAAGAAACAATTTGGCCATGATCTAGACTTAGATTACAAAGATCGTTTATGTACACACATCAAAAGTGTCTAGGGATCAACATATATTTTTGCAATAACTTTTCTCCTGATTGATATTAATTAAAATTTTCTTTAAGGATTCATCAAATAAAGTGTTTTCGTTTGTCACAGTAACGATAAACCAAGTCACCTTTGCATTAATAAAGAAATTTGCCATTTTCCTAATAAAGGGATTTTTGACATTTGAACCACTAACACAAAAGTTCGAAAAAAAGACTGAAATAACAGTTTTCTTCAAAATTTTATTGGGTAACTTAAACAATTAATAATCCGTGTTTCTACCGCGAACACTAACAACACAAGAACATCGGTTTGGCATACTCAAAATGAGTTCATCCAAATCACGCTGTGGAATGGCCGCCCATGTTCGTTGCAACAACAAAAAAAGGTCTTCTTGCGACTGGATACCCTCCATATTCGGCAGAGCTCTTCTCTGTAGCATATCCCATGCATGCTCAATCGGGTTCAAGTCTGGCGACTGAGCAGGCCAGGGCAGGACATTGATGTTAGCTGCGGCGAGAGTCTGTCTTACAACTCTTGCGGTGTGCGGTCGTGCATTATCATGCATTAACTGAAATAAGGGACCGATTTGCACTTGTAGAGGAACGATGACGTCTGATACAATCGTCTTAGCATAAATTTGAGCGTTGAGGTTGCCTCTGATCCAAATCAACTCAGTTCTTCCGCCGATCCAAATACCCGCCCATACCATGATGGTTCCACCACTATAAGGATGGACTTCCTGGCAGGATTTTAATCGCTGTTGGCGTCCAGGGGTTCTCCAGTGTCGTATACGTCTTGTATCCGGTCTCATACCAAAACGAGACTCATCAGAAAAGCACACGAAACGCCATTGTTCTTCTGCCCAATTTCTGTGTTCAAGAGCCCATTGATATCGAATCCTACGATTGTGCATTGCTATAGGTGGTTCCCGTAGCGGTCTTCGGGAATGAAGGTTCACTTCATGCAAGCGGTTTCTGACTGTTTGGTCGCTAATTAAGTTCCCTGAAGAGTGATGAAGCCTCACGGCTAACATCATGGCGGTTATTGTTGGAGCTCTTCGAGTTAAGATTTGAATGTATCGGTCTTGTCTCCGTGTGGTGCAGCGATACCGTCCTCCATGGCGCTCAGCCACGGTACCAGTGCTTCGGTAACGTGTCCAAAGTCGACTGATAACACTCTGACTTGTATTCAGAGCTAAAGCCACAGTACGTTGCCGGGAACCAGCTTCTATCATTCCCACGGCTCTGAGCATTTCTTCCCTGCTTAAATGACGTCGCCGCTCCATAATAACGTTGGTTTTAATCAGTAGTAGGGAAACAGTAGCACTAATAATGTCTTCAATGCGTTGTATGTTTTTATAGGGAAAATATTGACAGCTGATTTTCATCTTTTACTCGAATTTGATTCACAGTTCCTGATTCAAATTATGAAATGCACCAAAAAGGATCCATATAAATTTATAAAATCATAAATTTATTACAAAGCCACATCTCAATCTCAAGAAATCCGCATAAAAATGCTTGATCCCTAGACACTTTTGATGTGTGTATATCAGAAATAATGTAGGCCCTAAAATACTTCCTTGAGGGACTCCGAAGGACGTGTTTTTTTTATCCTCGCTGAGAACATCTCCAATTCTTACACATTGGGTACGATCTTCTAGATAGCTCTTAAATAGTTTCAGCTGGGTGCCTCTGATACCTATGGTTTCAAGCTTGTGCAACAGAATAGGAATAGAAACCAAGCTTTGGCGAGGTCCAGGAAGATTTCTACTGTGTGGTTACCATTATCAAGTTCTTTTCCTAGATAGTTAGTCAGATGATGTACGGCATCGTCTGTTGACATTTTAGGCCTAAATCCAAACTGCCGCTGAGACAAAATTAATTTATCCTCCAAGTATTTGTAAAGCCTTTTATTTATAATTTTTTCTAATATTTCAGACATAGAAGGCAGTAACGAAATAGGTCTATAATTTGTGACTTGATCTTTACTGCCTGATTTATAACAACAACAGCTTTTTTAGGCACTCGGGAAAAACACCTGCAGATAAACATTTTTGGAAAATATAAGTTAGTGGCGGTACCAAAATGTGCTTGAACTGTTTAATAATTTTATTTGATATGTTATCCCAGCCAACTGCACAGTCGTCTTTCAAACTCATAATTATCATTTCTACCTCAGTCTCGTTAGTGTCTAGCAATGCAAAGGATGATAAAATAGTGCTACACGTAAATGGTGTGCTTGTTAAATATTGCGATTGGCCCCGAACTTTTTCAGCCAAACACTTTCCCACGTTAACAAAGAAATGATTTGCAATGTTGGCAGATGTTAGCTGTGATGAGTGTGCTTGTAATAAACCTGAAGATGACTGATTTTGTTTCGAATTAAACGTTACACTTTTAATAAAATTCCAGATTTTTTTACTATTTGTACCAGCCTTTTCTAGTGCAGTTTTATCGTAGTTGTTTTTTACTTTTTTTAGAAGATCATTACAAAAGTTACGATATCGTTTATACGACAGTTGCAAAATTAAATTATCTGGATTGGATTTAGCTTTAATATGCAGTTTATCTCTATTTTTCATACAGCGAATGAGTCCTGTCGTGATCCATGGTTTTATATTGTATTCTTTGTTTTTTAGCCGAGATATGACAGTATTCTTCTGAATTGCATATTGTACATGTTTGATTAAGTATAACATACAAAACTGCGGATCAGCGGAATCGTAGACTGGGTCAAATTCGATATTGCGTAAGTCTTCTTCAAGTTTGTTTACATTTAAACGCGAAGTTGTGCGAGTGACTACTTTTGGTAATTTACAATTTAAAATAAGTAGGTTAGCACTGTGATCGGTTATTGTTGAATTAGTTACAAGGGCAAGTGCGGGGAAATTCGACTTGAGTATTATATGGTCCAAACAGGAGCCACTTTGATGTGTAGGAAGCGTGTGAGCGGGAAGCAAGCCATGGAAAGCGCATAGGTTAAGGTATTCCTCAGCGGATGCGTCAACAATTTCTGGAAGAATATTGATATTAATATCTCCAATTAGAATTGTATTTTTGAAAGATTAATCAAAAGGTTTTGAAAGGTGTCGTTTAGAGAGTCGGTGAAATTGTTTATATTTCTAAAAGAGGGAGGTCGATATAAGGCAAGTATCGCTAATTCTGACCCAATTTTAATTAACAATCTGTTACAGTCGTGCATATTTGGTTCCTCGACAGACACATTGAGATGGTTTCTTGCGTAAACTACCACCCCATCGTTCTGATTGTAATTTATATTACTTTTATACATATTATATCCCGGAATTAGTGTACGTTATATTGTTTGGAAAGCCAACATTCGGTTAAGACAATAACGTCACAGTTTATGTCTAGACGTTGTATAAAAATGTTAAAATTGTCGAAATTCTTCAAAATACTGCGAATATTTTGAGTTAGAACGGATAATGGACTAGTGTAGGAGGAGAAATATTGTTTACAATGCTCTACGTCACAAACACGGCATTCAGATACAGAGATTATCTATGTCACTAATTAAATTATTAATCATAATTATAACTAAATATAAAAAAAAAAAATAACAAACAAAACCAACAAGGCTAGAAAGATACGTTATTAACGGCGCTCTTAGGCGCCTCCATAATCAATAGTATTTATGTACCTCTTTTCAGCCATTAGTTTCGCCGAACAGTCAACTGCACTTGTCTTGTGATTGCTCGGCTTTTTGAAGTGCAAGCAAGTAGCGCATTTTGGTTCCTCAGCCTTCTTTGTGCATTCTTTAATGGAATGACCCAGATCACCACAGTGGCCACAGGTAGGTGTGGTTTCCCGGCATGATTTGGCTGCATGCCCGTAATGCTGGCACATATAACAGCGTGTGACTAGAGTAAAGTCTCTTACAGGGCATGATGACCAATTCACAAACACTCTGTCTTTAGATATCAGGGCTTTGCGTATGTCTGCAGATACTTCTATTATATAATTACAGGTCTCAGCGTCCTTCTTACCTGACTTATGGCTTAACTTAATGGAGGTCAAAAAGGTCTCGAGGCTGTAGTCCTGTAGGTTCTCGGCTAAATTCTGGTGGAACAAACAAGTAAAAACTTCCTTCTCTTGCATGGACGAGGGCACTCCGATAACCACTACTCTAGGCTTCCTTTTTGGAGGCTCGTCTACAGTAAGGCCTGAATTTGATAACTGCATCGATTTTTTCACCTTCTCAATGTGGTCTTTTGTTTCAGTGCTGATAATGACACCGCCATTTTTTGTCTTACGCATTCCTCTTACCTGAAGCTTCATTTGCTCTGGGCATATAATTTTTTGGACAAGTGTTTTTGTCTCCTCACTCGACTTTAGTTTGTCGTTAGGGTATATCGCCACTGAGCTTAAATTTATTGGCTGTATGTAATTGTTGGTACCTTTTTTAACCATATCAGCAAAGGAAGTTCCGGTTTTTGGTTTGATAGAAGCTCCGATTGTCAGCTTAAGGTCTTGCAGTTACTGCGACAGATCAATTTGGTCTTCGAGTGTTTGGACGGTGGTGTGGGCCCGGACAGCATTCATCTTCAGGGACTGATACTGAACGGCCATCTGCGATGTGCCGTGACTAACTTTTCGGCATAGGGTACTTACACGCAGTTTTTGCTCCATGTTTAATTTGCCCTCTGCTGCTATAGAGCATACTTCACTTAGGCACTGCTCAATAGACGACATCCAGTTCTGTATTTCCGGCGTCGATATCGCTTCCATCATGACGTCGTCTCTCTGGCTGGGCGGTTGAGGGTGAGGTGCTGCTACGGGCTCGGGTGCAGGTGCAGGTGCTTGTGGTGGTGCGGGCACAGGTGTAGGAGGTGGGCTCCGAGGACATCTGCCACCCAAGCTGAAGGGACTGGATGCCATTGTGATACAAGTTATGCATGTGTTAATCACTTATTACACATTTTCATAGAAACGATTTACACATATTATGCCTACGACAACAGTTTGCTTTACTACCGGATATTTGGTAGATCTAGGTCACGACTCAGCAAGTGATTATTTATTTATTTTAATAAATCTTCGACACGTCCGTTCACAACAAGACTGCAAATATGATTCTGACTGCAAATATAATAAACATGAGCAGAGATGGATACACTCCCTTCCTTGAAGCTAATAGTTTGTAATAGCAGTTAGTTCGTGAAGTAGCTCCTACGTGTGTATGTTTAGATGTGTTGCTGCTAGTTAATAGAATAGTTGACTAGTTACAAACTTCCAGCACTTTAGCAGACGGACGTCCGTTTATAATAGCGTTTATTAAACTCAGTGAGCTGTTTGCATCACGTTTATGTTGTTGACTAGCTCTGCCCGTGACTTCGCTCGCGTAGTGTCTTTAAAACATAATATGGAGATAAACTTACTCCTTGTAACATCGGCTATCTGCTAGTGAAGTCCTGTCAAAATCGGTCCAGCCATTCCGGAGATTAGCCGGAACAAGAAGACAGACAGACACACAAAAAAAAAATTGTTTTTTTTGTTCTTTTGTATGTACCTATGCTTTTAGTAAAAAGCTGTTATTTCGTCATTACAAACAGACACTTGAATTTTATTTATCTGTATGTATGTTTAGAAGACAAGCTTCCCGACCGCGTGGAAGTAAACTATACCCACTTTAAAACATATCATAAGGCACTACTGCCTTATGATATGCCCCCCATGCACGCGGGCCTAAATAATAACAGCCGCACAGGTTAAGCTACACTTGTCGCGGTTGGTCTGTGGATGGGTGACCATCTTTACATACCGTGACCCACCGTGCCTCTGAAAGCACGTTAAGCCGTTGGTTCTGGCTGTCATTCGTGGATCTTTGACAGTCGTTACGGGTAGTCAGAAGCCCGAAAGTCTGACAACCAGTCTTACCAAGGGGCATTTTCCCAGTAATTGGGTTGTGGAGGTCAGATAGGCAGTCGCTCTATGTAAAATCCTGGTACCTGGTATTCAACTGCATCCGGTTAGACTGGAAGCCGACCCCAACATAGTTGGGAAAAGGCTAGGCAGATGACGAAGGCAGTAGACTATCGGCAATAGTGTAGCATTCTATCAGTGAAATATTTTTTGCATTTATTAGTACTTTCACAGATTACCTCTTACAAACAAAGAAACATTTTTTGTCTTTATAATATTAGTTTAGATTCTGGTGCATACGTTAGTAGCTAATTACAGGCAAACCACTTAATTAAGTGTTATTGCCAAGAACAACCGCACAATTAAGTGCCAAGTAATTAGTTCCAACTTACTCTGTTCTAACACACTTCATGTAATACTTAATGGACTGAAATTATACAGCCGTAACTAATAAAGCTATACGTTATAGCGAAAATAAAGCTGAAATGGATACACTGTGTTGAAACTAATAACAGGCTGTTACCCATGACCTATAAAACTGTGTGAAACCATTGCCGATAGACCGCAGAGTGTTGATGCTTTCATTAGGGTTCCGTACTTTGGTACGGAACCCTTATGGTGAGACTCAGTCTGTCTGTCTGTCACAGCTGGATATCTCAAGAACTACTAATGCTATCAACTTATAATTTGGAATAGTTTTACATGACGTTTGCCCAACTATTTTGCAAATAAGAAAGCAATAAAAATATATGTATATTTTTTGCAACAGGGACTGAAAGGGGTCTGAAAAATTCGAAGTGGCTACTAGGGCATATGGGGTATCTTATGAAAGAGCGCAGTTTGCACATTCTTAAACATTTTTTCTTTTTTTTTAAGGCCGTATAGTTTTCGATTTTTGATGAAAAATGTAAAAAAAATAGTCCCCCCTTATTTCTGAAGTTTGCAAAGAGAAAAACCTGAAATTGTTCTATGTGATAGAAGTTAATGTAAAGATTAAAGGAAAACTAAAACGAAGTCTCTAAATAGCACACTTTTTTAGAAATCATCAACAAAAGTTACATTAGTTCCGCTATCGGTCAAGAGATAGCGTTGAAATAAAATTGCAATATTCTACACCGCAGTGCACAGTGTTAAACTTCTCTGACGAATATAGGCCTGGCAGATGAAAAATTAAAAACATGATGGTACGGAACCCTCGATGCGCGAGTCCGACTCGCTCTTGACTGGTTTTTTTCATTGACTTCATCAGATCACGGGTGATTACATACAAATACTGAATGTTGTGGACAAATACTGAATATTGTGGTTTTTACAATGGATTCCTTAGTATATTTCATTATAAAGCTCTAGACCAGAATCAAGTACCATTTGTGTATTTGTTCAAGAGCTGTCAGTACCAATATTTTAGAACAATTTTGACACTGACAGCTCTTGAACGCGGTTTAGATGTGCTGAGCGCGTTCAGTTTCATTGGTGAAATTCGCCCTTAATATAATGATGAATGATTGATGTATAATTATGTTTTTTATAGATCATGACATGTGGCCTGCAAAGTTTTTTTTTTTACTCTAGAAAAAGGGCTTTGTCAAGATTTTTATTGTTATTATAATAATTTTAATGCCACTTTTTTCACTTACACCTACGCCACTCCTAGGCTCATCGCCCCGAGTGGATAATCCAACTGTGTGAGTTTATTAGGCAATACATTTAGGTGTCGCAAATAAAACTACTCTTTATATGGGGCGACTAGAATCAATTCTATTACATTGTAGATACATTTGACGTTTAAAAGAGCCTTAAATGTGCCTATTTGAAAAAAAAATGCTTTGACTTTGAGTTTAAATGCCGCATATGTAAAAATGTTTTCCTTTGCTTTGGAAAAAATAATAGTTTTTACTTAGCTGGCTGTATTCCATTGTCCCTACAAACGAATACTTTTTATCGCTCGCTCGCTCGCTCGCTTCAGCCGACAGACGTCCACTGCTGGACATAGACCTCCCCCAATTTTGGGGGGGTTTGCCATAATCGCCACGCTTGGCAGGCGGGTTGGCGATCGCAGTATGGTATGATGGTGGAATAAATAGAGAACGCTGCTGCCCATTCTCCGGTAAGACCCTTAGTCGCCTTTTACGACACCCACGGGAAGTAAGGGGTGGTGCAATTCTTTAAGTCCGGCACCACACAGACAATACTTTTTATGTACCTACTCTATTGTTGTTTACAGCGTACTTTGTTTTCTCAAAGTGATCATGCTATAAACAAAAACAGGACAGTTCTATGCGGCATAGGAATAAACGTCGCAACTGGCAGCCGAGTGGTCTATGTGTTCTAAAGCTCGGGCCGACTACGGCTTGGCTACACTTTAGTACCACGATATATTGTTGTCCAGTTTAGACGCAGCAATGTATCACAAAAACGAAACAAAACGTATGCTATACAGAATAGTCGGGCTGTTTTCTTCTACGAGATATATTTTAAGGAGAAATTGTGAGTGGCTTTAAGTAAAAGTAAAAGTTGCATGGTCTTAAAAAAAAAAATAGTTTTTCTAGGTTTTTTATTAAGTGGTTCAAAACTAAGCTTTGTGTCTAGATATCTATATTTTCTACTAAAAAATACCACTTATCACTTGTGAATACCGCGATTTGATCAATCACTCTCAATCTCATTAAAACTTTCTCTAATATGCTGACTAACCAATTAAACAAAGAATTTTTTTTTTGAATATTATTTAACCATTTTTTACCCTTAGCGTATAAATTATACAGGGTGCAGGGAAATCGACAAGCAAATTGTAACCTTGAATTCAGCAAATGATTTTAGATGGAAATTTGTCGTCAGATATCGAAAAAAAAAATTCAGTTGTTTCATAGAAAAGTTCAATACATCCTGGGCAGTTACACCCAACACCTTATTTGACTGGCCAATTCTTCCCTTGCGGTGGTAGGGCTAACGCCCGCCTGGGTTGCAACCACCCTCCAAACCGGTGTCCGGCGTCAAGCAGCCTGCTGTGTTTCGCCGCTGCGTGAGAGTTCCAGTGCCTTAGCATCTTCTGGGTACGCTCGTTCCATCATATACTTCGTCCATCATTTCCATCAGGCCAAGATCGAGGTCAAGAGTGAGCCCACAAAGCAACAAAAAAAAAAACATTCTTTGTTTAAATAAATAACTCACAGAGTAGGATAACTCAATCATCTGCTTCACAGGTAAACGCTCTCTTGGAATTCAATATACCGAAGTACCTAATACTGTTTCGCGCGACTACGCATAAAATGTTCTTATTAAAGAAATACGATATAACAATGTTTTTTTCTCTGACCTTTATCAAATTGGTTTGAATAACACTTCAATACAAGTAAGTCGGAGAAATTACCTTTCAAAGATTTAGGGCGTTATTGATATGATAAACTTATTTTACCGACTTCAAAAAAAGGAGGTTATCAATTCGACACGTATGTATGTAATATTATTGGATTTGCATTATATTACATATGACAATCTATTAGGGCTTCCAAACAAATATACAAAATTTTATAGACGTATGTATGTTTGTCCACGCATTTCTCCGCAACTATCAATCGGATCGTGACCATTTTTTTTATTGGCTAACATTTACTTCAACTTAGGGAATAGTGCAAGTTTCATCAAAATCGATCCAGTAATTTTCAAGATATGGACTGTAAGTGTAAGTGTGACAGCCTGGCTTATTGATACTACGGGTGTAGTGTCAAAGGGAAAAAAAAACCATCTCAAAACCTTGGTCAAACTCTAGTGCAATATCTACAACAAAACTATTACGTACTTATTACAAACAAGTATACCAGTTTTTACTTAAAACTAAAAATTACGAAATAAAAAAGTAATTTAAAAAAATTAAACCGACTTCAAAAAGAAATAAACTCAAAATTATGAAATACATTTAATTTCGGAAGTCGATGTCTTGGGATCTCTATTTTAGTTTTAGTTTTTCACCACCGAATTCCGAAATTAAAGTTATTTCATAATTTTGAGTTTATTTCTTTTTGAAGTCGGTTTAATTTTTTTAAATTACTTTTTGTAGATACGTAATCTATCTTCTAGTGATGTAGTCATCTAAGGGCCGGTTGTTTCAACCGGTTGGTTAACGTAACATACGTAGGTCAAATAATAACGATTACGTACTCGTTATTATTTGACGTAGGCAAGGCCGTAATTTTGTAATTGTAATTTGAAACAACGCTTTTTCTGGTTTGACGATAGTTAGCGCCATTTTTGACATATACGCTTGCCTCATGTGGACGTGAAACAGACCGCCCTAAGAATAGTAATAGTATTTGTAAGTAAAACCTGTACTTACATCTACTCACAACCTACATTGTCCTTCCATACCTACCTGTTAACATTGTAATTTGAAAACATTGTAACAGCATATTATTTTTAAAAGAGTAACCGTGGAGTATCTTGCCGGCTCTTGCTCTTCTCCGTAGGAAACGACCAATTGGAACCGTGCACCTAGCTTCTGACGTTTCATAAATAACTGCCCATGTAGGGTTATGGGAAATAGAATTTTTTGATTTTGATTTATACAGGGTCAAATTAATTAATGAATTAGTTAATGAATCTCTTCTGACGTGATGAGGTATTCAATACCTATCTAAATATAATGTATAGGAAAACAATAATGATTTTTTGGGGTCAACGACCCCTGTTGGTTTAGTCACTTCGTGTGGTTGGAAAATCAGTTTATTTTTTGTTTTGTCGTGAACATCACGTTTGTGACGTTTAAAAAAAACTGATATTTCATGTCACATTACACTAATTACGATCGTTGACCCAATTTTTTTCAATCAAATCCATTTCTTCGTTTTTTTATCATCTTTACGTTTGTGGAGTTTTGCTAACTAATTTAATTTGACCCTGTCATGGACTAGGAGTAGGTATTTTATTTATATCTACATTATTAGTCTAGTTTCTGAATGAAAAGGTGTTGGAACAGACAGTTTTTTTTAACGCAAGGCTATTTTTGCCCTGAAATCTTCTTCCACGTTTATCGAACAATTTGCTTAAAGGTGCTTCCTATGAAAATGTGATTGATTTAATAAACGATAAAAACCAAGGGAATATGAAATGAGCCTCCCATCGAGGTTTTTGATCGGACTTCAAGATTTATGAGCCCGTCTCTTCCAACTTTCGTACCTCCATGCCTTTTATTTTAATTTGATCGCCCAAATTAAAAAGTTTTGATGTGTTCCGAAACGAATTATATAAAATTAAATTCTGTTTCAATCATTAGATTATACAACGATTCGCTTCCCTGGTGAGCCGCGTGCGGGCCATCCCCAACCTTATCCTCGACTGTTTATAATTATGTGAGTCGCTGGTGCAAGCTGTCCACCTCGGTGTTAGGCGTGTGGCAGTGATTTACATAAGATAATAAATTATGCGTACCTACCAAGATCAACCACGGCATTGATGCGTAATAGTACATTATGATACATGTGTGCTATGTTGATCATTATGCTCGAGGCGGTATTATTCGCGCGAGCCGCAGGCGAGTGCGATAAGAAAGCCGAGAGTCTAATGATCAATGCACACGCGTTTCATACGACATTTTTCAAAACACTTGCGAGGAAGGAAACAGACTTGTATTGTTAAATATTAACTTGTATGGAAAATGGCGCGCTGGTTTTGTCTTTCCGCATAGCCAGCACTAGCAATGCGCGCGCAAGTGTAAATAAAAGCACTTTTTTTACAATTTCTTTTACATGCTCTGTGGGCATGTAAAAACAATTGTAAAAAAAAACAATTGTAGTTTAGTTAGTATGGAATTAGAAAGTACTATTGGCATAGAGAAATATACCTGCATTAGTTCTGTGAGAATCCGCAATGATAGAACGCCAGTCAGGGTCTTTTCCGTTTGGTTTCGGGTAGGGAGAGGGACCATGGACAATTTAAGGTGGATAATTAAAATTTTCTTACGTTTTTTGTAATTTGCAGGTCAGTATCATTTAATTAACCCTGAAATCGCGAAAAAAAATCACCCGTTTCCTACATTTATGTTCGCATAGCTCGTCAAAATGTACTGAACATCTGATTTTTTTTTTGCGATTTCAGGTTCGGCCCCATAGTAAAAGTTGCTCATTTTCATGAGTACTAACTCCCCTCAAAGTATGTCCCTCATTTAACCTAACGCTCTGTATATGTATTTACAGAATTATAGTCATTAGAATAGAATCTTTCTAGTTAGATTTTTTCCCTAAGAACTTTTCCATAAGAAAGATGTATTAATGATTCGAATGATTATAATTCTGTAAAGATGTAGGTACCTGTTAGAGTCGCAAATCATATTTTGATCAAGATACAAACCTGACACTGACCTGAAATTTTCTTAGGTTTTTTCGGACAATTTAAGGTGAATGCGCAGTGGTAGACCACTGCGCATTCACCTTAAATTGTCCGAGGTCCCTGCGCATTCACCTTAAGGTAAATAAATATTAGCATCTACAGACCTGTCTGAAAGAGGACTTTTGGCCGAAAGGTGTCGTATATCGACGTTTCCGAGGACGGTTACGCGACACCACGCAGCGAAACACGACGCCGACAATGTTACGTGTATAGTTCATAGTTTTAAGGTTTTTTTAATATGTATTAGTTTATTATTTTGTAAGATTATTTTGTGTATTTTATCTATGGGCCTTAGTTGCCTGATAATAAAATGATTATTATTATTATTAGTTAATTTTGGGACCAAGGACAATACAGACTATAAAAAAAAAGTGAATTGATGAGTTTAAAAAAGCGCGCATCTCCGACTAGTAAATAGTTATCTGTGGAAATAAAGCACATGTGGATTAAAGTAAAGAAAAAGCACGCGTTTGTAATCATTCGAAACATTAATACATCTTTCTTATGGAAAAGTTCTGAGGGAAAAAATCTAACTTAAAGATTCTATTCTAATGACTTTAATTCTGTAAAAACATATATATTATAGTCGCAAATCATATTTGATCAAGATACAACCTGACACTGACCTGCAAATTAAAAAAAAAAACGTAAAAAAATTTTAATAATCCACCTTAAATTAAAAAAAAAATTGTCCGTGGTCCCTTCCGAAACCAAACGGAAAAGACCCTGACCGGCGTTCTATTATTGCGGATTCTCACTGAACTAATGTATATTTCTCTATGCCAATAGTACTTTCTAATTCCATACTAAATATGCTACAATTGTTTTGTGTTTATTTTTTTTTTATATGGCGGTCTGTTGTCAGAGCCTACATGCTCTGTGGTCAGTGCTTTTATTTACACTTGCGCGCGCTTTGATAGTGCTGGCTATGCGGAAAGACAAAACCAGCGCGCCATTTTCCATACAAGTTAATATTTAACAATACAAGTATGTTTTTTTCCTCGCAAGTGTGTTGAAAAACGTCGTATAAAACGCGTGTGCATTGATCATTATACGCTCGGCTTTCTTATCGCACTCGCCTGCGGCTCGCGCGAATAATACCGCCTCGAGTATAATGATCAACATAGCACACATGTATCATAATGTACTATTTTGTTTAGCACCAATCATTTATAATAAAATCCCAAAACATATTAGGCAAATGCCTACTGCTCTGTTTAAAATACATTTAAAAAAATATCTCATAGCCAAATACCATACCAGAATTTTTCAATGACCGCAAATTAATTACTTAAATAGATTCCTATAATTACGATATTTTCACAATTTGACCCCCAAATCTGTAAAATAAATATTTCATTTTTTAATTAGCATTAGGATTAAGTTAGTAAAATTTTACAGTTTGCTGTGTAGACTCAAATTTGTAATTTTTTATGGTTTATTCTAAGCCAAAAACTATGTTGTTTTGTACGCCATAAATGGTAAAACATGCAGATCTACCTGTTTTTTTAAGACCTTGCACATATTATTTGATGTATACTGATGTTTTACAATAAATAGGTATATTCTATTCTTCTTCATGGCTTTAGGCTAAGTGATTAGAATAGGAATACTAACATAGAGGTAAGGAATATTGTTACTAACAGAACTGAGTCTAGTTACTTGTATAATAAAGATATTATTATTATTAGTCGTCGAGTTTTTAGAATCCGCCTTGAGCAAGCGTGGTGATCAATGCTCATGTCTTCTCTGTATGAGAAGAAGCCCTGCAGTGGGACAGTAAGAGCCTGGTATTATCTATAAGTTTCGATCCCGTGGGAATATCGGGATAAAAATAGCCTATATGTTAATCCAGGGTGTCAGCTACCTCCATACTAAAGTACCGGTCCACGCGGTTGAGCGTGAAGAAGTAATAAACATAAACACACACACACACACACAAACTTTCACCTTTTAGAAGAAATTATAATCACACTAATATTATATTAGTGTGATTATAATTTCTTCTGTTATCTTCCCGGAACCCTCTGTGTAAGCGGTTACCTAATTAAAAATTAATTCAGAAGCACGATTTTTAATTAGCAGATAATTATGTTTTATACTTCAATTTTTTCTTTAACCAAATAACGTCTAAAATAAAAAGCTTAAAAAACAAATAACTTTATTTTCGGAAGTTGGTGTCGTTGGGTTCGCATTTTCGTTGTTTGCCACCGACTTCCGAAATTAAAGTTATTTTTCACTTTGTAGTGTCTTATATACAAAAAAAAAACAACCGACTTCCAAAGTCAGTTGTTTTTATTTTTATATTTTTTTTATTTTTCACTTTTAAGTTGTACTTACCCCACACAAACTCGTATATCACTACTTGCTATCTATTAAATATCAGTGACAGGAAGTTATTCTAACATCATCAATGTAATGTAAACTAAGTGGCAAAAATACGTATTATTGAAGCTAACATAAAAACTACCCAAGCAAAGTTAATAAAATTTATATGGGACCACACCTGAAGCATACCCTGTACATTAAAAAAAGAATTTTTGAAATCTATTTACAATTGCCGGAAATATCGCGTAACAAACATAAAAAAATCATACAATCGAATTAAGAACCTCCTCCTTTTTTTAAGTTGGTTAAAAAAGTTCCATGTTTCTTTAGGAGCGTAACCTGAGAATATTATCTTTCAATAAATCAATCGTTGGAACTTTAAACTAACCTGGAAAGTAGGTTTACAGCTACACATTAAGAATCAGGAAGAATTAAAAAATAAAATATTGGTTATACAGATTTGGGGGTCAAATTGTGAAAATATCGTAATTATAGGAATCTATTTAATTAATTGCGGTCATTTAAAAATTCTGATAAGTATGGTATAAATATGTAGGCATTTGGCTATGAGATATTATTTAAAATGTATTTTAAACTGCCAAAAATATGTTATTTTGTAAATAAATGGCAAAACATGCAGATCTACCTATTATTTTAAGACCTTGCACATATTATTTGATGTATGTTTTACAATAAATAGGTATATTCTTTTCTATTCTTCTTCTTCTATTCTTCTTCATTGTTTGAGGCTAAGTGATTATAATCGTAATACTAACATAGGGGTAAAGAATATTGTTACTAACACAACTGAGTCTAGTTACTAGTACTTGTTTAATAAAGATATTATTATTATTAGTTGTCGAGTTTTTAGAATCCGCCTTGAGCAAGTTTGGTGATCAATGCTCATGTCTTCTCTGTATGAGAAGAAACCTATGCCCTGCAGTGGGACAGTAAGAGACTGGTATTATCTATGACTAGCTGCGCCCTGCGGTTTTACCCGCATTAGTTTCGATCCCGTGGGAATATCGGGAAAAAAGGAGCCTATTTATGTTAATCCAGGGTGTCAGCTACCTCCATACCAAAGTACCGGTCCAGCCGTTTGAGCGTGAAGAAGTAATAAACATAAACACACACACACACACCCCCCCCACACACACACACTAACGTTCGCCTTTATAATATTAGTGTGATTATAATTTCTTCTGTTATCTTCCCGGAACCGTCTGTGTAAGCGGTTACCTAATTAAAAATTAATTCAGAAGCACGATTTTTAATTAGCAGATATGTTTTATATTTACATTTTTTTCTTTAACCAACTAAAGTCTAAAATAAAAAGCTTAAAAACAAATAACTTTATTCGCATTTTCGTTGTTTGCCACCGACTTCCGAAATTAAAGTTATTTTTCACTTTGTAGTGTCTTATATACAAAAAAAAAACAACCGACTTCCAAGGGCGGTTGTTTTTATTTTTGTATTTTTTTTTATTTTTCACTTTTAAGTTCTACTCACCCCACACAAACTCGTCACTACTTGCTATCTATGTAAATATCAGTGACAGGAAGTTATTATAACATCATCAATGTAAACTAAGTGCCAAAAATACGTATTATTGAAGTTAACATAAAAACTACCCAAGCAAAGTTAATAAAATTTATATGGGACCACACCTGAGGCATACCTTGTACATTAAAAAAAGAATTTTTTGAAATCTATTTACAATTGCCGGAAATATCGCGTAACAAACATAAAAAAATCATACAATCGAATTAAGAACCTCCTCCTTTTTTTAAGTTGGTAAAAAAAGTTCCATTTTTCTTTAGGAGCGTAACCCGAGAATATTATCGTTCACAACAACAATCGTTGGAACTTTAAACTAACCTGGAAAGTAGGTTTACAGCTAGACATTAAGAATCAGGAAGAAGTATTAAAACCGTTAATTTTCTTAAACAATTTTATTTCGTCTCCGTTGTTAAGGACTTTCATTTAAGTTTCGGAGTTACTGAGACATACCGCTAAGACTTAGGTACGCGAGTTAACTTTATTTTACTGAGTCATCATCATCTGCCTAGCCTTTTCCCAACTATGTTGGGGTCGGCTTCCAGTCTAACCGGATGCTGCTGAATACCAGTACTTTACATGAAGCGACTGCCTATCTGACCTCCACAACCCAATTACTGCGTAATACGTCCGTAACGACTGTCAAAGATCTACGAATGACAACCGCGACCACGGGGGTCACGGTACGTAAAGATGGTCACCCATCTACAGACCAACCGCGGCAAGCGTAGTTTAACCTGATCTATCGACCTGTGCGGCTGTTATTATTTAGCCTCGGGCCCCTCCTTTGTTTTTCTGAGTAATACCGTATAACGTGTAATTAAGTTCCCAAACAAGAATGATATTTCATAGCGTAGGCTGAACTACGGCTACAATTCATTAGAAGCACGAAGGCAATGTCAACTTGCATGGCAGCTTACGTTTTCATTACGCGAGCAACTGTAAGACTTAAGACTCCTAATAAGAACTACCCACTTCTTATCATAGTCTGAAAACATTTGTGCTGCACCATATTGCGTTACCGAGTACAATCTATTTTTACCCGACTGCGGCGAAGCCCAAAAGGAGGGTTATGTGTTTGACCTGTATGTATGTATGTGTCGTGGATAGATGACGCCACAGTATGGCGAACAGCGCCATCTAACAATTTGATTGGTAAACGAAGAATCATGTGATCGGAAACGCAAGCGAGCCCTACCGCTTGGACACGATCGTCGGTAGAGGGGATGCAGCGAGGACTGGTGGAGAGACCGAGTGCTGCGACAGTCTACAGTGGACAGTCGTCGAGCTCGGACAGTCTCGGCAAACGCTCAATACCAACGCACGTGTTTGTTTCCGACGCACGTGTGCGTTTCGGTTGTAAATAGCTAGTTTATTAAAGTTACTGTAAATTCAAATAATCTTTTCGTTCGAGTACCCACTGCAGTGCCCACACCTATCTAAACTATGTCGGATCGTGAAGAAGACCCGATGTATCGCATCTCGGCCACTCGCTGATGCGACATCAGAACTGGGATACACTCGAGCTGAAAAATTATGGAGAATTGAGCGTTGACGTCACGGTGCGATATTTCTTTGACTGGATTTCACCTGGATAAGGACATGGAGTGACTTTGAGAATCGAGCCAAGCAGCCTCGCAGCCGTCATTGAAACCCTTCGTATGCTGCAAGTGAGAAACCAGGACATATCGCAGCCCTGCACGAGCAAGTGGCAGCCAAGCTGATGGTAGACAAAGTGCTGGAAGTAGTGAAGGGCGAGTGGATGACGTTTATCTGCCCTCAGGCACGTTACAAAATAAAGGTGAGCTGTATTGTTTTGTTTACCATTCTGGTGCTGAATGCTCGTTAGTAAAAGCGAGTTGTGCAGCCAAAATTAAGTGGCAATCGAGTTAATACCGTTGTTGTGTTGACGGGTATTGGTCAAACGCGTGTATTCAGCACAGAACAAATCATATGTAGCGTTGCGATTAGTGAGCAACAAATTGAGATTTTATTACATTTTTACCTGACATTTACTTGCAAAGTAATATTATGATAGAACAAAGGCAGCTATAACAACATTGGCGATTGAGTGTTAGTAGAAAATGAGTAGCAAAATCAGATACTAAGTACAGATCATCAGAATTAGATCGGAAGTTCAGAGGTCCGCTTAAGTTAGTTGATGTTTTGGATGGTGACCCCATACGTTAAAAGATTTAAATTCTAACCGTACTTACAAGTATGCTCACGGTCGCATACGAAAGATGCCTCTAAGTAGTGTTCCTAACGAGTTAAACGTAGAAGACGGTTAAGTCGCACTGTACGCACTTGTCTGTAGTCGTAACTGCAACTCACTTGTGAGTTGTTCAGGGAGCGATGGGCAGCTGGTGGTGCAGCGGGGACCAGGGTCTCAATGGAGACTATTGTTGTGTTGGTCTTGTAGTGACCTGGGAGTTGTGGACTCTATGTAAAGTGAAGTATGTTGATCGTATCACTTGAGGTGATGACGATATGGGTGGCATGAGTGTCACTTGCTGCTGCGGCAGCAGGGCCATGAGCGTTGTATGTGATCTAAATTGATATAGTTCCTGACCTGTCCCTGTTATTACTAAGGCTTAGAGGAATCTTTTGCTGTCGATTATTGCTATCGTTTTTACAAAATTAAGTAATGCGTTTCGATAAAAATGTGTAAACAGAATTGGCCAAGTGGAACATGTACTGCTGTTGGTTTGTTTTTGTGGTTACAGGTTAACACACACGGACGTGTACAAGCAGAATGGTAGTGTCGGAGAGCGCTGCACTCTGTGGATCTCCTGTATGAATAATCGCTGATCAAGGACGGTGTTTTCCGTGCAAGAAGCTTCGCGATTTCTGCCAAGGAGGCAGTGACAGCGAGTGAATGTCTGTACCATTAAGCCAGCTACAGATCTATTGTCTACCGAATCTGGTGAGTCGTTTTCATTTTATGACTCGGGTACTGAGTGCTTCCCTTGTAAACAACAGCAAAAACAGTTACATTGAGAAGTAAAGCCCAGTCTAGTTTAAAATGCAATTTTTAAAGACGCTCACTATAGATTACGAATGATGCCAGTAGGTCATGTACCAGTCGGAGTAGATGGTGATCACAGTGGTGATGAGCAAGCCTAAGTAGTGGGAACCACACGAGTAAGGGTTCTCTATCGGCCGTAGTAAAAAGTGTGTAGTCACAGGGTGATGCACACGGATCCATGCGCTGGATGTGTGAGAGCAATGCGATTGCTAGTCGGCCGGAGAGCCGTGGCGTTAGAGTGGTTTACTCGTGTGTGGGTTTCCAGGTGTCTAAGGCTCTTAGTGAAAAAGATTATTGTTGTAATGTGGATAACGATGGTACATGACTCTGGTTGATGTTTTTTTGGGTCAGTGGGTTGTCTTAGGGGCGTACTTACAAATACGCTCTATGACCGTGTTCTACCTGAGGTTTTGTTTTCTTTGACTAACGTAGTGTGGAATCGTTGTACTTGGTCACGGTAATCTCAAAACTAGATAGTTCAAATTCTTAGATTAGCCTAATTTTTGATTTCTAATTTGAATGCTTATTGCAAATTGATAAAACAGATTTGAAAGAGTCGAGTCCCTTTTAATGATCTCATTAGTCTTCACATGGGAGGTTGCGAAAAATGCCAGAAAATCAGAGTATTACTAACGAATTTAAGGAAAGCCGAGTAAAAGTCTTGTTGATGAAGCAGAGTAGAGATTAAGTCGAGTGATAGTGGTGAATCTTAGGTCGGCTGGTCGGGACCGTACCAGTAGCCATTTCGTAGCCGTAGTCCGTTAGAAGTCGGTATCTGTTTTTAGTAGTCCGTGGATGCGCGGTGCGCGGGTGGCTCTGGCGGAGGTCGAGTCTTGTAGAGACCATAGAGTCCGTGGGACTCGGAATTCAGAGGAATTCATAGAAACAAACGTGAGGTTTGTCGGGTTTGATGAAAAGCCACAGGCCACGAATAAGATTCCTGCTTTGTGTTTTGTGATGCTCTAAGGATGTTTTATTGGCTTAGTTGATTGTTTACTTTGTGATCTTGAGATTTAGGAATCAAATAATAAGTAATGCTCTGAACTCTGCAATTTTTTTAGTTTGTTCAAATTTTCATTGTGTTGTTTTGCCTGTACCACATTTGGTCAGGAGTGACCGAGCTATGTGATACTTTGCTTGAATGTTTGTTGACAGATTAACACACGAGAACGAGTGCAAGCAGGATGACAGTTTCAGACCGCATCTGTTTTCGATGCGGCAACACCAGACATTTTGCTTCGAGAGGTCCACGAAGCAATAATGGAGGCGCTAGTATGGCGAGGTGCTCAGGCGGTTTCGGGCCAGCGCCTGCAGCAGCGGCTAGTAGCGAGTGATACGGTTCAAGTTTGCTATGTCAGCAATCCGAGCAGATGAATATTGGGTGAGTCACATCCATTTTATTACGATTCTGCCGCTCTATCATCAAAGATAGTGGTTGCGTCAAAGTGTATTGGCTTAGCTTAGTGACAACTGATGATGAGTTCACTGATATTCACTTAGATGAGATAGTAGACCACGTGACACAGGGTCTTAAAAAAAATGCAATTACGATAACATTCGATTTGACTAAAGTAAAGTTAGTCTCTAAGTTTGCTTTTAATGATTGTTTTAAAGGCGCTTGACTGAGCGAACCTAAGAATACTCTCATGATTTTGTGAGGAGGGTACCCGATCACCAAGTTACTCGAGAATTAGATGTCCTAGTTGAGGACAGTAATAGTGAAACCACCTCTGATTAAGAATGGCTTGTACACTCAAACTCAAAACTTAAGACCGCACCTCATGAGTAACATGTGGCGATGGGTCTATAAGAAATCGTTGGTGCGATTTCTGTCTGTGTTGGTGCACAGAGCGCTTCATGTGTTGTAGCACATATTGCGCTAGATATCTAAAGAGTCGTTGGTGCGATTCTTTTCTGTGTTGGTGCACAGAGCCCCTCATGTGTTGTAGCACATGTGGCGGCAGATGTCTAAAGAGTCGTTGGTGCGATTCTTTTCTGTGTTGGTGCACAGAGCCCCTCATGTGTTGTAGCATATGTGGCGGCAGATGTCTAAAGAGTCGTTGGTGCGATTCTTTTCTGTGTTGGTGCACAGAGCCCCTCATGTGTTGTAGCATATGTGGCGGTAGATATGTAAAGAGTCGTTGGTGCGATTCTGACCTGTGTTGGTGCACAGTTCACAATAAAAGTTTGATGAGTTGAGTATACATTGCCTATGAATTTTATTTCGGTAAATTTTAACTGATTTGTCAAAACAATTGTGATGGTTTAACTTGTTGATCGGTCGAGTCCTGTCTGTGTTGGTGCACAGAGCGTTTCATGTGTTGTAGCACATATTGCGCTAGTTTCCATTTTCTGAGAATCAATGGGTTGATTCTGGTCTGTGTTGGTGCACAGAGCGCCTCGTGTGTAGTAAGCACATGTAGTGACGAGTCTCGAACGCACCTTATGTGCAGTAGCATTATGTGACAACTGATATGGTAAGAATCATTGGTGTGATTCTCGAGTGTGTTTTTGCACAGACTTTAGTAAATGGTAACTGATTCGTTACAATTTTGATTTTCTTTGGTTCAACTTAATGATCGAACCTTTTCTAATGAATAGTGTTGTATGGGGTGCGAAACCTTGACAACAAGGCATTGCAAATTAAGACTAGAGAAATTAAAGTAACAATGAGATACAGTTACCTTAGTTATTAGGTATTGGCAGGATAGCCGAGCTTGTTTACTCTGTGAGTATTTTTGGTCCGCAGGTACTACACCCGAGGACGGGTGCTAGTCAGGGATGGCCGTGTCGTGGATAGATGACGCCACAGTATGGCGAACAGCGCCATCTAACAATTTGATTGGTAAACGAAGAATCATGTGATCGGAAACGCAAGCGAGCCCTACCGCTTGGACACGATCGTCGGTAGAGGGGATGCAGCGAGGACTGGTGGAGAGACCGAGTGCTGCGACAGTCTACAGTGGACAGTCGTCGAGCTCGGACAGTCTCGGCAAACGCTCAATACCAACGCACGTGTTTGTTTCCGACGCACGTGTGCGTTTCGGTTGTAAATAGCTAGTTTATTAAAGTTACTGTAAATTCAAATAATCTTTTCGTTCGAGTACCCACTGCAGTGCCCACACCTATCTAAACTATGTCGGATCGTGAAGAAGACCCGATGTATCGCATCTCGGCCACTCGCTGATGCGACATATGTATGTATGTATGTATGTATGTCCGTTTCTTTGTTCCCTCGTAACTTCTAAACGAATGAACGGATTTTTATAAATTATACGTCTTTTGATTTGTCTTGGTAGCGCGAGTGTCACTGGGTATATCAAAATTGAAAAAATATAAAATGGCCGATCTTTGGCGCAATATTATGTCTTCAAAAAAAATTATTTTTCTCGAAACCTATCGAGTGGGGTATCAAAATAAAGGATTTTTAAAGGTGATTACAAAAATATATTCAACTTATATGGTTAAAAGTAATTCGAAGTGACAAATCGTAAAAAACACGTACCAAGAGCTAAATCGTCTGAGAAATCTTTCAAATTTGTAAACTAAAAAGCTGGAAATAAAAAACAAGTAGTTAAAAAAACTAAAAAACCCGACTGCAGTAAAAAAAATTAAGTTAAAAAAAACTGAAAAGCTAAAAACAAGGCCATTTTAAATTAAATAAAAGTTGGAAGCAGGCGGGACCCATAGCATTTTTTATTACATTTTCAAACTCAAATTGGTCCCGCCTGCTTCCAACTTTTATTTAATTTAAAATGGCCTTGTTTTTAGCTTTTCAGTTTTTTTTAACTTAATTTTTTTTACTGCAGTCGGGTTTTTTAGTTTTTTTAATTACTTGTTTTTTATGTATGACGTAATGTGAAATCTTGGGTACAGTATCGCGCTACAGATCTTTGTGTCTGTGAATTTAACTGTGGGTACTTCAAAGATCTTTCGGCGTTTGGGGCGTTTCTGGTACACATTGATTGTGAAGTTGTATTGAAATAACCGGAAAAACCAGATTGCGGCGTTAGTTATGATTGTTGCCACACGCCAAAAGATGTTGTGGTGAAATGATTCGCATTTTGAAGAAGCCCCAATAATATCAGAGAAAGCGGTGCGTGGCTTATAAAAACGCTTTGAATGCACCACCTAGAGTTGCTTTTTGTTTGAAGTCCGTTATAAATAACAAAGTCTCAACTGCAGCTAACTTCATAAACACAAAGATCCTGGGTGCAAACTGTACCTACATTACTAAATACTGACCGTTTTTAGAACTTAAACAAGTTGAAGTTTAAATATTTTTTTAAATGTATATTTTATTATGCCGCAGTGTTTATTCCTAATTAAAAATTGTCGACGACATATTTTAATTTTAATAGTTTTAGTTAAGTTGAGATATTATATTTTATTAATTAATTTCTATGATTTATGTTGTTTTAGGTATAAAATGAAAATTTCATTTAAATTCAGAAATTTATTGTGTAATGTGTCACATTCAGTAGCTTCAGTCTGTGATGCACGGATGCATGGTCTACGCTGCACGTGTCGGTATGTTTCTTGCATTAACGATCTGTGACTGTATACGTAACCATCTTGATCATTTAAATGGGCACGATAACGCCTACAGTGGGCCTAGCACGAACGTACGGAGTAAACGTAACATAAATTCGAACGGTTTTCAAATTTATTTATATAGGTACTTTATTGTACACCAGAAAATACGTAACAAAAAAAAATACATTTAACACTAGCAAACACAATGGGTGGCCTTATCGCTTTCTGCGATCTCTTTCAGACAACCTTGGAATGGACAGTGATTGCGTGGCGTGGATATAAAAATGGGGTGGTCATTGGTGCAAAATACTAGTACTAGTACTTAGTTTTAAGAATTTATTCATATCTATGGCTGATACGAATAGTGATTTTCGCAAAAAAAAAAAACAAGATGCGATTCAAAAGTCGTTCGAATGTACGTTACGATTACGTCGCGTCGTGCGTTCGTGCTAGAGCCTCTGAGTGGAATAAACAGCACCCTACATAATCATGAGGAAGCCACGTACGATTGCGTTAGGCATTCTAATTAAACAAACTAATAAAGCAACTTACCTATGTTTGTAGACATACCTAATATAATTAATTGAAATGGTTGAACAACGTGCGAGAACTCGTGCGAGAATCGAGTAAAACTTAAAACGTCTAATAAATCACTTGGCAAACACTTTAGAAGTGGAAACGGGACCATAATAGCCACAACATTAATAGATCTGGATAACCTTAATCAAACTGAAACTATTCCGAGTAATTTACAATTACGTTTGTGGAATTGTTGGTTTGTTTGGGTAGTCGGTAAGATAGAGTGATAGATTGACCATTTCCGGGCTTAAGATTGGGTCAAGCGAAACTTAGCCCAAGTTCCGTCACCAAAGCCACAGCCATAGTATTTTTATGTCACGAAGCGATGCACTTTACTTTTGGCAACAAAGTTTACAAACCCGCTGTGAATGTGTGCGCACATAACACAGACACGACACATACATTTCGACTTCGTCCGTGTATTATACTACATTTACATTCAACCCCTGCCGCTGCCCCTCGCGCTGCCGGCAATAATACCCTAAATACTGCTGCAGCAGGATCGAGAGAAATATGTGTTTACATACTGCCCTGCCACTCACTTCGCTCGAGTTCAGCAATGGCAGACGTCGAGGCGCTCGGCGAGAACTGAGCGACGAAGCAGAATGTAAGCACGCGTTGTCGCTCGCGCTAGTGATCCTTTGACTTCTGCAAGAAAACCGCTCTTTGGGGAGAGCCGGGCAGCGCGAGTGGCAATGGCAGTGGCATGATAAGTATCATGTTTACACACTCGTCTTGCCCACTTCCCTGCTCACTTTGGCTGAATGTAAATGTAGCATTAGACTCGAACCCGGATTCACAGCGTGTTCGTACACTTTGTAACCACAAGTAAAGTGCGCGCCGCTTCGTGAGATAAAAACACTGTAAGTAATATTTATTTATTTATTAGTTTACTTGTAGTTTTTATTATAAAATGTTTTGTGTTGTTTACTTATTTATTTATTTGTTAGTCATGTTAGTTTTGTACAATAAGGTCAGTAGATACCTATTGTTAGGTGTCAGGGCCGCCTTTTGCGGTGAAAGCTTCCTCCAAACCGATCCAGGTGGCTTTATCCAGTGCCCGCCCGGGCCATAAGTTTTAGGCCATTTGTAAGATGTCGTCACTCCATCTTTTAAGAAAATCAACACACAAAACACTGTAATAATGTAGTAGAAAAATTAAATACCTACTGAAGTAGGAATTCATAAGTACATTTGACTCTTACACTCTTAAACTCAAGTTATAGCTTAGGAACTAGTTAACATTCAATTGATCAAAGATCACGTTGAGGCCAAAATCAGAGTAGATACTCTGATTTTGGCCTCAACGTGATCTTTGATCAAAAGCGCCAATGAATATAAATAACGAAGTACCTAGAGGATCTCCTCTAGGTACTTCGTTATTTATATTCATTGGTGCTTTCACTTCCTCAAGTATTATTTCGACTTTCTGTATTGTCTCATAAATGGAAGATTTTATGACATACGTAGCTCCTACCTGAGTACCTAGTGATTCTTTCTTAGAACGATCGTCATCTGTTTGCCAAGCATATCGGGTATGGAATTACCTTGTTAGAATCTTTTGTTGTGTTTCCACGTAAATCCCTCACGGAGGTCGGTTTTAATAGAGGTTTATCGTCAGCTAATGCTATGTTTACGCTTCTCTGCCTGTAGGAAAAACAAAGTACCTACCTTTTAGCCATAAAAGGTATGGCCGATACCGCTGAAACTTTTACGATAACAACCTATTTGCTTCTACTTCATCGTCATTGTCTTATTAGTTTCACGAAGATTTACAGTTGACAACGCACCTATTTTACTTTTTAGCATAATCAGCCTATAATGTTTGCACTGCTGAGATACAAGCCTCCTCTCTGTGAGAGGGAGTAGGTCGTAATTACCACGCGGGCCTGATGCGGGTGGGTAGATGTCTTTGAATTTTTGGTTCTAGGACATGCCGGTTTCCTCACGATATTTTCTTTTACCGTTTTGAGAGCGGTGGTGAAGAAATGATTTACACAAAGTAAAGCGCTTGTCTGGGTTCGAACCTACGACCTTACACCTCGTAATTCGCGACTGTTTCAACTGGGCCATCACTGCTCCTTTTTTTTCTTTTTAACGTTACATAAATCAATGATTACTATATGACAAATATTTACGTAGACCCTATACCAACAGATGGTACAAATTATTATGTAACTTTCATCTCATATACATACAAATATGGAGCGCAGAATGTTATTGTGTAGAGGAACGTATCTCAACGTGAGAAATGTAGTTTGCACTCATATGTGGTACCTACCTAACAAGTGGGTTTCAAATCGAACCAAATCTCCTCTCGGTAGATTAAAATCTCTGTAAATATTGTCAGTGACATCCGTGTTGGCACACGGTCGCACAATGGAGTGTCAATTGAACTGGACCCGAGAAACGTGTGCCGAGAGAATTTATAAAATCTAAACCACTGTTCCCGTCGCGTGACATGGTTGTTGAAGATTTTGTAAATATTTGTTTTGTTAAAGGACTCTACATATATCTTCTATATACATATTATAAATAAACGTCGCTTTTCGTGTCTGTCAGCGTTGTTCTTCTAAACTATGCAACGGATTTTTTTCTTTTAGAGCATTTATTTCGGAAGATTTATGAGTGTAAACAATACTAAATAAATACATTCATATTATACTTGATCTTGAGTGATCTTGAGATGAACACCCGAACAGTCGCTAGAAGGCTAAAAAGAAAGATTACTCAAGACCTTATTTACCGGTGTGGGCGCGTTAACTGCGGCGGCGAGCCGCCCACTACCTGAACGCGCCCCAGAAGGTGGTAGCCACAAGGCTTATCCGGGGATACCGCACGATCTCGGGCGAGGCGGCAAGCCTCCTTGCCGGACTGCCGCCATGGGATCTGGAGGCGATAGTCCTCGCGCGCCTGTATGAGTGGCGCGCGGAGGCACTACGCCGGGGGGAGGATCCGCTTCCGCGGCAAATCGCTGCGGAGCGGACGGATCTCCGGCGCGATCTCATGGCGGCATGGAAAGAGCGACTGTCGCAACCCAGCGCAGGGCACGCCGCGATAGCGGCGATAAGACCCCTCTTTGAGGTGTGGCTAGAGAGGCGCCACGGCGCCCTCACCTACTGCCTGACGCAGGTCCTAACCGGACACGGAAGTTTCGGGAGGTTCCTGCACATCATCAGGCGGGAGGAAACGCCCGGGTGTCACCATTGCCAGGATCGCCCAGAGGACAAGGTGGAGCACACGGTGGAGGTCTACCCCGCTTGGGCGGAGCACCGCCGTGTCCTCGTAGAGGCGATCGGCAGCGACGGCGACCTCTCGCGTCCGGCCCTGGTGCAAGCCATGGTCCGAGGCGAGAGGGAGTGGGAGGCAGTCACCTCCTTCTGCGAAGCAGTCATGCTAGCGAAGGAGGTGGCGGTGGGAGGTACGTGTTCCACACGCGCCTTAAAGAGATGTCAGCATCGAGGAGGGGCCCCTTAGGGCCGAAGCCTGCCGGGTCAGCGAGATTATCCGAAAGGGTTACCGCTGACCCGGAACATAAAGGGCTTAGGAAGGAACACGGGTGGGTTTTAGTCAGTAAGAGTCTGACACTCCCTTCCGCTCCACCCAGAGCGGGAGGAGTCATTTGATGATTTCCCATCCGCAAAAAAAAAAGACCTTATTTACGAGGCTATAAGAATATACAGAGCAGTCACTGGACGGCTTCCATACAAACCTATTGATAATACGAAACATATTGCTGAAAATCTGTAATAAAAATCATTAAAAAACTTACATATATAATAGAAATCTCGATGTTTTGTAATGTCGTAAAAACCATGCGAAGCAGGGGAGTGTACAGTCACAAGCATAAGTATGTATACACTTGGCTTTATTCAAAGGGGATTTTCTCCTTTATTTTTGAACGACATTTTATATTATTAGGAACATACTATTTTCGAACCCATAGGTTTATGTAAAGTGTCATATTTTAAAGTTGCATTCGTTACTTCGTGAAAAAATCGCAATTGAAAGTTGTCATGTGTTGACATATTAGTATGGTATGGTGGTGGAATACATACATACCATACTGCGATCGCCAACCCAGTGCCAAGCGTGGCGATTATGGCAAACCCTCCCAAAATTGGGGGAGGCCTATGTCCAGCAGTGGACGTCTATCAGCTGAAACGACGACATATTAGTGCTCGTGACTGTACAATAAATGTTTTAATATATTAATGGAGCGTACAGGTTAAACCCTTGACATTTCAGCGCATCACAATCTTCATTTGGTGTAGTAATTCGCCCGGATCTGAGGGCCGGGACAATTAGCATCTGCGCTTGAAGTCACAAGTGAAAATAAAGCGCTACGTTCGTTTTATGAGCCGGAACAAGATACACCAGTATAGGACACATTTTTATTTCGCTGTAAACACGTGATAGATAACTTTGCTTCATAAAATGTACGGGTAATATTGTATTTTGGAGTTTATACTGGTTATAAAACGAGGTTAGGGCTGTTGTTGATTTTAATACTTTGGTTTGGTTACAGTGCTTTCTTTGGGTTGTTACACTGTTGCTATGGTTTCCCTTATATACAAATCAGACTTAGGAGTGAATGGACAAGAAAGTAAAATTGCAGTATTTGGTATTGTATATGTTACCAGCCAAACCCGATTTTAGGATGAACTAGTTTCGCCTAGGCCAAACCAATTCACACACTCGCTCTTGCATCCTATGTCGACCGAGGGGCACCTATTTCTGTGTAAAGGGTGTAAAGTAACCTACCTACTCCACGGTGTCCTCCTCTGCCGCTTATGGCGGGAACAAGGGCACGCGTTAGCACTCAACCGTGAACCCGCCGCGGCTGTCCGTCACCGGACCCTCCTCTGGGGAATACTCCCTATCACTGGCGCACCAGAACACACAGCACGCCGCGCTGTGACCACCCCAGGGACGAAACCAGCACATGGGTGCCAGACGACCCCGTGTCTGGGCACCCTTGGTCCTCCTGCGACAGGTCAGGTCATTGGCCCCGCCGTCTGCCAATTTTCGACCGCAGAGGATATGGAGAGCGGCCATCGTCATACTAACACTCCTCCTCCCCTGCGGCCCCACTGTCTGCCATCAGACGGTGGCGACCCCGTCAAGGCCACGGAAGGTAGGGAGAGCGGCGCACCGCAATACCGGCACTCCTCTCCCGCCGCGGCCTCCAACCCTCAGCCGCGATGCCTTCCATACGACATCGCGGCCCGCCTCAATTGCGATGTCGCCCAAGCGGCACCGCAACCTACTTGTTGGCCGCTACGTCGTCGGCTTATCGGCAAAAGCCCTGACGAGCAACCCCTCCTAGTTCCTCTTCGCTTCACCGTGGGTGACCAAGCCACGGCTACTGAGCCCCCCCGCCTCGACAATGCGGGAACCCACTGGGGGGAAAGTAACCTAACCAAACCTAAACTCGGGGTGCCCCTCGCTCGCTTCTGCATCCTACGTCGCCGGTGAACTGGTTTGGCCTGGCCATGGTAAGTGCAAAATGGGTCATTTTCGGTTTTTTCATCACTCACACCCAATTTTTTAACTTTCGATTTGGTATATTCTTTGTAAGTCTCCTGCTGCTATAAAATATATGTAACAGTTTCCATACACGTAAGTATTCTGCACCCTAATTGCGTAACACACTATTAGGTACTCTCAATTTGAATCGTTTTGAAGCATATTGCTAATCCATTGCTCCATATTATGTTCGAAAAATGTATCAGCAATGAATGTTGTTGAACTGTCAAAATGAAACCAATTGCTACTGATAGTGTGTTACGCAATTACCCTGCAGATTTGTAGCGTTATTTAAAGTTTCAATAGTTCATAGTGTAAAATCAGATTTTTACAAAGTAGCATGTATAATAGCATGTTAATCCAGGGTGTCAGCTACCTCCATACAAAATTTTATCGAAATTGGTCCAGCCGTTTGAGCGTGAAGAAGTAACAAACATATAAACACACACACAAACACACTCACAAACTGTCGCCTTTATAATATTAGTGTGATATACCAGACACCACAGCAATGGTCAAATAGTTGATCTATACGAATATCTACTTTAACAACCTAGGTTAACAAAGACGATAAAGCTTAACGTCTGTCTCAACAAATAAACTCAGCGTGCTACGGTTAAGAAGTAAAATAATTAAAATACTAAATCTAAGCGTTTTCTACACGATGAAGACTTAAAGGTACTTACAGATAGGTACTGCTCATAAAAACATAATGTCAAAATCTTGTTGCTAGAAAATGAGTTATCCAACTTGACGGGAAGGAAGCCGGTGGCCAAACATTTAGGAGTTTGACGTTCAATGTCAGAGAAGTAGGAACACGATAATTGAAACTTAGTAGAGCTTAATGAAGATTTGTCACGATTGTGCCGTCGGGGATGTAGATTTAAATTATAACGTTTAGTGAAGTGCAGATTATTTTATGAACTACCCATTATGCATATGAGTAAAACCGTTTTCATGCATACATTGTTCCGAAAGTTACCCTTGTGGAAGCCCTTGCCTAACATTTTGAGCTTTTATTTTTACATCTCTATTTCTTTGAGAACGACATGCAAATGCCTGTTCCTCGTTTAAAGATAATTTTATGCATCATTTTTATCTTGTAAATGAACGTCGTAGAAAGCCTGGAGCACCCATTGTTAAAATAATAAATATAGTATACTAAAATCGACAATGTAAACAAAACAAACAATAATAAATAAGGAAGAATCTGATCTTTGCATGGGAAAATAGTCAGCTGATATAGGTACCAATACACATAAATACATGTAGCTATAGGCAATGTATGTTACAGATTGTTTTCCTATGCCACTCGAACTCGTTAGCGAAGAAAAATAGGTTGAAATGGAAGCGTTCGGTTTATCTGGGACAGTTTGGGTTACGATGGATGGACTACGGAAGAGCATCTTTTCGGAAAATGTTATTATCAAAACCGACAGAGTTTTGAATCAATCATGTTCTGCTGATACGACAAACTTAAACTCTGCTAAAAAAGTGGAGTAAAAATACCACCTACGGTCAGATGCCACTTAAAATTAATGTAACTGCCTAGAGACATACGTACGTGCAAGGCATATATTTTGGGAAAAGGGTTATCGAGTATATTCCTCTCGTAGCCCTGTGTTCAGGAGAAGTATCAGTTAAACGATTCACCTGAAGTGATTGGTCAGTAAATTGAAAGTGCTAGAAGATTGAAGTTTAGAAAAACTTTTTAAATTTTTTCACTTTTTCGCACAAATTCGTATAACACTACTTGATAGGTAAATATCAGTGACAAGATAACATCATTAAACATCATTAATATAAACTAAGTGGCAAAAATACGTATTATTGAAGCTAACTCAAAAACTACCCAAGAAAAGTTAATAAAATTTATATGGGAGCCCGAACCATTAAAAGAAGAATTTTTGAAATCGATTTACAATTGCCGGAGATATCGCGTAACAAACATACGAAAAAAAAACGAGTGTGCTTATGACCACACGACTGAAGTGAAATTTCTTTAATAAGAAGAGAGGAAGAGAGAAAGAAAATGTGCGCGCGCACTGCTGTCTCTTGCTTATATCCCCCACTTAACTTCCGTTCGCCTTGCCCGATCACACTTTTCGTAACGCTTACGTCACGCGTTCGCCAGCTTACTCCCCAAGTCAAGCGTGCGTAAAGAAGTTTCACTTCAAAAAGCATACAGTCGAATTGAGAATCTTCTACTTTTTTGAAGTCGGTTAAAAAAAGTTTAATATGCTGCCTCAGTAGGTATATCAAAGTACCTTAACAGACATACAGTCGCACATGCTCACGCTTTCTTCCCATGAGTGAAGGGAGAAACTACAGAACGCCATTTGCTACTTACCGACTATTTCCGATTTATTAACTGCCCACACGTATTACCCATTTAAATATTTGTTATTGCGACTCATTTTTATTTAGTTTACTGCTTAGTTTTTACTGCCAAACTTTTTAATAAACTTTAACATTAAACAACCCTAGCTTTAAATAAGTGCCTTTTATAATTTGACTTTATTTAGCATATTGCGTATATAAGGCTCGCTCCCCATTACATGGTGAAATGCGGGTGTACTATAAGGTACACCTCTGCCTAACCCTTCAGGGATTATAGGCGTGATTTTAAGTTTTTTTTGTTAGCCTATACTGTCTCAATGCTGGGCAAACGCCTCCCCCAAATCCTTCCAGGAACTCTTTTCCCGCGCCACCTCGAACCAGCCCTTGCGGCACGCGTCCAGATGCGTCTTTCTGGGCCGGCCTCGGCCGCGCCGTCCATCTTCAGGCACCCATTGTGTGGAGATTTTTGCCCAGCGGTCATCATGTATACGGCTGATGTGACCTGCCTAATCCTATTTGAGCTTGGCAGCCTTCTTTCCTAAATCCAGTATGCCCGTTTTGGAACGCAGCGCGGTGTTCCGAATTCTGTCCTGTCTTTTAACACCCAGGATGCTGCGTTCCATCGCTCTTTGGCAAACTCCAAGGCGGAACTTTTGCAACTCGGTGAGCTACCAGGTCTGAGCACCGTAGGTTAGGATGGGCAGGATACACATGTCGATGAGTTTGCGCTTCAGGGACATCGGTAGATCACCCTTCATTAGCCAGTAACTTTTATATAATGTGTAGAATTACTAACTAGTAATTCTACCTAACTACTTATACTTACGTAGTACTCTAAGTAACTACTTATTTACATTTTAGCCCTTCCTGCCGCGATATTTTTACACGATTGTCATTACTTTTTGTTCCATACTACTTGATATACTGCAGTTCCTATGGGCAAAAATTGGACCTCATAACCCCGTTATCTTGGATGCCAATCAGATTCATGTTTACCAAATTGCTTAAGGAGAAGCGTCAGGGTAGCCCGCGCATCATCGTTTTATGAGTTATTGATTAATTTAACATTCGGATATCCGAATGTTACAAACTCTGCTTCTGCTACAAACTCAACTCAAACCATTAATTTTAACAAGAAATGCGCGGATGAAGTCGTGGACAGGAAGCTAGTAGTACACTTATAAAGTCGTAAGTAGATAGTATTCCTAGATAGTATTCCGTTACAATTTTCTTCCCTTTTTTACTGGAACGCCGGCAGCTATGTTTAGAGCATATGTGGTTTCAAGTGGCGCTTTGGCACCAGTTCTAAGCCAGCTTTATCCGCAAGGCATTTTCAGTGTCATTCTGACTATGTGCATTTTTATAATTCTGCGTTTTAATTGTAGGTATTTTTTTTCTACGCTTTACTTCGTAACGATTTTACTCTGAAATCGTTTTCATAAGCTAATCCTTTCAGTAGCTATGTGGGTCTATCCTGATCTAAAACAATATGGGTGTTAGTGCGTGGGTGTCAGTGGTAACGGCCGCGACTTGCGAGTTGTGGATCGTGGGTTCGAACCCAAGCAGGGAATTTACTTTGTGTAAATTATTTCATCACCACTGCTCTCACAATGGTAAAGGAAAACATCGTGCGGAAACATAGGTATCTTAGAATAAAAAATGAAATGTGACATCCGCCAACCCGCACTGGGCCCGGGTAGCTTTCACTGTCAAAAAGTAATCAGATCTCATGTAGAGCCAAGCTTCTAACTCTACACGCCCTAACTCTACAAGGCCTAACTTCGCAAACTCTACACCTTAGTCAAAATATATGGCTTGGCCATTTCGCTACATTCACATGAGCGTAAGGTGAAAAACTCTCATACTGTTAATGGTTCTTGTAGTAACGAAACGGCCAAGCCATATATTTTGACTAAGGTGTAGAGTATGCGAAGATAGGCCTTGTAGAGTTAGGGCGTGTAGAGTTAGAAGCTTGGCTCTACATGAGATCTGATTACTTTTTGACAGTGCGAGCTACATGGTCTCGTCTTGGCAACATTTAACATAAAATGTTTTTGTGGGATTTAACTTTTCTAGGCTCAATAAATCCAAAACTTTTCCTGCCTTAACATTTTTTGAATCTAAAACAAAAATGTTCTTTGTTTGCAGGTGCGGTGTGTTGCGACGAGGAGTACCGTCTGATTCGTCACCTGATGACGAGATATGATGCCTCTGTGAGGCCCGTAGAGAACTCCTCACAACCCCTCTTAGTCACCTTTGGGGTGTCCCTGCATCATATCATCGACGTGGTGAGTATATTTTTACTTTGTATTATTTATAGTATTTATGAAAATGGTACACCACATACTACTTGCAGTATTATTTAATACTATAAGCACACAAATGTACAGCGGCGGACTTAATGCCATAGACATTTCCTACCAGTCGACCTACACCTATTGTCTCTCCTTTCTCCCTTAATCCATCCAAAGGTTGTCTTTAGAAGATTGCTTTTAGTGATAAGTCCGCCCATTGTCTCACCCCTTGTAAACGTGTACGAAATAAAGAGTATTCTATTCTATGTTTAATTCTATTCTTTGTAATTATTTCTAGTCTCTAGGTGTAGGTAGGTAAAGCTTTTGCTTAAGATTTCTTTTGTCTTGCCTATTAAGAAAAATAGGTATTCGGTGGTAAAGGGAGACTATTTTACTCGTTTTGCTAAAATTACTAAGTAGGTTGCATAGTTGCCTATGTGCTTCATTAAGCATCATTATTTGTAAAGGTAGGTACTTACTGCGTAATGATCTCAATAGAATACCTTTAGAGGATAAATACAGAATAAAAAATATTGGCAAAAGTGAAAATGTTCGTAATGAAAACATGATGAACAGACATGACATTATATATATAAAAAATGTACATAGATTAATATAATGTGGATACAACGATACATCAATAAATGAAAATACTGGCGATACTATTAATAATAATAATCGTTTATTTCAGGCATTAGCATCCATAAAATTAAAATTACAATTGAAAACTCACACACAGTTTTATTTTTAATAAAACTTATACTAAGTAAATACAACATTTCACACCACTGAAGCCAAAACAAACGCACCCCGTAAAATGTTATGAGGCGTTAGTAAAATTATTTTGTCTCCCTCAGTACATACACCGCATAGAGCATAGCTTTTACAATAACATTTTTACTTGCCACCACACGTGAAAAGAACGACGCCCTGAGAGAGCAAAGAATTCGGTAACTCCGCTCTCAGTTTGCAAACATCTCGGTCATCTATTGCATAGGATTATTTTAGAAGTATCAAATTAATTCTAATTTCAAATAGCCATAGTTGGCCCATCACAACTATTTAGTTTGAATAGTTGTGATGGGCCAACTATGGGTTTTGCTAATGTTCCGCTAGCTATAGTGACTAAACTATTAGATATATTTGATTGAATTTTCGTGTGCAGACTTGGAACATCATTAGATAGGTATACGCAGTTTAATTTATTGTTACAATTGTTGTCTCCACCTTGTATACTTAGTGTCAAATAATTGTAAGCTTACACCCGTATTAATAAATGTTGTATAGCGTCTGTATAGTTCCACAACGCTTTGTTTCTTGTTTCTCGAAAGTCAAAGTACTGACGACTGAAAAAGCGAAACCGGTGTGAACTATTCATCTTATATAATACGTTTATTAGTGAATATTGTTAACTTGCATGTCTCTTTTATAATAATTAGGGAAAGAGGAATTGTTATCTTCAAGTTTTTAATATTATAACATTAACAAAATACCTCGCCTTTATTCTCCGAAAGGTTCGGCAGAGGTGGAACTTCACATTTCGCCAGTTATCTTTAAGTCCCATGGAGTACGGGGCGAGAGGCTTGTGGGCCGCATGGGTCCTCTGATCAGGTTAAGCTACACTTGCCGTGGTTGGTCCGTGGATGGGTGACCATCTTTACATAAATACTATAAAGAAATTCTTTTTATTTCTATGCTTGTAACAATTACACAGTCAGTGCTCACATAATGAAAAAAAAAATTAAAAAGTGTTCACAGAAATATTTTTTTACAAAATATATTTACCTCTGCCACACTGCAAAGCAGTTTGTTGGCAGACGTAGCTCCGTTTTTTTTGTAAATATTAACATATTTTTTTTATATCAACATATTTCATGTAATTGTATGCTTCTAGCCTTCCTAAATTCCGCCTGTTTTTAGTTTAACTCACGAAGTATCTTGCTTGAGATTAGAAAACTAAGCTGGAGAATATTCTTCAAAAAGTTTATCCTATATGCTCACATACCTACCGCAACGATTGAACTCCGCCCGTCTCTGAGAAAATTAAAACTGTCTTACGAACTTTTTAACTAATAAAAAAAAAATAGGGTCATGAATTATGACGTTGACTTTTAACATGGGAAAAACTTCATAATTGTCTTTGTAATAATAATGTTCGAGGCGGCTCACCGTAAACGTAGCTTTGAAAGAAATTAGGATTACTTTGTAATAGTCTTTTTGCCATCTTTTTGAAGTTAACTGTCACTCTAGCGAGTTGGTGAGGCTGAATCGGATATACTCGGCTCCAGTCGGTTGGTGACACTGAATCGGCTATACTTCGTTCATATAAAATCCTTATAGAGGCTCTTCAAACTATATAATTATGTCCTATGAAGATACAGAGAAGTTATTATTTGTGCTAAAGTAAATATTCGTATTTTAATTTTCGTACGTTTGTATTATATAATTTTATACACCTTTTTACCGACTTCACAAAAAGGAGGAGGTACTATGTTCGGATGTTTGTATGTTTTTTTTTTTTTTACATATGTACCAATAAGATAAATATTATAAGTATGTGATTATTACCGACTTCACAAAAAGGAGGAGGTACTATGTTCGGATGTTTGTATGTTTTTTTTTTTTTTTTTTTTGTATGTTTGTTCATCGATTACTCCGCCAATTGTCGACGGATTTTCAAAATTCTTTTTTTGTTCGAAAGTAGATAGTTCTGAGGTGGTCCCACTGTCACCAAATTAGGATCTGATGATGGGATCTTAGAGAAATCGAGAGCAACCCTCAAATTTTATAGGCTCACTTATTGTTTTTCGCATATTTTATTTATGAAGTATCTTGTGTATTTGCGTACGGTTGTCATCATCTCAGGTAGCTGGGCTGATGATGGAAGGTACAACTCCTTAACAGTAAGAACTCGAACAGGCAAGGACTGTTTTAGTAAATTGTTTTGATGTTTGATAGGGCATTTGCCACATTTGGTCTCATGATCATCAAGTTATGACCTGATGCTGCAGTCAGGATAGTCTGCAGAGTACCTAACTCCTCGACAACTAACAGCAGATATATCGTGTTTAGGCTCATTGAAAAGGGCTCGATGTGTGGATAAACGTACTGTTAATGAGGAACACCGAAGTACATAGAGACCTGATGCTGAAGCCAGTCGAGCATCAGAAAAAGTACAAACCTTGAAATTACAGCACCGTAGTCGTGTTTGGGCTCATTTTAAACAGGACTAAATTTTAAGTTCAATGCAATGTTAACATAAGTCTGGCCTGATGCTGCAGCCAGGATTATCAGCATCTAGTCTAAAAACTAATAAATACTTCTTAAAGTGAAATACTTTTGCGAGTTTTTCTTCTGTATAATTATCCTAACAAAGGTTGCCGGTAGTGGCTAGATGAGAGAAGCGGAGGATCGTGAACGTTGGTGCAAACTTAGGGAGGTCTACGTCCAGCAGTGAACTGCAATTGGCTGATGATGATTTATAAAAGCCTCAATCGTTGCATTTCACGCAATGCCTTTTCGTCATGTGGTCTATTTAGCAATTTGGTAGGTTCCAAGTCCCATAATACAATGTCATACAGCGTCTTTACACGACTAAGCGTAACATAAACTTGGCCCTTAACAAAAATTTTCTTGCCTAAGTCTATTATTAAAGTAACTTGAGCATTTGCTCTCGGAAATTATGATTTGGTAAAGTGGAGCTGATGATGAAGACCACAAATGGCACTACTCAATGACAAATATTTCACGGGTTGCGATTCGATTACTTTAATATGGCTGCTAAGCAATTTATGCTCATTACAATGCGTATGGTGAAGTGGAGCTGATGGTGACTTCAATCAGCTCCAGTTCTCCTGAGGAGAACTCCTCAACAATTAACGTCCATGCATCGGGAAAAGCAATATTTTGTAAAAGGTGATAAGCAGTTGACATTAGGCTATTATAACTTAGATAAATTACAAACTGACCCGCTAAAATGTGAAAAATAAAAACTTTTTTACAAAAAAAACAACCGACTACCAAAAACACTATAAATAAAGAGAAAAATAACTTTAATTTCGGAAGTCGGTGGCAAGAAACAAAAATACAAATCCAAAGACACCGACTTCCGAAATTAAAGTTATTTTTCTCTTTATTTATAGTGTTTTTGGAAGTCGGTTGTTTTTTTTTAATCAATTAATGTTTCCTCAAATCGCCTGAAACACATGATTACCTAGTTCAGGCACAAATCATGGATGAACTCGATATAGATTTAAGAAAAACTGTATTTAAAGTTAGTCTTCATATTTTTTGAATAAAATTTATTATTATTATTATATAAGTTTTCACCTATATCATATGGTCTCTCCTCTTTTTTTTGATATGCTGGCAAAAGTACGAGAAAAATTCGTGCTATGGCAAATAAAGACAAGCAAGTCAGTAAAATGGTTGGTTGCGCGGCTATAACTGCTCAGGTTGAGCAGACCTTCAAAACTAGTTCTGAAACTGGATCAGAAGAGCCATACCCAGTAGTTTAAACACAAAAATATTCCTTTTCATCCGGGGAAAAGCAAGTTTATGTTCGAAGGAAAATTCAGTACAATCTCGGTACAGCGCGATATTGTGGCCATCTGTACCTACCGTTCGTATCTCAAACCTCTCCTGTGTACATTTATAATTTCTCAGAAAATAAACTTGAGAAGTGCGAACGCTTTTCAACGGGTTTATTTCGAACATTATCTTGGATTACAGCAATTTATCTTATCAAGTATAGCCGAGATTTGCTAAAACTGAACTAGAGAAACAAAAAAGTTCTGTTATTAGGATTACAAACATTTTTTACGAAATGAAAGAAACGAAGTACAGGGCACATCAAGCTACTACAATCTGTCAAATTTCTTTAATAGATTTTCAACTTTATCATCGCTAAAGCATAAGGTTCAAAGTTGGTTGGGAAAATTTGACAGTTTCGGGTAGGTTCATATGCTGGCATCTGTACATCAGATACTTATCAGATGCCAGATGTAAGGTTCGACGAGATATCAATAGTTCACTGTGGTGGTCGTAAGCACCAGTTTTTTTTTGGAGTCGATTGCTAAAATATGATAAATTGGGTTTAAAGGTTGCCTAGTCTTGCAAATACAACCCAGCTTTGTAAAAACTTTTTAACAAAAAAAAAAACCGATTTCGAGGAGTTCCCTCAATTTCTCATGGATCCCATCATATTTATCATAAAAAAAAACAACCGAATTGAGAACCTCCTTATTTTTTTGAAGTCGGTTAAAAAAGGAAAACAGACTAGGTATTTATAAACCGTTATACGAGAACAATCTCGTAAATAACTTTAACGATTAAACTCGTGATTAGACATGAGTCGTGATTTCGCGTGTGTTCGATTAGATTAGATACCTACCTTCCATAACCAGATACCTATGTTGTGGCACACATAAAATAAAATCTATAAATAGTGGTAGGTACCACGAAGAGTTTCAACTTTTTATGTTATACTTACAGTATTTTTATCTCACAAAGCGACGCGCACTTTACTTGTGGTTACCAAGAGTACAAACTCGCTGCGAATGTGAGTAAGCGCACGAGCTCTCGGAATTTTACCACAAGCAAAACGCCTGTCGCATCGCGAGACAAAAATACTAAACATGATTTTTTATTAATAACGATAAAGTTGTATAATTATAATTTTCAAAACTACTTTTTGTGAATCCATTAAAAATCAATATGTAAACCACTTCCTGGAATTGTAGCGGTATCTACAACGCCACATGAGAACAACGCGGCAAAATGTCGTCACGCAAAATCCTGCATCTCGCAAGCAGAGTTTACCGCGCAACTAGCATAGATACCGCGGCCCGACATGAACCATCGGCCCGCCGCTGCCCGCCAGACACAACACGCGTCTGGTCGGAGGATCCTCCCTTTTCTATGGAGGTTGAGTGAATTTTACACCCTGTTCCTCATACCTCTACACTGATGACCCCGACGTGATCGTCCGCGCAACCTTCGTGCAAATACTTCAGCGTGACATCAGGCTTTAGCGGCGAGTCACCCAACGGGTATCCTGACCACCAGCATGCAGCGATCGCGCATACCTGGTCATCCCTCAGCAAACAAAATATTCAAATGTAAAAGAAAAGAAGGCCTAGTATGTCATCTCCATTGTCTTTAGGTAATCAATCAACCTTGGTCAAACACATCTTCTGTTACATTTGCTTTAAATTGCTTGGACACACTTTGTGTTCTAACTTAGTTTTTCTAGGACCTGTTTCCATTGTTACTTAATTTCTTTTGGTCTTTGGAGCCTACCACTAAAAATTTCTTTCAAGGCTAAGCAAATAAAAAGATAATTACTTGTAATATGTTTAAGCAAATTCCTTCTAATGGGTGTAATAAACAATAATTGTGATTTGTGGTCTTTTTCGTCGTTTTATTAATTTATTTTATGTCTTTTTCTAAGACGTTTTAGCTCGTATTTCTTCATTTGAAAATTATGTCTTGGCAATGATTAAACACTGGGATTTTCTTGGTCTTTTTCCCCGGGTTTTACTACCTTTCATAACGTTAAGTAACTATTAGTTTGAAACGCTTTATGTTATGAAATGGTCGGCTGTATTTATTAGGTAACTAGCTGCGCCCCGCGGTTTCACCCGCGAAGTTTCGATCCTGTGGGAATATCGGGTTAAAAAGTAGCCTACATGTTAATCCAGGGTGTCAGCTACCTCCATACAAAATGTTTGCAAAATTGGTCCAGCCGTTTGAGCGTGAAGAAGTAACAAACACACATACATACACGCTCTCACAAACTTTCGCCTTTATAATATTAGTGTGATACAGAAAGTTTAAATATGTTATAGTGGTGGCCCAGTGGCGACGATTGCGACTTACCAGTTGTAGGTCGTAGGTTCAAACCTAGACTGCTGTCTAGGCTGTTTGTGTAAATTATTTCATCACCACTGCTCTCAAAACGGTGAAGTAAGACATCTTGAGGAAACCGGCATTTCCTAAAATCAAAAATTCCGCACTGGGCCCGCGTGGTGCTTTACGGCCCACTTCCTCTCACCCATAGGTGGTCTGTGTATCAGCAGTGGGAACATTATAGGCTGAGGTGACTCAATTAAATGTTCCATTTTACTTTTTCTGTTCTTTTGATTTTGTCGTGACGTGATAGTGAATGGACAAAGTTTTTCCTTCATGATTGTTTTTGACCAGTTTTCTTTGTCAAAATGTCTTTGTTCTTGCCTTTAAACCGTGCCATTTGTAATAGAATTTCAAAACTCATCGTTTACAGAGTTATCTAGATACGAAAATAAAGAGGCCTGTCTATGATCTATTTAAATAATGTATCTAAATGTTGGTAATTGAATTCAATATCATAATAAACATACTTTTGAAACGACAGATGTTTCTTAATCTGTCGTTTCATGTAAGCATAAGGTTTGATCTTTAAGTTTAGGTTGAAACTAATAATTAGTTAAGACAAAACTAACACAATAAAACCAAATTATTTTCATTAGAAGTTGCATTGTTTTAAACTACAACGGGAATTTCATTATCCTTAATAACATTCCACTGTCCACTTTATAGGTACAGACACCAGCACATCAAGCTACCTGAAACTGTCAAATTTTCCCAATCAACTTTGAACCTTATGCTTTAGCAATAAAGTTGAAAATTTATTAAGGTAATTGTCAAATTACCTTAATAAATTTCAAGTTTCTTTCGTCTGTACATGCATTCCTTATTACAATCCACATACCTACTTATTGTGAATAGAAACGCTTGCCGCGGTTGGTCTGTGGATGGGTGACCATCTTTACATAGCGAGACCCCTCCGTGCTTCGGAAAGCACGTTAAGCCGTTGGTCCCGGCTGTCATTCGTGGATCTTTGACAGTCGTTACGGGTAGTCAGAAGCCTGAAAGTCTACAACCAGTCTTACCAAGGGTATCATATTACCCAGTAACTGGGTTGTGGAGGTCAGATAGGCAGTCGCTCCATGTAAAATACTGGTATTCAGCTGCATCCAGTTAGACTGGAAGCCGACCCCAACATAGTTGGGAAAAGGCTAGGCAGATGATGAAACGTAATAAAGCGTCATCGCCGTTCATTCGTAAGTAAAAACACAGAGAATATTAAGCAAACAGTCTCAAACATGGCGTTAGTAACTACATTTGGGGGAACCCGAGAATTTCCGCACGTTTTATTTAATTTTATGGGCAGGTGAATTTAGGACGAAGTCATTCGACTGCCGCGCTTGCTTTAATAGGTACCCTACCGTTGGCGTATGACATAAAATCACGCCTCGAAAAGATAGGCAGAGGACTGAAACACACTCATTTTTAGTCAGTTATGTAATAAGTCGCAAGTGTGTATTAACCGCTTGAGTGCCGTAATTACAGACACAATTAAAAAGCCTTTGTGTCTCGCGTAGATCTACGTTCCGGCAGACTAAGGGTTAAAGGTGAGCCTATTGTGGACTGCGATTGAGAATCTTCTTGCTAACGGAAACACCCAGTAACCCTTTACCGACCCCAGCTCCCTAATTTCCTTAACACACTATCAATCACAATTTGAATCATTTTGAAGTAAGTATATTGCTAATCCATTGCTTCCTATGTTGAAGAAATTTGTCTGTTTAACAGAGTAAATAACGCAATGGATGATGTTGGACTGTCAATATGAAAGTAATTCCTACTGTTAGTGTGATACGTAATTACCCCGCTGGGCTCTCCACTCAGTATTACTAAATGTTTTGACTTTGACTTTATTCACAGTTCCAAGCACGAGGCTGTATATTAATTGTATCATCATTGAATTATTCTGATTAATACTTATCCAGGCAATACATTAAGACGTGTACGTGAAATTCTTTGAGTACGAAATCTCTGCGCCCCTACGAGACTATTATTATTACTAACACGCAAAGTTACTTTGGCAGCAAACAAAGCTCATATTTCACCTTCATTTGTTCTTACACAAATGTAAATTCTACTCCAAATTATTATAGTACCTAATCATTCTCACGTACATTATGGGGGCTCTGCGTACTGAGTAAATGCGTCATTAAATTTCTCTTCACGTCCCCACATAAAATTTCATCCTGTCATATAATATCTGTCACGGAATACGTCGCTGAAGTCAGCTGGCCAATTGCCGTGAGTAAAACCGCTCAAAATCTAGTCACAATATCATCTCGGCGGCTATAAATGTCAAAAAATAGTAAAAAATGTATGGAAATTACATGAATTTTTGATAGATTGAAACAGATCTGGGGGTCTAAAAAGGCCACTTTGAAAAGTCATAAAGGATAACATTATGAATCACAATATGGTGAAGACAGTCCGTGTTTTTCTTTTATTTACGCTGCACTACTTAGGTATAATCAAAGAGATTGGCAATTGGATTGGATTTTTCAAAATTCTTCTGCCAAAGTGGCCTTTTTAGACCCCCAGACTGTGAACGTTCTTAAAATTACGAGAATAGCCACATTGTCATATCACATTATTTACACATTGCCAGTATGCCTACAGTCCATTCACAGTAAAGTTACCTATTTTACTTCCGGTTTTGCATCGCTTTCAATTTCACAGTAATCTTTTTTTTTGTTAATTCTGTCAACATCACAGTGATCTTTATAGTTGTTGTAATAAAGCTGCTATTTGCTTGCAGCTCTCAGAGGTAAAATAACTAGGTAAAAACTTGTTAAACGTCTTGTAAGTACTTGTTGAATCATGTACACCAGAAAAGAGATTTAGATGAGAGCCATGACGTTGGTAGGGGGGCGTAGTTGGTAAACGTTTGTGCAATTGTTTTTTGAAATGTATTGAAAAACAAGATGGCGTCATTAGTTCCAATTTAGGGCACGCGCCAAAAAATCCTTTACAGCTATATTTACCATAACGTTTGAAATAACAAAGGAACGACACAATCACGGTTGGCAGCACCATCAAAATAATGTTAACCAGACTACTTATCTGTATAATATTCACCGCCCCTTGTAATCTCCTAAAACATTAGGAGATTATATATTATAATGGCTAATCTAATGTTTTGTTTTGTGTTTATCAAAAACTAGCTTCTGCCCGCGACTCCTTTTGCTGGTAATTTCTTTTTTAACATAAAATATAATGCTATGACACTCGGCTTCCTATTAGTGAAAGAATTTTCGGAATCGGATCAGTAGTTCCGAAGATTACCCCCTATATACAAACCCTAATATATATAGTACTAGCTGACCCGGCAAACGTTGTTTTGCCATATAAATTACTAGCTGCGCCCCGCGGTTTCACCCGCGTAAATGTCGATCCCGTGGGAATATCGGGATAAAAAGTAGCCTATATGTTAATCCAGGGTATCAGCTACCTCCATACAAAATCTTATCAAACTTGGTCCAGCCGTTTGAGCGTGAAGAAGTAACAAACATATAAACACACACACACACTCACACACACACTCACACACACACTCACAAACTTTCGCCTTTATAATATTAGTGTGATTTCTAGCTGCCCGGCGCTACTTCGTTCGCGTGGTGTCCTACCTTTTACCCTACCTACCCCTACCCTACTCCTACACTACTCCTACACTACTCCTAACCTACTCCTACCCTACTCCTACCCTACTCCTAACCCACTCCCACACTACTCCTACCCTACTCTTATAAGTAAATAAAAGTATTAAATACAAAAATAAATAAAAAACGAATAAAAAGTATCCTATGTCCGTCTCCTGGTTCTAAGCTACCTCCCCACCAATTTTCAGTTAAATCGGTTCAGCCGTTCTTGAGTTATAAATAGTGTAACTAACACGACTTTCTTTTTGTATATACAAATTATAAATACATAAACAATTAAAACTCACTATACTTAACTTATTTTCCGTTCCACACCATGAAAAGCAACGGTATTAATAGTTGTAAGACAGTTTTTCCTTTACCCAAATTAACCGCAAGTTGTTGTTGATGTGGTTAAAGCCCTCTTAATTCCCGGGGTCTTGGGGCTTGATTATGTATGGCAAAATCCCCTGACAGGGCTGTATAATTATTTGATTTTACATACAATAGATTAGGAGTTTGTTAATTTGTTTGTGTTTGTTAGCTAAATGTTGTTTTAAGAGCAACGTAAAGCTGCTTAAGACTGAATAACTAAAGTTTGGTGTTAGCAGTATACAGAGTGGAAGAGTCATCATAGCGCAACGTGTTATCATAAATTCGGTACGTGGTCAGAACCGAACAGAAAAATTCACCGCAACCTGTTAAGTATCATGAACACACTACGTGATTCAGAACCAAACACCGACGAAAAAAAATACGCCAGGGGGTCTAGAACGCTCCACGCGTAGAGTGTTCCACGCTCGCCTCAGAGAGATGTCAGCATTAAGGAGCCCCTTAGGGCCGAAGCCTGCCGGGTCAGCGGGATTGTCCGAAAGGGTTACCGCTGGCCCGGAACATAAAGGGCTAAGGAAGGAACACGGGTGGGTTTTAGTCAGTAAGAGTCTGACACTCCCTTCCGCTCCACCCAGAGCGGGAGGAGTCATTTGATGACTTCCCATCCGCAAAAAAAAAAAAAAAAGGGTGTAGAATCATGTGCTGATTTCATGGTTACAGACTTCAGTTAGTGTGTCGATGCCATCCTGTATAATCATCATCTGCCTAGCCTGAGGTCGGCTTCCAGTCTAACCGGAAGCAGCTGAATACCAGTATTTTTTTTTAAGTCGGCTTTCAGTCTAACCGGAAGCAGCTGAATACCAGTATTTTACATGGAGCGACTGCCTATCTGATCTCTACAACCCAGGTGCTGGGTAATACGATACCCCTTGGTAAGCCAGTCTTAACTGGTTGTCAGATTTTCGGGCTTCTGACGACCCGTAAAGACTGTCAAAGATCCACGAATGACAGCCAGGACCAACTGCTTAACGTGCTTTTCGAGGCTCCGAGCCTTGGAAAGCTCTTGGTATGTAAAGATGGTCACCCATCCACGGACCAACAAGCGTAGCTTATCCTGACATCTTGTATAATGTAACATTTAATTTTTCTCGTATGTACTGTGTAAATACGTTGTTGTCCCCGGTTCTGTGCGACATTCCGAGCCCCGGTCAGGTTAGGACAAAAAACAAAAAGGTTTGTTTCGTTATTTTAATTTCAAACGAGGAATTTTCTTTCTTCGCATTTCAAGCAGAACAGTGCTTAAATCTGGTTTTAAAATATAAAACAAGAGGGAAAATTGTGCCGGTACAGCTTGTAAACAAATTGCGAACTTAGTGGAATACATTATTCGAATTAATTTTCAGTGAAAACTTATGAATACGATATGCGGAGCTATCTAGAAATGAATAGTAATTGAAACTGAAAACGCTTTTCACATTTCCGTGTTTTGTTATATGGAAAATTTTGATGTTCATACTTTTATACATTTGAGAGCAATTTGACAGTAGATAACATCTAATTTAATTCCCTCTTATTGTTCAGACGACCTTCATTACGAATACTCTTCCAATTTGAGGGCACATCACATCGTACTTCCCTTCAGGCAGTTTCATTCACATTCAAGAGATAAACTTTTCAGAAAATAAATTCCATTTTATTCACCGTTTCTATGTCAGATAACTGGCATACAGACAGAATAACCGGAGTGCCGAGCAGGTATCTTTAATATCGGGTCAGCGGGATTGTCCGAAAGGGTTACCGCTGGCCCGGAACATAAAGGGCTAAGGAAGGAACACGGGTGGGTTTTAGTCAGTAAGAGTCTGACACTCCCTTCCGCTCCACCCAGAGCGGGAGGAGTCATTTGATGATTTCCAATCCGCAAAAAAAAAAAAAAAAAATACCGTGATATCTGTCGCAGTGTCTCTCTGAATTTTAGTAATATCGTATCTGTACACAGTATAACTACGCCATGCACTTTCGGGATTCAATTACAACCATTTCTCCAACACACAACATTCATAATTTCGTTACACAAACTACTATGCTAGAAACTTGGCTATCCGCATAATAAACTCAAGTTTGATAACTTAAAGAGTGAATAGTTAACGTCTTATTTTGACGGAAGTTCAGAAACTAAACTTGATAATTTTGACTGCGAAGTAAGCAAGAAAGTTAGCGTTCATTTGAATTTGTAATGTTCTACTGACAGTATTTGGAAAGTGTCAAGAAATGTGTTAAGAAATGTCTCTCGATAGAACATTCTATACTCAAAGTGCGTAAAAAAAACGGTAAATCTTGGAAATGGTCCGTGAAAGTCACGATTAATGATCGCAATTGTTTATTTCCTTACGAATAAATTTCATATTACCGTTTAATAAAGGAAAATGAACAATATTTTGGTCTGTGGGTAGATAGGTAAGCTGTATATTATAGAGACATTTGGCGTTATCGAACATTATATTATGGAATTACATGGCGACTTGGCACCGTGGCCAATTCGTACATTAGTGTTGTGCTCGGTGGTCGACTTACTTGAGCGTCAAATATTGGGGAAGCAAACACTAAGATTTCCCAACTCGACTTCTGCATTAAGTTGCTGATACATATTTGTTTATTTACCCATTGGATGACAGCGTATTAAGACGTGCATTGTCATTAGAGTGAGTCTTTTGAGAAAGTCAAGTTGGCCACATTATAGGTTGGTACTGTACAGTCAACAGCAAAAGTAGATGATCAAAATCAGAAATCCAATAAGTTCGCGTCAGAACTGTGTGGTGTGGAAGTGATTCAAACCACTCGACGCCACATCAACGCCACACAGAAATCACTTCGACGCCACACAGTTCTGACGCGAACTCCGTTCATTAGTATTGGATTTCTGATTTTGATCATCTACTTTTGCTGTTGACTGTACAATCGAAAAAGACGTGCGATGTAATCGTAGGCTCGTAGCATTCGTAACTCTTGCTACGCCGCGTAGGCATATTCTTACTAGAGAAAGTTGTTACTTTATGTATGAACCCATTATTGCTATTGTTACACAGCATATATTACGAATAAAAATGTTTGGTTACTTGCCAAACCAAACACTTTGTTTCGATACTTTCGGCATTGCTACTCGCTCGAATACCTTCTATACAACGTCTTGAGTATCAAGTAAAGTTACACAATGATCTATAGTGAAGAATCTCATTTCAATCATCCAATGAAACCAAGTCTTCTTTATGAAGACTTTACGAATTGCGGACCTAAGGACCAATTTTCATCGTTAATATCTGAACAATTAGTCCACGAATTTGAGTAATAATTTCACTACCGCGTTATTAAATTCAATTAATTGAAGTTATCAATGGTGGCTCGTAAGTCCCAAAAGTTCTGAACCCTTATATTATTGCGAGTATCCAAATTACATTTCGATAAAGCAATAATTTCAGTTGTGACAGTTACAATTTTAATTAGCACTGATACATACGGTACATCACCATGTTGTTATTTGTATCTATCAACGTATAGTTATAATCATCGTTAGTTCATAATCTATCTCGCGAGATTATAAACTATCGAAAAATTGTGAACTGCAACAAACCATTTACAGTTTAACGCATTTTTTTCGATAGTTTATAATCTGTCTATGGCAAAGTGACAAATTTTCAACTGATATCTTTGCATCTTTGACCTTGCCCTAATAATAAATAGCCAAGTAACTGCGACCAACTTGGAAGTAGCGCTCGTCGGCTGCTGCCGCGGCACCGCGGGTGATAGAATCAGACAGATTGTCTTACTCTGTCGGTTGTTCACAATTTGACGGTTTGACATGTTGACAATAATTATCGACAGTTTACAATCTCGCCAGATAGACTATAAACTAACTGTGTTCACAATCACACGGTGACATATCCATTTCATTTTAATACGGAATAAACACTCTTGTTTAGGAACTTTCACGTTGAACTGATATTATTAAGGCTCTTCTAAATAATCCTTTCGGAATAAAAGCAGATTAAGAAAATACTAGCAGACGTTTAGTTGAAGTAGAATTTTGTATAAATAAAGGATTTAGAATCATTTCAGACGCTATCATAATTCATGAAAAGTTGAATTCTTTTCCTGTTAATGACGTTTTCATGAAAAAAAAAATGAGTAGTGAAGACCACAATTTGAGTTTATAGTCTTTAATATTTTAAGGTTTTCTTCTGCTTAGTTATTCAACTAGGCTTCATTACCTATCTGCACAAAGTCAGTGTTACCTCTGACCATTCAACTGGCCTCAACTAGGTTAGGTAGGCTTAAAAATATAAATTCATATTTTCAACTTTAAAACTTCCTTGATTCCGCTTTGTCTTGCTGCACAGTATATTCTTCGGCTTTAATATAATTTGCATCAAGGTTGGATAAAATTTCTATTAAAGGCTGACGTGTATTTTGCCGATGTAAACCCTGTATTTGTTTTCAAGCCATTGAACCGGTTAATCTTTGCTTCCTAGTGAATTATAAAGCAATGTGTTCCCACTTCAAAGAGTCTGCGTCAGGTAAAGCCAAATTAATGTTGATCCAACGTTCCGTATACCTAATGTTTATGAAATTCGAGTCGAGAGACTGCGTTCCTGACATCGGTCATTGCGACAATTCTAGTAACTAATAGAGATCAAATTCGCAAAACACGTAGTCGTTTATATGAAACTAACGGGTGTCAAGAACGCATTTCCTCGACGGCCGGACTGTAGTTGTAAGTTTGTAATGGCAGGCTGCTAAATTATTACACGCTGGGCCTTTTGAGGTGATTAGTAACTCGGAGTAATGACAACTGTCGAGTGCGTAGTGTAGCCGATACAACTTTTTATCAAGTGATCAGAACAGCTTAATTTTTATCAACTTGTCACAAAAGATTTCGGTTAGTACTTGGCGTTATCAATGCATTTGTGGTCTAAGCATTCTCTGTCTCTTGTGTCACCAATAAAATAAGTTGAATCTAAGTTCACGTTGTTGTTAGGAGACCGCAGTCAGCAAGGTAGGATAGGGTATAAGTGTCTTGTGACTACCCCCTAGGGTGCGCCGAACATCTTAAGTAGGTGTACAATGTCGCTCGAGGGACTCAAACGGACCCCAAATTGCCGTTTACCCCAAATTACCAATTATCTAGTAATGACCTAAATCTAATTAAGATTTTTAACATAACATAAAGTACTGTAATTAATTTACTAACAATCTTCAATATAGAGTGGCACACCAGATGATACACAATTAAGATTTGGAAATACGACGGAAACTTACTATGTGTATTTGTCAAGTTCAACCAATTCAGACTATCGCAGTCCACTCACCTAAACTCCATATATAAGATTAGAAATTTAAATAAACCTTTTTTAGAGTCAGTTCAACTGACTTTGACTTCTATTGCGTTGGTGGCATGACAATGGCAGCTGCAGTTAACATTTGGTATTGTAACCACTTTTTTGGTTTTAATGCATTTCTTATGCATACGGAATAGAAGTCCAAATCGGTTGAACGGACTGTAATAAGGTTTATTTAAATGTCTAATCTTATTTCAAATGGAGTATAGGCTGCGCCATAACACTCTGTTCTCCGCCTTACGCATCTTGTCTGTCAGCCACCATTTTGAGGTAATTTCTCAACTTACTGTACTCGTGTTCTTGCAAATAAATAATATTCTTATTTTTTGAAAAACATTTAAAATACTTGGAAAGCTTAATTGGCTGGAAAAACGTAGGTAGGTATCATTTTTAAAGCTTTTCTTTTTTATATTTTATACAATGAAACAAAAAGATTTTCCAAAATGTTTGAATTCAAAACTAAACGATTGACCAAACGTTAATCGTTAGCGAGTTTTCGAACGAGAATAAAGGATTCATACCGCTCGCGTGGTAACATGGAGTTTTTTCTAAAATTCTGCGAGTTTGGGACTCGCCTTTTTTCAGTCAAAATAATGAATGCCTCGCAGACCTAACTCCACGTATAGTATTGAAACTAACTGTTGAACAGTGTTGGACGATTTAAATGGATATTTTATACATATTTCATTTGAGGATACCAAAAGTGAGTGTTGTTCAGGCATAAATATATTTTCCATAGAACAGAAAGGAGATTATTCGGCGTCCATACATCGTTTTCCTATGAACAGCAGGGACGTGAATATACTTTCTGTGTTCTAAATAATGCATATATTAGATTGAAACTAAATTAAAATCACGGACACTTCTAAGAATTGTAAAAAAGCCAAAATACTTTCGGATTTTGAGATTAACGTTTATTACAATGCCAAGTTGTCGTTCTCAGTAGGTCCGTATCAGCCAATCACAGCCAGAAGTCGATATTTCAAGAAGAAATCAGGGTCCTTTGTTCATGCCAAGTTGTTAGATAAAATCGGAACAGAATATCAAGAAAATGCAATAACACAGACGAATACACACAACCTGAGCACACAACCTACGCAGCCCGAGCACAAGATGCGGTATGCGAGTGACAAAATAAAGGGACGAGACTGTCACACAGACTGTCATTACTATCAAATGTCAAAAATGTAATCTATCAAATCATCGACTGTCAGTGTCGATGTTGGTCATTTTACACACCGCTTTCAAGCGCTTTATTCTGTTTGTAACTAAACAACTTATTCATAGATCAAGCGCTGAGGGTGTTGTGTTTTCTAATTACAATCCGCTGCGCACAAAGACTTGGCTGAATGAGCTACATACCCTTTGCCTGTTCAAAACGTCAAATTGAAACAAAAAATAATGACGCCGGGAAATAACACCCAACTGAATTACTTTTTAAAATGTTTTCGAAATTATGAAGTGTCCGTTCTATTGTAATACCTAATTGTAATGTAAATTTAATAAAAACTAGTAATTATTTTAAAGGTTTCATTCGTGCTGATTCATAGGCCATTTGTTACAATGTCCTTTCTTAAATGAATAATCGAATAATATCGTATAACTGCTTAGTTGGTGTAGTAGTCGCAAGAGCTACTGCTGCGCGTCCTGGGTTCGATTCAAAACCCAGTTCGGTCGGGCAAAATGTTAAATATTGGGTTTTTCCATTTGTTATTTCTCAGTAGCAGCCTGAAGACATGGGATAAAGTCAAAGTCAAATCATTTATTTTAAATAGGCACATTAAAGGCACGTTTGAACGTTAAAAATTACAATAAAATCGAATTGATTCTAGTCGCCCCTTCCAAAAGGTAGTGTTCGTATGGAGAAGAATGGGCAAGAAACTCCACCGTTACTCTTTTAAAATGTTTTACAAGGGTTGTATACTTTCGTTATATAATAATTATATGTGAAGACGATGCACTTAGAATAAAATTAGTCTACCACAAAAGGTAAAAAGAATTAAAAATAAAGCAATGACAGGTAAATCAATTATGTGATAGATACATGGTGCTCACATATTTACAAATATTGTAAAAGTAGATGATTTTCCTAGAATTTTAACAAGTGTGTAAGTAGTACAGAATGTAAAAATCTTCTGTAGTCACAGAATATAAAAATCAATGCCATAAAAATATATATATTTTTTTTAATAAATAGTTATAACTGGCGTACTATAGGTAGGTACACCTCTACCTAACCCTTTGGGGAATACAGACGTGATCTTATGTTGATATCGTTGATATCGATGTTGATATTGATATTGAAATCACTGTAGTTATAACTACAGTGATTTAATAACAAAATGATAATTAAAAGAAATGAGGATGGGCAAAAATGTATGGAAGCTGGTACCCGAAAAACATGGCAATAAAAATAATTTATATACAGTTTTAAAGGTCTAATTTTATAGAGCAATAGTCGTTAGAGGGGATAGTCTCAGTTCGCTGTCCGTTAAGAGATATACAACCTTTAAAGGTTAGGTTAGGTTTATCGTACGTTCCCGCGACCTCCGGCGTAGGTATGAGATGGTACACCGGAGTGTTCGGGCGGCAGATATCCATAAGGATTTTCCACCCCGGAAACAAAAAATAAATAAATAAAGGTTAGGTTAGGATTATTATTTGTTACGAAGTCCAATTGTTACAGTTTTACAATAGAAATCTTCGTTCATCACACAATCGTCTTCTAATTGCAACTAATAAAAATAATTTGTAAAGGTCTAATTATGTAGAACAATAGTCGTTTGCACAAACCCTAGCCTCAATACTGTAGTGCAAGGTATCAGTAAGAGGCTCTTAGCAAACTTAAAGTGAATGTTTTCTTTTATCATAAAATAATGAAAAACATGAAAAATATTTCACGTAGGTATAAATAATGTATTCGTTTCAATATGAATTTCTCGTTATGTGCATACTTGCATTCACTGAGAAAGATTCGCAAAAATTGATAGCATGAAAAGGATTATTACAACATATTATTAAAAAAGCTTATAATGGTTTCTTTTTAATGTGATAAGGGAACGTTGTGGTTTAAAAGAAGACATAGTGACAAAAATTGAAAAGAGTATGCTTGGATTGTTTGGTCATGTTGAGAGAATAAATGAAAGGAGATTAACAAAAGGTGTTTACAAGGCAAATGTGAGTGGAAACACCGGGAGGGGACGCACTAGAAGGAACTTATTGGCACAAAATACAGATAGTACAGAAGGCAATCACATGTATGTACTTCACTTTTCATACCTACGCTCGGCGGTCGCGCTATGGTTGTCAACTTTGGCTTATACACAAAAAACTATCGTGGTAGTGGCACTCGTTTCTAGTTGTTAGATTTATTATTGAGATTATTCTACTATATTAAAATAAAACAATAAACATAGTACCTATTACAATACAAAAAGTTTACAGAACAAAAACATATAAAATTTTACATTTGTCAATTTTCACTATCGAAAATCCCTAATAACTTCAAAACGGATTCCCCTATTTACACAATTTATTTTGCCCTATCAGTTTTAGACCTAAACCTATCAAGTGACACTAAAAACAACACAATATCTACACAAACAAAAAATCATGTTTTCAACTTACATAATAGTTGGTGGCGTGAATTTACCTTACAAAAAAGTTAATTCGTTTATACTGATTCAAAATAGGAAAATATTATATAAATCAAGCATAGGCATTTTTTGTTGCTCCATTTTTGCACTTCACTGACGCGTGTCTCAAGCGGATGGCATACGCGCTCGCACTACTCCCAACCCGTCCGAGATAACGTGTCCGTGAGCGGTGTCTATGTGTGCGTTGCTCGAGCGCACTTTGTATGTAGATTGACTTCTGTACTATCTGTATTTTGTGTTATTGGTAATGTTCTTCAGAAAGGACAAATGCATAGTACTCGCAACCGGCGTGCGTGTATGACCAGGGGGCCCTAAAAAGGCCAATTTGGCAGATTCATAAAAGGATAACATTATGAATTATAAAATGCCGAAGACAGTCCGTGTTTTTCTATTTTCGCTGCACTACGTAGGTACAATCAAAGAGATTGGGATTGAATTGATTGGTTTTTAGCACAGACAAAAAAAATAACTGAAAAATCCTTCACCAATGGGATTTCATACGATTAACTTAACAGCTAACTGTCCATTCTGTTATCCTTTTATGATTCTGCCAAAGTGGCCTTTTAAGGCCCCCAGATGTATGGAACGTGAATGAAGCAAAAGGAGTGTGGCAGCATCTATTTCGCCACATGCGAACTACTCATCCCAGTGACGTCGCGCAAAATCCTGAGTTACTGCAGAGTTTATCGCGGGACCAGAATATATACAACGTCCCGACGTCAATCGTTACCACCAGACACAACACCTGTCTGATCGGAGATTCCTCCTTTTTCTATGGAGAACGAGTGAACTTTACACTTTATGCCTCTATACGTAAGAATCGTAGCAGGGTGGTACCGTTACTCAATAAGGCATCTGTGAATAGAAGAAAAAAGCAGGAAATGGCGAAACCTCCGGGTGACACACTCGCATGGAGGTTTCGCCTTTTCCTGCTTGTATCGATAGCTATATTTCAATAAGATAAACGCCAGTTTATTTTTGGCGGCAACATCATCATCATAGTCACATTGCGGGGCAAAGGCTTCTTCTCAATCAGAGAAGCATTGATCGCCACACTTGCTCAAGGCGGATTGCCTATTTCGGGCTTACGCTAATTATAAGCCCAGGTTTCCTCAAGATGTTTTCCTTCAAAGCCAGTGATGTCCAAGATAAACTAAGAAAGTGCATATGAATAAATTGAAAAAGTCACACTGGTTTTTGCCCGGATTTTAACCTACAATTGTGTGCATGAGGTCGGAGCAGCAAGTCTACTTCCTCCAACATCTCTTTCGGCCGTTATGTCAGCTCAAGGCTCCTATAAAACCATGTCTTTTTCATATTCACATTATATATTTCTACTCTTAGGGCAAAATTCACACATCACACTTTGACTTTACTTTGCTTTGTTTTGTTAGTCTATGCTACACACGAATATGAACCGTAAAAGCGAGTAATGTTCATATTTGTAAAAGCGATTGTGAGCAATCATTTCATATACGAATATATTTTGATATTAAAAATAAGGTTCATACTCGTATGAAGCTCGGGCTTCCGATCTGTGAATCTTGCTGTGTAAAGCACAGAGGCACAAAGTTATTTAACGTTATTTGGTTGGCTTTATTGAAAACACTAGCTGCGCCCCGTGGTTTCACCCGCATAAGTTTCGATTTCGTGGGAATATCGGGATAAAAAGTAGCCTATATGTTAATCCAGGGCGTCAGCTACCTCCATACCAAATTTTATCATAATTGGTCTAGCCGTTTGAGCGTGAAGAAGTAACAAACATATAAACACACACTCACACTCACAAACTTTCGCCAATATTTCGTAAATATACGCCTAAAAATATATTACCAATATCATAATGGCTGTCAGTAAAACAGCAGGTCTATAGACAGTTATTGTTTTTTAATTAACCCGATGGTTTCGTATCGTCAGATCATTTGTATCGTTGTTTAATTTACATTTATTTTAAACCTGGACACAAAAGACCATTCTGTAAAGTGACGGGTATACAAAGTGAACCTTAATGACATCTGTTGGAGTCGCTTTCGATTGACGTCTTCGATAGCTCAAGAATCAAATGTAAATTAGGTACTTATTTGCTTTTCTTTCGGTTCTTACTATTCACTCTTTATTTTCCCACACACACACACATTACACACACACCCACACACACAGTAGGTACATTTTCTAATGTTTGGTACTTACGTAGAATTCCGTGTAGTAACAACATTAGCTTAGGGTCGGTCCTAAGTACCTACGTCAATTCGCTTTAAGACTATAGTAAATACACGTCCTTCCTAACCCCAAAGTTGTTGATCTTATTTTCCTTGTCCACTTTGCCTAATAATGCTTAGGTTTAGCGTTTAGAAAAACGGTTGTCTACACAGGCCGTATTTGCAGTACAGTTGAGGAAAAAAAAAACACGTAATTAAGCCTTCTAAAAACTGGGCAAGATTTAAAAACCACATAAGCTTATGTAGTAGTTGAACTCATTATGAATTCGCAATCCGCGAATACAAAAACAAATACAATGGGTCTGGTCTGTGGCTGCAACAATGCATGCATTCATCCAACCATACATTTTATTGTTCCCACTTCTTTCGCCACATATTCGCAGACTCATTCAATTAATTTATTCATTAAAGCGTTTAGAGGTCTTAATGCTTTCAGAATGTGGCTTGAGGGCGCGCGTTATTTAGTTATAAAAGCTTTTGTGCTTATAATTAACATTGGTCTCGTTGGTCTCGTGGTCGCAAGCGCGACTGCAGAACGTGGGGTTTTGGGTTCGAATCCCAGGTTGGGCAATGAGTTATTGGGTTTTTCCGTAAGGAATTTCTTAGTGACAGCCCGGAGTTTGGAAGTTGTCGGTGTGATACCCCCGTGGCTCGCTATTCACGTTAAGCTGTCGGTCCTGCGCCTGTTCTCCGGTCGTGTCGGATAGCGTGCCGTCCCATCGGACTATTAGAGTGAGGAAACAAGGTATGCACCTGTGTCTGCGCAAACACTTCTGCACACGTGTGAACTATAATATCTTCCGCGCCGAAGGCTAGTTTCCGTTGAGATTCGCCGCCATGGTCGAAATACTGTCTGGAGGACTTTGATTATGTAGGAATGTGTTCATTTTGTGTTTGTGAGCTTAGAGAGGTTTTAAGGGGCTCATGGAAAATATCTTCAGTTAAAAACTTGGGTTTTTAACTTAGTGGCAAGCTTTGATACGGAGAAATCTCCGACGCCGCTACACGCGCGTCTAAAGTTACTTAAAGTCTGTCAAGTTCATGAAATGGCGACAACGTGAAATCGATATCAGTCGGGTACTTTTCTGGGTAGCATGTTTATTTTTACTAGGAACAAATTAACGTTGTTTCTTAGTAAGAATATCTGAAACGCAAAACTCAAAGCATTTATTTCAATTTTCAACAAGCATTTTGGTGTTATCAATAAACCTATCTAATCATTTGATTCACGAGAAAACTGTGTCGAGTCTCATACCTAAGGAATACTTTGAACTGCCTATTTACGAGTAAGTAGGTATGCAACCAATAGAAATATGTGAGCACCATGTATCAATCACATAATTGATTTACTGTCATTGCTTCATTTTTAATTCTTTTTACATTTTGTGGTAGACTATTTTTATTCTAGGTACGGTCACCTGCAAAAGTGCATGGATACCCTAATGGCTATTTTCCTATGAACGTTTGAGTTCAAGTTTTCTAAAATAAACTTGATGGTGTTGGTTTCTTCACAACTGTGACTAATTTACGAAACGTAAGTAAGCAGTTGGGAAGAAACGTATTGAGAAAGGAGTTACACAGCTAATATATTTATCTAACTATTACATTACATTTGCTAGCATATGAAAAAAAAATTCTCGCTTCACACGATTATATTTCTGAACTATCCATGCACTTTTGCAGCCCTACTGTACATCGTTTTCACATATAATTATATTATGTATACAAGACCATGTAAAACATTTTAAAAGAGTAACGGTGGAGTTTCTTACCCATTCTTCTCCATACGAAAACTATACCTTTTGGAATGGGCGACTAGAATCGATTCTATTTAGTTGTAATTTTTGACGTTCAAAAGTGCCTTTAATGTGCCTATTTGAAATAAATGATTTGACTTTGACTGAAAGTCTGACAACCAGTCTTACCAAACGGGGTATCTATTACCCCATAGATATCTATGTATTACCCAGTAACTGGGTTGTGGAGGTCAGATAGGCAGTCGCTCCATGTAAAATACTGGTATTCAGCTGCATCCGGTTAGGCTGGAAGCCGACCCCAACATAGTTGGGAAAAGAACCGCCACACGTCAAAAAATCAAAAACGTATCCTCGGCGTGTGGTCGAACCGTGGCGTGCTGGGCACATTTTGGTTTGTCATCTATACATGACTGTGGCGGACAAAAGGTTAAGGATCTTACTATGGCTTTAAGCTTAGGGTACAATAAAATTACGGAGAGCATAACAAAATCCTTCCCATACCTATTCGTTTTAATATCGTCGTGTAATATTTCGACGCCGAGACTACAACATGTCATGTACAGTCACCAGTGGTAACAAGATTGATCTCTAAGTGTAAGGTTTTCCTCCATAGGAAGTTATAATTTCCGTCAGGCCCCGCGTAAAATGTCATTTTGTGAATCCTGCGTACATTTCGTACAACAAAGTATGTGTTGTGTTAGCAGGGTTTAAGTACGACATTAGGTTGTAAATTGAGTCTGTTGTAAGAAGATGTGATGGTTTTATGAAGTGGTAATGTAATGTAACACAGTAATATACCCTAAAAAGTATACGTTTTTGTAGTAGGTTATTATGTTTTTATACTAGCTTCTCCCCGCGGCTTCGGCCGAGTGGATGTCGGAAATTATCCCACGGTCGGGAACGACAAAAAGTAGCCTACGTCTTTCTATTTATATTATTTAAGTCAGTCAGACATATCGTGACCCCTCCGTGACTCGGAAAGCACGTTAAGCCGTTGGTCCCGGCCGTCATTCGTCGATCTTTGACAGTCGTTATGGGTAGTCAGAAGCCTGAAAGTCTGACAATCAGTCTTAACAAGGGGTATCGTATTGCCCAGTAACTGGGTTGTGAAGGTCAGATAGGCAGTCGCTCTATGTAAAATACTGGTATTCAGCTGCATCCGGTTGGACTGGAAGCCGACCCCAACACAGTTGGGAAAAGGCTAGGCAGATGATGATTTATATTATTTAAGTATGGTTACGCTGAAATAGAAGTATCTAGTAGGTGGATTTGATAAATAGATGATCCTGACAATGTAGGTACCCTAATGACAGGAAAAATATTAAAAAACATCGGACGGGTTATATTGTTGAGTACAAAACAAAAAGAAAATTCTCATAAAGGGTAATAGGTAAATCCCTTCCGTCAAAAACACAATTTATCATCATTATCAAGTTATCGGACGTCCGGGAAAACGGTCATTGTTGAACACTTACGGGTCTTTTCCGAGATTCCCATGAGAGATGACTTCGCAACTGCAACCCACGTGACCCTTTTCGGAATATATGAAGGGCCATGAAATAAAGAGGTTATGACACCATTATTCTAGAAAAAAATATTGTTTGAGTTTATGTGCCACCCTGATCAGCGGGCCTATAAAATTTTATGTTACCAAACAAAATCGTTCTATCATTGTATGCGGTGTGACGTCGGAAACGAAATGATTGATTTCTGGAATTATGTTTCTAATAAATTTATTATATTTTATTTTATTTATTACATTATAGTTTTCGGTAGACAGTAGTCTTATTTCATCCTGCCACGTCAACTTGGGGTTGACCAGTCCAAAGCTAAGCTGCGGACGGCTCGCATGATTTATTTGACATATGGTGAATTATTGTACCTACATGATATAGAATAAAATATAGCTGCAGTCTGTCGATACGTCTTAGTCTAGCTTTCTCTTTTTTAAATCACAACATATTTCCTGAACTGAAAATGCTGGGGTATTTATGAAATTCTCGGTGCATTTTTCCGCACGTTCATTCGGAGAACTGAAGGGCACGAGTAAGCGATATTGGGGTTGCGTAAGTATAAGCCATGACGACTGTTATGATTTCGACCTTATAATATTTCAATTCAAAACGATGAAAGAAAACATCGTGTGGTATGTTCTAGAACTAAAACTAAAATCGAAAACATGTGACGGCCACCAACGCACATGGAGCCCGCGTGGGACATTATAGACCTGTCTCTCTCTCTCTCTCTGGCCGGTTTCTCAGCAGTGGGAACATTAACGGCTGATTATGCTATGTTATGCTAATATTTTAATTAATGAAAAAACACCTAAGATTCTTCTTTGCATTTTTTGTCACTCATGCAAGATTCAGGCATGCAAACTCGCTGATGTATAGGTATGAAGGATGTATAGCCAGTGCCAGTGGAGTAAATAGTGATTTATGCAAGAATGTTGTCATAGAATTAACTTATTGCCGCAAATTGTAAAATTGGAAATAAAGTTATTATTATTTTATTTTTATTTTCATATCTCGGGACCATGGGGTCCCGGTCCTTTGGAAGGTGTACGAGGGGCCGAAGCCAACTCGCAGAGGCCCTTTAGGAAATTTTAATGAAATTCCATATTTGACGATTATCTCTGTAGGTATGCACTATGCAAGTGCACCCAAGGATAACCCTCGGTTGGTACTTTTTATTTTTCCATTTCCTGCAATAGTAGAACTATTGCAGGAAATGGAAAAAAAAGTACCAATTAAAGACTATGCAAGTACAGACTATGGGTTTGGGTGGCTAAAGTGGACTGGTTACCAAGAACTATGGAAGAACTATTATTATTATAGCTGTGGTGTATGTTTGAAAACGTTTGCATAAGTTCAACTCTTGAATGCTTGGATTTACTTCTAAAGAACAAAATGCGGAAACCACAAGCACATTTTTATTGCAGTCGCAGTATGTTAAATAACGGCCAGCGAAATACATTTCAGTGTCTCAAGTATTTCTGAGGGTTACACTCTCTTGAGGAGCATGTTAGTTCGTTTTAAAGTTAAACGTTGCTTGAAGCAGTAAAAGCCGAGAAGTACACTCTTTCATATAAAACGATGTGGATTTTTTTTCTTATACAAATGCTACGTACTACGTTATTCCTTTTTTGTGGCCGCGCGTGCTCATATAGGCGTCAAATCTCACATTATACATAGTTGCGAATTTGTGATTCATGAGGAAAAAATCCAATACGTAGATACTATGCCTTGATTTTATTTTATTGTGTGAGCTGGAAATGTTCTGTAATTTTTTATTTGCTCTTCTCGAGTAGGAATCCTTTCACGAGATATACGTATGTATTGCATGGCTGGATAGAGCTTCGAGCGTCGAACATGCTTCTTTTGTTCCATTCCTCTTTTTTTACTTTCGCACTTGCCAAAGACTTTATTCCTGAGGCGTTTAGTACCTATTTTGCCTTGGTAACTATTATAGGTTTATTTCAGTACGTTTTTGTTTTCCGTCTGTTTAATCATTCAACTTTATCAGGCACTTTAGGTACTTTCTGTAAATTATTTCAACACCACTGCTCTCAAAACGGTGAAGGAAAACATCGGGGAGAAACCGATATGTCCTAGAACCAAAAATTCGAAGACCCGTGACCTCTACCATCCCGTACTGGGCCCGCGTGGTGAATTACGGCCCACTCCCTCTCACCGAGAGGAGGTTAGTGTCCCAGTGGTTGAATCATTATAGACTGATTTGTAATCATTCAACGGGATTATTATGGTAGATACTAATGGCGGAAAGGTGCTTATTTTAATTTCCTTTGTTCACTAAAATTATCTTTGTAGTATTAAAGGTGCTTACGTATAATTCCGTAAAATTTGGTCATTAATTATATATTAAATCGGCCTCATTACAAAATGAGTTCTAACTTTAGTCCTAGCTTAAACCATCAAGCTTGTTATCGGATTTTGAACTTTGTTCCGAGCAAGGTAATTTCATGCAAACTTTCAAGCCCTTATTTTTCGTAATGAATGAACCGATTTTAATGAAACTTCATACGCATAAGCAGGATACAAAGGTCTAAAAAGTTAGTAGAGAATATTTTCGAAATGTCTTATTTAAAAAAAGATCATCATCATCTGCCTAGCCTTTTCCCAACTATGTTGAGGTCGGCTTCCAGTCTAACCGTCTAAAAAAAGATACTTAACTGGAAATCTCTGTTTCTATGGAAAATTTAAAATCGGTCTAATTTGGCTGTAACACTTATTTTTCGAAAAAGTTCTCTACTAACTTATTAGACCTTTGTATCCTGCTTAAGTTATGAAGTTTAATTAAAATCGGTTAATTCATTTCGAAAAATAAGGGCTTGTAAGTTTGTATGAAATGCCTCTTAATATAAAACTTACAACTTAGACTCGGTGTTAACGTTATTTTTGTAATTCGAACTTTAGGTTTGTCAGAATGAAGTTCCAAATAAAAAAATGGCTCGATGGTTTAAACCTGTGTCTAGGCATAAACCTTGTTTTGTAATAAGGCCACTCGAATATTCTAATCGTCTTTTATTCATGCTTATTGTTGGTACACGTGGCAGACATAAAATTAAATGTGTTGTGTGTGTGTGTTGTTGTTGTGTGTGTGTTGTGTGTGTTTGTGTTGAAAACATTAAAGAATACGGCACTCTTTTCCATTTTAGACTGAGGTAAATGCTTGACGTTAACATTCTAATTATGCTTTAATAACTCAGTTATAAAAAAACCCGTAATTTTAATGTACACTTAACTTTATTTCGTTTTAACGAAGCTTTATAATGCTCCGGACATTCTTCTCGACTTACGCTTAACGATTTATTTCAGACTGCTGTTAGTCGATGGAGAGAATATCAGATATCAGGACATCGGAGAACAGGCCTTTTGTTAGATTACGCCAAATTAATTAAGTAAATCAGATTAGGCATACTTGTCGTTGACAGAAGGTGCGGTCCTGCCATTAAGTAATGGATCTGATTTCTTCAACCAAAGTTGATTACAACAACGTCCGAAAACAAACCAAAAAAAAAACTATGTCCCTCTTTTTCTCGCTACCCCTCGTCTGTTAGGTAGACTTATTAAGTTCGGTAACAGTAGGTTCGGTAACGGTACAGTAATTGTCTCATTCAGTGACCGGTTGAGCTCATATTTGAATGGGATCGAACCGTGAAATACAAATAGTATGTGAACTATATTTTATTATTATTATTAACATTTAAAACTATTTACACTAGGTACTAAAAGTGACAAACTAACTACATATACAAATAAATACAAAAACAAAAGGACACTTAGGCGTCGAAGTACTCGTCCGCATCACTGTCAACGTGTGAAACGTGCCCAGAAGACTGGCAGCATTGCCACGTTGAATGGCAAATAGAATAAAAAACTCTGACAACACAGTCATGAGATAATATATTTGTATGAGATTTAGGTAACTGCTCTTCATAAAAATACACATAAAATGCCTCATATCCGAGGTAATCTCTCAGTCATGACGAATATTACATCACTGTTGTCGGATCGTTTTGACGTACGTGATGCATGAGGACGAAAGGGCACGCACAGCCATTTGTATACTGTTGGATCAACATTTAGCTTACATTATAATACCCTTTTATGTTTCAATCATTTTGTTTGATCCAATGTTCAGGCATTTTGGCTGTTCATTTGCTTCGAGTTTTCGGTAACCTCATCGTGGAAAAAATCAAGGAAATTCCTGAAAAAAAAATAGCATGGTTATGTAAATAGGTACTTTATCAAATTATGTGTTTTTAATAACGGTAAGTATGAATATTCGGAGCTTAGAACTTAGAACAAGTTGATGGGAAATTGCGAAATTCTGCTCACGTTTTAAGTGAGAGTGTCGTAGTTTTCGGTACGAAGAAGATATTAGAACCGTATGACTGAGGCGTTAGTAAGTGTGTGTGGCTGCGTTCCCCTTAATCTAATATCTCATTGGGCTCATAACTGTAAATCGATCTGTCTTACGTGAATTCAGAATTTCAGGATGATTTTACGTTAACTTAACTTTTTGTTATATACATACAAGGACATAATAAAATCCTGCTTGGATCTGTAGGTATGCGATAATTTCTTTGTAGTATGTTCTGTGTAACAAATGCTTCGTGAAGGTATCATGCAGAACTGGCAAAATGTGATCCTACGATCACATTTCGCCAGTTAGTACATAGGTACATACTCAAAGAGATTTAAAATACTATAGAGGAGGTAATACTGAGGTATCAGAAGTATTTTCATAGGAAAACTGTGATCCCATGACTCGCCATTCAGCATAATATAAATGACATAATATCCAAGTTTGACACGATGCACTGCTAACGACACCAACCTTTGCTTACTAACCGTCAGATAGTTTGACACAGAAGATACTAGCGAAATAAAATAAATGTTCCGTTATATTATCACTACGAGGTTTGCAATACCACAATATACCTACCATTAATTTTTCCATTTTTTTCCCATTGTGTGCAAAAGAAAACTATTTTCGAAGTAAGTAATTTTCTTTTGCACACAATGAGACCTGTCAGGTTTATGACACGAGATATAATGTGCTTTGTCCCGTCTACCGTAAGTATATGAAAAATGTTTTTGTATGTAACCATACCTCTTCGGGCGTGATATTAAGTTATCGTTTACTAAGTAGGTACCTGTAGAATGCTGTTGATCCCAATGATATTATAAAGGAAAGATACGCTACGTTCATACCACAAAATACAGACAGTACAGAAGGCAATCACATATATGTACTTCACTTTTCATACCTACGCTCGGCGGTCGCGCTATGATTGTCAACTTTGACTTGTTCACAAAAATCTATCGCGGTAGTGGCACTTGTATCTAGTTGTTTGATTTATTGTTGAGCTTATTCTACAATATTAAAACAAAACAATAAACATAGTATTACAATACAAAAAGTTTACAGAACAAAAACATATAAAATTTTACATTTGTCAATTTTCACTATCGAAACTCACTAAAAACTTCAAAACGGATTACGCTATTTACACAATTTATTTTGTCCTATCCGTTTCAGACCTAAACTTAACAAATTACACTAAAAACAACACAATATCTACACAAACAAAGAATCATGTTTTCAACTTACGTAATAGTTGGTGGCGGGAATTTACCTTACAAAAAAGTTACTTCGTTTTTTACCCGACTGCGGCGAAGCCCAAAAGGAGGGTTATGTGTTTGACCTGTATGTATGTATGTATGTATGTATGTCCGTTTCTTTGTTCCCTCGTAACTTCTAAACGAATGAACGGATTTTAATAAATTATACGTCTTTAGATTTGTCTTGGTAGCGCGAGTGTCACTGAGTATATCAAAATTGAAAAAATATAAAATGGCCGATTTTTGTCGCAATATTATGTCTTCAAAAAAAAATATTTTTCTCGAAACCTATCGAGTGGGATATCAAAATAAAGGGGTTTTAAAGGTGATTTCAAAAATATATACAACTTATATGGTTAAAAGTAATTCAAAGTGACAAATCGTAAAAAACACGTACCAAGAGCTAACTCGTCTGCGAAATCTTTCAAATTTGTGAACTAAAAAGCTGGCAATAAAAAACAAGTAATTAAAAAAGTTGTAAGCAGGCGGGACCCATACCATTTTTTTATTACATTTTCAAACTCAAATGGGTCCCGCCTGCTTCCAACTTTTATTTAATTTAAAATGGCCTTGTTTTTAGCTTTTCAGTTTTTTTTAACTCAATTTTTTTACCGCAGTCGGGTTTTTTAGTTTTTTTAATTACTTGTTTTATACTGATTCAAAATAGGACTATTATAAATGGCTACCTATCTAAGCTCGATTTATATAAATCGAGCTTAGATAGGTAGCCATTTTTTTGTTGCTCCATTTTTGCACTTCACAGACGCGTGTCTCAAGCGGATGGCACCCGCGCTCGCGCTACTCCCAAACACTCCGAGATAACGTGTCCGTGAGCGGTGTCTATGGGTGCGTTGCTCGAGCGCACTTTGTATGTAGATTGCCTTCTGTACTATCTGTATTTTGTGTTCATACTGAGCGACGTTCTGTATTGTTGCGTTGTTATTACAAAGTACTCACATATGTGTGTAGGTGTATAGTAGTTTTCAACTACTTCGATAATTCGAAACGCATGACACAGAAAGAGATAGCTATCTGTAGTGTCTTGCTCGCTACTATTAGCGGACTAAATGAAACTACAACAATTGTCTGAATTTGTCTCCAACAATTTGCGCGTGCTAGTGCGATATCTATCTCTTTAATATTATATCATTGGTTGATCCCGTATTAAAGGTGCAGATGATATCGATGGCTCATAACTACACCAAGCCTCTCGTGCAGGCACGCTTCGATTATCAACTGTTTTCCGCGTAGACAGACTGCTGCATAATTATCTTCTTTTTCATTCGCACAAGAAAAAGAGAAATATATCAACGTCACTAGCGAAGAAAAGAGACAGAGTAAGAATATTTATTTCTGTCCATTAGTGCGTGTCGGCTAAGCACACAAGTTTGACGTTTATGAAGGAGTAATAAAATAATACACTGCGATTAAACTGAAAATAAGATCTTTTTCGTGCATAATTCAATAATACTTAGTACATTTGCGCAACTGTGAAAATGGTAAGGTGCAGTGTAATAAGCTGTAAAATGATAGTAAGAAGAAGATTGAGAGATTTTTTGGTTCCTTTCGGTGACACGGATACCATGAGTCTATAGATTACTCTGTCTATGGTTTCCCGCCATTTGTGGAGAACTGACAGTTGACACTAGTGACAGCTACCTCACTACAGATGTGCATGAGATAGTGTTTACATATCTGTCTCGGTTTGGACATAAATGAAACCCGCGGATAGTTTTATACTTGTATTTCGACACAGAATAGGTTTTTTACAATTATTTAGTGGAGCGATCAACGTTATGCAAAATGAAAATAATAAAAGGTAAGGTGGGGTACCTTGAAAAAACTAAGAAAAAGAATAAACTCCTAACTATTTGCTTCGTCTCAGATGAACGAAGCTTGTTGCTATGAAGGTAGCACTAGGCGCCAACAATATCTATTAAATAAATACTCTACAAAAAGACAAAACACTATACGTCATTACGCAAAAATACCTAGAAAGAAGAATGAAAGAAATAACATAATTTTATTTCACCCAGGTTATGCATGGCATGCAGTAATCACACTCAAAAAAAAAAACAGAAAAACATAGAATAGTAATCGTATGTGCCTAGGGCTTGTAAATATTCGAAGTTTTTAGATATTCGAATATTCGATATTTTTACAGACAGTATTCGAATTATTCGAATATTAGCTTTTTCCTTTGAAACCAAGTTAAAATTTTGAAGGGACAACATGCATAATCAATTAATACACAAGTTTGAGTTGATTATTTTTATTATATAAAATTGAATCACCTTTAAGCAACATAGTTTGATATTATAATGAAAAACAAAAAACAAATCAAAAATATTAATTAAACAAACCAAACAAAACAAAAATATTTTTAATTAAAATTTACACCTACTGCGTGAGTAAATCAGTAAACCTAACAAAACTTAAGTTTTAGGTTCTTAGGCACTTGAGAATTTTACATTTGGCATATACTCCATCAGCAGTTCGTAAAAAATAATTCCAAACAGAAGACTTGTCCGACTTACTTTTGGTATACTTTTTAAAATCTAGCTTTTCTTGCTCCATGACTTTATGATATGATGTCCTGTAAAAAATTAATGATTCAGTAATAACAAGATACACTTTTTAAGTTTTTTATTTTTACAAAATAAACTATTTCACTAATCCAGTTAAACCTGTTGTTTTTGTGCAGGCTAACAAAACTCTATTCTAAGAATATTAAATAGTAAACAACTAAAAATGAATTAAAACATAATTATTACTATTGATTGGGTTTCTTGTCAGGTTATGGGCACTATTGACTCTTAATCACGCTCAAAAATATCCGAAATGTTATGCGTAATTTGCATAAATCATGATGGTCAAAAATCCTTTATTAAATCTATTGATTAATCATCGACAACAACTACATCACTATTTTAAATTTTACGTTAAAGAGTTACCCTAGAAATGTTATTTTATTATTTTCTTGAAATGAATTTAAAGTAAGTGCAGGTGAATTGGGCATAATTTGAAAAATAAATACTATTAAAATACATTAGGCATTTACTGATTTTAGTTTAATTGAATAGGTATATGATTTAACAAATAACAACCACAACATTATCTCGTTCACTTTCGAATATTTAAGAGCACGTAAATTCTAAGTTAAAGTAAAATTAGTCCAATTACTTTATTAAAATTAGATAATTTATCAAATATAAAGAATTCTAAATTTACTTACATGAAAAGTACTAATGCTGGTTGCTAATAACACTTTGTAACAAAAAACGCTCAAAACTTTGCCAAATTTCAAACACAAAACAAAAATAGTATTGCTTCTGCCACGCTCTGTGCAAAACTGACTTGAGTGAGCCGCATGGCGCAGGCGGCAGGGCGCGACCGGATGGGGGCGGGGCGGAGTGGCGCCGCCGGCACTGTGTGTGTACGTGTGAAGCGCGGTCTGTAGGTAACAACTTGTAAGACAGACGTAGTTCGTATTTTCAAACATAACTAACAATTATTCGAATATTCGAATTTAACATCAGTCAATATTCGAATAGCAAAAATGATCGAATATTCGCATTATTCGAATATTCGAATTACAAGCCCTATATGTGCCTCACGGCTGCGCTCAGCATAAATGTCAGACAACAAATACCTGACGCTGGTTTTTTAACTGGACCCAATGTTACGTGGACCGAAATAAAATAAAAAACCGGTCAAGAGCGAATCGGACTCGCGCACCGAGGGTTCCGTACAAATTGATAGATAGGTATGTACGAAATTGTAGGTATGTAACTACAAATTTACGGTTTTCGGATTTATACCTTTACCTACTTGTGTTACATGACATGGCTTCTTGCCAAATTTCATGATTTCATGATTCTAGGTCAACGGGAATTACCCTATAAATTTTGATTCCATTGAGTGTCCGAGGACCGGTCGAAGTGGAGGTGCTTGGGGGAGGCCTATGTCCAGCAGTGGACGTCTTTCGGCTGAAATGATGAGTGTCGAAATATACGTTTTTTCCGGGATAAACGGCCGTATCTTTTATTACGTTAAATTAAGAAGTTTGATTTTTTCACAGCTTCAAGAAACTGTAGACCTGAGTAACTATATGGTTTAATTTCAAGTCGATACCTCCACGCCACGCGTTCTTGAGATAAAGGGTCTTGACAGACAGACGGATAACATAGTGATCCTATAAGGATTCCGTTTTTTTCCTTTTGAGGTACGGCACCCTAATAATCTATGAGATATTTGCTTCAAAATAATTAAGTATAGATAATAATATAGTGGTGTTTATAGAAAGAAATAAAATGGTATGGTTGCACAAGAAACAAAGGACTGTCGTCAATAAATTATAGATAACCTTATCATTATATCAATTAAACGATCAAATTGAGCATGTCGGGCTTCCGATCATGTTTACCTCTAAGTTCAATACTTACGTATATTTCTGATCATTCATCAATAAATTTGGCTTCTCATATATTGGGTTAATATCTCATCCTTTCCGTCATTCGATACATTGTACTGAAACAATTTGTCATCGCCATGGGGTTATGCGTCAGCATTATTCAGGAAGGTTTTCGATCCTTTTTTTTTGTATCTAAGCGGTTTATAAATGGCATATACCTACTGTGTATTGTATTATATTTATAAAGGTTAGGTTAGACATCAGCCTTATTGTTTTCAAAATATTAATTATGTTTATTTCAGTAAATAGATAGTAAAAGGGGTGCATTCAGAAAGTTGGCAGTCGTCAGAAGCCCGAAATGACAACCAGTCTTATCAAGGAGTATCGAATTACCCAGACACTGGGTTGTGGAGGTCAGATAGGCAGTTGATCCATGTAAAATATTCGTACTTAGCTGCATCAGATTAGACTGGAAGCCGACCCCAACATAGTTGGAAAAAGGCTAGGCAGATTAATGGATTCAGTAAGTTGGCAACGTCAGAACGATGGAAACTTTCTAAATCCTTTTTGTGGGCACTTGAAACTACATATTATGTTTGTTACACTGATGATATACGAGTAACGACCTATGTTTCTCTTGTGTAATTAGGTAGGTATTGTTTTGTTTAATTTAAATTGAGTAGGTATTTCTGTAGCAGATTCATAATGGCTTCATAAAGGCTTGGCAGATAAATATGATTTTTACCGAAATATGTAATTTCGGTAAAAATCATATTTATCTGCCAAGACTTTTCCCAACTATGTTGGGGTCGGCTTCCTGTCTAACCGTATGCAGCTGAATACCAGTATTTTACATGAAGCGACAGCCCATCTGACCTCCACAACCCAATTACTGGGTAATATGATACCCCTTGAATCCTTGATAAGACTGGTTGTCAGACTTTCGGGTTTCTGACTACCCATAACGACTGTCAAAGATCCACGAATGACAGCCGGGACCAACGGCTTAACGTGCTTTCCGAGGCAAGGAGAGGTCAAGGTATGTAAAGATGGGCATCCATCCACAGACCAATCGCGGCAAGCGTAGCTTAACCTGATCTATCGACCTGTGCGGCTGCTATTATTTAGCTACAGGCCCGTCTATATTTCAGTAAAAAAATTATTATCATCTAAAGTAATAGCTGATAGCCACCATCATCGAATTAGGTCTTAGTTCTTTAAGAGGTAAATAATTATTTAAATATAGATAGATATTCATTATTACAATATTTATTATTGGGTACGAATAGCTTTAATTAATATTGTAATAATGAATATTTATTTTTTATTTATTTATGAAGATTTCATTGAGTAATTAATAAATAAATATTGAAACAGCGTAATATTTGACAGCCATTTGCGACGATATGAACTTCATAAGACAGGAAGGAAAAAAAGAAATTGTTTTTGAAAAGTTAAAACATTGAAGGATACGTAATGAGACACCATAGAAGTTTTATTGTTATTATGTCTAGGGGTGTTAAGTGTCCCGGAAAGTGTTAATTTATTTGGAACATTACTTATTTATTCCCGGAAAAGGGTTAAGGAAAGACATAAACCTTAATGGTTTACACGATTTCCTAATCTTTTCCAACATTCTGCAACAGTAATTCTAGTAAAACTTGGATTGCTTTTAAAAGTTCACGGGAACAAATAAGTACTTTTAAGTTCTCGGCAATTGTTTTTGTATTGTATTATATTGAGCCATGTTTTTGAATTGGGAATCAGGACAGGAATGATTGAGTTTGAAATTACTTAGTACGCATGTACTCGTAACTCTGGATAAGGTACCTATCTCAACTTTTAATTGCTTTGATGCTTATGTTTCGCGGAAACCATATTAGTAAGGTATATTATTACCTATACATATAGGAAACCATTAAAAGATTCGTTGTGCTTGAGGCACGGAGGGTTCTTGATATATGTATAAAGATGGTCACCCATCCACGGACCAACCGCGGCAAGTGCTTAACCAGATCGATCGACCCGTGCGGCTGTTATTACTTAGTCACAAGCCCTTCTCTCTCTTGTATATTAGAGTATAAATATTAGGTTTTATACCCAAGTGTAATAATGTAAATATTCGTATGTCGCTTTTAGTGGCGGATGTGTCCTGATTTCCTGAACATACTCGTAAGTCGTCACTATACAGGATGAATTTTTCAAGTGGTCGTGGATGGCCAAATCCGAATCTATGAGGAATAGCGAAAAGTACTCAAAGGAGTCGCGGGCTCGATTTTGATGAAAACGAAAACTGCATCATTGCATTTTTGAAAAATCAATATTTCTAGCCAGGAATCGAACCCGTTGATTTTGATTAAAAAAAAACACAGTGTATTATTACACGTCTCGATAGTTTCCCTAATAAGGATCAAATTCTGGGAAGTAATGACGTACGGGAAACTAAAGAAAAGAGCGCATTTTTAACAAAATCCCTTTTTTTAGTTTTCTTATGTTACCTACCTATTAAACCTTAACTAACTGTTTAATTGTTCAAAATTATGACCATTGTTTTCAATACATAGCTGGATTCGACGTCTTAAGGATTGTCCTGCATCCAAAATTTGAATTTAGAACATAATGTTGTAAAGGTGTGTGCTGGGTGTATTGAGCATCATTTCGAACAAGGTACAGGTAATGTCGGTATGAATACTTTAAAATAAGAAGCAGTTTATTAAAATCCAACTTTTTTCTTAAATTTCCCGTATGTCATTACTTCCCAAAATTCGATCCCTATCAGCGACACTATCGAATGGTGTAATAATACAGTGTGTGTTTTTTTTTCAAAATCAACGGGTTCGATTCCTGGCTAGAAATATTAATAAAAGAAAAAAATCCAATGATGCAGTTTTAGTTTTCATCAAAATCGAGCCCGCGGCTCCTTTGAGTACTTTTCGCTATTCCTCATAGTTTCGGATTTGGCCATCCACGCCCACTTTGAAAATTCACCCTGTATATTATACCTACTAACCAACTTTGTACCTACCATATCCGACGAATAAATGTCTTTGTCTTACTTACAGCTGCCTTTTTGCCTGTTTTCAACTCGCAAAGTTCTATAGATATTTTTTAAGTTTCTTTCATGTATTCGTTTAACTTTAAACAAGCGATATTAAACTTTTCGTTCCTACTGTACCCCGGTAATTTCAATTCTCTTAACAAGTAAGAATTCTCTATATTATTGTTACAGGAAGAAAAAGACCAGCTGCTAACAACGAACTGCTGGATCACACAGATTTGGACAGACTACCACTTGAGGTGGAACACCAGCGACTTTGACGGCATCGGCGTCATCAGAATACCCTTTGAAAGGGTCTGGAGACCCGATATCATACTATACAACAAGTAAGAGTTATTTTATTAATCTATTAATCACACTAAATTATAAAGGCGAAAGTTTGTGAGTGTGTGTTTGTTACTTCTTCACGCTCAAACAGCTGGACTAATTTTAATAAAATTTGGTATGGAGGTAGCTGACTCCCTGGATTAACATAAAGGATACTTTTTATCCCGATATTCCCACAGGATCGACACTTGTGCGGGTGAAACCGCGGGGCACAGCTAGTAAAGTTATAAATTAAAAATTGTTAACCTACTAATTAAATCTAATATGTAACAAATATAACAAAGTTAAGCTGGAATGAAGTGTTACCACTGCCTTAGTGTGAGTTTTTACACTCACGTTCGATTGCGAGCGCGTTAGTAGGTTTCTCCTAGTGGCCACCAGGTGGCGCTATAACTTTTACCCATATAAAATTCTAAAAACTCACACTTAAGCCTCAGGCTCTAAAATTTAATAAATTATTTTTGATATTGAGTTAGTGGGGTTTTAGGTATTATCCATAAATCTCTTGTAACCAAGCTTTGTGCACGATTGGTTATCCATCCTCTTTAGACTTGTCCTTGCCAAAAGCAACCTTAACCTTTTTTTTTTATTTTTTTGCGGATGGGAAATCATCAAATGACTCCTCCCGCTCTGGGTGGAGCGGAAGGGAGTGTCAGACTCTTACTGACTAAAACCCACCCGTGTTCCTTCCTTAGCCCTTTATGTTCCGGGCCAGCGGTAACCCTTTCGGACAATCCCGCTGACCCGGCAGGCTTCGGCCCTAAGGGGCCCCTCCTCGATGCTGACATCTCTTTGAGGCGCGCGTGGAACACGTACGCGCCGTCCGGCACGGGCCTCGTCCTGATCGGACGGTGAGCTACCCATTACTCTCCGCCCGCAGGCCCGCGCCTACGGTGGCCGGGAGTCATCACGCGGCTCCCGACGCCTGGTGCGTCCCCCGCGGCGGCTGAGACGGGAGGCTCTCTCCCTGAACCGTCCCGCCACCTCCTTCGCTAGCATGACTGCTTCGCAGAAGGAGGTGACTGCCTCCCACTCCCTCTCGCCCCGGACCATGGCTTGCACCAGGGCCGGACGCGAGAGGTCGCCGTCGCTGCCAATCGCCTCTACGAGGACACGGCGGTGCTCCGCCCAAGCGGGGCAGACCTCCACCGTGTAAGCAACCTTAACCTTACCAGTCGATTAATTGAATTTGCCTTTGAACGTGGCAATGCTGACAGCCTTTTGGATACTTTTTCCATTGACAGGGATGTGGACGATTTTTACCCGACTGCGTCAGAAGGAGGGTTATGTTTTTCGAGTGTATGTATGTATGTATATTTCTTTGGCACGCTCTGTAGCCTAATCTGCTTGATCGATTTCAGCTTGAGTGGTGCCGTTAGATTCGTCTTAATTGTGAGAGTGACACTTGGTATATCAAAATTGGAAAAAAATTAAAATGGCCGATTTTTGGCACATGTCTTCAAAAATAATTTTTTTTGTTTCGAGACCTATCGTGTGGGGTATCAAAATAAAGGGTTTTAAAAGGTGATTACAAATATATATATAACTTATATGGTTAAAAGTAATTCGAAGTTACAAATCGTAAAAAAACACGTATCAAGAACTAATCGTTTGCGAAATCTTTCACATTTGTAAACTAAAAAGCTGGAAAAAGAAAAGTAATTTAAAAAATAAAAAACCCGACTGCGAAACTGAAAAGCTACAAACAAGCCCATTTTAAATTAAATAAAAGTTACCCATACCATTTTTATTATATTTTCAAACTCAAACTGAACATAGAGCTAGCATTGATACATAATAATTATATTTTAAAATAAAAATTGACTTAACATTAATAAACTTATTGCATTACTTCTAGCAATTTTTCAGTGTTTGAGTAATTAAATGTCGCTAAGTATTCACTCAACATTTCACTACATTTTTTACAATTTACACTATATATACTTAGAGATTTATTGATTTTATTATATAAGAACGGACCTAAAAATACATAAAATTTATTTATAAATGAAGCGATGTTATTGGTTGGTTTCACACACATCCCTCGCTACGCATCCTCGCACATCTCTGGTGGAAAGGCAGCCTTATGCTTGTATAATGTGTTTAAGTATATTTCACTGTAAATAATTAAACTTATTGAAACTGACTTAATCCTTTCCAAATAAATTAAATTATGGAAGTTTGCTCAACATTATTATTGTTTACTCCATTCAACCTATATAATCTACTGTTTCAAACTTCAATAGCAAAGCTACTAATTACCTTGTCGTGTATTAAGATAATATGCTTTGTTGTTACAATGTATGTATTAGCATACGTGATGGATTCTTGATCAATATTTCCTCAATTATCGAAATTAGCTTAATTAAATCTTAATCCATAGTATTACTAAGGAATACCTACCTATTATTTAGCCTGTAGTTGTGTGAATCAAGCAAAATCAAATCAAATAAAAAATCATTAATTTATTCAAATGAATTGTGTAAAAAGTGCTGAATAGAATCAGCACTTTTCGAACGCCAAAATTACACAAAAAGCCCGCCCCATTTCCAAGTGGTTTAGCTGGCAAGAGAAAGTGGGAAACAAACTCCGCAGCGTCAAATAACTTACCAAAATCCTAAAGAACCAATGCCCACGGAACTAAAAAAGGAAAATCCAAACTGCAATCAGTTATTTCAACTGTAGAAACTTTCTATTATCGTTGGTAAAAAATTACAAAAGGGAGGCAAAGAAAAATGTCGTCACTAATGACGCGAAAAAAATTAAGTGTTCTTTGTGCGTTCTGTGAATTGTGGATCATTACGTATCAGGGCTTAACAGCTCGCTGCGCTGTCCCGGCGCTACGGGCACGCAATTAATTGAACATATTTGTAAAAGTAATGGCATCTCCCACGCCTAATCACGAATAATTCTTATTAAGTATTTATTTTTGGGCTAAATCTACCATATGGGCCCAGTGCGGATTGGAAAAATGTCACATGTCTTCCAATTTTTGGTTCTAGGACATGCCCGTCTCTTTACAATGTTCCTTCACCGTTTTGAGAGCAGTGGTAATAAAATTATTTACGCAAAGTAGGTAAAGCGCCTGCCTGGGTTCGTATCCACGACCTACGTATTCCACATTGGGCACCCGCTTAAATGGCACCTGAGTGAATGCATCTGACTCACAGCGACACATTCACCCAGAGGCCCAAGTCTGCTATTTTTATAAATTCGTCATTCCAACACGATCCCACCACCATCCCATTGTCATTTTGCTAAAAGTTCGTACCTAATCTGCTAAATTCATAATGATTGATCATTGGTCGGTCAATGGCACAGAACATATTTTTCAACACACTTGCTCGTAAAGTGGCTCTTATTGAACCGCTTTTAGGTCCATAATGCAGTGTATTAAAAACGCGTGCTTTTTCTTTACTTTAATCCACAAGTGCTTTATTTCCACAGATAACTATTTACTAGTCGGAGATGCGCGCTTTTTTAATCTCATCAATTCACTTTTTTTTTTAATAGTCTGTATTGTCCTTGGTCCCAAAATTAACTAATATTTATTTACCTTAAGGTGAATGCGCAGGGACCACGGACAATTTAAGGTGAATGCGCAGTGGTAGACCGCGAAATTCAAATTTTCGTAGGTTTTTGCCAATTCAAATTTTCAGGTCAGTGTCAGGTTGTATCTTGATCAAAATATGATTTGCGACTATAACAGGTACGTCTTTACAGAATGATAATAATTCGAATCATTAATACATCTTTCTTATGGAAAAGTTCTTAGGGAAAAATCTAACTTGAAAGATTCTATTCTAATGACTATAATTATGTAAATACATACAGTCGCGAAGCATATTTGATCAAGATACAACCTGATACTGACCTGCAAATTACAAAAAAACGTAAGAAAATTTTAATTATCCACCTTAATTTGTCCGTGGTCCCTTCCGAAACCAAACGGAAAAGACCCTGACTGGCGTTCTATTATTGCGGATTCTAACTGAACTATTGTATATTTCTCTATGCCAATAGTACTTACTTTCTAATTCCATACTAACTAAACTACAATTTGACATACGACAACACTACGATCAGTCTAAACAATATTTTGTGTTTATTATATTTTTTCTATAGGCTGTTTAGAGGTTTTGTCAGTGCCATAGACTAATATATTTAAAATGAGAGTCAGTGCTTTTATTTACACCTGCGCGCGCATCGCTAGTGCTGGCTAGCACGGCGCGCGGAAAAACAAAACTAGCGCTCCATTTTGCAAACAAGTTAAATATTTAACAATACAATAGTCTGTTTTTTTCCTCGCAAGTGTGTTCAAAAACGTCGTATGAAACGCGTGTGCATTGATCATTAGACTCTCGGCTACCGCCTCGAGCATAATGATCAACATAGCACACATGTATCATAATGTACTAATATGATACTCGTAACGAATTAAAAGCAATGATAGACCATTCTGACACTATTGTAATAGCAGACTTGAGGCCCAGGTACCATTTAAGCGGGTGCCCAATGTGGAATACGACACTCGTAAGTCAGGGCCAATACCACTGGGCCAGCACTCCTCTTTCTCGAAGAGAGGAGGCCTGTGTCCCAGAAGTGGGAACATTAATGGCTGATTATGCTTTGGTATTTATTACCCGACTGCGGCGAAGCCCAAAAGGAGGGTTATGTGTTTGACCTGTATGTATGTATGTATGTATGTATGTATGTATGTATGTCCGTTTCTTTGTTCCCTCGTAACTTCTAAACGAATGAACGGATTTTGATAAATTATACGTCTTTAGATTTGTCTTAGTAGCGCGAGTGTCACTGGGTATATCAAAATTGAAAAAATATAAAATGGCCGATTTTTGGCGCAATATTATGTCTTCAAAAAAATTTATTTTTCTCGAAACCTATCGAGTGGGGTATCAAAATAAAGGGTTTTTAAAGGTGATTACAAAAATATATACAACTTATATGGTTAAAAGTAATTCGAAGTGACAAATCGTAAAAAACACGTACCAAGAGCTAAATCGTCTGCGAAATCTTTCACATTTATTTTGTAAACTAAAAAGCTGGAAATAAAAAAAGTTATTCAAAAAAATAAATAAACCCGACTGCGGTAAAAAACTGAAAAGCTAAAAACAAGTCCATTTTAAATTAAATAAAAGTTGGAAGCAGGCGGGACCCATATCATTTTTATTATATTTTCAAATTCAAATGGGTCCCGCCTGCTTCCAACTTTTATTTAATTTAAAATGGACTTGTTTTTAGCTTTTCAGTTTTTTACCGCAGTCGGGTTTATTTATTTTTTTGAATAACTTTTTTTTGTTTATTGGAATCGCTGGGAAAGCGTAGTGATTATGGTACAGGGTGATTGGTAATCTGAATTTTACCCTAAAAAGGTTTATAGTAGAACTGGCCTTTGCCCAGGAGTGGGACAGCGCAGGCTAATTAAAAAAAAAAATTGTAGAACTTAATTCAAAAAAATCATCTCACACTACTAATTCAAAAAAATCATCTCACACTACTTATGTAGTGTGAGATGATAGGTTCTATTATTTATTTTCTAATTATTTTTTTTTTAGGAAAAAAACGAAAGCAATATTTTTGATCGTGGAATGAAGGTGGAAGGACGAAAATTGTGGCTAAGATTTGTAAAGGACTACCCACTGCTTAGGCTGTCTCAAAATCAAAACATTTATTTAAATTAAACCAATTATCTACAGGCACTACCAAATTGCCGAGGAGTCGGTCTGTCAGAAAGATGAAGCTAGTCGCCCATTCCAAGGTGTAGTACCTTGTTCTGTGTAATGTGTCCTTTAGAGAAAAACGGGTAAGAAACTCCACGGACGAATATTGTTACAGAATATTGGTTACATTCCCCAAGTTACAGACTAAGTTGATAGATAGTTCAACAAACACTGTTATAAGCAGCTGTGTGACTGTTTACGATGGATGAGGCTTAGTAGTGAATGAAAAGGGTTTAACAGTTGACTGTCGCCTCCGGGATGATAAATGATGATGATGATTTTGCATTCAACACAAGTACAGGATTAAGTTGTGAAAATGGACATCGTGGGCCTTGCTGATCCCAAATACAGGGGCACTCCGGTAGTGCTGACAAAAGTGAAAACAAAACACAAACATAATATTTTGACATCACTCACTGATATAAGTATCGGATATACATTAAGGCTGCTTTTCCACCAGAGATGTGCGAGAATGCGTAGCGATTCTATTGGTTCTTTACAAACACATCCAGTGTTTGTGAAGAACCAATAGAATCGCTTCATTTACCTCGCCTCGGTCAGCACAGCTGTGGTGGAAACGGCTCAGCGGAGCTAGATTTTTGCGCATACAAAACAAGCGAGGGAGGTGTGCGAGGGATGTGTACGAGGGATGTGTGCGAGGGATTGTTTATTGTTAATTATAACGGTAACACCAATTACATTAATTAACATAAAAAGAAAGAGAAACAAAAAAAAATGTTCAACTACTAACATATAATAGAGGACACCCTAGCGTACTTCTTCTCACAAAACATCAAACATACCCGCATAATTCTACTCCACTCATCGGCAAACAGATCACATTCAGGATTTAAGCATCCTTAGAGTACGACAGACAGGGGACTCTGCTCTGGCGATAGTTTTAGATGACGGCGGTGCAAACAGATTGTGTCGACGGCTTAGGCGATGTCCGATGTATTTGTCGGGAACAAATAGCCGACAGAAAAGATCGTGGAGTTCAGGACTGTCGATGCGTCCTCTGAGAGTTTTGCAGGCTACTGTGAGCTGTTGAAAGCCACGTCTAACCTCCAACGAGTTGAAGCCCAATAGTCCCAGGAGGTAATTAGTAGGGTACATGAAAGGGAAGAAGTGAAACGCCTTTTTATGTAGAAATCTCAAGAAAGTTTTTTGTACCTTTTCCAACGTTAACGTTTGAGTCGCTGTGTAGGGATGCCAGATACAGGCACCAGCCTCAAGTTTACTACGAACCAAAGTAGTGTACAGAAGTTTAATTACATTTGGGTTGTGAAAATAACGGGCATTTCTCAAAACAAAACCCAAACGCCTAAAAGATTCCTTGGCAAGAGAGGAGATGTGATCTCTAAATGTCAAACCAGTGTCAAACAAAGGGATGTGTTGCGAGGGATGTGTACGAGGGATGTGTGCGAAACTTTTTAACGGCATCAATTAATTTTTCGTCCATTATGCCACGCAACCGTACGACATGCGTACGACTACAAGCGAAGTGAGACGTGAGCGGCCGGCAGGCGTTCACGTTACTCCGCTCCCACTACACCGCACCCCCGTCGACACATTTCACAGCTTCGCAATGCATCCTCGCACCACACATTAATGCTCATTTTCACAGCTCCGCTACACATCCTCGTAGGCACATTGTCATCGCACAGCTTTGGTGGAAACCCCACACATTTTCACAGCACAGCTAGGCATCCTCGCACGACACATTTCCATCGCACATCTCTGGTGGAAACGCAGCCTTAAACCGAGTAGGTACATCCCGAGGACATCCGACAACATCCGAAGCGGGTATTTTTTAAATCGTCTTATAAAGAAAACACGCGCGGTGTCGCTTACGGTAACTGTGGCGCGAGCTCAATGGTTTTTTCCCATCTCAAAAAATGCACTACGTGCCTAAACAAGTTTTCACTTCAATAACAACAAAGGTAGGTGGTAAAAATGTGCGCTTCTAATATTTCTATCGTGCCAATATTAAGGTGACGTCTACATCGAAGAAACAGCATGACGGTAACACAGGGAAAAAAATGTATGGAAATATATGAAGATGCTTTTAAATTCCGTTCACGATAACGTTATAATGTGCACGTATTTCCATATATTATAAGGACGTGGACATCTGAGATAATATCGTCACGTTAGAGATTAAAAAAGAGTACAATATTTTCCCTCCGTAGCAACTGGACAGATTCTTAGCTGGACAGATTCTCAACTGGACAGATTCTCAGCTGGACAGAATAGCGGCTGGACAGGACGTGTACAGTTTCTTTCCAACGTTCATTGTTTAACTTACCAATTTTATGGTAAGCTTCCTCTTGCAAAAAGGGTGTTTGGGATATCGAAACAAATGTTTGCAGTCCTTTCTAAACAAAGTGACGTATCTTATAGTTACTAAAGCCGAATACTTTATATTTTACGGAGATAATGTACATTATCGTACTTTTTGTTGCCTTAAGCTCAAACTCTTGTAAAGGGGTTTAAAGGTTTTTATAGGAGCCTGGGATACCTACTGTCGCGCCATTTTGAAAATGGCGGCCATGCTTGATATAATTCGACGTTTAAAGTTGATCACGTGACTCAATCATCAACTTTAAATGGTAATGTCTCGGAAACGTGGTACTTTACGAGGTTTGGTCTTATTATGTTTTCTGTTTGCATTGGTGTCAACTATCGATTTATATAGGTTTCATAAGTGGCCGCCATTTTCAAAATGGCGCGAGATTAGCTACCTATGCCAGACTCCATTATAAAAAACTTCAAACCCCTTTATCCTTCGATCAATAATACTATTATTATAAATAATAATACTTTTAATTATTATTATTAATTTTAATTTTTGTATTTTTTTTAATGTAATCTTTAAACGTCAAGGCATACAACTTAAATGCCCAGAAAGATTGTTTTTAAATTTTATATACTAATCATTATTATTTTTATTATTATTTATAATATATTTAATGATATTATATATAATATATATATTATATATTTAATATTACTATTATTGATCGACACTTTAATCTATTACAATATTTTACATGATGACGCGTTCTCACCGAAACGTTTTTTTTCTATCTTCTAAATACGAAATAGTGTTTGTCTCATAATATTATGCCACCAACTTATAAAATATTCATGAAGGTTTCATGGTAAAACCATGCAGACAAAAGGCTCTATCTATTTAGCTTAATCTAGGCTTTAGTACCTACCTTATAAAATTAGAACCAATTTCTCTTAAGAGGTGTAAAACTATTAACAACAAAACATTTACAAAAGTTTATATTAGTATGCATAAGCGATAATATTAAACGGCTGCGCAAATGGTGCGTATATATTAGCCTTTCGCTTCACTACTAGCTATTAGGTCGTGACGGGAGTAAATGCATAATGTAAAATGTGCTATTACCAAAACAAAGTGCCAAAACATTTTACAGTTAGGTACTGTTTCTTGCCAAATAAGGTCCGTCGTCCACGACGCTATTCAAAAGTAACCAGTTAGGTAATAACGCGTAAAGTCGCCTGATGTACGAACTACCTTTGAAATACCGGTGCTGTGGTATTGGTGATTTGAGGGATTATTCCACTAGGGCTGGCACTGTTGGATTTAACAAAATCATCATCTGCCTAGCCTTTTCCCAACTATGTTGGGGTCGGCTTCCAACCTAACCGGATGCAGCTGAATACCAGTATTTTACATGGAGCGACTGCCTATCTGACCTCCACAACCCAGATACTGGGTAATACGATACCCCTTGGTAAGACTGGTTGTCAGACTTTCGGGCTTCTGACGACCCGTGGATTTAACAAAATAATATGGTAAAAAAACAAACATTAAAATGTGAAGTGTAAACTATTCTTACGAGATTAGGATGGCTCTCAACGCCGAGGAAGTGGCCAAGTTTTGGGAAAACAAGATTTAAAATACAGTCGTGTCAGCGACACGAACAAGAAGAAGGATGGATCTAGTCTGATCTCAGTCTCAATCTGTCAAAAATACTTCTAAATTCCCTGCAGTTTTGACAAGGATTTTGTATTTGTTACAAAATTATTCTAAACTCAACGACAAAAAAATTCAACGACTATTATTATTTAATTAATATTAATATTACTGCTAAACTGATAAAGTTATCTTAACCGCTATAATTTTCCTTTAAAGTTCATGAAATGCACTGTCATCGTGAATTTTTCCAGATTTTTCAAGCCACCAGTTTAGGTTTTAGAGGGGGGGGGGGGGGGGGACGCCCTACTGGAACAAAAATTTGCACTTTAAAGTTTATTATTTCGTAAATGGAGCATTAAATCGAAAAATAATTTTAGCAACCCCCAAGTCATTTTAGAAGACCTATTCATCGATACCCCACACGATGGGGTAGACAACGAAAAAAATATTCATTCCCACTTCACATGTAGGGTACCCTACCCTAAAAAAAATATTTTCCAAAATTTTATTTTACCACTTTGTCGGTGTGATTGATATACATATTGGTACCAAATTTCAGCTTTCTAGTGCTAACGGTCACAGAGATTAAGCGAGGACGGACAGACGGACGGACAGACAGACATGGCGAAACTATAAGGGTTCCTAGTTGACTACGGAACCCTAAAAAGGTGACAAAATTAGCGGTGTCCTTGCCAGATTGAGACTGCGATAAGAATGAGAACAATATGTACGAGAGTTTCCCTTCAGGTTATCTTTAAGTTTGCGTCATGCACGAACGGGCTTAAGGTTTGTAGAACGGGGTTTAGTCAAATTGAACTGTCAGCTGAATTTATTACTCGTCAAGGGGTAGGTGCACCTGAACGTACCTTTCGCCTCGGACCGTTGCTTGCCACATTGAGATTGATTTCGCCTCGTTCCGAACTATTAAGTACGGTAGCTGATATGGAATTATGTTTGTGTATGTGGTTCTTAGTGACTTGATTTATGGGTACGTTTGCTTAGATGTAATGACTCATGTCACTGGAATAGTTTATGATGAAATCGTTATAATACAGCATGTATCAGAAATGTGTGGTCATATTTATGGGTGTGGTACAGACCAATAAACTGAACAACTGTCTCCATGGGGCCAACTTTGTAATTGCGAAAAAATTACCAGCCGTCCCATAAATTTGGGTCGAGTACATATTCAAATTTTTTGCGGGGTAGTTGATATTTTTTTCGCAATTAGGATGTTGGTCCCATGGAGACAGTTGTTCAGTTTATTGGTCTGTACCACTCCCATAAATATGACCACTACCATAGCTTATAAGTTTGTTAGTACAGCGGCATGCGACCATGGGAAGGTACTTTCTTGTTTCATCCTTTTCAGTAGTCAGGTTTTAGTTTTTAAACTTACTTTTTTTTAGCACATAGTAAAGCGCCTATCAGGGTTCGAACCTACGACCCGTAAGTCGCGGCCGTTTCCACTCTCATATAATTTTTCAAATCACCTAGCAAAAAGCTATCACAGAAATATAATTAATAATTATATCGTTTAATACTAGATATCTTTAAGCAAACATATTAAAAGAAGACAATTAATTCCCCGTTTCGTAGAAAATGTTAATTTAAATGCTTTTCAATTAAAACAAACCTTAACTCAGTAGAAGAATAAATATCTCCATCCAGAATCTCACAATTTATTAGCTCAACGAACAAAAGTGAATGTTATCTGCCTTGCCTGGGGGCATCCATCGACCCTTTCTAAGTAGCCACACTCACTTGTTTATTGTTTAATATACCGTAATTAAAAGCTTCCTAAAGTAGGTATATATTGGAAATGTAATACATAACTCATGTGTAGAACAGAACACAGAAAAAACACAGAACACAACACACACAAACAGATCTGCGAACACGGAAAAAATATGGATTTGAATGTTACCTTCAGAAGAAGAAACGCTTTGAATATCGCTTTGTTGGTTTACACATTACACGTTTACAAAAACTTATTTGATGTATTTATTTATAAATTCATGAAATATTCATATGCTTCATATATTTATTTTATGAACAAAAATATATTATTTAATTATTCTTTTTTTTTTTTTTTTTCTTTTTTTTGCGGATGGGAAATCATCAAATGACTCCTCCCGCTCTGGGTGGAGCGGAAGGGAGTGTCAGACTCTTACTGACTAAAACCCACCCGTGTTCCTTCCTTAGCCCTTTATGTTCCGGGCCAGCGGTAACCCTTTCGGACAATCCCGCTGAGTTTATATATTCTTTAGATAACGTTTTATGCCCAGCAGTGCCAATTATTTGTAAAAGAGTAACCGTGGAGTTTCTTGCCGGCTCTTCTCCAAGGAAAAAAAATGACCAATTGGAACCGTGCACCTCGCTTCCAGCGTTTTATAAGCGCCCATGTAGGTTTATGTACCTAAAATAAAACATTTTGATTTTGAGTAGGATATTAGGGGATTAATAGATAGATATATGTAACGTAGGTACTTACTGACCGCCATACTAATAAACGTTGTATAGCGTCTGTATAGTTACACAACGCTTTGTCATCTTCTTTCGAAAGACAATTAAAAGATAGATATATGTAACGTAGGTACTTACTGACCGCCATACTAATAAACGTTGTATAGCGTCTGTATAGTTACACAACGCTTTGTCATCTTCTTTCGAAAGACAATTTACTGAAAACTGAAAGAGAGAAACCGGTGTGAAACTAACTATTTATCTGATATAATACGTTTATTAGTACTCTGGCTCGCACAAAATGTAACGGCTGGTTGTAAATGCCTGTAGAATTAAATCAGGCACATATTAATATTAGCAAATGCTAATATTAATATGTGCAGCATTCATTAATCATCATCACCATCATCATTTCAGCCGGAAGACGTCCACTGCTGGACATAGGCCTCCCCCAAAAGGGGGGGTTGCCATAATCGCCACGCTTGGCAGGCGGGTTGGCGATCGCAGTATGGTATGGTGGTGGAATACATAGAGAACGCTGCTGCCCATTCTCCGGTACGCCCCTTAGTCGCCTTTTACGATACCCACGGGAAGTATGGGGTGGTGCTATTCTTTAAGTCCGGCACCACACAGACAATAATAATAATAATTAAATCTGGCTTTCAATGTTATATCTTTCAGAAATAAATGAATGATTGGTGACGTACCTTTTTATTCTAAGTTATTCAAGCCATCATCATCAGTCATGTTAATTTCGCAATTTATGCAGTCCCTGCAATTATATTCAGTTTTGATCTCTAACAAATGCATATTTATTGAATCCACGAATTCGCTAAAGCCATGATGTTGTTTACATCAGAGCTTTAGCAAAGTAAAAGCTCTTAATTATTTTGCACTAACGACTAGTCACAATTGGAGAAGAAATGGTGTAACATTGGTGTGAATATTTTAAGGACAGTGAAAATGCACTTTTAACTACAGACATATTAATTAAATTATGATTCACACATTTCAATGTCATTCAGCGCGCCATGGAGCGAGCAATGCTCGAAGTTTCTTAGAAGGATAAAAGAAAGCATGTTGAAAACAGAAATTAAATTATCCGCAACAGCTTGCACAGTAAACAAGCAGAAGTGGCATTGGGCTAGACATGCTTGTCGAAGGACCGATGGTCGGTGGAGCAGACGAGTCCTGGAGTGGAGACCGCGTAGTGTGGGATGCCCCCCAGCTAGATGGACCGACGACCTTAAAAAGATGACTGGACCCGACTGGATGCTGAACGCGGAGGGTGTTGTGGCGCAGCCTGGGAGAGGCCTATGTCCAGCAACTCTGCAATAGGCTGAATTGATTGATTGCTTGATAAATCACACAGCTTTGTAAATCACCCTTATAACTTAGCGGTTAGGACCTCAAATCGATCACTGTCTCAACCGAACAAAAAGTAGACCTACAGATTTGATCGAGTTATCTTGTTCGAAAAATTAAATAAAACTTTGTTGTTTTGTTTTTGTCATCATTTTTTTTTTCAGCTTAATGGCATTGTTTCGAAATAGATTAACCACCCTGAAAATATATACTCTCAAATTAAAATGTTACAAGTTCTATAATTAGGTACGTACTACCTATCATCTGTCTGTGTGGTGCCGGACTTAAAGAATACCACCACCCCTTACTTCCCGTGGGTGTCGTAAAAGGCGACTAAGGGTCGTACCGGAGAATGGGCAGCAGCGTTCTCTATGTATTTCACCATCATACCATACTGCGATCGCCAACCCGCCTGCCAAGCGTGGCGATTATGGCAAACCCTCCCAATTTGGGGGAGGCCTATGTCCAGCAGTGGACGTCTATCGGCTGAAACGACGACGACGACCTATCATCATGATCTATGATAGGGTCGGCTTCCAGTCTAACCGGATGCAGCTGAATACCAGTATTTTACATGAAGCGACTGCCTATCTGACTTCCACAACCCAGTTACTGGGTAATACGATACCCCTTGGTAAAACTGGTTATCAGACTTTCGGGCTTCTGACGACCCGTAACGACTGTCAAAGATCCACGAAAGACAGCCGAGATTAACGGCTTAACGTGCTTTTCGAGGCACGGAGGGGGCACCCACCTACGGACCAACCGCGGCAAACGTAGCTTAACCTGATCGATCGACCTGTGCGGCTTATGTTACTTAGCTACAAGCACCTCAGTACGTACTACCTATATTTTATACAAAAACCTAAGTGTCCCAGAACCTTTTGCCTGATTCACGCTTCGTTTGGTTAAGACCCTTCTGACCTTCTCCTTATATCCCGTATGGCTGGAACTGACCTAATTTGGAGGTGCTAATTTGGTGGAAGGAAACTTGTTATAATAGTTATGAGTCTTTTCCGAGTTGCGTTATACTTTGATCATTATAATCGAAAATCTCGAAAGCGTGATGACTCGTGAGTGTCAAAGTGATTTTGATCGTAAATAATGTACATAATGATTGTGTCTATTATTCATTCAAAGAGAAAAGTTGAAAAAAAAAAAAGACATTTTGTAGCGAAAACAAAAGGAAGGTAACACTTCTTCGCCACAGAAATACGTATAATATTGATTTTTATTTGCATAAGTGTAAAAAAACATAAAATAATATAGAATACAATACACTCACAACTAAACTTAATAAAAAAGGACCTACGGGTTAGTAAGTTAGATATCAGTTAATAGCTGCGCCCCGTGGTTTTAGCTGCAAAGGTGTCGATCCCTTGGGAATATCGGAATAAAAAGCATCCTCTGTCCTAATCCAGCTCAAGGTATACGTATGTGCCAAATATCATGCAAATCCGTTCAGCAGTTTCAGTGTGAAAGCATAACAAATAAATATACAAAAAATCAAATCTTTTCTCTTTATATTAGACTAGCTTCTGCCCGCGACTTCGTCCGCGTGAAATTCGTACTTTCCTGTTATAATTTCGAAAATGTATGTTTATGATTTTTATCATTTATTTAGATATAAATAAGTATTCGGGCCATTTTTTTAGTTTATAGCTCAAAGGGATCAGAATTTTCAAATAAACTGTATCCCAGCTTTTTAACCCCCAGAAGAGTAATTTTGAAAAATCGTTTGGGATGTGTTCATAACTTTGCTCAAAGACCCATACCCATTTTCGAGTTAATGGAAGCAAGCAGTAGAATTTTCCACCTTCGTAGGAGTCAATTTTTGAAAAACCCTAAATCACTTTTTTAAGTATTTTTTGTTTTAGTAGTACCGAGTTTCGAGTTAATCCGACAGCGGGTTAAATATTTTTCTAATCCATCAACTTTGTCACCCCCCAAATCCTCTATGAGGGATTTTTTAAACTAAAAGTGACAATCTTTATTATTTACTGACCCAAATATTGCCAAGTTTCTAATTTATTTACCAAATGAATAAGATTTTTCATATAAACTGTATCCCCTCTTTCTATCCCCATAGGGGTGGAATTTCGAAACATAATCTAGATTATTTATACCAATTTTTCAGTTAATCAAGCCTCGTAATAAAATTCTGCCCTGTGAAATTGACTACCCCTGACATTAGCGGTAGATTTTCGAAAACCCTGAACCACTTTATTATTTATTTTGGTCTTAGATAGGTACTGAGTTTCGAGTTAATTGGACCGCGCATTAAAATTTTTCCATACTAAATTTGACACCCCCAATTTCCCCTTTGGGTTAGTTTAGAATTCCAAAAAAAATCGAACTTTATAATTATTTGTGCCAAGTTTCAAGTCCAAATTTATTTGTACCATTTTTTTTAAGTTTATTAAGGCACTCATTAAAATTCCCTTATAAATCGAATTACCACTTTTTGTCCCGTCAGGGGTCAATAACTTTCGAAAACCCCATACACTTACTATTGATTCTTCATCTGCCTAGCCTTTTCCCAACTATGTTGGGGTCGGCTTCCAGTCCAACGGCAGCTGCTGCTGCTGTACAGCTGGGTACCAGTATTTTACATGGAGCCACTGCCTATCTGACCTCTACAACCCAAATGCGATACCCCTTGATAAGACTGGTTGTCAAACTTTCGGGCTTCTGACCACCCCTAGCGACTGTCAAAGATCCACGAATGACAGCCGGGACCAACGGCTTAGCGTGCTTTACAGACCAACCGCGGCAAGCGTAGCCTGCATAACCTGATCGATCGATCTGTGCGGCTGTTATTATTGATTATTTTCTGTCAAAAGTATTAATACTGAGTTTCGAGTAAATCAGACCGCGGGTTAAAATTCTTCCACACAAACTTTAACACCCCAACACAAGGGGTGTTGGGGTGTTTTGATAAACGAATAATGATAAACTTTATTACTTGCTTAGGCAAGTATTCTTGCCAAGTTTATTGACCAAATGAATAAGATTTTTCTTATAAACTGTATCCCCGTTTTTCACCCCCACAGGGGTGGAATTTCGTAAAATTGTTTGGGATGTGTTCATTACTCGACTCTAAGATTGTTTATACCAATTTTCGAGTTAATCAAGCCACGCAGTAAAGTCTTCCCCTATAAAATTAACTTTTCACCCCGTCAGGGGTAAATTTTCGAAAAACGATGATACACATTATTCTTTATTTTTGGTCTTAAGTATAAATACTGAGTTACGAGTTAATCGGACCACGCGTTAAAATTCTTCTATACAAACTTTGACACCTCCCAATCCCCCTTCAGGGGGTAGTTTAGAAAAAAAAAGCCAAACTTCATAATTTATTTAGATAAGTATTCGTGCCAAGTTTCATGGTCATTAACTCAAGGAATAAGATTTTTCATACAAACAAAATCCCCTCTTTTCACCCCTTAAAGGTTAAATTTCCAAAAACCCCTTCTTAGTGGATATCTACTCTTCACAAAGAACACACCCTCCAAAATTAATTTCTCTACCCAGCGGTACCGACCAGCGTTTTAGGCTGTGTGTTGATATATCAGACAGTCAGGACAAAATTTCATCCCCGTTTTCACCCCCTTAATGAATGAAATTCTAACAACACCGTTGTGTTAGCTTCCAATCATAAGCCTAGATAATTTTAGTGATTTTTACGTCGAAAATTAATGACTTTCTATACACAACTTCACCCCCCTTTTTAACCCTTCGGGGGTGGAATTATCAAAAATGCTGAGACACGTATAAATTAATTTTCAATTGTCAGCCTAAATACAAAATTAGAAGATCCTAACTTCAAAACTGTCGGACTTTCATATAAACTTCCATCCCCTATTTTAACCCTTTAGGGGTTGAATTCCCAAAAATCCTTTCTTAGTGGATACTTACTCTTCACAAAGAACACACCTTCTAAGTTTCAAGTCTCTAGGTCCAGCGGTTTGGGCTGTGCGTTGATATATCAGTCAGTCAGTCAATCAGTCAGTCAGGACTTTGAATTTTATATATATAGATACTAGCTGTGCCCGCGACTTCGTCCGTGTGGAATAGTGACTTTTCGGGCAGCATATTTTGAATTACATATACCGTCTACAGACCGGGCATTTGCTGTCCGAACCCTCTGAGAACTCAGGCGAATTTCAGTGAAAGTCTCAGACTCTAGTGCTTGAGCTTCACGACCGGCAGTGAGACGTATTTCTCGTTCTTCCTGTGTTTCCTGAGACCGAACATTTGCTGTCCGAACCCTCTGAGAACTCAGACGAATTTCCCTATCAGTGAAAGTCTCAGACTCACGCGATAGTGTATGAGCTTCACGATCGGCAGTGAGACGTATTTCCCGTTCGTCCTGTGTCTCCTGGAATCGATCATTTGTTGTCCGTACTCTCTGGGAGCTCAGGCGGATTTCCCTGACAGCAAAAATCTCAGACTCACGCGATAGCGCGTGAGCTTCGCGATCGAAAGATAAACGTGCCTTTCGTTGTTCCCCGTTTTCCCTATTTCGAGTTGTCATCATTCGAGAACGATTTGAACTCAGTCGAGATTCTCGCTGAGTCGAAGTTTCTGCAGCACGAAACCTAGCCTGGTGCAGAGAGCCTTTTGCCTCACGACCTTCCTCAGATTCCTGTGATCGAACTAATCTCATCCTTTTAGCATTTCTGCTACATTGGGAGAGGTTGGATCTTCTTCGAGGCATTCTTACAATAAAATAGTACTTACTACTTAACACACAGTTATTTAGTAAACACGTACTATCGTAAACAATTAAATTATAAATACTTACAGATTATTATACAGTCTAAAATTATCACAGTTTAAGTAATAAGTGTTAAGACGTGTAAACCAAACGTCATTATCATCATCATTTCAGCCGATAGACGTCCACTGCTGGACATAGGCCTCCCCCAATTTTGGGGGGGTTTGCCATAATCGCCACGCTTGGCAGGCGGGTTGGCGATCGCAGTATGGTATGGTGGCGGAATGCATAGAAAACGCTGCTGCCCATTTTCCGGTGAGACCCTTAGTCGCCTTTTACGACACCCACGGGAAGTAAGGGGTGGTGCTATTCTTCTACACAGACAAACGTACTAACTTTATAAAACAAAAGAATTGCTAGAAAAAATAATTACTAACCTAAGCTAATGAACTTTTACTTAATAAAGAAAATCAAGAAAAGAAATGCCTAACCTATACCAAATACTTATAATATTTATATACAAATCCTAAATACAAATTAAGATAAGTATCTATACCGAAAATCAGGGAAAGAAATGCCCAACCAATAATAAATGCTTACAATATTTATTTACAAAACCTTAAATAAAAATTAAGATAAGTAAATACCCAAAAATCAAGGAAAGAACCGCCTAACCTATACCAAATACTTACAAAATTTTAAAGAAAATTAAGAAAAAGAACCTAACCTACAAATCCTAAAATATAAATAAATGAAATATGCAAACAGTCAGTATTCAAGTGAATCGCAATAATCGAATCCAACTATTCGCCTATACTCTCCAGGATGCGTGCGTTCGCTACGAATAACTGAATCCTTATGGCAGCGGCGCGTTTTCTTTTGAAATGGTCATCTCGCAGTTCAACCTGAGGGGTTGTCGACTGCTTAACCTGGCTTTCCTGTGGATGCCTCAATAAATGAAGGCCTCTAGCCAGGGCATAATACACAACTTGACTACACAATATAAACTTAAAAACTAAGCGACTACACGCTAAGGGCACCCCCTGTGGGGTACGGACCTCGGCTTAGGGCGTCGCTGGGAGAGGGCAGCAAGGGACAGGCTGGATCGGAATTATGGCAGCGGCGCGGCTCTCAGCGCGCTTTATACAAGGTGTAACGGAAAGGGGGTATCAACCCTGAAGGAGGTGAATGTGCTCATGAAACTGAACAAATTTCCCCAAAGAACATAGGTCGAAATATGAAAAAAATTTTGGACCTCCCATAGTAATAGTAAATCATTGATGTGCTATTACTATGGGAGGTCCAAATTTTTTTTTCATCTTCATTCACCTCCTTCAGGGTTGATACCCCCTTTCCGTTACACCTTGTATATATAGCCACGGACGCGCAGGCGCGAGGCGTTTACGTACTCTGATAGAATACCTTAACAAATGTTTGCCGTGATTCTTTAAATTGACATAACTTTTTTATTTATGAACCGATTGACATGAAATAAACACTAAATGTTAAGTGAAGCTTACTACAATATATTAGTGAAAACCGCATCTAAATCGAATAAGCCGTTTCTGATATTAGCGTGCACAAACACAGCAGACAAACAGACAAACAGACAAACAGACAAACCGACAAACAGACAAAAAAAAAATTAATTACTATTTCGGGTTCGGCATCGATATAATAACAACCCCTGCTACTTTTTTTTAATATATTTCCATTGTACATTGTACAGACACCACTTTTCTACAATTTTATTATATGTATAGATTAGAGCAGCTAAAAATATTCAAAGAAGAAGGATCTAAATTAACCCACGTCCTACAAAGTCTTCAAAGAAAAGTATCTGAAAAAAATTATAATAAAAATGAGTAAGGATAAAAAAAGATGGCATACTTCCGAACGCCACATCCTTAAAGATATAAAAACCTTGCTATGAAAATTCGTTCAGGGGCAGTAATATGTATAAAAATATTGCTGTTATAATATTCCTGAAATCACGGAACAAAAAAATTCATGCTTGTTCACATAGTAAAAGTTGTTCATAATGATGAGTACAATGGCCTCTCAAGAGGTTGTTATGTTTTACCAATAACCCTGTATACTAAGTAATTTAAAAAAAATTGAATCGACTTCAAACAGAAAAGAAGTCAAAGTCATGAAATATTGAAAAAAAGCAGTCGGTAAGTACTTATGTTTTAGGTCGGGACCTGGGCACGACCTCAAAACAAAATCGAGAATAATTATATAAAAATATTGTTTCATAATTTTGACTTAATTTCTTTTTGAAGTGGATGACCCTATCAACTGCGTCTGAGAAAATTGCTTTTCGGAAAGGTGAATTATGCAAATAAAGTAAGCGCCTAAATCTGAGCTGAATAATGAAGGCAACTTAAGATTCACATTACTACCACGACTTTCGGATTACCTACCTTCAGTTCTGCGTAACAATTCGCCTTTTCTAATGAATTCACGTATTTCAGTTACTGGTATCGAAAACCGTTTCATTTGTTGAAATCGATTTATTCTCTTACAGTTTAAATTACATTTACATAACGGTGATACTATTTTACGTTTGGTGTTTACCGCATCATTTATTTTGAGTCAGAATTTACATATTTCATGCTGTTTCGGAAGTTGAGGAGGGCTACATACATGAATTAACGCTTATGACGCTTAATGGGGTGAGCAGGGCTGTAAATAGTGCCAAATGCTACTTGAAGTCACGCCTGGGGTACATTTGTACATTTTCATGTGCGTGCTTTGGCACGCAAGTTCTGATGGAGCTGGCTTTACGGGAGGAATTCGCGTCATTCTGTGGTTGTATGTGCTCTTATTTAAATTAATCTAGGTCCATATTGCGTTGCGTTTTCTTTTTGTGATGCTTTTAGACATAGTTAATATTGTGAACAACTTCCAAGCGAAATTCAGAAGTGATTTAGGTACAGCCGGTCGATTCTGTAAAAATCTCACCGTGAAAAGTTAGGTGAAGTGAGTTTGTTTTTGCTAGGAATTGACACTATTGACAGCTCACTCCACGCTCTCTTCACCGAAGTTTTCACGGTGAGATTTTTACAGAATAGCACCGCAAGTTCGGCTTAGGTACGGTCCAGACTACACAAATATTGTCTAAATCTTTGTGAAAACAAAATAACGAATCTTTTTATTATGTAACAATATTTCGCGAAAATGCACTGATATTGTCATGTTCAATTAAAAATCTCTCGTCAACTTTGCTAAGATGCAAGTAATCTGACTGGAGATAACCTAACTTTTTATAAAAGCATTATCGACGAAAAGTAAAAAGACTTATCTATAAAGAGGGTATCATCTATAAGTTCAATCGAGTATGAAATGTAATTGACTCCAAGTGGTACTTACCCAATCCTTCCTTCCAATGTGTTTTTAGAGATTTCCTTCTTTGGTCGACCTTGACATACAAGAAAACTCGCCATGTAGACGCAAAGCTGTACAAAAAAGCTATAAATAAATAGGTAGATAAACCATAAGTTAAGATAGGGTTATTCATAGGAAATGCTATAAAATAAAGATTTTGCACTTACTCGTATGTTCCGGCAAAATGTGCTATTTTGTGTCGGAAGTACCTACCTTTTCCTTTTTAGGGTTCCGTACTTATAGTTTCGTCATGTCCGTCCGTCTGCCTGTCCAAGGTTTTGTTAAGAGACCGTTAGTACTAGAAAGATGTAATTTTGTAGTAGTGCGTAGGTAAGTATATCAATTACGACGACAAAGTGGTAAAATAAAATTTTTTAAAATATTTTTTTTTAGGGTAGCTCCCCTACATGTGAAGTGGGGATGAATATTTTTTTTGTCGTCTACCCCATCTTGTGGGGTATCGTTAAAAAGGTCTTCTAAAATTACTTGGGGTTGCTAAAATAATTTTTCGATTGAATGCTCCATTTACGAAATATTAAACTTTAAAGTGCAAGTTTTTGTTCTAGGAGGGCGCCCCCCCCTCTAAAACCTAAACTGCTGGCTTGAAAAATCTGGAAAAATTCACGATGATAGTGCATTTCATGAACTTTAAAGGAAAGCTATAGCGGTTAAGATAACTTTATTAGTTTAGCAGTAATAGTTGTTGAACTTGGGTGTTGGATAATTTTGTACCAAATACAAAATCCTTAGCATTCATCCTTTAAAGTGACTAAGATGAAGTAGTTGCTTGTTTAAAACGGGTAAAAACTTGCATTGAAAACAAAATACGTTTTTTTTAATATTCAGAATAAAGAACAACATAATCGTACTACATTGTGATAACGGGCTACTACGGAACCCTACACTGTGCGTGGCCCGACACGCACTTGGTCGGTTTTTTATAAGGTCATAACACATTCACCCGTTATCATAAAAATATCATCATTGATTTAGAACTATACGAGGGGTTCAACTCTTTTTTTCCATCTCTATTAAATTTGGAAGTAATATTACAATATTTTTGGGTCAGTAATGAAATGATATTGTTCGTATTAATTAGAAAAATTAAGCACTTACCTAAGGTGATAGTTATGAGTAGGTAAGTAACTAAGTTAATTATGTAGCTAATATTCTAGATATTTTATAAATCCAATGTAAACTATTAAGCCAACACACTAATATTTAAGTCAACTGATTAAATATTTAATTAGTTCTATATTTAAAACTTAATTAAGAAATTTGACATTTATAAACCAACTGTTTAAATACCTAACCGGTGGTTTGAATGTTGGAGAGAGGGACTCGCCGCTCGACGCTCGCCGTGAACGGACGTGCCGCTCCCCGCCCGCTGCATCGTGACTCACCGCTCTCGCCACCCTGCCTCGTTACGCTTGCCGTAACGAGCTCCGTAGTCCCCGACTACGACCGACTTCTATCAATAGCTGTCTTTTGCAAGGCACTGTTGTTAGAATTGTTTCTTCGGAAATATCGTCAAAAACGTTTCGTCGCTTGTTGTGGCCCCTTCAGGGTAAAACCACAGTTTCGTGGTCCTTGGCGGAAACCTCACGGTGTTAACGAAGCCAAGTGGGTGGTGCCCCAATCCACCAGCCTGACCCCTTCAGGGTGAGGCAGTCAATTGGAGTCGGGAGCTAGAACCTTGGCCTTGGGGGATCTCCTAGTCAAGTCTAGCTTCGTCACTAATCTTGCATTCGTCCACAGCTTTGCACCTAGTACGGTTGGGTGTGTCAACCCCTTCGTACTAGGACCGGTCTGGGTGTCTCTACACCCATTTCACTAGACCGGTTAGGAACCCGTTCGCGCAATAAGATTAGCGACGGGATTCAAGCTTAGGGCTCACCCTAGGTACTCACCTCCCTGTCTTCACCCGACAGGGAGGGTAGGATCACACACCCGGGCACTCCCACCCGGGGTTAGGTAATTAGGATTTTTACGCCTCTATGCGTAGTCCCCTTCCCTCTCCTAGACCACCATGGACGCTGTTATTTTAGCGTTCGTCAAGGAGGTCCTTTTTAAGGATCCGTCCTTCCGGGCGAAGTACGGTCCACAGCTGTTGGCATATCGCCTAGCTCCCTCCCCCTCCACCGACTCCGTCGCTGATTTCAGTGACGTACTCGAAACCCCGACTGTCTCGGAAACACCGGCGCCTTTGTCCGTCCCGACAAAGGGTTCCGCCAGTGTTTCCGAATCGACTAAGGTCGCCGCAGCCCCCTTGTCGGCACCCATTGTCAAAGCCGCCATTGTCCCAGAGACAATGGACTCTTCACCACCCTCCCAACCCGAGGCTATGGACACGTCCATACCTCAACCCGACCCTGACGAAACCCTCTCTGACTCTTCCTCCTCCGAAGATGACTATCAAGTTGTCGGAAAGGGAGGCAAAAGAAAGAAGGGCTCCTCTTCCCAAGCTTCCAAGGCTAAGAAAAGCCTAGCGCCTTCCCCATCTCCCCTCCCCCCCACCCCTCCCCCCGCCTCATCCACCGCAGCATCTCCCGCCGCTTCTCAGGCCGTCCCTGCCTCATGCCCTAGTGCAAACCCGCCAGCTTCTATCAAAAAGAAGCAACGTCCCCCGCCCCCTATCTACATTCAGGAGAAGTCCAAATGGACAGAAATCTCCAAAATGTGTGTTGATCGTAAGATCAACTACACAAACGCTAGGTCCACCCAACAGGGTATTAAAGTCTCGGTTCCCTCGTCCTCGGACTACAGGGAATTCACCCGCCTTCTGCAGGTACGGAATTATTCATTCCATACCTACTCCCTCCCGGAGGAAATCCCCACCCGCGTCATAATTAGGCACGTGCCGAAAGAAATCTCCACTGAGGAGATCAAAGAAGACCTTGCTTCACAAGGCATCCCTGTTTCCGCCGTCCATCGCTTGCACAAAGCGAGGACAGATCTAGTTTACGAAATGGTCCTTGTCGTATGCGACCCCACAGACGGACATCACCCTATTTTCAAGGTGAAGTCTATCTGCTCCCTCTCGGGCATCTCTGTCGAGAAGCCCCGAAAGTCCAACCTGATTGGACAATGTCACAGGTGCCAGCTATATGGCCACGCCCAATCTTACTGTTACGCGACACCTAGATGCGTCAAGTGTCTAGGAAATCACGGAACAGCTGACTGCTCTCGACCCAAAGACCGCACTCTGTGCACAGAGCCGCCGAGCTGCGTACTCTGCGGTCAATCCGGGCACCCGGCTAACTACCGGGGCTGCCCCAAAGCCCCTAAAGCCCCCTCTCCCAAACTGGCCAAGCGCGCAAGCGACCGCCAGCAAAGAGAGAGCCCCTCTGTGAAGATCCCATCTTCACAAATGCCCGAACGGCTCAGTCCTCAGAGACCCTCGCCCTGGGCCAATCTCTTCCACCAGAAAGCTCCCGCAGCTTCGGTGCCCTCCCAATCCCCGACCCTCCCTGCACTGATGGCAGTCTCCATCCCACCGCCACCAGTAGCCCCCGCAGCCCCAGTAGCCCCCTCGGCCTCAGCTGCCGCTATGTTAGTCCAACCTGCTACCACTCCCTCTGGCCCCAGTAGGTTCCCCCAAACCCTCGTCCCTGGCCCTCAGCCAAACAGCATGGAGGTGATAATCGGTGCTTACGCATCATTCATCGCCCCAGCTAACGCTATGGCAGCCGAAATCCAAGCCTGCCAAGGCAATCCTCGGCGTATTGCCGAGATTTTCAATGCGTATCCCGAGATTACGCAAGTCCTCACAACTCTTAAATTCTAATTGCTCCCAATGGATCAACAAAGAATAAGTGTAAATAAACCCCGATCCCTTAAGCTAGGCTTCTTCAATGCCAATGGCATTTCTAGTCAGCGTAATGAGATCGCCACCTTCCTCCGCGATCATCAGCTTGACATCCTCTTAGTCCAGGAAACCTTCCTAAAGCCCCACAATCGAAACCCGAACATTGCCAACTATAAACTAGTTCGCAACGACAGGTCTCGTTGTCACAATGGTGGTACCCTTATTTATTTCAAAAAGTCCTTTCATTGCTCCCCAATAGACCCTCCTCCTCTACTCTCTCACCTGGAGGTCTCTATCTGTCGGCTTGGCATGACTGGTCATCAATCTATATCAATCATCTCTGCTTATATCCCGCCCTGCACTGGTGCAGAGGATACCATCTCTCTCACCAACGACTTCACTGCCCTCTTTGGTATGAGTGACTCCGTCATCATGGCGGGGGATCTCAATGCCAAACATCCCGCCTGGAACAGTAACACGACCTCTACCAGAGGGAGATTCCTGTTCAACCTAAGCTCCACCCTTAATTTCGATGTCATCGCTCCGATGCGTCCTACCCATTACCCGGGTAATCCAAACCACCTTCCAGACGTGCTCGACATAGCGCTGCTCAAGAATGTAAACCTCCGTTTGCAATCTATCGAGACGCATCAAGAGCTCAACTCTGACCACCGCCCAGTCATTATTCACCTAGCCCCCTATTCGGGCCCCCGTGATCCCAATCAGCCCCCTCAGACCAAAGTAGTGACTGACTGGAGGAAAGTAAGCGAAAAGCTGAAATCCACCACGTCACCCCACCTGGATTCCATTCCCGATCAAATTGTCTCAGTCGCGGACACGACGGGCGCGATCGCCTCGTTTACAGAACACGTTCAATCCGTATTGACGGATTGCTCACGGGAAGTTCCAGTGATGGAAGACCATCGCTGGAAATTACCGGCTGACGTACGTGATCTGATAACCGAGAAGAACGCGTCCATCCGTGCCTATGACTCTTTTCCCTGTGACGCGAACAAAGCCCACATGCGCTATTTACAGCGTGCTGTAAAGAAACGCACAACGGAGCTGCGTTCCGAGGGATGGGACAAGTTGCTCGGCGAACTGGAACCCACTCACAAAGCCTTCTGGCAGCTTCAGAGGAAGCTTCGCTCCCCCGAAGAGGCCTCTATGCCTCCTCTCGTACGCCCCGATAAGACCATAGCCTTTGACAACACCGAAAAGGCCGAATGCCTCGCCGCCAGTTTAGAGTCCCAATGCTCTTCCAGCTCTCAACCAGTAGATCAAGCGCACCTCGACAAGGTGAACGCTGAGGTCGAACGTAGAGCCTCCCTCCCTCCAGTCGAAGACCCTGATGATCCTCTGCCTCCGGTCACTCCTGACGAAGTGCAAGACATCATAAAAGGGCTCCAACCCCGCAAAGCCCCCGGTTCGGACGGTATCACCAATAAGGTGTACCAACTCCTCCCCGCCCCCCTCATTTTGCTCATGACCGCTATCTTCAATGGCGCCCTGAGTAACAACATCTTCCCCCAAGCGTGGAAAGAAGCCACGGTCATAGGTATCCCCAAGCCAGGCAAACCCAAGTCTGAGCCCTCCAGTTACCGACCCATCAGCTTGCTCAATGTTTTCCGCAAAATCTATGAGACTTATTTATAAGCTTCTCAGGGATTTTGCCGAATCAAAGAGCCTCATCCCCAACGAGCAGTTTGGTTTTCGAGCTAAACACTCGTGCGTCCATCAGGTCCACCGCATCGTTGAGCACATTAGCGCTGGCTTCCAGCGCGGTGCGCCAACAGGTGCTCTATTCTTCGACATTGCGAAAGCATTCGACAAGGTCTGGCATAATGGCTTATTATATAAGCTCTACCAGCTAGGTGTGCCAGACCGTCTCGTGCTCATCTTACGAGACTATCTGTCGAGTCGTACCTTCCGCTATCGCATCGACGGCGCACTCTTTCCCCCCCACCCGGTCCGTGCCGGAGTCCCCCAGGGTGGCGTTCTATCCCCCCTCATATTCACCCTGTTCATCAGTGACATTCCCAAAAGTAAATCGGCTCAGTTGGCTCTTTTCGCCGACGACACCGCTATTTACTATACGGGTCACAGTCAGGTCTCTATCGCTCGCACTCTCCAAAAATCCGCAAAAGCCTTAGGCGATTGGTTCCGGAAATGGAGAATCGAGGTCAACCCCGATAAGAGTCAGGCGGTTCTCTTCAGGAAACCGCGAATTCTCCTCCCCCCCCTCCCCAGCCCGATCACTATGTATGGCAAGCCGATCCCTTGGGATAAGCAAGCCAAATACTTAGGGGTCATTCTCGATGACCGTCTTAGTTTCGGAGTGCACATAAGGACGGCGCGTTCGCGCGCCGCCTTCGCTCTCGGCAGGCTCCACTCCCTACTGACCTCCCGCAGCAAATTGTCACTCAAGTGCAAATTGCGCCTCTACACCGCAGTCATCCGTCCCATCATGACGTACGCTTGCGTAGTCTTCGCACACGCTAAGCCTCATCACCTGCATAGAATGCAGACCCTACAAAACCGTTTCCTCAGAAAGTTTCTCCCTTCTATGTCCGAAACGTGAATCTTCACGTAGATCTCAGACTTCCCACCGTCCAGCAGTTCATGAAACGCCTCACAAAGCGCTTCTTTGATTCTGCCATTAAGCACCCCAATCCCCTGATTGCGGCGGCCTCCCGATACACTCCCTCCCGCATAAGTAAGATTCGCCGACCAAGGCATACCCTCACCGTCCCCGATGACGCCACTACCCTCCTCCAGGAAAGTAGAAAGAGCACCAGCACACTCAGAAAACACATAACCCGTCGTCCGTCATTCCGCCCTCGCCGTCGAGGCCCGTCGCGACACCCCGTACCATGTCCGCCCCGACCCTTGCTCGATGTAGTGCCAGCCCGCGCCGCAGCTGAGCCTGTAGATTTAAATTCCCGACTGTGACCTCTGAGTTTGTTTCGGCTTTTCTTCTCAGAGCAGTCTGCTAGGAAAAGCCGGTCTCATCAAGCGTTAATTAATAATAACCTGATCCAGCCTGTCCCTCTTGCTGCCCTCTCCCAGCGACGCCCTAAGCCGAGGTCCGTACCCCAAAGGGGGTGCCCTTAGCGTGTAGTCGCTTAGTTTGTAATTAGTTTTTAAGCCCTGGCTGGAGGCCTTAATTTATTGAGGCATCCACAGGATCGCCCGGTTAAGCAGTCGACAACCCCTCTGGTTGAACTGCGAGATGCCCATTTCAAAAAAAAAAAAAAAAATTGAATGTTGGAACTCAGGCCTTATAAGTTTAAGTTGCTTAACATGGGCACACGCAATAAAAATATAAAGAATTATTTGAGTTTATTCTATTATAAATTACACGTGTATAGTTCAATTTGCAAAACTATTTACAGGTCGAAACATCGTCAATAAAAAGGTTCATTCACAAACAGGACAAGGGCAGTTCGTTAGGAGCTTGTAAAAACAAGTAATTAAAAAAACTAAAAAACCCGACTGCGGAAAAAATTAAATAAAAGTTGGAAGCAGGCGGGACTTCATTTTCAAACTCAAATGGGTCCCGCCTGCTTCCAACTTTTATTTAATTTAAAATGGCCTTGTTTTTAGCTTTTCAGTTTTTTTTAACTTATTTTTTTTTACCGCAGTTGGGTTTTTTTAGTTTTTTTAATTACTTGTTTTTTATTTCCAGCTTTTTACGATAGATTAGTGTTTTTTACGATTTGTCACTTCGAATTACTTTTAACCATATAAGTTGTATATATTTTTGTATTCACCTTTAAAAACCCTTTATTTTGATACCCCACTCGATAGGTTTCGAGAAAAATAATTTTTTTTGAAGACATAATATTGCGCCAAAAATCGGCCATTTTATATTTTTTTAATTTTGATATACCCAGTGACACTCGCGCTACAAAGACAAATCTAAAGACGTATAATTTATCAAAATCCCGTTTAGAAGTTACGAGGGAACAAAGAAACGGACATACATACATACAGACATACAGGTCAAACACATAACCCTCCTTTTGGGCTTCGCCGCAGTCGGGTAAAAAAACACCTAACTTTGTATCGAAAAAAGGATTTAGCTGTGGGGTGTTGGGTGTTGGCCATTTTTTTTTTAGCCATTGCCGCTGCGGATGGGCTTGTGGCTAATTAATAACAGCCGCCCGGGTCAATCGATCAGGTTAAGCTACACTTGCCATGGTTTGTCCGTGGCTGGGTGACCATCTTCACATACCAAGACCCCTCCGTGCCTGGGAAAGCACGTTAAGCCGTTGGTACCGGCTGTCATTCATGGATCTTTGACAGTCGTTACGGGTAGTCAGAAGCCCGATGTCTGACAAACAGTCTTACTAAGGGGTATCGTATTACCCAGTAACTGGGTTGTGGAGGTCAGATAGGTAGTTGCTCCATGTAAAATATTGGTATTCAGCTGATTCCGGTCTGACTGGAAGCTGACCCTTACATAGTTGGGAAAAGGCTAGGCAGATGATTGCCGTAATGCCGTCCCGCTGCTGGCTAAAGGCCTCTCCCAAATTCTTCCAGGAACTGTTTTCTCGCGCAACCGAATAATTTCCCAGAAACAGCCGATAGCAATAAAGTAATTTTCGTCACGTAAACTTTTAGAACATGCTGACCTTATCAGAGACCTCTGTCAAACCAAATACAATAATATGCCATTTAGGTATCCCAGATCCCAGAAAAAGGGTCGTGACAACCCTGATCGAGTAACATCAACTTGATTGCAGGCATATTGGTCAAATCATATAACAGATAAAAGAACCTGTTCTGTGGCTCAAATCTTATGTTTAATCTGCGGATGACAGGTAATTCGATTGGATTTTCTGAAGGGTCAAACGAAGATCACCTTGTGGCTTTTGGTCCTGAGAATCAATTTATATTTAGATTCATTCGTGTTATGTATTCAGGATTAGTGGTCAACTGTTTGTTTCGAATTAGGTTTCGATTATCAGGCCTACTTGGTGATATAGGCGACAGGAATATTCCATTAGTGAATGGTCTGACTGTGTAATGCTGTTTTGAAAAAATGCGGATAAGTAGGTAGGCAGGGAATATTTTTTTTATGAGAAAACAAGTTTTTTTTACTTGTGAAAATAAGTGGTAAAGTGTGAGCCATGATCATAAAACCCACTAGACACGACATAATTTCAATTAGGTACTTTACCGACCTTTAGCCGTTATTCGACTTTCGACTGTAGGCTGCAATCTCTGTCTTACTAGGTCCTAATAAAATTACACTAAGATCACTTATCCTAACGAGGTTTGGTCAGTATTTCACTCTGTCCTTGTTTACCGTAATCATTACGGCAGAATCTCATTAATCGTTTATTTTGGAGGTCCAAATGAGAGAGTCAAGTTCATCAGTGTATATTTACAAGATAAAACCGAACAAATACTCACACCTACCCTTTTTTATTTTATGTGGGCGATAAGAATAAAAAAAACTGGCCAAGTGCGAGTCGGACTCGCACACGAAGGGTTCCGTACCACAAGGAAAAACACCGAAAAAAACATGTTTGTTGTATGGGAGCCCTCCTTAAATATTTATTTTATTTTAATTTTATTATTTATTATTAAAGTTAAAATACAACTGAGTATTTTGTAAATATTTCAAGTGCCTCCCTGTTGCCATTTTTGATATCGAGCAAAAAAGGGCAAAAAAATCGCGTTTGTTGTATGGGAGCCCCCTTTGAATATTTATTTTATTTTGTTTTTAGTATTTTTTGTTATAGCGGCAACAGAAATACATACTTTGTGAAAACTTCAACAGTCTCGCTATTGCGGTTCTTGATATACAGCCTGGTGACAGACAGACGGACAGACGGACAGACGGACAGATGGACAGACGGACAGACAGCGAAGTCTTAGTAATAGGGTCCCGTTTTTACCTTTTGGGTACGGAACCCTAAAAAGCAAGACATTTTAGAGTCAATAATGTGTTCCTTTTGGTATTTTGTGAACCCTAGCACCCTGTCCTAATCATGTCTTAAACAATAGTACCTTTGTAAGGACAATCAGTATTGTTATTAATTATGTATTTCTGTTGCCGCTATAACAACAAATACTAAAAACAAAATAAAATGAATATTTAAGGAGGGCTTCCATACAACAAACATGTTTTTTTCGGCGGTTTTTCCTTGTGGTACGGAACCCTTCGTGTGCGAGACCGACTCGCACTTGGCCAGTTTTTACAGTATGTATGGGCTTTCAGAAACAGTAATCCTGCCTTTCTTTGACAGAATGTACTACTTACTGTATTGGCTTCCTCGTTTATTTAAACAGAAAAAATAATGCCATTTATAAACACAAATCAGTTAATTCCAGCGCAATACGGAACTCATAAAGGGGTTTCAGAATTATGCATATTTGCTCAGGCACGCGGGCTTGTTGAGTTTGATTCGCTTGCGTTAAATTCGCTTGCTCATATTGCATCATTTTCAGTATACGACTCTGTATGGCAAGATTCAATGTAGGCGACACGCATACGGGTTTAGCAAATAGGTATCACTCTAAAACCGCCTGGTACTATGGCCTGGCTGGTACTAACTAACCATCTCTTTATTATAGTGCATCGTTAATATATTGCTAACATTCATTGACATCCTTCTAGGTGTTGAAAGTAGGTATACATAAATAACTTTTCCTATAAGGAGCAACCCTAAAATCCTGAACATAAACTCTGCTGTTTCATACAAAAATACAACCCCAATCAAAACGAGTGCGTTTTCGGTTTTAGTATACCCTAGCAGCGCCTCGCGGTTTCACCCGCATAAGTGTCGATCCCGTGGGAATTATCAGGATAAAAAGTTTAGTATCCTATGTGTTATTCTGATGTATATGCTATATTGCCGTAAAGTTTCATCAAAATCCGTTCAGTAGTTTTGTGCGTGAAGAAGTAACAAACATACAAATACAATCACAAACTTTCGCCTTTATAATATTAGTGTGATTAGTGCGTAGGTGACTTACACTGTCGTGAATGTAGATGGCTTGTGATTTCTGTACATTTTATGTACTTCCAGTAGGCAATATTGACTGCTAATCAGGGGGCCCAAAAAGGCCACTTTGGCAGAATCATAGAAGGATAACATTATGAATCATAACTTGGCGAAGACAGTCCGTGTTTTACATTTTTTCGCTGCACTACGTAGGTAGGTATAATCAAAGAGATTGGGATTGGATTGATTGGTATTTTAGCACAGACAAAAAAAAAATAACTGAAATATCCTTTACTAATGGGATTTGATACGATTCATTTAACAGTTAACTGTTCATTATGATTCTTAATGTTATCCTTTTATGATTCTGCCAAAGTGGCCTTTTTAGGCCCCCAAATGCCAGACTACGTTGTTGGCCGGGCCGCTATAACAACATTCTGCTGAAACTGTAATTTATCGCATAGTTAGGCTGTGTTTTTAAAATGTGTAAGCTTTTACAGGTTTAGTATCACTGAAATGTTTTTTTTTTATATTCTAAAATAAAACTTCCTTTTCAGTGCGGACCCCAACTACCGGTCAGCGGTGATCAACACGAACGTGATAGTGAAACACACGGGAGAAGTGACGTGGCTCAGTCACGGAATATACGTGTCCGTGTGTGACATCAATGTGGAACAGTTCCCGTTTGATGTCCAGCTGTGTACTATGAAGTGGGCTTCGTGGACCTATGACGGGTTTCAGGTGAGGAATATTATGTAACATAACATCATCATAACACAACACATTACATCTGTTTCCCACGAAGGGTTTGGCAGAGTAGACATCGTAATCGTACCCATACTTCGCCAGTTATGTTTAATCCCTTGAGAGCAGTGGTGGCCAAGTGGTAATGGCCGCGACTTACGAGTTGTAGGTCGTAGGTTCGAACCCAGACAGGCGCTTTACTTTGTGTAAATTATTTCATCACCACTGCTCTCAAAACGGTGAAGGAAAACATCGTGAGGAAACCGGCATGTCCTAGAACCAAAAATTCGAAGACATGATGTGACATCTGCCAATCCGCACTGGGCCCGCGTGGTGGATTAAGGCCCACTCCCTCTCACCGAGAGGAGGCCTGTGACCCAGCAGTGGGAACATTATAGGCTGATTATGTTATGCTTAATCCCTTGTATGTCGTAATTACAGACACAATTAAAAAGCCATTGTGTCTCGCGTAGATCTACGTTCCTGCATACTAAGGGTTAAAGGTCTCTTGTAATAAGGAGCGATTTCAATAGGGCCATCAACTGGGCTCAACTCTAGACACCAGGCTGCTACTGAGAAATTCCTGATGGAACACCCAGGACCTCACGCTCAGCAGCAGTGGTATAACATTATTTTTCAACATATCTATGTCATCTGCCTAGCCTTTTCCTAACTATTTTGGGGTCGCCTTCCAGTGTAACTGGATGCAGCTGAATACCAGTATTTTACATGGAGCGACTGTTTGTCTGACCTCCACAACCCAGTTACTGGGTAATATGATACCCTTTGGTAAGACTGGTTGTCAGACTTTCGGGCTTCTGATTACCTGTAATGACTGTCAATGATCCACGAATGACAGCCGTAACGTGCCGTGGCTTAACGTGCTTTCTGAGGCATGGAGGGGTCTCAGTATGTAAAGATCCATAGACCAACCTCGGCAAGCGTAGCTCGACCTGTGCGACTGTTTATTACACAACAACATACATCACACTAATATTATAAAGGCGAAACTTTGTGAGTGTGTGTGTGTGTGTTTATATGTTTGTTACTTCTTCACGCTCAAACAGCTAGATCAATTTTGATAAAATTTTGTATGTAGGTAGCTGACACCCTGGGTTAACATATAGGCTACTTTTTATCCCGATATTCACACGGGATCGACACTTACGCGGGTGAAATCGCAGGGCGCAGCTAGTATTACATAAATAGGTATCTAGTGGTCCTTGGATACAGATTGTCACATACATAATTATGTTCATTGGAATTTTGGGCCTGGCCCAGGGGCCAGGCCCAAAATTCCATCGGATCCGGAATTTGTATCCCAGGGGATACAAATTCCGGATCCGATTCGAAAGGAATTAACATATTATTTAATTAAATTTTTATTAGAACTTAGGGGGGTGCCAGAGACATTGTAGCGCAAACTGTAACCGTTAATTCAGCGCAGACCCCTAGCGTAGAAATGTTTCGGCGGTTAACAAAAAAAAAATCCGGTCAAGTGCAAGTCGGACTCGGGCACCGAGGCTTCCGTACAAATTTGAAGGTATGTAAATAGTTTATCATGGGAATTTGTTTTATTTTTATTTAAATACAAATTTACGGTTTTCGGATTTTTTTCCTTCAAGAACTTGTGCTACATGACCTTGCTTCTTGCCAAATTTCATGATTCTAGGTCAACGGGAAGTTGAGTTTCCCTTGAGTGTAGAAATATACATATGTTTTTTGCGGCATAAACTAACTTAGAAGTTTGAGTATTTCACAGCTTCAAGGATCTGTAGACTTGAGTACATGGTTTTAATTTCAACTCGATACCTCCACGCGTTTCAGAGATAAAGGTTCTTTACAGACTGACGGACACAAAAGTGATCCTTTATGGGTTCCGTTTTTTTCCATTTGAGGTACGGAACCCTAAAATCTGCTGTTTCATAGAAAAGTGCAATAATTCAAATTCAAATATTATATTTCAGAATTACATCCATATATAAAAAATAACCGACGAGTAATTTCGACCCCAGGAGGGTTCAGAACAGCGTTGCCAGACGTCCCGATTTTTAAATCAAATTTAAATGTCCCGCACGGGACAGGCTCTGTCCCGCTTTTCGGGTATAACTTGACCGTGCGCGCAGAATTACTCATCCAGGTTAATCTACAGCTATCTTGTGAAGAGTTCTTCATCTTTATTAAAGAGAAAAAGGAAAAAGAAGTTAAATCTTCACAGAAATTAAAACTGGCAACACTGGTTCAGAATCTTGTACTGAATTCAAGGTAACAGTCATGAATAAGTAATTCTTATAAATAATTATTCTCTTATTGTAAGACTCAGCAGACTATTGTTTGAAACGCCATATTTTTCTAATAAATAAAACTTTTTTGATTTCTGTTTTTTTTTTATTCTGAAAACGAATAAGACTCAACTATTTAACGATAGGGTAAATCTGATTTAATATATTATATTTTTATTAAAATACATTTTCTATGGATATTTTTGCTATCTATTGTCACGTAAACGTAATTTTAATTCAAATACAAAGATAAATATTTGAAAACTTCTGAATACGTTTTTTTACTATGTCCCGCTTTCGAAGAAAGAATCTCGATGTTTTTACTCAAAAAGTTCCAAAATCCCGACTAAGCAAAAAAAAAAAAACTGGCAACCCTGGTTTAGAATCATCACAGTCGTTTTGCCAGCCTGAAAGACGAAACGTAACTGGAGATAAGTACTTACCACATATTTAAAAATATATTAAGAAACGCTATTGTTCTTATTGCAAGCTGTTAGCAGTTTATGACCTCTCAAGGTCCAATTGATTTTCTGTTGTATCGTGCCCCATGTCATGTAGTACGCGCGGGACTTGGCCGGTTGAATCAATGATGAAACCAAAACCAGAGAATGTTATAAGCGAAACGGATATTGGTTTTATTAAATACTAGCTGCGCCCCGCGGTTTCGCCCGCGTAAATGTCGTTATCCGTGTCGTGGGAATATCGGGATAAAAAGTAGCCTTTAAGTTAATCCAAGGTGACAGCTAAGTACCTCCATACTTATCAAAATTGGTCCAGCCGTTTGTGCGTGAAGAAGTAACAAACATATAAACACACACACACGCACAAACACACACACTCACAAACTTTCGCCTTTGTAATATTAGTGTGATACAGCATCATATATATCATTCAACAGTAGCGGCTCTTTATAAAGACTTTTGGTTTCCCTTAAATAATCAATCTGCCTAGCCTTTTCCCAACTATCGGCTTCCACTCTAACCAGAAGCAGCTGGATATCAAGTATTTTACATGGAACGACTGCCTATCTGACCTCCACGACCCAGTTACTGGGCAACACGAAACCCCTTTGGCAAGACTGGCTGTTAGACTTTCGGGCTTCTACAACAACAACATACTAAAATACTAGTGTTTTAATTTTTTAGTACAAACAATAGATTTTTTATAATTAAATAATTGCTTCAAATTTTGCAATAAATTACCAGCGTTGTGTCATCGCGCGTCTCTTTCTTTTCTATGCAGTCCGACAGTTACCGCGCTTTAGGTCATGTAAGCCGCTTAAGCTCGTTCATTGTCGTCAGCAAGGCACAATCACTTTCCGTCTTATTACAAAACGAGTTCTAACTTTAAACCTAGCCTAAACCTGCGAGACAGTTACTGTATTTTAAACTTTATTCCGACGAATGGAAAGTTCTTAATGCAAAACTGACAACATAGACTCAGGTTTAACATCATTTTTTGTAATAAGAACTTTAACTTTGTCGGAATTAAGTTCGAAATTTGAAAATGGCTCGATCGTTTAAACCTGGGTCTAAAAAGATAAACCTTGTTTTGTACTAAGGCTGTTTGTGTTATGTGTAGGTAAAATTGAAAGCATCTGCTAAAGAGAAGTGAGTACCTCCTCAAATCCTCTTACGATTCGGGACTCTGACATCTAGCACCCTATTGCTTACGTTTTATTACCATATTTAAATCAGGGTTCTTGGTCCTAGAGCAGCCTAGATAATTCTGGTCGCTGCTTTTAGGAATATCACCTAGGAACCTAGGCTAACCTAGGTCTGTACCTAAGCTGATTTAAATATGGTGGTGATGGGATCGTTCAGTTAAACGCTTATTTAGTTTTAACGCGTAATATATGCATCTGATTCAAGTAAGAGTCAATTTTTTTCATAATAAACTGTATTACTTCGGAATTATGCCTCCATCAATATTTTTGATTATAATATTTCTTTTTGAGCAATAATTTTTTTTTTAAAGTACTATAAAACTGTGGAAAATTCAAATGTTTAAAAAGCGACGCTATTGTTCCGAGCGAATGTGACGTGAAAGTCTATGAAAACAATAAATTGGTTTTTATAGGAGTGTTTGCGATTCAGTCCGTTATCAATGTCATAGACTATGACGTCACACCAAGCGCACCAAAATGCATGTAGCGTGTAAGGTAAGGTAGGTGTCGGTTGGCTATTTTTTTACTTTTTTAATTAAGTATTTGAAATTACTTTTTTGGCGTTGAATATTTTTTTACTACTATGGCGATGTAAACTATCGAATAGAAAAAAATACATGCATATTCCCTATGATTTCAGCAAATTATTATACTCCATTTTACATGAAGGCACGCACCGTCAGTCCTTCAAGCTCAGACTTTCTAAACGTTTAAATACGAATTAGTGTTTGTCTCATAATATTATGCCAACATCTAATAAAATATTCATGGTCGAACCAAGCAGGCTTTAAGGCTCTAAAGCTTTTAGCCTGCTTGGTTTGACCATACAATCATGTCATTGTATTTTCGAACGTTAGAGTTTCGAATGTTAGCATTCGAAACTCTAACGTTCGAAAGTACAATGACATCCACATTTCCTTCCCATATTTACCGTCTACCTTCAAAGCAGGAGTGAATCGGCATCTTCTGGGTTCGCTCGTTCTATCATAGAACTCATTCATCGCTTTCCATCAGGCGTGATCGAGGTCAAGAGCAGGCCAGCCTGTCGATTCTGTAAAATTCTCACCGTGAAGACTTAGGTGACGTGAATTTGTTTCTGCTAGGAATTGACACTATTGACAGCTCACTCCACGCTCACTTCACCTAAGTTTTCACGGTGAGATTTTTACAGAATAGCACCGCTGTTCAGCAATAAAAAAGTGAGTAGGTATGTATTTTAGTTGCACGAAGAAATCCTTTTAATGTCGAAATGAAACCATTACTCAAATGATAGTGCTGTCTTAGGTCTCAATTATACTAAAAATGTAATAAAAACGCTAAGTAGCCAAACGAACTGTTTCGTTATTAAAAACACCTAGATATTTCCTTGAATAATGTACCTTCGAAGTTATTAATGTTGCGAAACAAAGGGCATTCTATAATAGCCCATTAGTTAGTTGGAAATAGGTTTAGGTACCTACAGACTTTGTAGAAATCCTATTAAGTGAACTAACTAGAAATTTTACCCAGCTTAGAATTACGTAATCGAATTACGTACTTTATTTTCCTAATAGTTATTATGTTTGAATTTGCAGAATTTCTCCCGAGATCAATTGAAATGAAAAATGAAAATTGAAATGTTAATATTTATATTGCTAATAAATATTTTCATATATTATCAATTTGTTTCATAACTTTAATAATATAATCGAGTTTATTTCTAGACACAGAAAGGATCTACAAATTCAATAAAAAACTATTTGTTCCTCAATCTGAAACAGTGGCACTCCGGGAGTGCCGACAGAAGTGAAAACAAAACACAAACAGCGGCGCTATTCTGTAAAAAATTCACCGTGAGAACTTAGGTAAAGTGAACATGGAGTGAGCTGTCAATTCCTAGCAAAAACAAACTCACTTCAACTAAGTTTTCACAGTGAGATTTTTACAGAATCGACCGGCTGAATACTTTGCCATCACTCACTGGCATATCGGATATACATTAAAACCGTGTACATCCCGAGGACAGCCGAACACATCCGAAGTGGGTATTTTTTAAATAAACAAAACACGCGCGGTGTCGCTTACGGTAACAGTGGCGCGAGTTCAATGGATTTATCCCACCTCAAAAAATGCCCAACGTGCCAAAAGAATTTTCACTTCAATAACTTTGTTGTATAGAAACAGACAAAACATCCAAAGAAGTAATGCTCAGTCTCTTGAGTAATAAGTTTTTTACTTTGATATATATATCACCGAAATATTCCATCGGAAAGCCAGATGACATAACATGAAAATGATACAATTATGGCTGTGTCTCGTGATGCGCGAACAGTCTGGCAAAACGGAACTAAGGGTGCTTGTATAAAGAAGTGGGTTTTCGTCAATTCTAGTTACAGGCAGTCCATTCTGTAAAAAACTCACTGTGAAAACCACCACCACCACCTCCTATGGCATTAAGCCCACCTCTGTATACATTTGTTTGCTTAAGAGCGTTTACGCCGTACGGCATTTTATACAAACTTTCAAGCCCTTGTTTTTCGAAATGAATGAACCGATTTTAATGAAGCTTCATACGCATAAGCAGGATACAAACGTCTAAAAAGTTACTTAAGAACATTTTCGAAAAATAGTGTAACAGCCAAATTAGACCGATTTTAAATTTCCCTTAGAGACAGATTTCCAGTTATCTTTTTTTAAATAAGACATTTCGAAAATGTTCTTAAATGACTTATTAGACCTTTGTATCCTGCTTATGCGTATGAAGTTTCATTAAAATCGGTTCATTCATTTCGAAAAACAAGGGCTTGAAAGTTTGTATGAAATGCTGTACAGCGTAAACGCTCTTAAAGCATTAAATAAATAAATAAAACTCAATGCTGTCAATATTTGTCAATAGTTTCAATCTCTAGCATCAGGTGGAATCACAGCTCACTTCACGCCCATTCCGTTCACGTTAGTTTTCACGGTGAGATTTTTTCAGAATAAATACTTAGATTGCTGCACGCGTCATGTTCGTGAACGGGTGCCGTCGGTTGAGACTGGTCATCTCTTAACTGCCAAGGCTTATTTTTAATCTTATATTTTGAATTGTTTCTTCATTTGACTTTTTTTACATTGTTCTCACATATAGAAGCAACAAGAATAATGTACCCAGGATTTTGTAATAACTTGATTTAAAAGAGTGTCCATGGAGTTTCTTGCCCGTTCTTCTCCATAGAGATCTACGTTTTAGAATGGGCAACTAGCTTCAACTTTCTGACTAACTGACAGACTATTTAATTTTGACAATTCAAAAGTGCCTGTACAAGGTTTAATTGAAATAAATGCATTGAGTTTGAGTTTGAACTTGCAGGTTTAATGTTTTAGCTGTTACTTTTTGTGTGAGCGCGCGAGTTAATACGGGACTGTTTCATCCGCACCGATCGGTACCGACTTGTCTGTCCCGGAAACCGGCTTCTTTATGCAAGGACCCTAACTCAATAATCCAGTTTATCCAGTGCCGGAGCAATCCACATTTAGATTATCCACGTTACCTTTATTGACCAAGCTGTTACTGACGGATTAACTCGTAGACGACAGTTTAATTTCACTGGAGTGTAAATGTTTGCGACTGCATAATCTTTGAATAAACTCAGTTAGAGGTTGCGCTGCCACTTATAACGAGATTTCTAAGATCACTAGGATTTATACAATATTATATTGAATACTAAATTTATTTGTTAGAACAATATGCTAGTTTGAATAGTAAAGAACTTTCGGATTCAGATAATTTCTCAACAAAATCAGCATCATCATCATTCATCATCATTCATCATCATTTCAGCCGATAGACGTCCACTGCAGGACATAGGCCTCCCCCAAAAGGGGGGGGTTTGCCATAATCGCCACGCTTGGCAGGCGGGTTGGCGATCGCAGTATAATATGGTGGTGGAATGCATAGAGAACGCAGCTGCTGCCCATTCTCCGGTACGACCCTTGGTCGCCTTTTACGACACCCAGACTAAACTAGGTTAGGTAGAATAAACTAGGTTAAGGAAGCAAAAACGTTGTTTGCACAGAAAGATTTTTATTTAAGGTGAATGCTTCAACCAGCCCGCGAAATTCAAATTTTCTTACGTTTTTTGCAATTTGCAGGCCAGTGCTAGGTTGTATGTTGATTAAAATATTATTCGCGGCTGTAAGACATATGTAGTTACAGAATTATAATCATCAAAATCATCAATAAAACGCTCTAAGTTCATAAAGCTGTTAGAATTACTTTTTCTGTTTTTTTTTTTGTTCTTACACCTTTATGAAGTTGGAGGGTTGTATTGGTGATTTTGATGATTATAATTCTGTAACTACATACGTCTTACAGCCGCGAATAATATTTTAATCAACATACAACCTAGCACTGGCCTGCAAATTGCAAAAAACGCAAGAAATTTTGAATTTCGCGGGCTGGTTGAAGCATTCCCCTTAAATAAAGTTTTTTACAAGAATGACAGTAAGTCATTATAAAAAAAACAAACATAATTCGAATATCAATTTGAAATGAGTAGTCAACTAAAAAGTTTCACACCGTTGCTACTGTTAATTTATTACGGAACAACCCCACCAGTTTACTATAAAGTGAGTGTAAAAGTTCGAATTTCATAAAATATCTTTAATGGATGGTAAGTTAATAATAATTAATAAATAAAACTAACAAAATTATATCCTAACTTAACTAAAATTATTCACAAATTAAAATATAGCGTCAAAAAATTCATCCGCATCGCTGTCGACTATTACTGTTTCATAAAATAGGATTAAGTACTTGCCAAAACTACAAGTTTATAAATAAAAACTTAGCACTTTATTAAAAATGTTGAATTCTATTGTTGGCACGAAAACTAAGAGATTGCATCTAGGCAAAAAAATACCAATTCAACCAAATGTTTTAATTTTAAAATTTTAACATTTTTCCGCTCCGGAAACACGTCTCGCATAAACAACGAGCTAACAAAACAAAAGATGTAATGAGCTTTTTCGACGCGAAAACATGACGTCAGCTTAACAATAAATAATATAGGTTTATGCTATTGAACAAAAGAAATCTCCTCATTACTTGAGACAGAAGGTTATATTTCTACCTCTGTATAGTAAAATCACTTCGGTATCGCACTACGGTAAATGCAAACAACGGGTTGGTTTTTTCAGACTTGCATTAAATAAAACAAATGCTATTCGGGTGTTAAGATTTTCTTGGTTTCTGAATTTACTAAAATCTTTTTTGTAAAGTTTTTTCATTTCGTATCGAGTACGGATTTGAAATGGATTTATTTATAGATTTAAGTGCTGTGATGATTAATAGTTTTATGAATTACTTTTACAAAAGTCTTGTTCTTTGTTACTATTTGGATAGTAACTACACTAACTGGAAGATAACAAGATTATACGGTATAACGTCTTGTGGCTGGCTTGGAAATAATGATCTTATACTGTCACTAAACAAAGTAGATAATTATGTTCCCTTTGATTTAATAAAAGGAAGACATAAATCACACTAATATTATATTATAAAGGCGAAAGTTTGTGTGTTTATATGTTTGTTACTTCTTCACACTTAAAAAGCTGGACCAATTTTGATAAAATTTTCTATGGAAGTAGCTGACACCCTGAATTAACATATAGGCTACTTTTTATCCTGACATTCCCACGCGATTGACATTTACGCGGGTGATACTTCGCGGCGTAGCTAGTAAAGAAATAAATTACTGTTTGATTAATAAAAAATAACAATCTGATACTTAAGTCTCTATAACATCGTGAGCGAACAGTCATGTCCTAAAACCAGAAATTGGAAGGCGTGTGACATCTACCAACCCACACTTGGTCCGCGTGGTGGATTACAGCTCACTCCCTCCCGAAAAGAAGAGGCCTTTATCCCAGCAGTGGGAACATTATTGGCTGGTTATGCTATACACCGTGTTCTTCACGTTTTCCATAAACTTTGTCAAACGCTTCTAGTTATAGCTTTTACAAATTAAAATCTAACACAGAAAAAAAAATTTAAACTATTTATTTTAAGCAACGTCATGAAACATTTACATCAAAATAGATCTCAATCTTTGATACAGAATAAGATTATGTGCGCTACTGACTTATTTTAGAGTTAGCTCACTTAAAGTTAAAAAGGGAAACGAAAAAAACAGAAAAAAAAATGTACACGCAGACCTCCCCCATTCCAAATTTCCCCACGGTGAAGTAGGCTTTCAAGATATTTTTAATTTGATGCCCTTTTTTGTTTTCAAATTTTTTGGCAATTTCCTTTGGCAGCTTATTTAGAATGTCAGAAAAGGCATACGTCCAGGCTCTCTTACCATACTCATTATTAATCTTTCGCAGTTTATATAGAGGCAAATACGACAGGTTACGAACAAAGTTTGGTCTGTTTGTTTTCTGCAGTTTATTCATAAAAACAGAATAGTCAGCGGCAACAGCCAATTTGACTTTATCGAACACATTTATTATTTTACAATATTTAAATAACATGTCATAATCGGGCTTATATTTTAGTTTAATTTTATATGGTACCAATATTTTTAATATCCTTATCTGAATATTATAATTTTTTTTAGATACGTTTTATAAGTTCTTCCATAACTAGTTATACCATAATTAATGACAGAGTCTGCCAAAGTAGTACTTAAAAAGGCTTTGTTACGAAGATATTTGTAATTTAATTTAATGAAGTTTAATTGTGCTGTGCACTAAGAAAGGGTCTTAAATTATTTTTGACAAGTTTCAGCCCGCCATATCTTATGAATGAAAATTCGTCGTTGGCAATTCGGATATTTACGTCAAGGTTTTAGTTTGTATGAAAAATAATAAAAAATAAAAAAATAATTCATTAATGTGTCCATAATGAAAAATTATTATTTCCATGGTCTGAACATCTGGTCGAAGTTTATGTATATTGTCCGGAACACGGTATAAAATGCTGTCTTCGTAACCACAGATTTCAAAACAAAGCTAAACAATATTTATCCTTAACTTACAATAAAGTCTATTAAGACAACACAAATATTTGCATACTAACGAAAATCTACAGGATAAAAAGTTACCATAAAAAGCTAATTTACGTTAACAAAAGAAATTAATTTCCTTAAGAAATTAGTGAAGTTAATTTCCCAGCTTCCAGAGGTGAGGATGACATAGTAAAATTGACAGTAAATTTTGAATTTTACTTAATGAAATACTTGGAGGTAAGATGTGAGTTATGTACGAGAAATGAGACCACCTCATCTCGAAGACAGCTGTTAGGCATTATTCATACGAATAGAATACAAATTTATTTTTAAAAAGAAAGTAATACGAACATTAAAGCTAAGCGATATTTCACCATTTGGCATGCAAGCATTTATATAAATCCAGAGCAATTCAGGCAATTCTTTTCTCTGATAACAACTCAGTCATACTGTGGTAGGTTTTATCCATAAAAAAATACGAAGACGTTATATTGAACGCAATTGACTTGGAGTTTCATCCAAAAAACTAAACTTGAATCTTTGCCCACATCAAAGTCTTTGTATTTCTACCCGTATTTACTATACAGGTAACAAAGATCAGGTTAAATAGGCCCCAATTCTCATTAACACAACCTCAAGTCTCAAGATATTTGGGAAAATCTAGAATTATTATGATTACGATCATCCATTCGAATCCCTCTTTTATTGTGGCAATACCCTGGTACTCCAATGAGCGCTAATGGGCGCTTAGCGGTAATTAAGCACAACATTACATTTTCTTTGTTAATATTTATTTATGGAGCAAATAAATAAAACCACGACCTTTGTGTTTAAGAGAACGATTGGGTATTTCTAAGGGTCCAGGGCCACTATAAGAGATCAATTTTTGACCGAGCAACCGGACAATACCTTAGCTGTTTAATAAAATCTTGGGTTTTTATGACTTTTCACCCGATCGACGCTGCCATTGTGTCTACAAAATGGCTGTTGATACATCATAGATGTTCTACTTGATGTTTGATATAGAAAGAGAGCAGGAGAGAGATCGGTATAGATTTCGACAGCATACTTGCTTTGTGGTCTTCACCAAACATAGTAAACTAACGCGCTCACACCGCGTGGTTGAAGTGTGGTGCACTATTTGGTTTGCAAATATATCTAGTTCTCCCCCTCCTTCATTTGTTTGCTCATTGTTGAGAATTTTACTTTCATGAAAGCACAAATGAATTTACTACGCACGAGTTTGGTAAAGTGAAAAGTTCGTTAGCCGTTTAATAAAAGCTTGTTTTTTTTATGACTTTTCACACGATCGGCGCTGCCATTGTGTCTACAAAATGGCTGTTGATACATTATATTTTGATTTTCTACTCGATGTTTGATATAGAAAGAGAGCAGGAGAGAGATCGGTATAGATTTGGACAGCATACTCACTTTGTGGTCTTCACCAAACACATATGTATTAACGCGCTCGCGGGCCGTGGTTGTCGTGGTGATGAGCTCCTTTTTGCTGTAAATATATATATTTCTGATCCTCCCCTTCTTAAGTTGCCCGACTTAATTTTTTGTCAATTTCCCTCCATTTATGATGATCTTTGGCTTGTTGTAATCCTTCTGAGGTTATGGCTTCTAGGAGTTATTCCGCTCTGATCCCCTGAACCGCCCTCCACTACCCCCCTTCTCGATCTCCTGCTAGTTCTTCTTCTGGAGCTGCTTCACTTGGTCAGACCATCGTATAGGGTTATGTCTCCCGTGTACCCTTGATAGTTCTCATATAAAAGAATTACGTTTATAACAGCCGTATAAACATTTCCACATGAAGTAATTGTATTCATTCGGGATAACATTTGTTCCCAATATCCATACTAATATTATAAATGTGAAAGTGTGTCTGTTTGTCTGTCTGTTGCCTCTTCGCGCTTAAACCGCTGAACCGATTTAGATGAAAGGTTTGAGCCCCGAGAAAGGACATAAGATAGTTTTTATCTCGATATTCCCATGGGATCGACGCTTGTGCGGGTGAAACCGCTGGGCGCTTTTAGTAATGGATATATAATTCTAAATCTAAACTTGTCACAAGCCATTATTCCATTAGTGGTCAAATTAGGACTTCATTTGAAGTGTACAGATACAGTTGAATTCTCAGCCTCGCTGTAGGTGGGTTCCTTCTATTTGGCAGAATCTTGATACTCCGATTTTTATTTGGCATAACTCACATGGCATAATCTTATTTAATCGAATATTTTTAAGGCATAAAAATTATTTAGCATAACTTTTGTTTGGCAGAATATTTACGTGTCCGAATTTACAATGGCATACTTTTATCTTGCCAGAATTTTGTTTCGCATAATTACCTTTGCCATAATTAATATTATGCATAATTTTGTTTAGCATAACATTTATTTAGAGATACGATTATTTGGTATGGGTGCATATTTGAACATCAAAAATTAAAATAGATGTATCTTCTTGTAAAAATTAGTGTTCAAAACATCAAAAACTTATAATATATGGAATAAAACTGATAATTTAAATAAAGTAAATTTATGCTGTCGAATGGTTAGATAACCTACGTGCAATGTATTTAAAATCGAATGGTCTGCAAAAGTAACATAGAATGTTCTAAATATAGCATGTATTGGTAGCATTTTCAATATTAAATTAAATTTGTGTCATAAAAAGTCAATACGTTGTGCTGCAAAATTTTGTGACAGAAACGAATCGCTGCGAAACCGACTTTACGCAGTCTTGTCTGCCCTACCCCTAGAGTGTAATTTAAACCCGCGTAGGCGCGGAGGGGTAGGGCGGCACGCGAGCTGAGGAGCAGGTGGTTTGAAGGCTGGCCGGCGAAGCCGGCCAGCAAGCCGAAGCTGCGGTGGTGAGCGTTAAAACCATCTGTGACGATAAGCTCGCGTGGCGCCGCCAAAACCCCGCAGCGCCGGAGCCGTGACAGAAACAATGCTTGCTGCATGTTGCATGCCTGCTTGCATGCCGCATGCCTGCTGCATGTTGCATGCCTGCTTGCATGCTGCATGCATGCTGCATGTTGCATGCCTGCTTGCATGCTACATGCATCTGCATGCATGCTGCATGTTGCATGCCTGCTTGCATGTTGTATGCCTGTTTGCATGCTACATGCATCCAAGCCGACAATATTTTTGTAATTAGCATTTAGGTTAGCGTTTTGATATTAGTAGTAATATCATGGTGTATTCTTGTTTGCATGTTTGAATGCTTCTTACAAGGAACTAAAAACAACTTATTTTCACAATCAACTGTTTTATTGAGTAAATACATGCAGAATCAACTGTTTTAGTCGCATGTGTGTGGCGAAAAAAATCAGTTCTGCCTTTTAATGACTATCGATATAAAATGTATGCCAAAAGACGATTCTGACTGTGAATTTTCTGCGATATGATGGTTCTGCTTTTTAATTATTATGGATATAAACATTATGCCTAAAGATGATTCTGACTAATAAAATTATGAGTTTTGAATGTATGACAACTGAGTGTATGCGAAATGATTTTCTGCGAAATGAAGTTTATGCTATCCGTTGTTATGCAAAACAATATTATGACGTAAAAAGTTCTGCTATAAAAGGTAGACCCGCTGTAGGTATCTTTTCACAACAGAAATGCGGAGACTACCACAATTTATTAGGTATGTACTAGCAGCGCCCCGCGGTTTCACCCGCATAAGTGTCGATTCCGTGGGAATATCGGGATAAAATCCTAGGTTCTTTCTCGGGACTCTAAACTATCTCTGCATCAAATTTCATCTAAATCGGTTCAGCGGTTTAAGCGTGAAGACAACAGACAGACAGACACACTTTTGCATTTATAATATTAAGTATGGATTGTTGATAATTGTTGTTGTTTGTTATTGTTGTGATATTCGGTTTTTCTATTGGGAATTTCTAAGTAACATCCCAGAGTTTGGAAGTTGGCGGTGTGATATCCCCGTGTCACAGTAAAGATATGAACAGTACGGAAACTACGTACTAACGTACGTACTAACTGCGGTACCTCTAAGCGGCACCCGTGACTGAGAGCACCGCGACTATGTAGATGCGCGAGCCTGTGTGAGTGTGCCGTTTCGAACGTTAGTACGTAGTTTCGGTACTGTTCATATCTTTACTGTGCCCGTGTCTCGAAAAGCACGTAACGCCGTTGGCCCTGCGCCTATCTCTCTCCGGTCGTGTCGGATTGCCGTTCCATTGGACTATGAATGTGAGGGAAGAGAGAGTGCACTTGGGTTTGCGCACACACTTGTGCACTATAATATCTTAGCCGTAGGTTAGTCTCTGCTGAGATCGATTGCCATGGCCGAAATTCGATCAAGAGGATTATTAGAATAGAAAAGAATTGTACACCATATAAATTACAGACATAATTATAGAAACTGTACAAAGGATGACACAATGGGAGGTCTTATCGCTAAAAGCGATCTTTTAAATACAACCTTTGGATGGATTAAAAAGGGGAAGGACAGACAAATACTGTAGGTAGTCTGTGGTGACTATTATTATTGTTATCATATTTTTGTGTGTGTGTGTGTGTGTATATGCTAACTAAATATATTGTAAAACGAAGTCGCCTTTCGTGCCCGTTTGTGTGACCGCGTTGTACTTCTAAACTACCCCACAGAATTTCATTCATTATTTAGACATACAGATCATTTAGAGAACTTATTCCGGAAGGTGCCAAATTTCATCGAAATCCGTCCAGCCGTTTTAGTGTGAACGTGTAACAAATAAACAACCAAAAACGTTTTTAGTTTAGATAATAATGAATGTTTTGTCAATTCGTAAAAACCTTGCGAAGCAGGGGCGGGTCACTAGTTGACAACTAAAAGAGCTATTTGATCTAAAACAGGTTTAGGTATATTTAAAAATTAAATCCTACCAAGAATACTTAAATTCCCGACAGACATTACACAACGAAAGCCAGCGAGTTGGAGTTCCAGAGAAGTACACATTTTAATTTACGGCTCCGAAGGAAACGGCACATTTTGTAAACGCAAAAACAGATTGGTAATCAAGATAGCAATCTGGTAATTTACGCCGTCATCACCAAATTCACGAATCTTTTGTATAAATACAAAAAAGTATTATACGGAGAGCGTGAAAGCCTGCCGGGACGGTACTGTAGAGAGTCATTTCGAACACAATGGCTCGCGCACATCGTATATTACCTTCTACATTTTTCACTATGTATTCACAATTAAAAAAGTACTTACATGTGTGTTATACACACACACACTATACAGTAATTAAGGGGGATGCGTTAAGTAGCCTGCGAAATTCAAATTTAGAACTTAATTTATGTTGAACAAAATAATATGATTCACGAGCGTAAAAAATATGTATTTACAGAATTAAAATCATCAGTACAACCCTCGATGTAAGTTCATATAATCTTAACGTTTGATATTTCATGAAATAGTAATTCAAAAGAAATGTCATATTTGTTATACTCGCGAATCGTTATCTTTATCAACATTAAACATGACACTGACCTACAAATTGCAAAAAACTTAATAAAATTTTAATATCGCGGGCTACCTAGCGTATTAATTTATTTATATATACTTTATTGTACACCACAAAATGCATAACATGAAAAAGATACACCGAACACAATGGGTAATATACAATGGGCGGCCTTATCGCTTTCTGCGATCTCTTCCAGGCAACCTTGGAACCACGACCACCACCACCACCACCACCACCACCACCACCACCTCCACCACCACCACCACCACCACCACCACACATCCACCTTAAGCTGTTTTATTACTTGTTAGCCAGTAGCACATAATTCCAAAAGTAACTGTAAATGAGAGCTTACTCACAGGTATGTTGAACATTTATTTGTTTTTGATAATTTAATCATTTCAAAGGGGCATCGTCCTTCATAATAAATAATATCATAATCAGAGCTTGTTATTTATAATTTAGAATTAAATGTCTCTGCGAAAACCATTTTAATTGAACGAATAGTCTTGATATAATTTCGAGTTAAACAAAATATGGTAGACAAAGAGATGGTTTGATAAAAAGTTAATTAAATGAAACTGAAATTAAAGTAAACAGACATGTTTAATTTTCTTTTCTTTTATTTTTCTTATGAAAATGATCTTAGTAAAAAAATCGTGAGCTTTACTTCGATGGCCGATGGGGCCTTAAGGTTCTGGAGTGGCGACCGCGCACCGGAAGACGTAGCGTTGGAAGGCCTCCCACAAGGTGGTCCGACGACCTTGTGAAGGCCGCAGGAACCCGTTGGATGCGAGAAGCACAGAACCGGTCGAAGTGGAAGTGCTTGGGGCCTATGTCCAGTCATCATCATCATCATTTCAGCTGAAAGACGAAAAAGAAAAGAAATCACTAAGTAAAGTTCATACTTTACTTAGTGATTTCTTTTCTTTTTCTTATGAGAATGATCTTAGAAAAAATATCTTGAACTTTACTTAGTGGTTTCTTTTCTTTTTCTTATGAAAATGATCTTAGAAAAAATATTTTGAACTTTATAACTTAGTGATTTCCCAGAATCACATTTCATTTGGGCTAAGCAGCGGAGTAATTGCGTAACACACAATCAGTAGCAATGGCTTTCATTTTGACAGTTCAACAACATCGATTGCGTTATTTACGTTCTTGAGCCACACATTTTACTGGATTAGCAATATCCTTCGAAATGATTCAAATTGAGATTGATAGTGTGTTACGCAATTACTTTCTCAGAAAAATATGAAGTGATGCCTTTGAACAGCACTCTCAAAGGTATCACTTCATATTTTTGTGAGTAACGAAGGTACGAAGTCCTACGCTTCATAATTCGTTTTAATGATCCACAATCCAGCTGTGTTGGCATCTCTAGTGAATGTACTTCGTGACGTATACAGGGCGTCCCACGGCTATGCCACAAGGAGGGAAAGTACCTACCTTGAGTAAATATCTTAAATAAACTATCCACCACAACAAGATCAAAAAATCGACAAGGAGTGAAATAATCAAAAGAGTGCGACTTTGTATTCAACAGTATGGCACTAATTTTGAGCATTTGATAAATTGATTAATTTTGTATAAAAATGTTAGTAAAATTCGTGGTCTTCCTTTTATTTCTGACACTATGTTATTTAGCAAAAAAATAAAAATAAAAATTTAAAAAACCCCCGACACAAAAAGATAATAAAATTAAATGTAAGTAATTGGAAAAGGATCAAATAATTAAAAAAACCCCAACTTAAAGAATCTAGGTAACGAGACTAAAACAGATAAATTCTTAGGGCAGTTGGGGGACCTCTTAGCATAGAAGGTGTTCCACAGAACGGTCCCCCGACTTCCATATGAATTTATCTGTTTTAGTCCCGTTACCTAGATTCTTTAAGTTGGGTTTTTTTTAATTATTTGATCCTTTTCCAATTACTTACATACATTTAATTTTATTATCTTTTTGTGTCGGGGGTTTTTTAAAATTTTAATTTAATTTTTTATTTCAAGCTTTTTGTAGGGACTCCTTAATATTTGTACTTCATTTCTTTTATTTTCTTGCGTTTTAAGATTCAGGTAATTTGGTGTTCAATCAGGTTTTTCATCCGTCAAAAAATAATTATTAATTTATAGTCGAAGAATAATTTTTAAGACTAAACAGATTTTTTTGTTTTATTTTATCCTGTTTCTAGTTCTTCCTTTAGTTATTCAACTTTCGTACAAGTATTTTATTTTAGGTATTTCAGATCTATAGTTTATAAAATGGGAATGCGACACTATCTGATGTAGAAATACCTACGCTTTTTATGTAGGATAATTCCATTCGTAATAAAAATAGTCAAACCCAGTGGTCGTAGGTATCAGTCATCACTCCACTTTCCTCATCATTCTAGAGCATTGATCAGAAAAAAAAAATATATTCAAGTTTTTAGTTTTCATTTCGTTAGTTAATATTCCTCATTTCCTTTCGATATAGTGCAGGTACATTATTCTATTTGTCTAGCCCTTGCATTTGATACCTATATTGAAGGAGTTGTGAAAAAAAAATATAATTCGCCATTTTGCGGTGGCGGCCATCTTGGATTTGAAATTCGTAATAGCATATAGTATTCTACTAGTCAAGCCCTTTCATTTGATACCCATATTAAGGAAGTTGTGAAAAAATATGTAAGTAATCCGCCATTTTGTAGCGGCGGCCATCTTGGACCGATTTTCATCAAACATAGCTAAGAACACTCCCGACTAATTCATCTTTTAAACAAAAAAAACAAAATCAAAATCGGTTCATCCGTTCGGGAGCTACGATGCCACAGACACAGACACACACACACACACACACACACACACACACACACACACACACACACACACACACACACCCCCACACACACACACACACACACACACACACAGACAGACACGTCAAACTTATAACACACCGTCGTTTTTGCGTCGTCGGGGGTTAAAAAATAATCCTTATGATGAAACCTTTCGATCGATATGATAAAGCTACAGTACTTTCTCTCCATGTGGCACAGCCGTGGGACGCCCTGTATGTATATATATATACACTCACACATACGTTAAGAAGGCAACTTCAAATTTAAGGGCAAAAGGTACGATTGCTCAGAATTTTATTTGACATACCAACCTTATACGAAAGCACGCACAAATGAATTTACTACGCGCGAGTTTAGGAATGCGAACAGTAATACGTATTAACGTTATTAAGTACGAGTGATCTAGGTCTTGGCTGTCCGATTTTAGCTTTTATCTTATCTTGCTAAGAAAGAGTGACGAAACAAAGGCTAACTGCTAATGAATTTCAACTGAAATTAACTCGATTCTAAGAAATAAACAGATGATGGTTCTGAATTCACATTATTCCCAAATATCTTTTGTCTACTTGTTGGCTCATTGATTCTAACCTAAGCATTATCAGTCTTATTGAATTCCAAAAATAATAATGTATTTATGAGCCTAATATCTGCCATAAGTAAACAGACCAAAAAGACAGTTATGAAAATGTCTGATTCAACAATCGAGCCGAAACAAGCTAGCGGATTTATAACCTCCATTAATTTAAGAAACTTTTATCTAAGAGGAAATGCGGTCGGAGAGACTTTATGAAAAAGCCTAAGTAAAAAGTCATAATTCGAGGTTTGGCTCTCGCCTATTTTGTCCTCCAATATTGGACCAATTTAAAAGATATTTCATAAACAGAGTAGGAAGGATATATACTGTGTCCATTATTTTTATAAGCACTAGAACCTTCAAAAAATGCTCAAAATTGCCGCTGTCAACAGAGGCCTAGTGTACAAATTTGACAACTACCTTTTAATGAAAAAAGAAAAACATAGGGACACAGTATATCATCATCTGCCTAGCCTTTTCCCAACTATGTTAGGGTCGGCTTCCAGTCTAACCGGATGCAACTGAATACATGGAGCGACTACTTATCTGACAGGGACATATTATTATATCCTTCTTATTCTGTTTATAATAGTAGATTATGCACCGAGGGGCTAAAGTTGTGTCTTATGTCACGGGCGTCATATTGAATCTCGAGCGCAATGAAGGATTCGGGAATTAACTCCCGAGCGCAGCGAGGGAGTTAAGAGTTTAACTCACGAGCGAAGCGAGGGAGTTAATACAAGAATCCTAAATGCAGCGAGGGATTCAAGCTAGCCCAAGGCAAAGACACCTTTAGCCCAGAGGAGGATACTCTACTTTTTACACCTACTGTGAGAAAATAATAGCCATAGTACGAAAATTCGCGCCTTTATTGCGTCTACCAATAAGTAGCCAAGACACGATCAATTCGATTTTCAAAAAAAAAAGTATCTTCTACGGTTTTGTCGTGTGTGTCTATTGATGTTGTGTGGCGTTTGTGTAAACTAAGCTTTATACAGGGCTGCTAGAATGGTTTTGGATGATTGGCCGTATGCATTTTGAATTTAGAACGTCATTGGAGACGCTCGTGAAAATAGAGTATTTTTGATAAAATGTAATAAATCGACTGTAGTATAGATAGGTTTTATTATTTATTTATTTATTTATTTACTCACAAAATCCACAGCAATCTTAGCGCAGTTTACTTAAAATAAATTAACTAATGTTACAGCCAATTACTATTACGGTATTACGGCGCGGTACGGTATTTGTTATTATTATGTTACTAGCTGCGCCCCGCGGTTGCACCCGCGTAAATGTCGATCCCGTGGGAATATCGGGATAAAAAGTAGCCTATATGTTGATCTACGGTGTCAGCTACCTCCATATTTTTTTTTATCAAAATTGGTCCAGCCGTTTGAGCGTGAAGAAGTAACAAACATATAAACACACACACACACGCACACACACACTCACACACACACTCACAAACTTTCGCCTTTATAATATTAGTGTGATTCCATTCCTTTTAAAAAATGGTTCGTAGTTATCTCATTATTCTTACAATATTATGTCTTCGAAAACATGGCAACGATATGAAGAAGCAGTCGTTATGATTTTGTAGGAAATCGAGAATATCATCCACGCGTAGTAAGGGTTTCGAGAATAGCTTTCCTCTTTCTGGCACCAAAGGGTGTTTGTTAGTACTATACTGCCAATTTAGCTGAGCATGTGAGATTCGTAATTCAAATCACATTATTGACCAGCGGGTCATAATGAAATCCAGTACAACATTATTGACCGGCTGAGCCCCCGGCCACTAATGACTCACTTTAGGTTAAGGTTGCTTGACATATAATTTGACATTTTCGAGCAGGTGGTGTGAAAAATATCTTTTAAATTGGTCTAATATTGGAGGAGAAAATAGGCGAAAGCCAAGCCTCGAATTATGACTTTTTACTTAGGCTTTTTCAAAAAGTCTCTCCGACCACATTTCCTCTTAAGGTGCTCCGAAAATTCTTAGCCTGTTTAATAAAATATTTGCACAACAGACCCCAGGAATTTGAATGAATGATTCAAGATAAGAACGCGGTCAATTTCATACCGAAATATTCTCCTGAAAAAATCTCTTCAGGCGCCTGTCTATAAAACCTATCGCTTTAAAATTTGATGTCTCTCGGGTCGGTGTTATTTGACTTTTAAATTAGGATGCTATCTCCTTTTAAATCGGCTTTCGTCTTATATCTGCGATCTAACATTCCTGAAGACGGGATTGGTACATTATTTAAGATTTTGCTATTTTCGGAGTTGTGAAGTTTAGGTACTCCTTTGAATAATTTGGCCTTAATTACCTTTAATTTAACTTCGACATTCTTACCTAAGAGGCTTCTAAGAGGTACCCCACTTGATTGTGTAGGTAAAGTACAAAACGGAGTACCTTTCATATTTTGCTGGAATTAGGAATTAGGATAATATACCTTCAGCTGTAGAATTCACGTGTTTCCTTATATAATAGGTCATCAGCCTCCAGCCCTCATACTAATTAATTTGAGGTCGGCTCAACTTGCTTTCATGCATACGTCTTTATCAGTTGTCATCTCCCCTTTCTGGCCACACCCGGTTTCACACAAATGAAAAGTAGTATAGTAGTCGTAATCGGTAAAAGAAGGGAGTTGCGTAACGTCCTTTTATGACCCAGGCCCTATTGTATTCCTGAAGGTGATTTTTTCAGATCAGTCGCGTTACCTGCCTAAAAGTACACTCAACGCTAGGCTAGAACCGCTTGTGATTAGAAAAAAACCACACAGACCAAATTAACATTTTGTGAAGCATGGTACTAGGCAAGCAGACTTATCAGGAGATACTTTTTGTCGCCCACACACTTGCACATCTTTATATGTGTTTTTATATGTGTTTTATACGCATTTCTCCGCAACTATTAATCGGATTGTGACCATTTTGTAATAAGTAGTTAATAGTTCTGTCTGTTGTAAATATTGCATTAAAATTTGACAAAGGTCAAAGGTGGTCGTGAAGGTTTTGAGATGTTTTCCCTTTTACACATATTAGTCAATGGCGCCGGTTCTGTTGATCACAAACTAAACTAAATTTAAGATCATGCATCTTTTTCTTTCTATTTCATTAAGAAAAGGACAGAAGATAAATATTAGTTTAGTCCTGTCAAATTAAGATACTCCATAGACAATTTAGAAGAGATTAAAAAATTGGCTATTAAAAATACGTCAATTTACGTCAGGCGCTGACTAATTTGACAGGACTAAACTAATTTTTATCTTCTGTCCTTTTCATAATGAAATGGAAAGAAAAAGATGACTAAACTTAAATTTTGTTTAGTTTGTGAACAACAGAATCGGCGCCTATATCTTGAAAACTACGGAAAGGATTTTGATAAAACTTGCACTGGTCTCTAAGTTGAAGTTAATGTAAGCCAATAAAAAATTGAAGAATTTTAAAATCAGGTTTCTTTTTCCTTAGCTGGATCTAAAGAAACAGTTCGACGAAGGAGACACAACGAATTACCAGACGAACGGCGAGTTCGACCTGGTGAGCTTCGAAGCCATCCGCCACGACCAGTACTACTCCTGCTGCGTGGAGCCCTACCCTGACATCACATACATCATCAAGTTAAGGAGAAGACCAATGTTCTACGTATTTAATCTTATTCTTCCCTGCCTCCTTATCAACGGAATTGGTAAGTGCATGGAGTTTTGTTTACATCTGTATCGATATTTATTTCTTTTTAACGTCTAGAATCTACCGAGATCGAAGCATGTAAACTCTCAATAGGGACTTGGAATTATTCGATAATTTTGTAGGTTTTGACAATGAACAATATTCTTATGTAACCGCACAAATCATAAATATGTAGAACTAGCTGCGCCCCGCGGTTTCACCCGCGTAAATGTCGGTCCCGTGGGAATATCGGGATAAAAAGTAGCCTACATGTTAATCCAGAGTGTAAGCTACCTCCATACAACTTTTATCAATATTGGTCCAGCCGTTTGAGCGTGAAGTAACAAACGTATAAACACACACACACACTTACAAACTTTCGCCTTTATAATATTATTGTGATATTAACAAAAATGCAAAATTAATTACATAAGTCCTCTTTGTAAATTCAACCCGTTGCACCATTAATAAGTATAACTTCAGAATTCGTACAAGAGCTAACGTTCCAAATTGAGCCAAATTGTAGATATCATGAATAATAAACATAATATGGGTACCTAAGGTAAACAATTAGACAATGTCGGTTCTAATTTGAAATCATTAGTAGTGCTAATTTCGCGTGTGTAACTAAATACACGGCAATATTATATTCCGTGCGGAATGCTATTCAAGGATTTTTTTATTTCGTATTGTTTTATTTCGTATTGTTTAATATAGTGGCTACCTATTTGTTTGCGGAAAGCAATATTTAAAAACAAATAAAATTAAAACTTTTTTAAAACCAGCCTATTCAATATTTCAGTTGTAGGTACTAAAATGAATTAGTCCGCCATCTTTGGTTGTCCTTCGATTTAGAATGATGTCACTAAGCTAACCGTGCAGTGTCATTCAAACTAAGCGTTTATGCAAAATTTCGGCGTAACCGGTTCGAGATAACTATTATAAAATTCAGTTGCAAGATTTGCCTCATACATACTAACTAATGAACAAGGCAAGTTAAATGAAAGCTTGTAATGATGATACACTTGAAAAAAACTACTACTACTGTTCAAAATTATACGAGTCTCTGATAACAGTTTTATTCTATTTTCCGTTATGATATTGTCAAGTAAAAATGGTTTATCTTTATATGATCACGTTTTTAAAGTTTAACGAGTCCCAACATTCTTGAAACTAAAACTAAATTCAAAGAAGTCTTAAACCTTTTGAAGATGAATCGAGTTGTGATTCAGCTCCGTAACATCCTTCACAACAAGAGGCTTTACGTGGATTGGCTTTATTACATATTTTATTACGACAAACCACTGATTGCCGAGAAGTTCTAGGAATTTTCGTCTTTACGAAACAGGTCTTATTACCATAGTATAAATACAATGATGGACGTAAATCACGTAATGTGCCAAGCGAAAATAAGAATTGGTACGCGGGATAAACATACACACGTTCAAGTAGAATAATATAACAAACAAACACAATTACTCATCCTTATGGTAATCATAGTTACTGAAGGTTTATTTCGCGCCTTTGTTAGTCATAATTGCATAAATCACTCAACAAACACGACGTGTGTGTTTACAACATGCATTAGAATTGTGTGGTAATATTTAAGAGTGCGGTACAGACCATCAAACTGAACAACTCTCTCCATGGGACCAACATTGTAATATCGAAAAAAATGTCAACTGCCATACAAAACTTCAATACGTACTCGACCCGAATGTATTGTATGGCTGAATGTTTTTCGCTATTATGATGTTGGTCCCATAGAGAAAGTTATTTAGTTTGGTGGTCTGTACCACACCCTTAACCTTTTGACCGCCACACGTCAAAAAATCATAAACGTGCCCTCGGCGTCAAAGTCTGTCATGTGGTCGAACCGTGGCGTGCTGGGCACATTTTGGTTTGTCATCTATACATGTCTGTGAGGGGCCCGTGGCTTAATAATAACAGCCGCACAGGTCGATCGATCAGGTTAAGCTACGCTTGCCGAGGTTGGTCTGTGGATGGGTGACCATCTTTACATACCGTGACCCCTCCGTGCCTCGGAAAGCACGTTAAGCCGTTGGTCCCGGCTGTCATTTGTGGATCTTTGACAGTCGTTACGGGTAGTCAGAAGCCCGAAAGTCTGACAACCAGTCTTACCAAGGGGTATCGTATTACCCAGTAACTGGGTTGTGGAGGTCAGATAGGCAGTCGCTCCATGTAAAATACTGGTATTCAGCTGAATCCGGTTAGACTGGAAGCCGACCCCAACATAGTTGGGAAAAGGCTAGGCAGATGATGATCTATACATGTCTGTGGCAGTCAAAGGGTTAAATATGACCACACATTTCTGATACATGCTGTATAAATACACAACTTTTTCCATGGGACCAAAATCGTAATCGGTAAAACAATTATCAACTGTCCCATACAAAACTTCAATACCTAGTACCTACTCGACCCAAATGTATTGGGTGCTTAGAGTAAGAAAGCTATAGAGCATCGGGTAGCGTGGCCACACATGAGACAAAAAACTAACTTAAATAACATAGGCTACATGAGTAGCTGCCTAGAAAAAACTGGCACGCACTGAGAGACGGAAATAATATAGCTTTATCCTTTTCTGTTACTTATAATAAGTCAATACTTTATCCCTTTCTTGTGGAAATGAAATGGAGATACCCGCCGTCTATACTTTTCTTTGTCTAAGATTGGGTGTCTAAATGTTTTTTGTTGAAGAAAGTTGCATGCTCTATAAATATTTTGGCACCGACAAGATAACGTAAGTGAGATTTCTCAGCGAAGCTAAATAAAACCTTTTATATTTTTCTACTAGCTCTTCTAGTGTTCTACGTGCCGTCGGAGTCAGGTGAAAAGGTGACCCTGGGCATAAGTGCACTTCTGTCTATGACCGTCTTCTTGATGACTATAAGGGACACATTGCCACCTACGGAGAAGACGCCTCTTATTAGTAAGTTATTTTTGTTTATTCGTTAGTAAGTTTATTAGCAAGTTATTTTTATATAATCGTATTTCATGTTTAGTCAATTGACAAGTCTAATGTCACTTGTTAATAATTGTTTGTTTGGACAAACAATTGACAAGTCTAATGTCAAGTTTCGGAGACGACACTTCAGCGACAGTTAAACACTTTAGTCGTCGTCGCGACCGCTCAAAGATGGTCTCTATTCGAGTCCGAAACTAAACCGGCAATCCCGAAATAACCACGGCCACGTTAGTAAAACTGTATTCCTATGTTTATAAATATTGACACTGAATTAGAAGATCAAGTAACCCATGAATGTATATTCTATACTTATTAATATACATATTACTTATTACCCCATCTTGCCGTGGGTGTCGTAAAAGGCGACTAAGGGAGACCGGAGAATGGGCAACAGCGTTCTCTATGCATTACACCATCATACCATGCTGCGATCGCCAACCCGCCTGCCAAGCGCGGTGATTATGGCAAACCTCCCCCAAAATTGGGGGAGGCCTGTGTCCAGCAGTGGACGTCTTTCGGCTGAAATGATGATGATGATGATGATGAATATGTTACAGTGAGTTTGCATGTAGGGGGTGGGGTAAACTTCGGAACTCCTGATCTGATCCCGAAAATTCTTTCACTAATGGGAAGCTATATTATCCTTGAGTGATAAAGAATATGTTTTATACTAAAACGAGAAACTTCTCGCAAACGAAGTCGCGGGCAGAAGATAGTAAAACAAAACAAAAATCATCATTCTCCTGCCCTTATCCCAATTTATTTGCAGTCGGCCCAACATGTCTTTGTCTTCCATACTTCTCTATTAGTCGTCAACCCCTTTCTAACCATATCATCATTCACAGTCCATCCATCAACATTTGGTCATAAAAAAAAAGAAATATTAGGTATATTTTCTTTATTGTTTTATTTATGGATTATTTTACTTTCTTAGCAACTAGAGCGTAGTTTCCTGTATAAGTACTCTCTAATAAGGGTAGTGTCGCTACACGTGATCCTATTATTCGTTTTGACAAAGGAATGTCTAGCGTAAGTAATACATTATACTCTACTGAAAGGTTTTCTGTTATGTCGCATCGAGGAAACTTTAGTCGGGTATAATATAATACAAACAATATATTAATACTGAAAGTTCTCTTTGTGTTATCTTATAAACTTACCATCGAGTATGTTGTACTGCTCAGTATAATGGGTTACCAGCAGTTACCCGCGACTGCGAGCCAGGTTGAAAAGTAGGCCTATGATTTGACCCAGGTCGTGGTCTGCAAATTTCATCTAAATCCGTTCAGCCGTTTTAGCGTGAAAGAGTAACAAACTCACTTTCGCATTTATAACATTAGTTACGATTAGGATTTTTATTCAGCTGTAGTTACTTTACCTATATGTAACGTAGAGAAGTAGAAACTGCAAGATTTCCTTTATGTGCTTAAATATAGTTATTCGTAGTTTCGCATAACTGAACTTTTAAACTAACAGTTAATCTCTTTTCAGGTTTATATTATGGAGTTAGCACGTGCCTAGTGTCGTTTTCAGCGTCCCTTTCAGTCGTCACGCTCAACATATCTTACAGGCGAGTTTAATTACCATTATTGAACATTACCTATTATTTTAATAACTAATTAGTAATTCCCCTAATTATTAATAGATTGTTTGATCAAACACAACGGCCATGCAATTTTGTACGAAATAAATTGCTCAATTTGAACGCTCACAATATGAATTTTATGATGAATTAATATTCGCGTTTGTATAACAGATTGAACGAATTGAATTAATTAAAGCTCGTTTTTCAAACACCAAATTAGATATGCAAACACAGGCGATGTTGAAAGCTGGAAATATGTTCAGCATTTGGTAAAAATTGATTTTTGATTATTACTGAACAAATATTTCGCTCTTTTGAAATTAAAGGAGTCTTAGTTGTGTTTGTTTTTTTTCTCTGCGTGAGGGCTTAATTTTACCCGACTATACGGGAGGGCAATGTTTTTACAGTGAGTGGATTTATCTTGATAAGTTTTATACTTTTTTCTTTGGTTTAACCCTTTAAATGTGTCTTGAAATCTTGAAAAACTCATTCGATTTTTAAATGAAATATATCCAAGTCACATCCACATGTGACTTTTTAAACTTTTTATAATTGTGATTTTACATTTACGTGAGTACAGAATCCCAAAAAAAGTATGCGCTTCGAGAATCATCGTCAATCTTCGGAAATACGAACGCGCGGTGAACCTAATATAAAGCTGTTACAACCATGGAATTACTTGGCTTATTTGCATTACCATGATTACAATATTATAGGTTAACAAATCAATGCAACTCCAATTTTTTTATAAAACTGTGTTGACGATGGAGTAGGTAAGTAGTCCCGACAGAGATTTTTTTAAACATATATAAACGCGCAGCCATAGGTGCACTGCTGCAAAGCGCGGCAGTACAAAACTTACTAGCTTTACCACTGTGGCTCGACTTTCGTGCTAATATGGAAACACAAATATTACCGAAGCGCATATCTTTTCTGGTTTACCTTTAGTTATGTCTATGATTGATTCGGTATTTGTTATTACAATTATGTGTGTTTATAATGTCGTCATTATTATGTGTTGTGTGAACGTGTGGTGTTGCTCGTAGAGGAGTGAGAGGGCAGCCGGTGCCGGCGGTGCTGCGCGAGCTGGTGCTGCAGCGCCTCGCGCGCTTGCTCTTCATCAACCTTGACACCGACGCTCCAAAGGTAACACTCATTCTTATAAAGATGGCTTTCCTAGATGGGTCACGCGGAATCACGCGTAAGTCACGCCGCACACACTTAAAGCAAACGTGCCGTGGAAACAGTGTCACTCGAGGCGGCTAGTCCCGTTGTCGGGTGTACGTGGGTTCACTCATGCAGCGTCCTCGCTCCCACAGCGTGGTTCGATGTCTGATGATGTTTAGGAATTAGGTTGGTACGGCGTATACTTGGAAATCAGCACCGAAAATAACCCTGCTGACTGGCAATTTATGACGATTATATGAGATAATATCCATGTAGTTATGGCTCAAAGCACAATCCGTATGGAAGCAAAGTGCTTTAAGTATCGTTTTGTCGTGTTTGGGTTGGTCGTTTGTCCACCCCAACAACAATAAAGTCCTAGCCCGACCTCTGTACGCTTCAATTTGTATCAAATTGATTGATGCTGGCGTTGATACCTTTCACAGCCATTCACAGTTCTACAAGATCACGGGCGTACTTTAGACCAAACTCAATTAGGTGTTCTGATTATTTGGAAACACGATGAAAACAAAGTTATACCTAACTAGAAAACAAAATCTTGCACTAAACCCATTTATAAACTACGGCTGGACCATAATTGATTTTTACTAACTCGAGCTATTTTTTTGTCAAACCCATGTAGTAGTATATGGAGTAGAAAATTATATGGTTACCTTATTAACAGTGCCTACGGCCGCCCGCAGCCACCATGCGGTGATTGCTAACTAATTTGATGGACGCGTCTTGTTTACGAACCGAACAAACGTTAGCCTACCTCATTTGAGCCGATACTTAGGTACGAGAGCTTTGACGTAGTTTATTTTAAGCACCGTTATATGAGGTTTTATGATTAGCATTAGTAGTCAGCGCATAAATACACGCACACACACTTCTGATTTCGCCGTTGTCTCGGACGATACGGAGAGGTCCTACACTTTGTGAGTAAAAGGTAAAATAAATGTGCCACTTTTCAATAATCGAAGATAGACAGCATTCGATCAGCGTGAAACCAAACAAAATTACTCGTATCATCATCAGCCTAGCCTCTTCCCGACTATGTTGGGGTCGGCTTCCAGTTTAACCGGATGCACCTGAATACTAGTAACAAAATTACTCGTATGAGGTTTCCAAATGTGATTTAACGCTTTCATCCACGCGGCGGCGACCCTTCGCGTCCGGCCCTGGTGCAAGTCTTGGTCCGGAGCGAGTGGGAGGCAGTCATCTCCTTTTGCGAAGCAGTCATGCTAGCAAAGGAGGTGGCGGGATGGATGAGGGAGAGAGCCTCCCGTCCCCGGGAGACGCTCCGGGCGTCGGGAGCCACGGGATGACTCCCGGCCACCTTAGGCGCGGGCCTGCGGACGGAGAGTAATGGGTAGCTCACCGTCCAATCAAGACCAGGCCCGTGCCGGACGGCGCGTACGTGTTCCACGCGCGCCTCAAAGAGATGTCAGTATCATCTAAAGGTGCCCGTGAGGGCCGAAGCCTGCCGGGTCAGCGGGATTGTCCGAAAAGGTTGCCGCTGGCCCGGAACATAAAGGGCTAAGGAAGAAACACGGGTAGGTTTTAGTCAGTAAGAGTCTGACACTCCTTTCCGCTCCGCCCAGACCGGGAGGGGTCATTTGATGATTTACACCCAAAAAAAAAAGAAAAAGTTTCCATCCACTCTAACAATACTGTCCAATGGGTCTAAAAACAAACTATGTATAAATATTTTTCGAAGTTGAATGTTTATGTCGATTGTAAACTTCTACGAAAACAATACAATCCAGCTTGATTAGGATCCAACTCTTTAATATCAGTCATAGAACAAATACCTTCATTTACAAATCCCGATCCATAAATTCTTTACTCACACCCAGTGATGCATGAGACAAAAAGAACCCAAAAATAGTTGCCTAGCCAGTTGATTTACTGCCTGTAAATATCAAATGCCTGCTATTCTCAAAGGAGTCGCCAGCGGCTTTTCACACCCGAAAACGACGGTATTAAATCTCAATGCAAAGCGGCTCACACCATTTCATCTGAAAGACAGGTACTGAGAGGTAGTCCCAAGGTACTTTTGCTGTTTTACACAGACAATATAGATCCTACCAATAATAAATGGGCTTAAGGGAGATGAACTAAGGTAGCCCTAAGGTAGCTAAATTCAAATTTACTTACATTATTTGTCATTTTCAGGTCAGTGTCAGGATGAATGTTGATTAAAATATGATTTGCCACCGTAACAAATATGGCTTCACAGAATTATAATTTATTATTAGAACCAGCATCACTATGGGCCAGAACCGAGCGTACCGTCTCAAAAATAAGTTTTCGTAATGTTCTACATTGAATATTTTGTTAATGCACATGTCTAACTGAATGTCCAATGCATATTATATAGCACTTAAAAGTTATTTCTCATTTTTACTATTAGACTATGCAAGTTGACGCTCAAAATTATGTCAATTATGTAGAACACAATTCCTCCAGTTTACATGGTCATATTTTCAATATTTTCACAGCAAATTTGTAAGTGTGATATATGGTTAGAATGGTTATGAAGTACTCTATTTAAAAGTAATTTAAATAGACCATTATGTGAAAACTGGGGAGGTATAGAATTTTTATTTCAGGATCTAATATTCTATCCTTATTAGAAACTTCACATAGACTTTTGACAGTTAGCAGTGTCTGGCCATGACGTAATTTTGATAGCATCACATAGAGCAGCTAATATAGAAGGTAGGGCAAAAAAAAAATTGCCCGAATCTGCCCCCATTGAAATGAAACGAAAAATGCTTGATGAGGGGGAAAATACAAAATATACCAAAAAATATTTTAGTTGTGATTGATGAGGTTTTTGGATATTTAGATTACTTTTGACCTTTTTTTCTTAAATAATATTATCTATTTACTTAATCTTTTGGTAATGTGGGAGTAAAGCGTGATGTATTTTTTTTTTATCGTTCGGTCTGATGTGGTTAATGTTTTGTTATCACTGTGTGGCATGTTTCTTATGTACTTTATGTATTTCTCTATCGCGGTGATGGAAAAAGGAGGAAATGGTCGTTAAAGTTGTTATTGTACAGACGCCAGCACATCAAGCTACCTTAAACTGACAAATTTTCCCAGTCAAGTTTGAACCTTATGCTTTAGCGATAAAGTTGAAAATCCATTAAAGAAATTTGACAGATTGTAGTAGCTTGATGTGTCTGTACATTATATCAGTACTACTAACCACCTTCATAGATTTTGGATTAGATACATTTTGGTTAGATTGGTTAGGAACGTGATAATGACACTAGATAATAATATTTTTATTTATTATGACACTAGATAATAATATTAATATTTTTTTTCAGTATAAAAGTTATTGATTTACGTTGTCATTTACCAGAACTTTAGTGTGCTTTGACATAATTATAGTCTTCACCAACCTCGGTAAAAAAAAGTAGTAGTTAGAAGTAAAAACAAAATGAGTGAATTTGTTGTGCCTCGACGAGTATTATGCGAATTTTTCATTGTTCATGGAACAAAATCAGAAGATATTCAAAAATACTTGGAAGAACACCACCATTTGTCGTCTGAAAAAAGTGAATTAGTTGTGAAACGTATTAAAAAATGGCTTATAACAGCGTTTAACGATCGGTGGACTAAATCTAACCGAACTAAGAACGTTTCTTTAATAAAAATACATCGTGGTTAGACGGTGAATTTAATGTACCTATAATTCGAAGAAGCACCGATGGACATTACACCTGCAACATCTGGAGAACGTGGACGTCCGCCAAAGTCCGCCAAAGTCAATGAAGATCTATCAGAGAAATCGAAAAAAAGGAAGAATATGGAGTTGGTACAAGAATATGGACTCGAGTATATACATAATGCATACGTTCAAGGATTGCGGTCTGAAGGAGAATTCGAAGAAGCTACTGTTGTTTCAATGATGCGGAATTGTGATAGAAATGAAAAAAGGATCATGAAGGAAAAGTTATTGCATGAAAGTCGCAATGCAACAGATTTTACGGTTTACGGTGGGCTGCATCAATTGGGTACCACAGTTGTATTAAAATTTTCATACAACTGGGGTACCCAATTGATGCATCCCACTGTACATGCACCGTAAAATCTGTTGCATTGCGACTTTCATGCCGTTAAGTATATTTGCAGATTTAGATCTTTCGAAATCACAATACGGATTACTTCGAGTAAGTCTGATAAACAAAAACTTCGACATATTGCCATCTTATAATATATTGACGAACGCCAAAAAACTGTGTTATCCTCCACCATCCAGCATTCAAATAACCGATATAAGTGTTAAAGTAAATCTACAAGATTTGCTGGATCACACTTCTGCTCACATCTTAAAGATTGAAAATGTTTACAACCCAACAAGAAAATCTCTTAAATTGTTTACCAAGTGGGGATGTGACGGTTCATTGGGGCAAAGTGAATATAAACAAGTTTTAACAGATGAGAGTGACTTAGTCTCAGATGCTAACTTATTTATAGCGTCTTTGGTACCAATAAAGCTGACTGACACAGAAACAAATGAGGAGATTTGGCAAAATCCGGGTTGTTCTTCTATTCGTTATTGCCGACCAATCCTGATTGAACTTGCAAAAGAAACGCCCGAGAAAACTCTATCAGTGGTTGGCGATATTCGGGGTCAAATTATTAATTTGCAAACTTCAAAGATACACACCGAGGAGCAAGTAATTGAAATAAGTCACGACATATTTCTAACTATGGTGGATGGAAAAGTTACACAAGTTCTAACTGACACAAGTTCTGGAGCTGTGTGTACAGTGTGTGGGGCTAAACCAAGCGAAATGAATAATTTAAAAAAGATTGAATCAAAGCCAGATAATATCAATGCTTACGAAAACGTTTTGTCTACGTTGCACGCGTGGATCAGGTGCATGGAGTTAATTTTACATATTTCATTTTAACCTTTCATTTAAAAAATGGGCTGCGAGAACTCCGGAAGTTAAGAAAAGTAAAGAAGACAAGAAAAAGCTTGTACAAAGTTTGTTTCGAAGCCGAATGGGATTGCACGTTGATAAGCCCCGACAAGGAAGTGGAAACAGCAATGACGGCAATACAGCTCGGCGTTTTTTTGAGAACTACTATTGCGCTTCAGAAATTACAGGAGTTCACGAGGAGCTTATTAAAAGGTTCTACGTTATTCTTCAAACTTTGGCTTCTGTATTGCTGTAAATTCAGAAAAAAATGGTGAAAATACTCACGCAACCGCACAACTGTACGTAACAAAATATATGTGGTATAATATGCCTTCCTTCTTCAGTACATAAAATCTTAATACATGGGGAAAGTATAATAAGACATTTTTTTGTTTTGCCCATTGGTAATTAAATTATCTGAGGATGTCCATGAATCTCGTAATAAAGATTACAAAAAATTCAGATTGCATCACGCAAGAAAATGGTCTAGGTCCGCAACGAATCAAGACGTATTTCATGGTCTTCTATTTACCAAAAACCATCAGTCACTATTTCCAAGGAATTGTTAGACGAAGCTAAGAACCTCTTAGATATTTAATAGAAGTAATTACGTACAATAATTGTAAAATATATTTTTGAAGTGGATTATTATAACATATTTGTCATTAATTTATATGTAAGATTTATATGTAATATAAAATAGGTTTAATTTCACAAACTGTAATTCAATAAGTAAATAAACTATGGTTTATTGTTAAAAAAATCCCTTTTTATTTTTTTAAATATTATAAATTAAACATTTGACAATAAATGTATAATTATTGGATTGTATATACTCTGGAGATACTACGTGCCAAATTTTAGCTATTTACTTCAATCAACAAAAAAGTTAAAGATTTTAGAGACGGTACTCACGGTTCTGGTCCATAGTGCAGCAATACAAATCTTTAGGTTAGAATTGGCTTCAAATGTCATGATTTCATGAAATAGTCATTCAATAGGGTAATATGAACTAAGAGAGTTGTATTGATGATGTTTATGATTAAGAATTCCTTTCAAAACCCTACGAATTTAGAAAAAAAGTGAATTACGCCATTGTGGTGCAGGTTTAGAAATGTACTTACTAGAAAAGGCTGAAGATAATGGTGATTTCGACATAAAGATAGGCAGCAGCACTTGTTATTAGATACTGCAATGTTCTAGTGATACAACACCCTATTGTCCCTTACAATAGCGGAATTTAGAAGTCTTTAGACGACACCGACCGCGCACTCATCGTTTGTTTATTTATTTCCTTTATTTTAGAATGAAAATACAGAAAATAAGCAGGTTACGTTGTGCTCCACAAGATTATACGTTATTTCCTTTATTTCATTATATAAATATAAATTATATTTTTAAATATTATTTATTATTATTATTATCAGCCGTTTTTGTCCCACTGCAGGGCAAAGGCCTCCCTTCCCTCCTTCCATTTATCCCTATCCAGTGCTGTTATACGCCAATCCCTGTGGAAAGAGTCGAGCTCGTCCCGCCATCTCTTTCTGGGCCTGTCGCGTTGTCGTTTGCTGCTGTTTGGACCCATTGTGTGGTTGCTTTAGCCCATAGCTCCTCCGGCATGCGACAGATGTGACCAGCCCAGTTCCATTTAAGCTTGGCAGCCGTGGATAGGAAATATTACTTAGGATATATAAAATATAAAAATATAAAAAAATAGTAGCCCACCGATATTGGGAACAGGGTCCAAGCTACCGGTGGTTAGGGCTCCAGAGAGAAGAACCCCCTAACGATACGTTATTATTATTACAAACTGTAGTTTAGTTTTAGGAAATAATCAAACAAACGATGAGGACGCCACTGCGCGGTCGGTGTCGTCTTAATAAGTTCAGCATAACTGATGATTAACTGGTAGGTACTTAATTAACTTTGAAGTTATTTTAACCTCAATACCAAAGTGGCACTGGCTCATTGGATATCCAAAGCCCGAAGTTCATTGAATATTATGATGAATTAATTAATAATATCATTGAGTGCCAGGATTACGGGTAGTGATTATGCAAAGTCCAGAGTCAATATTTGTTCATAATTATTATGAATTTTTGATTGGTAATTTGAGTTCGTCAAATAAATCAGGTAACTCCAAAGAGTAACAGAACGGTGCAAGTCATGTTTTTTTATATAATTATATCATCCATTAATAAACAACTTTTTAATATGGAAACAAATCTGAATTCGTGGAAAACTTTTCCATACGTTTTGATTGAATAGGCATCAGGGTTTATTTTTTATACACCAAAGGCCGTTTTTATTCAAAGGCTATCTCCCAATATCAAATTTAGACACAATTTTGGTTACACGTGGTAAACCAAAAGCGACTACACAAAACACACATCATTATGTGGGTCCAACTAAGAAATTCCCAAAAAAACTCAACGCATTCCAACTACTTACCTACCGTGTTTTCCTTGTTCTTACCTACGCATTACTTCATCCATTACGAGAAACTTTAACTTGTTACATTTCTATAACTTTCTTACGATCTTATTCATAAAAATACAAACATCCGAATTGAGAACCTCCTCCTTTTTTAGAAGTCGGTTAAAAAAGTATGGAACATCTAAAAGCTTGATAAAGTCTGGTTGTCAAAAATTGTTATTCATAAACGCATTTTAGCACTTAAAACGTTCTCTATATCTGCAATAAAGTTATAACAGCCAGAACCCTACTATAACAGTGCTTTAAGGAAAAAATAATGACATTTGACGTTCAAATGTAACAAGTGTGCCAAGAAATGTCAGTTTCGTAAACAAGGAGGTTTTTTTTCGAGGAGCTGCAGTTGTATTCAATTTATTTTGCACCTGAATTGGTTTTTAAGCTTTACAAAGCCTGGATGCTTTTGAAAAAATTGTACCTACGTCTTGACAATCGTCCGCTTCGAAGTAAGGTTTACAGAAATAGAAAGTGTTCCATTTTATTTAGACGACGAAGACTTTTGGACTTTTATAATTAATCTTGTTCATGAGGATCTTCAGGCTTATTTATAAATGTCTCTTAAATTTTTATAAATTGCTAAGCAACTAATTAGCAAAATTCTTATTCATAAACGCTATTTCGCGCTAAGAGGTGGCTATGCAATTGATTAGTAGGTAGCTGTCAAAATTAAACTCCATCGGCGCACTGATAGGACGATGCTAAGATGGTGAATTTATTTGAATCAAGATGGCGGATTTTATTTGAATCAGCTGATCCATTCAATAAAATTATTGGGTGCTCGAGCTAATTTTGTTCCTAATAACGAGTTCGCCGCGATGATATTGCCGTGTGGAGACACGTTCTAAGAGAGTGTATAGAAATACGTGGCACGACGATAAAATCGTCGCGATTCTCTCGCTCGTGGAGACGGCCCCTTAGTACTCGTAAATATGGATTATGACAATCTCTAGCAGGATTTCAGAGCGATATAGAAGAATAAAAAAAAAATGAAACGCCGGCGGAAATTAGACGGAGGAAGACCTACAAAGCTCGTTTAAATCCGCTACATCAATGATTACATAATTATTTCTTCATTCGGAATACACGTGTTGAAAGGATTTATAGGGAAAACTCAATGAGGAGGCTCAGTATGTGTTTAGGAGGTATGAAGAGATTGAGTTCGTAAAGAAGCTCATTACAAATAGTGATTATTCAATGTGTTATCCCATGTGCACACAATTTATAGAAACAGTTTATTTTGATTTGTAATAAAGCTTTATTTTTGCTATAAATTCATTATTTTTGTTTTCTAATAATCTTCCTCCAAAAACATGGGTGGCATGCTTTTTTCATGGCACTGTGGCGATATCGATTTACCAATCGATACCACATCACTAGTGCACACAAATGGCAACACTAGCTCACCACCTAACAGGACCGCACGCGAGCTGTGTACTTGGTACTGTAACGATATATTTGAATAGAGAGTTAAAGGTGGTACCGACATTTTATTTATACCGTCACTCTCCTCAGCACTTTCATTCCACATCTTTTTCAAGTAGAAAGGTCTCACAGCAGCATAGTGGCATTCATAGCACTAGTCAAACTTGTACCTCTAAACAAGTATAATACTTGTTATTAAAATACAGTTGTAGGAATCATGTAAATCCTGAAAATCCCTCAGGTACCTACGACTAGATACAAAAGTGTACCGGCAAACATTTTGTCAATTTTAATCCCCGGTGGTTCCCTTGGGCGTCGACGTTCTGACAAAACAACCTTCATAAATATACCTCTGCTATGTATCACTATTGTAAAAGCTACCGAGGGACCAAAATACCGAGTAAAAATAATGTTTTGTTGGTAACAATATTGTCCTTTGAGTAATAGTTTTCGCTTTGCTTGAAGTAGGCCAATTTTCAGTTTTGACATCTTGTTTGGTATAATTTATTTGTGTTATTTTTAACTAAAAGATTTAAATATAAGATGAGAAGCTGGTTTACACGTGATTTGCGTAAGCGGAATGGTACAATCTACCTACAAAACATGGACTTGAGAACATGACATGGTCGTCAGAAACCCGAAAGTTCGACAATCAGTCTTACCAAGGGGTATCGTATTACCCAGAGTAACTAGGTTGTGGAGGTCAGATAGGCAGTCGCTTCATGTAAAATACTGGTACAGTGTAAACAACGAGTTATGAGCGCTGACCTTGAAGAAAACAAACGTCACAAGCCCTTATGTCTTAGTAATAAGAGTTTGTTTCGCTTGTTTTTTTCAAGGTCAGCGCTCATTACTCGTTGCGAGACTTGTATTCAGCTGCATCTGGTTAGACTGGAAGTTGGCCCCAAGATAGTTGGGGAAAGGCTAAGCAGATGATGATGATGGTTTTCGAGGGAAATTCTCGTGAGTTTGCCTGTGCGGCCTTCTGTAGCTACATAACCTTAAGACTTTCACAACACACAATCGTTTTCATTGACTGAAGGTTGTAGTTCCTAGATAGTATCATTCAATTTTAATTTCTGATCTTCAAAACTCCAAAGTACTACCATTAAGAAATATACCCACATTTCATTTACGAATCTGTCTGTATCGAAATATGGAAATAACTTCCAAACTCGATTTATAAAAAACTCCGATAGCCCTGGGGACTTTGATTTTCCAATTTGAAGTCTCGAACTCGTAACCATTAAGTTTTTCATAAGCTGATTTGTTGTTGAAATAATATTTAGCTAAGTTTGAAAATATACGTGTTTGAGATTATGAAATATAAATAAGGTATCAAAAGCTATTTTGAAAAATAAAGGTAGGTATAGAGTCACAGAAGGAGGACGCGCGGGCTCGCGAAAATGGAAGGAGTGGAGGAAGGCCTTTGCTCAGGAGTGGGACAGTATATGCTAGGAAAAAACAAAGGAGTTACAGTCATGGAAAAATATTGCTGCACTGGGAACGTACTAACAAGATAAAAAGTATTAAGTATATGTTAATCCAGGCTATAAACTAACTTTGTGCCAAATTTCATCCAAATCCGTTCAGCCGTGCCCCAATCCAGACAAACGGACAAAAATGCCAAAGTACTATTTTATTATATGTATAGATTTAGAAATATAAATAAAGTATCTAAAACGGTTTAGAAAGCTTTAAGAGATTCATGTAATGTTTGTAAGAAAATTATAACGACTTCGAAAATTAGGCCATGAATAGAAAGGATAAATCTTACTAGACCGTTAGGTTAGTGTGTTTAGAACATCATAGCTTTGAATTAAAATAGGGTCTTTGCCTTAGTGTCCATGTATTGTTGTGTTATATACACTTTGCAGATCACCTATTCCGGGGGAGGGGAGGGGCTCGTGGCTAAATAATAACAGCCGCTCAGGTCGATCGATCAGGTTAAGCTACGCTTGCCGCGGTTGGTAAGTGGATGGGTGACCATCTTTACATACCGAGACCCCTCCGAGCCTCGGAAAGCAAGTCCCGGTTGTCATTCGTGGATCTTTGACAGTCGTTACGGGTAGTCAGAAGCCCGAAAGTCTGATAACCAATCTTGTATGTAAGATCGTAACTTTATTTATAAGACCTGTTTTAAAACAAATACATATATTCTATTCTACCAAGGGGTATCGTATTATCTAGTAACTGGGTTGTGGAGGTCAGATAGGCAGTCGCTCCATGTAAAATACTGGTATTCAGCTGCATCCGATTAAACTGGAAGCCGACCCCAACATAGTCGGGAAAAGGCTAGGCAGATGATGATGAGACAGTCAGTCTATTCAGTCATATATCGATATCCGTGTATTCAGTAATAAATTCTGGGAACTTTCAATACTAAGCATCAATCAATTTGTTTACTGGGAATTCAAAACCAATCGGATATTACGTACTTCTATACCAACAAAATATGCAGTGCTATGCTATTTTTCTGCGTTCCAATATGACATTTGGCAACGTTATTTCTTTGGTCAAATGCTGCTCAAATTCGAATACGAAACAAATCGAACTCTTTCAAAACGAGAGATGTTTTATTGCGTACATAAATCTCTGTCTTTTTATAAAGTCTTGAGTGCAGTTTTGAACACGATTTCCTGTTATTCTGTATGTGGCATGGGAATTGAATACTTGAATAGTATACATATAAGTACTGTATCATTGAGTTATGATGCCCCTTGGCAAACTATATTGGCTAGAGTCGACTAGACAAACATTCGTATCGACGCTTAAAAGGCCAGTTAGCAATCTTTTCAGCTAGTTTTCTGCCAAGGGTGCTCCACTTGTACTTTATTATTATAAACATCATTCTTTGCTCTTCTCATCAAAGTCTCGGACGTCCTTGAAAAGCAATTCCAGAGATTATACCTCTCCGATGACGTCTAATTGACAATGAAACTCTCATCTTGCCACCGGGGTAAGGGTTTGGCTAGTTCTTACTGTAGTTATAGACGCAACAGTCCTTAATATTATTCCTAGTTTATCTACCAGGGTGACGGCGGCACGATGACATCGGCCGGGGTGCAGGTGAACCCCCGCACAGGCTCCCGGCTCAAGGCGGAGGTGCGATGCGACGGGGCCCCGCTCACACCCGCCTCACCGCGCTTCGCACGTCACAACCACAACCATCTAGGTAAGAACATAACCTTAAAAAGAATAGCAGATATGCTGAGAAACCTTCGTGAAGAGTAGCCTGAACGAAAACAGATACTGGTTAGAAGAAATTATAGCTAGACCCGAATTTTTTGGGTTCTTATTTTACATATTTAATAAAAGATAAATCCCATCTGTCACCAAAACAGTTATCCAAAAAATAGGTTTTGGACCAGTATCAGTTTACCATCTAAATTGGCTATTCTGAAATCGTTTTTCCGTTCTGCCCTCTACCACAGAATAAATAGTACAAGTACCTCTACATTGTTAGGTACGTACAATACCTACTGAAAATATGGTTAAATTACTGATGAATACTTGCTTAGGCTGGATGACTTACCTAAAAATCGTAACAATTATTTCGCTTTAATTTCCCGAGATAATTATGATGTTTCTATTGAGAAATTATATTTAGAAATGCAGGTAAACACCCGGCCCCCCATACTGAAGAGACAAAAAAACACACATATTGCTTGACACAGAACCGCATCGTTTTGAATGTTGGTTTACTATTAGATATACGTGTTTCTTTATGTTAATTATTATACACTCGTTACAATTATTATAACACTGAGAAGGTTCTCAGAATGGAATGATTGAAAGCATTCCAGAGTAGGTACTCTGGAATGCTTTCAATCATTCCTGTGTTATGTGGCCCGAATTTTTTTAATGACCAATATGATAGAATCTGAGATACATTATTATCTTGCCGATTGGCACTTCAAGCCAATTAGGCCCATTTTATTGGAAAAATATGATAAACCATTTTCAAGTCCGCCCTAGTCGTATCCACTATCATCAACTTGAGATTTGAGATGATTTATGCGGGTTGCTTGAACGTCCGCTTGCCACTTTTTGATTTATTATAATAATAATAAATTGTTTATTATCACAAAGTTCTAGATTAAACACATTGCACTGTTATAGATTAAAGATCTTAAATTAGCATTAGGTATAGGCATCTTAAATACAATAGGTTCAACCCTGTCCCCTAAACTAGGCTAGGTCTGTATCTTAGGGGGCAGTTATATTTTTTTTATGATTCTTTCTCTCTCTTAGAATCATTTCACACATTGTTAAATGATCTGTCTCTGGAGCAGTGGTGGCCCAGTGGTAACGGCCCCGACTTATGAGTCGAGGGTTTGAACTCAAGCAGGGCTTTGCTTTGTGTAGGTTAAGGCGAAAGGCACACTGCACCGCATTAAGCAGCGAAGTGCGTGAAGCGGTGCCAAATTCCCCGCACGGAAGCGCGTTTTTATTAAATTTGTATGTAAAAAATCACGCACGGGGGATACGTTATCTGCGTCCCGCTGCGTAATGCGGTGCAGTGTGCGAATCGCCAAATAATTTCATCAACACTGCTTTCAAACGGCGAAGGAAAACGTCGTGAGGAAACCGGCATCTCGTAGAAGCAACATTTTTATAAAACTACAAATTAACGATTTTCTGACATTTTCCATTTGCCTTGCTTCCTGCCAAATTTCATGAATCTAGGTCAACGGGAAGTACCCTATGGGTTTTGATTTATTTGCGTATTCATTTTCTTCAAAAAACCTTCTTCCCGTAACATTAGTTTTCGCAAGTAGCAGCGGAGTATTAATTTCCTTTGGCAAAGCACCGAACACATTTCTGCTTATCTACCTGTTGATTATGCTTCCTTATTTCAAATTTAATATTCTCACGTGGTAAGGGATTTTCCTCCTCCTATTTAGTCTGAACATATACTTAGCTAAATGTGTTCAGAATGTTATCAAAAGGGACTTTTATACTTACTTTTAGTATTTTTACCTAGTAATGATTTTGTATTCGTTTTATTTAAAGCAACGTCAATTCCGCGATAGAAATCCCGCAGGGATGCAATTTATAAAAATCATGTTGTTGTTTTTACACAAATCAGAATCCTACATAACAAAGCCTTGGGGGCTTTAAGAGCATTGCTGTTCCTTGTCAAATTAAAAACAACAAAGAATTTATTTTGATTAAATGGAGATGTAGAAATAATGGCGAGATCGAGTTAATCGAATTTCGCCTTTATGCGTATCATAAAAGATACACATAAAAGCGAAATTCGTGCATGACATGCACCAATTAAGATTTTTCTGTGTAGGTATGTTTCCGTCGCAGCTGGATACAATTTCAATATTACTCGTATATCGTCGCGCGTTCCTGCAAATAATATTTCATCGTTCTTGGGGGAATTACGAATCCGTGTATCTTAGATGGGAAAAAAATCTTTTTTTGAAGACGAGCGTATTTATGACAAATATTCAGCACGCGATTTATTGTTCCCTTAGGAAGTCCTTGAACCAGGTATTCATATACATTTTTGCAGTTTTCGTGTTATTAATTTACCCTTCTCGTGAGGATACCCGTTTGTGATTTGTATTGTGTAATACACCTAATTCCTAGGATACACGCTGTCCTGACCATCATGGGAAGCGTATAGATTTTTGTTAACATAGGTACTATATGTATATGTAGGTACTTTATAATATTGTGCACACACTTGTGCACTATAATATCTCCCGCGCCCAAGGCTATTCTTCGTTGAAATTCGCCGCCATGACCGAAATAAGGTCTGGAGGACTATTATTATATACCATTATAAAATCAAGTAATCAAATTGGGTTGTCGTTAAATTAGGTCCTTATTGGACCTAATTTAACGACAACCCAATTTAATTCTTCTAATATTGGGCTAAAACTTGAATTGGTCACAAAACGTTTCAGTTGGATCAAAAAGTAGCCTTTATTTTGAAGAAAGTCTTTGATGGATGAAAAGCTACAAACTATTTATATATATAATATAAAAATGAATCGCTGAATGTGTTGCTAAGCGCAAATCTCGAGAACAGCTGAACCGATTTCACTATTTCTTTTTTTAGAATATTCCTTAAAGTACGAGGATGGTTCTTGCGCAGATAAAAATTTAGTATATATATGGGAGTAGGGTAGAAGTAGGGTAGGAGTAGGGTGTAGGAGTAGAGTAGGAGTAGGGTAGGAGTAGTGTAGGATTAGGTTAGGAGTAGGGTAGGAGTAGGTTAGAAGTAGGAGTAGGGTAGGAGTAGTGTAGGAGTAGGGTAGGAGTAGGGTAGGAGTAGGGTATGGGGTAGGACACCACGCAAACGAAGTAGCGCCAGGCAGCTGGAAATAATTTAAATGACAAAACAACGTTTGCCGGGTCAGCTAGTTAATAATAAAGCTGAAAAGTTTGTTTGTTTGTTTGAACGCGCTAATCTCTGGAACTACCAGTCGGGTTTCAACTTTTTTTGTGCCTTTGGTAGCCTAATTTTTGAAGAAGGTTGTTAACATCACTATATGACCCTTAGGAGCCGAACAAAAATAAAAAAGGCATAGACAACGCTAAACTAAAACGAAGTATCAGGGCGGGGGAGATATAGGATATATTGTATGTCAGAACTAGAAATTTTACGCGGATGAAGTCGCGGGCAGAAGCTAGTAGGTAAATCTATAATTTCAAGTAACTTGACATTTAAATTTGATGACGGTTTTAAATCAATAACAACCCCCACGAATCGTTAAATAAAGATCACTTGCCCGAAAGTGTACGTGACTTTCAATTATTAAGATGTAACCGTGACTTCGTGAGAAAGGCTAAATAAATAGGTATCTTTGTCGGCGGTTATAATTGAAACGTGACTCGATTTTAGGCTTGGAAAAGCTAATATTATTGAGGTATTTACTACAAACCCTCTGCATTTACTCAGTTCAATACTGTTGTTATTTCTATTATCAAGGGTAAATATAATTATAGCATATGAAACATTTCTCGCCTAAGTTATTGATTAGTACCTATATGAGGGACGTCTCCGCTTACGAACTTCTAAGAAGGGAATCTAGAAAAGCAAACCGACAAAATTTTTTAAGCAATACATTTTTGTTCGGCTACTCTTGTCTGTTAGCAGGAGACCAGAATAACAGAGTGGTGTTTGTATTGTGCAGGAGGAGCAACAGCAAACATGGCAACTGCACCCGCCAACGGCCCCCCGCCTGTTGCCAACGCGGCCGCCGAGTCGGGCTGCATCAACGCATGCCCGCGGTGCTCCTGCTGCGGCTGCACGCTGCGCGAAGCAGCGGCCCGGCACGAGCAGCGGGTAGCCGCCAACGAACGACTGGAGCGCGCTAATATAGAGTGGAAACAGGTAACAAATATACAAGTTCCATTGACAATAATAATTTTCTATAGGTAGCAAGACACTGTGATATGGAAAGAGAAATTTAAGAAAGAAAGAAAAACACGAGCGATGGCTGAATTGTGTGATCATGATATTGAAAAGTGAATCAAAACGTGACAATTGACGGAGACCAGTATCCAAAAGGTGAAAGCTGATCCCAAGTAACATGGGATGACTTCCCATCCGCAAAAAAAAAAAAAAAAAAAAAAAAAAAAAACTTGGTACGGGTCAGGTAGAAGAAATAACTCTGAGTAAACTACCTAATAGGGATGATGGAAGATACATTATTAATGCGACGACCTCAAATTAATTGGCATACGGGCAGGGTAATCAACGTTACCTGGCTCGAATAACGGAGGTTTGGCTGCCTATAAATGATGATCAAGAAAATGGGTTACTATCAAAATACACAACGCGTACAAAGAAGATACTTAACGATCCTAATGAAGATTCGCTGCAAACCTTATTTATGTCTGATAGATAGTATTGAGAGCAGTGGTGGCCAAGTGGTAACGGCCGCGACTTACAAGTTGTAGGTCGTACGTTCGAACCCAGACAGGCGCTTTACTTTGTGTAAATTATTTCATCACCACTGCTCTCAAAACGGTGAAGGAAAACATCGTGAGGAAACCGGCATGTCCTAGAACCAAAAATTCGAAGTCATGTGACATCTGCCAATCCGCACTGGGCCCGCGTGGTGGATTACGGCCCACTCCCTGTCACCGAGAGGAGGCCTGTGTCCCAGCAGTGATAACATTATAGGCTGATTATGGTTAGATAGTATTGTATTAGACAAATAGTAATTTACCGAGATACATCATAATATTGTAACAGTATATTATTGTCAGACAGTGTGAGGGGCCCATGGCTAAATAATAACAGCCACACGGGTCGATTGATCAGGCTAAGCTACGCTTGCCGTGCTTCTTTACATTCCGAGATTCCGTGTCTCGTAAAGCACGTTAAGCTGTTGGTCCCGGCTGTCATTCGTGGATCTTTGACAGTCGTTACGGGTAGTCGGTACAGTTACCGGGTAATACGATACCCCTTGGTAAGACTGGTTGTCAGACTTTCGAGCTTTCGACTGCCTATCTGACCTGCATATAACCCAATGGTTATATGGAGGTCAGATAGGCACTCGCTCCATGTAAAATACTGGTATTCAGCTGCATTCGGTTAGACTGGAAGCCGACCTCAACAAAGTTGGGAAAAGGCTAGGCAGATGATAATGTGTATAGTGTATAGTATACTAGCAGCGCCCCGCGGTTTCACCCCCATACGTGTCGATCCCGTGGGAATATCGGGTTAAAAACTATCCTATGTCCCCGGAATGCAATCTATCTTCAGTGGTTTAGGCGTGAAAAGGTAACATACATACAGACAGACAGGGTTACTTTCGAATTTATAATATTAGTATGGATTAGTTAGGTTCGTTAGTATTTTCATAAAAAAGATAAGTAGTTACCTTAGGAAATAACAATAAGTTTTACTATTATACCTACCTAGGTATAATAGTAAAACTTATTGTTATTTCCTACCTAGGTACCTACCTAGCATCTACAGTCACTGTCAAAATTAACTATCGTCTCGGTCAGTTTTACAACTGTCGTAACAATATAATCTGAAAATCGTGGAAATATCGTGAGTTCCAGAAGGTTTCACCGTAAAATATTGTAGACGGGTATGGTTCAGGTCAATATCGTAATCTTTTTATTGGCTTAACACGTGACCTGCCCATGCCTCTGGCATTTTTGTTGACATTATCTAAAAAGTCCACCAAATATAGGTGGACGTTTATATCTAAAATGAAATGGTATAGACGACAAGCCTGCGACTGATGTTTTCATTTTTGACTGAGAAAATAAATTAGTATTCTAGAGTTTTTATTCCGAATTCTTAACTTAAAAAAAAAATCAGTTATATCGGGTGTAAAAGTGAAAAAGTGAGACTGGCACTTGTAAACTACAATCTAAACAATAAGCAGTATAGACAAAAACAAAAGACAACACAAACTACAGACAATAAGATTGTTTTTATTTGCTCAATACTAAGTGCAAGATTCATATCCCGCACTAAGCCTTGTCGAAACCGAGCCGATGAAAACTTTTTAATAAAAAAAAACCGACTTCCAAAAACAACACTACAAAGTGAAAAATTACTTTAATTTCGGAAGTCGATGTCGTTGGTTCCGCATTTTCCCTTTTTGACACCGACTTCCGAAATTAAAGTTATTTTTCACTTTGTAGTGTTTTTTTTGGAAGTCTGTTTTTTTTTTGTTAAAAAGATTTTATTTCCCTATTTTTAGTACCCTCTGTTTATAATTTATCGAAGTTACAACAGCCTAATGTCAACTTGCTCATCGCCTTTTACAAAATATTGCTTTTCCCGATGCAGGGACGTTAATTGTTGAGAAGTTCTCCTGGTGTTTCACCATCAGCTCCATGTCACCAGTCGCATTGTGACGAGCACAAATTGCTTTGCAACCATATTAAAGTAATCGAATCGCAACCCGAGAAATACTTATTATTGAGTAGTTCCGGTGGCCATCTGTGGTCTTCATCATCAGTTCCACTTCACCAAATAGTGGTTTTCGAGAGCAAATGCACGAGTTACTATAAGAAATACCCAAATCGCTATAGGTGTGCCTATAATATTTAAAGAGTTTCTTCGATTTCTCCTGGATCCCATCATCACATCCTAACCTGATGACAATGGGACCAATGTGAAAGTATATCCTTTTAGGTAAAAAAAGAATTTTGCAAATTGGCTTATAAATAACGGAGTTCTGAGGTAACATTATTAAAAAAATATATATTCAACCGAATTGATAACCTCCTCCTTTTTTGAAGTCGGTTAAAAACCAGAAGGCGTTCTCTGTCGGCGCGACCATAATAAGTTCCGGTTCATCGAACAAAAAGTGACATATGAACGTGACCCTCGCGACAAGCGATCGTCGGGCAAACGATCGCTGTCTATTAGGACACGGGGTCAACATTATAATTCAGGTTTAAAGAAAATTTATTCCTCATAAGAACTTAAATAACAGCGGATCTATTCTGAAAATATCTCACCGTGAAAATTTTGGTGAAGTGTTGAAGTAAATAGAAAAATAGAAATAGAAAATATTTATTGTCCAAGTAATACGTAGGTTCACTGGTTAACAGCAAGTTAAGACGACATGAATAGCTTAAAATATTACCTACAGTTAAAGTATTTAATTTGCTAGTGAGCCCCAAACTAGACAGTTAGTCTGTATCTTGGGGCCCGGTAAGATGTGTGAGTATCAATACCTAGCACCAGGGCGCCTGAAAAGGCCACTTTGGCAGAATCATAAAAGGATAACATTGTGAATCATAATGGACAGTTAACTATTAAAGTGTTAAGTTAATCGTATCAAATCCCACTGGAGAAGGATTTTTCAGTTATTTTTTTTGTCTGTGTTAAAATACCAATCAATCCAGTCCAAATCCAATCCCAATCTCTTTGATTATACCTACGTAGTGCAGCGAAAAAAAGAAAAACGCGTACTATCTTCGCCATATTATGATTCATAATGTTATCCTTTTATGATTCTGCCAAAGTAGCCTTTTTAGGCCCACAGGAATAAAAATTGAACAACCACTAAATACCTTAAGAAGTTGACTAACCGCCAACCATTCTATTTAGTCGGATTCATGAGAGGAGTCTTGGTAGGGGTAGGGACTGCTCACGTTACCTACTTTTTCACGGTGAGTTTTTTTACGAAATAGACCGACAGTTCACTTAACATGAGATGCAAAGTGCTTACAAATAATATAACAATTTCACGTTCATATTCGAGGCAAAATTATCGCTTGATCGTTTCTGATGACGTGAAAATTAATTTACTTATCGGTAATTTAATCACTGTTTTCGAAATCATTGCAGGTCGTGGTCGTAATTAGTGAAAAATAATTATCTTATTATTAGTACGTTATTGGTTCAAATAATGGGAAAAACATTTTCGTGTTAATTTAGCTTTATTTCATTTCGGTTCAATTGATTTACTTCTTTGCATGATAAATCATAAATAGGAAAGTGTGCATCGTGAGCAGTCTGGACTGCTTGGGTGTGACTCGCTGCTGCAAACTTTTCACATCGGTGTGTTGAGCTTTTAATAGGGACACTCATCCATACTAATATTATAAATTCCAAAGGAACTCTGTCTGGCTGTCTGTCTGTATGTATGTTACCTTTCACGCCTAAACCACTGAACTAATTTCCATTTGGCAGAGAGATAAATTGCATCCCGGGAGATAGGATAGTGTTTATCGATATACCTTGCGGGCGAAGACGCGGGCGGATATATGACAGTGTTAGGTTAAGTTTACTAACATAGTTGTTAAGAAATATTGTTACTAACATATTTGAGTCCATTGTTACTTGTTTAATAAATATAAAAAAATGGTGTGACATGTTACTGTAAATACATAAATTACACAATCCAATTAAGCCTACATCAAAATGTATGCTGGTGAAACTGTGAAACAAAAAAACACAAAAAACATAGCTAGTAATAAATCGTAACTTTTTGCCCACACCGTTTCCAATCAGCAGTTAAGTATTGAAAAAAAAAAGATTAATGATTCTTGATAATTACTTCGATAGGGATAATTTAGGCGACAAATTAAAAACCGGCGTTAGGCGCTGAAGTTGTTCGACGTGACTATATTTTATCGTAGTCGTGCAAGCCATTGTGACGAGAGGGTTACAGAAATGAAAGGCTCTCAGAAACAAAGGAAAGTGGGGGGTTTTGTGTAAAACTAAATGTAAGTTTACCGTTTTAAAACTCTAGATTATGGTAAACTCAGTGTTACGTAATTGAACAGCACCCTAATTGCGTAATACACTATCAATCACAAGCAATTTTGAATAATTGCTAATCCCTTGCTTCATATGTTCGAAAAATTGTCTGCTCACTAATGTAAATAACACAATGAATGTTTTTGAACTGTCAAAATTGAAAGTCGTTGCTACTGTTAAGGAGGCGTTTACGAAATGACGCGCTTCAATTTTAGGTATTGAGTCTTACTACTACACGTGCACGGCTCACACACACAGCGACATGCGCGAAGCGGTGAAATTATGAGTAAATTGACACGACTTGATACTTGAGCCTAATTTTATTTTATTTTTGCCATGTATTTTTTTTAAGTTTACGGTGATTTGTTTTCAAACAGTTTGTAGGTAATGTGAAGTGTTCATATAAGTAGAATGCTATTTACTTAATTTCACTGGACAGTGATTAATCAAGTACAAGTTGCCAAAGTACCTATGTATTAACAATTTGCGGACGAGCTTATTGAAAACAAATATAAAACAAGCTTGTTTTATTCGGTTTATTTCGTATTTTATATAATAAATTTGCTATGGTATCAAATGCAAGTAGGTTCTTGTGAGTGTGTGTGTATGTTTATATGTTTGTTCTTCACGCTCAAACGGCTTCACCAATTTTGATAAAATTTTGTATAGAGGTCATCATCATCTAGCCTAGCCTTTTCCCAACTATGTTGGGGTCGGCTTTAAAATTTTGTATAGAGGTAGCTGACACATATAGGCTACTTTTTATCCGATATTCCCACGGAATCGAAACTTATGCGGGTGAAACCGCGGGGCACAGCTAGTTGCTTCATAAATATTTAAAAAATTCGTAAAACAAAAACAACGCAATGGATATTGTTGAACTGTCAAATCGGAATGGATTGCCATTCCAAGTGTGTTACGCAATTAGGATAACGTACTAAGCAGTGTCGTGCATTGCATAAAGGCATATTAGCAGTGGCTACCTCGATAAATCACCATAAGCCTGTCAATTACATTTTTGGCCGTGCAAAGTGACGGATATTGAGATCGCCGATAGTGAGATAAAAATGAAAATCCAAGATGGCGGTTGTAGTTTTTTTTTAATTTTTCATCATGGGTGTCGTTTTTATGGTTTTCAAGGGTGCTAAAACCGATAGTTATGTCCAAATGAAAATCCAAGATGGCGGCTTTAATTTTTTTATCATGGGTGGTCGTTTTTATGGTTTTCAAGGGCGCTAAAGCCGATAGTGAGGTCAAAATGAAAATCCAAGATGGCGGCTGTATTTTTTTTTTATATTTTTCATCATGGGTGTCGTTTTCATGGTTTTCGAGGGTGTTGGAGCCAATAATTAGGTCAAAATGAAAATCTAAGATGGCGGCTGTAATTTATTTTTTATTTTTATCATGGGTGTCGTATTTATGGTTTTCAAGGGCGCTAAAGCAGATAGTGAGGTCAAAATGAAAATCCAAGATGGCGGCTGTAATTTTTTTTTATATTTTTTTATCATGGGTGTCGTTTTCATAGTTTTCGAGGGTGCTGGAGCCGAAAACAAAGTCAAAATGAAAATCCAAGATGGCGGCTGTAATATTTTTTTTTTAGATAAGTACTTTTGTTTTATGTTTCCGATTAGTGACCGCATCTGCCTAGACCGATGGTTGGATTTTTATTTTGACCCCACCATCGGTTTCAGCACCCTCGAAAACCACGAAATTGACACCCATCATGAAAAATTGTAACATTTTTCACATCCGCCATCTTAGATTTTCATTTTGACCCCACCATCGGTTTCAGCACCCTCGAAAACCACGAAATTGACACCCATCATGAAAAATTGTAACATTTTTCACATCCGCCATCTTGGATTTTCATTTTGACCCCACCGTCGGTTTTAGCACCCTCGAAAACCACGAAATTGACACCCATCATGAAAAATTGTATCATTTTTCACATCGGCTATCTTGGATTTTTATTTTGACCCCACCATCGGTTTCAGCACCCTCGAAAATCACGAAATTGACACCCATCATGAAAAATTGTAACATTTTTCACATCCGCCATCTTGGATTTTTATTTTGACCCCACCATCGGTTTCAGCACCCTCGAAAACCACGAAATTGACACCCATCATGAAAAATTGTAACATTTTTCACATCGGCCATCTTGGATTTTTATTTTGACCCCACCATCGGTTTCAGCACCCTCGAAAATCACGAAATTGACACCCATCATGAAAAATTATAAAATTTTTCACATCCGCCATCTTGGATTTTTATTTTGACCCAACCATCGGTTTCAGCACCCTCGACAACCACGAAATTGACACCCATCATGAAAAATTGTAACATTTGTCACATCCGCCATCTTGGATTTTTATTTTGACTCCACCGTCGGTTTCAGCACCCTCGAAAACCACGAAATTGACACCCATCATGAAAAATTGTAACATTTTTCACATCCGCCATCTTGGATTTTTATTTTGACCCCACCATCGGTTTCAGCACCCTCGAAAATCACGAAATTGACACCCATCATGAAAAATTATAAAATTTTTCACATCCGCCATCTTGGATTTTTATTTTGACCCAACCATCGGTTTCAGCACCCTCGACAACCACGAAATTGACACCCATCATGAAAAATTGTAACATTTGTCACATCCGCCATCTTGGATTTTTATTTTGACTCCACCGTCGGTTTCAGCACCCTCGAAAACCACGAAATTGACACCCATCATGAAAAATTGTAACATTTTTCACATCCGCCATCTTGGATTCTCATTTGGACCTCACCATCGGTTTCAGCACCCTCGAAAACCACGAAATTGACACCCATCATGAAATATTGTAAGTCTTCAGGGGATCAGACCGGAATAGTCTTCGAAGTACACCTGCTGTGCAGGTCACTCCAGCAAGTCCGGAACGAAATATGAATAATATAAACCCTACTTACTTCTAGAAAAATTATAAGACTGTGAATCAAATCTTTCCTTGGGTAATAGGTACATACAGAATGCGTGAAGTATCAAGTTTTGTGTGTCAAATATTTTGTATCCGTACAGCGATCTTCTTTTAGGACAAGCTGCTGCTTACAACCGACACAGAGTCCACTCACAACGGCGGCCGAGCGCAGACTAATATTTCATTACAAATTTTTGTGCAATAAACCGAGACAGTGACCAGTAAAATAACCCTTATTTCAATCCAATAAGATTCACGTATTACAGCTAAATATGTGAAAAAATAGACTCCGATTTTTATTTTTTTCTGAGCTTATTTTTAACATTTTGATAGTTCTTTGGGCTACCTTTTTGAGTTGAACATGTCTGCTTACATAAAATATTTTAAAATAAATATGTTTATGTTATTAAACAGAAGAAAAATGACCCCAAAGACAGCACGATATCGTCGATTTTGTGTGAAGAGGCAACGGAAATTATTTTTTACTATATTATAAACCAACATTTTCGAATAAAAAATGGCTACTATTTGGAGATGAAAGAGTAATCTATCTGTGGTAATTATTAGTTACATTTGGTTTCGTCTCATTTTGCCGCAAAATGCACCGAAAAACGGCTTATTTTTGTCAGATACGTAAAGGCGTCCTTAATGTGCTACGCCACAGTATTGATGAAGAAGTTACTACAACTCGGCCACCTACGGCCGTCGGTGGTTATTCCAACCAGCCCACCTCCCTCCAGAAGCTGATCAAATCTCCTGGTCTGTCAAGAACATCTGTATACGATCTGGGTGTCCCGAGGGTTTCTGACCTTATCTGGGTGACGCCTGTGCACTCAAAGAGCACATGCGCAACGGTTTCATCAGCCTCCATGCACGCCCTGCACAGGGGACTGTCTGTTATGCCTAATGTGTAAAAGTGTTTATTTAGTGAGCAGTGTCCCGTGATGGTCCCCGTCACCAGGCGCAGGCCTTTCCTGTCCAGTCGTAGTAAGCGCCTGGTTAGCCTGCCATCCAATAACGGCATGGCTTCTTTGGACTGCCTGCAGCCTGGTGACGACGTCCACCAGCTTTCTGCTTGTGTGTGGGTGTGCTCCTGTAGCCACCTGCGTAGTTTGTTGAAGGGGATGGGCACGATAGGTTCCGGTCCACAGACTGACATACTGGAAGCCCTTCTGGCCAGCTCGTCAGCTGCGTCGTTGCCTAGCGATCCACTGTGTCCTTTTATCCATTGTAGTTTCACTGTATTGCGGTTCGATACAGTTACCCGCTCGAGCGCATTGTGACATTCTAGTATTAGGTCCGATGTGATGCATTTTTTATCTAAGGATTGGAGGACTGAGGCGCTGTCAGAGAGTATGCGAACATGGGTGTCCGTGACTCTCCTGGCCGCTATGGCATAAGCCGCTTGCATTATGCCCACACACTCTGCTTGGTAGACCGTGTTGAGCATTCCCAGCGGTTTGGATATTTTTATGTTGAGGTCGTGTGAGAAGACTCCGACTCCAGTTCCGCAGTCAGTCTTTGAGCCATCAGTGTAAATCCTCAGTTCTTTCGGGCCTGAGTGGTCGCACCGCTCCTCTTCAAGCACTATGTTGTAATGCTTTTGGAAGCAGTATTGTTTCGGGGCTCTGTCGCAGGGTGATGCCATCATTGGCTGCAGTTTGATGTGATCCAGCCGCTCAGAGACGGGTCTATATTGTGTCTGTCTAGGGCCGTGCTGATGCTGTTGAAAGTGGTTTTGTCAAAGGCGCCCTCGATGTCAATGAAGGCTGCCAGTGCTGAGCATTTGTGGTCCACTGCGCATTCAATTTTGGATACCACGCTGTGTAGCGCAGATTCCGTTGATCTGCCTGTGGAGTACGCATGCTGTTGTTTGTGGAGTGGCTTTGCCCGAAGAGGTCCATCTCGGATGTGTCGATCGCAGAGCCTCTCTAGGGTCTTTAATAGAAAGGATGTGAGGCTTATGGGTCTGTAGGCCTTGGGTTGTGTGTAGTCGGCCTTGCCCGGTTTTGGTATGAAGATGATTTTCACTTCGCGCCAGGCTAGGGGTATGTATCTTATGCAGGCCCGATAGATTTCTACCAGGGCTGGTGTGATATGGTCAACACCCCATTGTAGTAGGGCTGGGAAAATGCCATCTAGTCCTGCGGACTTATATGGCTGGAAAGTGTTAATGGCCCCCTTTACTCGGTCTTCTGTTACTAGGTTGTGGGCACTGGACCAGTCTTGTTCCGTTGGGGTCCAATCTGGCACATCTTCCCAGGTCCTGTCCTCTAGGAGTTTGCAGTCTGGGAAGTGAGTCTCGAGAAGGACCTTGCTGGTTTCATGGTCTGTTAGTGTGTATGAGTTGTCGGGTTTCTTCAGCGCGCCTAGGGTTCGGTCCTGATCTGTTGATAGGATCTTCCTTACTCTTGCGGCTTCATTATTGGTTTCGATGGATTCACAGAATTTCCGCCAAGCTGTCCTTCTGGCGGTTCTGATTTGCTTTTTGTATGTGTATTGGGTTTCTTTGTATAGTTCCCAGTCTTCCGGGAGTCTGGTGTTTTTGGCTCTGTTAAATTGTTTCCGAAGTGTGCTTCTGAGTTTACTAAGTTCCGCGTTCCACCAAGGATTTCTTTAACTGTTGGTACGCGGTGCCCTTAGTTTGCAGCATGCGTGGTATGCTTCGGTTAGGTACTCTGACAGCTTTGTCACAGTGTATTCAAGTTGTGCAGGTTCTCTTATAGTTATTTGTGATAGGTGCCTAGCTAGTAGGGCGGCTAGGAGACGCTTGTACCCGGGCACATCGGTGCGCCTTGGATTTCGCCTCGATGTTGGTTTCCCTATAATGGTATTTAATGTGAAGCGGATTCTTCTATGGTCTGAGCAAGAAGGTTCGTCCGATACGTGCCAATTTGTTATAAAATTTGTCGCGTTTTCTGTAGCAAGTGTTAAATCAATGATCGTTTGTCCTCGGACTGTGACCCAAGTGGGTTCAGAGCCTCGGTTAACGATGTTAAGGTTAGTAGAGAATAAATAGGTGGATAGTACCTCTCCTCTGGAGTTCGATGCGTCGCTGCCCCAGAGCGGGTGATGGGCGTTCGAATCGGTGCAGATGATCAGGTCTAACTTGGTGCGCTCGCAGTGCTGTACCAGGTCGGCCATTTCTTTCGGCGGGCAGTCTGTATCCTCGCCCGGCATGTATACCGAGGCTAGTACAACATCTGGGAATTCACCTTCGGTCTGGAGCCTGACAGCTGTCAGATCTCTGGAACAGAATTGAGTGAGTAGCGTGGTAGGGATATCTTTGGGTATATAGGCACAGGTTCTGGGTTTATCTGAACTGTGCGTGTTAAGGATTAGCTTACCTCCGATGTTACTGAGGCCGCAGATTCTGTTGTTCCTGGTCCACGGCTCTTGGATCAGTGCAATTGTTCGGGGGTTAACCTCCAGTGCCCTGCGTAAGCTAGCCGTGGCAGTCTGGCTATGTTGGAGGTTAGTCTGGATGATGTTGAGTGGTGGTGACGGTGATGAGGGGAGGGGGGTTAGTCAGTGGTGGTCTCCTCTCTGTACTGGTCGTCGTGTTGACCACCCGGCGACGATGCAAGAAGTTGCTCGTTCCAGCCGGGGGATGCGGGTGGTATGCTGGCTACGTCGTCAGCCATCGCCGCGCGGGCCATGACCTCCTCAAGTTGGGCGATGTCTGCGTCGTCCGTCTGTGTCGCTGTCGGTGTCGTCGTCGGGTCCGTCGAGTCCGAGGGCTGGGTCGTGGGCCAGAAGCGCACGTATATCGAACCCAGTAGGTACGATATCCGTCGCTCCCGCCCCATGACCCTTTCCACTTCCTCCGGTGGCACACTCAGGGTCAAATGAGTCCCGTAGTTGTCGCCACCGACGGTAGTTGCCCTGTACAGTGACCACCGGGCTATGTCGTACCACGTATTCTGACGAATCAGAATACCGTGGAGCCTCTGTATGTCACCTCTATAACGAGGGACGAAAAGCGAGGCTCTGACGCACATCGGACTGTCGAAGTACCGTCAGTGTGAGCTCAGTATCGGGGAGTTTGAGGAGGGGTACGTGTCGGGTCAACCATGTCAGGGCGTAATCGTCCTCACACCAAATCTGTACTGTGCCCTCCGCTACCCGTGGGTATCCGCGGAAGGCAGGGAGTAGTGCTGTCGGGTCCGAGTCAATTTTCCAGGGCTGCTTTGACCAGCTCGGCCTCGTCTTTTGTCAAGTCTCTGGAGGGGGGAGGGAAGCAGATTGCGACGGCGAGCCGCGCATTAATATCCTTAGTGGCCCGCGCGTAGGTCCTCAGCTCCCCCTGGGCAGAGTGGACCCTTACGCGTTTGGCGTCCCCCTGGAGCGTACTCGGTGAAGCCGAGTCGTCAGGACGTTCCCTCTTCGCCGGCCCTGTACCGCTCGGTCCAGGCTGCGGCATGGAGGTGCCTGTCAGGGTGGTGGCGTCTGGGCGCAAGGGTCCACCTCGCCTACCCCTATGGTGTTTGAGTCGGGATTTGTCCGTGTCAGTGTTGGTGTGATGAGGTCGGTCGGCGCCCCCGGCAGACTCTGTCGTGTGCAGGGGTTTTTCGCGCTGGGTTTCCCCTTCGCGGACTGGCCCCTGAACGCGCGGTTCCGCGTCCGGCTGTTTTTCACGCTGGGTTGCCCCTTCGCGGACTCGCAGCTGGTCGCGTGGTCCCACGTTTGGCCGCTTTTCGCGCTGGGTTTCCCCTTTGCGGACTTGCGGCCGTTCTCTTTCTTCCGCGTCCGGCCCCTTTTCGCGCCTGGTTTCCCCGTCGCGGACTCGGGGCTGGTCGCGTACTACCTCTTCAGCGTCCGATCGCGCATCGCGCTGGCTAGTGCCTTCGCGGGTGCTGCGCTTTCGGTCGCCTACTTTCCTCCCCCGGCCTGTGATTTTTCCGCGCTTTTTCAGCAGGCGTACTCTATCAACCGGGAGAGTGGTAGGGTCGCCAGATTCGTCAACCTTCCCCATCACTCTCTGTCCGTGTCCTTCTAAGTCTGGGTTGGTGATGCTGTTCCGCACGATGCTCTGTTGCCAGAGGCTCGAGGGAGGCATGCACGTCATGGAGGGTATTGGCGCGTGGGTCGCAGCCGTGGTAGGGTTTGATGGCGCGTTAGTCGCAGCCGGAGTTGTATTTATGGACGCGTAAGTTGCTGCCTGTGTTATGGGCGCTAGATCAGCAGCCGGCCGTACTGAGGAGCACGGCAAAGTTGTGCAGTCGGTTGCCCCCCCCAGAATACGTTGGGGGCTGACCGCCGTAGCGGTGTGGGATTCCCCGGCTTGGCCGGGACCCACCTGGGTAATTCCTTTTACCTGCTGCATTTTTCATTGATGAGGGGGTGGGCTTTTTTGGAATCGAGGTTACCCGTCCTCTGGGACCGAAGGGATGTAAGGATAGGAGGGAGGGTGTTTGGTGGTGGGGTATAGGTTACTGGGGGGTCACAGGCCTAGGCCTGGGATTTGGCCTAGGGATTTAGGGATTGACGGAATTATAGGGATATGGAAGGGTTGGAATGATCAGGATTAATTGGTACATGGGATAAGGTATATGGGTTACCCTAAACCTGGGGCTTGGTGTTCGGGCACTTCTCTTGTCCGGGATCTCTTTCAAGATGCTCCGGTTGCGAGATCAACCTTATGCAGTCGGTCCCGCAGCCGGAGTTGGGCTATCCGCAACCTGCCCACCCGCTCGGTTGCAGGAGAAGAAGTGCCCGGCAGTCTGGGTCGCTCCACCACGGATGTACGTATACATTCGCGTTGGTTCGGTTCAGCTAGCCCCGAGCAGCGGTAACCCTTTCGGACAATCCCGCTGACCCGGTAGGCTTCGGCCCTAAGGGGCCCCTCCTCGATGCTGACATCTCTTTGAGGCACGCGTGGAACACGTACGCGCCGTCCGGCACGGGCCTGGTCCTGATCGGACGGTGAGCTACCCATTACTCTCCGCCCGCAGGCCCGCGCCTACGGTGGCCGGGAGTCGTCACGCGGCTCCCGACGCCTGGGGCGTCCCCCGCGGCGGCTGAGACGGGAGGCTCTCTCCCTGAACCGTCCCGCCACCTCCTTCGCTAGCATGACTGCTTCGCAGAAGGAGGTGACTGCCTCCCACTCCCTCTCGCCCCGGACCATGGCTTGCACCAGGGCCGGACGCGAGAGGTCGCCGTCGCTGCCGATCGCCTCTACGAGGACACGGCGGTGCTCCGCCCAAGCGGGGCAGACTTCCACCGTGTGCTCCACCGTGTCCTCTGGGCGATCCTGGCAATGGTGACATCCGGGCGTTTCCTCCCGCCTGATGATGTGCAGGAACCTCCCGAAACTTCCGTGTCCGGTGAGGACCTGCGTCAGGCGGTAGGTGAGGGCGCCGTGACACCTCTCTAGCCACTCCTCAAAGAGGGGTCTTATCGCCGCTATCGCGGCGTGCCCTGCGCTGGGTTGCGACAGTCGCTCTTTCCATGCCGCCATTAGATCGCGCCGGAGATCCGTCCGCTCCGCAGCGATTTGCCGCGGAAGCGGATCCTCCCCCCGGCGTAGTGCCTCCGCGCGCCACTCATACAGGCGCGCGAGGACTATTGCCTCCAGATCCCATGGCGGCAGTCCGGCAAGGAGGCTTGCCGCCTCGCCCGAGATCGTGCGGTAGCCCCGGATAACCCTTATGGCTACCACCTTCTGGGGCGCGTTCAGGTAGTGGGCGGCTCGCCGCCGCAGTGAACGCGCCCACACCGGGGCCCCGTATAGGGCCATGGACCGCACGACCCCCGCGTAAAGCCTCCGGCAGGAGGCGTTTGGCCCCCTCAGGTTGGGCAAGAGCCGCTTGAAGGCAGCCCCGGCCCGTTCCAGTTTGGGGGCCAAACGTCGGAAATGCTCCACGAAGTTCCACCGGCTGTCGAGGACGAGACCCAGGTATTTCATCGTCATCCCGACGCCGATGTGAACCAAACCGTGCCGTTAAATCCGCCAATCAAGCCGTGTAATCTTATGAACTACTGAACCGATTCCGAAAACTCTTTCACTAATATATATTGCCAATTGTCATGGAATTTCATGCGGACGAAGTCCAGGCAGGAGGTAGTGCTCTATAAACGGGAGCTCTTCAAAAAAGGCTTTCGTAGATATTAAATCAAACATTTACCCATGTTTAAAAAAACCCTTGTTATGTTTGAATTTGAATTCGATATTTTTCATAAATTTTTAAATTACCATAAATATCGTAAATTATACTTGCAAAACACTTTTCCATCAATTTAACGCAGAAAATGTCACGATCAGGCATATTGGTAAAAGTTTTGATTTTTCGTGACTAAGTTATGACAGGTACGGCTATGCAATATTATTTATTATGATAAAAAGATATGAGCCTTATGTCATAACAATATTGATGAGTGGAGTATCGGGATACTGTCGTGGGGATGCTAACTGTACCTACCACGATTAATGGATAAAATACTATTTACTTTTATATAGCGTAATTCGCATTCGTTATTTTAAGTAGCGTAGTCTTTAAATTTATAACATTTTTTTATATATTAATTGATCCCTTGGTTTGTCAGCCAATTCTCTACTGTCTTTTTATCTTAAACTAAATTAATGTTTGTTTCGTATTTCTTGCAAATAACTTTTATGGGACTCGCGGAGGTTGATTGTTGTTTGAGCACCAAATAGGCTATAGTATCTAAAGTACCCAGTAACTGGGTTGTGGAGGTCAGATAGGTAGTCGCTCCATATTAAATACTTGTATTCAGCTGTATTCGGTTAGCCTGGAACCCAATCCTAACATAGTTGGGACAAGGCTAGACAGCTAACAATGTTCATGAACACTAGTTACCAACAGACTAATAGTAATAAACAAGAATAATTTAATACATAAACCTTTGTTTCGTTACATGTTACACTAATTGCACGATATAAAAGAGCGGCGTCTCCTGGCACAGGCATTTTTAAGCATAATAAAAGGAGACACCACCAACTGTATAACGCACAACGTGTAATAATGAAATAAAACATTTTTGATTTGATTTTGATTTGACAAGTTATCACAATATTCTATATTTAATCAAACCTTTTACGGAAAACGCTTTTAATGCGAAGAGAAAATTGCCTGTAAGTAGACTTTAATCATCCCTGGACATCCTGCAAGTAATACACTAACAGTAGCAATGGCAACAATAACATTAATTTTGACATTTCAACAACATTCATTGCGTTTTTTACTTTGTTAACCAGAGAAATTTTTCGAACATGGATGGAGCAATGGATTAGCGACATCCTTCAACACAATTTAGATTGTGATAGAAAGTGTGTTACGCAATTAGGATGCTGGCAATCCTTGTTAAACTTGGTACATTTTAAACGTATAACATGACGGTATTATTTTTCGTAAGTAGTAAGATCTTAGTGTGTGTGTCTTATGTGTTCCGGCCTTTAGCAGAAAGGTCTGGCTAGATATAATGTTTCATTCGAAGATTCAAACGAACGTCAAATAATTTAATATGGTGTTTTTGGTTGAATATATATGATTGATATAATTGCCTTGAAGCTGTAAAGTTCTTTTTAACAATATAATAATTCCAAGTCTACGGTCTTTTAATTATAAACTGTGGAAGTCCGGTGTAGACCTTCACAGTACCTACCATGCAATAGTCATTTTATTGCACGGTACTTACGAAAACCTACTTCATAATGGTGTAGGTTATTCCATTTGGCCTTAGTATAAAACGCCCATTGCCGTTACGGTAGGAATAATGCGAAGGAAGAATCGGTTATCTTATGTAATTAATCTTTACGATAGCAATGCTCAACACTGTCCCTTGAAAGTAGGAGAAAGAGAAAGCGATTAATGTAACAAGATGAAACAACTCGAAGGAAAAGAATATTTAAAGCTGGAAGAACGACACGTGCCATTTCAGACTAGAATAAAAGTAGCGAACACAATGAATAAATTATCAATACTTTAGTATACGTTGATGAAGATTTAGTATTTTAAGTCTAAATCTTAAATCTCCATGATCATTTCGATCAACTTTTTTAACCAACTTTATTTATCAAAGTATTTATAACGATTTTATGCAAATTGCGCAATGTTGTACCCTACACACAGATGTACAAATCAGATAAAAGGTCACCTACGAACTCAAAAAGCTTTAACCCATTAAATGTCTACCTCTGATATACCTTCATACATAAATGTTTGCTCTTCGTCTGAATCTTTCAATAATTTTTTGCTAAGTACATACATATTTATAATTATGTGACAAAGGAAGCAAAGCAGAAATTTATGGGAGCTAAATAAAAAGCTATACTAAACTAAATCCACCGTTATACAACTATGTTAGGGTTGGCTTCCAGTCTAACCGGATGCAGTTGAAGTGTTTTACATGAAGCGACTGCCTATCTGACCTCCACAATCCAGTTGCTGGGTAATACGATACTTCTTGGTAAGACTGGTTGTCAAATTTTCGGACTTCTGACGACGCGTAACGACTGTCAAAGATCCACGAATGACAGCTGGGACCAACGGCTTAACGTGCTTTCACGGAGGAGTCTAGGTATGTGAAGATGTGGCTGTTATTACTCAGCCACAAGCCTCTCTCGTTATAATACTATTTATTTTTATTATTTCCCTTCTTATATTGGAATACCCTAAATGCTTTTACTCATAATTTAATAATAGTCGTCACATCTCCTCACTGAGCATTCTCATAAGGGATAACTCCGAGTTATTCGTGGCGTAAGCAAATAATATAAGAGAGCATAATTATATTGTCAGTTTTGTTGTGTAAGAACATATGCTATTGTGTTCACGTTTCACCAAAGGTTTCCAATTTCCATATATATTTAAAAAATTTGTAAGTCTTGAAGAAATGGAGATACAGTTTGTCCATTTCGACAATTTGCGCCAATTCTGTAATTTTAGCTCGTAGTGAAAAGAGTTTCGCGTTAATTTTCCCAGCCAATTACTTAGAGGATATTATGGCTATAAATTATATAGAATAAAGGCTAAATTATCTCTAACATTAATACAACAACAATTTATTTAGGTATCAAACTCTGTTATACTTAAATAGTCTTTTATTCCCTGAGGAACACGCGGGTAAAATTAGTGTTGAATGAGTTCAACACTAATTTTACCCGCTTTTAATATGAGTATTATAACACGCGTATCACTCGACTTTCGTAATTTGCCAATTTACTATGTGCGATCTTGATACAGTTAAATCAGGCGAAATCAGAACATGTTTTATCGATTTGCAGGCGTTCGTTGGACAATAAATAAATCGTGATGCAAATGGTTCGCATAAAACTGATGTTCTAGTAATCCCTAGCATTTGTAATTGATGCACGACTTGAAAAGGATTTTCGAGCAGGCTCTTAGCAGCCAGTACTTCTCGGCATGTCGTATACGTATAATGTATATACAGTACACGTTGGCCGAACGCACTCGCCGAGCGCGTTCAGCCAACGTGTACTGGAGCCATTATATTTTTTTACAACTGAATGTTACTGCTCTCTAAAGTAATGTAGATAGACAAGATAAATTGGTTGATTAGGAATCCATGTAATTGGAGGACAAACTCTTTCCAACGAACGAAATTAATGTTTCAAGATGTTCTAAATTTTTAGGGAGCGCCTGGGGCTTTTTGCATTCTGAACTTTGAGCGACATTATTAACTGAATGGCGATTCGCAGGTGGCAGTGGTTGCTGACCGGGCCCTCCTGGCTGTCTTCGTGCTCGTCACGGCAATATCAACGGCGGCCATCTTGTTGCCCCAGCTCAACAACCTGCACGTCGGCAACACGCCACTCAAACCCCCTATTTAGAGGCACAGCAGCATTCTAGGGTTACATGAAACAAAGTCTTCTGCCAACGAATGTGTTAAATGAAAATATGTGCCAAACTCTAACTGTGCCGCACATTTTTAGACGATAATATCTTCTGTATAAAACCTTCATAACTAGGCCCTTATCATATAAGAGATTGCAAAAGCAAGTAATTGGTAAATTATATGGATAGGACTTTATTTTTGGATTCAAACTCTAATGTGATAAGGCCCTACTTATTAGAAATGGATAGTGGATAAAGTAATAAATATACGTAAGTTACCGAATGTTGAAGTTTGAAGTATGGAGTGCGCAGGGAACAGACTTTAGCCGCTACAGATAACGGAAAGTTTAAACTTTAAATGAGCCGACTTTTTGAATGCAACGACGCCAGGCTTTTGAGATAGGTAAAACTATTTTTGCCGTGAATTAACTTTTAGAGATACTACTACTTGCACAAACTTTAATGTTTTAATGGGAAGCTGGTGCTGCTGTTCGTGCTCACTTTTAGTATGAATGTTGACCGTCATTGTCAGTGGAACCACGCATAAGATAGATACTAAAGTTACTTAGGTTTAAGAACATTTTAAAACATAAGAAATACTTAGGTTTTGAAATTGAACGAGTAATCTGAAGGTACTTGGCATTTACGTGTCCATTTTGACGTTTATCCTGTTTTGCTAGAAATCAGCATTGGGGGACTGTCTTTTGTTTTGTTTATGACGTAACCAGAGCGGGTACACTACATAAATACGAAAAACTTTATTCCGACAGTCACAAATACGAATTTCAAAATACCGATTTTCATAATTCCGAATGGTTCAAAATTCCTAAAATAACAACTCCGATTTATCATTCATCCTATTTTTATAAATTCGAAATTTCAATATTCCTAACGTTTATAAGTACTATTCTCAAAATACCGAGTTCCAAAAGATCGAATAACAAAAAGTCCGAATTAATGAAAATTCGAAACATCAAAAATACGAATTCCGATTAATTAGAATTCCGAATTAATTATAATTCCGAAATAAAAACGCCTTGTAAAACTGTATAGCAAGACAAATATACGAGTAGAATACGGAATATCGAAGCACAAAATATCGATAAATGCTAATACGATGCTACAATATTGCGATGCACTTACTGCGAAAGACCCGTCTCTGCAACGCCACTACACTTCCATGCACGTTACCGCGATAGATCTTCACTGCGACACTACTAGACTTCGATGCACGGTAATAGTACATTATGATACATGTGTGCTATGTTGATCATTATGCTCGAGGCGGTATTATTCGCGCGAGCCGCAGGCGAGTGCGATAAGAAAGCCGAGAGTCTAATGATCAATGCACACGCGTTTCATACGACGTTTTTCAACACACTTGCGAGGAAAAAAACAGACTTGTATTGTTAAATATTAACTTGTATGAAAAATGGCGCGCTGGTTTTGTCTTTCCGCATAGCCAGCACTATAATAGCAATGCGCGCGCAAGTGTAAATAAAAGCACTGACCACAGAGCATGTAAAAACAATTGTAAAAAAAAAAACAATTGTAGTTTAGTTAGTATGGAATTAGAAAGTACTATTGGCATAGAGAAATATTACATGTTCAGTGAGAATCCGCAATGATAGAACGCCAGTCAGGGTCTTTTCCATTTGGTTTCGGGTAGGGACCACGGACAATTTAAGGTGGATAATTAAAATTTTCTTACGTTTTTTGTAATTTGCAGGTCAGTATCAGATTGCATCTTGATCAAATATGATTCGCGACTATAATACCTATACAGAGCGTTAGGATAAACGAGGGACATACTTTGAGTGGATTTAGTACTCATGTAAATGAACAACTTTTAATATGGGATTAACCCTGAAATCGCGAAAAAAAATCAGCCGTTTCCTACATTTATGTTCGCATAGCTCGTCAAAATGTACTGAACAGCAGATTTTTTTTTTGCGATTTCAGGTTCGGCCCCATAGTAAAAGTTGCTCATTTTCATGAGTACCTACTAACTTCCCTCAAAGTATGTCCCTCGTTTAACCTAACGCTCTGTATATGTATTTACAGAATTATAGTCATTAGAATAGAATCTTTCTAGTTAGATTTTTTCCCTAAGAACTTTTCCATAAGAAAGCTGGATTAATGATTCGAATGATTATAATTCTGTAAAGATGTGCCTGTACCTACCTGTTAGAGTCGCAAATCATATTTTGATCAAGATACAAACCTGACACTGACCTGAAAATTGCAAAAAACCTAAGAAAATTTGAATTTCACGTTAGACCGCGAAATTCAAATTTTCTTAGGTTTTTTCGGACAATTTAAGGTGAATGCGCAGTGGTAGACCACTGCGCATTCACCTTTAATTGTCCGAGGTCCCTGCGCATTCACCTTAAGGTAAATAAATATTAGTTAATTTTGGGACCAAGGACAATACAGACTATTAAAAAAAAAAAGTGAATTGATGAGATTAAAAAAGCGCGCATCTCCGACTAGTAAATAGTTATCTGTGGAAATAAAGCACATGTGGATTAATGTAAAGAAAAAGCACGCGTTTTTAATACACTGCATTATGGACCTAAAAGCGGTTCAATAAGAGCCACTTTACGAGCAAGTGTGTTGAAAAGGTATTTATATTGTCATTCGCTCGCTCTTGCATTCTAGTATCGACGGAGCCCCGATTCGCGGGGCTCCTATTTCTGTGTAAAGGGTTTAAAGTAACATGCATGCAGCAAGCATGTAGCCTGGAAGCAAACACGCAGCATGCAGCATGCAAGCAAGCATGCAACAAGCATGCAGCAAGCATGCAGCATGCAAGCGAGCATGCAACATGCAGCAGGCATGGTTTCTGTCACTGCTCCGGCGCTGCGGTTCTCCGGCGGCCCCACGCGTGCTAATCGTCGCAGACGGCTTTCGCTAACCACCACGGCTTCAACTTGCTGGCCGGCTTCGCCGGCCAACCTCAGCCGCGGCGGCTCGCTCACAGCCTCCTGCTCCTCAGCCCGCGGGCCGCCTCGCCCCTACGCGCCTACGCGATTTTAAATTACACTCTAGGGGTAGGGCAGACAAGACTGCGTGGAGTCGGATTTACAGCGATTCGTTTCTGTCACTAAAACCTAATTTGACAGAAAAGATTTAGAAGTAAAGATAATTATTATGTAAAACAAAATTTCGAATTTTTGAACATTATGGTTACTGAAGTTTATAGCAAACGTATTATGGATAATGACTTTCGGACAAACAATTTTAGGGGAAGAAAGGGAGTACCAATTTTAACAGGTTATTCGGAAAATTGAAAATCGGAATGACGTTTTTCGGACCGAGAACCTATCGAGCATTTGATTCTTCGAACATATGAAAATCGGAAAACAAACAAATCGCATTTATGACTTTCGGAAAAATAAATTTCGTGATTTTTAATAATAGAGATTGTAATTCTTAGGTATTATGAAATTCGGACTTTTGAAAATCGGACCATCGAAATTCGGAATAAAATATTTCGGAATATTTGGGTGTTCCCAACCAGAGCATGTAAATACATAAGTATTTAAAATGAAGAGATTGAACCGAAACATAATAGATCTTCTCTGACATACTTAATTATTATTTATTTTCTGCTCAAAAGGGCTTTGTTTATTGGAAACACAACAGCCTTGTGTATTTTAGTGAGTTTTTGTCCTTTACAAAGCTTATATCTGATCTACTGTTTTCGTAACCTTTGTCTAAATGTTTTTATTTGCCTTTTACAAAAGGTGGAATGTTTAAAGATTTCTTTTTAAATATGTACCTAAGGTCTATTCAAATTCATGTTTCCAATTGATGTTATTTCAAGTTAAACAAATGTCAACTTAATTGTGGTTCAAATTAAGTTGATTTCAAAATTACTAGTACTATTGAAAAAACCATAAAAATGGTTTAAGTCGTGGCGTAAACTGAACTTTATTGTGTAGGTATTAAAGTTATTTTTCCAAAAACTTACATTTGTTTACATGTTTGGAAACAAAATCGCGAATGCAGATGACTTATAATCTAGTAATAAGATTGTGCCAAACATTTGAAAATGTCAATTAAGATGTTGAGTATTGCAGCATGATATTAAAGATGGTATAATATAGATGTTTGTTAACGAGTAGATGGTACGTTGAATGTTCTCATGTGAAACAGTATTATCACAATAGTATTATAGATTAATCTGTCTTGTTAATGCAGTATTTTTCCATTAACGATGATATTAATTTGTATTGACGGATTATTCTCTCAGGGTAAACAGCTTTTCTCTCTATAAACAGATTTGTTCTGCCAAAAGGAGCCAACACATAATGTCTCATTAATTATAACTGAATTAATGAGAGATTATGGGTTGCGTCAAACGTATCCAATATATTATGGATTGCAGATAATATACCACAACTGGAAAGTTGTGGTATATTATCTGCAATCCATCAAAATCAGTTGGATATATATCGAAAGATCAGTGGTGGTAACAGCCGCAACTTATGAGTTGAAGGTTGGTTCCAACCCAGTCAGGTGCTTTACTTTGTGAAAAATTATTTCATCTCCACTACTTTGAAAACGGTGAAAGAAAACATCGTGAGGGAACCGACATGTCCTAGAACCAAAAATTCGAAGACATGTGACTTCTACCAACCTGCACTGGGCCCGCGTGGTGGATTATGGCCCACTCCCTTTCATCGAGAGGAGGCCTGTGTTCCAGCAGTGGAAACATTATATGCTGATTATTTAGACAACCAAAACTGGCTTAGAGAATATGAAAAATAAAATTCTGAAAAAAATATCCAAAATACTAGCAAAACATGTCAGTTACCTCAGAAAATGATACAAATTTTGATGTGGATTGGTTTCGTTTTGGCAGACCAAAGCTTCAAAATTCAAAATAAATTCAGTGAAATTCAACCTATTTTCTAAGCTGTCTACCAAATTAATCCGATACTGTTTTAAAGCAAATCTCTGATCTTCTATTGTCGTAGCTTAGTTATGTACCAAACACATGTTAACAATAATATAAGATTAAATTAAAATAAGCTCAAGGTTGTTGGAAATGAGTTAAAATGTTGTAAATATCGTAGCTAAATTATAATGATTAATGGAAAAGTTGTTAAATTATAAGAATATTGATTATATTGTACAAAATTAAGAATACAGTTTGCGAAACTGACTTCTGTGTTTTTGTTATTGATCTAGTGCTGACATTTGACTTGTCATTTAAGGTTCCCTCCCATCTGTGGTCCCCCGCGTTATTATCGGTCGATAATATCGAATGCGTTACTGCTATAATGCCATCCGATTCCTTACCACACAGCTGCGTTCGTCAGATATTTCTAACGTGTGCATATAACCAACACTACAGGCCCGCCGCCTGCACTACACGTTACTACGTTATTAACGCAGGTGTGTGTAAGATCGTATGCGTAACAAAATGTTCGAAGAACATAATATTGCAGGACATAGGAACGCAAGCTTCCTACTCCTATTGCGTCGTTATTATCGCAGAAGTGTGTAACTTCGTGGCAGTCCAAATACAAAATGTACTGAAAACAGATATCCGATATCGGCATCCGATACCTATTATCGACCGATAATAACGCGCCTGTGTGGGAGAGTCTTGTTCCCACTAGTATATTTTTCTACGGCTACGTGAAAAATTGGTTCATTACTTCTACTACTGATATAGTGACTTTAGCAATCACTCATAAAACCTACCTAAGCTGACATCCCTATTCTTTATTTTCAGACAAAGTAATATATTTTTTTACGTTCAGATTCACATTTCGCAAAGGTGTTCGCAAAAATGGTACTTAAATCTGTTTATAAATATTTAATGGGAGCTCCTCGAAAAAAATGACACAATTTCCGGGAATGAAGTAGCTAAGTAAAAAGATTCCGAAGCTTAGGAATTATGTCAAAGATCACAAATATAAATATGTAGTAAGCTGATACAGTCTATTTGTCGTATGTAAATAAATCATTCACAGAACCGGTCGCAGTGGAGATGCTTGGGGGAGGCCTTTGTCCAGCAGTGGACGTCTTTCGGCTGAAATGATGATGATGAAATAAACCATTGGTTATCTATTTCATCGTCTATTTACACTACAGTCCGCGCGGAACTAGTTGGCCGCGCCTCGGGTGGGGACGGGGGTGGAGGCGGCGGGGTTGCCAATTGTTCGCAGCGCACGTACTGAGTAATGACAAAGCGCCCCCGCCCGCCCCTCCGTCCCACCGCTCACCTAGGGCGCGGCCAATTAGTTCCGCGCGGACTATACCCAATATCCCGAATTATGCCGTCACATATAGGTATCCGACGAGCACATATTATCACAAGATTGTTATTACATCATCCTATTTCTAGTCCTATGTAAATATGACCCCAACCTGATTTCAGATAGGTCTTAAATCAGTGATGAAGAGCCTGTAACTTCTATAGGTATCTATGCCAGTATACCTTCATACACATACATAGTTATTATGAGTTTATAAAATCATTAAATACTATTTTTACTACTGATGGTAAGGATCTTCTAATCTGCATATGCCAGGTTTTCCTTACTTTTATCAAAATCGGGAGAACACAACATAAAAAATGTGTGTTTGACCCCCAAAATATAGGTCCAGGCCTAGTTTGGGGGTTAGGATCAGTTTTGTGGCAATACATTCGTGTTTATTTTATGATGACTGGTTTGTAACATGTAATTCTTAGTGTCAAATAAATATTTTTATTTTTTTACTGTTAGGAAAAGTAGAAATACAAGAAACAAGTACATTCACTTTCCCTTTTACTCATACAATGAATATTGAAGAGAGGCTTGCACCAGCTAGTGCTAAACCGTCCATGATAATATTAATCCAAGCTACACTACACTATGGGGTACTACTCCCTACCTACCGTGATTTCTATTAACTCATGGTGTGTAATGGAAAGTGTACATGAGGCGGATAATTGGATCTTACCCATGTCAGTCCACTGAACATAAAACCCCGTGAATAATTGAACACTGCCTTAAGACGATCTACCGCCTTGAGAGGTAGTCTTCAATTATTGACGGCTAAACTGTTGGCGCGGAAACCTGCTTGAATGGCAAGAGAGAAAATTATGGGACTGATAAGTAGGTATATAAGGGTAAGCATGTGAATGAGTCAATAGGATGAAAAGTTACATTAGTTCTTGTCTGCAGCTTATGATGAGATACTGGGTTCTCGAAAAAGGATGCCAATAAGCTTGGTGAAAAAGCGCTAATCGCTAACCGTTTTTCAGTTGATGTTGTACCAGCACCTTAATTGCGCTGCACACTATCAATCATAAGCCAAGGGGAGAAAGAAAATTCCTAATCAACTTCTTCATAGGTTTGAAAAAATCACCTGCTCTCTATACAACGTAAATAACGGAGTAAACGTGGCTGAACTGTCAAAGTGAAAGACCTAGCGAATTGGAATCAATTGTCATTTTACGTGTGTTACGCAATTCCACTGCTGCTTTCATTTTGTGTAAAGGTGGAATCACACCAAATCCAAATGGTTTTCCTATAACGTATTCAACCAACCAAAATAGAATAGGTACCCAGTACCAAACAATTCGAGACGAAGCTGCAGAAGCTCGAAACTCCAGTCTCCAGGAAAGCAATATTCCTACTGGGCTGTTGACAAAACAGTAAGTGTAAATAAAGCCTTACCAATGCCTAGCACTACGTTTACATTCGCGGATCAACCCATTGTCTCCCGCCTAAGGCCAAGGCCATACAACTCTATCGACCCAATTTAGGCCACTTGAAACTCCCAAGGGTGTCTTACTTGAGCCCGCATTCAGTTTATATGAAGGGAAACAATCGGAAATCTGGATACTATTGTTCCTAATGAGAGTAATTAGTAACTCAGGCATTCTATAATCACTTGAAGGAATTTGACATAATAATGGGGTTACTGAAATTGATTTTGGAAACCAATCGGCAATAATATACGGATTCAATCAAGGACAGCGATGGAGCAGTTTAAAATTTATATCAGTCAATAATGTTCACAAAGCTGAGCAAAAGGAGAATCTTTGAAAGGTATGCCAAGGTTGGAGATGACGTTTAATATGACACCAAATCATAAAAGCATGAAATTCTTAGTTTTATAGATTCGCTTAACCCTATCTAGTAAATTGCAAAACTAGCTTTACAAAACAGGCTATCGAGAACCCGAAGAATGGATGCGAAATCTATTAACCTATTGACCGCCACAGTCATGTATAGATGACAAACCAAAATGTGTCCAGCACGCCACGGTTCGACTACAGACAGACTTTGACGCCGAGGGCACGTTTTTGATTTTTGACGTGTTTCGGTCAAAAGGATAAACGTGGGTCGTTCTGTCATCAACTGATTCATTCTTCATGTACATGCTGTAATTAATATAGCCCATAAATAAAAAAAATACAATTTATAATGCTAGTATAATCCAAACTCGACTCATCCCATTTTTGGTCACCAAGAGAAAAATTTAGATCAAAATAAAATGGATAGCATTATTTTTTTCCTGGGATTTTCCGTATAATTATAAACTACTTTAAAAAAATGTACTAGTTTAACTAGAGGTTTAAATTGGGATCTTAAGACCATCTGCTACAAGAAAAAGGATTTTCTCCTTGAATTACAAAGTGAGAAACCAAGTTAACTGCAGCTAATGCTGCACGCTGCGTTGTTTTTAACGGTGCCTTTCGACTAAACCCAGGTCTTAGCTAACACGGGTTCCGTCGCTTTGTGTTAAATGGGCAGAACAACGTCTGAAATAACATGTTCTGAACGACGACCTGAACAAAAGTGCAATTTGTATACTTGTGTGTAGGGTTGCCAGGCGTCCGGATAAAGCCGGACACAGTCAGGCTTTTTGGTTGCGTGTCCGGCCAAATTAGACAGTGTCCGGCCTGTCCGGCTTTTGTTAGGCTTTTTAAATTTGTTATTATATTAAAACTAGCTGCGCCCCGCGGTTTCACCCGCGTAAATGTCGATCCTGTGGGAATATCAGGATAAAAAGTAGCCTTTATGTTAATCCAGGGTGTCAGCTAGCTTCATACCAAATTTTATCAAAATTGGTCGAGCCGTTTGAGCGTGAAGAAGTAACAAACATATAAACACACACTCACACACACACACACACTCACAAACTTTCGCCTTTATAATATTAGTGTGATTTAAAAAGATTTTATGGTTAATAAACGTTGTGTTTTAATTTATTTCTGCTAAACTACTAATTAATGTAATTAATATTGAGTAAGAAGACTGATTCATTCAATTTAATTGTTGTTTCATGAAAATTTAAGAAGATTTTATGGTAAAAAAGATTTGTTTTACTTTGAAATAAAAAATGTCTTGATAAACTAAGACTAAGACTAGGTGTCCGGCTTTTTTACCCAAATGTCCGGCTAAACTGGCTGGTCTGTCCGGCTTTTCGGTTTTAAGACCTGGCAACCCTACTTGTGTGTATACCTAATATGTAATAATAAGTCTTCTTCATTGCTTCGAAAGACTACGTAGTCTTTAGGTACGTACCTATGATAAAAACCTAAGATGGAAGAACTATCTATTCTTCTATCTAGTATTGAAAATGATCTATTGGTCCGCAATTTCAATAATGTGTTTCCAAAATGGTATTTAACGCGAGCGACACACAATATAATGACAAACATAATGTAAAAAAAATAATGTATAGGTATACGTTTTTTACAGGGTTGTCTCAATTTCATCAAGACATCGGAAATTGAGTTTATTATTACGTGTTTAGGCAGCACGTTTTTAACATTTACTTTTAAATGTATACAGTAAAGTATGAAGGACCACATAATGTAAAGAGTTAGCCTCATAGAAAAATGAATTGTTATCGTGTATACGGATTTTATAAATCTTACTATTCACGATATTTATTTTTTAAGGGTAATTTATTATTTAGTTTAGAAGTCAGTTGTTATTTGTAAAAGTACGATGGGATTGACATCGTCGCAATGTGTACAAAGATTCCTTAAATAATAAATATAAAAAAATTAATTTAAAAAATAAAAAAACCCGACTGCGAAACTGAAAAGTTACAAACAAGTCCATTTTAAATTAAATAAAAATTGGAAGCAGGCGGGACCCATTTGAATTTGAAAATGTGATAAAATGGTATGGGTCCCGCCTGCTTCCAATTTTTATTTAATTTAAAATGGGCTTGTTTGTAGCTTTTCAGTTTCGCAGTCGGGTTTTTTTTATTTTTTAAATTATTTTTTTTTATTTCCAGCTTGTTAGTTTACAAATGTGAAAGATTTCGCAAACGATTTAGTTCTTGGTACTTGTTTTTTACGTTTTGTCACTTCAAATTACTTTTAACCATATAAGTTATATATATTTTTGTAATCACCTTTTAAAACCCTTTATTTTGATATCCCACTCGATAGGTTTCGAGAAAAAAAAATTTTTTTTTGAAGACATCTTGCGCCATAATTCGCCCTTTTTTTTCAATTTTAATATACCCAGTGTCACTCTCACAATTAAGACGAATCTAACGGCACCTCTCAAGCTGAAATCGATCGAGCCGTTTAGGCTACAGAGCGTGCCAAAGAAATATACATACATACATACACTCGAAAAACATAACCCTCCTTCTGACGCAGTCGGGTAAAAATGTAATTTAACATTTTTGATTGTTAGACCGTTCCGTAGGTACCTAATTAGAGTTTCGTACTTATTCACTTATCTCTCCTTCACTCAATTTTCTAGGCGACATATTAGTCTTCAACAACGGAGTAGCAACCCAAGCTTCCGTTCTAAGATTTCAATTCAATTTGCAAAATGGTCACTAGAAGAAATCCTTATTGTTCCGTTTGACCCATTTTATTGTTATTCGTAAAATAATGCAGTAAATGTTACGAAAGAGTTTATCTGTCAGTACAAAAGGTTGTATCATTGAACAATAAAATGTAAGTATGTCAATTCTTTAATTGATTACCTAAAGTCGCACATTATATTTTAGAATGCGCCTTTGTCAATTAGGGTGCTCTCTCCATTTTGATAGTTAATCCGATAGAGCTTGCATCTCAATCATGGATATAAGCGAGTTGGACTTGGAACACATATTACCTATCAAGAGGTCGGTAAAAGCCACCAATGTACGAAAATCCCGAGGGCATATGTAGATAGACAAAGTGACATTCTATTAGCAATAACAGCAACATGGTGGTCATGTACCTAAGGCATTAAGTTCCTTTGTACCTTTTTGCGTGCGAAAAGATTAAATAAATAAATAAATGTATTGGATTGACATAATCTACCGAAAAGCTTAGAATTTAAACGTCAATGCATTTGAAAGGCTGAGGAACAGTGGAGGCCAAATGGTAACAGCCCCGACTTACGAGTAGGACGTAGGTTCGAACCCAGACAGGCGGTTTACTTTGGGTAAATAATTTAATTACCACTGCTCTCACAAAACGATGAAGGAAAAAATTGTGAGCAAAAATGCATGTCCTAAAACTAAAAATTCGAAGATATTTGACATCAACCAACCCGCACTTAGGGTTACCAGATGAAAAATTTAAAAGTCCGGAGAAAAAGCCTGATTGCCTAAAAAAATCCTGAGAATTTGTCGCAATTTCAGATTTTTTTTCTCAAACGTAATGCACAATTTAAGAAGTCATATTATTAATAATTTTGTGCACTGAGTACTGAGTCATGCCCACACGTTGGGCGTATAGGCACCCCTCCCGTAAGGTAGGTATCATCGCAAAAACAAATATGAAAAAACTGAATACGTAGTTGAAAGTTTCATAGATAAATAAGTGTTGATTTTATTTGTGCAATTAACATGACCAAAGTTGATTTTTTAATTAGTCACTATTTCTGTCTAAAGAAAATTATTTTCTGTTTTGTACCTTTTTAATAAAAAGATATAAATTCTACTCTATTTTATTGAAAATTCTGAAAATTATGAGATTTCCTGAGATTTACAAAATCCGGCCGTAATCCTGAAGGGAGTTTAAAAAGCCTGAGATCTCAGGACAAATCCTGAGATATGGTAACCCTACCCGCACTAGGCCAGTGTGGTGGTGGATTACCACCGAGGGAAGGCCTCTATCCCAGCAGTTGGAACATTATAGGCTGATTATTTGAAAGTTGTTGTAGAAACACTTTGAATCAAATAAGCCAAAAATATAGAAATTCGTCCAGTTTCTTGAACAGAAAAACTGTCAGGAACGACTCCAAAAAATGCAAAATTGCCTATTAAAAATCGTTGCACCGCCTCTGGGGTGCAAGAAAAGCATTTATCGTGGAGTTGATAGATCCTATCTATCTATCACCGATTTTAATAAAAACTAGAATGATAGAACGGTATTTCCTACTAGAAATACCATTTTGTCATCCACAGACGGACAAGCGTGATGAATTGTGAGGGACCTAGCATCTACAGACCGGTATTGTGTACGCTAAGTCCCAGACTATAGGTATTATTATCTACATACATACCTGGCACAGATTACACACACACACACACACACACACACAGTACCTAGGCACAGTACCTAGGTATGAGGGAGTAAAGATTGTTTGCTATTATAAGTCAACCTTATGTAGTGCAGGCTGGCAATAAAATAATTCTGGTTGCATTTGAACAGTTTAGAATGAGATGTCAAATATTTGTATTAAGGTTTTTTTGTTTGGAAGAAAACAGTGATCATATCAAAGACTACAATATAATACAAGTGCCACACGAACGCACAAAGACAGTGCTCGAGTGAAGTGTTTTACTAACATAGTTTTAAGTTTATACACTAACACACAATGTATTCTTATAATATATATGTTAGTCTGTAGGTAAGGTATTTATCTATGGGCCAAAGTAGCCTGAAAATAAAGGTTTTATTATTATTATTATTAATACTAATTTATATTTAACTTAATATGGGAGTGATGTAAAGACGTTCGCTTGGAATAAACATAGAGAAATCATCACTTTGTTTGGTTTCTTACAGTACCCACTCATATAAATGAAGCGCGACGCGCGATATAATCGCGCGCGACACAAAGGCACCGCTCCTTGCGCGACTTGCGGTGCTTTTGTGTCGCGCGCGATTTTATCGCGTGTCGCGCCTGTTTGAAGGAGCCTTTAAACATTTTTCTAAGACGGCTCCTACATCTACAATAACTTTCCGCAATATTTATATTGCGTAATATGATTGCATCAGCCCTAGCACTCAAACGATCCATTATTTTTGACGGGCCATAAGTTTCAATGTTTTCTCGTGAGCAAGACCTTCGCACTCCTATCCAACACGGTGCAATTACAATAAGGTGCAATAAATTACGAAATCACTACACGTTCAAAGACATTGCACAATTCGTGATATTGTGCAATATAATTGATCGTATAGCCTTATGTCAGGCCGATATCAGAGTGGCAATTCTCGAATTTTAAGAACGTTCACAGTCTGATCTCAGTCTCAATCTGTCAAAAATACCTCTAATTTATTTATTTTAGTACATGGAGGACTTACAGCTAAAAAAACAAACACAAAAGGAAACCATGGTCATAATTTACCTACATTTTAGACAGGTTTCTGACATTGATTGTCACTGAGATGAGATTGCAAGTATTAGAAACAATAAAAGTATATGATCGACCAGAGTAAACAAAATCAGAAAAATATATGATATTCTTCAGGATATATGCTAGGTAGGTATAGTGTTCTGAAAACATAATTCAACTAATTTGCTACGATAGAAAAAACTCATGAAGATACCTCTAAAACCTTTCTTTTTACAATAAAAACCATACTATATAAGCATACAATCATTCTGATTTTTTGTCAGATTATTCTACAAGCAACATACTAAAATACCTACTAGTGTTTTAATTTTTCAGTCCAAACATGAGATTTTATGTAATTCAATAATTGCTTCATATTTTGCAATAAATTACTAGCGTTGTGTCATGGCGCTTCTCTTTCTTTTCTAATGCAGTCCGACAGTGACCGCGCTTTAGGTCATGTATGTAATTCATCATCTGCCTAGCCTTTTCCCAACTATGTTGGGGTCGGCTTCCAGTCTAGCCGGATTTAGCTGAATACCAGGTAGGTCATGTATGTAATTACGAGATTCAATTCAATTTTTCGATTTCGCCTTCTGATGCTTTACTCGAGTGAAGGTTCATTTTTGTTTCATTCCATGTTCAAACGACACCGACAAAATTAAAAATTAAATAGAAATGAACGACCATCTGCTTCTTTCATTTAACTTTTTGGATTTATTCGAGTGCAGCATCGGTGGATGAATTCATTTTGTGTCTAGACGTTTCACTTTGAGTGAAAGATGAAGCACGAAAGACAAAAATGGACAAAAAGTGTAGCCTTAGTATGTAATGTGGCCTTAGGTACCTAAGACTTAATTTCACCGCATAATGTACTTAAGGCTAATTTACACAATTTGTGTAATAATGTATGTACATAATGGAAAGGGTTTCAACATTACACACGAACTTCGGCGATTCATTATTGCCAAGATGGTTACTGCGTAGCTGAAAATGGTTTTTTTTACATAATCTCATTACTATGCGGGTAAAACGCTACGTAATCGTAGTCAGGATCCCATTAAACGCCCGACCCGACGAACAACTAAAAGTTAACTTGTATACCTAAGCTTACTATGTATATGTACGAGTACAGTAGTATATGGTAGGCATAGGTAATTTATATACAAATCATTTCGGGGACTTTCCGCTCGGTTGCCTGGTTGTTTAATCATGGTTTGTTGATCGTAGGAGTCAAAGGAAAGCTGCTGACAATTTTGTAACAGTGAATTCATGTAGGAACTAATGTTCATGAATTCGCTACAAAGTTGTATAAGGATAAAGACGCAAGCCACGTTTGCACCACAATTTATTGAATGCATTTAGTGCTAAACATTATAAAACATCATTCGATCCCGCCAAATAATTAACAAAAAATAGAACGATGTTTTAAGTTCATCTAGCAGTAAACGTATTTTGTGATTGTTGGTGCAAACGGGGCTAAGATTAAGAACTTAATAATAATAATAAATTGTGGAAGGAAGGAAGTATTCCAGTAAGATGCTGGTAGGGATCTTGATCGTACTTCCGGGATTGTCCTGATAGCCGTGGAATACCTCTCCACTCCTCATAAGCACCTCAGGACATGTTGCCCCTTTGTTGCTACGTCACTATGTGCTAGCGACCGTTTCCGGGGGCCCATTGTTGAGTGTGCAAGTCACCCCCTGCCATTTTATCCGTGTATATATAAAACATTGATCAGGCAGGGGTCGTAGTTATTCCATAGTTCTTGGTAACCAGTAGTGAATAGTCCCGGGAAATCCCGGAACCGAAAGTACCGGGAAATCCCGGAAAATTGCCTCGCTTTTGGAACCGGGATTTTTAAAATCAAATCCCGGTTCTTTCGGTACTTTCGGGAAAAGATACTTCGCGTTTCGAATATTTCTAATTTTATAGCATACAGCCCGACCGCTTAAAGCGTGGAATACACTTGCTACCTAGCATGCACAAGAAGCATGCATGCTACAAGAGAATGCTGCACGAGGGTGCGGGAGGGGCTGGTGGCGGCCATCGCGTCTTCGGAATGTTGTGCTTTGCGTTGTGTTTGTGACTTTGGTGGACAGTGCTTCGCAAAAAAGACTCAAACAAGACTGCTTCTTTTTGGCAGAGCCAGCTTACGAAACTAAAGACCGATGATGGCAGGATCGTATCCGCCAAACCTGAGCTGTTGAGAGAGATCGAGAGGTTCTATGGACAGTTATACACGTCAAGTAACCCCGTTATGGATCTGGCAAACGACCCAAGAGCTAGATTGACCCGACACTATACCGAAGACATACCAGACGTCAGCCTGTACGAGATTAGGATGGCTCTAAAGCAGCTCAAAAATAACAAGGTGATGATGGAATTACGGCCGAGCTCCTGAAGGCCGGCGGAAAACCCGTTCTTAAGGCCCTTCAGAAGCTTTTTGATTCCGTCATACTCCGGGGCAAAACACCACAGGCATGGAACAGAGGTGTGGTGATACTTTTCTATAAGAAGGGCGACAATGCCCTTCTTAAGAATTATAGGCCCATCTCACTTCTGAGCCATGTCTACAAGCTGTTTTCGAGAGTCATCACGAACCGTCTCGCGCGCAGGTTTGACGCCACATACATACGCTGCGACAGGTTATACAGAAGACCGAAGAATATAACCTGCCTGTCTGCTTAGCGTTTGTGGACTACGAGAAAGCCTTTGATTGGGCTGTGCTGCAGTCTCTTCAACGATGCCAGATCGACTATCGGTACATCGAGGTGCTGAAGTGTCGGTACGAAAACGCCACTATGTCAGTCCGACTCCAGGATCAGACCTCGAAACCTATCCTTTTGCAGCGAGGTGAGAGACAGGGCTGAGTCTATGGAGGACCTCGGTACAATGCTCGATGACCTCAGTAGAGCCTCCGAAAGAGTGGGTCTTAAAATGAACATCCGCCGGCTGTCGCTGAAAACCAGCGCTGGGGCTCTATCTTGCTTAGGGCCGCAGCATAATGCTGAGCGATAGCCGTTTTGCGTGGATGTGACGCATGTTTCCCCCAACCCATTCTTTTTTTTTTTTCGTTTATGTTCTTCATTGCGTCATGTTTACTGCAAATAAACGTATTTTCTTTCATTCTTTCTTTCTTTCAACATGGACAAAACGAAGGTCATGTCAAATGCTCATGTTACACCCACTCTCATAAAGATCGGAGACATTATACTCGAAGTCGTGGACGAGTATGTTTACCTAGGACAAACTGTCCAGTTAGGTAGGTCTAACTTCGCAAAAAGAGGTCGATCGTCGAATCCGACTCGGCTGGGCAGCGTTCGGGAAGCTACGCAATATCTTCCCACATACCTCACACATACCTCAGTGTCTCAAGACGAAAGTCTTTGACCAGTGCGTGTTGCCAGTGATGACTTATGGCACTGAAACGTGGTCACTCACAATGGGCCTTATAAGAAGGCTGAAAGTCACCCAAAGGGCAATGGAGAGAGCTATGGAGTTTCCCTGCGTTATCGAATCTGGAATGAGGAGATCCGCAGGAGGACCAAGGTAACCGACATAGCCCGAAGAATTGCCAAACTTAAGTGGCAGTGGGCAGGGCACATTGCTCGCAGAACAGATGGCCGATGGGGCCGAAATGTTCGGGGTGGCGACCGCGTACCGGAATACGTAGCGTTGGAATGCCTCCCACAAGGTGGTCTGACGACCTTGTGAAGGCCGCGGGAACCCGATGGATGCGAGAAGCACAGAACCGATCGAAGTAGAGGTGCTTGGGGGAGGCCTATGTCCAGCAGTGGACGTCTTTCGGCTGAAATGATGATGATGAATTATGTTAATAAATAATAATTTAAAATATGTCGGTTAAGATTATCTAATCAATAATATTGAGAGACTGATTAATGCTACGCTAAAATTCCAGTTCCTTTTCTTTTTTTTTTTATAGATATTACGCAAGTTTTAAATTATAATTTGGTTCTGCAGAATTGCAATAGAGGTCATGTTAATTTAAGATTTTAAATCATTTGTTTGGAGAAGATGTTTAATAAATGTTTCTGATAAATATTATCTAGGATTAGGTACAAAAATGTTTTAATGTTAATAAAGATGTTGCTGGTAGAATATGCGCAGTTACCAATAAAACGAGAAATAAAACGTTTTATTTGATTTGATTTAAATGTTTTTATTTTGCCCTGTCATTTCGTCTTTCTTTTACTTTCTCCGTTTCAACTCTTCATCTTAATCCCGCTGACCGTTGACAGGCTTCGGCCCTAAGCCCCTTAGGGCCGAAGCCTGTTAACGGTCAGCGTTCTCCGCGCAGCGTCGTCCTCCTCGATGCAGACATCTATTTGAGGCGCGCGTGGAACACGTACGCGCCGTCCGGCACGGGCCTGATCCTGATCGGGCGGTGAGCTACCCATTACTCTCCGCCCGCAGGCCCGCGCCTACGGTGGCCGGGAGTCGTCACGCGGCTCCCGACGCCTGAGCGTCCCCCGCGGCGGCTGAGACGGAAGGCTCTCTCCCTGAACCGTCCCGCCACCTCCTTCGCTAGCATGACTGCTTCGCAGAAGGAGGTGACTGCCTCCCCTTTTAAAGGCTTACTTAAAGTATCGAAAGTATCGAAAGTACCGGGAATCCCGGTTCTTTAGCCAGAAGGTCCCGAAAATCCCGGTTCTTTAAAACAGAACCGGTTCTGCATTCCCTAGTAACCAGTCCACTTTAGCCACCCAAACCCATAGTCCAACTTTTTATTTTTCCATATCCTGCAATAGTCCTACACCAACCGGGGGTTATCCTTGGGTGCACTTGCATAGCGCATACAGGGATAATCGTCGGTTGGTGCCGCATTTCATTAAAATTTCCTAAGGGGCCTCTGCGTGTTGGCTTCGGCCCCTCATACGCCTTCCAAAGGACCGGGACCCAATGGTTCCGAGAAAAAAGAAAAAACAAATAATAAATTTATTAATGCTTCAGTTTACAAAAAGGCGTATAGTGTTTGGAGCCTCCTTTTAAGCAAACAATGCTATGTTAGGAGAATAATACGTTTTTAATAATACGTTTTGCAACTGAAACTGAAGGCTCCTTTGCTCGACATTTGAAAATCAAATGGAAAGACACGCGCCTCTCTAACGTCTAATGTCAGGGTTGAGCATATTGTTGGTCGAAAAAATCTTTGCCATAATGTGATTTCAAAACGGCAAAATGGTATCTAGGTCCTAACAAAAACAGTGCAGCCATTTCTTTTCAAAACTTCAAGGTGTTGTTACATCACCACGGTGGCGACGGTGACGTAGCAGTTTCATTACCCAGCAGTCGGTAATGCGTAGGCACAATATAGAGGTGCTGCTAGTTTCAAGCCTGCTGCAGACGCCTATAGAACGTATTCTGGAACAAACGGAGCCCACGGCCGCCCACATTCAACATCTGTCTAGACATGTATGTTAGCATAAGTGATGGGGTGAAGGTGTCGATAAAATTATAGTTGCCTTCTTTTGTTTTTCCTTTTTCTGAAACGTATGACCGGCAGTAGGATATTATGATCATCATCAGCCTACAGCATTCCACTGCTGGACATAACCTTTCCAATTGCTCGGTTCTCGGCAACGACACACACATGACAATAAGTTAATACTTATTAATTTTGATTTTTTTATCACACATACAAAGAAGAGTTATTTTAAATATATTTTCCCATCATCTACTCATTTTTAGTTTGTGTCTAAATTCATAAGGCCTTTGTGTAGGCTTGGAACTACCTACACAATTAAGTGCTCGTAATATTCATGACTAAGACTGCAAGACCAAGAGTCGGTGGTCCGGCGGCGAGATGATGACGCTGACACAGGAGCGCAGGGATTGGCACAAGAAATGAGAGGCCTATCCTCGGTAGTGGGTGAAATCGGACTGTGAATGATGATGATTATTTCGCTGTCAACAAAAACCATGAGTATCCACAATTTTCTATTATAAGTACATAATCCGCGTTCGCGATTTATTTGCCAAAAATGTAAACAAATATGAATTAATAGAAAAATAACTTTAATTCTTACACAATAAAGTTCAGTTTACGCTACAACTTCAAACATTTTTATAACTTTTTCAATAGTGCTAGTCAGTCTGAAATCAACTTAATTGTCATTGAAATAAAGGTGATATTTGTTTAACTTGAAATAGGGTGGGGGTGTGCAGCACTGCGCACTTTTACTAGGTTAGTGTATTTGATTCTCGTTTCAATAAGGTTACTGTATTGTATACATAATGTATGCTTATAGAGAAATCTTAAGGCGAAAGCGCCAGGGTAGCCCGAGAAATTCAATTTTTTTTACGTTTTCTGAAATTTGCTGGTCAGTATTTAGTTGTGCGATGATTAAAATATGATTCGCGGCCGTAACAAATATGTATTTACAGAATTATAATCATTAAAGTCATCAACACAACTCTCTAAGACCAAGTAATCCCCAAGAATGACTATTTCATGAAATCTTGACATTTGGGGATTATACTAACTTCACAAGTTGTATTACCTACTGATTGTAATGATTATAATTTTAATTCTGATTCTGATTATAATTCTGTAAATAAATATATGTTACGACCGTGAATCATATTTTAATCAACGTACAACGTAATACTGACCAGCAAATTGCAAAAAACTTAAGAAAATTTGAATTTCGCGGGCTACCTTAGCGCTTTCCCCCTTAAATTAAATAGGCTTCTCTTAATTACAGTTCCAGCAAAATATGAAGGATTTGTTTAGTGTGGCTACGTCACGATGAAAGGCATGACGCTAACCGCAAACAGCTGCTGCAAGACACAATTTTCTTAATTAAAACAGTTTATAATTAAACTTCTACATTGATATTATTACCTGCCTACGTTCTTTTGCTCTTCGTTTGAATTTGATGAACTTAAAATTAAAACGGTACATCGATATTTATCCCACGATATCTGCAAGCGCATCACTAAACCGTAGTACAATTGCAAGGCCACACGCTTTGTGCCAGCGACGAAGCTCGTAAGTAGGGGAGAGTAGCCCAAAACGGGTAAGCTAAGGTTGACGATAAATAAAAACAATTTATAGATACAAATTGAACATTTATTTGTACATTTTGAAATGTTTAGTTATTAAGGACTATAAAATAAATGACATATTTAGTAGTTTTGTACATTAAGAATAAAAAAATAACAAGAATCTTTACCATTCGAATTACCCGTTTTGCCCGTAGGGGGGGCCTAAAGCAGGTAGGGCTTTTGGGCAAAGCGGGTAGGGACTGAATTACATGAGATCAACGTCAATCAATGACTAGAACTGTTTCATAACAATCATAACTCAGATGGAGCTCCACCAGGATCATCAGCTACTTGCAGTGATAATGGTTGGATCAATGGACCAGTATTCTTGGAATGGTTGCGGCACTTTGTAGACAACGTAATGAGTTGGCAACGTAAACAGATTATCCATATGAAATAGATACTCAACTAGCTCTAATTCTTGAGCTGCTATAAAAACTGTTGTAAATGTTCCTAGTTTTTTTTATACATCCTTTCTTTACATATATCTGTAAAGACGAAAGGTTGATGCCATATTTTTTTGCTGCACCATTGACGGAAGTTTTGAGAGCTTCTTCTATTGCAACCTTCATAACTCCCTCATCCCACGATGCATTTGCAGTCTTTCTTTTGTATTTATTAACCATCTGCAAAAATAAAAGAACTAACAAGCAGTCAATGAAATTATACAGGGCAAATCGGGTATTGGCAAAACGGGCACCCGCTTTACCCCTACCCTTTTTGCCCACAAGCATGTATTTTTTTCAATCGACTCATATCCTTAAAACCGAAATAGTAAACGCCAACCTATTACACAAATAAAACGTCTATTTATTGCAAAACAATAACACAAAACTAGTAAGAACATATTGTAAACCAATTTCGAGTATTCAAAAGTAATGTAACTCAATTTTTTTTAGTGGAAATAGCAAAAAACTTCTTTCTTATCTTACCGTGAACTCGTGTCCGCCAGAGAAGTGCGCTGACTCCCTGTGATTGGCAAGCGGCAGGCGCGGCGCACTGCACGCACACATTCTTATTAGCAATAACGATCCGCAATTTAAAAAGCATACCCGTTATAGGCGGGCTACCCGTTTTAGGCTTACCTCCCCTACATTTTGCTGACATTCCTTTGGACAGTTCATAATACATGAGAACACGGATTTTGAATCTACAATAAACATGTTCCCGTTGGAATGGCAAATTTCTACAGCTGGTTATTTAGAAAGTCGCTGTGGAGAGGTATAGATATACTTTCAACCGTTGATTTTTTAGATACTCTGATTGCGTTGATGATGGCTTCGTGAAGGGTCTTTTTTACTGTGCATGAGACGGTATACTGAAAAATAAAAAAAGTAATTCCGCCGCTTGCTTTGAAAATAATATCCTGGACAAAAATTCATTGAATACCAACGAATGAGGCGAACTAATTTTTCTACAGGTATACCTACCTTCCTTTGTTATCCATACTAATATTATAAATTCGAAAGTAACTCTGTCTGTCTGTCTATAAGTTACCTTTTCACGCCTAAACCACTAAACGGATTTCGATAAAATTTGGCAGATAGATAGATTGCATCCCGGGGAAGGCCTTAAGATAGTTTTTATCGACATACCTCGCGGGCGAAGCCGCGGGCGGAAGCCAGTTTATTTATATAACGTAGGGTTTTTTAACAGTGTACAAATAAACATGTAGGCTATTCATTCAGGTTACTTTGTTTCAGAAACTAATGTATTGTATCATACGTTACCTAATTATATTTTTATTACAAGTCATATGAACTCATAGAGCAGTGGTGGCTCAGTCGTAACGGCCGCGTCTTACGAGTTGTAAGGTCGTAGGTTCGAATCGAGACAGGCGCTTCACTTTGTGGTAAATATTTCATCACCACTGCTCTCAAAACGGTGAAGGAAAACATCGTGAGGAAACCGGCATGTCCTAGAACCAAAAATTCGAAGACATGTGACATCTACCAAACCGCACCGGGCCCGCGTGGTGGATTGCGGCCCACTCCCTCTCTCTCTGAGAGGAAGCCTGTGTTCCAGCAGCGGGAACATTACATGCTGATTATGCATGGGCTCATAGCACACATTGGTATTATAAGTACCCTAATAAGTATGTACATAGGGTACATACCTAATAAGGTATATGATAATATAAGTATTTGTCGACAGAAGATCAACAAATGTCGACCGAGAGCCGTCACGCGTCGTCGGTCGCTCGATCGCATGACTTTCGTCGTTCTTTATTAGATACCTAATTACAGGCAGTATTAAAATAACTCTAATAAAAGACACAACATTTTCCAATGATATTATGCTTTGTTTTAAATGGAGTGAATCCCTTGAAAATAAACTTTTTAATTAATAGAAAGGACTCTCATAAACTAAAACGAAATATGGCCGTATAATGACTACATTTTGATGCAAAAATGTGCTCACTTTTTTACGACATGTGAGTTTATTATTAATTTAGAATTTTTACGCGGTTTACTGCCAGCAATGTTAGGAAAAATAAATTGGCTCGTCTTGGCAGGGGCACTGCCGGGCTCCCAGATTATTTAAATGTGATTTTTCTTCCTGAGTTAGGTATTTATTCATCTGACTGGTAGTAAAACTCACGTAGTTTAAAATATAACAGTTATAAGAGAAACCTCTAGATCTTTCTAAACGGGAAATATTCAACTTATCCTCTAAAAACTTAGCGACCTTCTATCTAATGTTGAACCTTTTTTTTAAATTAATGAGCCTCTAAAAACTTTTTCTGCTTCTAATGATGCACACTTTTCTTAATAATCGAGACGCTTTATTTCTGACATTTTCTTCGTTGGTACCTTAAATAGGACACCCCGATCAAACTGTATAGATAAGGTTAGAACTGTGACCTACAGCGCGTGCGCCGATTGAGCGTAGAGGTACGCTACATCCATGTAGGTCGCAGTTATTTGGCTGTTTAGTATTTTTAGGACCCCCAAATTGGAAATATTAGAGGTTTAAAAAAGAAGCGTAGTCATCTATACAAATAAATACAAATGAAGTGTCTGTTTGTAATATCACAATAACAGCTTTTTATGACGGTATTTTTATTACCTATTTTTTTTTATTTACCATTTAAAAATTAATTACATTTGTTTCAGCAGAATAGCATTTATAAACCACTAAGGTATCAAGTTACTTATATAAAAAAAATCTTTGTTTGTCTGTCTGTTTTTTCCGGCTTATCTCCGTAACAACTGGACCGATTTTGACGGGGACTTTCACAGATAGCTGATGTTATAAGGCGTAACTTAGGCTATATTTATTTTAGAAAAATTAATAGTGTTCCGTAAAAAAAATAACCATGAAATCCAAACGTTTTTGACATGCACGCGAAGTCGCTGACGTGATGATCTTTGTGATAGCTCAGACATTACGGTAAATTGCCAGTATAGATTTTCAAAGCAAATATTTTAATGAAGTGCTGGCTATAAGTGGCTGTCTGTGTGGTGCCGGACTTAAAGAATTGCACCACCCCTTACTCCCCGTGGGTGTCGTAAAAGGCGACTAAGGGTCTTACCGGAGAATGGGCAGCAGCGTTCTCTATTTATTCCACCATCATACCATACGATCGCCAACCCGCCTGCCAAGCGTGGCGATTATGGCAAACCCCCCCCCAAAATTGGGGGAGGCCTATGTCCAGCAGTGGACGTCTATCGGCTGAAACGACGCTGGCTATAACCGCAGGTGTCCGTCGCTGTCATTATGGATTGGTCGGCTTCTTAAGACTAAAGTTCACCTTCAAATAAACGCGGTCCTTGAACCACAATCTAAAAATTCATGTAAGTATAATAATGCTGTGAATAATTCAATAGACAACTCATGTTTTATATAAAAGGTGGCATAAAAGCTTTAATGTAACTGAATCTCGAATAGAAAGAAAACAATTGAAGAAGCTCTATGAAAATGATTTCGTTTTAATTGAAGAGTGTATTCTCTAGTCAATAGGTTCAATAGTTTTTTATATACAGGTGTATTGGTAAAACAATAACAACCTCTTAAGAGGTCATTGTACTCATCATTATGAACAACTTTTACTATGGGACCAAACCTGAAATCGCGAAAAAAATGTTTTGTATTTTTATTAATATCGAATACAGGATGGCACCATCGACGCGCAACGCAAACCATGGACTCGGTACATGATTTTGGACCGGGGGGTCCAAAATCATGTTGACATTTCTCGTCGGTTATTATAAACATTAAAACGTTTTTACAAACTTCCAAGTGAAAAATAACTTTAATTTCGGAAGTCGATGTCGTTGATTCCACAGTTTCGATTTTTGACACCAGCTTCCGAAATTAAAGTTATTTTTCACTTTATAGTGTTTTTTTTTGGAATTCGGTTGTTTTTTTTACTTTATAATCTATATGTTAGTCTGTAAGGTATTTGGGTTGGTCTGTGGATGGATGACCATCTTTACATACCGAGACCCCTCCGTGCCTCGGAAAGCACGTTATGCCGTTGGTACCGGCTGTCATTCGTGGATCTTTGACAGTCGTTACGGGTAGTCAGAAGCCCGAAATTCTGACAAGCAGTCTTACCAAGGGGTATCGTATTACCCAGTAACTGGGTTGTGAAAGTCAGATAGGCAGTCGCTCCATGTAAAATACTGGTATTCAGCTGCATCCGGTTAGACTGGAAGCCGACCCCAACATAGTTGGGAAAAGGCTAGGCAGATGATGAGTCTGTAAGGTATTTATATCTATGGGCCAAAGTAGCCTTTCAATAAAGATTTTATTATTATTATTATTGGTCTAAAAAGGTCCAATGGTCCAGAATCCTGTACTGGACCCATTGGTAACAGATTTTGCGTCGATGTCCTAGCCACCCTGTATGGAGTGAGTATTTATTCGAATTTATTGTACAAATTTTATCGTTGAAGGCTTTACCTGACGTGTGGTGGTAGAGTAAATCCAAAGCCAGTTGTGGGTAAATCTTCTATAGAGATTTCCATAAATATCGGGCTCGCCTCCATTGCAGTCGTTATTGAATATATTTTTGCAGCTACACAATAAATCGAGGCTCTGCAGCTCTGTATCAATGGCCAATGAGGTGTTAAGCTTTAAGTTAATTTTGTATAAAAGGTACTGAGAAATTCATTTGAAACATACAAAAAGTTTATGAAACGCATGAACTATGACTTTTTAATATCATGAATATTAAAAAAAACAAACCGGATCAATCAAAAGTCAAAACAAGTCATAACGCACACAACCGTTTTCATTGAAAAACTATTAAACAAAAATTGGAAAAAAAATTTAGTACCTGCAGTACCAGTTGATACGTTTAAATATCTTGGACATTTATTAACCTCTGACCTGGAAGACGATGCAGACATTTAAGGTAACGTAGGGCGCTGTCTGTTCGTGCGAATGTGATAGCCCGCGGATTTGCTCGGTGTCCCTATATACTGGCAGTCTGTAGATAGGACGCAGAAACAGTACAGCGCTCTACGCGTCCAATACAACAACGCGTTCAGGGGTTCTTGGGGCTGCCTCGCTTCGTTTGCCGAGGCGCGTGTGGGTTGTTCCCACACGATCATACGCAAGCGGTGCACATCCCCGATGCGTAGGGTGCGGGCCAGCCCCAACAATATTTTTGCTTTTGCTGAATTTTTCGACTGTCAGTACGTGTACCACTGCTGCACCTACTGACTAATGTTAAGATATTATTTTAATTTTATTTATCTATTATAAATTCACTCTCAAATATTAATGTATAATTGTCAATTTAGATACGATTCTTAATGTATAATTTTCAAATATATATATATATTTTTTTATGGATGGATGGATGGTATGGATCAATTCGTTATGCGAAATAAATGAATTTTAATTTAATTTAATTTTACTAATGGATAAAATTGTTATTATTATTATTATATATTATTTAATTAAATTATTATTGTTATTATTATAGATCAATCAATTATTATTAGTTATTACTAACATTAGTTTGTAAGCTCGCAATTGTACTAATAAATATGGTTGTAATGAATCGGAAATAAATACTTAATAATAATTATTATAATACAATAAAAATATATCTTCCAATATAAGAAAAGGTTTGCTGATAACTCTAGTCGCATCCACCACCTACATGAAAAAGTAGCTACTTATATAAATTTATAGGGAGGTACTTACTGCATGGTTCACACGAGTTGAACTTTTCGTCTAAGTAGATACCTATCGTCTTAAGAAAGCTCGCATGAATAAATTTTAATACCAAAGTAACGTCGTCGGAGTTTCTCTAAACATGAATATGTGTGGTAAACTTAGATTTCTTTTTTAACATTATAGCATTTTCAGTTTTATCATTGAAGAAAAAATCGCCAGTTCGATTTTTCAGGCTACAAGAAAAAAATGTATTAAAAAACTTAGATAAGTACATAACTAGAATGACGCAGTTAATAGACCTTATGTAAGAATTGCAGTTTTTTTTTTTGGTTTTAACCGTGTGTTATAATTAAATAAGAAATAATAGCCATTGAATCAGCAACAAATAGGGTTTTGTAAGGTTATCCAAAATTATATTTGGCCCATAAAATAGTAGACGAAAATAAGATAATTATACACTATCAATATTCAATCTTTATATTTTGCCACATAATTATGCATTAAAATCGGGGTTAAATCTGAGCCCAACTTTCCTAATTTACAGCATCTAAACTCAAATCGGAACGAAATATCTTATTAATCTTGTATAATTAGAATTTGTTTAGAAAATTTAAAATATCGGAGTGGATAAAGAAATATCGATATGCAATTAAACCGAGGGACCAATTGCCAACTTTCGAGCTCACTGCTCAGCCAATTTATTGAGATGTCATTGGATTTTACGCCTAATTTCTTGATAAACATTTAAACAAACCAGATTCATACAAATCACAGATCACCATCATAAATCATAGAGATTTATTGAAATACAGGCCAACTGTTGTAGTCAAACCGTCAGAAGTAAATATTACAGAATAGGAAAGAGTATTTATTGTAATCCACAAATACTGAATAATGTGACAATAATATTTGTACTATTTATACAGGGTGTTTGGTGCATCGTTTGCCAAATGGAATTGGCTGAAAGGAGAGGTCATTTGCTATCTCTTAAGGCCCAGTATCTCATTCCTTGTTACACCTGTTTTTTTATTACGACTTTTTATTTTTTATTTAGAAAAAATACAAGAACTCTGCATTTAAACTTAAATAAAAAAAATTATGAGTATAGTCTTCAAATTTTATTTTAATTCTTACGTTTACTCTTGTATGGTTCTATGAAATTCAAAATTACTTGCTAATGACATCTAGTTCCTTTTTAATAACTCACAAAGTTTTTGAAAAAAGGAAAAATACACTTAACACTCAACTTTAAATTGCTGTAAAAATAAAACTGAAAGCGATTGGGATCTTCGAATTCTTTTAAAAAGTTCTCTTGTTTGTCCCCTTTCCAACGGTGTGCAATATACCAATAAAAACTTTTAATAACTTCAGTAATTTGCTAAATGTGTAATCGAGACACATCAGGCTGATATTCGATGTTACGGTAAGAACACTAGTTTTCACAAAAATAATATTCTTTAAGTAGGTGGATAGTGTTATTTCCCTTTTACGCAGTCCCTTATCTCTTTCTAGGGTTCTAACTTTCCTCGAACTTGAAATAAAAAATAAACTTTTATTTATTAGGTACCTAATTATAAATTTTGTTCAAATTGTCCTCCACTATACTCACTCATCTTCGCCTTATCTCGACTGTAGTGGTGTGTAAACGTATTTCTGCTTTGATAGTGATGAAAGCCGCCTCAATGCGTTGGACTTAATCATCCCTAGTCTCAACTTCCGTAGCGTAAACAAGTACTTTGGGCCGTCCCCAGACGTAAAGATCTAACGGAGTCAGATCTGGGGAACGTGGAGGCCAAGGAATAGGGCCATCCCTCACAATCCATGAGTCTGTGCATGCAACATCCAAGTACTCCCTGACGGTTAATCTCTAGCGAGCGGGACAACCTTCTTGATGAAAAGCAAAAGACAGGTCTTCACTGAAAATTGGCAGCTGAGCTAATAATTAGGGTAAGTCTCTTTGTAGAAATTATTTTTAAAAAGTTCGGATCATCCACGTTTGAGTGTAATAAAAATCGACAAAACTGGACATGGTTATCATAGTCTTGATGCTCGAGACCTACAACAAACAAAATACTCGTAAGAATGCATTAGTTTCTCCCAAGGGGTATTTTTTATTTAAAATTTGTAAAAAGTACAATCCTTGCAGGATAACATGACATCTGGCAGAGTGACGTCAAAGCCGTTACCTAGAATATCGGGAGGTGCGCAGTAGAGCTAAAAAGGGTTTGCATTGCATGTTAGCGCGTACGGTTGTAAAGCAGAAATACGTTTACACACCACTACAGTCGAGATAAGACGAAGATGTAGCGCGTGAGTATAGTGGAGGACAATTTGAACAAAATTTATAATTAGGTACCTAATAAATAAAAGTTTATTTTTTATTTCAAGTTCGAGGAAAGTTAGAACCCTAGAAAGAGATAAGAGGCTGCGTAAGAGGGAAATAACACTATCCACCTACTTAACGAATATTATTTATGTGAAAACTAGTGTTCTTACCGTAACATCGAATATCAGCCTGATGTGTCTCGATTACACATTTAGCAAATTACTGAAGTTATTAAAAGTTTTTTTTGGTATATTGCACACCGTTGGAAAGGGGACAAACTAGAGAACTTTTTAAAAGAGTTCGAAGGTCCCGATCGCTTTTAGTTTTATTTTTACAGCAATTTAAAGTTTAGTTTTAAGTGTATTTTTCCTTTTTTCAAAAACTTTGTGAGTTATTAAAAAGGAACTAGACGTTATTAGCAAGTAATTTTGAATTTCATAGAACCATACAAGAGTAAACATAAGAATTAAAATGAAATTTGAAGGCAATACTCATAATTTTTTTTTTTAATTTAAGCTTAAATGCAGAGTTCTTGTATTTTTCTAAATAAAAATTAAATAGTCATAACAAAAAACCGGTGTAACAAGGAATGAGTTACTTACTGGGCCTTAACAGATAGCAAATGACTTCTCCTTTCGGCCAATTCCATTTGGCAAACGATGCACCAAACACCCGGTATAATTTTTTTGAATGTAATCCAAAATAATGCTCCAAAGAAGTCAACTGAGCAAGTAAACCCACCCAAATGTCCTTTCTTTGGTATTGTTCGTCGAATCGTTGAGCTCCTCAATTTCTGAGTTGAGCTGCACGATTTTTGACAAATGCGTGCACTGATTGGACAGGTCCGCTCAATCTGTGTGGTTCTTTCCTCAAAAGACCATTTCAGACATCAATCTACATGGTCTTCACACGATCTGACCAAGATTTTGTCTGGACTTTAAAAGAGACTGTGACCTCTGAGTTTGTTTCGGCCTTTCTTCTCAGAGTAGGCAGATAGGAAACGCCGACCACACCACATCTAGTTTAAAAAATATGATGACGTGTAAAAGTGTTTGTAAAAACCTACTTACAGAAAATAAATCATTTATCATTTATCAAACCTAGCAGGAAACTTCTCATAATATAATATTATATATTGGAAGCAATACCGACCATTTTACACAAAGAAGCACTCAAGACCGTTCCCATAACTATTTGAGAACACGTGAGTGAAAAAGTGCTCCTTAAGCTCGCTATCGAATAAAATACTGATGAAAACGAAACGAAAGGAACCGTTTACCCCAAAACCGGAAACAACAGTGTCTCCACTCTATGTCGCTTGCTTTTTTCCGTCACAGACGAAATATTTAACGCTTCAGGAACGCAAAAATGAGAACATCACTACAAGCAGCAAACTTATCGTATTTCTGTCAATCATATATCAACGTAATGTGTTTCCTTGTCGTGAAAGTACGAAAATAGGAAAATTAAATAACTTCCCTTTTGACTATAAGATTGTACGAAAATGCCGTAGGTACCTATATGTTACCTAGGGTACCCATTACGCAGAAAATGCGCTTGGACGTGGAGTTGCGGACACCAGCCTGAAATTATATGTAATACCTGCAATATCTATAGTATTATGGAATGTAGCATTCTCTTTTTTTTAACCCCCAATGCAAAAACGACGGGGTGTTATAAGTTTGACATGTGTGTGTGTGTGAGTGTGGGGGGGTGTGTGTGTCTGTCTGTGGCATCGTATCTCCCGAACGGATGAACCTATTTTGATTTTGTTTTGTTTGTTTGAAAGGTGAATTAGTCGGGAGTGTTTTTAGCTATGTTTGATGAAAATCGGTCCAAGATGGCCGCCGCCACAAAATGGCGGATTACATATTTTTTCACAACTCCCTTAAAACTCAAAACTCACTCAAACTCAAAACTCACTCAAAGCATTTATTTCAATTAAACCAATTACAGGCACTTTTGAATTGTCAAGGGGTCGGTCAGTCAGAAAGATGAAGCTAGTTGCCCATTCCAAAGCGTAGGTACCTATGGAGAAGAACGGGCAAGAAACTCCATGGACACTCTTTTAAATCAAAATAATATGGTTACAAAATCTTGTTTACATCATTCATGTTAAAAATTATACATGTGAGAACGATGCAGAACGTTAAAAGCGTACGTAATGAAAAGACGAAATAAAAAAAAAACCATTCAAATAGGTATTAAATTAAAATAAGCCATGGCAGCAAAGAGATAACCCACTGACGGCGCCCGTTCACGAACATGACGCATGTATCAGCACCATTCAGCTCAACCATTTTGAAGGGAGCTAAATGACCCAACACACGCACCACCATCAGCGAGACATTTGAGTGAGCGTGACATACTCTCAGCTGCCAGGGCACATTCAAGTCAATAAAAGGCGTACCCAGTAAATGGAAGCTTTATACTATGTACTTAGCTACGTAGCTAATGCTTATGTACGTAGCTTTGTACATGTGCTATGCAATTATACAATACTAGGTGATTGAATTTATATAATGCAAAAATAGTATTTTAAAATCTTCAGCAGCTCCAACAGTGTTTTTCAATGCTAATCTAATTAGTATAGTGTTTTTCAATGCTAAGCTAATTTATTTGTGCGTCCTTATGGAGCAGGACCAGCGTTTAGCCAAGCATTTTTGTCAGTGATGTAATCCCCCAATTTATAATATGCCTGGCTGCATAGTGTGCGTTTTATACAAGATTTAAATTTTATTTCGTTCAGTTCAAGTATGTGGGTAGGTATTTTATTGTAACATTTTAAACAGTAGCCCATGAAGGACGAGTCTACTTTAGCCAGCCTGAAACCTGGTTGAACTAATTGGTCCCTATTTCTAGTGATATAATTATGTCTTTCACCTCTTTTACTAAAAAGATGTAAATTTTTCCTTACGTACATGATATTTTCATAGATATATCGACAAGGTACCGTCATGATGTTAATATCTTTAAACAGTTCCCTTAGAGAGTCACGCCTGCGGAGGCTGTATATGGCTCTGACGGCCCTTTTCTGCAGAATAAAAATAGACTCGATGTCTGCAGCCCGTCCCCATAGTAAAATACCGTATGACATGATACTATGAAAGTAACTAAAATAGACCAGTCTCGCGGTATCAACATCAGTAAATTGACGGATTTTTCTCACAGCATATGCTGCTGAACTCAGCCGTCCTGCAAGGGATGCCAAACGAGGACCCCATTGAAGCCTTGAGTCGAGCGTGATCCCCAGGAAAACAGTATTATCGACGAATTCTAGTTTCTCTTGATTCAATACTATCTCACAATTACTACTTTTGACATTTGGTAAAGAAAATCTTATGCACTTGGCAGTGAACCAATTTTGGATCTGCAGTAGGGCGTTATTTACGTCGTCAAGATTTGATGCACGTCTATTAATTTTAAAAATCAAGGACGTATCGTCAGCAAATAACAACATTTGTGGTTGAGTTTTTAACAAATGGGGTAGATCATTAATATATACTAAAAAGAGGAAAGGACCTAATATCGAGCCCTGTGGTACACCCATTTTTACTTTTAAGCCAGGTGAATTGACAGCCCTCCGTGTGGTGCCGGACTTAAAGAATACCACCACCCCTTACTTCCCGTGGGTGTCGTAAAAGGCGACTAAGGATCGTACCAGAGAATGGGCAGCAGCGTTCTCTATGTATTCCACCATCATACCATACTGCGATCGCCAACCCGCCTGCCAAGCGTGGCGATTATGGCAAACCCTCCCAAAATTGGGGGAGGCCTATGTCCAGCAGTGGACGTCTATCGGCTGAAACGACGAATTGACACTATTTATTTGAACGTGCTGTTGTCTATCATTTAAATAAGATTTTACTAAACTGAGCGCAAGTTTTCCCAGTCCGTAATGCTCAAGTTTTAAGAGTAAGGTTTCGTGTTCGACGCAATCAAAAGCCTTGGAGAGGTCACAAAAAATTCCTATGGCGTCTTGGGACTCTTCCCAGGCCGCAAATATGTGTTTTAATAAGGTAACCCGGCATCAGTCGTACAACGTCCCTTGGTAAAACCGTATTGTTGGTCGTGTAATATTTTATTGGTGTTAAAATGATTGAGCATTTGATTCAGCATCACCTTTTCAAACACCTTGCTGAAAACCGGTTACACGGATACGGGTCTATAATTATTGGTATCATGGAAGTCGGGGGACCGTTCTGTGGAACACCTTCTATGCTAAGAGGTCCACCGACTGCCATATGAATTTATCTGTTTTAGTCTCGTTACCTAGATTCTTTAAGTTGGGGGTTTTTAAATTATTTGATCCTTTTCCAATTATTTACATTTATTTTTATATTTTTTTTTTTTGTGTCGGGGTTTTTTTTTGTTATTAAGGCGATTAGGTTACATACTTGGAGTAAGTATGTAACTTAATCGCCCTTGCCTAACCTTGGCATAGGTAAAATAAAATAATAATTGTTGAGGGCTCACCCAAACCCCTTCAGGACCACAGTTACTTTTTATACACGGGAATACAACAATAGGTATACTGTATTCCACGAATTTGCACGACAGTCACAATGGTACGTTTAGCGGTTCAGAATTATTTACCAATCATTAATATTGCTTGCTCACCAAAATTAATAGTCGGTCACCAAAGATTAATTTGAATGTCCACAGTTAAATAAATGTCTTCTACTATTATTTAGAATGATACTAAAATACCTAACCGAATTTCACAAACGTTTGGCAGAGGGCTATTTTTACCTGGAAAAGTACTGGGATACTTTTCATTCTGGAAAAATACAAATTTTACACGCGGACGGAGACGCGAGTACCTAAAGCTAGTTGAAAGAAGCATAATAGATTTTTAATAGATTTATATAAATATAATAAGGACAAATCGAAGTCGAGTGGAATATCAATTTCGTGGGCAGAGTTTTTTAATGAACAACACACAGTTGAGTCCCCGAGACTTCGCACAAATTTATAATGTCATCTCCGGCTGTTAAAAGGTCTCTTGAGGAGCTAGTGGCAATTTAAACGCTCAAAATAACCTCGTGTAAATTCTGATTGGATGACTTTGCAATCAGGTTGTGACAGTTTTTATACGGAGTATGATTAATTTAACAATAATGTCGTATCATGATAAATAAAAACCGTAAAGTGTAGGATTTTTAATGTAAAGAAACCTCGGCCTTTTGGGCACTTTTCTGGTTGACAGCAATGCGGACGAATTGTTTGAAGCCCCGTGATTCTTCTGTGATAAAGAGTGGAGGGGGGTTATATACTTGTACTTATTATATTTGAATTAGATAAATTAAAGTCATGAAATCCTGCGAATGATATTCTTCAATAATATGAAAAAGTGTCTTCTTTATAAATAAAATTGTATCTGGTATATATTTGGTGTAATTACTGTCAACATAGGGGAATATTCTAGCGATAACAATAGAACACTGTTAGGAGTCAATACTATTGTCCAAATGATTGATTTAACTGTCCCGCTCTTGCATTTGACAGCTTGCGTAACTAACTATTGACGAAACAGTTTAATCACTCGTCGTTGTCTGAAACCTTGTCTACACTGATTTTGGTATCGCTGCGGCACAATATTGGCATAGGTACAAAGTTTATTTTCCAGGCAAGCCTTTGTACCTAAATCACATACCAAGGCATGCGCCAATATGCACCAATTTATAAGTGCCTAAGGCCGAGTCCTGATCGATAGCGACTGTAGCGCGAGTACACGATCGTCGTGCTCGTTTATGAATATAAAATACATACTCGTACGATCAATCTAGTTGCATATGTACGTCTTCATTCAGGTAAACGATCGTTTAACCCTTAGTATGAACGTAGATCTACGCGAGACACAATGGCTTTTTAATTGTGTCTGTAATTACGACATACAAGGGGTTAATATATATTACTAGCTTCAGCCCGCGACTTCGTCCGCGTGAAATTTTCGTTCCCCCAACCCTCGCCTCGTCGCATCGCATTCGCTTAGCGTTCTGACTTCTTTTGTTTTTGCTTGGCTCTTAAGGGTCCTTTATTTTATTTTTTTTTTGGATGGGAAATCGTCAAATGACCCCTCCCGCTCTGGGCGGAGCGGGAGGGAGTGTCAGAATCTTTCTGACTAAAACCCACCCGTGTTCCTTCCTTAGCCCTTTATGTTCCGGGCCAGCGGTAACCCTTTCGGACAATCCCGCTGACTCTTAAAGGTCCTGGCGTGATGTTATAGCCTTCCTCAAAAATTAGGCTATCAAATACAAAATATTTTTTCAAATCCGATTTGTAGTTCCAGAGATTAGGTAGATAGATGTAGATATTATTAGTGTAAATATAGGTTCAGGTAAACGATGACAGTCGGTTTCAGTTCGGACTCGACCTTGCGCACTTAAAGATGTTTGCCTAGTACCTAATGTCAATCATTTCAATAGAAACGATGAACGGACAGTGTGAAAGATGATACGACATGACGACCCAATAGAGAAGTATGGAAGGCAAAGACATGTTGTGCCAACCGCTAATAAATTGTTGTTTGTGCCCATTGTCGCAACGACTTATCGAACTGTGATGTGATGTGGATCTGACGATCTATTGTATAAAAAATCTCAAAACTTAGGTGAAGTGAGATTCAAGTATGCTGTCGTTCCACCTTATGCTAGGTATTGACACTATTGACAGCTCACCTCAATCTCACTTCACCTAAGTTTTCACTGTGAGATTTTTACAGAATAGACCTGGCGGTGTGGCCTAGCCTTAATAGCAGAGCTATTCAGCTCTATTCGAACGCCCGTCATTCATTAGTGTTGTCGTTTTGGAACGAAAGGTTTATAATGTCTGAATTGAAGATACACGTCTGTCACGAGCAGTGATATGATTCACGCGTGCGTGAAATGTGCGGAAGCAAATCGCGATGTTGTTCGATGTTTATTATCTTGTTAGTAAATAGGAACGGGTGCCGTATCATGACGGTTTAATGCCACCATGACTCCTGTGTAAGAGAGAGATGGAGCTACACATGACCGATAGCACCATATCTTTTTCGCACTGGAATCTTAATGGCATGAATACTTGGTAATATGGCCCCTGCAGAAACAAATAACACACTATGCCAACGCATTTTTTTGTTTTCCACTAGGCAAAGTTCACAAAACTTACTTAGAATAACATAACTTATTATCACGCCTGTAATCCTCGAAGGGTTGGGCAGAGGTGCACCTAAAGTACCCCCACATTTTGCCAATTATGTTTATGGGGACTACATGACCTAAAGCGCGGTCACTGTCGGACTGCATAGAAAAGAAAGAGAAACGCGACGACGACAAAAAATCTATTGTTTGGACTCATTCATCATCATCATTCATCATTTCAGCCGAAAGACGTCCACTGCTGGACATAGGCCTCCCCCAAAAGGAGGGGGGGGGGGGAGGTTTGCCATAATCGCCACGCTTGGCAGGCAGGTTGTATAATTAAAACACAAGTGCTAAGTATGTTGCTTGTAGAATAATCTTCCAAAAAATCATAATGATTGTATGTATATTAGTACCTATGGTTTTTATTGTAAAACGAAAGTTTTTAGAGGTATCTTCATGTTTTTTTTTCTATCGTATCAATTTAGTTGTATTATGTTTTCAACGCACAAACACACAGGTTGACTGGTAGAAAACGCCTATGGCATTAAGTCCGCCTCTGTACATTTATGTGCTTGAAGTATAAAATTTAAAATAATAATAATAATATGTACATTTATATGAAAAAAAAGTAAAATAATCATAGGGCATCAAAAAATTCGTCCGCATCGCTGTCAACAGGAACAGTGCCCAAAAGGCTGGCAGCATTGCCACGTTGAATGGCAATGCTAATTCTTTGGCCAAGAAATAGGCCAGCCCTCTGGTCACGTGAAGAGTCGACTAACCGCTTGGCGATATCTTGAAAAACCAAGTGGGCACTCGGACCCCATGGCCCTAGTGTTTCAACCCCAAACGGCTCGAACATATAACTCCCAATCAGGCTGGAATATTTTCGCCGTTTGAGGTTTTCTGCACCTGCAGCAGCCAAAAGTAAGTATTAAATAAATAAATAAATAAACACACTATCTAACTAGCATATATCCTGAAGAATATCATATATTTTTCTGATTTTGTTTACTGTAGTCGATCATATTGCTTCTAAAACTTGCGTTTTTTGCGTTTAGGTCCTGTAATCCTCGTAAGTCCTATGTTCAACGGGCTAAGTCTAGACTCCGGGCTGCTTAGGATAAAAGTCCCTATAAACGATTGAACGGAGGTGCTTGTCTTACAAACTGCTGTTCTGGGTAGAAAAAAGCTGGTGGTGTTATGAAAAAGCTACAGAGAGATCCTATCAAGTTGCCAGCTTCATCCTTTACCGGAGAATACCATCACAAATCTTTCTCCATGCGTCGCGAATGTAGTAGTGAATGTGCGCTTTGAATTAGAAGATGATGATGCAGCAGATTAAGATCTAAAACGCTAGCAATTATAACATAGCATAAAATCACGCGTGGTGCACCGAAGGGTTAAGCAGATATGTACCTAGTACGGGTGTACTTAATATGGGTACCTTAAGTCCCTCGTAACGGGGGGCGAGCCTGACACAAATCCAGACGAGGCTGCTACTGAGAAAATCCAATTGGAAAAACCCAGTAACAAATTACGCGACCTGGGAATCGTACCTAGGACCCCATGCTATACCATGCTAAATCGCGAAAAAAAATCAGCTGTTCCCTACATTTTGACGAGTAAATGTATGGAATAGCTGATTTTTTTTTCGCGATTTCAGGTGTGGTCCCATAGTAAAAGTTTTTTATAATGATGAGTACAATGACCTCTTAAGAGGTTGTTAATGTTTTACCAATAACCCTGTAGTTTTTTGTCTACATAATTAATTAGCATATTCCCTGTACAATAGGTATTTGCGTTTCACTGTAATAAATACCCCTGTAAATACTGCACTCTTTATCTACCTACTGTTATTGTGGACAGATGAACTCAGATTAAAACTAAGTCATGTGCACACTTCTACGTTTCCAAACATATTAATTAACAAGAGACAGCGGGTATCTTATTGGCACAAACCACACAATCGTTACACTGTTTTCTGAACACATGCATATCTTAAGACTTAATGGGCATGGGAGCGCAAACACTATGGTAACAGGAAATTACTTCCGCTTGTTGACACTGGAGGATTTGACAGGTAGTTTGTTGTTTGTGAGGCGACGTTGAATTCTACTCCTAGTGCCTACGACGCAAGGTTTACTTCCGCCTTACATTAAAATTTTCGATAAGCCGACTTAATTAAATAGCGTAAATAAAATACCTGAATCATTCAAAGTCAGCCATAGGTTCTGATTTTTTATCTTTTGGGGCTGATTTCACCAGTCTTCAAGTCAAGTTCATCTTTTATCCGTGGAATAAAATTAACGTCTGACAGTTCTAGTATGGAAAAACTGTCAAAGTTACAAAATTTATTATCAGGATAAGACTTATTCTACGTAAAAAAGTTTGGTGAAATTCGCCCTTTGGTCAAAGTGCAATAAAATAGAGAATGTTTTTAGCATTTGATGTGTCTACGCTTTTTGGTTAGGTGGAATCATTAGTATGTATCTATCATTGGCATAATAATGTGTAATGCATTGCTATGAGATAAACTGATTCAATTGATGTGTTCAATAGTAATTGTTTTCTAAATATAATCATTGATTCGTTGAGTAAGTTTTATTTGTAAATTATTTGATGTTATTAATTTTGAATTGTTTATGTTTGTATGGAGTACAAACTTCCACAGTACCTATAAATAAATATTTTTGAAGTATTAGTGTGTTCAGCGGGATTGTCCGAAAAGTTTACCGCTGGCCCGGAACATAAAGGGCTAAGGAAGGAACACGGGTGGGTTTTAGTCAGTAAGAGTCTGACACTCCCTTCCGCTCCACCCAGAGCGGGAGGAGTCATTTGATGATTTCCCATCCACAAAAAAAAAAAAGTATTAGTGTGTCCCCAAAGTACATCCATACTAATATTATAAATTCGAAAGTAACTCTGTCTGCCCTTTTCACGCCTAAACGACTGAACGGATTTCGATAAAATTTGGCAGAGAGATAGATTGCATCCCGGGGAAGGACATAGGATAGTTTTTATCGACATACCTCGCGGGCGAAGCCGCGGGCGGAAGCTAGTAATAATATAAGGCTAAGCAGACGATGAGTGTGTCTCCAAGGTTTAACGTGTCCATTTATAATTTTTCCCAGCTATTTGGGGTCGACTTCCAGTCTAACTGGATGCGGAGGACTACTAGTATTTTACATGAAGCGCCTGTTTATCTGACCAAGGACTCCACAACCTCATTCCACGGCCCCCTTCTACCTTCGGCCATCCAGGCGCACTGCAAGCTACCATCCCTGCCTAGTTGCTATTCCACCAATTCGCACTAAGCGTTTTCAAATGTCCTTTATAATACGCACAGCAAAAGAGTGGAACTCTCTACCTGCGTCTGTATTTCCGAGCGCATACAACCCGAATCTCTTCAAAGTGAGAGTGAACAGGCTTCTTCTGGGTAAGCTCACTCGATCGTCGACTTTGTCATTTTTGATCTAGACTAGAGTCAGGACCAAACCTATTTGAAATAAAAAAAGACCACAACCCAGTTACAGCCTGAATATAATTAATAATATTAATAAAATATATAATAATAATATATAATTATAATAATTAATATATATTTAATAATTAATATATATTTAATACGTTACCCCTTGGTATGACTGATTGTCAGACTTTCGGGCTTCTGACTACCCGTAACGACTGACACAGATCTAAGAATGACAGCCGGGACCAACGGCTTAACGTCTATTGAGACCCCTCCGTGTCTCGGACACGGAGGGGTCTCAATATGTAATGACTGGTCACCCATCCACGAAACGACTTTGGCAAGAACCCGTGCGGCTTTTATTACTTAGCTATGAGCTCCAACGTGTCCATTTATAAATATCTAAAAAACTGCCCCGTGTGTCAATAAAATACATAGTTGCGTTAACTTTATTGCCTTGGGGAATTCATTTTAAGACTTTAACTTAGTAGTGCAAAACGTGCTCATCTAATATGTAGTTAATATGCCCACAAACAGACGTGACATTTTTTTTCATATTTTGTCTATGAGTCTACCAATAAATAAAATAAATAAACAACACAAACACACAAAATATATCGTCGTCGTCGTTTCAGCCGATAGACGTCCACTGCTGGACATAGGCCTCCCCCAATTTTGGGAGGGTTTGCCATAATCGCCACGCTTGGCAGGCGGGTTGGCGATCGCAGTATGGTACGGTGGTGGAATACATAGAGGACGCTGCTGCCCATTCTCCGGTACGATCCTTAGTCGCCTTTTACGACACCCACGGGAAGTAAGGGTTGGTGCTATTCTTTAAGTCACCACACAGACCGACAAAATATATACAGTCAGTTTTTTATTCGTTTTAGGGTTACCTAAACTTTTTATCACTTGGTATTCCTGACTCGAAAACAAACGGGTTTTTACGAAAAACCAGTAAAATATTCTACGCAACACTTTTACTACGTAGAAATGTGAACTAGAATATATTTATAAGCTCAATAGGATACTTAATATTTATAGTGCCAGTTACAAACATTGTAGTCTAAAAATAGGTATGCGAATATTTGGGTAACCTTGATTATACAGACACAGAAAGACTTCTAGAAGTACTTCAATGATTATGTAGATACTGAATTGGAAAATTTTAATTTGTATTTAGTACTTTAAGATAGCATTATTTAAATAAATAAATAAACTATGGACAAAAAAGCTGATCGCTTAGTCTGGGGATGGTCTGAAACACAGGTTTTTATTAACCTAGTTCAGGCGGGTCGCCACAAGTTAAAACGTCAGTACCAAAGCACTTTTCATAGGTAATTAAAATGTGTAAATTAAAGTAGTTTTTAAATAAGTATTTAAGCCAATCTGTTAAGAACGTGGTACTACTAAGTATTTATAAGTTTGTAAATGTATTACTTTGTAAAAGGACCTAAATAAATTATAAATTATTATTATTATTTGCTGGTTCATCCTGAAAAAAAACCTTTCACTGTTTTATTCTTAATTTTAATGCGCAAAAGAATGGTTGTGGGACGAATGAAACTAATGAAATAAATAATTTTATATCATTGTAGTTTAAGGGACTTACAGGACCTAAACACAAAAAACGCAAGTTTTAGAAACAATAAAAGTACTTATATGATTGACTACAGTAAACAAATACAGTAAAATATATGATATTCTTAAGGATATATGCTAGGCAGATAGTGTGTTGAAAACATAAAACAACTAATTTGATACGATAGAAAAAAATCATGAAGATACCTCTAACAACTTTATTTTTACAATAAAAACCATACTAATACAGGGTATTGGTAATATAATCAGCTGTTCCCTACATTTATGTTCGTATAACTCGTCAAAATGTAGGGAACAGCTGATTTTTTTTTGTGATTTCAGGTTTGGTCCCATAGTAAAAGTTGTTCATAATGATGAGTACAATGACCTCTTACGAGGTTGTTAATGTTTTACCAATAACCCTGTATACATACAATCATTCTGACTTTTTGTCAGATTATTCTACTATTCAATTTATTGCAAAATATGAAGCAATTATTTAATTACAAAAATTAAATAATTGCTTAAACATTTTAGTATGAAAATTAAACATTTTAGTATGTTGCTTGTAGAATAATCTGTCAAAAAATCAGAATGATTGTATGGTTTTTATTGTAAAAAGAAAGTTTTTAGAGGTATCTTCATGATTTTTTTCTGTCATATAAAATTTTTGAATCATTTTTTTTGCTCTAAGTACCGAATACACATTGTGTTCGGTACTTAGAGCAAAAAAAAAAATGATTCAAAAATTTTTTGTCTGTCTGTCTGTCTATTTGTTGGCTGAACCGTTTTACGTGACTTTTACTGGCAGATAACTGATGTTATAAGGAGTAACGCCTACTTTTCGGCTTACAGGACCTAAACACAAAAAAACGCAAGTTTTAGAAACAATTTTAAGTATACGATCGACTACAGTAAACAAAATCAGAAAAATATATGATATTCTTCAGGATATTATATAGGTATGCTACACATACATTACATATTTTACGTACAGACATCAAGCTACCCGAAACTGTCAAATTTTCCTAATCAACTTTGAACCTTATACTTTATAAAGTTGAAAATCTGACAGATTGTAGTAGCTTGATGTGCTGGCGTCTGTACATTTGGTAAAAACTGTTCTATTTTGACATTACAAACGGACACTTCAATTTAATTTATTTGTACAGACTAGATGTATTGTTACGGAAACTAAACTAGTTTTAAGTGAATAAGCTAGAAAAGCCTTCAGCAAAAGCTTACGCCTAAGCTTTAAGTCGGTAGTCGCCGTCCGCTTGTCTACAAGACCACGGAGCAAACAATATCAGAACAACAATAGGCTTCAGAAATGAAACTACATCATCGTTCACCGGTACAATCTTTAACCCGCCACAATGCACCAGGTATTGAGTCAAGGCTCCACATTGAAAATATAAAATTGGCCAAGTGCGAGTCGGACTCGCACACGAAGAGTTCCGTACCACAAGGCAAAAACGCCGAAAGAAACACGTTTGTTGTATGGGAGCCCCCCTTAAATATTCATTTTATTTTGTTTTTAGTATTTGTTGTTATAGCGGCAACAGAAATACATAATTTGTGAAATTTGCAACCAACTGTCTAGCTATCACGGTTCTTGAGATACAGCCTGGTGACAGACAGACGGACAGACAGCAAAGTCTTAGTAGGGTTCCGTTTTTACCCTTTGGGTACGGAACCCTAAAAAAGAGAAGCCAAATGCTAGTCGGACTCGCACACGAAGGGTTCGTACCTACTGGGATCGAACAAAAACCGACCGAAAGAAACCCGTTTTTTGTATGGGCCCTTTAATTTTTAACTTAATTTTTTTCAGTGAAAACTTCTTAAGGCGTTTTGGGCATTTATTGAGATGCGAAAAAACTATTGAAATCGCGCCACTTTTACCGTAAGCGACACCGCGCGTGTTTTGTATAAAAGACGATTAAAAAAATACCCGCTTCGGATATGTTTGGCTGTCCTCCTCGGGATGTATCCGTTACGTCACTGAGTGATGGCAAACAATTTTTTTGCGATTTGTTTTCACTTCAGTCGGCACTCCCGGAGTGCCACTGTTTTTTTTTGAGTTTTCGTTTATTGATTTTTCTATTCTAGTGGCAATCCAAAAAGATGATAGATATTTTTATTTAGTTATTTATGGCTTATTTCAGTAATATTTATATATTTGAGATGTGCTAATTAAGCCCTTTCATTTGTTACCCAACAAGGCACCATCCCAAAATATTTATTTATAAATTCATTACTGTATGTCCTCTAGAGGGCGCCATATTGAATTAAGTGTGACGTCACATAGCCTATAACCAGCAGACGGTCAACCATACCTAACCTACCTACCTAACGATACCTCATTTGTCAAATTATTATCAGTACTTTTGAAATTAGGAGGGATTAGATGAACATACATACATACATCCATAATACAGGTTATAAAATCATAACCCTCCGTAGTCAGGTAAAAAGAAAACTCCTGACCCACTCTCTGTCTGATTCGCCAACACCTAAACCAAACCAATTTCGAAAAAGCCTTGTCAACATCGTAAACCACGATGTAGACAAGGCTTTTTCGAAATTCCATCGGGATCGGGAGAAAACACAGATGAAGGAAAACATCGTAAGGAAACCAGCATGTCCTAGAACCAAAAATTGGAAGACATTGACATCTACCTACCCGCACTGGGCCCGCGTGGTGGATTACGGCCCAGTCCCTCTCACTGGGACACATCCCAGCTGTGGGAACGTTATGTGATGTCGAAGGTGCTAGTCAGTGGAAAATGCCCAAATATTTCAAAGGAGACCGCCCTCGGAGGTATTTCTTATATGGATAACAATCATACTTGCGTACAAAAGCTCACCTACTTTGCTATTTGTTCTAGTGCTTTCTGAAGTAGAAATATGTCTACTATATCATTTACGATGACAAAATACATCTACCACTGCTCTTCAGAGGGAATATAATAGCTGTGAGTGGAGCACGTGAGATATAGTCGCGGCTCGCACAGCCAGTAGTCGTAATCTATTCAATTGGTGAAAGAATTTGTACATTGTGCCACTAAGATCACAATTTATCTCTTAATATTTATGTGGTTATCTAAACTTCATACTTTCTCGGAAAGTATTTTTAACTACACATTGCCAATTTTGGCTCGTGGCTAATAACAGCTGCACAGGTCCATCTATAACTTATCAAGATTCTCCGTGCCTTGGAAAGCACGTTGGTCTCGGTTGTCATTCGTAGATCTTTGATAGTCGTTATGGGGTAGTCAGCAGCTCAAAAGTCATGGCAACCAGTCTTGCCAAGGAGTATCGTACGTGTTATCCAGTAACTGGGTTGTGGAGGTCAGATAGGCAGTCGTTCTATGTAAAACACTGGTATTCAGCTGCATGCGGTTAGACTGGAAGCCGACTCCAAAATAGTTGGAAAAAGGCTAGGCCGATTGATTTATTGACATTTATTTATTTATATATACTTGTCAATAACTACACTTGTCTATACTTGTCTTTGTTGACATTGTCAATTTTTAAGAGAGTGAAAGGATTCGTAAATATATCTACAGCTTTTCATTGTGCTAATATTTAATTACTAGCTGTGCCCCGCGGTTTCATCCGCATAAGTTTCGATCCCGTGGGAATATCATGATTAAATAGCTAGCCTATATGTCAATCCAGGGTGTCAGCTACCTCCACGCCAAATTTTATCAAAATTGGTCCAGTTGTTTGAGCGTGAAGAAGTAACAAACATATAAAACGAAACGCTCTCGCCCGTTTTCTTTTAGGGCAATGACCATAAAGCAATGATTTTTTACAGAATAATAAATAGGACCACGAGCAAGTACCCATATTACCTACTTGTATGTCCCTGTATTTTCCTTTTTGATGATACATTATTTTTATAAGCACTAGAACTCTCAAAAGTGCCGATTTATCCCACTGTCAACAGTTTATGAAATATCTTTTAAATTGGTCCAATATTGGAGGATGAACTAGGCGAGAGCCAAACATCGAATTATGACTAAGGCTTTTTCAAAAGTCTCTCCGACCGCATTTCCTCTAATGTCATAGCAGGGATTATAATTTAAAGTATGTACCAACCTAGTCCATAAAAAAAACTCTCAAATAAAATACTTTTTAACCGACTTCAAAAAAGGAGGAGGTTTCTCAATTCGACCGTATATATTTTTTTCTTTCTTTCTCGTTTTAAAATATCAAAATGGAACTTTGGCCCGAAATACTTTTACATCTACGGATTAAACTGCTGCGCGGAAGAAATTCTGTTACAAAAGTTTGTAATATAAAGTTATAATAAGTTTGATTTGCAGTTAGATGAACTTTCCTTAGGGAAATGTACCGGGGGTACTTACGTATGTAGTTACCCGATGACATATTTTATAACGTTACAAAAGTGCAAAGTTGTAGATCCTTACCCAGAAACATTATATAGTTCTATAAGCATCTTAACACCTGTCTGTTTTCCCTGAAGGAAAAGGAGAGAGGGGACGGGGGAGGGGAGGGAGAGGTGTACCTTCACACACATTTTCACATTTCTTCTACATTTCGCCAGTTATGTTTAAGTTACATGTAATAAGGGGCGAGCCTCTTGCCACTAACCAGGCACAAAGGGGAATGCCAAGTGGCCATTGTAATTTAGGCCCACTGTGCACACATATAAAAATAATTATAATAGTAGGAGGCAATTCCAATAATTACTTAGTAAAAGAAATAAATTACAAAAAACTTAGCATTTTGAAGTTATTTAAGATTCTTATATATACATCAATAGGTACAAGTTATGTTATATAACTGAAATATCACTTAATACATTATTTTAATTTATTTAAGAGCATAATTATCTAGGCGTCAAAGAAGACAAAATAAATTGTAGTTTTACATATTTATTCATTTAGTTCATCATCATACACCACTAAAACATCATTCGAAAATTGTGCAATTGTCGAAGCGTCCAATATCAAATCCAAGTTGTCACCAATGTCGTCATGAGTAGAGGGAGCAGAATCCATAATCAGGCTGTGGTCGTCAGAAATAGGAGATTCGTCAGAGTCAGTACTTATGGGTAAAAGTAGTCAATTTAAACCGCAATAAATATACACAAGTCACCGCAATGGAGTTGCAAGACAAGCAATGGTTTCGACACTTTTGACATTTGACATTTACGTTTTCCGGCAACTGACAAGGGACTTGGTGCTGCCATAAAAAATTCAAAAATTCGATAGCTCGATATTAGGCAGATTTTTTTGCTTATCACTAGAATCATCAAAGATAGAAATAATTATAATATGTATAGTTTGCTTGGAAGAAAATGAACGGTGTTCAATAATAAATATGATGACCGATTATTCCGATTAATTACCTGTCAACATTTTTTGTAAGGGCAACATATTCAAATGAATTTTTATTCAAGTTCCATTAGTGTAGTCGTATTCACCTTTTCATTATTCTGTGCATGTCGGCACCATTTATTCAAAAATATTAAATTTTAATATTTTTGAATAAATGGTGCCGACTTGCACAGAATTATGAATACGTCGAAGACATGAGAAAAATATTAACATATTTTTTAGTGAAACAAATCCCTTGTCTAATATTGGCAATGGCTTTTATTTTGACCAAAGGTAACTTCTCTTCTTAGTCTGTGATTTTGACAGTTCAACAACATTCATTGCATTACTGTCAGGAGAAAAAAATATCGGTAGAGGAGAAAACGAATCCAGCAAATCAGCGGAGGGTTGTTACGGCAAACTTCTGACGGATATAAAATTTACGTAGTTGAGCAGACAATTTTTTTCAAAAATATGAAGCAGTGGATTAGCAATAATGTAATGAAGCGAGGGGCGCGCTCTTATCCACTGTTTGCTACAACTCCCTGTCGTACAAATGCAGGAGAGAGGGCGCCGCTCCGGAGATTGGTTGAAGCTTACAATAATAATTTTAACGATGTCGATGTATTTGCCCTGTCTAAACAAAAATTTAAAAAACATATTATGAACCTCCTTGTTCAACATTTTTAATTCTTGTATTATTATGCATGTATTATTTAAGTATGTATTAACTATTGGGTTTTAGGATAACGAAAAATTTGTATTGTTGTTATATTATATTGATCTTATTTTTATTTACCAAAACTGTATCATAAATTAGTAACATGTGGAAACGTAGTGGATTGTACATTTACTTATAGCATATAGTATTTCTAAATATAATATACAATGTACGGTTGTTTGTTTTCCCAAATAAAATAAAATAAAAATATAAATAACCTTCAAAATGATATTTTGATTATGATTGATGGTGTGTTACCTACGTAACTAAGGTGCAGTTCTTCTTCATTTCAGTTTCAAACCATATTTTAGGCAAAATAAATATACTCTATTCTAGTTACTCCATTCGAAAACGGCCATATTGAATAATTCTGTACAACCTTAATAAAATATTTAGTCTTATGAAATCAATGCGTGGAATTTATGTTCCTCATCACAGCACTGAGGTTCTAAAATACTTTCCGAGGGCTTTTTAAAAACAACCTTACAAAATTTTAACAAAATCTCGACAGATAATCTAAAAATTTTAACAAAATCTCGACAGATAATCTAAAAATTCGTGGAAGATCCACGTATTTTTAGATTATAATATGGCTCAAAGGCATTTTGACAAAGTTATCAGTAAGTCTTGGATTTTCGGCTTTACTGTTCTAGCTAAACTTCAACTGTAGGGATCATAAGTTTTATTGTTTTTTTTTTCTGTAAATCACTTTATTTTAAAAGATCGTGACACGCATTGGAATGAGGGGCCCGTGGCTAAATAATAACAGCCACACAGGTCGATCGATCAGGTTGGTCTGTTGATGGGTGACCATCTTTACACACCGTGGCCCCTCCGTGCCTCGGACAACACGTTAAGCCGTTGATCCCGGCTGTCATTCGTGGATCTTTGACAGTCGTTACGCGTAGTCAGAAGCCCGAAAGTCTGACAACCAGTCTTATCAAGGGGTATTATCGTATTACCCGGTAACTGGGTTGTGGAGGTTAAATAGGCAGTCGCTCCATGTAAAATACTGATATTCAGCTGCATCCGGTTAGACTGGAAGCCGACGCCAACACGTCGGAAGCTACAACAACGTCGGAAGGCCTCCCACAAGGTGGACCGACGACCTTGTGAAGCCCGCAGGAACCCGTTGGATGCGGGAAGCACAGGACCGGTCGAAGTAGAGGTGCTTGGGGGAGGCCTATGTCCAGCAGTGGACGTCTTTCGGCTGAAATGATGATGATGACGACGCCAACATAGTTGGGAAAAGGCTAAGCAGATGATGAGGGGGCAGCATACTCTTATTACTATTTCTTTATTAAATATCATGTAATGGTAATTATATCGATACGTTACTAAGTCACGTCTTATAAAGCCAAATGGATATCAGCACAACCAGCCTATAATGCTCCCATCGCTGAGACACAGGCACTCTTGGTGAGAGAGAGGGGGGGCCGTAACTAGCCACGCGGGCCCAGCCCAGATATTATGCTGGTGTCTATTAGATTACGACAAACACTATCCCCGGTTTGGGGCCTTTGGCGCATAGTACAAGACTTTGATGATCAAGCACTTATTGAGTGTAGCGGGCAGGCCCAACGGGTAGGACTTAAGGTTCTATCCTTCGATGACGTCACAGTCGAATGCTTATTGTGGCCATCAAACGCACCACACATCAGTTTACTGGGCCCGACTTTATTCACAATTTACATGGATGCCATTTTAAGAAACGAAATTCCTAACGCTGATTTGATTTGTTACGCTGACGATACAGTTATCATTTTCCACGGTGTCGATTGGAAAGAAGTGCATGAGAAAACCGAGTATGGTATGAGTAAGTTAGCTAACTGGTTGGATTTAAATTTACTTACGCTCAACGTAAATAAAACTAAATATATAACATTCAGAAAAACGAAAGCTACCAAACTGCCTGGATGGAGGGTAAAAATCCACAGATGTAAGTCTTACGAGCTTGCCAGTAGCTCTGTTTCCACGTGTTCGTGTAACGAAATCGAAAGGGTTGATCACCTAAAATACCTTGGAGTGACACTAGATCAGCATCTCTCCTTCAAACAACGCATTACATTTATGGCTAAACGAGTTCGGAGGTTGATCTACGTCATGAGACTTCTACGTGAATGTGCTTCTGCCGACATTAGCAAATTAGTTTACCTTGCCCTCTGCCAGTCTCTACTCCAGTACTGTGTAACAGTATGGCGTGGGGCAGCCAAAACCTTTATGCTAGAGCTAGAGAGGGCTCAACGCGCTATTTTAAAAGTCATGCTTCGCAAACCTTACCGATATCCAACTGACAGGCTATATAAAGAGGCAGCTCTTCTTGGGGTACGGAAACTGTATATTTCAACAGTTTTGTCGAAAAGTCACTTAAAATGTTTAAAGAGAAATGATTTAAAAACCCTGCAAAGCAAAAGAAAATTCAGAACCCCGAACCCTAGAGTAAACTCTGCGTTCGCCCAAAGACTTCCATCATTCCTACATACTCACATCTACAATAAGGTAAACTCTGTCCTGAAGATCCATAGCTCCTCCTACACCCAAATGAAACACACAGTTAAAATCTGGCTCTTGGAACAATCATACACTTCTTCTGAAAAAATCCTAAGTATAACCAAATAAACTCAACTCACACTCACACACATATATGTATACACTCTCACCCCTCCTTCGACACACATACACACATACTCAAACACAGTCGCACACTACAGAACAGCAGCACAAACGGAAATTAAACCAAGTTTTACTTTTATACTTATCTAAATTTTAAATTTTTATTTTAAGAATTCTATTGTTTTTAGGTGTACCTATGTAATGGTGCCCAAGACACAGGCCGTGCCTAGTTTGGGACCAATGATACCTCCATATTGTAATTTTTAATTAAGAAATAAACGATTTATTTATTATTATTTATTCTTAAGAGGTTGTTAATGTTTTACCAATAACCATGTATATTTAACTAGCTGCGCCCCGCGGTTTCACCCGCGTAATTGTCGATCCCGTGAGAATATCGAGATAAAAAGTAGCCTATATGTCAATCCATAATGTCAGCTACCTCCATACAAAATTTTATCAAAATTAGTCCAGCCGTTTGAGCGTGAAGAAGTAACAAACATATAAACACACACACACACTCACACACACACTCACAAACTTTCGCCTTTATAATATTAGTGTGAATTAGTGTGGTCTGTGTGGTGCCGGACTGGTCTGTGTGGTGCCGGACTTAAAGAATACCACCACCCCTTACTTCCCGTGGGTGTCGTAAAAGGCGACTAAGGATCGTACCGGAGAATGGGCAGCAGCGTTCTCTATGTATTCCACCACCATACCATACTGCGATCGCCAACCCGCCTGCCAAGCGTGGCGATTATGGCAAACCCTCCCATAATTGGGGGAGGCCTATGTCCAGCAGTGGACGTCTATCGGCTGAAACGACAACGACGACGAATTAGTGTGATAGTGTGATGTGTACAGCCATTATAATTAGTGGTTTGATGAGTAGGCAAACTGTGAAGCCTTTTCCACTACCTACCTATAGCTATGTAAGTATTATTTTGTTCAATTTACTTGTTAGTACAATGACTTTTTGATAGATACTAATCTAATGAGACCAAACTCGATGGATTTAGGCATTTTAATAGGTATTCAAGGATACCGTTACCTGCACAGTTACCTGCCTTCCATCTTCGTTATCAGACCATGATAGTAGGTACTTACCATAATAATAAATATTTATTATATATTAGACAAACTTATATTTATACAACATTCATTTTAATGTCAAATCAGCGCGAATCAAATTCAAGTTTACTGCTTTCTAATCCTTCACCTATCCTGTCAGCCAACGAAGTGAATAATTTTTTCATAAATGTTGGGAAAACTCTTGCTGAGCAGATTCCAAAACCTGACTGTGTTCAACCTTCTTCCCAAAAGTGTGAAAATAGATGTACCCTAAAATCTTTTGCCTTGCTAGACACCGACGAAGACGAAATTACCCGAATAATCTGTGGACTAAAAGATGACTGTGCTGTTGGATGGGATAACATTAGCAATAAGACCCTTAAACTCTTTAGGCATATCCTTGTACCTCCCTTAACACATATTTTTCGTATGTGTTTTTCTGAAGGCATTTTCCCTAAATGTCTAAAAAAAGCAATTGTAATCCCTATCTTCAAATCCGGAAACAAAGACCTAGTGAGTAATTATCGGCCAATATCATTACTCCCATCAATATCTAAAATACTAGAAAAAATTATAAACAGCAGATTAGTTAACTATCTAGAGAAAAATGAACTCTTATCATCTGCGCAATTTGGTTTTAGAGCCAAATTATCCACAGCCGATGCAGTGCACAGTCTAACAGATTATGTCTCAGCAGAACTTGGTAAAGGAAACCAGACCCTGGGGATCTTCCTTGATCTGGCGAAGGCTTCTGATACAGTCTCCATTTCGAAGCTTTTGTACAAATTAGAGGCCTTAGGAATAAGGGGAACGCCGCTGAAACTTTTTGCTGACTACTTAGACGATCGTTATCAATGTGTTAAAATTGACAATATTAGTAGCGACGAACAAAAAAACACAGGTTTTGGTGTTCCCCAGGGAAGTATTTTGGGCCCCACCCTTTTCCTGATTTATATTAACGATTTGTGTAGTATAAATATTAATCAAGGCAAAATTATATCGTATGCAGATGACACGGCGTTAATATTCACCGCTAAAACAAATACCGAATTGTACGAATATGCTCAAACTGGTTTCAATACTGTGTCTAACTGGCTTCAAAGCAACTTACTAACATTAAATGCCGACAAGACAAAATATATTCACTTCTCCATCCGCAAACCGCATTTAAATATTACTAACTCTCATCTGTATGCCCATCATTGCGGACTCCGCTCAGTCAGCATATGTAAGTGTCCTTTGATCCTTAAAACATGTAACATAAAATATCTTGGGGTTCAAATAGACGAGTTGCTCTCATTTAGACCACATATTGACAGTTTGGTTACAAGAGTGCGCAGGTTAATTTTTGTTTTTAAAAAATTGCGATCAATTGCAGATAAAAAACTAGTGTCACAAGTTTACTTGGCCCTAGGTCAATCTGTAATACAGTACTGTATTACTTCATGGGGTGGAGCACCTAAAACTTACTTACTGCCTCTTGAAAGAGCACAGAGAGCAATTTTAAAAGTAGCTAACTTCCATCCCTTTCTCTATCCTACAGATCTGCTATACAAATCCTGTAACGTGCTGACTGTTCGCCAGCTTTTCATAACGCACTTGGTATTAAAACAGCACACCATGCTCTCCTTTAACACTGAAAGTACTAATAAGAGACGGAATGATATTGTATGTGAGTCAAATTCATCCTCTAAATATGTCTTTGTAAACAGATTTTATACATTTTTAGGCCCATTTCTATACAATAAATTAAATAGGAAATTAAGTATCTATAAATTAAATAATTACGACTGCAAAAAGGTTATTCTGCAATTTTTACTTAGCATATCATACAGTGAGACAGAAGATTTACTCGTTGTCTGTAAATAGAACATGCTAGTCTATTAAGTTAATATTAGTTTTTAATTAGTTTTCTCATTTGTTATTTATATATTTTAAATTTCTAAGCACCTTTCTAGCCTGAAACACAGGTCCTACCTAGTTCAGGCAAATGAGCAACTGTGTTCTTTATAATTTTTAAGATAAATTATTGTAAATCTGCACCATTTTTATAAATAAACGATATTATTATTATTATTATATTATTTTATTTTTTTCATTTCATTTTTCATTTTTTTTTTCTTATATTTTTACTTATATTTTTTTTTTTCATTTTTCTCACCACAATGTCCTACAATAATAACAAAAAACAATATTGTCCTTTGGCTTAAAGAAAAATATTGCGGGAGACTGGTGCCTAAGCTAAGTCGAAGTCTTTATTTCAGGCTACCTGAAGGCCAATTCTCAAAACGTTCAAAATCTAGTCGCAATCTCATCTTGGCGACTAATAAATGTCAAAAACTTGTCAAAATGTAGGGAAATTAGAGGTATTTTTGACAGACTGAGGCTGAGATCAGACTGTGAACGTTCTTAAAATTACGAGAATTGCCCCTCAGGTCTCCGCCACAAGTACATAATTTTATTATAGTTTCTCGTATACTAAAACTAGACAATGATTTCAATTTTACCTATAGGAAGGAGTGTGTGTGTCAGTGATGAAAAAGTTGGTGCGTGTTAAAAATGTTTGCTGAATGCCATAGTAGTATACAGGGTAAAAAAAACAGCTGTTCCCTACATTTATGTTCGTTTATTTCGTCAAAATGTAGGGAACAGCTGATTTTCGTTTCGCGATTTCAGATTTGGTCCCATAGTAAAAGTTGTTCATAATGATGAGTACAATGACCTCTTAAGGGGTTGTTAATGTTTTACCAATAACCCTGTATTGTGCTTGTAGTGAAACAGACGGAATGCGGTGACTATTTTGGGATACAGAGTAGATTTTCGGTTGTGACATAGTCAAGAGGTTGCACCGCCGTCATCTAAAACTGTCGCCAGAGCTGAGTCCCCTGTGTGTCGTACTCTAAGGATGCTTAATGCCCTCCTGGCCACCAATCCTGAATGTGATCTGTTTGCCGATGAATGGACTAGAATTATGCGGGTATGTTTGATGTTTTGTGAGAAGAAGTATACTAGGGTGTCCTCTATTATATGTTAGTAGTTGAAAAAAAATTGTTTTCTTTCTTTTTATGTTAATTAATGTAATTGGTGTTACCGTTTTAATTGACAATAAACAAACAAACATGTAAGAGTCATAACTTCATAAGTCATCCATCAAGTTTTTTCTTACACAGGTGTTGTAAGACTGGGAAGAAGTTGTGAACTTTGTTTATTTTGTTATAGGGGTACTCGTAGCCTCCAAGAAAACAGAAGAATCGTTCGGAGAAACAAGTTTTAAATGTCATAATAACATAAGGTACCTCCAAAGGTTCAACTACAAGAAATGGGTGTTTCACTTTTGAATTTCGACTCAACTGTTGAAAAATCTTATTAATTTGATTTTTAACAATAGAAATTCAATTGTGTCTCATTAGCCACAGATCAGAATCTAGGTGTCGTTATGATGAGGTGTACCTAAGTCATCATAATATATAAAATGATTGATACTCATAAACTTGCGCCTTTGTGTCATGGGGGTAGGCAGAAACTATAGAACGCCACCTGATACGCTACCCCTTTTGCTCCTTCCACGTTCATGCATATACTTGTATTGATTCATATTGTTTTTGTTATTAATCATTTATTTAGCATGTAAACAAGTGTTTGTGATGACTGTAAATAAACTGGTAGTATTTAAGCGGCGACGGATTCGAGTTGGGGTGCAGATCGTGCTCTGATCGCAATTGCAACATGCCGTTTTCAAGTCACCTCTTAGTGAAAACGTACATACTAATTTTTACAGGTAAGTCTTTATTTTATTACGCCCGCCGCACATGCTTATTTATTTATTTATTTTATTGCTGAATGGGCCTGCTCTTCACCTCGATCATGTCTGATAGCGATGGATAAAGTCTATGATGGAACGAGCGAGCCCAGAAGATGCCTGCTCACTTTTGCTTTGAAGGCAGACGGTTAAATGTGAAGGGAACCCAGACGCGGGCAGAGAGTTCCACACTTTGGCTGTGCACATAATAAATGTGCAGGAGAAGCGCTGCGTACGACTGCTCGGGATATCAACCAAGTGTAAATGGTACCCTCCAGTAACTCCTCCACGACCTAATGGTCGTGGAGCTCCGGCGCACCCTCTCCAAGGTACAGTCTGTAAAAGACCTACAGGCAAGCAACATTAAGCCGATGAGTCAGACTGTGAACCTTAGCCATCAACGTCTCATCGCCTATAAGCCTTTTTGCTCTGCATTCCACCGAGTAAACTGCACTACCCTCGCAAGTGTGTTACACTCGCACTCGTTCATGATGCTGCGCTGATGTGGGTTGCACTGACATTGGTCGACAGGTGTGCATCCGCATTAACTGTCAACACGAGTCGTACATCGGTGGCATTGGTGATGTGTACCAAGCAAAATCGACGCAATAGATTAAGTTCGGAATCCGCCACTGCCACTCGAAAAACATGTCTCAGTCTCTAGGGCCACCCCGCACGTCATCTCCGTCCACGCGCATGTACGTGTCTGTGTAATGTGTATTACATGTGAGAGCGAATGCGTACTACGCCAATCCCTACTACGCCATAGGTTTCAAACGCTGCCACTTTTTCGCGGCTCGTGATGACTATGCGAGTGTGTATGCATGAGAATGTGCGGCGGGCGTTAGTGTCGGTCCTGTTTCGATTCCCAGGTCGGGAAAAGTGTTATTGGGTTTCCATTAGGAATTGCTTAGTAACAGCTCGGAGTTTGTCATTTGGCGGTGTTATAGCTTCGTGCCTCTGTAAGCATCTCCGATCATGTGAGGGAGGGAAGAATGAATGCACCTGTGTCTGCGCAAGCGTATAATTATATAATACCTCCCGCGTAGATGGCTAGTTTACTCTGTGATTGGTTGCCATGACCGAAATTCAGTCTTGAGGATATATTATACCACAAACTTATAAGAATATAATACAGAAGCCACTGCGCCAATCGAGCTGACGAATTTTATTAATAAAGCTAGATAAATAAGTAGGTACTCAACGGAAAGAACCTGCATGGTCAGTAATATTAATGTGTTTATTAATATTATGTATATAAGGTCCCATTAAAATAGATGGACAAACTTTTAGAAATCATTCAGACCACCAAAATAAGGAAGATGGTAAAAAATATATAAGAAAAACGCATAGATACTTACAAGAAAAATAATGAGCTAATACACAAATGTGCAGCGCAATTCACTATTTTAGGTCAAAATAAAATTACTTTAATCAGTGTTTTTTTTTTGCTTGGATATCTTTGGTTAGACGAACTGAGCGCTGTGTTAAAATTTGTCCATCTATTTTAATGGGACCCTGTATATTTGTTCTAGCTACTTGGGGCTCATGTTGGCAGTTTTTTGCGCCGATGTCACTGCTCCAAATGTCCAACTCAAAACCTGATTTAAGTATGATCTTTTAAAATATTTTATTAGAAATAATCAGAATAAATTGGCACTAAGCTGTAAATAATAATTTAATTGAAATTTGTATTGTTTACCAAAAAGTAACGGCTGATACTGTTACTTTGTATTTATGGGTTATAAAGCTGTCAACAGAAAAAATTTAAACTTATGAAGCATGAACATCTTTTTCCAGTGGGAGTTCACAGTGAATATCATTTTGGTAATTGCGAAACTAAGAATAAGATATTTTATGCACACACCCATCTGGACCACTTGGATGTACTAGGAAAAATTATAGTAAGAGTAAGTGTCATATAGTCGTAATAAACTGCTTTGTCTTTTTCTTCTTTCGTTTCGTGGGCCCAATTCAGTCTACGTTTGGGAGCGACAGCGCATGTGGACCCCGAAGGCGTCCAATGATCTCCACCTGGCATTAGGTGGCCAGCAGCCGAAGAACTTGGTGGAGTCTGTCACTTAATCAGAAGTAGGCTCAAAATAGCGGCGCCCTGTGCTCCGCGCACACTCATCAGGAAGACTCGGCGCGCGCGGCGGTATACGTACCGCCGCGCGCGCCGAGTCTTCCTGATATGGTCCAGCCTTCACCGTAGTAGCTACAGCGACGGCCCTTTCCTTCTGAGGGCTATCGGAACATTCGTAGTACCTTATCTTACCTTGTACGGAATCATTTGTAGTACCTTCTAGCAAAAGTTTGTTAGTTTTTGACTGATGCCTTTACAGATATTATGAGAAATACACCTACCCGAATAAAAAATTTAGTGAAAATTGGTTTATGTTATCCCACAAATTTCTAACCCAGCAATCCTTCACGTTGTCCTCATCTGGCTACCTAGCCAAATCATAGTGTCTTGTGTGTTAATAAATAAAATATGATAAATCTTAATGAACATTCTATTTCATCTAATCATTTCTTTGTATGAACTAATTAACATTTTCTGTTCGTGCAAAAATATTCAGTAATTCATATTTTCAATATTAGGCTGTCTGGCGACTTTGAGTCGATGCCTTTCCTTCAAAATGCGAAGGCACGGCGCACAAAACAAAACCGCGAGCCATACTATACAAATATAATCAGCCTATAGGTAATGTTCCCACTGGACTGGACACTGGTCATTCGAGAGCGAATGGGCTGTGATCTACCACGCGGACCCAGTGCGGGTTGGTAGATGTCGCATGTCTTCGAATTTTTGGTTCTCGGACATGCCGCTTTCCTCAACATGTTTTTCTTAACCGTTTTGAGAACAGTGGTGTTGAAATTATTTAAGTAGGTACACAAGGTAAAACGCTTGCCTGGGTTCGAACCCACGACCTACAACTACACACACAGGTTTAAATAAACCTAGATCAGGCAACGCACTACATTACCTTCAGAGTTCTATTTTAGACTGTAATCACATATTTCACATACCATAGTCTATATCCAGATTATTATAATCCTATTATAGGCCTAGATTAATATATACTACTGAACCATATGTACACTTTTACCATATGTAAACTTATTATTATTTCAATAAAATTTATTATTATTATTATTAACTCGTAAGTCGAGGCCGTTATCACTGGGTCACCACCGAGGACCAGGTGGTTTGAAAATATTTGATACAAAACATTGTTATGTTTATGAAATTTTATTTATTTTTTCCTCGCAAGTGCGTTGAAAACCGTCTTGTAAAACGCGTGACCATTTGTCATTTGTATCATAATGTAGGTACTATTTCACATTGTGGATGTTTAAATGGGTTGTTTTTCTTTTCATTTTCAGGGCTGGATCAAGGTGATGAGAATTCCAACATGTGTTGTACTTAGGGGATATTCATACGATGAAGATACCCTACAAAGTACTTCGTACGCCTTCCAGATGTGTGTGCCACGCATCACGTACTGCCACACGCATCGCAGATTTAAACTTCACTACTTCGAATGGTACATACCTCCGGATGTAGCTGGTGGTATGAATTGGGAGATTTATTTCTTTGGACCGCCTAGCCAGACTTGGTAATATTTATTTCACATCTCATTCTGTAGCTATTTTATTAAAAAAAACGTTTCGGATCTCATTCAAGTGAACCACAGAACATGGAGAAACCATGGCGACCGCTGCTGGAGCTGGCATTATCATCCCTTGTCGCCGTTTACTCACACTACGACACAAATGACGTATTAACTGACGGCTTTGAATGGGGGTACCTATACCTATGACAGGAGCTGAGCGCTCAACGCTCTTTCGGCGTCATGAATTCTATTAGCAGGTACTGCCGTCTCTAGACGCTGACGGCACGACTATTCCTTGCTCTGTGAAGTAAACATACCTACAGCATTACTAGAATTTTTTGGCGCTTGAATGACATAGACAGGGAGGCGTTCATGGTAAACATTTGCGAAATTGTTTTGTGAAATAAATAACAAGATGGCTATGTTTGGTCCAATTTTTACCACGCGCCATCTATAAATATACAATGTGTTGATTTGCATCCTAGTCAAATTCAAGGACGTAATTATGCTAATGATTCTCGACCCAAATCAACAATAAAATGGGTAGGTATTTGTTTTATTTTTTTTTCTTATTTACGGAAATCCGTAAGTGTGAACCAGCCGTATTTAAACGCGGCCCGTCTGTTACTAGCCCTATAACCGCGCTTTCATTTACACACACATTAAAATGCGCATGAGAATCTATCATTGGATAAATTCGTAGGTAATCAATCCCATCCCCCAATCACGAGGCGGCAAAGCGGCTACTTAGTCTCCCGCGCACCCTAAGCCACGCCCCCGCGGCCCCGGAACTAACAGTGTAATTGAAATCGCCGCAGCGTTCGTGCGCTTTGCGAATTCCGCTTCTCGGTACATCGTTGAGACGTAGGTACAAAGTGTTCAATTCAAATGTCGTGCTGGTGGAGATGGTCAGGTGGGTATGCCATCAGTGGAGACAGCCTACGTGGAGTCATCCGGATGTTTCCCGATCGGGAACCCCCGACACAGAGCGTTATGCTGGCTGCTATGCACCACACCAGTGTTGCGCATACTGAAGCGTGAACTGCAACACCCGTTCCACTACCCCAAGGCACAAGACATTCACCCAGGTGATAATGCCGTGCGGATTACATTTTGTCGTTTTCGACACTTTAAAAACGAATGTGTTAGTGTTGTTAAGCTGAAGGAAAACCAGTACGTGGCAACTTTACCTCCGGTAACATAGGTAGGTAATTTATTTATTTGTACATTTTGTAAATACGTTGTTAGCTTAATCAATTTCATTAGTGTAAATAAGTTATTTCAAATTTTTAACTACCTACGCCAATAATACCTAAGAGTCGAAAGTATACCACGTACTTACACTTAACTAGAACGTCTTTCCATTTCCATCAAACGTAGAAAACATTTTTAGACTTAGTAAATCGGTACACCAACAAAGGTAGAATTATTGCCGGTCCTAAGCCCGTTAAGTAGGAAGGAAAGTTTCAAATCAACCAATTTAATCCACAAATAAAAACAAAATAACTACGAAAACTTTAGCTTGAAGGATATTATTAATCATCTGATAACAGGTCAGTGAACTTTTCTTTGGCGCACTAGTATTACTGTCATTAGTAAGATTTCCGTATTCCAATGATGCTCAAAAATGAGTTAATTATCAAGCGAAATTTATGACAATAATGTAGGTGATTTTCGAAATAAAATTAGGTAAAATTATTGCTACCGGTCATTGCACTGCGGCGCGAGACGGCCGGAGCTACCATTTCGGGGAATTACATGGCAGCTGTATGCATTGTCGCTGTGTGCATAGTCGGGTGATTCTGTTTTATTTGTATTGAATTAAGGGTTTAATTCTGAAATACTGTTAAATTTCTACAACAAAAAAAAAGCAGCGCTTACTAGTTATTGCCCCCTACCGTACTTCAAATGATTATTTATGTCTTTTATGACAACCTCCTGAAATTTGACGAGGATGCAAATCAACAGCATGATATTTAAATATATATATATATTTATTATATAATATTTATTTATTTAATATAAATATAAATAAATAAATATAATATTTATATATTTTTTTTTGTTTGGTACACACGGCTAAACATCAAGATATACATAACCAGAATAAGCTGACTTCTCAGTGGTCGAAAAACATATATTTACAGTTAAAACTGGAAATGTATAGCTTGATGTGTACTTGTGTAGTCGTGATTACCAACTAATTCAGTTTAATGTTTAATTAAGTATAGCTCAGGAAAATAAAGATTTTCTGCGAAAAAAATCGTAGTGAAGAATTTGTTTATTTATTTAATAAGTACTTTAAGCACACAAATAAAAAAATTCTCCGAGATAAATAACTACTTACTGAGTAAATGGTGCCAAAAAAAATGCTGTAAAATGTCCCGAAAATCTGTTTATTGCAAAAATCTCGTAAAGCATAGTTTTAATCTATATACAGGGTTGTTTGTAAAACACCAAAAACCTCTTAAGAGGTCATTGGACTCATCATTATGAACAACTTTTACTTTGGGACCAAATCTGAAATCGCAAAAAAAAATCAGCTGTTCCCTACATTTATGTTTGTATAACTCATCAAAATGTAGGGAACAGCTGATTTTTTTTTCGCGATTTCAGATTTGGTCACATAGTAAAAGTTGTTCATAATGATGAGTACAATGACCTCTTAAGAGGTTTTTGGTGTTGTACAAATAACCCTGTATACTAATAATAAAGCTGAAGAGTTGGTTTGTTTGAACGCGCTAATCTCTGACCCTACCAGTCGAATTAAAAAAACCTTTTTGCATTTGATAGCCCAATTCATGAGGCTATAGGCTATTTAATTAACATCACGCTAGAACTTTAAGTAGCTGAGCAAAAACGAAAAAAGTAAAAGAGAAGTCATGCAAGAAACAATATTTCCTATTGCAATGAACACTGTTGTATAGGTGCGCCCCCTTTTTGTGAACCTCAAATAATTCCCAATTTGGGTTCCTAAAAACACAAAATATGTAGTTTATTAACTGCGACCAACTTGGACGTATCGGGGTTGGTCACAGTTCTAACCTAACGCAGGTAACCCATTTGGTCGGAGTGCCCTAGTGTCGTTTCTGCGACCAATTTGGCTCGCACGTTCCAACCTAACCCGTTTGGTCGGGGTACTCTAGCTTAGTTACTGTGACCAACTGTGAGAAAAGGTCAGAAAGTTAAAAAAAGGCTTAATTATTTATAGTGTATAAGTGTGCATTAATAAAACCGTAAAAAGTTTAAAGAGGATCATTCATTTTATAAAGTGTCCATCAAACAGGCGCGACACGCAATAAAATCGCGCGTGACACAAAAGTACTGCAAGTCGCGCAACGAGCGGTGCCCTTATGTCGCGCGCGATAATATCGCGTGTCGCGCCTGTTTGTAGGAGCCTTTATAAGCGCAAAAAGTTTTTAGAGGGTCAGTTAAATAGTTAAATATTTCCCTTAGGTGAGCTTGATATTTCAAAACTAAGTAAATTATAGGTATCCTACCGACTTTTGATGTTGGTAATAATGAATAAATCTAATTCGGATATCTGTTTCGAAAATTGTGTCTGTATCTATACTTATACTAGATGTGTCACACAGCTGTGTGTGTACTCAAAGCTGCTTTACATAATAAAATGTTTTAGATAATTATAACACTAACCACCACACACAGAATGACAGCTATTTTGCATTACCTAAAATATTGAGCTCAAATATTGAAATATTTTTATTTAGCAATAAACCTTATCTAGCTGTACCTGGTATTATTTTCTTTTTAATGTTACTTTTTACATATACAGGGTTACTTTTCAAAGACCAGCTGTTTCATACATTTTGGTCAAGTAAGTATTGAAGTTTTGTATGAAACAGCGGATTTTTTTTCGTGGTTTCAGAGTTGGTCCCATAGTGAAAGTTGTATATATTCATGGGTAAAACACCATGTAAAAATTTGGATGGTCTTTGAAAAGTAACCCTGTATATTTAACCTCGACCACCCCAGTACTCATATTGTGCCACCTCATTATCGCGCTATCCATATCAATCAATTTCGTAACACACATAATATGACAATTGATCGCAAAGCCAACATTTTGACATCCATTGCTTCACAAATTTGAAAAATAATTTCCTCAAAAACATAAATAAGAGTAACGCAATGAACGTGGCTGAACTGTCAAAATGAAAGACATTGCGATTGATATCGATTGCCATATTATGTGTGTTACGCAATTACCCCGTAAGATGGATAGGGGGAAAATGACGCTGATCACGATATGTATCACAAATAAACGATTTGATTTGATCTTTAGTAGGTCACTAGCTGTGCCCCATGGTTTCACCCGCATAAGTTTAGTTAGTTTTAATCCCGTGGGAATATAAAAAGTAGCCTATATATTAATCTAGGGCCTAGGGTGTCAGCTACGTCTATACCAAATTTCATCAAAATTGGTGCAGCCGTTTGAGCGTGAAGAGGTAACAAACATATAAACACACACGCACATACATACACACCCCCACTCACATACTCACAAACTTTCGCCTTTATAATATTAGTGTGATTAATCCATAAATCATCGGCAATATTTTTTCTCATTGAGCAATAGAACCAATAATCAAAAAGTTCAACCTATAATCCAACCAATAATCAGCCGTCATGTCTACGGAAACAATATCCTATTCAAAAAACCCGATACCCAAGCACAAAGTTGATTGTTACATTCGCGCAATCAGTGGCGATTAAATCTCCAGAGCACTGAATTGCTTCCGCGGAACATTGCTCGCAAGACCGAATAGGCGCAGCTGGCACATTCCGTCTATCCTGAAATACTATGAATTATTCATAATTTATTGTCGTAGTGCTGGTTTAATGAGTATCAAATGTTTAAAAGTGAATTATTCTTATAGTATGTACCGTCCTGACCTCTGTAATTAGAAGTTATCATCTAGTTAGTAGGTAGGCAAACCTATCCTTAAATTAAATTTATGAAAATCTAAAAACACAAATTATATATTTTATTAATAATATTTATTTATTTATTACCACAATATCCATAAAAAATAACAACAAAAAACGGTATTGTCCAGTCATGGGCTTAAAGAAAAATATTGTGGGTGTCTGGTGCTTAAGCTAAGATGAAGCCTGTACCGCAGGCCACCAGATCTCCACCAGATACTTATAGGAAGATGTTTGCGTGGAGTGTGTGAGTGATGAAGAAGTTGGTGCTAGGTACTTATATCTTTCTAACAAATTAGATAAACTGTAGCTATAAAGCCAAACAAAAGGAAAAAGGTCGAGAAAACCTCAGATTCCACCTCATATTTGCATTTTATACCTACGTATAGGTACTGGGTGATGGTACTAAGATACTAGAGCTAAGTATAGATGTTTATTATATATGCATGTTCTGAAATCTCGCATGGGACGTGGATAAGCCTTACCTACTTCATATTCTCGTTTTAAGTTTAGAGTTGTGTGCCACAGCATTTTTAATAATACGTAAGTACTCCGTACTACATAGGCGTTCACAGCAGACATAAATATTTGTTGTACTTTTAGTATATTGCCTTCTCATAGACCTAGATGCATGGACATTTTCAAATTGAACAGAAGCCATTCTCGTGGTAATTTTTAAGACGCGTTGAATACACTAAAATAATTATGGCTATGATCAGGATTACCTAAGTACTTCAGGAAGAACGAAGAATTTGAAATTGAAATGATACTTCAGGATGCTGTTGGATGCTATTTTTATCAAAGTTATGTTGGTACAATAGTGCCTTCTTGCATTACCCAAATACTTATTAGGGCTACTTAGGGCTATGAAGGTGTATGGTGATCACTTCAGCCGAAAGAAAGACGTCCACTGCTGGACATAGGCCTCCCCCAAAAGGGGGGGGTTTGCCATAATCGCCACGCTTGGCAGGCGGGTTGGCGATCGCAGTATGGTATGGTGGTGGAATGCATAGAGAACGCTGCTGCTCATTCTCCGGTACGCCCCTTAGTCGCCTTTTACGACACCCACGGGAAGTATGGGGTGGTGGTATTCTTTAAGTCCGGCACCACACAGACAGTATGGTGATACTTAGGGCTGATTTCACCAATGAAACTGAACGCGAGCAGCACATCTAAACTGCGATCAAGAGCTGTCAGTGTCAATATTCCCCAAACAATGATGGCACTAACAGATCATGAACGTAGTTTAGATGTGCTGACGGCGTTTAATTTCATAGGTGAAATGCGCCCTAAATGACTAGTGAGAGATTAGATAGAGATTCCAAATGGTGATAAAATATCCAGTAGATAACTGAAGGTACTCTACGCGAGCTATACCTACTAAATAAATAGGTTCAATTTGATTTTTTTTTTGTTTTGTTAATCAGAAAGGCAAAAATATAGTGCACCTGGCCTAACATCTAACATCATCAAGAATCCATCTGCGTATAGCGATACATTGTATCTTTTTCTGTACAATGAGAAGTCAGCTTATACTGGAAATATACCTACAGCATGAATATACATTTGGGTCGAGAAGGTATTAAAGTTTTATATGGAGCAGTTGATAATTCTTTCGCGATTACGATGTTGGTCCCATGGAGAAAATTTATAGTCTTTACCACACCCTTAAATCTAACAACACCTTTCTGATACATGCTGTATAGCTTGATGAACTGTTCGTACCTATTGCACTTCATACACCCAAAACAAAACACAATCTAGGTAAGTAGTAGTGACCTTGTTAAATTTGTAGGATGGAACAATTAGAATGATCACCTCGCACCTCTTCTTACGAGCACTCATTGGTTCATGCATTTTTTGATTTTCAATTGTTCGGGAAACTCCTTTTGAGGTGCAACGTTCAGCTCTTCAAACGTCTTGTTGTCGCCACTAAATTTTACAATACCATCTGAGACAAACTTAATCCGAACTTTGTTTATTATACAAAAGAAAAGATCACACAGCTACACAAGACATCCAACCATTGCGGGCACAAGAAACATTAGGTAGCTAACTATATTATTATATCGTCGATCAAAGCTAAATTGGTGTTCATGGCAGGTCAGTAGCACTATCTCGGCGGCCACAAAGGGACACTTGATGCCTCTTCGATGCCAGATAGTCGTGTCAGATACCCACTTTTTTCATCGATTTTCTAATAGAACAATAGGCACTTGGAAATATAGATACAACGCGTTCTTGTGTAGCTTAAAAATAGCACATAGGTACATTATGTATCTTTTTTATTATATAAAAACAGCAGTGCTATTCTGTAAATATCTCACCGTGGCAATGTAAGTGAAGTGAGCTGCTATTTTAATTTTGTTTACTAAGGGATAATAAGCAACTACAACATATATAATACACTAGCTTCTGCCCGCGACTTCGTCCGCGTGAAATTCGTACTTTCCTCTTATTATTTCGAAAATGTATGTTTATGATTTTTATCATGTACGGTATTTAGATATAAATAAATGAAATATTACCAAGTTTCTAATTTATTAACCAAATGAATAAGATTTTTCATATAAACTGTATCCCCTCTATCTATCCCCATAGGGGTGGAATTTCGAAACATAATCTAGATTATTTATACCAATTTTCCAGTTAATCAAGCCTCGTAATAAAATTCTGCCCTGTGAAATTAACTACCCCTTTTCACCCCATTAGCGGTAGATTTTCGAAAAACCCTGAACCAACACTATTATTTATTTTGGTCTTAGATAGGTACTGAGTTTCGAGTTAATTGGACCGCGCATTAAAATTTTTCCATACTAAATTTGACACCCCCAATCTCCCCTTTGGGTTAGTTTAGAATTCCAAAAAAATTCGAACTTTATAATTATTTGTGCCAAGTTTTAAGTCCAAATTTATTTGTACCGTTTTTTTTTTGAGTTTATCAAGGCACTCATTAAAATTCCCTTATAAATCGAATTACCACTTTTTGTCTCGTCAGGGGTCAATAATTTTCGAAAACCCCATACACTTACTATTGATTCTTCATCTGCCTAGCCTTTTCCCAACTATGTTGAGGTCGGCTTCCAGTCTAACGGGATGCAGCTGAGTACCAGTATTTTACATGGAGCGACTGCCTATCTGACCTCCACAACCCAAATACGATACCCCTTGATAAGACTGGTTGTCAAACTTTCGGGCTTCTGACCACCCCTAGCGACTGTCAAAGATCCACGAATGACAGCCGGGACCAACGGCTTAGCGTGCTTTCCGAGGCACGGAGAGGTCACGGTATGTAAAGATGGACACCCATCCACGAAGCAACCGCGGCAAGCGTAGCCTGCGTAACCTGATCGATCGATCTGTGCGGCTGTAATTATTGATTATTTTCTGTCAAAAGTATTAATACTGAGTTAGAGTAAATTGGACCGCGCGTTAAAATTCTTCCACACAAACTTTAACACCCCAACACAAGGGGCGTTGGGGTATTTTGATAAACGAATAATGATAAACTTTATTACTTGCTTATGCAAGTATTCTTGCCAAGTTTATTAACCAAATTAATAAGATTTTTCCTATAAACTGTATCCCCGTTTTTCACCTCCACAGGGTTGGAATTTCGTAAAATTGTTTCGAATGTGTTCATTACTCGACTCAAAGATTGTTTATACCAATTTTCGAGTTAATCAAGCCACGCAGTAGTCTTCCCCTATAAAATTAACTTTTCACCAAAATTTTTGAAAAACGATGATACACGTTATTCTATATTTTAATCGGACCACGCGTTAAAATTCTTCCATACAAACTTTGACACCTCCCAATCCCCCTTCAGGGGGTAGTTTAGAAAAAAAGCCAAACTTCATAATTTATTTAGATAAGTATTCATGCCAAGTTTCATGGTTATTAACTCAAGGAATAAGATTTTTCATACAAACAAAATCTCCTCTTTTCACCCCTTACAGGTTAAATTTCCAAAAGCCCATTCTTAGTGGATATCTACTCTTCACAAAGAACACACCCTCCAAAATTAATTTCTCTACCCAGCGGTACCGACCAGCGTTTTAGGCTGTGCGTTGATATATCAGTCAGTCAGGACAAAATTTCCTCCCCCTTTTCACCCCCTTAATGGATGAAATTCTAACAACACCATTGTTTTAGCTTCCAATCATAAGCCTAGATAATAAATTTAGTGATTTTTACTTCGAAAATTAATGATTTTCTATACAAAACTTCATCCCCTTTTTTAACCCTTCGGGGGTGGAATCATCAAAAACGCTGACACACGTATAAATTAATTTTCAATTGTCAGCCTAAATACAAAATTAGAAGATCCTAACTTCAAAACAGTCGGACTTTCATATAAACTTTCATCCCCTATTTTAACCCTTTAGGGGTTGAATTCCCAAAAATCCTTTCTTAGTGGATACTTACTCTTCACAAATAACACACTTTCTAAGTTTCAAGTCTCTAGGTCCAGCGGTTTGGGCTGTGCGTTGATATATCAGTCAGTCAGTCAATCAGTCAGTCAGGACTTTGAATTTTATATATACAAACTGTTGATTTGCATCCTCGTCAAATTTCAGGAGGTTGTCATAAAAGACATAAATAATCATTTGAAGTACGGTAGGGGGCAATAACTAGTAAGCGCTGCTTTTTTTTTGTTGTAGAAATTTAACAGTATTTCAGAATTAAACCCTTAATTCAATACAAATAAAACAGAATCACCCGACTATGCACACAGCGACAATGCATACAGCTGCCATGTAATTCCTCGAAATGGTAGCTCCGGCCGTCGCGCCGCAGTGCAATGACCGGTAGCAATAATTTTACCTAATTTTATTTCGAAAATCACCTACATTATTGTCATAAATTTCGCTTGATAATTAACTCATTTTTGAGCATCATTGGAATACGGAAATCTTACTAATGACAGTAATACTAGTGCGCCAAAGAAAAGTTCACTGACCTGTTATCAGATGATTAATAATATCCTTCAAGCTAAAGTTTTCGTAGTTATTTTGTTTTTATTTGTGGATTAAATTGGTTGATTTGAAACTTTCCTTCCTACTTAACGGGCTTAGGACCGGCAATAATTCTACCTTTGTTGGTGTACCGATTTACTAAGTCTAAAAATGTTTTCTACGTTTGATGGAAATGGAAAGACGTTCTAGTTAAGTGTAAGTCAAAGAGATTTAAGATAGGTACAATAGAGGGGCCATGCAAAGAAATGTCTTAGAAAAACTGTGATCCCATGTCTCAGTGCCGCCATCTGGTAAGATATAGCATAATTAGAGCGGCAATTTATTCAATTAGGTTCAGCTCTCGCCCGGTAGATGGCCAGTGTTGCCAGATACGATTTTCAATTCATCGATTAAAAATCGGATCGGTGGTGCCTGAAAAATCTAATATAAATCAAATCAGTTAGATAAATATCGAAAACTAAACAAATTAGGCAAAAATTGAACGAAACGGAAAACGGAACGCGCGCCCCTCGCGCCAGTGCCCAGTCCGCTACCCAAACGCATACTGCGTAGACGCATATTTATCATCCTACCGCGCAAGTCGCCACGTGCCTCCCTCGTGCCGCCATTGTAACGCGAAAGAATAATTATTAAGGGTCTTCGTTCCCAATGTTTTAAAAAAAATTAAAGTGTAAACTAATTTTGTGCCTATATCACAAATAAATACTCTATCTCTAAAATGTAGTTTCCCTAAGATAACCTCCCTCACACATTTAAATAAATATTATCGATAACAAAATCGATATACAACATCACATCTCTGAAAGGCAGTCCGACTTTTAATTAGTTTTTAATTCTTCTAATAATTATTACCCTCTTTTATAAAATCAATTAAACATGGATCGATTTTAAACTGAATGTTACTTGAATGAATCGATTATTTTGTCACACCACTATATTAATTTTGTTAAAAAGTGGTAACACTGAAGCTGTCATTTTACCCAACTATAGTAAAGCTACTCAGCAATAGATGGCGTTTAATACAAAATAAACAAATTTTCTAGATCTTTTTATGAAAATTATTTAATTCTAATTACTGAGTAAATATAGATAATACATACGAAAATAAACTGAATTTAGGTCCAGTTGTTTTACCATAACGAGACTTGCAGTAACGTAATGCGCAACTCGGCATATTTCCATACAAAATATTTTTCTTTTGTTGGACACGAATGCGTCAATGCGACTTGACGCGCAGGCGTACAATACTAGACTGAGAGACTTGTTACGCCTAGGTCACAAGTACCGGAACACTGTTTTGTTCGCAATGTCCCGTCTATTGTAAATACTTTAAATGTCTTTGGTGTAAGTACGTGGTATACTTTCGACTCTTAGGTATTATTGGCCTAGGTAGTTAAAAATTTGAAATAACTTATTTACACTAATGAAATTGATTAAGCTAACAACGTATTTACAAAATGTACAAATAAATAAATTACCTACCTATGTTACCGGAGGTAAAGTTGCCACGTACTGGTTTTCCTTCAGCTTAACAACACTAACACATTCGTTTTTAAAGTGTCGAAAACGACAAAATGTAATCCGCACGGCATTATCACCTGGGTAAATGTCTTGTGCCTTGGGGTAGTGGAACGGGTGTTGCAGTTCACGCTTCAGTATGCGCAACACTGGTGTGGTGCATAGCAGCCAGCATGACGCTCTGTGTCGGGGGTTCCCGATCGGGAAACATCCGGATGACTCCACGTAGGCTGTCTCCACTGATGGCATACCCACCTGACCATCTCCACCAGCACGATATTTGAATTGAACACTTTGTACCTACGTCTCAACGATGTACCGAGAAGCGGAATTCGCAAAGCGCACGAACGCTGCGGCGATTTCAATTACACTGTTAGTTCCGGGGCCGCGGGGGCGTGGCTTAGGGTGCGCGGGAGACTAAGTACCCGCTTTGCCGCCTCGTGATTGGGGGATGGGATTGATTACCTACGAATTTATCGAATGATAGATTCTCATGCGCATTTGAATGTGTGTGTAAATGAAAGCGCGGTTATAGGGCTAGTAACAGACGGGCCGCGTTTAAATACTGCTGGTTCACACTTACGGATTTCCGTAAATAAGAAAAAAAAATAAAACAAATACCTACCCATTTTATTGTTGATTTGGGTCGAGAATCATTAGCATAATTACGTCCTTGAATTTGACTAGGATGCAAATCAACACATTGTATAGATAAGGTTAAGAAAACTTTAACCCCCCTACTAATAAACGTATTTATCAGATGAATAGTTACACACCCATTGCTCTCTTTCAGTCGTCAGTAATATTACTTTTGAAAGAATAAGACAAAGCGTTGTGTAACTATTCAGACGCTATACAACGTTTATTAGTAAGGGGGTACGTGGTAATGTTGCAGTCCACTGTATTATCCGGATGTAAGACATATTAAAAGATCAGTGGTTGGCAGTAGACGAGCATTACCAAAATTAACAAATATTTTGAAATACATAATATGTAGTAATGGTGCCAGTCTCTAGCATATATAATATTATGGTGGAATGACAGCTCACTCACCTCAAGCTCACTTCGCCTAAGCTTTTACGGTGACGTATCTAAAGAATGGATCAGCTGTACATAGCTGCACTGTACTTAACGATTTCTTCATTACCCATATTAGACGAGAAGAAAGAAAATAATATCCACCCAAACTTTCTGCGAGCTAATGGCGGTCTTATTAATTAGTCATTTCCTATGGGGCCTCTGCGAGTTGGCTTCGGCCCCTCGTACGCCTTCCAAAGGACCGGGACCCCAAGGTTCCGAGATATATAAATTCATAAAAATAATAAACCATTTATTTTCGGGTAATGAAGACCCATAGATACATACCTTAACCAAGTATCTATCTTCTTCTATAATAATATAATAAATCTGTAGAAGGGTCAATTCTGTACATTGAAAATATTGAAAAAATAAATAGCGGGGGGTGTTGCTGGATCGATACCAAACCCGAATATGTGATTTAAAATATTTTTGTCTGTCTGTCTGTCTGTCTGTCTGTCTGTCTGTATATGCAGGCATCACGTGAAAACTAACTGTTCGATTTCGATGAAACTTGGTATAATTATACCTTATTATCCTGGGCATAAAATGGGATACTTTTTATCCTGGAAAAATACGTAGAAAAAAAAATCTTATTTTTCAGTTTTATTCATAGACGTTGTTCTGTAGAACCGCGAACACACGTTGCATTACCCGCAGTGGATAATTTTCCATTTCAATTTAAGAGAATACAGTTTCCTGTAGCTTTGTGTTACGCCATGACAATAAATATGGCTCAAGGTCAGACCCTAGGAGTTGCTGGCGTAGATCTTACCGCAAGTTGTTTTTCACACGGGCAACTTTACGTAGCTCTTTCCCGTGTGAGCAGTCCAAGAAATCTTCATGTTCATATTCCGGACGAGCTCACTAACAATGTTGTGTATGCTGAAGCTTTCAATTAACTTTCTGTCGCATTGTCACGATCACTTTTTTATTATTGCAAACTTTTCGTCACTGTCAGTAATTTACTGCTACATGCTACTTATCAAGGTCGGAATTACTATGAAAAAAATACTTACTACAGAACGCGAGCTCAACAGCAGTAGCTCAATAGAGGGATTTCCTTAATTATTATAGGCTTAGCCGTATTTGGGTCCAATAGATATTTATAAGATGTCATTGTCAGAGTTACTCAAAATGGAGAAATAAACCATCCACGCGAAGACCGACATCCGCGCGGACGGAGTCGCGGGCGGAAGCTAGTACATAATAATATAGTAACAATTTAGTTAGTAAAAAAAAAAACTTAAAAACTATGTTAGTATCACTTAGATGCACTAAGTCTTTGTGCGTTCTAGTGGCACTTGTCCGCGAAAGCGGCGGAATACCACATCCTGTGGCCAAAAGCTTTCTTCCTTCACCAGGTGCAGGTTGTTGGTATTGAAGTCGACGTTGCGGTGCGACTCCAGTAACCTGTACTCTCGGTCTTCTGGAGCACGTACTCCACGATGTCCTCCGCCTTAGTGGTGTAGGCGGGCAATGTACACCGGTATTATTAGTATTATTACCCGCTGGGTGACATTAAAGACAAGGTTATGTTTTTCAGGCGTTTCCAGGAAGATATGTCTTTGTATATTGGGGCCTTCGAAGCATCGTATCAGCTGGATAAATTTGAATACACGAGGTTTGCATCGACTCATCTAGGTCGTGCAATTTGTTATAGGCTAGGTTTTGTCTTTAAAAAATAAAAATGGCCGAATAAAAAATTTAAGATTTATTGAACCAACCAGCTTCGCCCCGCGGTTTCACCCCCGTAAACGTCGATCCCGTGGGAATACCGGGATAAAAAGTAGCCTATATTTTAATCCAGGGTGTTAGCTACCTACATACAAAACTTTATCAAAATTGGTACGCCGTTTGAGCGTGAAGAAGTAACAAACATATAAACACACACACACACACACTCACAAAATTTTGCCTTTATAATATTAGTGTGATGTTACCTTATAAATAGCTTAACGTCGTCGGTCTGTAGTTGTTAGCGATCTTCATTTGGAACGTGACGGTGGTCCCCAAACTAGACGGCGCCTGTATCTTGGGGACCAGAGTCCCCAAGATACAGGCGCGAAGAGAGAGTGTGATACATATCTAATGATATTTACCACTGCAGTCTAAGTCAGAGTAGGTAAGTAATTGCAAAAAATTATATAAAACTAAATTAAATATTGAGATCAAAGTGAAAGTAAAACATAAATCGTGAATTATTAAAAGAAAATCCAGGACTATGTCGTTACGGGTAGTCAGAAGCCTGCAAGTCTGACAACCAGTCTTACCAAGGCGTATCGTATTTAGTAAGTCTGACAACCAGTCTTACCAAGGAGTATCGTATTCAGTATATAAAACTAAATTAAATATTGAGATCAAAGTGAAAGTAAAACATAAATTATTAAAAGAAAATCCAGGACTATGTCGTTACGGGTAGTCAGAAGCCTGAAAGTCTGGCAACCAGTCTTACCAAGGAGTATCGTATTCAGTAAGTCTGACAACCAGTCTTACCAAGGAGTATCGTATTTAGTATAGGTATAAAACTAAATTAAATATTGAGATCAAAGTGAAAGCAAAACTTAAATCGTAAATTATTAAAAGGAAATCCAGGACTATGTCGTTACGGGTAGTCAGAAGCCTGAAAGTCTGACAACCAGTCTTACCAAGGAGTATCGTATTCAGTACCGTCAAACGGGGTGAATAGGGATGCAAGGGTGAATTGGGACGAAACTTTAAAAGCGATTTTCACATTGAAATAATGTAGTTTGTTGCCAAAAAGGAGTCTAATGTGTTTATTGTATTATAATTAACAATTAAGTGTCCTTTTCGGGAACAAACTATATTATTTCAACGCTAAAATCCATTGTAAAGTTTTGTACCAATTCACCCCTGCATCCCTATTCACCCTGTTTGGTGGTAGCGGCCCTAGGGTGGTGCGAGCGGTGCGACGGCACCGGGCGCCGTCACGGGAGAGGCGCCGAAATCAACCGAAATGCGACCATCAGTCGCATGTCGCGCCTCGACCTCGATCGGCTTTAAGCCTGGAATACACTAGGGGGCAAATGAAGAAACATGTTGCGGAACATGTCCCTCGAATCAACAACTACGTGAAGTGTCCCGAGACAATTGTCGCGGAACATTTTGCCGGCCACACTAGTCAGTGCTCATAGAAATGTCGCCCGAGGAGGTTGTGGCTATTAGAGCTACGTACATAGTAATGATATCCAGTGTGTTAAAACGTAAGAAAAAGAGAAGGTGGTGGGTGCGGAATTTCTTACTACAGCGAGAAAGAGGCACGTTGCGTACGCGACTACACTCGGTGACAAATGGCGCGACACTGACGCGGGACCCGTGCGCTCGCTCTCGAGGCGGGAGCAAGCAACATGCCCCGCGTCACGTACAATGTTGCGGGGCCTGTTGCATGACACTATGCAACGTTGCAGCGTCACGTTTATTGAGTGTTGCGGGACAAAATGTTCCCTAGTGTATTCGGCGCTTTATAGTAAGTTACTATCATCAATGACTGTGCCTGGTGGACAGTCCACCAGACACTAGTCATAGATGTCCACAATCATGCAAGCAACTGCATAATTATACATATAATATAGGAACATTGTACATAGAGGGGCACCACGTTAAGATTTTGCACCACCTAAAAAAATTCGATTGTCCTCCGCTGATCGTATTATCCAGTAACTGGGTTGTGGAGGTTAGATAGGTCTGCGAACACGTCATGTCCCAGAAGGAGGCGGCGGAGCGCGCGCGGGAGGAAGACCCTCTCGCGGCGCCGCTCCGAAGGCGGAGGAGGGGTCGAAGAAGACGTCAGTATGACAGTCATCTCCGACTCCTCCCAGGTGGAAGCCAGCAGGCGACGGGTGCGGGGGCACCCTCGCCTGTATTGCACAGGCTTCCACCAGTGCCGGACGGGAATGGCCAGGTGTTCCCGGCCATTCCCGTAGCCCCCCAGTCAGGGGGATATGCGGGGCCCGCCAGATAGGCGGGCATGCGCCGGGGGGGTTGTGGACGCAAAGGCTGAGCCAGATTCCCATGACCCCCCCCATCAAGGCGATGAGGGAACACCGCTGAGTTTTTAGTGGGTATACTGCCTCTCTGGCAGGGAGTCCCACATACCCCGTCTCGTCATGCTGCGCTACAACACCCTGTCCTCCACCTTCCGCATCCCATCCAGTCTGCCCCAAATACTTTGGGGTCGACTTGCAGTCTAACTGGATGCACCTGAATACCATTACGTATTTACATGGACCAGCTGCCGGTATGATCTCCATTAAAACTGGTAGCCAAACTGTCAGGCTTCTGACTGATTTCTTAAGACCACTTATCGATATGACATTTCGTGATAAGTCGCCGCCTACACACCTGTGAACAGAATAAAGGTGTGTAGGTAGTGCACTTATTTTTATCGTCACCACACGCCAATAATACGATAGGATAGGCTATTTAGATAAAGATTTGTTAACCTTCATTTGTCCTTATATAAATAGGTGTAAATACAATCGTGACAATTCTTTAGGCAAGTAACTGTGATACTGATAATCCAATTTATACATACCTAGCTCCACCCCACGGTTTCACCCGCGCAAATGTCGATCCCGTGGGAATATCAGGATATAAAAAGTAGCCTTTATGTTAATCCAGGGTGTCAGCTACCTCCATACAAAATTTTGTCAAAATTGGTCCAGCCGTTTGAGCGTGAAGAAGTAACAAACATATAAACACACATACAAACTTTCGCCTTTTTATTATTAGTGTGATAGGGTGATAATAAATGTAGCAGTAACGTGATTACTTGATTAGCAAAGATGTTCTTATTTTGTAAACATTCTGGATCACTGAATAAGGTGATGATAATAACTCCTAATAGCCATTTCTCTCAGTGGAGATATAATAAACCTACACTAGCAGCGCCCCGCGGTTTCTCCCGCATATCGGGATACAAACTATCCTATGTCCTTTCCCGAGACTCAAACTATCTCTATACCAAATTTCATTTAAATAGGTTCAGCGGTTTAAGCGTGAAGAGGTAACAGACAGACAGACACACTTTCCCATTTATAATATTAGTGTGGATGAATGAACTCACGCCTTCTTTCCATGGGGGTAGGCAGAAACTACAGAACGCCGCCTGGCACGATCCTTACGTACTCCTTTTCCGTTCGTACATCTTCGGGGTACTTCGGGGGCTTTTATTTTGACAGTTCAGCAACATTTATTGCGTTATTTACGTTGTTGAGCTGACAAATTTTTCGAACATAATTATGAAGCAATGCATACCTTAATATAAGGGCCTGCGGGCGGAGAGTAATGGGTAGCTCACCGTCCGATTAGTACCAGGCCCGTGCCGGACGGCGCGTACGTGTTGAGATGTCAGCATCGAGGAGGGGCCCCCCTTAGGGCCGAAGCCTGCCGGGTCAGCGGGATTGTCCGAAAGGGTTACCGCTGGCCCGGAACATAAAGGGCCAAGGAAGGAACACGGGTGGGTTTTAGTCAGTAAGAGTCTGACACTCCCTTCCGCTCCACCCAGAGCGGGAGGGGTCATTTGATGATTTCCCATCCGCAAAAAAAAAATGGATACCTTCAAAATCATTCAGATTGTCATTGATAGTGTGTTACGCAATTAGACCTACTAGCAAACGGTGTGCGTGTATGATCAGTGGCCTTAGTGTGAGTTTTTTCGACTCACGTTCGATTGCGAGCGCGTTAGAATTTTGTGTTGTACCTGCTGATCATACACGCACACCGATTGCGAGTAGGTACACACTTGATCTTTCTGAAGAGCATAACCAATATGGCACTATGTGTCCTTCTATTATAGGGCGTCCCCTCCCTGCGTTTTCACTCACATCTGCTTTATAAATTTATACCTTTTGTTAATCATCTTCCGTTCATCTTCTACTATTCTCACTTGTAAATGATAAATAAAAGATCTCGCCAAACTTGACAGTTGCCTGTGAAAATTATTCAGGTGGGCGCATACGATTATACTGGCACACACAACACAGGCCAACAAAAGTCTATAAAGATAGATAGATAAATGATGTTTCAATGTATCATCTACGGAACCAAAGGAAGCAGAGACTTCCAAGAGCTTTTTCCGCTCATAGTATTTAAATATTTTGTGTAAAGAAACATAAAATCTGCACACACAAACAAATATTTCAGATAACATTAAATGGCACTAAGGTTATCTATCACAGTATTTCTCGCATTCCCGGGAACATTTGGTTCATAATTTATTTTTAAATAATATAACACGTCAATACTTCGTGGAAAGATTTTTTGTCATTGCGACTTCACGAAAACCACGAGCTATCGGCTAGGAAGCTCAAACCCACCCCACAAAGTAGGTATGTACAATCGTAACGATCTATGAGATTCATAACAATCATGTAAATGATAAATGATTTTATTTCTGTAAGTAGGTTTGTACAAACACTTTTACACGTCAACCATATTTTAAAAACTAGATGAGGTCGACATTTCCTTTATAACTACTCTGAGAAGAAAGGCCAAAAGAAACACAGAGGTCACAGTCTCTTTTAGAGCCAAGACATAATCTTGGTCAGATCATGTGAAGATCATGTAGATCGATGTCTAAAATGGTTTTTTGACGAATAAATTACTCAAACTGGCTGACCAAGTAAGTAGGTAAGTCCATTGTTCATCCAAGTAATTTTATATCCAGGCTGATGTGGTTCAAATCTTGTAGTTACTAATAAGAAAAATCGTTGAGCATTCATTGATAACTAAGGACAATTGCTGATTAAATTAATTGGCCAAGTGTATTTTTTAGGCCAAGGTAAGTTGTTAACTTTCAGCTATTATAACAATTATTAGAAGCCTCTCATACTTAATTGTTACTGATACTTAACAATAGTCGCTTGCAGATAATAGGTACTAGATGGTGTGTCCTACCTTCAAATCTGAATAAGTTTATAAAAATGTTACCTACATGTATATTTTATCACGACCTAATGAGAAAAACTATAGATATGCCAGATAGAAAGAATTTTAAATAAATCTAAGTAACCAAGGTTGGTCCAGAAGTGGAACAGCGCAGTTTAATATAAAATGTGTAAAAGTCATAATTTATCACTTATCATGACGATCAAATCCACACAATAAGATAGGTACCTAAGCCATTATCATCATATTTCTCATTCTCCTGTCCTTATCCCAATTTATTTGCGATCGGCGCAACATGTGTTCTCCTTCCATACTCCTCTATAACTTGTCATCTAGGTAAACAAACACACATACGTATTATTATAACCTCATCTCAATTAAGTATTCCATAAGCCAAATTGACAAATATTTTGATCTGGTTTCAAAAATGGCAAAATGGCCGCCACGGCCTGATGGACTTCGTGTTAGACAATGAATCGCTTCGCACGTGAAAAAGTAAACTTTGAACGAGTGATTGACTCGACATAATATGTCGTTCCCTGGCATATTGAAATATTTTCAATCACCAGTTTTCTAAAACCTATGCAGGTTTGCATGCGTGCAGGGATATAACATTTTCCTATTTCGTCCAGCCGCCTTTAAAATACTTTTTGATTAAAGTTCCATTGGTTTGTTAGCGGCAAATGTCAAAAATAATGGAATCTATTTCAGCTGGCTGTAATGGGACAACGATGCCCCCCCAGGTGGTTTCCCGCATTGTCGAGGCGGGGGGGCTTAGTACCCGTGGCTTGGTCACCCACGGTGAAGCGAAGAGGAACCCGAGGAGGGGCCGCTCATCAGGGCTTTTGCCGGTAAGCCGGCGACGTAGCGGCGTAGGTTGCGGTGCCGCTTCGGCGACATCGCAACTGAGGCGGACCGCGATGTCGTATGGGAGGCATCGCGGCTGAGGGTTGGAGGCCGCGGCGGGAGAGGAGTATTGCGGTGCGCCGCTCTCTCTAGTTTCCGCGGCCTTGACGGAGTCACCACCGTCTGATGGCGAACGCGGTGGGGCCGCAGGGGAGGAGGAGTGTTGGTATGACGTTGGCCAAGCTACTGGTATTAAGGGCTCCAGAAGCAGGAACCTGCTCATAATGCGAGTCTAATGAGGAGTACTGCCTTCATAGTGCCTTCTGAATTGCTCCAGCCGCCTAAGGAGAGCCTCAAGAGATGTTGTTCGAGGCTCTCGGCCATCAGACCATTGACCGGTACGCCTATCGGCACAATGATAGCGAGTTCACATTCCTCACACCAACCAAGTGGAAATATTTGGTTTGTTTTTCTTTCTCAGCTTTCACATGTTTTTTATTATTATTGGTGTTATTTCACATGAAAACAGGTGTATTTGTGACGACTGTAAATAAACTGGTAGTATATAAGCGACGATGGATTCGAGTTGGGGTGCAGATCGTGCTCTGGTCGCAATTGCAACATGAAATATTCAAGTCACCTCTTAGTGAAAATCTATATTATTACTATAACAGGTAAGTCTTTATTTTTACACTATTTTGTTACGCCCGCCGCACACAGGTTTATTATATTCGCACACGTTCACGGTCCTGCGCAGATGTAGCAATGACATTGGTCGACACGTGTGCATCCGCATCTGTCGACACGATCCGTACATCGCGGCATCGGTGGCATTGGTGATGTAAACCAAACAAGATTTAAGTTTGAAATCCGCCAATCCCATAAAAAAATGTCTCTATTGTGCTACCTACATTCCTTTCATGGCTATTTACCTCTGATTGTACATTGATTACTACCTCTGCATGTACAGACGCCAGCACATCAAGCTACCCGAAACTGTCAAATTTTTCCATTCAACTTTGAACCTTCTGCTTTAGCGATAAAGTTGAAAATCTATTAAAGAAATTTGACAGATTGTAGTAGCTTGATGTGCTGGTGTCTGTACTTAACTACTTACCACAAAATTGTAATAATATAATGAAGCATTATATTATACTGTAAAAGACTATATTGAGGACAAAAAGGCTTGGGATTGAGCTGCTCCAATAGGTTTAGACAGTGAATGTTATTTTGCTATTTTACTTTTTTTTTTTAAGTATCTATTTACTTAAACAATGAGATGTACATTTGCTGTATAAAGTATTATATTATTTTAATTATTGTGAATGTGAGGACTATGTGGGTCATTGTTTTCATTTTAATCATGGTCTGGCAGTTTGAGTAGTTTATGCGACCTACCCAAATGTCCTGTCTTTGGTATTGTTCGTCGAATCGTTGAGCTCCTTAAGTTCTGAGTTGAGCTGCACGGTTACTGACAAATGCGTGCACTGACTGGACAGGTCCACTCGAACTGTGTGGTTCTTTCCTCAAAAGATCATTTCAGACACTAATCTACATGGTCCTCAAAGATTATGTCCGGATTTTTTTTATATACACATTGACATTGATGAATTTTATTTAGACAATGACATGAATATTTACTTTGTAAAGTATTTTTATTTTTTTTATTTTTCATTTAATTATTGTGAATGTGAGGACTATGTGGGTCATTTTTTATCTGTTTTCCTTCTTAGTTTTAATCATGATCTGGCAGTTTGAGTAATTTACGCGGCCTACCCAAATGTCCTTTCTTTGGTATTGTTCGTCGAATCGTTGAGCTCCTCAATTTCTGAGTTGAGCTGCACGATTTTTGACAAATGCGTGCACTGATTGGACAGGTCCGCTCAATCTGTGTGGTTCTTTCCTCAAAAGACCATTTCAGACATCAATCTACATGGTCTTCACACGATCTGACCAAGATTTTGTCTGGACTTTAAAAGAGACTGTGACCTCTGAGTTTGTTTCGGCCTTTCTTCTCAGAGTAGTCAGATAGGAAACGCCGACCACATCTAGTTTAAAAAATATGATGACGTGTAAAAGTGTTTGTAAAAACCTACTTACAGAAAATAAATCATTTATCATTTATCATTAGCAGAAACACTTGAAAACACTGTTGGAGCTGCCGAAGATTGTAAGGCTATCTTTGCATTGTATTAACTCAATTTCCCTTGTATTGTATAATTGCACAGCACAGAATTCACATCTGATGTGAGTTCTATGTACAGTATAGCTACCATTTACCGGGTAATATATGTCTTTCATTGACTTGAATGTGCCCTGGCGGTATGTCATGCTCACTCAAATGTCTCGCTAACGGTGGCGTGTGTGTTGGATCATTTAGCTCCCCTTCATAAGGCCGCTCGCCCACGTCCGATAATTCGGTGACCGATTTTTTGTAGGAGAAAAATAGAACACACTGATAGCAACAACGCACACGTCCTACAAAAAGTCGGTTTAAATAACATAGGGCGAAATAATCTGACCGATTGTAGGACCTACAAAAGTATGCCGTGTGCGAGCGCGCTAATGGTTGAGCTGAATGGCGCCGTCAGTTGGGGCTGGTCATCACTTAACTGCCTCGGCTTATTTTTAATTATTTTATTTTTGGATTGTTGTTTTGTTAAGTACAATTTGTTGTACTCTGGAGGCTTTTAACGCGTACGTCCTCTTTTAGAGTTCCGTACCCAAAGGGTAAAAACGGGACCCTATTACTAAGATTTCGCTGTCTGCCCGTCCGTCCGTCTGTCTGTCACCAGGCTGTATCTCAAGAACCGTGATAGTTAGACAGCTGAAATTGTCACAAATTATGTAGGTATTTCTGTTGCCGCTATAACAACAAATACTAAAAACAAAATCAAATGAATATTTAAGGGGGGCTCCCATACAACAAACGTGTTTGTTTCGTCGTTTTTGCCTTGTGGTACGGAACCCTTCGTGTGCGAGTCCGACTCGCACTTGGCCAGTTTTTTATTTTCTACATCGTTCTCACATTATATAATTTTAAATTTAAAAGTAATGATGTAACTAATATTTTTGTAAAACATAATTTAAAAACGGTGTCCATGGAGTTTCTTGCCCGTTCTTCTCCATAGGTACCTACGCTTTGGAATGGGCAACTAGCTTCATATTTTCTGACTGACCGACTTCTTGACAATTCAAAAGTGCCTGTTAATGATTTAATTGAAATAAATGGTTTGAGTTTGAGAATGCACCCGGAGAGATGGGAAAATGCCGTCACTCACTCGACATCGCCGTCGAGGTAAACCACGGCGAAGATGGTGTGACGATTTGATAAGGTTTGCAGGGCCAACATGGCCAGAAATCTCACAAGACCCCTGTATTGTGATATTGTGTGAGATTTGGACGAAAACAGGGGGACGCGTTTGCCCAGCAGTGGGACCCAATACCTACAGGCTAACATAAAAAAAATAGAAAGCAGCCACCAATCGAGCTGACAAATTTTAATAATAGCTAAATAAGTGAGGTACTGAACTAAAAGAATGAAATAAATAAAATACTAACTAAATAACTAACCTGCACAGCCTTTATAAATATATTTGTTTCAGCTACTTGGGGCTCATGTTGGCAGTTTTTTACGTCGCTAACAGACTTAACTCTCTACAACTCACCGACAGAATTCAGTATGAGTTTTTAATCTATTTATTCATTAATAATTAGATTGTATGTAGACAGTATCTAAATAATAATTTAATTGAAAGGAAATTGCCCATAACCAGAACCGCTTTAAAGCAATAGAGTATGGCCATAAAAATATACTTATAAATTATAAAATATTTTTTTATCTTTTCTGTTCAGTTGGTCGAAATCGTATGTGAGGTTAATATTTTGTATTTAATTAGTTATTCATTCGATTTTATTGCATACTTTTTTAAATGGAGTATTTTAGTAAAAGCAGTGTTGCCAATTTAAAGAACCTCCCCATAATCGGTCTTAACGCTTAGTATAAAGACAGACGCTGAGTTTTAAAAATAATTTGAACTATGATATTCTTCCTCGGTCATTGATTCCGTTTTAGTCATGATGTGGCAGTTAGAATAATTTTTACGGCCTACCCAAATGTCCTTTCTTTGGTATTGTTCGTCGAATCGTTGAGCTATTTAAGTTCTGCGTTGAGCTGCACGTTTACTGACAAATGGGTGCACTAACTGGACAGGTCCACTCAATCTGTGTGGTTTTTTTCTCAAAAGAACATTTCAGACACCTTTATACATGGTCTTCACATGATCTGACCAAGATTATGTCTGGGCTTTAAAAGAGATTGTGACCTCTGAGTTTCTTTCGGCCTTTTTCTCAGAGTTGTCAGATAGGAAACGCCCTTCTCATCTAGTTTAAAAAAATAATGATTGACGTGTAAAAGTGTTTTTTTATCATTTGTCCTCCTTATTATTTTTTAATTAACATAATCAACTTAATGTAATTATATATTTCCAACATCTTTAAAATAATATTAAATTAAATCCATTTATTTCAGACTAATTATTTGTCCATACTTGTTAGTATAGTTACATTACTTTACTAATTAAAACTATTTCTATTATTTACAAATCACATGGTCAGGATGATTAAGATTAACTGTTGGTAACACTATCACGGGCAATGTGAAAGGTGAACTGCCAAAAGTGTCAAAAGTGTCAGTCACTGTCAATAATTATTTGTCAAACAAAGCATCTCATGTCGGCCGACCTGCCGACCAGCACTCCGCAGCGAACATTGTTTTTACTTGTGTATTGATAGTTGTTGAGTTTGTTGTGCTAAAAAATAAGTTATCATTGCATTAACATCGTGTCCAGTTGAGTCTTCAGATTTCTGCACGGTCAAGAATTCTTATAGAGACCATTGTACCGTTTCTGTGCTGTGGATTGTGTAGAACGTTTTTACGACTACGGCCTGTATTCTCAGTGCAGTAAATCACCAACGATTTCGTTAAAAATGTCACGCTGTGGGAGCTGTGTCTACCCCGTCATCAAGCCGGGGAGGCAACGGATATAATGGAAGTCTTTCAGCACCATTTGTATTTTGTTGTTTACAGCTAATACTAGAAGTTGTTTAACTATGTTCAAAATATACATTTAAATGCATCATGATAAGATAAGTGGGGAAGTGTGTTGTACCACTCACTTGCGAACGATCACAATAAAGACTGAAGCTATAGCGACACAGTGCTTCCTTACCCAAACCATTCGTTCCACCGGCTGAAGAGCTTTTACCAGGACATGAGTTACCTTGGTCTGTGTGGTGCCGGACTTAAAGAATACCACCACCCCTTACTTCCCGTGGGTGTCGTAAAAGGCGACTAAGGATCGTACCGGAGAATGGGCAGCAGCGTTCTCTGTGTATTTCACCACCATACCATACTGCGATCGCCAACCCGCCTGCCAAGCGTGGCGATTATGGCAAACCCTCCCAAAATTGGGGGAGGTCTATGTCCAGCAGTGGACGTCTATCGGCTGAAACGACGAACGACGAGTTACCTTGGGTAACCTCCGGACCCCGGTTTGCCGAAGTAAGGAAAACCTGTTCAGGTGGAGATTCATAGATGGCTCCGCCTTGGAGTGTAAATGTTGTGCTGTTCCACAAACGATGGGACATTTAATATCGTGTCCCGTCTGCTGCACGTTAATGGAACTGATGGACGCTGGTGATGGCGGCGAACAAGTAGCTGAATTCTGGGCCGAGTCCATTTAGATTGCTATCGACACGCTAAGAAGAAGATGATGAGATGAGAATTAAGAACCACCGGTTATACTTTTCTTAGTTTGATTTGATTTTGTTTGTGGCTTTTGCCTGTCTGTGACAATATGTGTATTTTCTATTAAACTAATACAATATGTATATTTTCTATTAAACTAATGCTAAGATCAATTTCTTTGATCAATTTTTTTCGAAATTGAACTAGCAAACGACATTGACGTTGACTTGGCGTTGGTACTGGGAACGGACACGTATTTAGTAAGGGGAAGAATTTAAGTCACGACATGTCAGCAGAAAGGTTACGCTTACATTTTAGTTAATAAGGCTACAAGTAACTCAGTAGGTGATCATCATCATCATCATTTCAGCCGAAAGACGTCCACTGCTGGACATAGGCCTCCCCCAAGCACCTCCACTTCGACCGGTCCTGTGCTTCCCGCATCCAACGGGTTCCTGCGGCCTTCACAAGGTCATCGGTCCACCTTGTGGGAGGCCTTCCAACGCTACGTCTTCCGGTACGTGGTCGCCACTCCAGAACCTTTCGGCCCCATCGGCCATCTGTTCTGCGAGCAATGTGCCCTGCCCACTGCCACTTAAGTTTGGCAATTCTTCGGGCTATGTCGGTTACCTTGGTTCTCCTGCGGATCTCCTCATTCCTGATTCGATCACGCAGGGAATCTCCAAGCATAGCCCTCTCCATTGCCCTTTGGGTGACTTTTAGCCTTCTTATAAGGCCCATTGTGAGCGACCACGTTTCCGTTCCATAAGTCATCACTGGCAACACACACTGGTCAAAGATTTTCGTCTTGAGACACTGCGGTATCTCAAGACGAAAATCTTTGACCAACACTGCGGTGGGACGAGAAGATATTGCGTAGCTTCCCGAACGCTGCCCAGCCGAGTCGGATTCGTCGATTTACATCTTTCTCGAAGTTAGACCTACCTAACTGGACGGTTTGTCCTAGGTAAACCTACTCGTCCACGACTTCGAGTGTAGCGTCTCCGATTTTTATGAGAGTGGGTGTTACATGGGCATTTGACATGACCTTCGTTTTGTCCATGTTCATTTTAAGACCCACTCTTTCGGAGGCTCTACTGAGGTCATCGAGCATTGTACTGAGGTCCTCCATAGTCTCAGCCATGACTACGATGTCGTCGGCAAACCGAAGGTGAGTTATGTACTCGCCATTGATGTTGATGCCAGCCCCTTTCCAGTCCAGAACCTTGAAGACATCCTCCAGTGCAGCGGTGAACAGTTTCGGAGAGATAACGTCTCCCTGTCTCACACCTCGCTGCAGAAGGATAGGTTTCGAGGCCTGATCCTGGAGTCTGACTGACATAGTGGCGTTTTCGTACAGACACTTCAGCACTTCGATGTACCGATAGTCGATCTGGCACCGTTGAAGAGACTGCAGCACAGCCCATGTCTCGATCGAATCAAAGGCTTTCTCGTAGTCCACAAACGCTAAGCAGACAGGCAGGTTATACTAATAGTAGTGGCAGTAGGTGATATTAATAGCTATTATTGCAATTGTTTGGTGGGTAATCAGGCAATGGGATGCTTTGCTCTCATTATGACCATTTTGTAGTATCTTAGTTCGGCTCGATTTAGGTCTGTTGAGCCACCGGCCTCGCTTTTAGACGACATACTTTATGAATATGATGATAATATGGACCAATGAAACTATTGCATTCCTATATTCAAGCATTTTTATTTTCTATTTCCTATCAAAACCTACATTTAGCATGACCTACCTTTGTAATATTATTTAATTGGGATCATTCATTGATTTATTGGAACTATTTTCTGTTATTTTATGTGAATGAAATCATATTGTTGTAATACTGTTTTTTGATGGAAGATTTGTTACAAAACTAACCTCAAAACTGAGCAGAAAATCAAAGTAAAAAAAAAAACCCACCAAATAAATGGATAATTTTATTTTCCTATGAAAGTACGACATTACCCCTCTTTTATATCCAATTTATGGTAGCATACAAAATTGTTTGATGCGCAACGGCGGTCAGTAGAGAAATGGGCAATTTTCTTTTGATTTCTGAGTAACGCCTGATTCGAACTACCTTAAGAAAGTGGCTGAGATAGACTGGATGCGGAAGACTGGACTGATTGTTGTGGCGCAGTCTGGGAAAGGTATTACACCTCTCCACTGTCTATAGGCTGAGTTGATTGGACACCTGAATCCACTAGGTACCTAGGTAGAGATCGTCTAATGTAAAATTACACACCCCTCCACAAAAAATTCGATACAAACATTTTAAATGTAAGCAACAATCAGTGTGTGTGTGTGTCAACACAAAAAAAAAAACTTATTCAAGCATGAACATCTTCTTCCAGAACACGTTCACAGTGAATATATATTTGGTCATTGCGAAATGAAGTCCAAGATATTTTATACGCACACCCATCTAGATCACACGGATGTACTGGGAAAAGTGATCGTCAGAGTAAGTGTCTGTTTTTACATACTCTCTAGTGATAAATGCAAGCACATAAATATGTAGCTGTAAGATTGATTGTAATTCTTATACTTACCAAAAAGTTTAAGAGCTAAGTGTATTCTGGGTATTAAACTGGTGGACAGAGCTATGCATACAACAATCCGTATCTTCAAAATAATTGATGTCATTCGGAAAGCTGCCACGCTTAAATGGAATTGGGCTGGACAGATCTACCGCATGTCAGACGATCAATGGGCCAATCTTACGACCCAGTGGGTCAGTAGCGGCCCTAGGGCGGTGCGAGCGGTGCGACGGCACCGGGTGCCGTCATGGGAGAAGCGCTGAAATAGCTACTATCATCAATGACTGGTGCCTGGTGGACTGTCCACCGGGCACCAGTCATTGATGATAGTAACTTCCTTTAAAGCGGTACTTGCCCGTGGTCCCCCAGTCTAGTCCCCCTTGGGGTACCACGAGCAAATATTTTTGTCCGTGGAACCCCCTGAATAACAATCTTCATATTAAATATATTTTTATTGCCCGTGGTACCCCATCTCAAAAATTTCAAATTGACATTTAAAAAACGAACTGTTGCTTGACAAATAAAGAAATAAGTGCAAATAAATTGTTTTCCCACTTCATATGAGATTTTTCAATAAAAAACAATGTTGACGCCGTTGTGGGAAAGATCACTTGGCCGGTCTAAGTTGGTTTACAAGCAATAATAATAAGACGTAGTCGACGGAGGCCCACTTCGTGGGGTTTAAAGGAACCTAACTTAACCTAAGTCGGGGTACCCCAAGTCCCGAGATCGCTGAGTATTTGATGATAAAATTTTTATCATCAAAAATTTTTCTTTTCAGATCCACAATTTAATAAACGTTTGCCTAATTAAGCAAATAGATTGTATTTGCATTATCTGGTGACTAGCGGGGGTACCACGGGCCAAACAATTTGCCCATGGTACCACTTTGTCCCCCTTGGGGGTTCCACCGGCAAAAATATTTGTTCGTGGTACCCCAAGGGGGACTAGACTGGGGGACCACGGGCAAGTACCGCATGGAGAGATGGAGAGGCGCCACAATAAGATTTTGCACCACCTAAAAAAAATTCTAGGGCCGCCGCTGCAGTGGGTCCGGCTTAGCATAGGTACGACATCGCGGTAGGCCCAGACGGAGATGGCGGGACGAGTTGAACTTCTATCTATGTATATAAATACCTACTTATAATAAATCTGTAGACGAGGTGTTTCTGTACATTGAAAAAAAAAAATAGTGGGGGTGTTAAAGGATAACCAACTGATGCTATTTCATATTTTTTTGGAATTTTTGTCTGTTTGGATGTGAGAGATTATCTATCTGAACAGGTTCAACGAAAAAAGTACCAAGTCAATGTGCTTAATTTTTAGGGTTCCGTACCCAAAGGGTACGGGACCCTATTACTAAGACTTCGCTGTCTGTCCATCCGTCCGTCTGTCTTTCAACAGGCTGTATCTCAAGAACCGCGATAGCTAGACAGTTGAAATTATTATTTATTTAATCCTTCAACAGAAATACATAATTTGTAAAAATTATAAATTAAAAATAAGTACTAAAAACAAAATAAAATAACTATTTAAGGGGGGTCCCATACAACAAACGTGTTTTGTTCGGCGTTTTTGCATTGTGGTAAGTACGTAATACTTCGTGTGCGAGTCCGACTCGCACTTGGCCAGTTTTTATATCTACTCAAATATAGTGTAGAACTCGGAGTAGTGATTAGTCTTTGTTGCGCAATCACTGCAGTCTGTCAAAAGATATAATCAATTTAAAGCATTCTATAACAACTTTTTATTACAAAGTGGAAACATATAAAGACATCTATTGGCTCGATATAGTACCTACTAACGAAAATATATTGTGATATTTAAAACATTACTAAGTGAATAATCACGTCATAAAGGCTTGCCCATAAGACGAAATAAAACGTCTGTTATTTAAAAAAAAAAAACATACCGTCGAATTGAGAACCTCCTCCTTTTTTGAAGTCGGTTAAAAAGTAATGATAATGATTATATTAATGTTATAAAAATCGCTTTCCATTGATGGTGTAATACTTAGTGGCGCTAAAAGAATTTCAAAAAACCGGGCAAGAGCGAGTCGGACTCGCGCACCGAGGGTTCCGTAACATCCGGGTTTATGCATACGGTTTATGTTTATGAAATTAAATGTTTTTTTTTATTTTTGAGTTGATTGAATGAATGGTAAATTGTGGTTTACGATTTATGACGTATTAAAAAAAAACTACTTACTAGATCTCGTTCAAACCAATTTTCGCTGGTAGTTTACATGATAATGTACATCATATATTTTTTTTAGTTTTATCATTCTCTTATTTTAGAAGTTACAGGGGGGGGGACACACATTTTATCACTTTGGAAGTGTCTCTCGCGCAAACTATTCAGTTTAGAAAAAAATGATATTAGAAACCTCAATATCATTTTTGAAGACCTACCCATAGATACCCCACACTTATGGGTTTGATGAAAAAAAAATTTTTGAGTTTCGGTTCTAAATATGGGGAACCCTAAAATTTATTGTTTTTTTTTCTATTTTTGTGTGAAAATCTTAATGAACCGCATTAACACAGAATACATCTACTTACCAAGTTTCAACAGTATAGTTCTTATAGTTTCGGAGAAAAGTGGCTGTGACATACGGACGGACAGACAGACAGACAGACAGACAGACAGACAGACAGACAGACAGACAGACAGACAGACAGACAGACATGACGAATCTATAAGGGTTCCGTTTTTGCCATTTGGCTACGGAACCCTAATAAAAAATGATAATGTAAGATAATAATAATGGAGTGGTGTTCTGAGTGATAAAGAATGCAATGTTAGATAATTATTATTATATATCTATGAAAGTTGAATAATGCAGAGCGAGTTTCGAGTTAAAACCTTTGTTCGATAGCGATCAAACGTCGTCATAGAAATCGCAGCTAAGTTTTGGAACGAAGTTCTTTTACGGAGCTTGCGGTAGGACTAAAATGGGAGAAATCATCACGTAACGAAAAAGCGTTATGCCTCCATCCGACTTTTCATTTAGGTAATAGGAAGACACAGAGAGAGAGATAGTTTTCATGGTTTCCGAGGATGCTGAAGCCAATAATGACGTTAAAATGAAAATCCAAGATGGCGGTTGCAAAATTTTTAATTTTTTCGTCATGGGTGTCGTTTTTGTGGTTTTCAAGGGTGCTGAAGCCAATAGCGAGGTTAAAATTAAAATTCCAAGATGGCGGCTGCATTTTTTTTTTTTTTTTCGACTTAGATGTCGTTTTCATGGTTTCCGAGGGTGCTGAAGCCGATAGTGAGATGAAAATGAAAATACAAGATGGCGGCTGCAAATTTTTCCAAATATTTCGTCATGGGTGTCGTTTTCATGGTTTTTGAGGGTATTGAAGCCGATAGTGACGTCAAAATGAAAATCCAAGATGATTGGCTGCAAAAATGTACAAATTTTCGTCATTTTGAAAAATGTTTGCAGCCGCTGATTTCATTTGAACTTTGTTCCTGTCGGGGTGGTCCTCCTACCTCACACGTTTTTTTTTTGGTGGTGTGACTTTTCGCAGAAGAGTGATCATTCGTAAAGTTCGACAATTTTTAATTATAAAAGCGAAATTGTTGTCATAAAATTGTTGGAAAGAAAGTACCTTCGTAGAGAAGTAGATGCTGTTATGGTTCTGGACTGTAGACCTGGCTCTTAGAATGTACTTTGGTTGTAGATTTCTCTCTAGAGGTCTCATTTCACTCAAATTTTTCCTCAGTTATCTTTAACCGTATTTAAATTAGAAAAAAACTGAAGAATTCTCTGAGGCATCTTTATAACCGACTTCAAAAAGAAAGAAGTCCTCAGTTCGCCTGTTTTAGGGTTCCGTAGCACATTATAATGGCCTAAGAAAAGGAACTTTTATCGTTTATCCAGTCCGTCCGTTTGTCACACTATTTTTTGTTTGAAAGAGTTTTCGACCGAGATGGTCCCATTTAATAGAGTGAAGATCTGACAATAGAACTCCTTAATAACGAACAGTATACGTATTGTAGAGAGATCAAAGAAAGTTGCTGAGTTTCAATATAAAGTAGCAGTTACGCGAATTTGTGTGAAATAAAATAAAATACAACCGACTTTAAAAACAAAATAGGAGTGCGTCATTTCTTGCCAACGACTTCCCAAACTAAGGTTATTTTGCACTTTGTAGGGTTTTTTTATGGAAGTCGGTTATATTTTTTTGTAATCAGATTTTTTTAACGATGGACACATAAATAGTGTATTAAATCTAAAGCGACCCTGTACGGGCAACACAAATTTTTTTTTCTGATTTTCGGCAGTAAAAGATCTAAATCAAAATCACACTAATATTATAAAGGCGAAAGTTTGTGAGTGTATGTGTGTGTGTTTATATGTTTGTTTCTTCTTCACGCTCAAACGGCTGGGCCAATTTAGATAAAATTTTGTATGGAGGTAGCTGACACCCTGGATTAACATATATAGGCTTTTTATCCCGAAATTCCCACGGGATCGATATTTACGCGGGTGAAACCGCGAGGCGCAGCTAGTCTTTAATAAAGATTGGTCCTTGGCAGCTTTGGACAGAGAAAGGTGAAAAGAGAGTATGGAAGCCTCTGTCCAGCAGTGGGACATTAGAGGCTAATAAAAAAAGGTTTAACCCCTCGTATGTCGGAATTACAGACACAATTAAAAAGCCATTGTGTCTCGCGTAGATCTACGTTCCGACATACTAAGGGTTAAGAACGAAAACTAAGTTATTTTTCACTTCGTAGATACTGAAATCGGATGTTTTTCTTTTCTTTTCAGGGCTGGATCGATGTACTCAGGATACCAACATGTATCGTATTAAGAGCACTGGCGTTCGAAGTCGATTTGGTGCGTAGTACATCGTACGCCTTCCAGCTTTGCGTGCCACGCATCTCCTACTGTCACTCGCAACACAGATACAAATATTACTACTTCGAACTTTACGTTCCCGATGATATGATTGGTGGCATGGATTGGGAGTTATATTTCTATGGACCGCCCTCATTGGACTGGTGATAGTTTTGTATATCGTCTCTTTCAATAGCTATTCTATTATGGGCTGATTTTTCTAACGCCAGATAATTTTATCGGAGGAATAATTTTGAATTTTTGACAGTTCTTCCATACAAAAACTGTCAGACGTCAATTTTATTCCACGAATAAAAATGAAACTTGTAGGTATTGTAATAATGAATGAATGAGAATTCTGATGGTAATTTTGGAAATTGTTACTCCATATGTCTATGCTCGATTGATGGCAATAGGCTCGCCCCCTATTATATGGGACTTAATAATTGGCGAAATGTGGATGTACAGACGCCAGCTAGCATATCAAGCTACCCGAAACTGTCAAATTGTCCCAATCAACTTTGAACCTTCTGCTTTTGTGATAAAGTTGAAAATCTATTAAAACAATTTGACAGATTGTAGTAGCTTGATGTGCTGGCGTCTGTACTTATAGGTGCACCTCTGCCTGAACCCTTTGGGGAATACAGGCGTGATATTATGTTAAAGGCCAGTTGTTTCAAACGGTTGGTTAACGTAACATACGTACGTCAAAAAATTTAATAATTTTGTGAAACAACGCTTTTTTTGGTTTGACGATAGTTAGCGTCATTTTTGACGTTTACGCGTGCGTCAAGTGGATGTGAAACAACCCGCCCTAAGATAAAATGTCTTTGAAAATAGGTACATTATAAATACGTAAAACTCATGGTTCCTATTCTATGCGTTTAGCACTTTTTCTTATACCTTGCCAAAACACTGAAAAGGAAACTGTCATACCTACTAGATGTGTAAGTCAGCCCATTAACCGTTATTTTACAGTGATCTTTATTCTTGTTACAATAAGGTTGCTTTTAGGTTGCTGCTGTCAGAGGTAAAATAACGGTTAACGGACTGTACACAAGGCTGCTTAATATACCTAAGAGTACATAGTGAGCTAAGTTTATGTTTGTTATCATACGCTTATTGACAAAGTGTTATTAGGAATTTCCATTAGGAATTTCTTAGTAACAGTCCGGAATTTGCAAGTTGGCGGTTTAATACCCCCGTGCCTCGGAAAGCACGAAAAGCCGTTGATCCTGCGCCTGATCTCTTCCCGGTTGTTGCTGAATTAATTTTAATTTGTTTAAATAAATAAATAGTTTATGAAATATAATGTTTTACTATTTACTACAAGTGGAAACAATTTAATCAATTTATTTTTACAATTTTAAGTATCATAGCAATAATAGTATAGCATAGCATGTCTGCATAGCTTAGCATGCTTATCATAGCATGCATGCATATTCAGGATGCTGTTGTGGCTGCCACGCTTTTGTAGTGCCTCAGGTATGTTCGCGGATGCACAAACTAACGGCTTCGCTGCGATCAGACGCAAGCGTGCAGCATCCCTGTTGCACAGAGTGCGTGCCAGCTCCAACAACTCTCCTGGTTGTCATTGCTAGCAAACTGGATTGCCCTATCCTTCACTTTTGAGCCAGCTGTATGAACCTGCTAATAGGAACGTGGTTGTTTATTAGTTATAATGTAAATATTACTAACATACTTGTAAGTGAATTGTTACTAACGTTATGAGTCCGCGTTGCTCGAAAATTAATGTTTTATTATTATTATAGCATGCATAGCATGCAAAGTATAGCACGAAAACAAAATTTCTAAATGAACAAATGTCAAATGTAAAGGACATTTGACATTTGTTCATTTACAGTTTGCGCACAGTAAAAGAGTGGAACTCTCTACCTTTTTTTTTTTTTTTTTTTTTTTTTTTTTTTTGTGGATGGGAAATCATCAAATGACTCCTCCCGCTCTGGGTGGAGCGGAAGGGAGTGTCAGACTCTTACTGACTAAAACCCACCCGTGTTCCTTCCTTAGCCCTTTATGTTCCGGGCCAGCGGTAACCCTTTCGGACAATCCCGCTGACCCGGCAGGCTTCGGCCCTAAGGGGCCCCTCCTCGATGCTGACATCTCTTTGAGGCGCGCGTGGAACACGTACGCGCCGTCCGGCACGGGCCTGGTCCTGATCGGGCGGTGAGCTACCCATTACTCTCCGCCCGCAGGCCCGCGCCTACGGTGGCCGGGAGTCGTCACGCGGCTCCCGACGCCCGGAGCGTCTCCCGCGGCGGCTGGGACGGGAGGCTCTCTCCCTGAGCCGTTCCGCCACCTCCTTCGCTAGCATGACTGCTTCGCAGAAGGAGGTGACTGCCTCCCACTCCCTCTCGCCCCGGACCATGGCTTGCACCAGGGCCGGACGCGAGAGGTCGCCGTCGCTGCCAATCGCCTCTACGAGGACACGGCGGTGCTCCGCCCAAGCGGGGCAGACCTCCACCGTGTGCTCCACCGTGTCCTCTGGGCGATCCTGGCAATGGTGACACCCGGGCGTTTCCTCCCGCCTGATGATGTGCAGGAACCTCCCGAAACTTCCGTGTCCGGTGAGGACCTGCGTCAGGCGAAAGGTGAGGGCGCCGTGGCGCCTCTCTAGCCACTCCTCAAAGAGGGGTCTTATCGCCGCTATCGCGGCGTGCCCTGCGCTGGGTTGCGACAGTCGCTCTTTCCATGCCGCCATGAGATCGCGCCGGAGATCCGTCCGCTCCGCAGCGATTTGCCGCGGAAGCGGATCCTCCCCCCGGCGTAGTGCCTCCGCGCGCCACTCATACAGGCGCGCGAGGACTATCGCCTCCAGATCCCATGGCGGCAGTCCGGCAAGGAGGCTTGCCGCCTCGCCAGAGATCGTGCGGTAGCCCCGGATAGCCCTTATGGCTACCACCTTCTGGGGCGCGTTCAGGTAGTGGGCGGCTCGCCGCCGCAGTGAACGCGCCCACACCGGGGCCCCGTATATGGCCATGGACCGCACGACCCCCGCGTAAAGCCTCCGGCAGGAGGCGTTTGGCCCCCCCAGGTTGGGCAAGAGCCGCTTGAAGGCGGCCCCGGCCCGTTCCAGTTTGGGGGCCAAACGTCGGAAATGCTCCACGAAGTTCCACCGGCTGTCGAGGACGAGACCCAGGTATTTCATCGTCATCCCGACGCCGATGTGAACCCCTCCTACCGTTAGTTGGGATCCCGATGGTGGCGCGTTCCGGGGCCCATGAAACGACATGGCCTCGGACTTGTGCAATGCCACCTCGAGACCCAACTGCCGGATCCTCTCCACGACTATCGCAACCCCGCGTGTCATCGCGTCGGCCGCCGCCTGATGCGACCTCCCCTGCGCCAGGACCAGCGTGTCGTCAGCGTAGCAAACCACGCTGACGCCATCAGGGAGGTCGGCGCGCAGCACCCAGTCGTACCCGATGTTCCACAGAGGCGGCCCCAGGACCGATCCCTGTGGGACACCGCACGACATCTCTCGCCGGTTCCACTCCCCATCGCGACCGGGGTAGCTGACGGCTCTTTCCGTCAGATACGCCTCGACTATTCGACGGAGGTAGGGCGGCACCCGGTGATACCGGAGTGCCTACACAATGGTGCTCCAGGGCAGGGTGTTAAACGCGTTGGCGATGTCGAGTGACACCGCCACGACGACCCCACCCCGGGACACCGCGTCCCCCGTCGTGAGGGCTCTCACGCGCATGATGGCGTCCACCGTCGAGCGCCCCTTGCGGAAACCGAACTGGCTGTCCGCAAGATCCGGCCCCGTCCTCACCAGGTGCCCGACGAGGCGGCCCGCAATCACTCTCTCAAAGAGCTTGCCGACCTCGTCGAGCAGCACGATGGGCCGGAATGCGGACGGAGAGTCCGCAGGGCGCCCTGGCTTCCGAATGAGGACCAGCTTCCCCGTCTTCCAACGGCGTGGAAACTGGCCTCTCTCCAAACATGCGCTTAAGAACGCCTCCAGTCGAGGCCCGAGAGCCCCCGAGGCCAGGACCCAGGCTTTAACTCTCTACCTGCGTCTGTATTTCCGAGCGCATACAACCCGAATCTCTTCAAAGTAAGAGTGAACAGGCTTCTTCTGGGTAAGCTCACTCCATCGTCGACTTTGTCGCTGTCACCTCTGACCTAGACTAGAGTCAAGAGCAAACCCATTTCAAATAAAAAAAAAACAATTGAACAAAATGTTCTGCGCTGTGTAACGTAGTATGCTGTTGCTGCTGTAGGGTAGCTTATTATTTTTTCGTGATTTTGTGGTTTGGCCCAACGTAAAAGTTTTTCATTATGAATTAATGAGAGTGTTGTTCCATACCGAGTAAAACGTATGACTAAGGGCTGAGTTCACCAAAGTCAGATATATTTTATCCGTGGAATAGAATTAACCTCTGACAGTTCTAGAATGGCAAATCTGTCAAAAATTCTAAATTTATTCTCTGGATAAGACTTATCCTAGGAATAAAAATGTAAACTGTATGTAAGTATGTAAGATTATTCTCATATATTTCTTGTTTTGTTTTATCAAAGGCTCATTTTTGTCAACGCCAGATAATTTTAGCCGAGGAATAGTTTTGAATTTTTGACAGTTCTTGCATAAGAAATCTGTCAGACGTCAATTTTATTCTACGAATAAAAGTTACCTGTTGATAGAAAAATCAGCCCTTAGTTAATTGTTTTTGATTTTATGTATTTTTGATTTTCTCTTTTCCTCTTACACACGCTGTTTACATCTCTCTACCTACTTTCCTATCGCAGGTATGCTGGAAGAGATGATTTCATAAATAAGCATCACCATGCATGTACTGAAAAAAAGAACAGAAACATAGGTAAGTACCTATGTTTCTGTTCTTTTTTTCAGCCACGTGCCCTTTGAAATTGAGCACTTTATATTAGTACTTTAATCCATAAATTATTTAAAGATCGTTTACGTGTCCTATTGTTTAAAACAAAAAAGCGATTCATGATTTTAAACGTTTATTGAATACAGCGATACAACAAAAGGAACAAAACGAATTCAATGTAAGTGAAAAACAAACAGTTAACTCGAAAAAAAAAAATGACTAACTTAACGCATACCTATTCTGTAAACATCATTATCTACTGTTTATATTATGTATTTCATTAAAAAATTAGGTATTAAACGAACATTAAGTTTATCACATATACGATAAAGGGGCCGGACTTTAGATCAAACGGGGTCAAATAAGGTCAAGTTCTCATTAAAGTTATTACAGAGATTGAAAACAAAAGATATAACTAATAATAAAGATTTTACAATAAAAAAACTACGCATTACTGCGCTTGTTCCAATTCTAGTATCTAAGGACAGAGTGTGAATGCGTTTCTCAGTAGAAGAACCTACCTAATAGCCCCCTTCATACATTCGCTCTTTCGCGAGCGCTTTGGAGCGTACAGGATTGCGCGGAGAAGCCACTGAACCACAATTACGCCACCCTGGAGGCTTTCCTTTCCCCTTCAAAATCTTTTCACGCCCGCACTTTGACGCACGATTGTTGTTTCACGCGCGATAGAGCGTGTGTGTAAAGTTGGTTATTATGATTCCTGAGATACAACATTCTGCAGACCAACGAGACGTTTTCGAATCAACAGACAGGTAAGATAAGTAGAAATAATTTTAATTAAATAAAGTCGTTAGGCTGCGTTTCCACCAGAGATGAGCGAGGATGCGTAGCGAGGATGCGTAGCGAGGAATGTGTGTAAAACTAACCAATACCAACGCTAACTTAGTTCAAGCTATAAAAATGAAGCGATGTTATTGGTTGGTTTCACACACATCCCTCGCTACGCATCCTCGCTCATCTCTGGTGGAAACGCAGCCTAAAGGTCTCCTCTTATGCACGAGGTTGTGGGTTCCAATTGGGGCAAGTACCAATCATTTGAAAACGACTCGACTTTTTTGACATTTTTTTTTGTTTGACAATTTGGCAGATTTTTTTTTAAATAGAGACATGAGATTCACCGTGCGAAGCCGGGCACGAACAGCTAGTCTATACTATCCATACTAATATTATAAATGCGAAAGTGTGTCTGTCTGTCTGTTACATCTTCGCGCTTAAACCGCTGAATCGATTTAGATAAAATTTGGTATAAAGATAGTTTGAGTCCCGGGAAAGGACATATGGTAGTTTTTATCCCGATATTTCCACGGGATCGAAACTTAGTTAATATAAGTCTGAAATCGCGAACCCGTCTTGAGAAACCGTGGTGATTAGAGATCTAGCCTACTTTGTATAAGAGGAAGCCTTTGCACTGCAGTGGGACCATAATAGCCTGTTATGTATTTTATTTTTAAGGCATGCTAAATAAATTGTACAACAGACAATTTTACAGCTATAAAAGATAAACAAATACAATAAGTATAGATATAAATAGTTTAAATCGACACAGTGTAAGTATGTTCATAATGTACAGACTCCAGCACATCAAGCAACTACAATCTGTCAAATTTCTTTAATAGATTTTCAACTTTATCGCTAAAGCATGAGGTTGAAAGTTGATTGGGAAAATTTGACAGATTCGGAGAGCTTGACGTGCTGGCGTCTCGTCTGTACCTATGAATCTAGTTTAAAATACATTCTATACTTCAGGAACCCTTGAAGGATACCTTCCTGGGATATAGTCGGGATTATTGGGATTGTACTCCCATATAAGATATTCGGGTTCGTTGAGATATAGCGGTGGGATCTCGTCACTTGGCTCCATCTCCTGCCCTATCAGGTCCTTGTTGCGCAGAAGCAATTCCTCTATCTTCGCTTGACCTTCTTCTGAGATTTCTAAATGAACAGATAGAATATCATTTAATCGAATGATGGATGCTTTAATTTATTGTTTTGCAACTTACGACTTGTGTTTAGAATTTAGCTCTTGAGATAGTTGAAAAAGAAAAATATAAATGAATCTTACGAGTTCTACGCAGGTCAATTCTGAGAACCTTCCTATTTCGCTCAAGAGCACGGATAAGAGTTGCCTCGGCCTCACCGGACAAATCGTTAGCCGCCATATCCAGTCTAGTGAGACCCCGGTTTAAGCTGAGAAGACCCGCCATCTAAACAGGCAGTAAAAACGCAGGTGTCAGACCCGAACCATAAATCAGAAAGCCGTTAATTCCTGGATCGAAAGAATCATTCATAATAAAGGTATGTAATATAGTCACTTTAATAGCCTCAATAAAACTGAAACGAACCAATCCTATATTTTTGTACGGTTACTAAAACGCGTTATTTTTTACATTAGCCGGCTTTTTAGATAGTGTCATCCACGAAGACACGCCCCACTCTATCATCATCATCATTTCAGCTGAAACACGTCCACTGCTGGACATAGGCCTCCCCCAAAAGGGGGGGGGGGGTGGTTTGCCGTAATCGCCACGCTTGGCAGGCGGGTTGGCGATCGCAGTATGGTATGGTGGTGGAATGCATAGAGAACGCTGCTGCCCATTCTCCGGTACGCCCCTTAGTCGCCTTTTACGACACCCACGGGAAGTATGGGGTGGTGCTATTCTTTAAGTCCGGCACCACACAGACAAGTCCGGCACCACACAGACGCTAGTGATTATTGCTAGTTAATGCCGCTAGTGTTTTAGTTTTTTGATACACACTATAATTACCCACTAACAAGTAATTACTGTGTATCGACAAAACTAAAACACTAGCGGAATGTTGCACACTTGTACTGTAAGCGATTATGAAGACAGTGGGGCGCATCTTCGTGGATGGCGCTTTGTATAGACGCTAGCACATCAAGCTACTACAAATACGTCAAATTTATTTAATAGATTTTCAACTTTATCTCTAAACCATAAGGTTCAACGTTGATTGGGAAAATTTGACAGTTTCGGGTAGCTTGATGTGCTGGTCTGTATTCACACGCTCTATCGCGCATGAGGCGACAATCGTGCGTCAAAGCGCGGGCGTTGAAAGATTTTGAATGGGAAAGGAAAGCTTCCAGTGTGGCGTAAGCCCACGTTCGCACGGACGTAAAAAGTAAAAATATCGCGGCGGGATTTTATCGCACACTGGATTTTCAACTCTCGAGGTTGAGCCGAGCATTGAGAATCCAACAGAGCGCATCCCAGCGCGTCAAAAAACACACTGTTGGATTTTCGGGGTAATTTGCTAGTATGTGGTAGGTATTTAGCATCTGCCGACGTCATTGGAAGGCAAATTACCCCGTCTACACGTCGGCGGAGGCATTCGCAGATGGCCATCTGCTGATGAATCTGTCTACGTGTAGAGGAGGCTTAAGAAGTATGTTAAAAATCCAGTGCAGGAAAAAAAACCGCTGCGGGAAAAACGCGCGCCGCACCTGGGCTAATCGTGGTTCAGTGGCTTCCCCGCGTAATCCTGTACGCTCCAAACCACGAAAGAGCGTAGGTAAGTGTAAAGGGTGCTGGCTGTTCAAAACTTCAACTATGATATTCTTAATAATAAAGAAAATCGCACCTTCTCAGCCGATGCTCCGCTAAAACCACAAGAATTCACGATCAAAGTCTGCGGTTTTTCCTTGCACCTGACGAAAGCTGCCGCAAACATGGTCGCACACTCCAGAGACATTGGGTTCAAGCTGAAATCTGTTGAAAGAATAATATCAGATACCTCAGAATACATGAATAGTACCTATTAGAACAATAAGATAAGTAAGAAGAAGATAGTAAATAACTCTTTAAAACTGAAAGGATGAACAGCAGGAAACAACATAATATATACATTTAACACATCAGTGCTCATACACGAGCAACACGCGTCGACAACAGAGACAACTGCATCCGTCAACACGCATTGACGGCAGTCGTCGGTAACGTGTCGCTCATGTATTTAGAAACGGTGCTTCAATAAATTTAAATACACGCGCTGATCGAAGACGCGCTGCATTGTCGACAGCTACAGTTGCCTATGCACACTTACCTAAAAGCTCGATGGGTGCAGCTGGTTTCATCTGTAGAGCATAAGCTATCCCCTGAATTCCTTCTTCCTTAAATCTGTTATTGGCAATTCTTACCACTTTCACGTTATTGTGAATGAAAATAAAACCGCCGAGTGCCTTCATCCCGTAATCACCGATTTGACAATGATTGAAATCCAGTTCCTCAATGCTTTGCATATTCACAAGATTTTGAAGGATTAATTTAACTTTCGAACAATCTAGGTTACTGCGATTGATGCGAAATATTTTTAAATAGTTCAAATGTTCTAATCCTCGACAGATCGACTCGCAATCAGCAAGCGAAAATTCGAAATACCTTGTTAGATATTTATCTCTAAGATCGTTTATCCCAAAGACTAGAGATATTTCCCGAAGATTATATAATTTTGCCAAAACTGGCTCCATGGGGATATGGTCAAAGAGTTTAGGTACACTGAATTCACATGTATCTTCCAGCAACATCTCGGAAGGTAAGGGCGGTTTCGGTTGGCGTACCATTTGCAGCTGATTCAATCCTAAGAAGAAGATATATGGACTGACCTGGTAAATAGGAATAATATTTTATGACTTGGTCTAATCAGTTATGTTGTTATAATGCTCAGACAGCAAGTCCTACTGCATTAGGTCAAATTACAGCTACATCGTAAGCATTGGTGATTAATTTGATACCTAATACCATAATACTTTGATACATAATACTGTGGGATAAAGGGAAGCAGAGCTGGGTAAAGGGAAGCAGACACTCTTGAATGCAATAGACAGGTGCCGTATTATGAGGGTTTATTGCCGTCATGATTCCGGTGTAAGAGAGAGACGGAGTTATACACGACTGACGCGCCATCCCTTTTTCGGACTGGAATCATGATGTAATTACTATATTACTTCGTAATACGGCCCCAGGAGATATAAAATAACATAAACACGTGTTACCAGTGATGCAAGTTCTACAGCTTCGTCTTCTCTAAAAACGTCAGGATTTACAGATTCCAAGTAATCTTGAAGGCAAGCCGATAAAAATTTGCCTTTCCAGAAAATTTTTCCCAGCTCTACCCTTGATGGGTATTTGGAATGGAATGACCTATTCCAATATTGCTCGTCCTAAAACAAAATCAAATTGTTTTTGTAATATCATTACAGTTATACCATGTACAGTTATGTAATGTTGAACAGGAGAAATGCTTTAGGATGACACCACTCTACTTCTAGCTCTACCCTTGATGGGTATTTGGAATGGAATGACCTATTGCAATATTGCTCATCCTAAAACGAAATCAAATTGTTTTGTAATAATAATAACAGTTATACTATATACAATTATGTAATGTTGAAAAGGAGGACAAGATGACATCAATCTACTTCTTAATTGCTTCGTGAAGCGACTTGTTTTAAAAACGAAAGGATTATACTTAGTTTTGCATAATATGAACCTTAATGTAGGGTACACTGAACTTCAACTGGATATCCGCAGGGTATAAGTCCATCAATATATCGACGTCTTTTTGAAGGATTTTCTGAAGAGGATTGAGTTTGTTGAACATCCTGGACAGAACGAGAGCAGCGTAGAAAGTAAGTGGCTGAGGTGTAAAGTTATCATCCCATTCGAAGTCTTCAGCTCTGATTTTTCGAGGAGCCTCTGCAACCGAGTCACTCATAGTTGCTGGTGTGGAATACACCTCACGCGTATTCTTTTTCACTAAGTAAGGTATCTTCATGATTGTAGCTTTCTTTACTGCTTTTCTTTAATATTCGATAATAAATTTCTTTAGATTCTCTACAATACCGTGTAACGTGAATGTCACTTTTGATTTGTAATTTGACCACAGCATTTGACAATAATCATATTTTGCTTACTATCAAATGGCATTTTTGTTTGACTATCGATCTCCTTATAGAGTGACTTGTTGATTGAGTTCTGAAAAAAAAATGTGCCCTGTAGGCACATATTTTTTTAACAAACTTTTTATCAGAATAATTATATCATCACAATCAAAATTATTAAAACAACAATTTCACATCATGGCATGACTATTATTTGAGAACCTCATTTACAGACAATTCGTCGTTCGCATGACTAAAGTCCTAACTCATTTTTGAGCTGATTTGGGCTAGGACAACTACATTTTTCTATTCGCGATTCTTTACATTTTGTTGCATTTCAAAATTGTAAAGCGAGGTTTAGACTAACAATAAAACTTGCAGAAGGTGACTTGTGCATGCTATTACCACTGTGTAAATAGGTGTGGCAAGCTAATTTCTGCAAGTGTTGCAGCTTGCTGACCTTGCCACATGTGTAAACGCCAAAATATAGCCGCGGCAAGCTACTTCTGCAATTTTTTCAGATTGCAAAGCTTGCGAGTTTAGATTAGCAATAAAATTTGCAGAAATCGACTTCCTAAAGCGAGGTTTAGATTAGCAAGTTCTTCCTGCAATTTCTTGAGCGAGTTCTTGCTTTTATCTGTTTACATTACGTGCAATATTTGTAGCACAATTTACGGTCGCAAGGGACCCGAAAGATCTTCCTTGCAAGTTCTTGCCCGATTGCTTAGATTTACGATGATTTACAAGGATTTCTTGGGCAAGCATTCTCTGGTCCGTTTAGAATGCCTGCAATTTTTGTAACACAAATCGCTTTCGGAACTCACCAGCAAGATCTCGCCGATAAGTTTTTGCAAGACTGTTAACATTTTTACCAGCATTTCTACTCAATAATTATTGCCAACTGAGTGTCACTATATTATTTTTAAGTGTCCGTGCGATTTATCGAAACGTCAAAATGCCAAAATGATGACCGTTCTGTGGAACACCTTCTATGCTAAGAGGTCCCCCGACTGCCATATCAATTTATCTGTTTTAGTCTCGTTACCTAGATTTTTTGTTGGGGGTTTTTAAATTATTTGATCCTTTTCCAATTACTTACATTTAACTTTATTATTTTTTTGTGTCAGGGGTTTTTAAAATTTTTAATTTAATTTTATATTTCATGCTTTATAGAGGGACTCCTTAATTTTTGTATTTCATTTCTTTTATTTTCTTGCGTTTTAAGATTCAGGTAATTTGGTGTTTCATCAGGTTTTTATCCGTCAAAAAATTATTATTAATTTATAGTTGAAGAATAATTTTTAAGACTGAACAAATTTTTTTGTTTTATTATATCCTTTTTCTAGTTCTTCCTTTAGTTATTCAACTTTCGTACAAGTATTTCATAGCTATTAGATATCTTAGGTATTTCAGATCTAGTTTATAAAATGGGACTGCGACACTATCTGATGTAGAAATACCTACGCTTTTTAAGTAGGATAATTCCATTCGTAATAAAAATAGTCAAACTCAGCGGTCGTAGGTACCAGTCATCACTCCACTTTCCTCATCATTGTAGAGCATTGATCAGACAAAAAAATATTTTCAAGTTTTTAGTTTTCATTTCGTTAGTTAATATTCCTCATTCCCTTTCAATATAGTGTACATTATTCTACTTGTCAAGCCCTTGCATTTGCTAAAAATAAAAATATATAATTCGCCATTTTGTGGTGGCGGCCATCTTGAATTTGAAATTTCAAATAGCGTATAGTATTCTACTAGTCAAGCCCTTTCATTTGATACCCATATTGAGGCAGTTGTGAAAATAAAATGTAATTCGGCACTTTGTGGGGGCGGCCATCTTGGATTTGAAATTTATCATAGTGTATAGTATTCTACTATTCAAGCCCTTTCATTTGATACCCATATTAAGGGAGTTGTGAAAAAATATGTAATCCGCCATTTTGTGGCGGCGGCCATCTTGGGCCGATTTTCATCAAACATAGCTAAGAACACTCCCGACTAATTCACCTTTCAAACAAAAAAACAAAATCAAAATCGGTTCATCCGTTCGGGAGCTACGATGCCACAGACAGACACGCACACAGACACGTCAAACTTATAACACCCCGTCGTTTTTGCGTCGGGGGTTAAAAAAGTACGGGCGCGAAATGAAATTGTGGCGCTAATAGAAAAGTATGAACAGCACAGATCATTGGGCTGGAATCATATGCGAAATCTTGCTGGTAACTTCCGAAAGCGACTTGTGTTACAAAAATTCCAGGCAATCTAAACGGACCAAAGAATGCTTGCCCTAGAAATCGTTGTAAGTCATCGCAAATCTAAACAATCGGTCAAGAACTTGCAGGGAAGATCTTGCGGGTCATTTGCGACCATAAATTACATTACACATTATTGTTTACATTACTGCAATATTTGTAGCACAATTGTGCTACAAATATTGCAGTAATGTAAACAGACAAGCAAGAACTCGCTCAAGAAATTGCAGGAAGAACTTGCTAATCTACACCTCGCATTTTGAGATCCAAATAACATAGAGGTACGACGGTTAGTGAAAAATATAAAGAATCACGAATAGAGAAATGTAGTTGTCCTAACTCAAATCACCAACAAATGAGAAAAATGAGATATGACTTTTAGTCATGTGAGTAACAAATTGAGAGCTCATTGAAACAGCAATCCCGTGGGGCGTGTTTAATGTGTAGTATCATTTTTCCGTACTACAACAATAAACCTAACAAATATTGAATATGACGCACCACACGTCAACTAGAACAGTCCATAACTATATAGATACCTACTTTGTAAATTAACAGTACAAAGTTCACCATAACATAACATAAATAAGAAGTCGGGTGTTTCCGTGAGTCTTCGTGTAAGCTCGGATCAAAACAAAGCTAGCAGCGCGCCCGCGCCGCTCCGCATTCACTGTTTAGTTAGTTTGTTACCGTGTCATATCATACTGTATTATCGACCGGCGTGCGCGACTCTTGTCATTGGCAACACATTTTTTATTTAAAATACAAGTTTATAACTCAATTTGTTTCTTGTTTTATAATTAAAAGCGTAACATAAAATGGATTCTGAGAGGAAAAATTCGGCCCAAAACAGTAATACTTCTCAAGTTTCGACTTACAACCCGTGGAATTTGTTATTTAGCCCAAGAAACCGCACTAGTAGTGAAACCAGTGTCAGTTCCAATACTTCTCAAAGTAGTCAACAAGGTAAGTCCGTTTATTTTTATTTAATATTACTTATAGCTTTATTAATTCTTTGGGATCTTCCACGTGTACGTTTACCATCATATTGCACCCACCTACAATGTAAGTAACAGATTCTTGAGTTGATTCTCTTCTCTTTGTGGCTTTACCACGTCTTTACCATAACAAATTCATCTCCGGCAACTCGGCAAGCCACATGGAAACAAAAACAAAAAAAAAACGAGGTGTTGGATGGTCTTGACGTCGTCGGAGGCACGTCACGTCGCGTAGTAACTATGCATATAAAATAAAAGTAAGGTTAGCAGGCGGAGAATGGAAACCGGTTGCCTTGTTTGTTTGTCAACTGTACGCAGATCTTTAATATTCAGGACAATCTAAACAGCTTATGTACTCAAATCAAGGATTTATATAAATGAAACTTAATTTATGTAACACTTGTATTATTACCATATATATATAATACGAAATCTGTTTTGCTTCTGAACCACTTTCTAATTGGGCCTATGAATGTCACCAAGATGATCACTTTAATGAGAACGACCGATGGTGTGGCTTATTGATAAAAAACAGGAATATCATTTACAAATTGCAAGAATATTGTTTTTTTAATAACTTGGACCATGAGCAGTTTTTATTTGTATGATTTATAATCCCAAAGCAAATAAGCATTTCGCTTTTTATTATTGTGCATAATTTACGACATACTGGCTTTCGAATTTGAACATTACCTAACTTGCCTTCTGTATTTTGTTGCTGATTATGTACTAGTTGCGCCACGTGGTTTCACCCGCGTAAATGTCGATCCCATGGGAATATCGGGATAAAAAGAAGCCTATATGTTAATTCAGGGTGCCAGCAGCTACCTCCATACAAAATTTTATCAAAATTGGTCCAGCCGTTTGAGCGTGAAGAAGTAACAAACATAAACACACACACACACACCCCAACTCACAAACTTTCGCCTTTATAATATTAAGTGTGATATTTGACCGTTTCAGTACAAGACAAAGGATGTCTGTACTGTTTTGTTTTGTACCTGAACCCAGTTATTTTTGTCCGACTGTTCGCAGCATATGGTAATGTCATGTGTTTCGTGGCATCAATATGGGATGCCATTGGCACGTCTTTGTGCAAAGGTTCAAGTAATTTTATGTAACTAATCCCCACCTCAATTAGAATTCTCTATGCTAATATAGATATTATTCAACACACGAATTCTCAACGCAGCGAGCCAGGAAATATTATAATGGCTAGTTTTTTTCTTTAATTACTTTTAAATTATGTCGCCATGACCATTAGGTAATATTACGCAGATTTCAAGTTTGCAACATAATTTTTACCTTCCGCCTAGGAACAACCGGTCTTGGAACAAAATTGCTTTTTTATCCAATGGCGATTATATTCAATTATTCATGTTAAAAAAATTTTTTTTGTTGATATTTCAGTTTATCTACTTCGCAATTTTTTTTTATTCAAAGATGATAATTTTAATAGATAACAAGGTTACAAGAAGGCAAAATGTCAATGCGGTTAATGATAAAGGAGTAATAAATAATACCTACCTATTATTTGAAATGGCTAAAAAACCAATATGTAGGTAGCTTATTTGCGAACATAAAGTACAGCCATAGAGCCTAATTAAAGTGTAAACAATTATCCTTAACAATTGTTTTGAACAAAATATTTCCTTTGAATTCATAATCAGACATGCTCTAGACAAAAACAAAAAATACACTGCTAATGCGTATTAAACTGAGATAAAAAGAGAAACGATAACACTTATCTGAAGCTAACAAGTGGAGTAAGTAGGTAATACCAAAATTCAATGTCAACTCACCAACGATATATCCGCGCTCATAGCCGAGGCCACAGCAAATATACTAATCAAGACGTAGGTACCCAATCAATAAACCGAGAATTTCTTGGTATCCATTTGACTTGAAATAACCCTACAAGTGCTACTTTCAATAGAAAAATAACCGGCGGCTAAAGACCGGATCATCAAGCCCGGCTATTTATAGCCTTTTTACTTTCAAATCTACCAATACTTTAAGCGTCGCAAACGCTTTTCCTTCATCAATATTTAGATAAACAATTATAGGTAGTACGTTTTCTAGGTATAGACTAAACAAGTATTAAGTGTATGGGGAAGGTCCCCAGATGATATTTTTTTTATGTGAAAATGCTTTATCAAGTTTGTCATCATTTTAGAGGCTAGAATCTGATCATCTTCCTTAAACATCAGTCATGTTTTGGACATGATTTTAGAGGCGAAAGGATTTGACCTAGAAGTGAACGGTTCTGTCAGTTTCGCTAAAGACATTACAGACATCAAAACAGAAGACCATGAAAGAGATATAAACAAAACTGTAAACACAACCATTCATTGTAAACAAAAAAATATAGATTTCCAGAAGCTTCTGGAAATTTATAAATTTTTAACGATATATTAAAACAAACTTTAAAATATGATACTATCAGGTATTGCCTAATATTGGTTTTATTGATAAACAAAAACACTAAAATAGACGCATGACATCATTCTATGATTACATCGCTTTGTTCGACAGAACAAAAAGTGTTGACCATTATTATAACAAAACTTGAACGTTAGAACATCCCACGAGCTCAATCCTACATTTGTACAGCCGGAACTTTATTGTACGTTAATTTTAGTATAGGAAATGAATGAGTTAGAAGCATTAGCATAAACGTTCAAAACAAGCAAAAGTGTATCCAAGCGAGAGTTTAGACAAGTGACTACGTGGCCGACGTCAGATAGGACGTCCCCGAATCTCGGGACTAAAACACTACTAAAATACTTTAAAGTCTTGCTATCCTGCTCACTCAACAAATGCCATTCTTTGGGGATTTATGGATTTTTATGTCCCAGTGATATCCGTTTTTATTACATTTTGCATACTGGTTAACATCGTAGAGCTACATGCGTCATCGAAATCTATATATAATTATATAAAATTCCAAGTCCTGACTCATATATCAACGCACAGCCTAAGCCGCTGGTCCTAGAGACATGAAATTTGGAGGGTGTGTTCTTTGTGAAGAGTAGGTATCCAATAAGAAGGGGTTTTTGGAAATTCAACCTTTAAGGGGGTGAAAAGGGGGGATTTTGTTTGTATGAAAAATCTTATTCCTTGAGTTAATAACCTTGAAACTTAGTACAAATACTTATCTAAGTATGATATTTTTGTTTTTTTGTTTTTGTAAACTACCCCCTGTAGGGTGATTGGGAGGTGTCAAAGTTTGTATGGAAGAATTTTAACGCGCTGTCCGATTAACTCAAAACTCATTTAGGTATACTTAAGAGCAAAAATAAAGAATACCGTGTATCAGGCTTTTTCAAAAATCGTGGCTTAATTAACCTCACAGAGGATTTAGGGGTGATAAAGTTGATAGGTTAGAAAAATATGTAACCCACTGTCGGATTAACTTGAAACTCAGTACTAGTAAAACAAAAAACAAAAAAGTATGTGTTTTAGGCTTTATCAAAAATCGAATCCTACCAAGGTGGAAAAGGATTAACTTCCTTTATTAACTCGAAAATGGGTATGGGTCGAGTCAAGTTACATCCCAAACAAAAATTCTACCTCTGTGGGGCTGACAAGCAGGGATACAGTTAATTTGAAAAATCTGATCCCTTTTATCTACATATAAACTCAAAAATTTACCCGAAAACTTATTTGTCTAAATAAATTATAAAGATCATAAACATTTATTTTCGAAATTTTTAGAAAAATGAACGAATTTCAAGCGGACGAAGTCGCGGGCAGAAGCTAGTAAAAATATATAGGTAACAGTGACCTTATTTGCATTAAGATTTTATTGAACACATGCGAAAAGCAAACAAAACAAAATATTCGAATAAACATTCGAGGCACCTAGATGTCAGTTGGACCATCTAGCAATGTCATTAGTTCAACACCCCCGGATATAATGACTGTAACCTAACGATATATTGAAAAAAATTAACATGGGCCCATGTTTAATTTTATCATTACATCTAAGACCATACCTACCTTCTAAAAAGTTTCAAGGGTGAAAAACCAAACTAAGAATTATGACTTTTCACTTTCTAAAATTGTCTTTCTGAGGTCCTTTGGAAATAAATATCCATATTGATACTACTAAGTAGGTATATCCTTTCATCGCGCGGTTCATGTTCAAAGTCATTATGGCCATAATTGTTTCAAGATAAGTGTTGCTAATGGAACTGTTTAATACAGGGAACATGCTTTGCTACCCAAACGATGTTGAAATCGTCTTATGATAATAACTTAAATAACTGTGGTTTATCATTGCAGGTACTCAATTCGGGGCACTGCAGAGGCGAACGAGCAAAAACGAAGAATATCTGTGGATGATGTAAGTAAACTGATATTTCACGTAGCGTTACGTTTTTTTTAGGGTTCCGTACCACAAAAGGAAACAACTTGTTGTCCGTCTGACTGTCTGTCTGTCTAAAGACCCCTTTATGCCAGAAACGCGTGGAGGTATCTAGTTGAAATTAAAACCGTATATTCAGGTCTAAAGTCCCTTAAAGCTGTGAAAAAATCAAACATCTATAGTAACGCAAAAAAAAGATACGGCCGTTTATGCCGCAAAAAGTATATTTCGACTCTCAAGGGAATTAAAATTTATTGGGCACTTCCCGTTGACCTAGAATTATGAAATTTGGCAACAAGTAAGATCATGTAGCACAAGTAAAAGAAACAATCCGAAAACCGTAAATTTGTACATAGATTTAAAAAAAATCCCGTGTTAAACTATTTACATACCTACAAATTTGTACGGAATCCTCGGTACGCGAGTCCATCTCGCATTTGACCTGTTTTTTTTATTGTGATACCCAATGTGATAATGTAAAGACTTGAGTCACGCCACGATTCAGAAATACGTTTCGAGTTTTTGATCCAAGAAAGCTATTGGAGATGAACGCAAAATAATAAGCAAACTATTCCGTTTTGCGTGCAGTTTTACAACATAATATATGATGACAGATGGCCTGCGGTTTACTTACATAATATCAAAATTGGTAACCCCTAACCCATATCTTTTGCGTAACAAGTTACGTGGAAAAGAAATCAGCACTAAGCGCGGTGATGGAATCAGCAGGTGGTGAATTTTTGTTTGATTCCAAGAGGAATCAAACAAAAATACAGCGCACTAAGCGCGTAATCTTTTAGATCAGATTTATTTAGACGAGTGGTGCTAGATAGATTGAAAGAAACACTCACTCAAACCACTCACTCACTCAATCACTCAAAACCACTGAAACCGCTGACCAAATATGAAATGCTCATTTGCAGAAGCGATTCAACATGAATGGAATTTATTGACCAACCTATCAATCAGTGTTATATTTTCATTTATTTTTGCCACGAATAGCTTTTAACCGTATATTTAACTAGCTGTGCTCGCGATTTCAAATTATTTTGAAAACAACAAAACTTAGATTTAAAACAAATTTAATTTCATTTGTTTTCATTTTTTTGCGCGGAACCCTAATTATTTTTCTAAAATAAAAGTAGTCTCGTCAAAATCGGTCCAGCCTTTTCTCCTAAAAGGCTGGACCGATTTTGACGAGACTACTTTTATTAGCCGGAACAAACAGACATAGGTACAAACAATTTAAAAGTGTTTTTTTTTATAAGTACGGTTTATACTTTTATATGAATTTAGTAAACTAGTAAAAAACTATTATTTTGAAATTACAAACAGACATTTCAATTTTATTTATGTACATATATAGCTGTACCTATACGAAGATTAAAAATTCCAATCATGGTTTACCTATCATGATTGCCCAAAAGATAAATTAATTTAAAGATATCGAATGGACACGCAATATGTAAGCAACTACATATAACTTCCAAGGTGAACGACTTTTGTCCTCACTCGAGCGTTTAAAATTGAATGATATATTTTTAAAAGCTTGCTCTCAAGTATTTACGAATGAAGAAGATGGATGCTCCAATGTTCGTGTCATTATACTTGAAAGACTGCAGTATCAAGTTCTTATAAAGTGTTCGGTATCAGGTTTATCTAGACTTTGTCACCTAATCTCCATAATGATCGGGCCTTAACGGGATTTTCACAATCGTAAACTTAGATCTTTATTATTACATCATTTACATGCAATGCACGCACATTAACATTTAAATATCAAGCAAAAATAAAATTATGCACAAAATACCGGCTTTTTTGCCTATTATGAAAACTTTGAATGTAGATCATTACACTGTAACCCCTTACTAATAAACGTATTATATCAGATGAATAGTTACACACCGATTTCTCTCTTTCAGTCGTCAGTAATTTGATTTTCGCACTATACGTTTTCACTATACGTCTGTGTGGTGCCGGACTCGTCTGTGTGGTGCCGGACTCGTCTGTGTGGTGCCGGATACGTCTGTGTGGTGCCGGACTTAAAGAATACCACCACCCCTTACTTCCCGTGGGTGTCGTAAAGGGCGACTAAGGATCGTACCGGAGAATGAGCAGCAGCGTTCTCTATGTATCCCACCATCATACCATACTGCGATTGCCAACCCGCCTGCCAAGCGTGGCGATTATGGCAAACCCTCCCAAAATTGGGGGAGGCCTATGTCCAGCAGTGGACGTCTATCGGCTGAAACGACGACGTTTTTAGTAACGTTTATTAGTAAGGCGGTAAAAATAACAGTACCAAAATCACACATGGTCTACTGTACATACGTCACTGTTATCACGAGACAGGAGAACGTATTAAATAATAATGGTAAATGAAAATGCAACATTGATTAAACCTATATTCATGCAAAATCCCGAGTGCAGCGGTGCGTATCGCTAATGTAATTTACAACAAGAACACAAAGCCTCCTTTATAAGCCGGTCAACATGTTATGCAAACGACAATGCACAAGTTCATAACATTTTTGCTGTGAATATGTTGACAAAACAGGATCGGTAACTTTTTCGTTTTTGTGTAATATAAATAGGTAGGTACGTAAAATATATTTCGTTGGAGTGACAGAGACTTCGTTATACTCTTTGTTTATCATTTTCAAGATACAAGGAAATACCTACCTTTATCCTGAAACTAGAGTAATTTACTTCAGGGAAAGTAAATAGGACAAAAATAGCATGAGGCACCTACCTAGGTACTTCATAGAGCCTGCAATCTAAAAATGTATCACTTCTGAAAGAAACAATAGGTAAAGCCCACTTAATGCATTGTTAGCTGCATTACTGGTTCTTTTTAACACTCTAATGATGAGTGGCAGTATTAATGAGTCCATTGAGGGCACAGGTCAGCACTTTCAAACAATGATGAATAATCGTTTATTACTTTCATATGTTTAGTTGTAGACAGAGACTTCGTTTTACTCTATGTTTATCCATTTTCAAGATACAAGGAAATACCTACCTTTATCCTGAAACTAGAGTAATTTACTGCAGGGAAAGTAAATAGGACAAAGTAGCGAGAGGCATCTACCTACTTCATATAGCCTGCAATCTAAAAATGTATCACTTCTGAAAGAAACAATAGGTAAAGCGCACTTAAAGCATTGTTAGCTGCATTACTGGTTCTTTTTAACAATCTAATGATGAGTGGCAGTATTAATGAGTCCATTGAGGGCACAGGTCAGCACTTTCAAACAATGATGAATAATCGTTTATTACTTTCATATGTTTAGTTGTAGACTACCTGCTCATAATGTTCCATAATGGTTATTAAGAATCATCATAAGCACACATTAGAAAAGGCGGTTACCTTGTCTAATGTGTTCATAAAACAATTACTTTTAAGAACCAAAACTCTGTTATAATCCCGTAGGTAAACCTGACCATTGTGTCACAGAAATGGCTTTAGGATTAAATTAACATCAGCGATAGCAATAATCCGTCCCCTAAACGACCCTAATACTGAAGGATTTCCTGACCTAAATATACGTCACCTGCTTCATAAATATTATTCCATCTTAAAGTAAACCGTAAAGAAAAATCACGGATTGCAAAAGACGAGCTTATTAGCAATAATGGTAGGTCTCGAAGGTCGTCCACATTTCTGCAGCTGGTGTTGCTGTCTCACGTTGTTATGGAGGCCTCAATGTGTGAGAAGGAGACGCGGTTAGTTGTTGGTCGGCTTCCCCTCTCGCTGATGTCGAAACCTTCGGTTGCATGCGCTCGCGCTGGGCGCTGCGCCGCGGAGCATTGACGACGGTGCGCAAACGCCGAACGAACAGTTAGACCACAACACACTAATAACAGTGCTCTTGTTAAAAAGTGACAGTGAAATGAGAAAAACACGTGTCCCGAGGTAGCCGGTGACACAACCTGCGCTGACATCTGCTTCGGTTAGTTTTCATGCTATTTACCTATTTACTTCTGAAATAAGTATTGTGTTCTTCATGTATCGCAGTTTTTAATTTAAAAACAAAGAAACATGAAGTAATGACTGCTCATAATGATACCTACGTTATAACCGGTCTGACGTATGTTTATTATAGTCTTTTTGCCGGTTATAAGTGAATAAATTATACGAGTTTAGTTTGTTTTTGTCATTTACAAAAGTTATCTTGAAATAGATGAACGTGTGTAGTCAGTGTTTGAAGAAAAATCAATTTTTCCTTCTTCTTCAAGTGTAGTGTTAAACATAGATCTAACCAGGTACGTACTGAAAACAGTAGTGTAAAACCTGTGACATTTGTAACGTTTCTATTCGCTGTTAGTGGTATTTGTTCTAAACATAGGACGTTGCAATATTACACCGGTTCCAAAACGTTTCCACATATTTCTCGTTACGGGCGTGTATCTCAAGGTAAACTGATACATTTGTGTATATACCTATCTACCTACGCAAGTATAATATATGTTGTTCTTGACACTGTTTTTATTTACCCTATGAGATAATCTCTGCCTGGCACTCACATTTGAAACAAATCTGGTACCTAAATAAATTACTCTAACATTAACTTTGCAATTGTTCCATAAATATGAATGCCATTGATTTAGTTTAAAATAAAGCTAATAAACTCTAGAATTCACTAAAGTTCGATTTTCGTAATTAATTATAACTGAAAAACTCAATTAAAACATTATTTAATTGAATGTCAAACTGAACTCCCCACAATGGACTTCTAGATTAATGATTTAGCTAAACTTAATATTTATGTGGCATCTTTAACATTGTTTTAAAGGAGGTACCTAGTTCAACATTACGCTCGTCATTCCATAAGGAGTAGTGCAGAGATGTGTAAGTACCTTATGTTTAAGTCCTATGTAGAAGAGGGCGAATCTACTGCCAATAACCAGGGACATATTCAGAATTTCCAAATGGAAATACGGGGTTCAAACAAAGGTCTGGAATTGCGCTTGCGACTAACACGCTGACGAGTAGTAACGAGGCAGGGTACTTATTCATAAGGACATACGTTTTTAAATGGTTTGCCTTATGTAGCTGTGTTCACAAGTACCTACCTAGGTAAATACGTGCAAGATTGGCTTACCAATTGCAGACATTGAACTCTCGAGCTAACCACACTTTGTATCCTTGTGCATCATCCACTTGACTGCAATCTGTACTCATACCTTATCTTTGTAGAGGACATAAAATGGATAGACTATTCCAAAGCAGACAGATTTTATAGCTGTCAGTAAAACTGAAATCAAGACGTAAAATAGGATAAAACTAAACTTTAGTGTTCACTATTTAAATCAATCGCAGTAGAAGTGGAAAGAGGGAAGCCCTTTGCCCTTTAGTGGTACAACACAGGCATAAAAAAATTAAAAAAACCCACACGAAGGGTTGCGTACCACAAGGCAAAAACGGCGAAAGAAACACATTTGTTGTATTGTATGTATAAAAACCTTAAATATTTATTTTATTCTGTTTTTGTTATAGCGGCAACAGAAATACATAATTTGTGAAAATTTCAACTGTCTCGCTATCGCGGTTCTTGAGATACAGCCTGGTGACAGAGAGACGGACGGACGGACAGACAGACGGACAGACAGCGAAGTCTTAGTAATTGGATCCCGTTTTTACTCTTAGAGTACGGAACCCTAAAAAGAACAAAATAAATGGAAACATAAGTCTTGTATTTGAAGTTTTCTATAAACATGCTTGCCGTTACAGCCCCGTTTTAAAATTTCACCTGTATTTACCTACTCAATACCATAAACGGACTTTGAAACGCGTAGGTACCGCCTAATAAGTCCTTTGAAAAACTTTTGAAGGCAATCTTGCTTCAAAAGGCGGAAATTATTGGGTTTCCTATACGAGGTTATGAAGACTGCGTGATTGAATTTGATATTGCCGAAGTAATATTACAGGAATGAAAAATATACATATTCTATTCCCAATTGATTTCTTCATAAATATCTTTTATTTTAGCCCTGCGTTATAATAACGAATTTAACCCAAAAATTCTGCAAAACAGAAGTTTGCTGCAAGTGTCAACATGATTACTTGCCACATCATCATCATCATCATCATTTCAGCCGAAAGACGTCCACTGCTGGACATAGGCCTCCGCCAAAAGGGGGGGGGTTTGCCATAATCGCCACGCTTGGCAGGCGGGTTGGCGATCGCAGTATGGTATGGTGGTGGAATGCATAGAGAACGCTGCTGCCCATTCTCCGGTACGCCCCTTAGTCGCCTTTTATGACACCCACGGGAAGTATGGGGTGGTGCTTTTCTTTAAATCCGGCACCACGACTGCGTACATAAAAATTCAAAGTTCTGACTGACTGACCGATATATCAACGCACAACCTAAACCGTTGGTCCCTAGACACATGAATTTTGGAAGAGAAAAAAAAAATTGGATCCACTAAGAAAGACCTTTTCGAAATTCCACCCCTAAGAGGGTGAATGGGGGGTGAAATTTCACGCGGACGAAGTCGCGGGCAGAAGCTAATATTTTATAACTCGTGTCTGTGTCACATTCATTACCTAATATTAGTTGTTTTATGACTTTGACGAGTTCAAAGTAAAATAACGTCGTACGAAGTTTGAGTTCATAGAAATAATTATTATAATTTCAAGAAGACTTTGCTTGACACATGAGTTCACATGACTGACATGACTCTTGGTAAAGTTTTAGCTCCTCATTCTTATGATCTTTAGAAACAGAGTGACTATGTTAATTAAAAAAGTATAATTATCCTGTAATGGTCCCACTGCTGGGACACAGGCCTCCTCTATGTTAGAGGGGGCTACAAACCAATACGCGGGCCCAGTGTGGGTTGGTGGATAAGGTACAATCAAAAACATAAGGTGCAATCTTTATTTAAGTTCAAATGGTTGCACTACAAACATACGGCATACAATTCCAATTAATCATTTGCATTAATGCACGTCATCACTATCCGCCACGACACATGACACACGACACACCTACTTAAGGCATTAACCATTGTGATTAATTCGAAGTAATGTGCAAAATGCGTAGTAAAATAAACGAAGATAATCATGTCAAACATGGTGTTGCGCAATTATGACCTTGACTCCACGACCTCTATGCTCCATGGCCTTAAAGACATGTCAACTGTCAAACAAACGGACCTGTCAAATAGTTGCACGTGTCATACGTCATACCTTACATGTATGAGGTGTGTATGAATCAAGCACACAAGACCTTGTAAAACTTGATGGCATTGAAGTTAAAGTACGTAATGAAATAGAAATGTCAATATGGTGTAATTTTACCATGAACTATGTTTGAGATTGATCGAAGTTAGCAAGGTGAAAAATACGTAATTAATCTGGTGCATTATAAAATAAATAAACAAATAACTAGATATTCATGTAGATATTGTAGTACACACGACGACATATCAAGCCATACATTTCCAGATTTAGCTGACCTCGTATGACGCTTTTTGTACAACAATTCATTAGTAAAGTTACCCCGGTTAGGAAAGCCTGAAAAGGAACACTGTTGACACTGTGCTGTATTCTGTAGATGTTAACTTGACATCCTGTTACAGTGGTTACAGTCAGCAATAGTACTTATGTTGTGTCTGATGTGTTGTCTGACCAAAGTAATCTAGTTCAGTTCTATTTCTTCTCTAAAATACAGACGTGCCAGCGTGTCACTGGCACGTCTGTATTTTAGATCTTGTTGGCCAAAAACTTCGCCACTTCCATGGCGTCTTCGAACTTGTTAACAAATCTTAATAGTCAACCTTTGTAGGTAGATAGGTAGACCTACAAAAGTTTTCAGACGCGAGTTAATTTTCCCAGAATTTAGGCCTAATTCTTTGTTGGAAATAATGGCTAAAATAAAACCATGAATGATTTCTTTTGTAGAAACATTAATTTTGTAAGATAAATATCTAGTGTAATGTAATTTAAAGTGTTGCTCGCATGTAATATACTTACACCATAATAATGTGTGTTCAAATTGAGAAGTGTGACCGAGTTTACACAATAGCAGAGCAAACATCATGTAACTCATTTGTTATCTTAAAAATAGATATAATTCTACGAAGTATCCAAAGTTATAATAAGTTAAGTTATAATGGAATGATAAAATACGGTAAATAAGTTAAATAGGTAGGTACTGTTTTGTGTTGAGATAACACGAAAAAATAGAATATCGTTAATCAACGAGGATACCTTTCGCTTATGCAGTCCTCACGTGTGCAGACAAGACATGCGGTGCAAGATTGGAGGTGAGCCATTGTCTGTGGAGAGACGCCACTTATACACCGGAGATCTGGGGGCCTAAAAAGGCCACTTTGGAGAATCATAAAAGGATAACATTATGAATTATAAAATGGCGAAGACAGTCCGTGTTTTTTTTTTCGCTGCACTACGTAGGTACAATCAAAGAGATTGATTGGGATTGGATTTGGATTGGGTTGATTGGTTTTTAGCACAGACAACACAAAATAACTGAAAAATGCTTCACCGCTTCACCAATGGGATTTGGTACGATTAACGTAACAGTTAACTGTCCATTATGTTATTCTTTTATGATTCTGCCAAAGTGGCCTTTTTAGGCCCCCTGAGCCTTCCATGTTCCCCACTTGTGGAGATCATCCTTGCTGCGGCCTGTTCGGGTACGACTACGAAGTGATGTATGTGTAGTGTATAACTAATTCTGTTTCGTGTAGTAAACGGTCAAGTCATCGTCAGAGGACGCAGATTGTGACTAGCAGACTGTATGACTTCGGAGTTTTTAAAACTTTAGGTAGGTAATATTTGATATCGCATAGGTCATCATTCATGATAGAGTTTTATCAATAAGTTTAAGAGCTGATTAATATCGCTCAGTGGTCTGATAACTTTACAAGGACATTGGAAATGCCTTTGAAAAATCCCGTTCATAAATTAAAAATTAAACGAAGTTTTTTTTTTAATCATAGGTACTTAAGTAGCTGATTCTTTGTTGTAGGTATTTGTTATTCAAAACAAGCGATGCGTTATAGTACCTAGTCTTAACAACTTTTATTTGTAATTTGAAGATAAAAGACAATTGTTATTAAAACAATTTCATTCAACACAGCAGTCGGAGTGATACCACAGGGGTTTGACCGCTGATATCAGTACAAATAACACGTAATCAACTTTAAACAGTACTCTTTAGTGTTATGAGTGTATAACTGATAAAGTGATAAGTGACAAGTCTGTGCCTACCTACCTGTTGTATCATGTTATCAAGTCACACGACCAAAACAAATACAGTTTTCATACATACATAAATTCACCTCACCTTCTGCCCAAGGGGGCAGGCAGAAACGACATAAGGCCTGCACCACATGTTATGATGCTTGCATACTACTTTTGTTTCGTTTACGTTCATACATAAACGAAACAAAAGTATGTGTGGTGCCGGACTTAAAGAATAGCACCACCCCATACTTCCCGTGGGTGTCGTAAAAGGCGACTAAGGGAGACCGGAGAATGGGCAGCAGCGTTCTCTATGCATACCACCACCATACCATACTGCGACCGCCAATCCGCCTGCCAAGCGTGGCGATTATGGCAACCCCCCCCCCCCCCCCCAAATTGGGGGAGGACCAGCATATGTCCAGCAGTGGACGTCTTTCGGCTGAGATAATGATGATGACGTTCATACATTAGCGGGGCAAATGCTTAACAGTAGGAATGGGTTCCACTTTGACAATTCAATAACATTCATTGCGTTATTTAAGTGGTTGAGCTAATATATGTTTTTTATCTCCACCAATTTCAATCATATACATAAATTAAGTTGACAGGTATTTCGGCAAAATTTTGTAATATATGAAGCAATGGATGAGCAATATACTTCAAAATGATTGAAATTATGATTGATAGTATGTTACGCAATTAGGGGCCTGGGTGCCTAAAAAGGCCACTTTGGTAGAATCATAAAAGGATAACATAATGAACAGTTAACTCGTATCCAATCCCATTGGTGAAGCATTTTTCAGTTATTTTTTTTTTGTCTGTTCTAAAATACCAATCAATCCAATCCCAATCTCTTTGAATATACCTACGTAGTGCAGCGAAAAAAAGAAAAACACGGACTGTGTTCGGCATATTATAATTCATAATGTTATCCTTTTATGATTCTCCAAAGTAGCTTTTTTAGGTGATCAAATACAGTTTTCAGTTCTTACAGAATTGTTTAATAGCTATGGCATTGAATTTTCTGCTTTAACGCGTCTCAGGCTTGTGTTACTAATTTAATTCGACGTGCTACGGGTAACCTTTGATTTGCATGCTTTAACGTATAAAAAATGTAAACAAACAAAGAAATTTATAATTTCGATGTGGTGACAAATAACAAAACATATTGCTGTCACTGTACTTATAACATATTGCTGTCTGTACTTGCATTCTTAGTATCTGTACATATTAGAAATTAAAGTCACTGTGTAACCGCGGTGTTCTTTTAAACTGCGCAACAGATTTTGGTACGGTTTTCATCATAATTTAGAAAATTTATTCCGTAGGTTTATGTATATGTGTCGCAGCCAACTGTTTAAATTAGCCGTTTAGTTGATCACAGTTCTAACCTAACTTAATCCATTTAGTCGGGGTGCTCTGGCTTAATTACTGCGACCAATTCGGCTCTCGCGTGATTGGTTACAGTTCCCACCTAAACTATAATATTGAATTTAATTCAGGCCGTTAGTTGAACTGCCGCCATTTAATTTATTTATTTATTTATCCTCCTGCTGGAACGCCATACAGCAATTACACCAACGGAGCAAAAAATTACTTAATGTGCTTATCCATCCTGTGCGCGGTGGACATCGAACGGGCGGCGCGATGGAACACGCATGCTTACACAGCGTCAACTCCACAGTTCCATTGGTACTCCATCCAAATTGCGCACATTCTTTGCAACTTTTGAGACTGAATGAATCTTTCAAAATAAATATATGTTTTTTGTAAAAACGGAAAATTTTGATGTGTCGTCCTGCCTGACAGTTGACAGTTGTTAATGAAAAGGCTAGGCTGTTAACTAAATGGCTAATTAAACCATTTGGCTGCGACAATGCATAGTTTTGAAGATATCATATAGGCATCTCAATGTCATTGATAAATACGGGTAATTCATTTTCATTCAAACCAATCATATTTAAATCTAAGAAAATGCGACTATGTCATATTTCACGTAAGGGTGTTTCACATCAATAATCGTCACTGTCGAATTATTTTGTATGAAAAATGAAAACAAAAAAAATTATAATTGAAAAATAATTCATATGCCAGTTGATTCTTTGATATGGTCTCATTCATACCCTAGAGTTATGGGATTTAAAAAAACACCTTGTATAATAATTCAAATATATAGATAATTCCTACTGCTTGGACAAAGGCCTCTCGGTGAGACAAACTAAAAATAAAGAAATCTCGATTTTTTTGTGAAGTCGTAGGTAATAACCGTGTTCAGCAGAGGCCTGTCGCTAGTAAACAATAATTATAGATACCAAGTTAACGATCGGTGTACACCAACTTTATAATACATAATTGAACGTTGGCATGACTTAAACAAAGCAGAAGCAGTTAACGAAACAGAACCAAATCCATCTGTTTAAAAAAAAGTGGATCGATTGTTAAAAACCGTAGAAAGTTGGTGCCCTCAACACGAATGCGCCAATTAGGTACAGCCAGGTACCAATTACATAGTTAATCAACACATTAATGTTTAACAACAATCCGAAATCGAATATCAATCGTAAGTTGAGTTGTATTTGTTCTACATAATCCACTGTTAATACGCTACCAATTTAAAATATTGAAATACATAGGTACAACATTATTTTTAGTACCTATATGCGAAACTCGAAACACGTGTCCAGTATTTTTATGTAAAGAATCTATGTACAGAATTTCAAACCTGTATCATGAAAAATCACAAAGTTATAAGCTTGTTAGTTACCTGTTTGTCCGTACAAAAACATGCTCACCCGCGCCGCTCGCGCCGCGCCGTCTTGCGCTCATTGATAATAGTACCTAGGTACCTACTGTTCGGCGCGGGGATTGTATAACCTCCTTAGTTTCGCTCGGTGTCCAACTTTTAACCTTTTTTTAAATATTTTTGGGACAAAATATAACATGGAGTAAAAATTATTGGAATTGATTCAGTTACTTATTCTGAAAAAACTATAATCGGGTTTCGCATAAACTAAAAATAACGTTGTATATTATGTCAAGTACCTTTAACAGTCAGTATTTCTGATTGCCTGTGATGATTTTAAAGACTTAGGGAGGGCTGATTTTTCAATCTACAGATAGATTTTATTCGTGGAATAAAATTGACGTCTGACAGATTTTGTATGGAAAAACTGTCAAAATTCAAAATTATTTCGTGGATAAAATTATCTGGCATTGGGAAAATTAGCCCTAAAAATTATGTCATATTGTTAAGTAACTGATCCCTTGTTGATACATAGTTTGAATAGTTTTTATTTGGGAGCTGACAATGATTTTCTTGATTTTATTTATTTCTGTTGCGTTTCACACATTTTGATAGTCGGCCCTTGTGGCTTTGCTTACATCACAAGTGTCTTAATATGTACGTTGTAGTTTTTTCGAAAGTAGGTACCATACCTGAAAAAGATAGAAACCATCCAGTAACTTCGTGAAACGACATTAATTTTACCTTCTAAATAAATAAATAGTTAATAAAAATATTTATTGCAAACCACTAGATCTATAAAAAGACACAATAAAAAAGTTGATACAATAAAAATGGCATACTTAATACATAGGTACACACTTTACGTTAATTACTTTTGCACAGTAAAGCCTTGAAACCGTTAATTTGTGTTGTTTTTGTTTAATACAACGTTAAGTGCTACAAATGGATTAACCGTTAAACTCCCATTCAAGTTCTAACAATAAAACTTTACGAAAAGAATCCGTGAATTATATAACAAATGACATTTACGGCGACCTTCTAAGTTCTGCGCCGAATTACAAACTGGATGAACAACCGTGATAAAGGTTAAAACTCTTTTCTGTGGACAAAAAGTTCGACTACTAGTAATACTAAAGTGTTACTTAACAATGACGTTGATAGTACCGTTCAATGAACTCAATTGGAGGACGATTTATTACTTAATAGAATTGGCTCCAGTCCACTCTTCGAGTCTTTCTCGTGATTGATGGCCGGTATATTAGGTAACATTGCCAAATATTATTGCGTATATCTGATTGTCTGTTTTGGTAATGCTATTCCTTTTTTGGTATCTTCTTCCTCGTGGCTAAATAATAATAACCGGAAGTGTGGATCGAAGGTTCGTTTCCCAACGTCGGGCCGTGGATGGGTGACCTTACATTACATATCGCGACCCCTCCGTGCCGCCTCCCTTTAGGACCTCCCCTACAAAAAATTCAAAGTGAATTGTCAGTGCAAGCACGTTCTGCCTTGTCACTGTCACCTATTTATTTTCCGGATTTGGCAGAGTCCACCTGTTTATTGAAGTATAATGTGAACATGGATGGATGATGCTACTTCTTAGGGTTCAGTACCCAAAAGGTGCCAGCGGGACCCTATTTCTATGCCCCCACTGTCCGTCCGTCTGTCCGCTCATCCGTCCGTCAGTCTGTCTGTCAGCGGGCTGTATCCCATGATCCGTACAGTTGAAATTTTCAGTGAGTGTTTCTATTGCCGCTATAACAACAAAAAATAAAATAATTATAAGGTCGTAGTGGTACGCAACCCGTCGTGATGGTACATGGCCGGTTTTTCATGCTCTTTTTGTAGGTACCTACCTAGTTTACCGAGACATTATATACATCTCAGCGGATTCTTTTAAAGATATTCCCAAAATAGAAAAATAATGTATTTTTGCTCCCAGTTATTCACGGAAATCGAAATCCCGTCTCGCAACTGTTCACTTTTCATAAGGGTGATCGAATTAATTCAATTACCCGAGATACAAAATTAACAAACATTGTTTAGGATGATGAAGCATGGTGTGTTAATCTGAACATTCAGTAGCATGTGCTTCCATTTGTTAACGGGTTAGGCGAGTACTGATTTAATCTATGGGACATATGTATTTGTGTCTACAAAGGGATAAGAATACAGTAGAATGGGTTGATTTATTGATCAAACCAAAACTAGCAAGTCAGGTATCCATTTAGCAAGTAATATTGTTTTAGATACTTAAAGTATTGTTTTGATTTTAAGTCGTTTTGCTATTAGGACCTTTGCTTGACTTTGTGATACGTACATAATAATACTGATAATGCTAACTTTTTTCATTTGCCATTTAGTACCTACTCAGTTAAACCATTGGGGGTGGACTGATTTTTCAATAATCAGATATTTTTTATCTTAGTAGGAATACCTAAATATTGCGGTTTGACAGTTTTTGTACAGAAAATACGTCAAACTGCCATAATTATTCTTCAGGCAAAAGTTATCTGACTATTGAAAAATCAGCCCTAAACCAAGTAAAAATAAGTAAAATGTCGAGTACCTAACGCAAACAATGTAGGTACCTAGTGTGAAATCGATAATTGCCCACAAACCGTGAAGTTATTGGAATTCCAATTCGGTAGTCATCAGTGTATTTATTATTGTGAAACAAAATGCTGACGTCGACAAATACCTAATCCTGTTCAAGATATATTCCTAATGAACCTACCTATTTTGAATATATGATACATACATTCTTATCAATGCTTGTATAAGCACAGGAACTCGGTGTAAATTCTAGAATAGACCTATCATAAAATCATTTTGATAGCATTTAATCTCGTATACGTTTACAATCTCTGATCGAAAAAAACGAAAACAAGATAAAAATTTGAAATTCTTAGGAAATGAGTAGCAATCTTTCGTAGGTGCTTAGGTACTGTAAAACATAATTCTGTAGCTGAATTAATATATAATATCATTGATAGAATTAATATATAAAATCAATATATGATTCATTTAAATGCTAAACTTGTTCCTTTCGACTTGCCACGTCGAGTTCTCACAAGTCATCGTAAGCAAATCATCTCGTCATTTTTATCCAAATTTAACTCAGTCATCGAGTATTCGATAGAGTTTCCAGGCAAGTTTGCTGGCAAGTTAAGTATTTTCCTTTAGGAACACATTTTTCGCGTCAAATTCAAATTTTCTTTTTATACATTTGCTGAATGTTCATCACGTCTTTAAAACTTTGGAAAAATTGAAAGGAAATTGCCCATATCCAGTACCGCTTTAAAGCAATAGAGTATGGCCATAAAAATATACTTATAAATTATAAAATATTTTTTTATCTTTTCTGAGTTCAGTTTATTGAAATCGTATGTGAGGTTAATATTTTGTATTTAATTAGTTATTAATTCGATTTTATTGCATATTTTTTTAAATGGAGTATTTTTGTAAAAGCAGTGTTGCCAATTTTAAGAACCTCCCCATAATCGGTCTTAACGCTTAGTATAAAGACAGACGCTGAGTTTTAAAAATAATTTCAACTATGACATTCTTCCTGGGTCATTGATTCCGTTTTAGTCATGATCTGGCAGTTGGAGTACCTAATTTCTACGGCCTACCCAAATGTCCCTTCTTTGGTATTGTTCGTCGAATCGTTGAGCTCCTTAAGTTCTGCGTTGAGCTGCACGTTTACTGACAAATGGGAGCACTGACTGGACAGGTCTACTCAATCTGTGTGGTTCTTTTCTCAAAAGAACATTTCAGACACCTTTACACATGGTCTGCACATGATCTGACCAAGATTATGTCTGGGCTTTAAAAGAGATTGTGACTCTGAGTTTGTTTCGGCCTTTCTTCTCAGAGTTGTCAGATAGGAAACGCCCTTCTCATCTAGTTTAAAAAAATATGTTTGACGTGTAAAAGTGTTTTTTTATTATTTGTCCTCCTTATTTTTTTTTAATTAACATAATTAACTTAATATAATTAAATATTTTTAAGATCTTTAAAATAATATTAAATTAAATCATTTATTTCAGACTAATTATTTGTCCATACTTGTTAGTGTAGTTACATTACTTTACTAATTAAAACTATTTCTATTATTGACAAATCACATGGTCAGGGTGATTAAGATTAACTGTTGGTAACACTATCACGGGCAATGTGAAAGGTGAACTGCCAAATGTGTCAAAAGTGTCACTCACTGTCAATAATATTTGTCAAACAAAGCATCTCATGTCGGTCGACCTGCCGACCAGCAGTTCGCAGCGAACATTGTTATTACTTGTTTATTGATAGTTGTTGAGTTTGTTGTGCTAAAAAATAACTTATCATTGCGTTAACATCGTGTCCAGTTGAGTCTTCAGATTTCTTATAGAGACCATTGTACTGTTTCTGTGCTGTGGATTGTGTAGAACGTTTTTACGACTACGGCCTGTGTTTTCAGTGCAGTAAATCACCAACGATTTCGTTAAAAATGTCACGCTGTGGGAGCTGTGTCTACCCCGTCATCAAGTCGGAGAGGCAACGGATATAATGGAAGTCTTTCAGCACATTTGTATTTTGTTGTTTACAGCTAATACTAGAAGCTGTTTAACTAAGTTCAAAATATACATTTAAATGCATCATGATGAGAAAAGTGGGGAAGTGTGTTGTACCACTCACTTGCGAACGATCACAATACAGACTGAAGCTGTGGCGACACAGTGCTTCCTTACCCAAACCATTCGTTCCACCGGCTGAAGAGCTCCTACCAGGACATGAGTTACCTTGGGTAACCTTCGGACCACGGTTGGCCGAAGTAAGGACAACCTGTTCAGGTGGAGATTCATAGACGACACCGCCTTGGAGTGTAAATGTTGTGCTGTTCCACAAACGATGGGACACTTAATATCGTGTCCCGTCTGCTGCACTTTACTGGAACTGAAGGACGCTGGTGATGGCGGCAAACAAGTAGCTGAATTCTGGGCCGAGTCCATTTAGATTGCTATCGACACGCTAAGAGGAAGATGATGAGATGAGAATTAAGAACCACCAGTTATACTTTTCTTAGTTTGATTTGATTTTGTTTGTGACTTTTGCCTGTCTGTGACAATGTGTGTATTTTCTATGAAACTAATACAATATGTATATTTTCTATTAAACTAATGCTAAGATCAATTTCTTTACTGAATATGATATATTTATTATATTTATTTTTAGATGTTAGTCGTATTATTGGGAGCATGTGAGTAGGAACGAAATATGCGGAATTGAACTAGTAAACGACATTGAGGTTGACTTGCCGATGGTACTGGGAACGGACACGTATTTAGTAAGGGGAAGAATTAAGTCACGACATGTCAGCAGAAAGGTTACGCTTACATTTTAATTAATAAGTAACTCAGTACCTAGGTGATATTAATAGCTATTATTGCAATTGTTTGGTGGGTAATCAGACAATGGGATGATGTGCTCTCATTATGACCATTTTGTGGTATCTTAGTTGGGCTCGATTTAGGTCTGTGGAGCCACCGGCTCCGCTTTTAGGCCTGAAACTGCGTTAAGCGGGCGCCCGCGCGATTTCATACAAAAGTGCTCCGTCGCGGGGACCCGCGCGGGCGTCCGTCACGGGGAGGCGCGCCCCGCACCCACGCAACGGGGCTAAAAAACGGGGTTAAAATTGAACTAGCGACACTGCGTAAATAAAATAATCCGGTCTCCGCGACGGGTACCCGCTACGGGGACCGTCGCGTTCCAACGGAGCCCACCCGCGTGTCCACGCGCATAGACACGCGACGGTTGCCCGTCGCGGGCGCCCGCTTAACGCAGTTTCAGGCCTAAGACGACATATTTTATGAATATGATGATAATATGGACCAATGAAACTATTGCATTCCTATATTCAAGCATTTTTATTTTCTGTTTCCTATCAAAACCTACATTTAGCATGACCTACCTTTGTAATATTATTTAATTGGGATCATTCATTAATTTATTGGAACTATTTTCTGTTGTTTTATGTGAATCAAATCATATTGTTGTAAAATACTGTTTTTTGGTGAAAGATTTGTTACAAAACTAACCTCAAAACTGAGCAGAAAATCAAAGTACAACAAAAACCCCAATAAATAATTGGATAATTTTAATTTCCTATGAAAGTACGACATTACCCCGCTTTTATATCCAGTTTATGGTAGCATACAAAATTGTTTGATGCGCAACGGCGGTCAGTAGAGAAATGAGCAATTTCCTTTTCTTACCAACGTGTTTAAGATTTTAGTATCAAAGTGGAAACTTGTGATAATTTAATTATTTTTCTTCTATAAATAGGACTTACGTCTTAGTTTGCCTAGGTTATCACCAATAGATAACCTGTCACTTCTTATATTTATACTTAACAGTACATTGCAAAGAGTTTTGTAAATAATGAAACGTGTCTACAGTGATAAGCAGTTATCTGTCTCGTGTTATGAACTAAAACAGTCGAACTATAAAAAGTAGGTGAAGTTTCTAGATTAAAAAATAATATTCAGATTGGAAATAAGTAGCCATTCGGATAATAAACAAAATCTGGGACAATCCTTGACCACATCTGGCCAAACAAGATCAGTGGTTCCAAAGCTATTTTTGACCAAGGACCACTTTCATTTATTTGTTGTTACCAGGCGCTCAAAAGTTTTTACATATTCGTTAAACTAAAATAGGTATTCGACCGCCCACTGTGTCACCCTTTGTACAGTTTCTATAATTATGTCTGTAATTAATATGGTGTACATAATAAAGAGTATTCTATTCTATTCGACTTAAACATAACTGATGATGATATGTGGGTGTACATAAAATCAAAATCAAATCAAAATCAAAATGTTTTATTTCACATAAACCAACATGGGCACTTATGAAACGTCAGAAGCTAGGTGCATACTATGGGTACACCTCTGCTCAACCCTTCAAACAAGGCGTGGTGTTATGTTAAACTCAAAAGTAACGTGCATTAACAGTACCTACCCACTATTGTGTAATATAATCGAAAAGAACATTAAGTTTTTTAACCCATACTAATATTATAAATGCGAAGTTTGTCTGTCTGTCTGTCCGTTAACTACTTCTTCACGCTTAAACCGCTGAATCGATTTAGATGAAAGTTGGTACTTACAGAGATATCTGTGTGGTGCCGAAATTAAAGAATAGCACCACCCCTTACTTCCCGTGGGTGTCGTAAAAGGCGACTAAGGATCGTACCGGAGAATGGGCAGCAGCGTTCTCTATGTATTCCACCATCATACCATACTGCGATCGCTATCCCGCCTGCCAAGCGTGGCGATTATGGCAAACCCTCCCAAAATTGGGGCCTATGTCCAGCAGTGGACGTCTATCGGCTGAAAAGACGACTTATAGAGATAGTTTCAGTCCCGGGAAAGGACATAGTGTAGTTTTTATCCCTAAGTTCCCACGAGATCGACACTTATGCGGGTGAAACCACGGGGCGCTGCTAGTAAAAAAATAAATTCGGTTTGCATCAATGTAATTTTTGAGCTTGCATTTTTGTTTGAAATTATACCTTTTGCGGACCACATTTAAGGTCTTGCTCTTAAACTGAAGCTTGAATTGATAAACTAGATCGATTAGCAATAAACAGTCTAACTGAATTGGCAGAATTTAAGAATACTTTTCTAAAACGTGAAGGCTATTAAACTAGTTGCCCCTCTAAAATCCGAGATCCCTTAAATCTGCCTGGCGTCGCAATCCTCTAAAGAGTTCTCAGAGCAGCCAAATCTTTCGGCTAGTCGAGCCTTAAACTGAAACATTAAATTTGTAGGCATTTCTCGACGATTTGAATTATTTGTTCTAAATATCTTGAGATTCATCCATCAATGTAAGCTATATTTAAGTTAGTAATAGGTACTTACCTAAAGTCTAAAGTATTCAAAATGTTTCAAATTGATGTTATTTCAATTTAAACAAAAACCAACTATATTTTAATGGTAATTAAGTTGATTTCAGAGTGACGAGCATTACTGAAAGGAATTAAAGTTACTTTTCTCTAAACTCATATTTATATACATTTTTGGTAAATAAGTCGCGAATGCAGATTGGATCAACTTTGTTTACATAATATACTTCTTAGAATTAACTAAGAAATGTAATTCACAGATTTCGCACGAGGAAAATCATAAGAACAAAAATCTCCAACATTTAAAATTTTAAAACTAGATCAATTGCTACCTATATAGTATGTATTTGTCTGTGTTATCAAATACTATACAGGTTGAAATTGAAAACATGCGACAAAGTGAAATGGGAGATCGTACTCATCATTAAGAACAACTTTTAATAAGGGACCAAACCTGAAATAGCGAAAACAAAATCAGCTGTTCCCTACATTTATGTTCGCATAACTCGTCAAAATGTAGGGAACAGCTGATTTTTTTTCGCGATTGCAGCGTTGGTCCCTTAGTAAAAGTTGTTCATAATGATGAGTACAATCTCCCATTCCGATTTGTCGCATGTTTACAATTTCAACCTGTATAGCGGTGGACTTTATCCTATAGATTGTACTAAGTATTATTACCATATCGGTGCTAAATGACTCGTAGGTCGGGCCGGGTTATCATGAAGTCGTTTGCCAAATGAACTGCTTAGGGTACTGGATAATATTATACTGCGGGGACACTGACAGTAGCAATGACTTTTAATTTTGACAGTTCTATTGAACTGTCAAAATGAAAACAAACAATGTAAATAACGCAATGAATGTAATAACATTCATTGCGTTATTGCGTTATTTACATTGTTTAGCAGACACATTTTTGAAGCAATGGATTAGCAATAGCCTTCAAAATAATTCAGATTGAGACTGATAGTGACGTAATTAGGTTGCTGGTTATATTATCTACTTAAAGATTGATAACATACAAAAGTGGCTTGTTGTGCTTTAAGTGGAATATAAATTAGGATTAGTGGTTTAAGATTGTGATTAAAGTAGGCTATACAATAAGTAGTGCTATTTATTAAACAGCACTACTTATTGTACAGCCTAAAAGTGGAGATCCATACTAATCCATACTAATATTATAAATGCGAAAGTGTGTCTGTCTGTCTGTTACCTCTTCACGCTTAAACCGCTGAACCGATTTAGATGAAATTTGGTATAGAGATAGTTTGAGTCCCGGGAAAGAACATAGGATAGTTTTTATCCCGAAATTCCCACGGGATCGATACTTATGCGGGTGAAACCGCGGGGCGCTGCTAGTAATAAATGCGAAAGTGTGTCTGTCTGTCTGTTACCTTTTCACGCTTAAACCGCTGAACCGATTTAGATGAAATTTAGTACAGAGATAGCTTGAGTCCCGGGAAAGGACATAGGATAGTTTTTATCCCGATATCCCGACGCGGCGAAACCGCGGGGCTCGGCTAGTTTTAAAACGCATTTATAATATTAGCTGGTATAGATTATATTAATTATTTTATTTGTGTAAGTTTTTACCTAAGTACAAACACTTTTAAACGTCAATCATATTTTAAAAACTACATGAGGTCGGCGTTTCCTATCTGACTACTTTGAGAATAAAAGGCCGAAACAAACTCAAAGGTCACAGTCTATTTTAACGTCCAGACATAATCTTGGAGATTGGTGTCTGCAATGGTCTTTTGTGGAATGAATGACATCGTACAATAGAGCTTGAGTAATCATTGACATTAAGACACTCGTGTATCTGCATGTCGATTCTGTAAAAATCTCACCGTGAAAACTTAGGTGAAGTGAGCGTGGAGTGAGCTGTCAATAGTGTCAATTCCTAGCAAAAACAAACTCACTTCACCTAAGTTTTCACGGTGAGATTTTTACAGAATCGACCGGCCATGTCGATTCTGTAAAAATCTCACCGTGAAATCTTGCGTGGAGTGAGCTGTCAGTGTCATCCCACTGATACTAGGGATTGACCAAGCAAACATTTACAATCATAATCGAGATTTTAATGATGTATTTATATGCTAGTTTCTATTGATCATTTTATATGGTTAGCATTAGCAGCCATTTCCTTCAGAGTAAGAATATGAGAACATTTATATACTGTTGAAAAAATCTGACGAATAATAATTTGAATAAATATAGGACGAAGAATTTAGGAAAAATGTGCCACTAGTAGGTACTGAGCCCGCAGGCCCTGTCAATTACGGAGCGAGGAATTTTATATAAATCTCGTTATTTTAATGGCGAATGGAGAGATAGGCAATTTTATACTTCATTGTTCATTGTGCAAACCTTAAGTAATTTTAGTATCACTGTTGTCTTAAATGTTTTATAACAATAAAAAAAACTGGCCAAGTATGAGTCGCACTCGCAAACGAAAGGTTCCGTACCACAAGGCAAAAACGCCGAAAAAAACACGTTTGTTGTATGGGAGCCCCCCTTAAATATTTATTTTATTGTGTTTTTAGTATTTGTTGTTATAGCGGCAACAGAAATACATTATCTGTGGAAATTTCAACTGTCTAGCTATCACGGTTCATGAGATACAGCCTGATGGGCAGTGGAGTCTTAGTAATAGGGTCCCGTTTTTACACTTTGGATTCGGAACCCTGAAAAGCATTGTCAACACATATTGTCATGAAAAAAATTCTGACATCTACAAAAAACAACTCCAATTTGCAAATCGAAATCCCAACTTCCAGCGTATAAACAAAACAATTTGCAAATCCTAATCCCAACTTCCTTTGTATAACTTAAATAATAAAAACAAGTCATGACTCGCGATGCAAATTGAGAAGTTCGACTGCGAGTGTGAACTTGTAAAGTTGGCTCTAACAACAATTTTTTTTTTTTGTTGCAGGTGGCGTTCTTAAGTGCACGAAAACCGACAGCGGAGTCCGCGGAACCGAGAACTTGATCTACTTTAGCTGTTACGTTTACTTGATTATTGTATAAAATAATGTGTTGGGAAACGCCTTAATCGTACGTTTTGTAGCATAGATAATGTTCGAACACGTGGCGCTCCTCCCGGCGTGGTTCCTGATGGCGTGGCTGGGGGCTTGTCTTCTCTTCAGCCCTTTCGCAATATTCTTTGTGATGTGCTTACCACAGTTGCCCCTTCTAGTCGTTAGGAGGGCATGCCATATACCATTCGAGTATATCTGACAAGTGAATGTGTAAAATGTGTGTTATAGTCATGTATTGTAGAGTATGGATATTAATAAGTGTGTATAAAGTGTAAATATTTTCTAATGAATAAATTTTTATTTTACGAGCATTTTTGTTGAGCTTGTTTCATTTGTTTTCAGTTTACTTTTATTGTAGCTAGCAAACCGAGGTACCGACGCCAGCACATCAAGCTACCCGAAACTGTCAATTTTTCCCAAGCAACATTGAACCTTATGCTTTAGCGATAAAGTTGAAAATCTATAAAAGAAATTTGACAGATTGTAGTAGCTCGATGTGCTGGCGTCTGTCCGTTACAGGTGATAGGGAAAAGATCTAGCCGATGAACTCTTTTCATTATAATATTTGCATTAAAACTACTGTGCAGCTTCCCTCGAACCAAATAGAACACAACAACATCTGTAAGGCCTTCGCCACACTTGGCGGAAATTCCGTCGCGGATCTTCCGCGTCGGAAATTCTACTACTACTAACTCTAGACCAATCTTCCGCGTAGTGTGTCCGTTATTAGTCATTTATATTATGCAATAACATGTATTGGCGTTCCGACGCGGAAGATCCGCGACGGAATTTCCGCCAAGTGTAGCGAAGGCCTAACTTATAGGTAGGTATCTGTACCTATAAGTTACAGAAATGACAGAGATGAGAGAGGTCTTTTAAAATACTTACCCATTTCGACAGGACCAAAACACCCATTTAAATACAGGCTAATTGCTCTCACTGGCTAAGTACCACTTAATTTAATTGGTCAGTCTAAACACAGTTCGTGCTAAAACGTATACCACAAATAAACACCAATTGGAGTTACTACCGTAACATACGCCAGTCAGTAATGTACAGACACCAGCACACCAAGCTACCCGAAACTGTCAAATTTTCCCAATAAACTTTGAACCTTATGCTTGAGCGATAAAGTTGAAAATCTATCAAAGAAATTTGACAAATTGTAGCGCTTGCTTGATGTGCTGGCATCTGTACCTATAGCATCTTTCAGTGAGCTAATAATAAAGTGAGCTTTATTGAAATGACCGGCCATGACTCGATACTGTTCCAGAAACTTAATGAATTAGATCGTAAAGTGGTTTTATTGATACTAGCCTTGGTTCCTGGCTTCATTCTAGAATATTGATTATAAAAATAGTCTGACCGGAAAAGCAAATTAATTTTGGAAGTAATAACCACGGAAACCTGGAAGAATAATGACTGTTCACCTACAACCAATTATACATAGGTAATATTATTATAACAAATTCTTTATTGGCATAAAAGATGTGTACAAACAAAGTGAAGCCCAGACCAGACTCCTGTGCTAGGTATAAACACCTATGTCACAGGAGCCAGAAATTGAAGTAGGTACCTAAGTATAAAAGTAGATCTACCTACGTTAGGGTTTTTATCAGAACAGATTCCCACAAACCTCATCTGAGTAAAACTCACACAAGTTGCTCGGCTCACAGACATGATATCTATTAGAAAAGTTTCTCAGCAAACGCCTTTAGAACATTGAATTTAAGAAAAAACAACCGCTTTAAAAAAAACAATGGAACGAATCAAATCAAAATGATTAATACGAGTTATTCCTCAACATTCTAGCAACTGTTTCATTGCAGTATATTAATTCAATGACTAACAATGGCCCTGTCTGACCTTGCAATAACCATTATGGTAATTACAAATGGTTACGCACACGTGTAACGTGTTTATGTATTCGTGTCCAATTTATTCCGGCGCCACAACAACCTGTCCTCCGCCTTACACATCCCGTCTGTCCTACCCACGGTGACAGACAGGTCCATCCAGGTCTACGCTTGCCGATACTTACGCAGTCTCCACTCCTGGACACAGTGGACTGGCCCTGTTTGTCAAAGGACTGATAAAGTTTTACATAATATAAGGTATGTTGGGGTAAGATCGTTGCTGGGGTAAGACCGTAAGAAACAAAACCATGCCTGCAAAATTAAATTTAGCTCTGATATTCGTCGTAGCAGAATAAAAATAATGATGAAGAACACCAATGCTTACTGCATTAAAAACATTGCCACATTAGGTGGGAATTTGATTCATTCATACGGTCTTATACCAGTGCCGATCTTACCCCAACATACTTTATACAAATAACGAAACAGAAAACAATACATTTTCTAATAATTTGTCTTAGAATATCGGATTGTGAGTAACGACTGATTTTTCTGTCTTGATTTTTATCTTTATCCAAGGATAAATTTTGAGTACAAGAACCGTCAGAGGAAAACTTGGTTTCATGGATAAAGCCTATCCGACGTTGGAAAAATCAGCCTAAAGCATTGTCATTGTTATACTGGAAATAAATATTATTTATATCGCTTTGAGCTTTCAGTTGACCTGAAGTAATATGAAGGCGTACGTATGTTCACATAGGATAGATAGACGCTACGAGGCTAAAATGATAATGATGAGTGATTTTTTTGGTCCAGTTTCATTGCAAACTGTGACAAAACTGTAATATCTGCGTATCAAGTATGAACCCCACGCACAATGGTCCACTGCAGGACTAAGTGCGGAAACCAAACCCATAACATAGAACATCAAGTATGAACTTGACTAAAGAAAAACTCGATGGAATTTTCAACTCTAAATTATGATCCGAGGATATTTTTGCTGAAACAAAAATGGTGGACATTTGAATACTTCGCAGTTAGATATTCATGTCAAGAAGATCCTGAAATGCAAGGCGGTAAGTAGGTAGGTATTAATGATATACAGGGTGGAAAAAAGGGACCTCGAAGCGCAACCTGTTACCATGGATCCATACATGATTCTGAAACCCCTCTATTGGTGTATTTTTCTATGAAACAACAGATTTGTTTTGATAACCGACGAAATATATCTACACTAGGGAATCTAGATTTGTGCGTAGATGACCATTGTCCCTGCCACCCTGAATTAAAGTAAAAATCCTCAAATCGGGCAACTAAAACAGTAATTATGCTAACTAAAAAGATTAATCCTTCTTGAAAACAGTACGTTTGAAAGGTCGTTTGAATTTGAAAGAACAGGAAGAATAATGTTCACAGAACCCTTTCGACATATTAACTGCAAGATTGATGATTTACGTTTCTAAAGTCCAAACATTTCACATTGTGGAAGTGAACAATTCAACTGTCGTTTTGTACGGACGAAATTGTTACAACAGCATTGACACAACCAAACAATAACGTGGGTCCGGTCCAATGTAAAACAAGATAATTTTTACACAATAATGAATGTTTCTAGAAATGGAACCACTGATTTTGATAAGGTTGATACATTAAATGATAAATTTGATTTTATTTCTGTAAGTAGGTTTGTGAGTATAAACACGTCATTCATATTTAAAAATAGATGAGGTCGGCGTTTCCTATCTGACTACTCTGAGAAGAAAGGCCGAAACAAACTCAGAGGTATTTATATGTCTGTAATTTATATGGTGTAGGTACATAATAAAGAGTATTCTATTCTATTCTATTTTAAAGTCCAGTCATAATATTGGTCAGATCATGTGAAGACCATGTAGATTGGTGTCTGAAATGGTCTTTAGAGTAAAGAACCACACAGATTGAGTGAACCTGTTCAGTCAGTGCTCGCATTTTGCCAGTAGGTAATCATGCAGCTCAACTCAGAACTTACGGAGCTCGTTGATGGCATTTCTTGGAAATATCATTTTACTTGCTAAAGCCAACTGAAAATCAATAATAATATTTACGATACGATACCGCCTCTCTAGCCTGAAAACAGATTACAAAACTTAGGTATCTACTTTTTTCTTTGATTTTGATTTATTTTCTTATTATTTTTTGCTTTTTAAAGGTCACAAAGTCTGTGCGAAAAGCATGAATAATATTAATAAATGTCCAAAACAAAACAGATTTCAATGTTTAACAGAACAAGTTTTGGCAGTTTTTAAGGTTGCTTTTCGAAAAATAAAAGTAGACATCATTGAGTTTCGATCTATAATAAAGGTAGGTAGGTACGTAGAGAGGTTTCGTAGTTTTTCTAGGTGTAGCAGGAACAGGTAACTTAGTTAAACTTGGGTATCTACCTATGTAGGTAGGTACCTGCTGATTTTTCAGCGCCTGCATATTTGTGTGATATCGTCATTGCAATGACAATCATTAGTGCAGTAACTTTTAATAGTGGCTTTTTAGAGAAAGAAGTATGTAGGTAATAAAATGTCTGCACTTGAATGGCTAGGTTGCTTATCTCAACCCTACTTATCAGTTATCCTATATAAGTGTCTAAGTGCGTTCAGCTACCTAATAGGCTAATTTCAATAAGTACCACCTAAGTAGATTTAGGTATCATAGTTGCCATAATCTTCAGGTAACATTTCACAACACAAAAGTACAGAAGTAAGTATTGTTAGCATTATGAAAAATGGTCCATTTGTAGTTTGTACGCTGCCTGAACCCTCAACGAAAGACACCTCAAATATAAATCTCTCAATAAGCGCCATCTACCCCTTCTGTCCCAAACTAAGAAGTGAACATTATGAAAATAGCATTGGCGTTGTTTACTATTGAGTAAGCAGTGGGTTTCCTGCCAAATGTACCTACTCAGATAGTTCTTCTGAGAGTATGTAGATGACGCTATAGAAAAATCTTAGATGTTAGGAATACGTTTGCACGTAATTTTTGGGGGAGAAATGGACCCAAATTCAACACCAGTTCAATAAATTATCCATGAATGCTGGTTCTAGCTATTTGTAGGTATAGTAGCTATACCCTAGTCACATCTACTTAAATATTAGAACTTGCACGACTTTACATTCTGTAAATAAACTGTGGTGCTATTCTGTAAAAATCTCACAGTGAAAACTTAGGTGAAGTGAGCGTGGAGTGAGCTGTCAATAGTGTAAAACAAACTCACATCACCTTAGTTTTCACGGCGAGATTTTGACAGAATCGACCGGCTGTATTATTATTAAATCACTTTTAGAGTGGGCCAAAATTCTACAGTGAATTAAATGTATTGTGACTGGTGGCAGAAGAGTTCAGCAATGGAGTTTCTGAGTTCGAACCCCACTCTTGCACCATTGGATAGGTACAAACATGATCTCACTCCTAGCACACATAAGTACAGACACCAGCACATCAAGCTACCCGAAACTGTCAAATTTTCCCAATTAATTTTGAACCTTAAGAGCATTCACGCCATACGGCATTTCATACAAACTTTCAAGCCCCTATTTTTCGAAATTAATGAACCGATTTTAATGAAACTTCATACGCATAAGCAGAATGCACAGGTCTAAAAAGTTAGTAGAGAACATTATTGTCTACAGTGATAAGCAGTTATCTGCCTTGTGTTATGAACTAAAACAGTCGAACTATAAAATGTAGGTGAAGTTTCTAGATTAAAAAATAATATTCAGATTGGAAATAAGTAGCCATTCGGATATTAAACAAAATCTCGGACAATCCTTGACCACATCTGGCCAAACAAGATCAGTGGTTCCAAACCTATTTTTGGCCAAGGACCACTTTCATTTATTTGTTGTTACCAGGCGCTCAAAAGTTTTTACATATTCGTTAAACTCAAATATTCGACTTAAACATAACTGGCGATATGTGGGTGTACAGACGCCAGCACATCAAGCTACTCGAAACTGTCAAACTTTCCCAATCAACTTTGAACCTAATGCTTTAGCGATAAAGTTGAAAATCTATTAAAGAAAATTTGACAGATTGTAGTAGCTTGATGTGCTGGCGACTGTACATGCATTTTGCCCTGGAAAATGCTGAAATGCTGAAAAATGGGTTAAAACGACTATCTCGAGATAACAGAAAAAAAAACTCTTGGCGTGGTATAATGCCTATATACGTACCATACTAACTATAAGTAATTAAATGACTACTGACAGCATAAGAAACAACTAAACTCTTGATTGTTAAATTGCTTGACTAAAATGACAGCTGCGATCGACCTTTTCTTGTCATGTTGACCATTTCACAATTCCAGCTGTCATTTTGGTCTAGAAAATTTTAAAATCCCACACTAGGCCCGCGTGGTGGATTATAGCCCACTCTCTCTTACAGAGAAGAGGCCTGTGTCCTAGCACTGAGAAGATTATAGGTATATCGACTATCGGTACATCGAGGTGCTGAAGTGTCTGTACGAAAACGCCACTATGTCACACGCCACTATGTCCGACTCCAGGATCAGACCTCGAAACCTATCCTTCTGCAGCGAGGTGTGAGACAGGGAGACATTATCTCTCTGAAACTGTTCACCGCTGAAGAATTGCCAAACTTAAGTGGCAGTGGGCAGGGCACATTGCTCGCAGAACAGATGGCCGATGGGGCCGAAAGGTTCTGGAGTGGCGACCGCGTACCGAAAGACGTAGCGTTGGAAGGCCTCCCACAAGGAGGACCGACGACCTTGTGATGGCCGCAGGAACCCGTTGGATGCGAGAAGCACAGAACCGGCCGGAGTGGAGGTGCTTGGAGGAGGCCTATCTCCAGCAGTGGACGTCTTTCGGCTGCAATGATGATTCTGCTAATTTAAAAATCAGAGAATAGTAGGATAATACACATCCATAAGAACCTGTCAATAAAATCAAAATTAGTTATTTAGACCTTCAATAATAAACAACCCATATGCCTGCTTATTAGAGGTATAAACCACCTCCGGCACGAAAACCTGACACATTATAAATTATTCTTAATCAGCTGTACTAACAAGGTGTTAGACCTTTTCTTTATTATCTCATTCAATACGGATAATACCGTGAGATAACTGTTAGCAACCGCTTTTGTAACCGCTCGTATAAGACCTTGATCTAAACTTTAAACTCCTTTTAGACGTTTCTAACTTGTAACTGCAGAGATAAGAAGAAAACAGGCTTTATCCACACGTAATCTTTGAGATTGTGATCGCCCAAAACTGTATGGCTATATAAGGGTTCCTTAATGAAGTACACATGGCTGTCAGTCAACTGTTAATGGTGCAGTTTGACAGGAGATAATAGGAGTCCAAAATAAGTAACTGCATAAGTTTTGCGTATCTTAGGACAAAAAAAACCGCCCAAGTGTAACTCGGACTCGCACACCAAGGGCTCCGGACCACCGTACAATATTTAACTCGACATATTAAAAAAAACACGTTTCTTGTAGGTCCCCATAAAATTTTTAACGTTATTGTACGATTCATAATGCGAAGCATTAGGGTGCGTCTAGATTTTTATCTAACACATAACTCATGTCCAAATTATTTAACATTGTAAGCTTCTTTATAGAAACATGTGATATAACTATATTTTATAACATGTTCTGTTGTTACATAGTATGGACACATTTTTAGAGAGTGCTTTACGATCGAATTTTTTTTTTGCCCCTTTTCTGCACATGTTTCTATTGTTATACTCCAGCTAGTACCTACACAGAACCTACTTAATTTATATACCTTGGTATAGATAATTTAATGGAGATTGTACTTTTCAAAAATTGATTTAATGCAGTAGAAACGCAAAAAACATCAAAATTTAAAAAAAATCCCGTCAATCAAGTGTGAAACCATTGTGGATTGCGAAAAAATCAATTAAGTACTTGAGTAATTTTTTTTTTAATAACTTTAATAATAATAACTTTATTTATTTGCATCATAAAAGTACCTACAACCTGCACTTGAATACAATAATGTGATTATATTTCTCACCTTTCTAACGTCATACAAATGTTGTTCGTTAAGTACTTACGTTACATGATAATCATTTGGCGCTCATTTAAGCACTAACACTCACCAGCAAATTATTTACACTGATATTGATAGATAAATATAATATAATAATATATTCGATAATATATTCGACAACTATCACACAACGCCGTCTAGTCCCAAGCTAAGCAGAGCTTGTGTTATGGGTACTAGACAACTGATAAACATACTTATATATTTCTAAATACATACATATTATAGATAAATTACACCCAGACACAGAACAAATGATCATGCTCATCACACAAACATTTGTCCTGGGTGGGAATCGAACCCACGACCTCCGGCATAGCAGTCAGGGCCACTAACCACTAGACCAACGGGCCAGTCAAATATAAAATAGATTCGTTTCACCCATAGAAGGAACTCTATTGAAAATGGCTCTTTAATTCAAAGTAGTTAGTAGTTTAATTATAATTAATAAAAAACTAACCAATATCTATACCTAACTATGGTTTTTATACAATCTTAGTTGTGCACTTTTGGATTTTACAAGTTTTTTTTTTTATTTTAATGTCATTTATCGGTAATAGAAATACGCACTGTGAATATTTCAACTGTCTACCTATAGGTATTATTACTTACGGTTCATAAGATACAGCCAGCTGACAGACAGACGGACGGACGGAGGAACAGCAGAGGCCTAGTAATAGACTAGGGTTCTGTTGGCACCTTTTGGGTACTGAGCTCTAAGATTTAGTAGTAAGTAGGCCCTTTAAAACCCCGGCTTTAGCACGTCAAATTCCAAACTGGGAAATTGAAAGTAAGTTTAACACCTAATGAACAATGTGGATGTCTTTAAAATTGTAGTCATTGAATTTGTTAATTCATGCAAAATCTTTTTGTGTCTTTATAAGTCACTATTACTTCTTATTCGAACAATACGGACAACAGCGGTGCTATTCTGCAAAAAGATCACCGTGATAACTTAGGTGAAGTGAGCTTAAGAGCGTTTACGCCGTACGGCATTTCATACAAACTTTCAAGCCCTTATTTTTCGAAATTAATGAAGCGATTTTAATGAAACTTCATACGCATAAGCAGGATAGAAAGGTCTAAAAAGTTAGTAGAGAACATTTTCGAAATGTCTTATTTAAAAAACACTATTTTTCGGAAATGTTCTCTACTAACATTTTAGACCTTTATGTCCTGCTTATGCGTATGAAGTTTAATTAAAATCGGTTCATTCATTTCGAAAAATAAGGGCTTGAAAGTTTGTATGAAATGCCGTACCTACGGCGTAAACACTCTTATAGTGAGCTGTCATTCCACCTGATGCTAGGCATTGACACTATTGTCAGCTCACTTTACGCTCACTTCACCTAAGTTTTCACGGTGAGATTTTTACAGAATTGCACTACAGACCATTGCAGAAGCAAAAATAAACGACCCTTACCGTGACTTTTAAACGATACGTAGGTACCGAAATAACATTGCTTTTCAAGCCCTCTTGTTCTAGCAAACAATATCCTCATTGTATTTTGTAAATTTATCCACACATAATACTTATAAAAACGCCGAATTGCCTAAATAGGGCTAATTGTAAGTATATCGAAGCTTATCAGTCCGCGCTGTGGGACAAAGCACAGCCGTTGCATTCGCCGACAAGGACACAATCAAAGATACAACACGGCTAGAAATGTCACTATTGTGTCCGAAATTTTTATATGCCATTTTTTTTTGTACCAGTCCAAATTGGCATAAAATGGATAACTAGATGAAGTATCTAAATGCTTAGGTACTAAATGATGGTAATAATTCATATCATTTATTCCAAATGATAAAAGGCACTTTTTGAACATCAAAATGTACAAAGAAATAGAATTGGTTCTAGTCGCCTCTTCCAGGAGGTAGTTGGCAAGAAACTCCACCATTACTTTTTTTTTAATGTTTTTCAATATTTTGTAAACATTAATTATATAATTATATATAACATTATTTTTAGTATATGTGAAACCCGAAACACGTGTCTTTTGTATGTGTATTTTTATGTAAAGAATCTATGTACAAAATTTCAAAACTGTATCATGAACAAACACAATGTTATAAGCTTTGTTAAGTGACCTATTTGTCCGTACAAAAACATGCTCACCCACGCCGCACCGTCTTGCGCTCATTGATAATAGTACCTAGGTACCTAACCGTTCGGCGCGGAGATTGGATAACCTACTTAGTGTCGTGTGCTCGTATATGCAGCTCAAAAGTAGTATTCAAAAGCAAAAACCATTAGTTCCGACCTACCTCCAGCGCAAATACAGGGTTATTGGAAAAACACAAACATTAAGATGTCATTGTACTCGTCATTGAATAACTTTTACTATGGGAACAAACCTGAAATGTAAGTCTTAAAACATAAGTCGAGAAAAAAATCAGCTACCCTAAATTTTGACGAGTTATTACGAACATAAATGTAGGAAACAGCTGTTTTTTTTTCGCGATTTCAGGTTTGGTCCTATAGTAAAAGTTGTTCATAATGACGAGTACAATGACCTTTTAAGAGGTTGTTAGTGTTTTTCCAATAACCATGTTTATAAAGCTAAGCCTAAAGTTGAAGGTGACATAAGCTATGTATATCTTCAACCAGAGAAGCGAAAATAGAATCTGCAAACATAGATTCATTTGCCTACACTATATCATCGTCAATATAGGCATTTTATTAAAATCGGTCACGGCCAACCTCTTAGATGTCTGCAATCAATGGACCAATGAACGAGTAGAATTTCATATTTTAATATGCATAGCCTATTAGCTAGAACGTGTCGAATTTGTCTTGTTCATTCATAAAAAACATGTTGAGCTTTTCTGCACGATAAAACAGTTTTTTCTTTTGTTCTAAGAGATCCTTTCCTTGACGCGTCTTCCCTCGAGCACGTACAGGTGGATATCATCAACCTTATCAGCTTACGCCAAAGCTGAGATTTGAACACCATTACCTAATATCATGTCACTTGTGGTGGGTTAGTTACAGGGTTTTGAAGACAGACTGGCTGGATGTAAGTAGATATCTATGAGTAAATTAATAGATTTTTAAATTATAGATTTTACTAATCGTATTTTGGTATGAACATATTATGCATATTTTTTATATTAAGTACATCCAGCGACCTTAAAAATACAGTCTCATAAAAAACGATTGAACAAGTCGAACATGCTTGTAATACCTTCAACTTTAATGGTTCATTTCTCACTTTGAGATGATTGTGACGAGGTAATTAGCTCGTCAACGTAAACAATCAATGCACGCAATGTCACTTCCATACATCGTATGGTTCGTTGTCCGCTGGCAAGGCGCGCGTGCGCAGCCACTACGCCGACACTCCACCACCATTCGCCGAAGCGCGCGCAACATGGCGACCCAGCTTCTTGCACTGCTCGTGAGTATTCCTTATTTAATTAGCATTTTATTACTTAAATATTTATCTGTTACTTAATATTTATATTTTTGCGGTCGGTTGAACTTTGATTGCGGTTGTTAGGTAACTGGTCATGCGTACGAACAGCTGAGCTGTCAGTAGAGGGTTCGATTCCGTGACGAGAATGCCATTGAATGGGATTGTCTGCGTCAAAGGATTTTTGGTTATAGGTCTTTAGCTAACGATAGACTTACATAACAGGTTGGTTTGGTCGATGGTTTAGTTGTCATTAAAACTCAGGTTCATTAGTCAGAGTGTACGGTATTTAGAGTGCCGATTACTTTTACCGTCTCGATAGGTTTATGAGTATGTTAAAAGCGGTTGCATGATTCAGCCCTAATTAGGAAACAGCTAACTGCTAACTGCTTACATAATTAGGTATAATCTTTTTTAACGAATTTTGACTCTTAATTGTACCCTTACGTTACCTACATTTCATCGTAAAAGCGTCCTAACTTTCCTTATCTGTTTGTGGCTTGGCTATTAAACGGATCCTGGTGACTAATAATATTCTCACAGTCGAATGTCATTAGTCATTTACATAATCAATTTCCAATAAGTTAGGCAGACAGATATCTAGACCTAATCGAACGGCGCTTTGATCTGGATATTATGAAGCAATCATGCGTCGCCCTTCATAAACTCAACCACGCTCATTAAACTTACGAGTACATATTAGGACCAAACTTAAGCAATAAACCTTCACCTTTGTATAGAAGTATAGGTATCTAGAGACATAATATACCATACAGGTAACAAACACTAACATCACGACTATTGTCCGGAAAGGTTAGGCAGAGGTGTAGCTTTAGCACACCCATTTTTTCGTCATTATGTTAGATAAATGTTATATTTTTTCTAGAGGCATATCGCATTAAAACCAAGAAATACGGCACCACAATAATATGGTAGTGGATCCTTTGGTTCTGTTAAGTAAATTAGTCTTTGGAACTTAAATCCAAAAATATTCGGTAAATAGTTTACTAAGATGACGTTGTGGGGGTAGCTTCACATTTTATATGACTACTTTTCTTTCAATATTTATTGCAGATTTTTGTTATACCTAGAATTGTTAGAAATAGATTCAGTGCCTTTTCAATCCCAACACATAAGAGCTGAGAACGGTTAAAAAGCAATTACAATAATTAAAGACGAAGTGCTTATCTATACATCAGCAGAATCAATAATTAAGAAGTTGCATAATACATTATACCTGCACTTAAGTCAACTGTAGGTATGTTACAAACACAAATCCCATATGCACTAGTATCTAGACCAGAAACAACATGAGCAGGTCACTGTTCTTTACTAGAGGACAGAACCCCGGATACGTACGAAGCTTTACCAGTTTTAGCTGACCTCCCATTGCACAGGCTTTTCGTACAGTGAGAAGTCAGCTAATACTGGAAATATGTATAGCTTGATAATGTCATAGTTCGTACCACGGTACCCTCTTACTAAGGGCTGATATGATCAATGAAACTAAACGAGATTAACACATCTAAACTACAATCAAGAGCTGTCATTGTCAATACTCCCCAACAATTATGACACCGACAGCTCTTAAACGTGGATTAGAAGTGCAGTTTGCATTCAGTTTCTTTGGTGAAATCCACACTTAGTCACTGGGGCCTTCGTTTAATAAATAATGATAAACTACTGGCAATTCTATGAGCACTTATTAATTCTATTCTCTAACAAGCAATGGATAAACTCAACATAAGGACAACGTATCTATGTAAAGTCAGATTTTATTGTTAAGCTACCAACTTAAAATGTCTGTATATTCAAATCAGAACTGTCATGTAAAAAATTTCTAATAAAACAGCAGCCTGTGGTAATGGTCCCGACTTACGAATTGTACGGTCGTGGGTTCAAACCAAAGCAGGATCTTCACTTTGTGTAAATAATTTCATCACAACTGCTCTCAAAACGGTGAAGGAAAGCATCGGGGGGAAACGGGCATGTCCTAGAACCAAAAATTCGAAGACATGTGACAAAGACTATGGTTATATTCTCATTGACATGTGACGTCTCCCAATCCGCACAGGGCTAGGATGGTAGACTGTGCCCCAGCAGTGGGAACCTTTTAGGCTGATAATGCGAATAACACGGCAAATTCACGTAAGGTGTCAATGCTCTTAACAATTAATTTGTCTGACTGTACTATCTCTCAGGTCAACAAAGTTTAAGTGTTAACATACATCGTTATTTCTTAATATAAGTTGTTTAACTTTCTGGGCACTTTCCCAATTGGCAGCGAAAAGGACCATGATTTTGTATAGGCTTTGTATCAATCTCTTAAGTTTTGTGAACGACGCGGTCTTGCATAAGATGGGCATGTCTTGAATCATAACCACAGGGCAAAGGAAATTCACGAAGACATAAAGCCCCTTAAAATTTAGATAGCATATTGTTTTACTGATCGCTATCAATTTCTCCATTCTAATTGTGTGACTTTGTTCAATTTGTTTGCTTTGTTCTAGAATTGTTCTTTCAAGAATATGCAATAAAAACCGGGCAAGAGCGAGTCGGACTCGCGCACCGAGGGTTCCGTAAAATCCGGGTTTATGCATAAGGTTTATGTTTATGAAATTAAATGTTTTTTTTTTATTTTTGAGTTGATTGAATGAATGGTAAATTGCGGTTTACGATTTATGACGTATTAAAAAAAAACTACTCACTAGATATCGTTCAAACCAATTTTCGGTGGTAGTTTACATGGTGATGTACATCATATATTTTTTTTAGTTTTATCATTCTCTTATTTTAGAAGTTACAGGGGGGGGGGACACATTTTACCACTTTGAAAGTGTCTCTCGCGCAAACTATTAACTTTAGAAAAAAATGATATTAGAAACCTCAATATCATTTTTGAAGGCCTACCCATAGATACCCCACACGTATGGGTTTGATGAAAAAAAAAATTTTGAGTTTCGGTTCTAAGTATGGGGAACCCTAAAAATTATTGTTTTTTTTCTATTTTTGTGTGAAAATCTTAATGCGGTTCACAGAATACATCTAATTACCAAGTTTCAACAGTATAGTTCTTATAGTTTCGGAGAAAAGTGGCTGTGACATAAGGACGGACAGACCGACAGACAGACAGACGGACAGACAGACAGACAGACAGACATGACGAATCTATAAGGGTTCCGTTTTTGCCATTTGGCTACGGAACCCTAAAAATGGTATTCTATAAATATGATATTAATCGTGACATTTTTGTTTTCTCGTTTTGATTTTAACTGTTAAGGGCATATACCTACTACCTCAAATGGCTTATCATGATCCTCCGTTATGTCGAAAATACCGCAGCATTAATTTTGAAATAAATATATGCTAAAGTTGAGGATTAATGTTAAGTACTATGTTAGACGAAAACACGATTCCATAAAATTTTCTCTATAGAAAAAAAATCCAAAGTTACCTCCAAACCGAACAATAAACCGCTGGTATTCAAAAAATACATCAAATTAGATCATGAAACTTCGCATACTAACTGAACTAACTATAAAGCAGGTCTTATGTTATTTAGTTTTTTTGAATTACCTTTATTTTCACCGTAAAAAGCAAATACCTAAACTATTGGCGCTGCTTTCCGCCCAGCACCGCACTCTGTCGCGCACTCACACAGTCCGCTAGCAGTATCGTGCGAGCGAGATAAAGAGTGAATTTTAGCTGAGGTAGTATAGGCTCTTAAGATAAAATCTAAATCAAAGAAAGAAAGAATGAAAATACATTTATTTTGCACAGACTAAAAGACACACAGTACACCAGATAGTCAGATAATAGACAAAAAAAACTCTAAATCGAGCGCACAACATCAACAAGTCATCTAATTGATCATAATATATTATTTTACGTATAAGGCGTCTGTGTGTGTCTAGGTGTCTGTTTGAGCCCAAATAATAAGCTTGCGTGTCCCGTGAGAAAAGCAAAAGTAACGGTACTGCATTTCTGAAATATATTAATAAAATATATAAATATGAATTTGACTTGACAAAATCTAAAGTTTTTAACTTTATCATAATAAATCGAGCATTTAGATAAGTAATTCAGGCCGAAAATGTATTGTATTCTTTTGTTACTAAAGTACATCTATACTATACATTCATGCTATACTACTAATAGTATCTACTAAATCCATACTAATATTATAAATGCGAAAGTGCGTCTGTCTGTCTGTCTGTTACCTCTTCACGCTTAAACGGCTGAACCGATTTAGATGAAATTTGGTATAGAGATAGTTTGAGTCCCGGGAAAGGAGTTTTTATCCCGATATTCCCATGGGATGGACACTTATGCGGGTGAAACCGCGGGGCGCTGCTAATCTATAAGTACTAATAATAAAGCTGAAGAGTTTGTTTGGTTGAACGCCCTAATCTCAGAAACTACCAGTCGGATTTTAAAAAATCGTTTTGCATTTGACAGCTCAATTCTTGAGGAAGGCTATCCATACTAATATTGTAAATTCGAAAGTAACTCTGTCTGTCTGTATGTATGTTACCTTTTCACGCCCAAACCACTGAACGGATTTCGATCAAATTTTACAGAGAGATAGACTGCATCCCGGGGAAGGACATAGGATAGTTTTAATCGACATACTAAGCGGGCGAAGCCGCGGGCGGAAGATAGTGTATTATAAATGCCAAAGAATCTAACTCTGTAGTCCGTCTGTAAATTTTTTACATTTTAACGGCTGAACGGATTTCGATGAAATGTGGCACAGAAGTAGACCATGGCCTGGGTTAGGACATACTTTTTAACCAGGTGCTGTTTTCCGGCGGCGGTTTACCATTCGACCTCGATGCGGGCGAAACCCTGAGCAAAAGCTAGTAACCAATGTATTGGAATAGGTGCCTACCGACCTAGTTTTATATGGGTAGGTTGGTTGCAACCTTCGCAAGATAAGAAAGGGATGCCTTGTTATCGTGTTCTAATTTAAAAATCGATTCCAAGTATTTTGTCTCGACTGATCTGAGTAGTTATTAGGCGTCTCGTTTATCCATCATCCGAGACCATAAGATCGCCAGTTATCTGTTGCCACATCGAGAGAACAAAGTAACTTGAGGTCGTAAATATTATATAATTTGCGAGCAAGCCTATAAACACTATAATGATCGCACATAGGCGGCGGGCGAATGCGAGCAATCCTCGATCCAAAGCTTACGAAGAATCTTGTTGTAAGGGGCTTTCAGGACCTAAACACAAAAAACGCAAGTTTTAGAAACAATAAAAGTATATGATCGGCTATAGTAAACAAAATCAGAAAAATATATGATATTCTTCAGGATATATGCTAGGTAGATAGTGTATTGAAAACATAATACAACTAATTTGATACGATAGAAAAAATCATGAAAATACCTCTAAAAACTTTCTTTTTACAATAAAAAGCATACTAATATACATACAATCATTCTGATTTTTTGTCAGATTATTCTACAAGCAACATACTAAGATACTAGTGTTTTAATTGTTTAATCCAAATAACAGATTTTTTGTAATTAAATAATTGCTTCATATTTTGCAATAAATTACCAGAGTTGTGTCATCGCGCTTCTTTTTCTTTTCTATGCAGTCCGACAGTGACCGCGCTTTAGGTCATGTAAGCGCCTTAACTATATTCAACTAAAGACTCATTCTCATAGATTTGGTCTTCAATTAATAGCACGTAGCTACGCCTTGCATAGGCCTGTTACCCCAGGGTTCCGATATGTGTCAAAGATATTTTTTAAATAATACATGTATAGGGTTTTTTTAAACTCTCATACAATGAGAAGACAAAGAACATCAAGAACTGAAAAATATAATAATAATCCTTTGCATCTTCACGATTTAAAAAAAAAGTTTAAGGACTTTAATGGCGTGACGATCTAATAGGTACCATTTGCAGGGCCAACATGGCCACAGATCGCACAAGACCGGTTTGGAAGAAAAAAGAGGAGGCCTTTGCCCAGCAGTGGGACATAAAATAAGCTAACAAAATAAAAGTTTAAGGACCTACAATTGACCTTCACTAACCTACGGTAAGCCTACCTCGGTTCCATACCAACAAACGTTACAAAAATAGGTGTCGTAAATTCTACCCATAAAGCAGTTTTTGACGTGAAATCAACTGATTCAGGTCATGCAGTAATACGGTCAGAATGCACAAAGGACCATTAAGGTAATGGTCACACTTGACAACTTGATTGCATAAGCATGCATGCCATGATGAATCCAATTGAATAGCATTCATTCTTTTATCATATTATTTCACTAGCATAGATTGCTAACATTTTCAATTTAATATGATGTGTTTGGAATGTGTATTATCCTGATAACTTTTACGTAGCCTACTTATCATTCCTATAATTATTATTTACCTACGTTTTTGATTAAAATGAAGACTCTTGTATCTTTACCACTAATGAAGCAAAGACCTCATAGCATTTGCACAGTAGCTAGACCCTCCCATATGAAAGTAGCTATCACAGGTAAAATTACTTACTAATCTATTTATATGCCCAGTTCGGCAATAAAAAATGCTACCATATTGGTAAACAAAACGATTCGCTTTTGTTATTAAGAACCGAGCCAAAAATGGACATAATAAACCACTTTTTGAATAGAATTTTCTAAATATTTTTTTTTCCTCGACATGATAAAGAAATAAAGAAAGAATAACATTAATAAAAAAGGTTTAAAAAAAAACGAACGTGACAGCTCCCACAAAAGACCTAGTAAAAAGAAATAAATATTGTGGTGGACAAGTAATAAATATTCTAAGCAGACTCTCCATTCTCGACGCTATTTCAAGCTCTACATTAGACTTTTTGCGTTGCCTAGAAGAAACTGGAGGCTTTTAGATTCAGCCCTGCGCGCATCGGCGCAGCGTCGCGTCCGGTCGTTGACCCCGAGCTGCATGAGAATGCACAATGATGTACAAACCTCGTTGCAAATGTCACTCGGTTTATCTTTCTCCTACTTCAAAATATATTTTCCTTATTGCTGTTTATACAGGGCTATTGGTAAAACATTAACAACCTCTTGAGAGATCATTGTACTCATCATTATGAACAACTTTTACTAAGGGACCAAAACAGAAATAGCGAAAAAAAATCAGCTGTTCCCAACATTTATGTTCGTATAACTCGTCAAAATGTAGGAAACAGCTGATTATATTTTTGCGATTTTTAGTTTGGTCCCATAGTAAAAGTTGTTCATAATGTACGATGACCTCTTAAGAGGTTGTTAATGTTTTACCAATAACCCTGTATATTATAATGATGTAAAAAATACGACCTTTCTAGGGTTCAGTGGCATGTTTCCGTAATTACGGTGTTGACGACCCTCCCATGACGTCAAACCCATCAGACCTTTCTTTTATCAGTGCACTCTTTGTTTACTTTGTGTAATCTATATTATGAAGTATGTAGGTACCTAGTATTCATAAAAGCTTGGTGAAAGTGGACATTGCACATAGCGAAAGCTACAGCCCATCGTAAGGGCGAATCAAGAGGTCACAAGCCCAAATGAATTCGAATGTAGTCATAGTGCAACTTTGATTCTTGTGCAAATGACAACCAGGTGCCCGTGGCCAAATAATAACAGCCGCACAGGTCGATCGATCAGGTTAAGCTACGCTTGCCGCGGTTGGTCTGTGAATGGGTGACCATCTTTACATACCGTGACCCCTCCGTGCCTCGTAAAGCACGTTAAGCCGTTGGTCCCGGCTGTCATTCGTGGATCTTTGACAGTCGTTACGGGTCGTCAGAAGCCCGAAAGTCTGACAACCAGTCTTACAAGGGGTATCGTATTACCCAGTAACTGGGTTGCAGGTCAGATAGGCAGTCGCTCCTTGTAAAATACTGGTATTCAGCTGTATCCGGTTAGACTGGAAGCCGACCCCAACATAGTTGGAAAAGGCTAGGCAGATGATGCTGATGATGGTTAATAATGACAACCAACAAGGTTCCTAGTTCGATGAACCGAACTATTAGCTCTTCGATGAACCGTATGTTCTTCATTTAACTAAATGAATAACATACGGTTCATAGAACAGCACCCTAATTGAATAAAGTTAGTGTGTTACGGAATTACCCCGCAGTTTGGTTTTGATTGCAGCTTGCAAAAATAGCTTGTAAGTCTTTTGACATTTCAAAGCCTATTTCAAAAACTTCCAAGCTTTCTGTGACAGATTAAATGGTTTGAATGGATAGAATGGATCAAAGGGTAAAAATGGGACACTATTACTAAGACGCCATTGTCCGTCTGTCTGTCTGTCTGTCACCAGGCTGTGCCTCAGGTACTGTGATAGCTAGACAGTTGAAATTTTCACAGATGATGTATTTCTGTTGCCGCAACAAATACTAAAACGGAATAAAATAAATATTTAAGGGGGGCTCCCATACAACAAACCTGTTTTTTCGGCGTTTTTGCCTTGTAATACGGAACCCTTCGAGTGCGAGTCAGACTCGCACTTGGCCAGTTTTTTTTTAAATGAGTCAACTACCAGAATAAGTCACTAAAACACATGCACTAAAAGAACGTAAACTACTGGAACGATCGTTAATAATAACATTATACAGAATATTTTAACACGATCAGATTCGCAAGAAAGTGAATCACCGACCTTGAACTTTATATAAGCAGAATTCTTAGCAAAAAACTTTCCTTCCTTACTTTGAACATATTAATATAGGAGCCTTTTTATCTTATTTTATGCTTACTTTGATCTCAGATCAACATGGTAGGTACCGATTGATTTTAAATTAAAGCGCCCTCTTACATTAAAATTAAAATCAATTTTAATTGAGACAAAAAACAAAGGAAGCCCATTGTGTCTCCACTGATATGAATAATCAGTTGGCTAATTCGACAACGTTAGTAGTTGGCAGTTTTTTCTTCGTGTTTATTTTCTTAGACCTTGGTCCGTTGGGCGTGGTCAAGGCGCTGGCATTGTGGTTCACTTCGATTTCCGGATCGCAAGCGGACAAGACCGGCCATTCTTCTTTCGTGCATTGTAATGACGGCCATGACATGTTATTTGTTCTATTATTTAAATGTTGTTTGTATTAGGTGAAATTGGAATGCTGTATTCATCAGCAGTTTCTTGTAAGTACATATATACTTGATAAAAAGTAATTTATTTATTATGTATTTATTTATACATATAGGGTCCCATTAAAATAGATGGACAAATTTTAACACAGCGCTCAGTACGTCTAACTAAACATATCCAAGCAAAAAAAACACCGATTAAAGTGATTTTATTTTGACCTAAAATAATAAATTGCCGGCACATTAGTGTATTTTCGTTAGTTGATTTTATTTTTCTTGTGAGTATCTATGCGTTTTTCTTTTATATTTTTTTACCATCGTCCTTATTTGGGTACGTATTTGAATATCGAAGATTAAAATATCTACTGTTAAAATATCGATGTTCAAAACATCGAAAATGGAAATATCGAACGACCATAAAACCGAAAATTAAAATAACGAAAGTTTATATTATCGAATGGTTAAATATCCTACGTCCAATATATCTAAAATCTAAATATCTACAAAAGTTACATCGAAAAATCCAAATATCGAAATACAGATTATCGAATGTCCTAAATATCGAAGTACAAACTATCGAACGTCCTAAATATCGATGGGTACATATATTATTTGAACATCGAAAATTAATATACCTACGTGTAAAATTGGTTTAATTTTCAACATTTAATACATTAATTAATTCACCCTAAAAATAAGTACAAGTTAAAATATCGAACAAATTTTGATATAAGTATTATGAGTGAAAAAAGATTGCTTCTGCAACGTCTCCGGCGCTACGGGAAGTGCAACCCCTTCGCCCTTGCGTAACAAAGGATAGGCACCCATGTTCACCTCCGCAGCTTCGGCTTGCTGGTCGCCTCCGGCGACCAGCCTCAGCCGCTACGGCTCCCACGGGTGCCTATGCTGTGTTACAGCGGGCGGGGGTTGCCCTCTCTTCGCGCCTCCGGATTTTTATATACACTCTAGGGGTAACAGCCAAAAGACTACGTAAATTCGGGGTGCCCCAATTCGGTTTTGGAACAATTTCGACTTAATTTATCCATGAAAATCAGTGTCCAGTGTACAAGCCAAGATTAAAATATTTGCTTGAAAGTCAATATGTTATGCTACTAAAATTAGTGACAGAAACGTATCGCTGCAAAACCGACTCCACGTAGTCTTGTCTGCCCTACCCCTAGAGTGTAATTTAGAATCGCGTAGGCGCGGAAGGGCGAGGCAGCCCGCGAGCTGAGAAGCAGGTGGTTTTAACACCCGCCGCCGCAGCTGAGGCTGGCCGGCGAAGCCGGCCAACAAGCCGAAGCTGCGGTGGTGAGCGTTTAGCATGGGACTTCCGGAGCCCTGCAGCGCCGGAGCCGTGACAGAAATCATGCTTGCTTGCATGTTGCATGATTGCTGCATGCTTGTTTGCTGATGGTAATCAGTTACCAGGTAGGTTACAAAAAAAAAATAAGGAAAACCTCATGTAATGTACTTTAATTATTTTTACATAATAAAAACCCAAAATAAAACACATTTGTACGCAATTGTACGTATCACTCACACTGCCTATATAATTTTTTTCGGTATTTTAACTAGTAGGTATTTTTAACGTAGATATTATGAACTTAGATGTATTAAATGTTGATATTTTGAACTTAGGCATAATGGCATTCGATATTTTGAATCATTCGGAATTTTAATCACTCGGCATTTAAGTTTTCGACGTTTTAAGCGTAGGTATAACAATTTTCGACATTTTGATATAATCGATATTTAAATTTTCGATGTTTTGAACATTGGTATTTTAAGCGTAGGTATTTTAATCTTCGATATTCAAATACGTACCCCCTTATTTTGGTGGTCTGAATGATTCGTAAAAGTTTGTCCACCTATTTTAATGGGACCTTATATATGCTTTAATGTGCACCACAACAATACATAACAAAAACATCACGTGTGTGGTTGTAGATGGTTTAGTTTTCTGTCCAGACTAGAATAATCTTTTACATTTTTCTTTTTTTTTGGACTCCATATGGATCTTACATGGATACTTTTTTTAGGGTTCCGTACCACAATGATACAAAGGAACCCTTATGGTGTGACTCAGTCTGTCTGTCACAGCTGAATATCTCAAGAACTAGCAATGGTTTTAGATGACGTTTGCCCAACTATTTTGCAAATAAGATAGATTTTTTTTTCAACAGATTGTTGAAAAATAAAAGCTATTTGAGCATGTGGGAAATCATATGAAAGAGCGTAGTTTGCACATTCTCAAACACTTTTTATTTTTTTAGGCCACATAGTTTTCGACTTCTGATAAAAATGTAAAAAAAAATTGCGTCCCTCCCCTTATCTCCGAAGTTTGCATTGAGAAAAATCTGAAATTATTCTATGTGAAAGAAGTTTATGTAAAGGTTACAGGAAAAATAAAACGATGTCTCTAAATAGCACACTTTTTTAGAAATCATCAACAAAAGTTACATTAAATCCATTATAGGTTAAGAGATGGCGCTGACTTAGAACTGCAATATTCTACACCGCAGCGTGCAGTGTTAACATTCTCTGACAAATAAAGGCCTCGCCGATGAAAATTTAAAAACATATGATGGTACGGAATCCTCGGTGCGTGAGTCCCCTTTATTTCTTAAACCACAAAAGTAAGGAACTAGTCCATTCTATTTTATGTTAATTTTCTCATATTGGGAACCTAACATATATGTATAACTATCGTCAAAACTTACGAATGCATTTGAGACTGAGAATTTGGCACTCAGGTTAGTAGGTAGAGCAAGCAATGAAATAACACTAACATACACATAACATGTTTTTTTTAAACATTTGTTTATAAAAGTTAAATAACACAAAGTGTAGGTAGTTGTTCCGTGGACAGTAAGTGGAAACTCCCGCCTTACCTTTCGCAGTATTATGATAACCTATTTGACATTCACAACCATATAACAAAGAAGGCATGTGTTACAGTGCGAATAATAAAGACATATAATTAAAATAATTAATCTCAGCCCGCTTATCTATTAATTTGCGTACGCCCTTGACTTTATATAATACAATATTTTTTCACAGTGACAGTAGTTACAAAGACACCAACGCGTTAGATCTGACTGGTGATATAAAGATCAGTATCATGACGTTGTACCTAGGGTTGGCAAGTTCTCGTTTATATCAGCCAAATCGCTAGCAGAGCAGTAGCCCCCACTGCTTTCTAGCAGTAGTAGGCCAGTGGTATCGGCGGTAGGGGTTGTAGGTAGATCGTGAGTTCAAACCTAGGCAGGTACTTTACTTTGTGTTTTTAATTTGAGCAGCACTGCTCTCAAAACGGTGAAGGAAACCGGCGTGTCCTAGAACACAAATTCGAAGACATGTGACATCTACCAACCCGCACTGAGCCCGCGTGGTGGATTATGGCCCACTTCCTCTCACAGAGAGGAGGCTGTTTACCAGCAGTGGGAACATTATATGCTTATTATGTTATATACGTGTAGCGGTATCTACAACGCCACACGCAAAATCCTGCATCTCACAAGCAGAGTTTACCGCGCGACTAGTATATATACCACGGCACCCGCCAGACACAACACCCGTCTGGCCGGACGATCCTCTCTTTTCTATGGAGCTATATACACTACGGTTCACCTGTGCATGTGTACCTGCGCAGGTAGATCCACGTATCGTAGCGTGTGTAGGCTTCTCCGTGGTCCAGACGAAAGTCATCATCTGCCTAGCCTTTTCCCAACAATGTTGGGGTCGGTTTCCAGTCTAACCGGATGCAGCTGAATACCAGTATTTTCAGTGTGGTCCGGCCGAGAGTACTAATAAAAATCAAAAACTTTTACTAAAGGAGCAACAATGAAATCTTGAAGAAAAAGCTGCTCCATATATTTATGTTCCCATCATCATGGGCAGCCTTGTTCCACCCATTGCAGAGTATGCCTCCTCCCTTCAGTGCCATTCTTGGAACTCTGACCTGTGTTTAGAAGCAAGTGAGCGAGCGAAGTAGTGTCTTCTATTTACTATTAATTCGATATTTGGGTACAAGGTAACCCTATGGCTGTCTGTACCTGTTACTGTTTGCGCAAGAGTAGGTACCTATATTGTGTATGTGAAATATCAAATAATATGGGTGTGGTCACCATTGAACATTAGAGAGATAAACACAACGCTTATGCGGTTCGGTTTTTTGGATAAGGAATCTACTACACGAATAGAAAAAGCCTTACAGTTGTAAAACATCGCTAGGTTTTAGTAGGAACGAAATAGTATGCTTCTTCTCCACCATCTTTGTTCTTAACTTATGATATTTACTCAATAATATGATGATCCCCTTTCCTTACGTCTTGTAACTCTGAGCAAAAGTGATGTATCTAATAGCAACACAAGATTAATTTAGGTACACAATACCAGACTGACCCTTTATCGAAATCAATTTTAAATAGACCTCGAGGTTTTAATATTATTACCTAACAGAAACCCGGGGTATTGTGTGTTCATAACCCAATGATCAGTAGATATCAAGACATCTATACTAGTTACGTGATACTTTTTGTCAAATCGACGTAGGTATAGCGATCATCTCGTTATTACATCGTGATTCAACGATTACTTTGCTACGAGTACACTACTCTTGTTTGATTCCATCCCACGGTATCTATCAGTAATTGCATAGATTGATTAATTGCCCGTTTCATTAGATTAATTTGATACGTCGTGGAAATTTGTGGTAAACTGTTATGTGTCTTATCATTATCTTTTCTTACATTTTCGTAAGTTCCCTTTTCATTCAGTTTGAAAGTTGTTGCTTTGGTAGGTATTATTTAGAAACGATGAACTAATTTTTATGGTGTAGATAAAGACCTGCTCTGCCTATCTATGCCAGTACATGTCACATAAATATATATATCACGTCTTCAATCTTGTGGTTCTAGGACATGCCGGTTTCCTGACGATGTTTTCCTTCAGCGTTGTGAGTGCAGTGGTGATGAAATTATTTAAACAAAGTAAAGCGCTTGTCTGGGTTCAAACCCATGACCTTTTCTACTCGGAAGCCTCGGTCGTTACCACTGGGCCACCAATGCTCTACGAGTTTAATGGAAGATTAGTATTTATAAAATGCATACCGATCAATTACCTATCAATAAATCAATATACATAATTAGATGCATAACAAAACATAGGCAATTATGCATTACAATTATTATAATAGTAGTCTACTTGTATAGACAAGTTTTCCTCATATAACTACAAATAATTTATGGGTTTATAACATACTAAGACTAGGCTACAAAGTAACTAGTAGGTATAGGATATAATAAACAAGCTTTATACTACCTCGTCGGTCTAGTGGCAGCAAGTGCTACTGCTGAGCATGGGGTATAGGACATAATAAACAAGCTTTATACTACCTCGTCGGTACCAATTCAGTTGATAGAGAACTCGTATTTAGAGCACAAAAAAGATGTGTCAGAGCAATGTGTGGCCTTAAAAGTACAGACAGTTGTCAACCGTTCTTTATACGTCTAAAAATTCTTACCTTGCCATCGCTGTACATATACGAAATAAATATATTCGTGAAATCTAACATTTCATTATACAAAATAGCTACTAAAAGTTACTACAGAATATTACGCGATAAAAATAAGTCAGAACTCGAAGTGACTCATGGTAAAACTGCTCTAATGAATAAAAGTACCTTCTGTATGGTCAAAAAAATATTTAACAAACTACCTGAAAAAATAAAAACGTTACAACTGGACAATTTCAAAACAGAACTATTAAGAATATTGTTAGATAAATGCTATTACTCACTGCAGAAATATTTGGACGATAATTCTATAATTACTGCTTCAGAAAATTGTACAATCACCTCACCTATTTTGACGATTTAGAATTTTATTTGACATTAGCATTATTATGACATTTAATTTAATATATTTGACATTAATTGAAATTAATTCTATTTTAAATTTGTATTGTTATGCATGTACCTATTAATATTGATTTTATTATTAATGTGAAAGTTTACTTAATTCTTCCACCTCATGATTATATATAAAAATTCGACAATGACAATTTAATATATTTGTACGCCTCTGGGCAAAACATAGAGGATCTTTCTACATGTAACATCTCGCACACTATTGTAATTTGACCTATGTTTACAAATAAAGCATTCTGATTCTGATTCGGTCTAGTGGCAGCAAGTGCTACTTACTGCTGAGCTTGAGGTATAGGACATAACAAACAAGCTTTATACTACCTCGTCGGTCTAGTGGCAGCAAGTGCCACTGCTGAGCATGGGGTATAGGACATAATAAACAAGCTTTATACTACCTCGTCGTCTAGTGGCAGCAAGTGCTACTGCTGAGCATGGGGTATAGGACATAATAAACAAGCTTTATACTACCTCGTCGGTCTAGTGGCAGCAAGTGCTACTGCTGAGCATGGGGTATAGGACATAATAAACAAGCTTTATACCACCTCGTCGCTCTAGTGGCAGCAAGTGCTACTGCTGAGCATGGGGTATAGGACATAATAAACAAGCTTTATACTACCTCGTCGGTCTAGTGGCAGCAAGTGGTACTGCTGAGCATGGGGTATAGGACATAATAAACAAGCTTTATACCACCTCGTCGTCTAGTGTCCGCAAGTGCTACTGCTGTGCATGGGGTACAGGACATAACAAACAAGCTTTATACTACCTCGTCGGTCTAGTAGCAGCAAGTGCTACTGTTGAGCATGAGGTATAGGAGCTATAGGACACAATAAACAAGCTTTATACTACCTCGTCGGTCTAGTGGCAGCAAGTGCTACTGCTGAGCATGAGGTATAGGACATAATAAACAAGCTTTATCCTACCTCGTCGGTCTAGTGGCAGCAAGCGCTACTGCTGACTGAGCATGAGTTTTCGATTCCCAGGTCAGGCAAAGTGTTATTGGACTTTTCCATCAAGAATTTGTCATTTCTCAGTCCGTAGTTTGGATTTGTACCCGGTTGATCGCAATAGACTCACCCCGAATAACGTGGGACTTAATGTTTAAGTCCTGGCAAAATGTGGGTGTACTATAGGTGTACGGTTGAACAAGCTATTTGGTATACGGGCAGCTAACATGCAACTACTTTTAAACAATGATGTGGGTGTGCTGAGTAGTTAATTATTTTATACCACTCTGTTAAGGATGCCATAAGCTGAAAAGTTATAACGCACAAAATAAAACTAAATATTGGCAGTGTAGTGGAAAGCTTAATATTTTATTAATGCCTGTATACCAAATAGCTTGTTCGACCGTACATCTGAATTACCTTTCGGGAAAACAAGGCGTGATTTTGATGTTATGTAAATAAGCTTTAAAATAACAATAAACAATGGTAAAAAGACCAAAATAATATCTGTCCAGAAGTCATGGATTATGAAATTGGTCTTTATGCTTGCGTTAAAGAGACAGGAGACCCAGTTTAATTTATAAACCAGTGCAGAAAGTATTTGTAAATTCTAATTAACACAAAAATACATCACCTAACTGGTGGTGTATTTTTCTCTAGATCTCATATTTGACTGCTAAATCAATAAATTAATTTCATTCTAGATTGGCATGTAGCCTTTGAAATTCGTTTTGTAAAAAAAAAATAGGACATAATACACTACCAGTTAGACCTTACATTTGGTAGCTATAGGCCGACCGCTAAATTGAGACGTTGCCTGAGGTAGCTGCGCGGTGCGGGAGGGGTGATAGTTGTCACAAGTTGACGAATCACTGAGCTCTCGCATCACGTCACCACACCCCTCCGCACCGCGCTGCTACCTCAGGCATCGTTTCAGTTAAGCGGTCAGCCTATAGATATATAAAACAATTTCATTTTTCTAGATTGGCATCTAGCCTGTCAAAATCGCCTGGTTGTCCTTACTAAATTAGAACGGCAATATAACTATTACTTTATAACATACCAAACACAGTTTTGAACTGTAATTTTAAACATAATATACGAAATTCGTTCGACATGTAGGTTAGGTAGGAGATAAATTGGCTACTTATCTATAAATCTTTTGAAGTTTAGAGTACCGTACGTAGACAGCCATCAAACATAACTTTTATCAGAAATTGAGGTAGCAGTGAAGCAGTGTAAAATTATTTGTGGTGGAAAAGCTTTGGCGGTTTCTGCGAAAGTAAAAAAAGAACTTACGTGCTACTGCATGAAGTCCTGGGTTAGATTTCCGGGTCAGGCAAAGTGTTTTTGGGTTTTTCCATCAGGAATTTCCCAGTAGCGGCCCGGAGTCTGGATTTGTGTCCGGTGGATGGCAATCGGCTCGCCTCGTATTACATGGGACTTAAACAATGCTGCCTAAATGTGGGCGCACTATAGAGACTCCTCTGCCTAACCCATTTTTTTTGTCGTGGGAAATCATCTAATGACCCCTCCCGCTCTGGGTGGAGCGGAAGGGAGTGTCAGTATTTTACTGACTAAAACTCATCCGTGTTCCTTGCTTAGCCCTTTATGTTCCGGACAATCCCACTGACCCGGCAGGCTTCGGCCCTAAGGGCTTCCTCAATTTATGGTGACATCTCTTTGAGGCGCGCGTGGAACACGTACGCGCCGTCCGGCACGGGCCTGGTCATGATCGGACGGTGAGCTACCCATTACTCTCCGAGTCTCCGCCCACAAGCCCGGGCCTACGGTGGCCGGGAGTCGTCACGCGGCTCCCGACGCCCAGAGCGTCTCCCGCGGCGGCTGAGACGGGAGTCTCTCTCCCTGAGCCGTCCCGCCACCTCCTTCGCTAGCATGACTGCGTCGCAGGAGGGTTGCTCCCTCTCGCTCCGGACCATGGCTGCACCAGGGCCGGACGCGAGAGGTCGTCTGCCTAACCATTATAAGGTATCCCGACATGAACATAGAACTAGACTATAGTTCCTTCATCATCATCATCTGCCTAGCCTTTTCCCAACTATTTTGGGGTCGGCTTCCAGTATAACCAGATGCAGTTGAAAACCAGTAATTTACATGGAGCGACTCCCTGTCTGACCTCCACAGTCCAGTTATTGTGGGTATAAAAATTACGTTCTGGAAATTGCTGTAAGCTACCCGAAACTGTAATATTTTCCCAATCAACTTTGAACCTTATGCTTTAGTGATAATGTTAATCTATTAAATCTATTAAAGAAATTTGACAGATTGTTATAGCTTAATGTGCTGGCGACTGTACAATAATTTTAAGCTTAATGTAGTAACTATCGATTTAGGTACACAAAAACCGGTAGTGGGTGAATGTACAAGCATGCAAGCGTATGTATGAGAGTGCTATGTACTTATATGAATCATTTATATAGTGTTCAAGGTAATACCTAATTGCTCTCTTTACAGTCTGCACTTAATGTAATTCAAAAACTGGTTTCCGATATAATTATAGGGAAAAATATAGCTTTGAGTGGAAGTAACTGCGTAAAAATATGCAAGTGTTCTAGTATTGTTTTTTAATACGTATATATGAGATCTAGCAATCGATTCATCATCATCTACCTAGCCTTTTCCCTTTTATGTTGTGGTCGGCTTCCAGTCTAACCGGATGCAGCCGAGTACCAGTATTTTTTTCGAAATCTTCCGTACCCAAAGGGTAAAAACGGAACCCTATTACTAAGACTTCGCTGTCTGTCCGTCTGTCTGTCTCTCACCAGGCTGTATCTCAAGAACCGCGATAGCTAGACAGTTGAAATTTTCACAAATTATGTATTTCTGTTGCCGCTATAACAACAAATACTAAAAACAAAATAAAATAAATATTTAAGGGGGGCTCCCATACAACAAACGCGATTTTTTTGCCCTTTTTTGCTCGATATCAAAAATGGCAAGAGGTAGGCACTTGAAATATTCACAAAATATTCAGTTGTATTTTAACTTTAAGAGCCTATACTACCTCAGCTAAAGTTCACTCTTTATCTCGCTCACACGATACTGCTCGCGGACTGTGTGAGAGCGAGACAGAGTGCGATGCTGGGCGGAAGGCAGCGCCAATAGTTTAGGTATTTGCTTTTTACGGTGAAAATAAAGGTAATTCAAAAAAATTAAATAACATAAGACCTGCTTTATAGTTAGTTCAGTTAGTATGCAAAGTTTCATGATCTAATTTGAAGTATTTTTTGTATACCAGCGGTTTATTGTTCAATTTGGAGGTAACTTTGGAATTTTTTTCTATCGAGAAAATTTTATGGAATCGTGTTTTCGTCTAACATAGTACCTAGCATTAATCCTCAACTTTACCATATATTTATTTCAACATTAATGCTGCGGTATTTTCGACATACCGGAGGATCATGCTAAGCCATTTGAGGTAGTATAGGCTCTTAATAATAAATAATAAAATTAAAATTAAAAAAAGATTTAATATGTTAATATTTCCCATACAACAAACATGTTTTTTTCGGCGTTTTTGCCTTGTAGTATGGAACCCTTCGTGTGCGAGTCCGTCTCGCACTTGGCCAGTTTTTTAACCATGTGTGTTTATTATTTTTAACCAGACCTTTTACATAACATAAGATAACAACAGTTCAGTATTCCTCGATGAGTTGGGCGGAGGTGTATTATACACCCACATTTCGACAGTTATGTTTAAGTTCCATGTAATAGAGGACGAGCCTATAGCCATCAACGGGCACAAAACCAGATACCAGGCTGCTACAAAAATCCTAATGGATAAAACACTTTGGGATGCATGAAGGAGCCTCCTCGTGTAGCACAGTTTGTTCCGCCAGTTACTCAACTGAACCGAGCGCTCGATGCATCCTGGACAGTCACACCCAACACCTTAATTGACTGGCCAATTATTCTCTTGCGGTGGTAGGGCTAACGCCCGCCTGGTTTGCGACCACCCTCCCACCGGAGTCCGGCGTCAAGCAGCCTGCTGTGTTTCGTCGATGCGTGGGAGTTCCAGTGCCTTAGGCATCTTCTGGGCACGCTCGTTCCATCATAGACCAAATCCATCGCTTTCAAAAACTAATCAACCATCAGACCACGAGCCACAAGTGCCACCACTAACAAACCAATTATGAAAATTTTGCTCATTGTTACAAAGATGAACTTTTATATAATTACTATAGCTGTGCCCCGCGGTTTCAACCGTATAAATTTCGAACTCGCAAGAATATCGGGATAAAAAGTACCCTATGTGTTAATCCTAGTTATAAACCATTTTTGTGCCAAATTTTATCCAAATCTCTCAAGTAGTTTTTGCTTGAAAGACAAACATCCATCTATCTATCAATCCTCACAAACTTTCGTGTTTATAATATTAGTTCATTCGAATATGTCACTTCGGAGTAAACCCCCAGTACTATAATGACGATCAGTTTGTTTGGACAGTGAAAACAAAGTTTTTCTAAGCTTTAAATATTTATCCAGCGACTTACGCGGCAAAAGGTTATTAACAATTTTATTTGCAGCTGTTTTTATACTTTCTGGAGTTGCATTCATATCGCTGTCGCTATTTCCATTTTTTAAATCTTTTCTTGCTAATTATAAGTTATCAAAGTTTTACAATGGTAAAAAATGCGCGCCATTTGTTTTTTATTTTTTTCACCGAGTCGGTTTTATTCAGGAGGTTTTTATTTTCAGCCAGTATCTTTTTGATGTAATGCATACATTTTATATTAAACTTAATGGGAGACAATAAACCTCTGTGGTAAATTTATATCTAAATAAAAAATTAAAAACAGTGCATTAATGAAAAACTATGCAACCATGAGATTTCATACAACATTTCTGCACTGTTTTGGTTCTAAGCAAAAATTACGTCCTTTGTGATCGGTTTCGTAGTAGTTACCTACGTAGTTAAAAGAAAAATAATGTATACTGTTGTGTGGACATGGATTAAATTGCTTAGTAAAATGCAGATAGAAACAATGAAAAGTGACAAGTTAAATAACAAAAAATAGGAAAAGCTAGGCATTGAAAACAGAAAAATAAATATTTTATGTGTAATGTGTATGTGTACTTCTGTGTATGTTTAGACTACAAGTTAGTGTCGTTATCATTATTAAAATCAATTTGTCATCAATTTCAGTTGCTGAGCGTACCCTGGCTAGGCACGGGCGCGGAGCCTGCACCGGAGCCTGGCCGCGTCCCGAAGGTGTACAATGCTCTCATCACGTCGAACCAGAACCTGGAACCTAGCAAGGCGTTTCCAGTATATCAGCCGGTGCTCCACGACGCGTTCGCTTTTTCCTATCAGCCCGCCATTTTCTACGGCGGAGATCTACTTGGAAACGTAAGTTGCGTTCAGTTGTTAGGGTTACGTACCCAAAAAGTGCCAACGGAACCCTATTACTAAACATACATTAATTAGGTCTGTCTATCTGTATGTCACAGGCATAATTATATCTTTTCATCGGGATAAGGTCAACAAAACGCTTAGGTATTGTTTGCCGCCAAAAAACAGAAACAAAATGGACAAGTGCCTTTAGACTATCAAATGCTTTTAAATGTTTATAGGGCGTGTTACTTAAACTAAAAGGAACTGGATACTCTTAGAATACTAAAGGTGACTCGTGCACCTGATATTTTAAGAATCGCAATATGAGCATGCCCACATTTTTTCCATTGTTGTTTTTTCATTGGCACTTACCTACCATTTTTAATTTCAGGGACTACTGCCTCCACCAGGATTTCTGCCGAAGGAGCCTCAACCTCAACCAGCGGAAACCTCACCCATTTCAACGCCCGGACCACCTGCAGAGCCCTCGCCTACGGAATCGCCGACTACGACTGCAGAACCTGCCAAGCCAGAATCAGACAGTAGTGCCTCCTCACCGGCTCCTCCACCAGCCACACAATCCCCAATACCACTTAACGAATTCGGTCTCCCACCACAAGTCCTGCCCCTAGGGGGCATAGATCCCTTGTACAACGCACTACCACAATTCAGTCCTTTCACCTACAGATATCCAGGTGTAAGATTCTATGATCCCTACGATCCATTCAGCTTCAGTCCTTACGCAAGCCTCCCAATATATCGTCCATTACCAAATGTGCTCGGGCAAACTCTTCCCGTTGTTGCTCAAAAAGAGGTTAATAACGCTCCAGCGTCTGCTGAACAATCAGCTCAAACACCGCCTCCTGAACCCAGTGATCTCAATATTTTGAACTACGCCTCTAAGGACCCCGCTATACCCAACGTCCCTCCACCACCCCTGCCGCAAGGCGGCCTCAAAACAGATAAATCTGAATAGTTATAAAAATAAAGTATTAAGTTCCAAGTATGAATTGAAATTTTGATTGTATCACTTCGAGTCATCATGACGGCCACCAAGACAAAAAAGTTCATGGTTTATTTCTACGAACTAATATTACGTTCTACGAGCACAGTGATTAATTATCCATTTGGATTTAAAACTGATCATACAGGAAAAACTAGAAAGAAACTTAGAATCATAGAGATGATGAGGTTTAAAAGAAACCGACGCTTATAATGTGACATGATTGTAAATAAACAGCCGACGGGGTTGTATCCATATCGCCACAAGGAGAGAATGTCTTTCTGAACAAACAGTTTGAAAGTATATTACTGTTGAGGAGACGCTTAAAAATAGTAAATGATTTATTTTAAGTAATTCTCTTCATTATAAATAAGTCGTAGATATGACTAGCTTTCCGCATATCGACCCTACAGCCACACATAGGGCAAACAATTAGGTAACTCTTACCTATGTAAGTACATATTTCTCAGGGCAAAGCTACTATAGCAAAAAAGTATACTTAAAAACTCAATAGTATTACTTAGCATCATAATCTCAACACGCCTGATTACCCTTATATTCAAGCAGAGGTATATAATAATAATTCACCCATATTTCGTCTGAAATGTTTACCAAGTCCCATGTAATAGGAGGCGAACGCTACTTATTGCCATCAACCAGGAACAAATACAGCCTTTGGGATGTTTCTTAGCTCGTAGCTTTTACTCGTAACTCCTGACTAATAATACTTACTCTAGTTGACTGCGTGCCTTCATACGAGTATATTATTGATTACTTTTTTCGTAAGTAATTGAAGCATATATGTAAAATTTTCTATCGAGTCCGTTGATAAATGATCAAAGTACCAAATTTTCTCCATTCCGAAGAATTTTAACTTGATAAAGCCTCATCTGTTATTCTCCCTAGAAACTTAATTCTGTAAGAAAACAATGCATCCCGGATAAAAGACATCAGTTCACCTAACAGTTGTTTAACTTACACAAACACAAAATATGTCTCAAATAACAAACCCGTATGCATGACTGGGTCTGGGTAGTTAATAGACAAAAAAAACCTGGCTTTAACCCAAGATGAGCGAACGTTTACAGAATTTCAACCAAATCATTTATTTAGTACCTGAGCAGAACTGGACCAGGGGGCCTAAAAAGGCAACTTTGGCAGTATCATAAAAGGATAACATAATGGACTGTTAACTGTTAAGTTAATCGTATCAAGTCCCATTGGTGAAGGATTTTTCAGTTATTTTTTTTTGTCTGTGCTTAAAATACCAATCAATCCAATCCAAATCCAATCCCAATCTCTTTGATTAGGCGATTGGCACACTGCTGCGTTTCACGCAGCGGTGAGCGGGAAACGGAGCCAAATTCCACGTGCGTGAGTGCGTTTTTATTGAATTTGTATGTAAAAAATCACGCGCGTGGGTGCGTTATCTGCGCCCCGCTGCGTGATGCGGTGCAGTGTGAGAATCGCCTTATGCCTACGTAGTGCAGCGAAAAAAAGAAAAACACGGACTGTCTTCGCCATATTATGATTCATAATGTTATCTTTTTATGATTCTGCCAAAGTGGCCTTTTTAGGCCCCCTGTAATGTTTGTCTCATGTAGGCACTAGGGGATTTGGACAACATCCTCCTGCCCTTATCTCAATTACTCTTTGGGGTTGGCGTACCAGTGGGGTAATCGAGTAACACACTAACAGTAGCAATGGCTTTCATTATGACAGTTACAAATCAGTCATTGCGTTATTTACATTGCTGAGCAGACAAATTGCTCTAACATATAAAGCAACGGCTTAGCAATATTCTTCAAAATGATTCTTACGCAATTAGGGTCCAGCTCAACATTTCGCACTTCCTCTAAGAATCGGTCCGTTACTCTGTAAACTGCTTTTTCTGTCTATAGGAAATCTCGGTTATGGCACTTCAATAAAACGAGTTAAAGGCTTTTTATAACTGTAAGTATATTATTAGCCAAGTAGAAAGTCACTAGGAAGGATATGCATCCATCTTTTGTAAAGCTCAAAATACAAGTGAAGAATATTTGAGATGGTGGTTCATAGATAATTTTTTTTTTATTAATTACCTACATATCGATTATTACAGAATCGACTAAAGATTGATTTTTGTAAATAAGTAAATCAAATAAACTAACACGCCCCCTCAAAAATGAATCTACCAATTGTACAAATAAAATAAATTAAAGTAAATACCTAATTGACCGGAACATATTCACTTCCTAGTGCTTGCTGGGAAATACATGTCATGGCCCAACATTTGTTGCTAAGGATTAAGGGAAACCCAGAAAACCTTAATCAGACCATTACTAAATAATAATTAAATTAATCACAACAAAAAAATAATCAGAGTCTTATTCTAAGAGTCTAATTCGATTTAAGCCATAATGCCTCCCTAACAGCTTCATACAATCAAAATCAAAATCAAAATTTTGATTTTGATTTTGACTGACATTTGTTTCTTTGTACTCCAGGTTATAGAACAGTGCTCGAAGAGCTTAAATAAATACCCAGTTGTACTTTTCCTGTTATTTGAATCACTGCCACCCCAATCTGAATCTATGTAACCACATAGAATATTATTGTAGGCGCATCGTTTATAACTTAATTTTAAATCAACAGTACCTTTCAAGTACCTAAGCACTCTCTTAAGACATTGCCAGAGTTCTTTATTATTTTTGTTCGTATACCTACTCAGTATATTAACGCTTGTACTTAAATCTGGACGAGTGCAAAACGTGACATACATTAAACATCCTATAACGTTTCGACATGGGGCGTTATATTTTTCTTCAGAGTTTAATGCGTCATAATTAAGTTTAATTTCAATGGGTGTAATAACAGGTTTATAAACGTGCATATTAAATTTATTTAATATCGTCTTTATGTATGCACTTTGATCTAATGTAATTTCATTTGCATGCCTTGTAATTTTTATACCAAGAAATAATTTTATCTCTTTCAAATCAGTCATTTTAAATTTACTCGTTATATACCTTTTAAAATTATTCATTGTATAATATCAGCGCATACTATAACTAAATCATCTACATATAGAACGACATAAATATTTTTATGTACATCTCCATTGTCTTGCAAATATATACACCTATTGACTGAAGAACTTTGAAAACCTTCTTCTTTAAGAGATCGTTCGAAAACTTCAAACCAACACCTAGCTGCCTGTTTCAGCCCGTAAAGTGCTTTATTTAATTTACACACATAATTATCTGGACAAGAGATACCCTCAGGGACTTTCGTATAAATATCTTCTTTTAATTCGCCATTTAAAAAGGCAGTTTTGACGTCCTTAAGATGAACTAGCAAATCAAAATGATTCGCAAAACTTAGTATAAATCTGAAACTTAGTAATTCTTGCTACAGGTGCGAAAGTTTAATTATAGTCCGTGAGGTATTTTTGACTGAAACCCCTTGCAACAAGCCGTGCTTTGTATCTTATAGGTTTTCCAAATTCATAATTTTTTTTTTATAGTGAATATCCATTTACAATCGACAATGTTTGTATTTTCAGGTACGAAAACCCGAGTATTATTTAACTTTAGAGAATTTAATTCATCCCTAATTGCGCTTTCCCACTGAGATCTATCGTCTCGAGTTTTGATCTCTTCTAATGAATTATGAATGAGGTATTTTACATAGAATAGACTGAGCACCCAAAATGTAATCATCATCATCGTCTTCATTATACAAAATAGGTGGACGATTTTTGAGTCTATTATAATAGACCTGAGGCTATCCTCAGGATTATTATCTGTGTTTTGTTTTGGTGAAGACGGGTTATCAGAAAGTATATCAACTATTTACTCCGATTCAAAATTTTAAATTATCATGGTTCAATTTGCGAATTTTACTAGGACACTCGTGCCTATCAGATTTAGATGTATCTGATTTTAAACTGTCAGAGTTATGAGACCTTACCGGCACTGACTTGGATATTACATCATCAGTTTTGCCGTGAGAATTTTTAATATTCCCTTCAGACTTGAGGTCTGGCCTGGATTGAAGAAAACCAGTCTCATCAACAATAACATCCCTGACTACTACGTATTTTTTCGTATTCTGGGTTCCAAACTTTATAGCCATTGGGTTCATAACCCACTAGTATCCCTTTCCATGATTTTTCATCAAACTTGGTCTTACTGATCTTATTATGAACGTAAACAGTTGAACCAAATACCTTCAAATATTTAATTTGAGGTTTTTTTTTTTTCATCATGCCACATTTCGAATGGTGTTTTTGAATGTTTCAAAGCTTTAGTTGGGGTCAAATTAATTAAATAAACAGCAGTCAGTACTGCATCGCCCCAAAACACTTTGTCTAATTGAGAACCGCTTATGATGGAACGAGCTTTTTCAGTAATGGTTCTGACCATACGTTCAGAAACGCCATTCAACTGTGGTGTTCTCGGAACTGTTAAATGATAAGATATCCCTCTCTTTACACAATAACTTTTCAATTCAGTCGATAGTTATTCGCCACCATTATCACAGTTTAAGTTGACTAATTTTAAATTAAACTTAGCTTCACTTTTAGCCACAAAATCTTTAAAAGCAGCAAACACGTCTTATTTATAGGTTAATTACGTAACGCAATAATGCGCATACTCATCAACAAAAAGCACAAAGTAGTGTTTGTTGTCATTAGTTGGGGGGAAGTGTGAGTGAGTGTAATAGATCCACAAACATCTGAGTGCACAATAAATAATGGCCGTTTAACCTGACCTTTATCTTTAACCTGATTGAATGGAAGTCGACTCTGTTTCCCATCCATTTACACAGGCCTCACACAACTCATCACCTGGCATTATAGTTTCAATTTGGCTGGTGTCATCAACCATTATATTATTTTTAATTTCAATTAAATTATTTTTACTAATATGACCATAGCGATGATGCCATAATTTGTACATGTTTTTATTACTGCATACTTGAGAAACAGATTGACACTTATTTACAGATGCCATTAAGTCTACAGCAATTAAATTATTTTTCAACATACCTTGCATAATGGTTTTATTATCCTTACGTATTTGGGCTCCTTGCTGGTCAAAAATTACTGACAACCCAGCACGTTGCATTTTTGATACAGATAGCAGGTTGTATGGTACCTCAGCACACCTCAGCCTCTAAAACTCCTTGAACGCCCATGTTGCTGGTCACATACATTGTTCCCTTTTTGGTACCTGAAATATATTCACCATTTTTAGCAATATAATTTTTTTAATGGCGTTTGCAAGACGGTGTGACTAATGAAAAGATCTTCCCGGTTTATAATATGATCCATAGGAAAGTAACTTTGCTTCCATCATCATCCGCTTGATAGTCTCCCATCATAAAAGCAAATCCAGAAAATTGTTTGATGTGGATGGTCCACTGATCTCAACTGCCTGGACCGTCCTTGTCCTTTCCGTATTTTTCTGCTGCTGCTGTTGAGCTCTTTTAGCTCTCTTGAAGTAGAAACAGTCGTTTTTCACATGCCCCTTGCGGCCACAGTGATGACACTACAAGAACTGACACTTCTTCTTCTGCTTGTTATCCTTCTGGTTGTAGCTATTATTCCCTTTATAATTTTGAAAATTATTGAATTTTCTTTTTCGAAATTCCTGTCCATTTTTCCGCTCAATTTGCAAAACTTTGACACTGGTATCACTGGACTCATTTTTCAACTTGTCTTCATGATCCAAAAGCCTTGTTTTAGAGTGTGACGTCACCTTGCAGTTTTAAAAACAATGTTTCTTCGTAAAGCCAATTGAGTAGCAATACTTTTCCGTTCATACAAAACATTCAAACTTTTTCAAAACAAAATTACTCTCGCCGTACAGTCTTCCTTCGCAAAATCGAGGTAGGAATCCGATAAATACTCAATGATAACACTTTTTGCTATCCGATTATTTATCTCCCACAAGTTGAATTGAATTATCAGGTCGTCAATAACTTGTATCACATCCATTTCACTTAACAATGCCCGTATTCTAAACTTCCAGACACTGTATTTTTCCCCATCGAATGGCTTGATATTACGTTTGGTTTTTAAATTGTCCATTTTAAAAAGTTCGTAACGGACTTACTTTTAACCACTTATATTACAGTAAAAACGTAACCTGGGCCCATAACCTATAGGAAATCTCGGTTATGGCACTTCAATAAAACGAGTTAAAGGCTTTTTATAACTGTAAGTATATTATTAGCCAAGTAGAAAGTCACTAGGAAGGATATGCATCCATCTTTTGTAAAGCTCAAAATACAAGTGAAGAATATTTGAGATGGTGGTTCATAGATAATTTTTTTTTTATTAATTACCTACATATCGATTATTACAGAATCGACTAAAGATTGATTTTTGTAAATAAGTAAATCAAATAAACTAACACTGTCTTTCGACAGTTTTTTTCTGTGGAAGTGCGAGGATGTGCCAGGCAAATATGCCTGAAGCTGATATTCTGCTAAAACCCTGAAGTGACAAGCGAACGTCGAACAGACGACATAAATACGCGAATTATTGGTGTAAAGTGAAATTATGTAAGTATGTATACACAATTTAAAATATTTTGTATTTCACAGTATAGGCTGACCGCTTAACTAAGACATTGCCTGAGGTAGCAGGGCGGTGCGGGAGGGGTGTGGTGACGTGATGCGAGAGCTCAGTGATTCGCCAACTTCTGACAACTGTCACCCCTCCCGCACCGCGCAGCTACCTCAGGAAACGTCTCAGTTCAGCTGTCGGGCTACAGTTTTGTATTGAGAAACGTTCTAGTTCAATAATGTTTTCATTGTGTATTTGAATACTTAATAATTTAATTAACACATAATATTACGTCTATTTTCCCTGAAGGGTTAGGCAGAGGTGTACCTAACTATAGTTCAGACGCCAGCACATCAAGCTACTACAAGCTGTCAAATTTCATTAATAGATTTTCAATTTTATCGCTAGAGCATAAGGTTCAAAGTTGATTGGGAAAACTTGACAGTTTCGGGTAGCTTGAGGTACTGGCGCTGTACACCCATATTTCGCCAGCGTAATAAGAGGCGAGCCTATTGCCATCAACCGGGCACTCCGGAATCATCATCATCATCATCATCATTTCAGCCGAAAGAAGTCCTCTGCTGGACATAGGCCTCTCCCAAAAGGGGGAGGGTTTGCCATAATCGCCACGCTTGGCAGGCGGGTTGGCGATCGCAGTATGGTGTGGTGGTGGAATGCATAGAGAACGCTGCTGCCCATTCTCCGGTTAGACCCTTAGTCGCTTTTTACGACACCCACGGGAAGTATGGGGTGGTGCTATTCTTTAAGTCCGGCATCATACAGACTCCGGACTCGTCGTCGTTTCAGCCGATAGACGTCCACTGCTGGACATAGGCCTCCCCCAATTTTGGGGGGGGGGGGGTTGCCATAATCGCCACGCTTGGCAGGCGGGTTGGCGATCGCAGTATGGTATGATGGTGGAATAAATAGAGAAAGCTGCTGCCTATTCTCCGGTAAGACCCTTAGTCGCCTTTTACGACACCCACGGGAAGTAAGGGGCGGTGCAATTCTTTAAGTCCGGCACCACACAGACTAGACTCCGGACTACTACTGAGAAATCCAATGACACTTTGCACGACCTGGGAATCGAACCCTGGACCTCATGCTCAGCAGTAGCGCTTACCACCACTAGATCAACGAAGCTGTAAGAAGGAAGAAGGGAGGTTGATTTAATGTATAAATTAATAATCTTATTCTAATTTTAGTGGCGTAGGTGTAAATAAATTAGATGAATTTACTAGATTTAAATATGTCTAAAAGTACCAAGACATTTAGGTTTCATTATTGACGGGGGAATATTGTTCCAGCATTTCCATTTAATACTTCCCCTGAAGACAGCTGTCTTGTAAGATTTAGCGGAGAGTTGCTGCGACCACTGATTACTTGCTTATTCTCTTCTACTAACGATTCAGCATATTTTTTTGTACAGGTAGGTCGGCTACTTGTAGTTTATAACCCCAATAAGTAGGCATGGTAAGTGCATCTAATTACGTGACTTCATCATGAGGATTGAGTGCTTATTTAAAAAACAATCGACTTCCAAAAAAAAACACTACGAAGTGAATAATAACTTTAATTTCGGAAGTCGGTGTCGTTGGTTCCGCATTTTATTTTCGTTTATTGACACCGACTTCCGATATTAAAAGAACCAGGAGAACTCCTCAACAACTACTCATACGCATTGTGGCGAGCATAAATTACTTAGCAACCTTAATAAAGTAATCGAATCGCAACTCGTGAAATATTTAGGCATCTGTGGTCTTCATCATCAGCTCCACTTTACCAAATGATGATTTCCGAGAAAAAATGCTCAAGTTACATTAAAAAATACCCAAATCGCTATAGGATATCTATGGCTATAGGTGTGCCTATAAAATATGAGGGTTTCCCTCGATGTCCATGGGATCCTCTGATCAGATTCCAACTTGATGACAATGGGACCACCTCGAGAGAATACCCTTTCAAACAAAAAATTTTTTTTTTAAAAAGGTCCGCAATTGACGGAAAAGTCGGTGAACATACAAAAAAATAATAAAAAAAAACATACATAAAGTCGAACATATAACCTCCTCCTTTTTGGAAGTCGGTTAAAAAATGGCTTTACGTGACTTCTTGGTGGGATTAAGAATCAGAATAGAACGCCGGCATTCCGAACCCTCTGCATCAGTCGATCAGGTCAGCAGACAAGGGTCAATAACTCTCCGCAGAGTGTATGTTTGATAGTACGAACAACTCAACCAGCTGGAGCCGCAGCTCCTCTGAAAAATAAGACCTTATTTTGTAAAGGACCTTAAGCCGGTAGAAACCAGTGCGCACTGACTCTGCCACGTGTGTTCCGTATCTCAACCGAGCGTCCACGTTCAGACCTATGTTATTTGCGTCACAGACTCATCTGACCGACTCACCCAGCAGGGTAACGATTGGTGTTGCTGGCATTGCACCGATTTGTTTCTTGGTTCTAAACAGCATTGTTTTCAGCCCAACATGCTACCCTATCAAAATCATAGTTTAGGTCCTACCGTCCTAGTCCTTGGATTAAAGGAGATGTAGTCTTGTACTCTTGTCTTGTTGTTGTGTCATCAGCATAAATGTGGTGCCTACATCGCTTCAGGGAATTGATTGAATCAGCACATTACAAAATAAACATGTGGGGGGCCAGTATTGAGCCTTGCGGGACACCCGGAAGTGATTGACATAACAAAGCCATCGTATTTTTACACGTTGCTGACAGTTGGTAAGATAACTTTGGAACGAATGTATCGTATCTTGATGAAATCCATAATAGTTTTAGCTTCGATCGAAATAAATCAATATTTACACTCAAAAGTTCAAGAACAATCAAGAAGGACGAGAAGTGAGCATAGATCCTTATCTTTTGCTGACAGAATGTTATCTGCCACGTCCAAAAGAGCCGTAGAAGGACCACGCTCTTTATCTGTTTACGAAAGCCTGACTGTAGCTCAGGAAGAATTTTTTTTCTTCTAGATATCACACAACTGCTGGATATTATACAGCCTTTTCAGAAATTTTGGATCGACGACTTATATGATTAACAGATGATCGAACTTGGTCTGGGCGAGACCGCGGATTTTATTCTCTCCATACAAAGTTCGTCAATAATAGTAATTGTCGCCAGATTGCCAATTCGACCAGCCCCAAGGCAAGGATAGAATGAACCTCGATTACTATAAATACTTACTGCCGTATTTACGAGTAATAGGTACCTACGTGTCAAACTATTATTAACATGAGGTTATAGTACATTATGAATAATAAGTCCCTATCAGGCAAAAATAGTATTATGATATAAGTGCTGTAAGTTGAAAATTACAGCCGAGGCGATATTGCTAGCCCAAGCCGTAGGCGAGGGCTACAAGAAAGCAGAGGTTGTAATTATCAAAGCGCACGTATGTCATACGACGTTTTATAACATATTTGCGAGGAAATAAATAAAACACGAACGAATCTTAAACGAATAAATCTTTAATCACTTGTTAAAGCAGTTATAAAAATTTGAACAATTTGTAAAATTGATTATTACGTTGACAGTTGGCATTTTTAATGTTGTCAAGTTATTATTATTAGTTACAATTTCACCAGTCTCTCTCTCACTCTCTTGAGTGAAAGTAGGAGAAACGAGTCCAGAGAGTTCTGCAGTCGGTGGCAGCGACGGAGGCGGCTGCGGCGGCGGCAACGATGGTGGAATGTACGCGTGTGTGCTCGTAGATGGTCGAGAGTCAACACTTGACTCCAAATTTATATTCCTTGTAATGCGGGAGCTAATTTCTTCTTTATTTCGCATCGAGTCATCTATGTAGCCCTCGGCTACACTGTTCGACCGCCACCCTCCGTGGCGTTTTAGTGTCAATAAGTTCGCACCTTAATCGGCGAGCAATGTAGCCGAAGACCTTCTGATACTGTGCCTTGTGTATTCATGTGAATCATCTAAATTTAAGAAAGTGGCAATTTGTTTCGGCATTGCTCCAAATTTATTTATGCCAATGGGTTGGTTATAGTGCATTTTCCATTTTGGTAATTTTGAAAAAATCTGTTAGACATCGCTTTTGTTGAACGAAACGCTTCGTATTTCTTCACTTTGTCGTGAAAAGGTCCCTGTATTGTGAACGATCTTGGAATTTTATTTTTTGTGTTTTTAACCTGGACAAGAAGAACCTGCCCATGGTTCTCGACATCATTAGTTGTGATGTTTGCCAACTCTTGACGTCTACATGCACCATTTAACCGAATATTAATACAACCTGAAAAGAGATAAAAACAGCGTACGGGGGACCACGGGCAAGTACCGTACAAAACACCTATATTGTAAAGAAATACGAAAGTGAAAGAAGTTATTAACAATAATTTAGTTTCAACTGACCTTTGTTGCCAAAATATCGGCAATCCGAAGCTTCTTTAAGGAACTTCTTCACATTGTCAGCCGAAAATACTTTCGACTTTTTACTCACATGGCCACTTGAGCGTCTTTTTCGAAATGCCAGCAAGTTTGAGTATGACTTGATATCAATACCATGTTTTGTTTTCAGTGCTTTTTAACATTGACTAATAGCACCACAATGAGCTTGACTTATATTTTTGAGAAAGTTCCATGAAATAGGCTAAAACACACTTTCTGAAAATGAATTTGCATCTTTGCTTGTTTTCCATAAGATGAAATTATGATACGCTTGTAAGTATCTATCGGTTGATTTTTCGGGCAAGAGGCTTAGAGTAGCCTTTTTCGCTGCCTCTGAGACTTCTGGCGGTGTCAAATTAATAAATTCATCATTACTTGACGACATTTTTAAATAAAAACAACAGCGAAAAGAAAAAGCGCGCGGAATAAATTTTACTTGTTCACAAATTAGCGATGCGCGCGCATCAGCACTTTTTTTTAAGGCAAAGGCACAAAAAACAGCCAGTATTAGTAATAAAGTAAATTAATATTTTTATGTTTTTGTTACAGATAAATGGTTGTAATTTATTGTCAAAATTAATTAAATTAAAGAATTAAATGTTTATTTATTATATTTTATCTTCGCAAGTTAATTTTATTCATAAAATGTTGACCACTTTTTTGACATAAAAACTCTTTGCTAAGATTTAAAAAAGTACCGTTAGTTTTAGACGAAGCATCTTGATAAACCGTGCGTTTTACCTTATTAAAAACAAAACTCGTGCGTTTTACATTACAATAACGCACAAGTACGTAATGAGATACAATACGATATTGAAATAACTTTACGAGCAAATGTGTTATAATAGTAATTATGATACATGTGTGCTATGTTGATCATTATGCTCGAGGCGGTATTATTCGCACGAGCCGCAGGCGAGTGCGATAAGAAAGCCGAGAGTCTAATGATCAATGCACACGCGTTTCATACGACGTTTTTCAACACACTTACGAGGAAAAAAACAGATTTTAATTATTAACTTGTTTGGAAAATGGCGCGCTAGTTTTGTTTATCCGCGCGCCGTGCTAGCCAGCACTAGCGGTGCGCGCACAGGTGTAAATAAAAGCACCACAGACTACTTAGACATATTACGTAAAAAGCACTGACTCTCATTTTAAATATATTAGTCTATGGCACTGACAAAACCTCTAAACAGCCTATAGAAAAAATATAATAAACACAAAATAATGAGTAGACTGATCGTAGTGTTGTCGTATGTCAAATTGTAGTTTAGTTAGTATGGAATTAGAAAGTACTATTGGCATAGAGCAGTATACATTAGTTCAGTGAGAATCCGCAATAATAGAACGCCAGTCAGGGTCTTTTCCGTTTGGTTTCGGAAGGGACCACGGACAATTTAAGGTGGATAATTAAAATTTTCTTACGTTTTTTTTGTAATTTGCAGTTCAATATCAGGTTAGATCAAAACAGCGCGCATCTCTGACTAGTAAATAATTATCTGTGGAAATAAAGCACTTGTGGATTAAAGTTAAAAAAAAGCACGCGTTTTTAATACACTGCATTATGGACCTAAAAGCGGTTCAATAAGAGCCACTTTACGAGCAAGTGTGTTGAAAAATAATAACAAAACTGTCGCAACATGGACCTTGATAAGAAAATTGGTATGTACCTACTTAGATAAAATGGTAAGTAGTTACATATCATGATAAAAAATCAAAATAGAAATCAAGTCCTATGGAAACTACTTAAATATTAGGCGTAGTACAGTCTACAATAGATAACAACAAAGTTGATATTGTATTGACATAGCTAAAAGCCGTGCTCAATGGTTCTTCACCGAGATAAGGGATTTCACCTGTTGTTACCCAATGGAATCCACACAAATAAAGCCAAGTGCTGATCCCAGCGTGGCGTAAAATCAATGAATTCATAAAGATACCATATCAGTGTGTACTTGCCAGGCGTAATGACACTAACGTTAATATATCCCGATTACGGCTGGATATACAGGCTGCAGCTAAAACTTTATTCTCAATTCGAGTCAAAATTGCTTGACACTTCGAATTACCTGCTACAACAGTGTACAAATGGCTAACCTTCGTTATGATTTGACTACATCGAAGATTTGGATGTAGATTACCTGGAAAGTGTGGAATGCCTTTTTTATCACATGGACAGCTTCAAGGAAAAATTAAAGTAACTCCTTTTCAAAAATGGTAAACAACGCACCTGTGGTATTGCAGATGTGCACAGGCGCCGGTGTCCGCAAGTGGGTCGCCAGTTAGTTTGCTGCTCCAAGGTATAAAAAAATAATTAAATCAAATTATAACAGCCAGTGGATGTTATCGTACGCATCGCAGCTTAGCACATCTCTGGTGGAAAAGCAGCAGTTTTTTTAACACCATGTTTTTTATACCTTTAACGTAATCTGCGCAATAACAGTAAAGTGAAAATGTTTCAAACCGCGGTCGGATCCCGGTAAAAGTGCCCGAACCGATGCTACCTGCAGTACAAAAGATTATCTTTTGTGATTTTCACGGCATTATGAAATTTTTTGTGTCGCAAATAATATTCGTACTGATTGCTGTTCTTCATTCTACACTACAGGTAATAATGATTTATTTAATTTTCGTAAACCATTCCATTGTCTATTTTGAGTTTTACTTAAAAAAAAATAATTTACGCAAAAAAAGTTACAGTTTTGTGTCCTTACCTGATTATTTTTTATTCACAGATTTGTCCCGAAGAAGTTTCTAATGATGGGATAAGTGTGATCTGGCATCAAACACAAACAGCAAACAATATTGAATCGGACCCGCTTTGTTACCGAAATGACACCTTAGTAACGAGGAACTGTTCCTACGCCGGCTGGACACCTACTCTGGATGACGTCGGACCATGTCTAAAAGTTGTTAAGTATTTTGACATTAATTCATGTCCACCTGGATATCATAAAATATCAGAAAACAACAACGATTACTGTTACCAAATCGGTAAACCAACAGTTTGGAACTATCCTTGTTTTGCGAGCGGTGGAGCCTCGGTCATTACGGATTTATCTGCTGCGGAAGTTGAATACCTACTCAATTCCCTCAAAGCCACGAATACATCTCGATATTTTTGGCTACCTGCGACAAGATATAAACTTTTCCATCCTGTAGTGTGGTCTATACCAGGGCCTAACTGGGGCGAACATGTTTCACCGAGTAACTTTTTGCGTCTGTACACATCTTTCTCGAAGAATTGTTTATTATTAGATATAGAACGAGGAGTGCTAATAACAGAAATCTGTTCAAAGAACTATCCGAGTTTATGTTTTTACATAAATGACCTTTACTATCCAAGTAAATGTCCCTATGGATACCACTCATTTAGGTTTAAACTTGATAATGGCACATGTTATGGCATCGAAAGATCGGATCGAGGAATGTCATTTAATGAATTTGTTCAAGAAAGGTGCCGAACACCTATGCTTAACAGTGAATATGATTTAACTAAATTTATTTTTTGGAAAATAGCTGAAATAAATCAGTTGCCAGATAATGAATGGTGCTGGTTTAAAGCTCCTGAAGTTTCTCATGAAGCTTTTGAGAATACAGAGTATACGCATCATAATGATTCCTTAGAAATTAAGAGACCTTCTTCTTTTGAAGGTATTATGAATAACGCTGGTGCTGTAGGTATAATGAATTCTAGTGCATCACTACCTTGCATGGCCTGTGAGGTGGAAGTTGTTTACGGGAAAACAGAATTTATGTTTGAATACAATGAAGCGCAGAACAAAATATTTCTCACTGTTTATTATCCTTCTGGTCTATGGAAATATGATAATAACGACAAAGGAATTCAATGTTTTTCCGACGCAAAAGGATTTTTTAGAGTGGTGGATATTAATGATATGCCATTTATTGAAGTTAATTCTTCTCGGCAAGATGAAGTTAATTTAAATCTGGTTGAAAAAATAGTATACATTGTTGATCTGGTTACTGACAGCTCCGCGCAATATTGGTGTGAGGGCCACACAGTTAACTTTTCATTTATTAGTACGGACAAAATCATAGCTAATCCCAAGGGTAACAAAGTTCATGTATTTGCACTTGTTATTAAACATTATATTTTACCCGATGATTTTGAAGATATAGCTGATTTGACCACGTTATCAAATAACATAACAAATATATTTTCAGCTAAAAAGGTTTTGCTTATGGACATTATTGATTACTCTTTGGATCTTATGATGATTTTATTACACTTGCACGTTGACGTTGAAGATAATCAAGAAGATGAAGCTCTTAATATACAAGATACGTTTGCTACATTAAAACTTACAGCAAACTTAGAATTATCGAAATATAATTACACGTTTGTGAATTTATCCAGCTCAGTTTATTGTTTGCCAACAACTTCTTTCGATGGTATTACGCTTGATTGGGAGATGACTCCTATTGGCCATATTTCGGCGCCAAAACAATTTTGCCTTCAAGCTAACGGTTTACCGGTAAAGAGACACTGTCAGGGATCCTATGTGCTGGGTGGAGTCTGGGGAGAAGTAGAAGGCTCTTGTGATAATACTTACGAACCATCTCAAGCTACAACTTTTCTATACAATTTTGTAAAAAGACAGATGCCAAATGATTACATTTCCAGTTTTCTAACTGATGGTCTCAATTTTGTGCTCGGTGATACAGATATAATAATTCCTGCTGATATTTATTACTTGTCAATGTCCCTGCAACATATTTTGGATCTTGTTGAGGAAAACGCAACATCGGTAGAAACTGGTGACATAGATAATATTGCCTGGGTCATGGACAGAATGATGGTTCTTGATTGTAATTATTTACATTTAGCTCAAACACTTAATTCAACCAATGTTATATTGGATTCGGTTAGTGATATTATAGAACTAATAGCAAAAAGAAGTTTAAACGAGTCTTCTAAATTAAGCAATGCGACCTATCAGTTTGCATTAAAACCACAATTTGTTGTCCAAATAACTTATCCAGAATATAATAACGTCACAGGTATAGCCATTATAAGAAAGTCAGTTTCAGATAATTTTTCAGACATGTTAGTTCAACCATTATACAAAAATACTAGCCTAGAAGAAGTCCTTTCTATAGAAAACTTAGAAATCGCTACCTGGTTACCCGAAAATGTTTTAGATACAATTCAATTAAATAATAACGGTAGTGAAGAAAACACAACAAGAAAAGATTTGTTTCACATTATCATTACCATTTTCTATAATGATGCAATTTTTCAAGAATTGGCTACTGATAAACACGTGATCAATAGTCGAATTGTCGGGGTATCAATCCCCGATTACATGTCAAACTTAGAATATCCTGTGCCACTTGTATTCAAGCAAATCAATCATACAGGCAACTCTGATTGTGGTTACTGGGATTTTCAACCTAGACAGGCAAATAATATTCTAGGTTCTTGGAAAAAACAAGGATGTTTTATCGTAAAAACAATGAATGATACAACTGTATGTGAATGCTATCATCTAACTCATTTTGGTCAATTGCTTTCTATACCAAGTAGTGCCAACGAATCTGTTACAATTAATAATAAGCACTCCACAGCTTTGAATATAATAACTTTAGTCGGGAGTTTCTTGTCACTATTGGGAATCAGTGGTATTTGGATAACCGCTTTAGTATTTGGTAACTGGAGAAAAAAAGCCGGCACAAAAGTTCTCCTACAGTTATCATCTGCTATAGCATTACCATTAGTGTTCATATTAGTTTTTAATTTAGATTATTCTATGTTTATTCAAGTTAATGGAATGTATTATGTTGCAGAACACAAAAAAATTGAGTGTATTATTTTAGGTTCAATGCTGCACTTTTCAATATTGGCCAGTTTCATGTGGATGTTGATAACTGCTATTTTACAATTTATAAGATATGTGAGGGTTTTAGGAGTAAGCAGACCATCCAGATTTATGTGCAAATTCACATTGATTGGTTGGGGAATTCCCTCTTTGCCAGTTATTATTACATTAGCTCTTGATGCTGAGAATTACATTCCAAGACCTTCAGTGGTCAGAACTATTTGTTACCCTACCGGCTATTATGGCCTTGCAAGTGTCGTGATACCAATAAGTATTATATTGTGTGTTAATGTAACTTTATTCATTCTAGTACTCTACGCTATATCTCGGGGATCCGATTCAAAAATGAAATCCACCGACATGGATTTGGTCGGTGCACAACTTAGAGTTTCTATATTTTTATTTTTCTTATTGGGTATGACATGGCTTTTTGGAATATTTTCATTCTCCAACTATTTGCTTTGGTCTTATCTTTTCTGTCTGACATCAACGCTACAAGGATTTGTATTATTTATATATTTTGTAATATGCGATCCAAATACAAGAAACCTATGGATAACATTAATGAAGCCACAATTTATATCAAACACTTCCAGAAATAGCATTACGAGTATAACTAATAGCTAATTAAAGAGAAGGTAAAGCAACACGCTTATTTTGACTTAGTTTGTATATTTTTAAGATAAAATTATTGTTTTTAAGGTACCTAATCTTAGTTCATACGTTCTGTAATTATTAAATAAATTATTTAAATACAGCTACTGTTTATTTATTTTAAAATATATTGTTGAAATGTTTGCTTTGCCATTGTTTACCTAATGCAAGTCTGTTGAAGTGATCCGAGACGTTAGTAAACAAAAGCAAAATGGCACACGAAGAATTTGGATTATTTTCAAATAGTAAGCAAAATGGTTATCAACACAATTTTAAAGATTGATTGTTGACTAGTCTGTGTCAGTATTACTACATCTTAGATATTGAAAGGTTCTTTCAAAGATTCAAGAATGATTAATCTCGTACACTGTGTAACGTTCCAGCTGCTATTGATCGGTAAGTTCCAAATTCCAGTTCAAAATAAATAGAAACATATATTTAGGTTTCTGTATAGTCTTTTTTAACAACGACATCGGCTTTGCTTGCCATTTAATAAAAAATTAGTAGAATATAAGAAAGAAGATAGCATGAATTCTATTGAGATGGCAAGTGTCTCTTTATATTCCCGAAATTCTCTTTAAGTGTTCGCTGTATCTGGTTGGAAGGCGGTTCCTGCGAATCAAGCCATGTATTCTCTGCGTAGCGCTCACTACGGTCCAACGGAAGGTCTGGTTGACGATGAACTCCTCCCAAGAAGTAAGTAGGTACACACGTAGAGTGTATAACCAGATAATACAGAAATAAAATTTACTGTGACCAAAATTATAACACATTGTAGACCGCATTCCCAGTTTTGCAAGAAGGCACACTTAAAAGCAAACTTTGCAATATTGTTTTTATGATTCTATTAGGTAATCATACTTTTACGATAAAGATACATTGCGAAGTGTATTTTTTTTCAGATACCATCCACAGCATCTACAAATTTGGTTGGTGCACACCTGATTCGATACAGAAAGTGTTTCTCCGCAAAACTGCCAACATAACTCTGTCAGATTATCAATCGACACAAGCTAGTTACGTATATGTAAGTCTCAGGGGCCGAAGGGTTTTTAAAGTATCTCAAGACATGTTTATAGAATAGAGTGTGCTGCGGGGTAGTTTTGTTGCGCCACTTTTTCTTCCCAGTGAAGGCACTAGAAAGTACAGAAGGGCGGGCGTTTTGGGGGACTGTCTTATGTAATCTTGACGTTCGAAAATTGCTGGTTCTCGGCTTAATTTGGACTTTTGATTTTGATTTTAGAGCGGCAGAAACAATTATCTTTTTGTCATTTCTTTCAGTTACTAGAAGACGGAGACACAATAGATCATAGGTTGGCTTGCATTGTAATGACGCTCTACGTGCCTGTGACGTATATGTTTCGCAGCAGTCGTTTACCAGTTTACTACTGCCAAGGAGACCTGCATCTTGTCTATAAGATGACGTTTACACGACTAGACATACATGAATTTTATCTTCACCAGAGACTAAACATGCCAGCTAATTTCTTTTTCCAATTCTACCATCCTCCTAGATTATAATTCATTAGAGACATAGTAGACATATATATAATTCGTTAGTTAAAATAATCACGAGCTTCGTACTGTGTAACGAAACAAATTAAATAAATAATGTACCTACTGAAATGTATCTTAACCTTTGTGTTAATCATTTTGTGTGGCATAGAGTCTTGACAAACAATGCAGTAGAAGTAATTTACCTACTATACTATATCCATTTTTATATATATATATGTATATATATATATTATAAAACTCATATGGTGTTACTTATAACTCACATAGAATAAATGCAAAAAAAAAACTGAATGGCTTCTAAAATTAAACTATAATGATACTGAAAACATCCTTATAAAAACCTAACGCCCACATAATCACCCATACTACACATACACTAACATCCGTCTAGCTTATACAGGGTTATTGGTAAAACATGAACAACCTCATTAACCACCTGAAATCGCGAAAAAAAAAACTAGCTGTTCCCTACATTATTAACATAAATGCTGATTGAGCAGCTGGTTTTTTTTTTCGCGATTTCTGGTTTGGTCCCATAGTAAAAGTTGTTCATAATGATGAATACATTGCCCTCTTAAGAGGTTGTTTATGTTTTACCAATAACCCTGTATAACCTAGATATTAATCAAAATAAATAAAACTGTAAAATGTCGTATGATTACAAAATGAAACTGTAAAGAGGATCCTGGTGTCCTGAAATACTGGCCACGAGCCTAGCTTAGGCACCAGTCTCCCACAATATAATTATACTTATCTGACCTATGTGTCATTGTCGAATCTGACCAATGTAAAATAACTTAAATGTTTATTAGATTATTGTGGTGAGAAAATAAAGTTGATTGATTGATAGTTGTCCTAAAATGTGATTTCATTTATAAAATAAAATAGAAAGTTATATTTTCTTGAAGCGTTAAAAATACTCCCTTTTTAACCGACTTCAAAAAAAGGAGGAGGTTCTCAACTCGGTTGTTTTTTTTTTTTTTTGTTACCTTAGTATAGGTAAACCGATTTGGAAAATTATTCTTTAATTTAAAAGGTTATACTTCCAGGTTGGTCCCATTTTTATCAAAATCCAGTTCTCATGATGGGATCCCTAAGGAATTGAGGGCACTCCTCAAATATTAAAGGCACACCTATAGCGATTTGGGTATTTTATAGCAACTCGTGAATTTGCACTCGGAAACCACCACTTAGCGAAGTGGAACTGATGAAGACCACAGATGGCCATCGGAACTACTCAATAATAAGTATTTCACGGGTTGCGATTCGATTACTTTAAGATGGTTGGTAAGCAATTTATGCTCGTCACAATGCGAATGGTGAAATGCCACCATCAGCTCCATTTCACCATTCGCATTGTGACGAGCATAAATTGCTATATTGCTATTGCTAGGAGAACACCTCAACAATTTACGTCCCTGCATCGGGAAAAGCAATATTTTGTAAAAGGCGAAGGACAAGTTGACATTAGGCTATTGTAACTTCAGACCCACTAAAAAGCGAGAAATAAAAACCATTAACAAAAAAACTGACTTCCAAAGAAAAACACTACATAGTGAAAAATAACTTTAATTTCGGAAGTCGGTGGCAAAAATTAGAATACAGATTCAAAGACTTCCAAACTTCCGGACTCCGGACTTCCAAAATTAAAGTTATTTTTCACTTTGTAGGTTTTTTTTTGAAGCCGATGTTTTTTTTACTCACTAAATTCAAAACAACGTAAACAATAAAACAAAATTGGTCAAGTGCGAGTCGGACTAGCGCACCGAGGGTTCCGTACTTTGTAGGTATGTAAATAGTTTATCACGGGCTTTTTTTAATGTACCTACAAAGGGGCATGCCAAGTGGCCATAGTAATTTAGGCCCACTGTGCATATATATATAAAAAATAATTATAATAATAGGAGGCAATTCCAATCATTAATTAGTAAAACAAATGATTTACAATAAACTTAGCATTTCGAAGTTATTTAAGATTCATATCTAGACATCAATACAGGTTATGTTATATTATATAACTGAAATATCACTTAATACATTATTTTAATTTATTAAAGAGCATAATTAATTGGGAGTCAAGAATACAAAGTACATTGTAGTTTTACATATTATTCATTTAGTTCATCATCATACTCCACTAAAACATCATCCAAAAATTGTGCGAATGTCGAAGCGTCTAATATCAAATCCAAGTTATCGCCAGTGTCGTCATGAGTAGAGGGAGCAGAATCTATAATCAGGCCGTGGTCGTCAGGTATAGGAGAATCGTCAGAGTGAGTATTCATGGATAAAATTAGTCAATTTAAACCGCAATAAATATACACAAGTCGCCGCAATGGAGTTGCAAGACAGGCAATGATTTTGACATTTGACATTTACATTTTCCGGCAACTGACAAGTTAGACTTGGTGCTGCCATAAAAAATGCAAAGAATCGATAGATCGATACATATTAGATTTTTTTTGCATATCACTAGAATCATCAAAGATCGAAATAATAATAATTATTAAAGGGTTTTTTTTGTGATTTATAATATTATGTATAGTTTGCTTGAAAGAAAATGAACGGTGTTCAATAATAAATATGATGACCGATTATTCCGATGAATTACCTGTCAATATTTTTTTGTAAGGGCAACATATTCAAGTTTATTTTTATTCAAGTTCCATTAGTTTAGTCGTTTTAATATTTAATATTTTTGAATAAATGGTGCTGACTTGCACACAATAATGAATACGAGGAAGACATGGGAAAGAGATTAACATATTTTTTAGTAAAACAAATCCCTTGTGCGTCTCTGGGAATAATATTGGCATGCTCCTTTACGGTTTTCGGATTTTTTCCTTTACTTGTGCTACATAATCTTGCTTCTTGACAAATTTCATGATTCTAAGTCAACGGGAAGTACCCTATCAATTTTGATTCCCTTGAGAGTGTCGAAATATACGTTTTTAGCGGCATAAACGGCCGTATCTTTCTTTACGTTAACTTAAGGGATCAGTTTCGCGGACAAAAAACAGAAAAATCAGTTTTTTTCAGCGCAAATTTCTCAATATCCTTAAGTTATCTAGTTTTTTTAAAAATACTCAAGTATTTATCACCTATCTATCTAGTAAGTGTACGAAATTAAGTTTTGATAACTACTTAATATAAATTCCAAAAAAAAAAACTAACACACGTTTTTACGTAATCACGAAACACCAAGTTTTTCGATTGCTTTCTTAGCTAACTGGTAGCAAATAACGATCTGAAAAAAATCCTAAATACTAGGCATATAGTATATTAGTAAGTGTACGATTTATTTTTTTTAAGTTTAATGAATTAGTACTTGTAAAAAAAATGTGACTACGCTGAAAAAACCCAATAAAGTCATGCGCAAAACCGTCGTATACGCGTAAGAATTTATTGAAAATAACAAAAAGCGTTAAATATTTTAAAATTTGAGGTGTTTATCTACCAAACTCAATTTTTATATTTTTATTTTGACTACTAATTTAATTGTAGTAGAGTATCTAAATAATGCCTTATAAACGAATTTTTTATTACGTAGTTATTAAAACTTAAATTCGTAGACTTACTAGATAGATAGGTGATAAATACTTGTGTATTTAAAAAAAACTAGATACCTTAAGGATATTGAGAAATTTGCGCTGAAAAAAAAATGTTTTTTTTTGTTTTTAGTCCGCAAAACTGATATCCCTTAAGTGTTTGATTTGTTCACAGCTGCAAGGGACTGTAGAGCTGAGTACCTATATGGTTTTAATTTCAACTCGATACCGTCACGCGTTCCCGAGATAAAGGGTCTTGACAGACAGACGGACGGACGGACGGACAACAAAGTGATCCTATAAGGGTTCCGTATTTTTTCTTTTGAGGTACGGAACCCTAAAAACAAATCCCAAACTTGCCTTTACAAAGCGAGTGAAATATTCGCGATGATGATCACATTTCCCAGAAAAAAATGTTATCAGATTCCATTTGTGAAAACAAACAAATTAATTTGACAACAACACACCACACACTGAACATTTTCAGTAGTTTCTCATCGTACGTGCAGTATGTACGATTGGAAAACAGTAGCAGCATTTTGGGCTATACGTTCGTATCCTTTTTTGTTTATTTTTGATCGAGCATTCCATTTCAATCGTAAAATATCTATTTAACAGAGGTACCTACCAATTTGTATCGTTGCCAAAGTATAGATTTTATTTTTATTAACTCCTTTTTTAAGTGAAGTTATCTTTATTATAATAGATTATAGTGTGCATTCTAAAGTAATTGTTGTTGTTGTTATGTCAATAGTATGTGTGCGTTCGACATTATGCATTATTCGAGACTTCTCGATTTGCCACGATGACTTCGAGAACGAACCAGCCGATGGAATGCTGAAGGAACATACATTCAACTGGCTCGGCTTCGTGCAGTACATACACGGTAAGATATTCATACATACTCTGCAAAATGTTCATACTTTGCGAATATTATAAATGCGAAACTATGTCTGCCCGTCTGCTACCTTTTCACGGATTTAAGACTATATTTTTCTCAAAATTTCCGTTACAGATTTTGATGCCCTTTGCAAAAGTGTATAATAGAATAGAATACAATATTGTTTATTGTCTCCGGTATAAGAAAAAAACAAAGTGAAAAATATAGGATAATGTGAGGTGTCCCTACCCTTCACAAATATTAAAACCGTATCTCTATTGGTTCATAGACTTCCCACACCGTCTTTTCATATGGGCTTGGACTTAGGACATTTTTCACACAAGGATGTCCATATTGTCCAATCAGCTTTACATAAATTTTTTTTTTGAACAAAGCTCATCATCTGCCTAGCCTTTTCCCAACGTTTTCCCAACTATGTTGATGTCAGCTTCCAGTCTAACCGGATGCAGCTGAATACCAGTATTTTACATGGAGCGATTGCCTATCTGACCTACACAACCCAGTTACTGGGTAATACGATACCCCTTGGTAAGACCGGTTGTCAGACTTTCGGGCTTCTGACTACCCGCAACGGCTGTCAAAGATTCACGAATGACAGCCGAGAAAAGCTATCTGAGCGAAATAAAAAACCTTATTCATCCAATTTTATATAAGTAAAGGACGGGTTTCGCTCATCCGTTTTTTTTAATGCCTATTGTGTCCCACTGCTGAGCAAAGACCTCCTACTCTCGTTCCAGTTCTCTCTGTTTAAAGCAGCTAAGGGGCGGTTCCTATTGAAGGAGTCCAGCTCATCCCACCATCTCCATCTAGGCCTGCCGCGAGGTCGCTTGCCATTAAGAGGGACCCATTGGGTCGTAAGTTTGGCCCATTGGTCGTCTGACATGCGGCAGATGTGTCCAGCCCATTTTGGCGTGGCAACTTTCCAACCCGCATTGGGCCCGCGCGTACCTATATTACAGCCCACTCTCTCTCACTGAGAATAGGTTTGTGTCCCAGGAGTAGGAACATATAGGCTAATTATGATGAGCTTTCCAAGTGGCATCATCATCCTTATTGAATTCAAATACTTGATGACAGTGACGACTGGGCTGCCTCATCACAGCAAGGCGCCGCGGGTTATTCTCGTCCACAAGCAGTTCGTCGTCGGTACCGCTACTGATATGATGCATCTTCCGAAGAACTACAAACTGTATGTCGTTTCGATCTAACCCTAGTTTAATTACTATTGGAGATTGAAAAACGTGCTGTAAGTTCCTCTTTAAAAAGGGAGAGTGGGATACTGCTCAACGGTTGCTGCTGTACAGACGGTGGAAAAAGAGAGACAGAAGTACAAAACTTATAAGATTTTCCACAGTACTTCGTGTTTCCGAATTAACACGAAGATTACCAAAGCGCCAACTCTTTCTGGTTGAACTGTACTTGTTAGAGTACTTGTCACTAATGCATATTCTGTATTCTCCCTTTGGTTATTTAATATGCTGATCAAGTCCTCAAAGAAGTGAAATAATTGCACTTTTTTTATTAGATCTTAACTTTTCAGAGGTAATATTGTATTTGGTGATTATGAACGAGACGAAGAGGAGTGTGGCTTAACGCGCACACAAGTTAAGTTTGGTGTAAAATGCCCACGCGCATATATAGAAATACCACCGCTCGACATAACACCTCATCCCGAATTTACAAGGTATGGTTTTTCTTGAACTTTACCGCAAGCACTTTCCTTATATTATATGTATGCAGACTGACTTTGACGTTTACTATATTAGTAAACGTCAAAGTTTATGGCGGCTGAAGTGCGCTGCTAACTGCGCACTACCACACCCCTCACCTCCGCTGACACGGGAATTTGTTACTACGCAGCGACTCGCCTCATGTTCCGAGCCGTGCATTAAGCCGAGCATTAAAATTTACATCGGGCTACATCCTTATTGGGTCGTCTTTTTGGGATGTGCCTATCCTAGTTATTACTAGGCTAGGGCAACTTGCATTTGTTCAGGCGCCAGCACATCAAGCTACTACAAAATGTAAAATTTATTTAATAGATTTTCAACTTTATCGCTAAACATAAGGTTCAAAGTTGATTGAGAAAATTTGACAGTTTCGGGTAGGTAGCTTGATTTGCAGCTGTCGTCAGTACCTACAGCTGAGACGTTGACAGGGTGGCGCTGTTTCAAACATTCGTGAGATTGTTTTGTGAAATGGATTGAAAAACAAGATGGCGGCGTTAGTTCCGTTCACGAAAATTAAATAAAATAGTGGTTTTGCATGATAATTAAAAATGTCAAGTTTTATCACAAGGCTGAGCAGAGCCAGCAGCTCATTCCTACGCCTTTTTGTCTGTCTAAATAATCAGAAATTATATAATACCTTTTTTTTTACAAAGTATGGTTTTACCAAAGCTTTTAAGCTCGCTCGCTTGCCGCTGCTGCGCCACCAACATCCTTACAATATGGCACAAACATTTGCATTGATCATTTATTTCAGGTTCGGGGTCGGAAACAGTCTTGCTTTGGTTAAACTAATTCGACCGATGAAGTCACGTAAGTACATTTTTTTCAACACACTTGCTCCTAAAGTGGCTCTTAATGAACCGCTTTTAGGTCCATAATGCAGTGTATTAAAAACGCGTGCTTTTTACTTTATGTTATTCCACTAGTGCGATAACGCCACAGATAACTATTTACTACTCGGAGATGCGCGCTTTTATAATCTCATCAATGAGACTTCATGCCAAAAGAAATCCGCGGGCCATATTTCACTTTTTTTTAATAGTCTGTATTGTCCTTTGTGATGTACAGATCTACATTAAATATAGCACACAACTCAATGGCAACACTGCTCGAGTCAGTCCCCACCTAGGGTATTAGTTAGTGTTCTGTGAGTCAGTCACGCTTTACCCTCCGTGGCGACGGGACGTGTCCTTTGGGTTGTTGTGAACTTACTGATTTATTGATTGATTGATTTATTTATTTGGTTCACCAACAATTGTATACACTATTTTAAGCAATTTAAACAAAAGCAACGAATAAAGCTGCCTGCAGACCTGGTCACCGGAATACCACCTAATGCCCCACGCAGTATAACCGATTATGCGAATGACTTGCGGAACAAAATGAATGACATGTATGAGCACGTCAGACAATCGGGCCAGCAAATGTCTGAAAAGATGAAAACCCGTTATGACCGCAAATGAACAATAAAGGGTTCGACGAAGGTTCACCAGTGTGGTTGCACAATCCAGTCCGTAGCAAAGGAAAATCTCCTAAGCTTCAAGCTAAATGGGACGGACCCTACCGGATTGTGACAAAGATCAATGACTTAACCTAACGGATACAGAAAGGTGCAAGAGGTACTCCTAAGATCGTTCATGTGGATCGACTGGCGCGTTATTATGGGGCCGATAATGCTCGAGACAAGCATGTTTTAGGAGGGGGCAGTGTTACGCGCCACAATTAAAGCCATTAGTTACATTAGTTACCACTAGCGCCATCTAGTATCGAGTAGCAGAACTAGTCGAGTCAAGATCGTTCGACATCTGGTCAGTCGGGGCCGGTATGTACTCGAACATTCTAGATGTTTTTACAGTAGAAGGTTCTAGAACTATCGTTTTACGTCAAATAACCCAGTTCTCAATGCCAAGAGACGAAATGTGTAAAGTTCGCCTTACCGAATGTTAGAAATCTAGGAACATCGTCTTAGATAAAGAGGTACCGTACTTGAAACTATGGGCTCATCAGTTTTTCTGGGAATAACAGTAGATGCCAAACTTCAGTGGGGACCACATATATCAAGCCTAGCAGGAAGGCTCAGTTCGGCTGCCTACGCCGTCAGAAAAGTAAGACAATACACTGACGGTGATACAGCTCGTTTAGTCTATTTTAGTTATTTTCACAGCGTTATGTCCTACGGTATTCTGCTGTGGGGCAAAGCCGCTGATATACAAAATATATTTGTCCTGCAAAAACGAGTTGTTCGAGCAATATACCAGCTAGGTGCCAGAGATTCTCTAAGAGATTTTTTTAACGATATTGGAATTCTTACGGTTGCATCACAGTTCATCTTTGCCAACATTTTATATATTAGGCAAAATATACACTTGTACACTAAAAATAGTTTACAATGTTAAAACTAGAAATAAGGACAAACTACGCGCTCCCATTCACGCACAATGGTCCACTGAAGGACTAAGTGCGGAAACCAAACCCATAACATAGAACATAGAACGCGCTCCCTTTTACCGGCTTCATAAGGTTCATAACCTCATTTCTTTGGCTTGGTATAACCTTTTACAACAAGCTACCTTCTTCATTACTAGATTTGCCTTTTAATACATTTGAAGTTCAAGTAAAATCCAACCTTTGTTCAAAGGCATACTATTCCATCAACGATTACTTAAACGATAAGAATAGTTGGTCGCCCTGATTAACTCAAGACAATGTTTGTGTTCTTTCTCCAGAATTAGTTTACTGACAGGTTATATGAGTTCATATAATTGTTTTTATTTTATTTTATTTTTTTAGTTGACTGTATATAGGTCAATTCAGCGTTATTTTACTTTTTTAGTTGACTGTATAGCGTAATTTTATTTTAATTTATCATTGACATAATCTACTCATTTTAATGTTTTCTAATGAGTTGATTCCAATATGTGGTTAGCTAGCGACCTCTACGATTGATCATATTATTTTTGCTTGAACAACCGGCAGCGAGTTCGTCATGCTCCCTTAGATGTCACTGCTTGCGGTAGCGGTTGCGGCGTCGGCGGTCGGGTTGCCTCCTTCCCTCAAATATGGCGAGGGGGTAATGACTGATCTTTGCGTTATGCTCGTGAACGGGTGCTGCGGGTCGTGAACTGGTCGTCTTGCTGACCATGGTTTTATTGTTGTTATTAGTAATAACTTGTTTAAGTATATATTTTACTTCAATGGTCCTAGTTTAACATTTGTGACTTCAAGTGACAGCCATGTGAACAGAACCCAGCATTGCATAAATATGTAAGCTGTCACGCCCTTACCACCTGGAGGCTTTTATTTAGGTAGTAAGTTTTTTGTTTACATTTTTTTTTTTTTTGCTTGAGTACGTATACATTTTATTGTATTTGTTGGTATATTGGCGTGGCTAGCTAACATATGGAAAATAATTTTATTTAATGTTCTGTGTCCTGTAATGTTAATTACTTTGCTTAGCTTGTATACATTCAAGTATTTTCTAACTGAACAGACAGCTGTGCTGCTGGGGAGTTTGTTGCCCCACTTCTTCTCCCCAGCGAAAGCACTAGGAAGTGGTGAAGGGCGGGCGTTTTGTGGGACTGTCTTTTATAATTTTGACGTTCGATCTGAGGCACTTTAGAAGGCCGGTCTGAGCCACGACCCGAGTCAGTGTTGGATAAGCGATACAAGTGAATACATCGAAAGCGATCTTCAAGTGCGACATAGAGCGATCAGTAGTACAATCGTTTTTTATAATTAGTGTGTTTGAGTTATTATTAGTGCTGTTGATTAAAGTCTCATTTTTTTGGTTATTAAATCTGCAGTTTTATTGTCACGAACCCCGAGCTCGTAACAGTACTATTATAATTCTAGTTTTTATTTATCTACTGTTTAGTAGTTATACCTATAATTTAAAAGCTTACAGTCATAGAATAATAATGATATAATAATATGTAATGTAATCTTGTTCTGATCTGTAAGCAAAACATCATAAATTATAGCGAAAGGTAAATATTTCCTTCATGATTTTCGATATTTATGTAACTAAAGTCAGGACAATTATTGTTAAGCAAACTACTCATTTAAATTGTCCGAGTATTCAAGTTACAACTGTCATTCTTTGACAGTTATAATGGGTATACACGGAAAAGAAGAATGCTCAAAACGTCCCCACCCTTGTAGCACTTTAAATACTATGTTAATCGAAGGGCCTCCATCTCCATCCATCTGACCATTTTATTGTATTCAAATTCAAATTCAAAGCATTTATTTCAATTAGACCTTGTACAGGCACTTTTGAATTGTCAAAATTAAATAGTCTGTCAGTTAGTCCGAAAGTTGAAGCTAGTGGCCCATTCCAAAACGTAGATCTCTATGGAGAAGAACGGGCAAGAAACTCCATGGACACTCTTTTAAATCAAGATATTACAAAATCCTGGGTACATTATTCTTGTTGCTTCTATATGTGAGAACAATGTAAAAAAAAAAGACAAAGAAGAAACAATTCAAAATATAAGATTAAAAATAAGCATTGGCAGTTAAGAGATGACCAGTCTCAACCGACGGCGCCCGTTCACGAACATGACGCGTGGATCAGCACCATCCAGCTCAACCAGTTTGTAGGGAACCGACAGTCAGGTATGACAGCGAAACTGAAATGTCCATGCGAAAAACGTTATTTCAATATGCAGAAACCGGAATAAATCACAATTATGTTGCCGTTTAATGTTCTTTGTTATTAAAAATATGACACAAAATAATCGCAGATATGTTGCTGGCTCAGTAATAACAGCTGCACAGGTCGATCGATCAGGTTAAGCTATGCTTGCCGCGGTTGACCCTTGCATGGGTGACCATCTTTACATACCGAGACCACTCCGTGCCTCGGAAAGCACGTTAAGCCGTTGGTCCCGGCTGTCATTCGTGGATCTTCGACAGTCGTTACGGGTTGTTGGAAGCCCGAAAGTCTGTCAACCAGTCTTACCAAGGGTGTCGTATAACCTAGTAACTGGCTTGTGGAGATCAGATAGACATACGCTTCATGTAAAGTATTGGTATTCAGCTGCACCCGGTTAGACTGGAAGCCGACCCTAACATAGTTGGGAAAAGGCAGATGAGGATAATGTTGCTCGCGATGCTTTTCTTCTTTTATACGAATTACTGTGGGATGATAAAATACCTTCGTTCGGTGTTTCCAAACAACTCTTTGGAATCAAAATGGTGAATTTTTAGGTGTTTTTAGGTTTCATCATGTCGAAAAAGAAAATTAAACGGCCACATAATTGTGACTGATTCCGGTTTCTCCATAACTTTTTTCGGACTTGTCATTTTTTTGTGTTTGTGTTCTTTTTATGCGTCATGTTTACTGCAAAAAACGTATTTTCTTTCTTTATTTGCTTAACAATTACTTTCCCTGACGTTATATAGGTAAATTGTTTCTATGTTGTGTGTGTGTTAAACTAGAAACACAACAGCAGTTTTTGCGGGTTAACCTTGTGTAACCTACCTTCTATGTATAACCATTTCGTTTTCAGACTACATGGTCCCGATATGTTTACCGACGTTAGCAGAACGCACTAGGAAGAAGAAACTTCGTGCCGTGTACTTGATTGACTACATTAGTAGTATGTTTTTAAATATACAGGGTGAATTTTTCAAGTGGTCGTGGATGGCCAAATCCGAAACTATGAGGAATAGCGAAAAGTACTCAAAGGAGTCGCGGGCTCGATTTTGATGAAAACTAAAACTGCATCATTGGATTTTTGAAAAATCAATATTTCTAGCCAGGAATCGAACCCGTTGATTTAAAAAAAAAACACACACACCACTCGATAGTGTCCCTAATAAGGATCAAATTCTGGGAAGAAATGACTTCCCAGAATTTGATCCTTATAGATCACCCACTTGGAAAATTCACCCTGTATAAATTATTATTAAATTATTTTATATTCTGCATTATTTCAAGAAGCTTAATTTTTTTGTCATGTACAGGTTCAAATTAAATTAGCTAGCGAGACTGCACACGTGTTGGGTATCGGTATATAAATAAACAAGAAAAAAAAAACTTTTTTTTTGTTTGGTCAATGATCGCTTGTTCTGTTGGTACTCGAAGTATGAGTTGAGAATGAGTTTATAGGGTTCCGTACCCAAAGGATAAAAACGGGACCCTATTACTAAGACTTCGCTGTCTGTCCGGCCGTCTGTCTGTCACCAGGCTGTATCTCAAGAACCGCGATAGCTAGAAAGTTGAAATTTTCACAAATTATTTATTTCTGTTGCCGCTATAACAACAAAAATACTAAAAACAAAATAAAATAAATATTTAAGGGGGCTCCCATACAACAAACGTGTTATCTTCGGCGTTTTGCCGTGTGGTACGGAACCCTTCGTGTGCGAGTCCGACTCGCACTTGGCCAGTTTTTACTTATACCGGAAATATTAATTTATCGAATAGAAAACTGACAAAGATAAGTGAAAATTCAAAGTTGTTCAGCTATAAAATCTCGTATTCGAGAAATATTTTTCGCGCATACCTACCAACCGTAATTAATTGTTAACCTACTGTGTAGTGTCAACAGCTGCAGCAATAAGAACAAATTATCTAAGTAGTATGTGTTTTACTAAACAATTTTCTATTTTTACAGCTGTGCCTAGAGATTTCGATTCGGAAAGATTAGCCAAGAAAACACTAAAACTATTTACCCATAGAGAATGTAAACGGCATCGGATGAAAGGGGTAAAGTATATGTTACCTTATAAGATACTTTTAGATATAATGTTAGAGGAAGATCAAAGAAATGATGGATGGATCCCATCAATTTTTAGGGTTCCGTAGTCAACTAGGAACCCTTATAGTTTCGCCATGTCTGTCTGTCCGTCCGTCTGTCTGTCTGTCCGTCCTCGCTTAATCTCTGTGACCGTTAGCACTAGAAAGCTGAAATTTTGTAGGAATACGTATATCAGTTACGCCAACAAAGTGGTAAAATAAAATTTTAGAAAATATTTTTTTTTAGGGTAGCTCCCCTACATGTGAAGTGGGGATGAATATTTTTTTCATACCCCATCGTGTGGGGTATCGTTGAATAGGTCTTCTAAAATGGCTTAGGGGTTGCTAAAATTATTTTTCGATTTAATGCTCCATTTACGAAATATTAAAGTTTAAAGTGCAAATTTTTGTTCCAGTAAATTAGCGTCCCCCCCCCCCCCCCTCTAAAAGCTAAACTACTAGCTTGAAAAATCTGGAAAAATTCTCGATGAAAGTACATTTCATGAACTTTAAAGGAAAGTATAGCGGTTAAGATAACTTTATTAGTTTAGCAGTAATAGTCGTTGAACTTGGGTGTTGGATAATTTTGTACCAAATACAAAATCCTGAGCATTAATCCTTTACAGTGACTAAGATGAAGTATTTGCTTGTTTATAATGGGTAAAGACTTGCATTGAAAACCAAAATATGTTTTTTTTTTTTTACCTATTCAGAATAAAGAACAACAGAATCGTACTACATTGTGATAACGGGCTACTACGGAACCCTACACTGTGCGCGGCCCGAGACGCACTTGGCTGGTTTTTTTTTCTTTGGCGAGATGACGGATAATAGAGACGTACAGAAGAAGACCAGACCATTGCGTAATACACTATCTCAATCTGAATAATTTTGAAGTATATTGCACCGTCCGATCAGGACCAGGCCCGTGCCGGACGGCGCGTAGGTGTTCCACGCGCGCCTCAAAGAGATGTCAGCATTGAGGAGGGGGGCCCCCTTAGGGCTTAAGCCTGCCGGGTCAGCGGGATTGTTCGAAAGGGTTACCGCTGGCCCGGAACATAAAGGGCTAAGGAAGGAACACGGGTGGGTTTTAGTCAGTAAGAGTCTGACACTCCCTTCCGCTCCACCCAGAGCGGGAGGAGTCATTTGATGATTTCCCATCGGCAAAAAAAAAAAAGTATATTGCTATTACATTGCTTGATATGTTCGAGAAATTTGTCTGCTCAATAACGTAAAATACTCTCATTGATGTGGAGTTGCGGACTCCAGCCCGTATTACCGCAATGAATGTTGTTGAACTGTCAAAATTAAAGCCATTGCTACTGTTAGTATGTAATTGAGATAAGGGCAGGACGATGTTGTCCAAATCCTCTATTGCCTACATGAGACTTAAACATTACTGGTACAGTACAGCGGTACTATTCTTTATAAAGATCACCGTGATAGCTTAGGTGAAGTGAGCTGACATTCCACCTGATGCTAGGGATTGAGGTCAGTGGGTCGTCTTAGGGACACTATTGAGAACCCACTTTAAGCTCACTTTACCTAAGTTTTCACGGTGAGATTTTTACAGAACAGCATTACCGTTCTGCTTAGGCAGCGGAGACTAAAGGCTTAATGATATTTTTTCGATATTGAAATTATTATGATCGTACGATGAAAATATCGCGATCGTTAACCATCAATGTCTACTGAAAAGAGAAAGAAAAAAAAAATTTAAACACCCTCGCCCAGAAAGGCTTGAGTCTCAGCAGGAGGAGTAATAAGGTGCCACTAGTCGATATTTTTTCCATACAAATTTCGAGATATTATTTCACTGTTTGGCATTATACAACCTAAGTTAAACATGATGTCGTTTTTTTCTTATTATTAATTATTGTGTCTGTACGGAAACAGAATAGAAACACAAAAAGCCATTAAAAAGTTATGACCCAACTTTTCTTGCTAATTTTAACGCAACTTTGGGTGTAAATAAGTAATAAAAGAAGTGTAAAATCTTCAAAACAAAGTCGGTACCGACAAAGCTCAATTCTCGAAGTGTTCAATAAACTTATTTTTAATTAATTTATGCAGTGGATTTTTCATAAAACTCGATTTTCCAAAGGCTTTTTGGTACTTTGTACGCGCTTTTTAGTTCGGAACAAACGGTGTTTGTGTGCGTGCGAACCAGACGTTGTCAGTGTAAACTAGCGACTGACTGCTTATCTATTATACTATCTCTATCGGACACGTAGCTAGCATCGTGTCCGACAGAGAAAAAGTCCGAAAAAGCACGCTGTCTCACCTAGGTGAGACAGCGTGCTTTTTGGCCATGCCCACCAGTTCGAGCTCGCGACTAGTTCCACCTTAAGGTGCCATCTTCAAGGGCGAGAAAATCGCGGCGAGTCTCACCGTGCCATCAAATTCTCGCCGTTTGGAGATTGATTCATACTGTTTCTATTGAATTTGGTGCCACGCGACTATTGCCACGGTATTCTGGCCCGTGTAGATGGCGCCTTAGGACTGTTTATCCTATAGACTGGTATATGTGGAATGTACACGTGATCACAACATTAAAAACCACCTTATCATGTGTACAGAAACTGGGTAGCGAAGGTGTCACTCACGTGTTGTGTACCTCCGGCTGCGGCGTGCGGGCTGGGGCGCCTATCATTACCCACGCTATCGACGGGCCCTTCGAACTCATGGGCCTGGCGGCCGGTGGAGCACCCTGCCGCCGCCGCTCCATGCGTCGCCGCCTCAACAACGAACCCCCCCTCTACATCGACGTTTACCCCTACAATAACTGGATTATGAATGTTATCACGGCACACCACCTACCTAAACCGTACCCGCAGAATGTTATGCTTGTTGAATCCGGCCCCAGTAAGTATGATTTTTTATGATATTAGGAGGTAGACTTACAAGAACCTAGTGGTAAGTGATCACCGCCGGATATCTGCAATACTATTATAGAATCGCGTATGTGCTATCACCCAGGATATAAAGCTGAAATATAGTATTCGCCCGTTACTATAGGAATTAGTAAACCAGCAGCACAATAAACTGAAAACCAAGACCCAGTAACGCTGCGTAACCGCAGGTCAATATACTGGGTTACTTTTCAAAGACCATCCAAATTTTTACATGGTGTTCTACCCATGAATATAAACAACTTTCACTATGGGATCAACTCTGAAATCACGAAAAAAAAATCTGCTGTTTCATACAAAACTTCAATATCTACTTGATTAAAATGTATGAAACAGCAGATTTTTTTTCGTGATTTCAGAGTTGGTCCCAAAGTGAAGGTTTTATATATTCATGGGTAGAACACCATGTAAAAATTAAATTTGGATGGTCTTTGAAAAGTAACCCTGTATAGTTATTTTATTACTAAGGTGTTAGTACTTCACCGCACGAGAATTAAAACTTTTTCTAATAAAATGAGTAGTACCTAGTAACAACACGACTTACGAGATAACTAGGTCGTGGTTTCGAACTTTGTGTATATTATTTCATCACCACTGCTCTCAAAACGGTGAAGGAAAACGGCATGTCCCAGAACCAAGAAATTCGAAGATATGTGACATCCACCAAACCGCACTGGGTCCGCTTGGTGGATTATGGCCCACTCTCTCTCGAAGAAAAGAGGCTGGTGTCCCAGCAGTGGGAAGGGAACATTATAGGCTATTATGTTTATGCTAATAAAATACTATTGCAGACATAGGTGGCATAAACCAATCATTTTTGAGGAAAAGGAAAAAGCAGAGAGCTGGTTGGCGCGCTCGTACTTATTTAACGGGAAACTTCTGCTACAAAGGTAGCGCTGTCATAAGGAGAAAGTCTTCATTCTTCTATTCAGAAAAGTTTGAAGTGAACGCTGATCCTCCTGCCAAGCTTAACATCATCTTGAAGGTACGTTCTTTTCAATGAACAATGGTATTTTTTAACTAAAATTATCCAAAAGTCGACTTGCTTTCCGTACACGATGCGAGATAGATACGGAAACAGAGACTAAAGGCCTACGCAGAGCGGGACGGCATGGCAAGAGATTTTCGGCCGTCAGTCAGCGCACACTACCCGCTTAGATACCGCGGCATTCCAGCGGCTTCCCCGCTTCTCTACCCTCGCCGCCTCACCCCGCGGTATGTCACAACGAGCACCGGAGTCCTTGGCATGCCGTTGCCTACCGCAGGACGCCACGGGAGCCCGTGGCGCGTCTTTCAATGCCGTGATATGAAAACCCTTTCGATGCCACGGCAACATTTTAAAGGATAGCAATTTATGTCGTATTTCTATATCGATACGTTTGAATGTACATTAGTAAAGATTTAAATCCCTTGCCATGCCGTCCTGGGCTGCGTAGGCCTTTACTTGAACAAATGAACTTTAATAAAAAAAATGCTATGCAAACCGAAATGAGCGTGGCGGTCCAGTGACAACGGCCACGGCTTACTTACTTGTAGGTTGTAAGTTCGAACCCATACAGGCACTTTACTTTGTGAAAATTATTTCATCACCACTGCTCTCAAAACGGTGACATATCTTCGATTTTTTTCTAACCAAATGTTCGAAGACATGTGACGTCTACTGGGTTGGCACTGGGCCCGCGTGGTAGATTACAGCCCCACTCCCTTTCGAAGAGAGGAGGTCTGTATCTCATCTCATCATCTCTGTGATAACATTATTATGAAACCAAATGGCTAAACTGTCATCGCGTACCTGCGTGCCAATGAGCATGAACAACGTCATAAATAACGCGTTCATTGTTTTAGATATCTGCAGGCATAGAATGCACAATAGTGTGTGCTCGCTTGGCGATGCCCAATCGTCTGTCTCCGCCTCTCATAGAGGGCGTCGGCGGCTACAACCTAACAATAACGTTCGTAACAGAATGGTTTCCATACACATTCTACTTCTCCTTGGGACTTGATGGTAAAAATACTACGCAGAGAGATTGGGATAGATGGATTCCCGAACGCTCACCTGGATTTTGGTGACGTGTCTCCAGTTATCGTAATATACATTTTAGCTAATTAAGTATTTCGTTTTATTTCACCTTCCATCGACATGATAATTTATTATAGCTTTTGCTCGTGGCTTCGCACGCGTGGACGTCTCAAATTATCCCGAGGGAACGTCATTCAGGTTATAAACTATCTATGTTCCCATCCAAATCCTATTGGTAGGATAATACTGCTTGACATACTATTGTGAATTCATGCAAGCCTAGTACATTTGTTAGGTTACTACTGGTCAGAAATTGTGCACAACGTGTCGTGAACAGAATACCGTCTTGCAAGGCATGCATAGTACTACCGGGATAAAAAGTATCCTATGTGTTAATCCAGGTTATAAACAAGCTGTGTGCCAAATTTCATCCAAACCCGCTCAGCCTTTTTGATTCTCTCTCTCTCTCTCTCGAAGAGAGGAGGCCTGTGTCTCAGCAGTGGGAACATTATAGACTGACTAGCTTCTGCCCGCGACTTCATCCGCGTGAAATTTCACCCTCCCCCCATTCACCCTCTTGAGGTGGAATTTCGAAAAACCCTTTCTTAGTGGATACCTACTCTTCACAAAGAACACACACTCCAAATTTCATGTCTCTAGGACCACTGGTTTAGGCTGTGCGTTGATATATCAGTCAGTCAGTCAGGACTTTGAATTTTATATGTATACATTATGTAAGCACTCGGACCCCACGGCCTGAGGGTTTCAACCCCAAACGGCTCGAAAATATAATTACCGACCTGGTTTTTTAGGGTTCCGTACCCAAAGGGTAAAAACGGGACCCTATTACTAAGACTTCGCTGTCTGTCCGTCCGTCTGTCTGTCACCAGGCTGTATCTCAAGAACCGTGATAGCTAGACAGTTGAAATTTTCACAGATGATGTATTTCTGTTGCCGCTATAACAACAAATACTATAAACAGAATAACATAAATATTTAAGGATTGCTCCCATACAACAAACGTGTTTTTTTCGGCGTTTTTGCTTTGTGGTACGGAACCCTTCGAGTGCGAGTCCGACTTGCACTTGGCCAGTTTTTTATATTCACGTCGAGTTTGAGGTTCTCCACAGCTGCGATGGCAGTACAGCGCCAGCAAAGCACACCGAGTTAGGAAGGTGGTTGGCGCTAGAGTATCAACACATCACACAATTAGGGCCTACCTGTCTTTCATTAACCTAAAGGCATGCCGCCCGGTCTTTTGAAATCGATGCGTGGCAAGCGGTTCTAATACAGCCTAAACTCCGACTACGATCGAATTCGCGATCCATGCGACCCGCAATTCGTTTGCATGCCAGGCCGTAGTGTCCTAAGCTATCGACAATTTATAGGCTAGTTCACAGTTTTCAAATAACCTAAAAAAAACATTTTAAAAAAATCCTAAAAACTTACAAATGTTTCTTGTGGTTGTACCTGGTTTGTATTATGAAAATATGCATATTTCAGCGAACATATTTTTCATTTTTATAACGTAATTCGCTTTTGCCCAAACGTACTGCCAGGACAACGTGGGTAAAAAAATCGTGGATCAAACAAAACAGGGCGATAGTTGGGGTTATTTGCAGTAAAAATGTCTTTGTGGCAGAGCCATAATTTGGTCCCCTTAAAAGTTATGACCATTTGAGTGTATTAAAAAATTATTTGTAACGTTCTAGTCTATCTATACATATAATAAAATTGTAGAAAAGTGGTGTCTGTACAATGGAAATATATAAAAAAAAAGTAGCAGGGGTTGTTATTATATCGATGCCGAACCCGAAATTGTAAATAATTTTTTTTTTGTCTGTTTGTCTGTTTGTCTGTGTGTTTGTGCACGCTAATATCAGAAACGGCTTATTCGATTTAGATGCGGTTTTCACTAATATATTGTAGTAAGCTTCACTTAACATTTAGTGTTTATTTCATGTCAATCGGTTCATAAATAAAAAAGTTATGTCAATTTAAAGAATCACGGCGAACATTTGTTAAGGTATTCTATCAGAGTACGTACACGCACCACCCCTTACTCCCCGTGGGTGTCGTAAAAGGCGACTAAGGGTCTTACCGGAGAATGGGCAGCAGCGTTCTCTATTTATTCCACCATCATACCATACTGCGATCGCCAACCGAGCGTGGCGATTATGGCAAACCCCCCCCAAAATTGGGGGAGGCCTATGTCCAGCAGTGGACGTCTATCGGCTGAAACGACGACGTACACGCCTCGCGCCTGCGCGTCCGTGGCTATATAAAGCACGCCTGAGTTTGTTTCGGCATTTCTTCTCAGAGTAGTCAGATAGGAAAAGCCGATCTCATCAAGCTTAAGTAATAATAATCTGATCCAGCCTGTCCCATCTTGATGCCCTCTCCCCAGCGGCGCCCTAAGCCGAGGTTCGTACCCCACAGGGGGTGCCCTTAGCGTGTAGTCGCTTAGTATAGTAGATAATTGCCCCTGGCTGGAGGCTTTGAGTTTACTTAAGGCAACCACAGGATAGTCCGGTTAAGTATTCACGACCTCTCAAGGTCAACTACGAGATGCAATAGTAAAAAAAAAAACGTGCCGCTGCCATAAGGATTCAGTTATTCGTAGCGAACGGACGTATCCGGAGAGTATAGGCGAATAGTTGCTTTCGATTATTGCGATTCACTTGAATACTGACTGTTTGCATATTTCATTTAGTTATTTATATTTTAGGGTTTGAAGGTTAGGTTTTTTTCTTAATTTTCTTTAAAATTTTGTAAATAAATATTGTACCTAAGTATTTGGTACCTATAGGTTAGGCATTTCTTTCCCTGATTTTCGGTATATTTATCTTAATTTGTATTTAGGGATAGTATATAAATATTATAAGTAAGTATTTGGTATTGTAGAAGTTGTTGTCCTGTGTGGTGCCGGACTTAAAGAATAGCACCACCCCTTACTTCCCGTGAGTGTCGTAAAAGGCGACTAAGGGTCTTACAGGAGAATGGGCATCAGCGTTCTCTATGCATTCCACCATCATACCATACTGCGATCGCCAACTCGCCTGCCAAGCGAGGCGATTATGGCAAACCCCCCCAAAATTGGGGGAGGCCTATATCCAGCAGTGGACGTCTATCGGCTGAAATGATGATGATGAAGTATTTGGTATAGGTTAGGCATTTCTTTTCTTGATTTTCTTTAGTTCATCAGCTCAGGTTAGTAATTAATTTTTCTAGCAATTCTTTTGTTTTATAAAGTTAGTACGTTTGGTTTGCACGTCTTAACACTTATTACTTAAACTGTGACAATTTTAGTATAATAATCTGTAAGTATTTATAATTTAATTGTTTACGATAGTACGTGTTTACTAAATAACTGTGTGTTAAGCAGTAAGTACTATTTTATTGTAAGAATGCCTCGAAGAAGATCCAACCTCTCCCAATGTAGCAGAAATGCTAAAACGATGAGATTAGTTTGATCACAAGAATCTCAGGAAGGCCGTGAGACAAGGCTCTCTACAACTCGGGAACATCAGGCTAAGTTTCGTGCTGCAGAAACTTCGACTCAGCGAGAATCTCGACTGAGTTCAAATCGTTCTCGAATGATGACAACTAGAAATAGGAAAAACGGGGAACAACGAAAGGCACGTTTATCTGTCGATCGCGAAGCTCACGCGCTATCGCGTGAGTCTGAGACTTTTGCTGTCAGGGAAACCCGCCTGAGCTCCCAGAGAGTACGGACAACAAATGCTCGATCCCAGGAGACACAGGACGAACGGGAAATACGTCTCACTGCCGATCGTGAACCTCATGCACTATCGCGTGAGTCTGAGACTTTCACTGATAGGGAAATTCGTCTGAGTTCTCAGAGGGTTCGGACAGCAAATGCTCGGTCTCAGGAAATACAGGAAGAACGAGAAATACGTCTCACTGCCGATCGTGAAGCTCAAGCACTATCGCGTGAGTCTGAGACTTTCACTGATAGGGAAATTCGCCTGAGTTCTCAGAGGGTTCGGACAGCAAATGCCCGGTCTGTAGACGGTATATGTAATTCAAAATATGCTGCCTGAAAAGTCACTATTCCACGCGAACGAAGTCGCGGGCACAGCTAGTTACAAATAATTTTTCGTGAGACAAATTGAAAAAGTGCCAATACTGATAAATCATGGTACCCATGGTAGTATGATTTGCATGCACATGTGCCGGTGAAATATAGAGAACTATAACTATACTTATTATAAAAAAACATCCATGTAACAACTACCAATGTTTTCAAAGTGAATAAATGATTTAATGATCAGGCGAAAGATTGGGGAAGAGTTTGTCAAAAATTGCCTGCTTAATTAGTAATACAACAGGTCCTGGGACACTACGGGACATTGGATGTCTGCCGCCTACAGGTTCTTCAGCAAAAATATTTCTGAGAAATGTGAATGCGAGTTGCAGCACTTTCATTGGGCCCATCGTGGCCGCGTCCCCGTATCTACCTAGAAAAAAAAATCAGTCATTAAAAAGTCGTTTGTGATAAATAATTTTTCTTACAAATAAGGTGGAGTTCCCAGTAACGGGTCGTTAGTTCAGGCGGAAGTGACTTATCAATTAAGCTGATCACAGTGTTTTTGTTGTTTTTAAAACCTTTTATTGTGTTATTTTTCGAATCGTCTCCTCAAGCCCTTTATTTATGCCCCACATGGTCATGGTACTAAAAATATAATCTTCAAGCCCATACTTATTGACGTCTTAAATCCGCATTTGGATTTTGTAAAAACGGAACAACTACACCAGTACTATAACCATCGCACGACCTAGACGAGTCAAGCCAGCCATGAGGAGTGATGCGGGGTCGGAGTCCGACGCCGCATCACTCCTCACTGCCGTGCCAAGGAGGTGGCCGCTGCTGCGAAGATGTTCAGCAAGCGGCCAAGGTCTGAGGACGGTCAGGGGTTGTCCTCCGACGAGGAGTTGGCCTCGGCCAGGAAGATCCTCACCAGTAGGCGGGGTGGGGTCCGAGAGCGAGGCAAGGGCAGGGGACTCAATGCCCGTGAGGCAGCAGAGAGAGCGGAGGAGCCCACAAAGGAGGGGGGGACCGGTCGCCCAGTCGCTTCGGGGCCCTCTAGCGACGAGGCGGGTGAGGCTAGCGGCCCTGAACCCGAGGCGGAATGCAAGCGCAGGTTTGCGGCGGTCGTGGAGGCCAGGATTGAAGAAGCCCCAAGCTTCTAAAACCAAGGCCATAGTCTCGGCGACGGCGTCCATCATGCCGGCAGCAAGGCGGCCAACTACACCAGCCCCTCGGCCGGCGAGGTGGCCGAACTGCGGGCGGAGGTCACCCGCCTGACGGCTGCCATGGAGCATCTCCAAAAGGAGAATGGGAGGCTCCGGGCAGACCTGGCCGGCCTGCGCTGGTGGCGCGCAGGCAAAACCACCGAGCCAGCCCGTCCCGGTGGAGAACCAGGTCCTCAGCCTGGTTCGGCAGGAGCTGGCGGCCTTCAAGGCGCGGTTCTCCGTCCTGAAGGGCATAGTCCTGCGTCCCCCTATGGCGGGCGGGACGGCCCCGGGGCCGAAGGCGGCCTCATACGCGGCCGCTACGGCAGCTGCAGCCCCTAAACCCGGGCCGTTCGGCCGGGCCCAGGCGCCGGCTAAGCCGGCGTCTTCCAAGCCGGCGTCGGCTAAACCGGCGCCGGCCAAACTGGCGTCGGCCACACCAGCGTCGGCCAAACCGGTGTCGGCTGGAGGAGCCCCGGCGCCGGCGCCGGCTGGCGGGCCCCGGCGCCTACTGGCAACACCACGGCGCAGGCCCGGAAGAGGGGCAGACCGGCACGGGAGGCGAAGGCCCCAGAGCCTACGTCCCGCTCCCAGAACCCTCCCTCTTCTCCCGCGACCGACGCCGAATGGCAGGTGGTCGGCGAAAAGTAGAAGGCGGCCAAGGCGGTCAGAAATAAAAACTTTTTTCAAAAAAAAAACAACCGACTTCCAAAAATAATACTAAATATTGAAAAATAACTTTAATTTCGGAAGTCGGTGTCTTTGGTTCCGCATTTTCGTTTATTGACACCGACTTCCGAAATTAAAGTTATTTTTCAATATTTAGTATTATTTTTGGAAGTCGGTTGTTTTTTTTTTGAAAAAAGTTTTTATTTTTCACTTTTTAGTGGTCCGTTTGTAATTTATCTAAGTTACAATAGCTTAATGTCAACTGTTCATCACTTGTTACAAAATATTGCTTTTCCCGATGTTGGGACGTTAATTGTTGAGGAGTTCTCCTGGTAAGAACCAGGAGAACTTCTCAACAACCACTCACCATACTCATTGTGACGAGCATAAATTGCTTAGCAACCATATTAAAGTAATCGAATCGCAACCCGTGAAATATTTGTCATTGAGTAGTTCCAATGGCCACCTGTGGTCTTCTTCATCAGCTCCACTTGATGATTACTTTACCAAATGATGATTTCCGAGAGCAAATGCTGAAGTTATTTTTAAAAAAATACCCAAATCGTTATAGCTTTGCCTATAAAATTTGAGGGTTTCCCTCGATTTCCATGGGATCCTCTCATCAGATTCCAATTTGATGATAATGGGACTACCTCGAGAGTATACCCTTTCAAACAAAAAAAGAATTTTGAAAATCGGTCTACAATTGGCGGAGTAATCGCGTAACAAACACACAAAAAAAAAAAAAAAAAAAAAAACATACCGTCGAATTGAGAACCTCCTCCTTTTTTGAAGTCGGTTAAAAAGGCGCAAAGGCGGCGCCGCAAGAAGCTAGCCGTTGCGGCTGAGCTTCGCGCCCCGAAGACCGCGGCTGTAGTGATAACAGAGCCGTCATCTACCCCGGTCGCGATGTGGAGTGGAACCGGCGAGAGATGTCGTGCGGTGTCCCGCAGGGAACGGTCGTGGGGCCGCTCCTGTGAGACATCGGATACGACTGGGTGCTGCGGGCCGACCTCCCTAATGGCGTCAGCGTGGTTTACTACGCTGACGACACGCTGGTCCTTGCGCAGGGGAGGTCGCATCAGGCGGCGGCCGACGCGATGACACGCGAGGTTGCGATAGTCGTGGAGAGGATCCGGCAGTTGGGTCTCGAGGTGGCATTGCACAAGTCCGAGGCCATGTCGTTTCATGGGCCTCGGAACGCGCCACCATATCGGGATCCCAACTAACGGTAGGAGGGGTTCACATTGGCGTCGAGATGACGATGAAATACCTGTGTCTCGTCCTCGACAGCCGGTGGAACTTCGTGGAGCATTTCCGACGTTTGGCCCCCAAACTGGAATGGGCCGAGGCCGCCTTCAAGAGGCTCTTGCCCAACCTGAGGGGGCCAAACGCCTCCTGCCAGAGGCTTTACGCGGGGGTCGTGCGGTCCATGGCCCTATACGGGGCCCCGGTGTGGGCGCGTTCACTGCGTTGGCGAGCCGCCCACTACCTGAACGCGCCCCAGAAGGTGGTAGCCGTAAGGCTTATCCGGGGCTACCGCACGATCTCGGGCGAGGCGGCAAGCCTCCTTGCCGGACTGCCGCCATGGGATCTGGAGGCGATAGTCCTCGCGCGCCTGTATGAGTGGCGCCCAGAGGCACTACGCCGGGGGGAGGATCCGCTTCCGCGGCAAATCGCTGTGGAGCGGACGGATCTCCGGCGCGATCTCATTGCGGCATGGAAAGAGCGACTGTTGCAACCCAGCGCAGGGCACGCCGCGATAGCGGCGATAAGACCCCTCTTTGAGGAGTGGCTAGAGAGAGCGCCACGACGCCCTCACCTACCGCCTAACGCAGGTCCTCACCGGACACGGAAGTTTCGGGAGGTTCCTGCACATCATCAGGCGGGAGGAAACGCCCGGGTGTCACCGTTGCCAGGATCGCCCAGAGGACACGGTGGAGCACACGGTGGAGGTCTGCCCCGTTTAGGCGGAGCACCGCCGTGTCCTCGTAGAGGCGATCGGCAGCGGCGGCGACCTCTCGCGTCCAGCCCTGGTGCAAGCCATGGTCCGGGGCGAGAGGGAGTGGGAGGCTGTCACCTCCTTCTGCGACGCAGTCATGCTAGCTAATCAGGTGGCGGGACGGTTCAGGGAGAGAGCCTCCCGTCTCAGCCGCCACGGGGGACGCCCCCGGCGTCGGGAGCCGCGTGACGACTCCCGGCCACCGTAGGCGCGGGCCTGCGGGTGGAGAGTAGCCAAGGAGGTGGCCGCTGCGAAGAAGAGCAAGCGGCCAAGGTCAGAGGACAGCCAGGGGTCGTCCTCCGACGGGGAGCCGGCCTCGGCTCGGAAGATCCCCACCAGTAGGCGGGATGGGGTCCGAGAGCGAGGCAAGGGCAGGGGACTCACTGCCCGTGAGGCGGCGGAGAGAGAGGAGGAGTCCGCAAAGGAGGAGGGGACCGGTCGCACGGTCGCTTCGGGGACCTCTAGCGACGAGGCGGGGGAGGCTAGCGGCCCTGAACCCGAGGCGGACTGCAAGCGCAGGTTTGCGGCGGTCGTGGAGGCCGCGATCGGGGACGTGTCCTTGAAGAAGCTCCAAGCTTCCAAAAACAAGGCCATAGTCTCGGCGACGGCCTCCATCATGGCGGCAGCGGAGGCGGCCAACTACACCGGCCCCTCGGCCGGCGAGGTGGCTGAACTGCGGGCGGAGGTCGCCCGCCTGACGGCTGCCATGGAGCATCTCCAAAAGGAGAATGGGAGGCTCCGGGCAGACCTGACCGGCCTGCGGGTCACCGGGGACGCGCAGGCGAAGACATCGAGCCAGCCCGTCCCGGTAGAGAACCAGGTCCTCAGCCTGGTTCGGCAGGAGCTGGCGGCCTTCCAGGGGCGATTCTCCGTCCTGGAGGGCATAGTCCTGCGCCCTCCTCTGGCGGGTGGGACGGCCCCGGGGCCGAAGGCGGCCTCATACGCGGCCGCTACGGCAGCTGCCGCCCCTAAACCCGGGCCGTCCGGCCGGGCCCAGGCACCGGCTAAGCCGGCGTCGGCCAAACCGGCGCCGGCCAAATCGGCGTCGGCCAAACCGGCGTCGGCCAAACCGGCGTCGGCCAAACCGGCGTCGGCCAAACCAGTGTCGGCTGGAGGAGCCCCGGCGCCGGCCCTGGCTGGTGGGGCTCCGGCGCCTACTGGCAACACCCCGGCGCCTACTGGCAACACCCCGGCGCCTACTGGCAACACCCCGGCGCAGGCCCGGAAGAGGGGCAGACAGGCACGGGAGGCGAAGGCCCCAGAGCCAACGCCCCGCCCCCAAAACCCTCCCACTTCTCCCACGACCGACGCCGAATGGCAGGTGGTCGGGGAGAAGAAGAAGGCGGCCAAGGCGGCTAGAAAGAAGGCGCAAAGGCGGCGCCGCAAGGAGCGAGCCGTCGCGGCTAGGCTTCGCGCCCCGAAGACCGCGGCTGTAGTGATAACGCTACAGCCGGACGCGGTCAAGAGGGGCGTGACGTACCGCGACGTGCTGGCAAAAGCGAGAGAGACGGTGGACCTCCAGGAGCTGGGGATCACCAGGGGCCTCCGGCATAGGGTGACCGCCACTGGCGCCCGCATGTTGGAGATCCCCGGTGCGACGAGTGGTCCCACCGCCGACGCCCTAGCTGACAAGCTAAGGGCGTCCCTCAATGCGGATGAGGCTCGAGTCTCCAGGCCCGTCAAGTGCGCAGACATGCGCATCTTGGGCCTGGATGACTCCGTAACGTAGGAAGAGGTGGTTGCCGCCGTTGTCAGGACGGGCGAGTGTCTGGCCGACCAGGTGCAGGCGGGCACCATACGTCCTGACTTCACGGGCATGCGAACCATAACGGTAAGCTGCCCCGTGACGGCGGCCAGAACAATCGTGGAGGGCCGAAGGCTCCTGGTGGACTGGGTTTCAGCTCAGATCAAACTGCTGGAACCCAAGCCTCTGAGGTGCTTCTGATGCCTCGTGGGACACCATTTTGGCGTCCAATGCACCTCGGAGGTAGACCGCAGCACACTATGCTTCCGCTGCGGTCAGCCCGGACACAAGGCCGGCTCCTGTAACGCCGAGCCGCACTGTATCGCATGTGCGGCTGCTGGCAAGCCGGCCGATCACCGAGCGGGGAGCAAGTCCTGCGCTCCACCAGCCGGAACCAGGAGGAAAGGCAGGCCCTCCGCCACCGTCGCCACCACCACCGTCACCGCCACCACTGCCGCCGCCACCAACGCCGCTGCTGCCGCCGCCACCACCGCCGCCATTTTCGAGGGGCCCTCACAAGGGGCCCGGGAGAGGGCTGAAATGGAGGAGTAATGGCTCCCCTACGCCTCCTCCAGGCGAACATCAACCACTGCGCCTGCGCTCAGGACCTGTTGCTCCAGAGCGTGGCGCAGTGGTCGATTAACATCGCCGTGGTCGCTGAGCCGTACTTTGTCCCGCCCAGGGATGACTGGGTGGAGGACCTGAGCGGCTCAGTGGCCATACTTTCGTCGGCCGTCGCCGGCACCCCGTCCCTCGAATGCGTCACGAAGGGGCAGGGGTGCGTAGCAGCACGGTTCGGAGAGATAGTAGTAGTGGGGGTGTACTTCTCTCCGAACCGAACTTTCGCCGAGTTCCACAACTCTTTAACAGAGTTGAGTGTCGTCGTCGCCGGAAACCATCCCTTCCCTGTGCTAGTGCTCGGGGACTTCAATGCCAAGAATTTGGCCTGGGGTTCCCGTTACACGGATGTGCGGGGCAGGATGGTGGAGGACTGGGCTCTGGAAACAGGCCTGGTCGTCCTAAATCGGGGTTCTGTTCCCACGTGTGTGCGGATGCGGGGTGAGTCCGTGGTGGACATCTCGTTCGCCAGCCCCGCTCTGTCACAACGTGTCATTGACTGGCGCGTCATGGAGGGGGTGGAGACCTACTCCGATCACCGGTATATCCGGTTCGTCGTCTCCGCCCAGACCTCTAGCGCGCTGGTCCAACAGGCCCCGAGTGGGTCGCGGTGGGCGCTGAAGCAGCTGGACCGGGAGCTCCTCCTGGAAGCTTCGATCGTGCAGGCCTGGGTGTCATCACCGGACAGGCCTGCCGATATCGACGATGAGGCGGAGTGGTTCCGGGAGGCCATGTCCGAGATCTGCGACGTGGCAATGCCCCGAGTCCGGCCAGGACGCGCCCGACGTCAGGTGTACTGGTGGTCGCAGGAGTTGGAGACGCTACGCAAAGCGTGCGTCGATGCGCGACACCTGTACACCAGGCACCGCAGGCTCCGCATTCGCCCTCCGTATGCGGAAGCCACGGAGGCGGAGCTGTACGAGGGGTACAGAGCGGCGAAGACCGCCCTCCAAGAGGCTGTCCAGCGGGTCAAGGATATGGCCCGCGAGGAGATGGTGGAGACTCTGAACAGAGATCCGTTGGGGCCCCCTTATAAAATGGTGCGGAATAAACTCCGCACCTGGGCCCCCCCGCTGACGCAGAGTCTCCACCCCCAGCTGGTGGAGGAGGTGGTGAGCGCTCTGTTCCCTTCACGGGGGGAACACACTCCCCCGCCCACGGCTCCGCCACTTGCGGTGCCCGAAGCGGACCACGCGGACGACAACGACGACATCCCTGAAGTGACCGGGGTGGAACTGAGAGCGGCGGTAGGTAGGCTGAAGGCCAAAAATACCGCCCCAGGACCCTTGCCAGGCAAAGGTCCTGGGGCAGTACGACGGCTTGCCAGGTAAAGCCTGGGTCCTGGCCTCGAGGGCTTTCGGGCCTCACATGGAGGCGTTCTTAAGCGCATGTTTGGAGAGAAGCCAGTTTCCACTCCGTTGGAAGACGGGGAAGCTGGTCCACATTCGGAAGCCAGGGCGCCCTGCGGACTCTCCGTCCGCATACCAGCCCATCGTGCTGCTCGACGAGGTCGGCAAGCTTTTTGAGAGAGTGATTGCGGGCCGCCTCGTCGGGCACCTGGTGAGGACGGGGCCGGATCTTGCGGACAGCCAGTTCGGTTTCCGCAAGGGGCGCTCGATGGTGGACGCCATCATGCGCGTGAGAGCCCTCACGACGAGGGATGCGCTGTCCCAGGGTGGGGTCGTCGTGGCGGTGTCACTCGACATCGCCAACGCGTTCAACACCCTGCCCTGGAGCTGCATTGTGGAGGCACTCCGGTATCACCGGGTGCCGCCCTACCTCCGTCGAATAGTCGAGGCGTATCTGACGGACAGAGCCGTCAGCTTCCCCGGTCGCGATGGGGAGTGGAACCGGCGAGAGATGTCGTGCGGTGTCCCGCAGGGATCGGTTGTAGGATCGCTCCTGTGGGACATCGGTTACGACTGGGTGCTGCGGGCCGACCTCCCTGATGGCGTCAGCGTGGTTTGCTACGCTGACGACACGCTGGTCCTGGCGCAGGGGAGGTCGCATCAGGCGGCGGCCGACGCGATGACACGCGGGGTTGTGATAGTCGTGGAGAGGATCCAGCAGTTGGGTCTCGAGGTGGCATTGCACAAGGGTGCGCCAAAGTTCACCTACATTTTCAACTCCGATAATTGGAAATCCGAAAATGTTCTTCCTAAAATTTTTCATCCTAACAATCACAATTCCTAACTACTCTGTCTCTAATGTTCATAATACCGATGCATTCAACTTCATATTGTCAGTAGCAATAAACATCTATTATACTTTTATTTGTTTTCCTATATTTTCTCAACATAACCATCTTTTACACTATTATTCAAAGTCATATCTTTTTTGTTTAGATATCTTTTTATAGATTTTTTTTTTGTTTAGATTTTATTTATAGCGGTAACCAACATAATATACAAAAGTAACACATTTGTAATGACAACTTAGAATGCAAGAGCGAGCGAAGCGAGCTCGGGACTTGGGGCGCCCCGACTCGGACAGGTTAGGTTCGAAGGGGATGACGGGGGCTCGAGTGAGCGAGCAAAGCGAGCGAACGAGCCCCCGTCATCCCCTTCGTGTTAGGTTCCTTTAAACCCTGTAGACAGAAATAGGGGCCCCGCGAAGCGGGGCTCCGTCGACTACGCCTAACCACATATTTTTGTAGATAAAAAAAAAAACTTTGGGATTTCTTTTCTCGGCCACTATGATTTTGCGAACTTCGCGGTTTTCAAATTTACACTAAAGTCTATTCTATCCAAAAAAAATTGCTACTATCAAAAAGCGGTGTGGAAGTACGACTGAACTTCCACACCGCTTTTTGAGTCTGAGTTGTGTCTATGGAACCACTGTTCCATAGACACAACTCAGTACGTTATGTAAAGCATACCCCCAAATAATAATCATACCCTCAAATTAAAACTATAAATATCATCTTCTAATATTATGTTTAGGGATAAAAGCGTTATTATAAAAAACAGTAGGAGTTTAAATATATTTACATTAATGATATTATTAATTACAATTTTCGGAAACATGAGTGTTATGAACATCGCCGGTAGCACTACAAATAGTATGAATGAAAAGTTTAGGATGAAAAATTTAGGTAAGACTGATCATTCGGATTACAAATCATTAGGAAGAACAATTTCGGGTAAAGAACTTTAGGTGAGCCAATATGGACCCATTGCACAAGTCCGAGGCCATGTCGTTTCATGGGCCCCGGAACGCGCCGCCATCGGGATCCCAACTAACGGTAGGAGGGGTTCACATCGGCGTCGAGACGACGATGAAGTACCTGGGTCTCGTCCTCGACAGCCGGTGGAACTTCGTCGAGCACTTCCGACGTTTGGCCCCTAAACAGGAACGGGCCGGGGCCGCCTTCAAGCGGCTCTTGCCCAACCTGGGGGGGCCAAGCGCCTCCTGCCGGAGGCTTTACGCGGGGGTCGTGCGGTCCATGGCCCTATATGGGGCCCCGGTGTGGGCGCGTTCACTGCGGCGGCGAGCCGCCCACTACCTGAACGCGCCCCAGAAGGTGGTAGCCGTTAGGCTAATCCGGGGCTACCGCACGATCTCCGGCGAGGCGGCAAGCCTCCTTGCCGGACTGCCGCCGTGGGATCTGGAGGCGATAGTCCTCGCGCGCCTGTATGAGTGGCGCGCGGAGGCACTACGCCGGGGGGAAACTCCGCTTCCGCGGCAAATCGCTGCGGAGCGGACGGATCTCCGGCGCGATCTCATGGCGGCATGGAAAGAGCGACTGTCGCAACCTAGCGCAGGGCACGCCGCGATAGCGGCGATAAGACCCCTCTTTGAGGAGTGGCTAGAGAGGCGCCACGGCGCTCTCACCTACCGCCTGACGCAGGTCCTCACCGGACACGGAAGTTTCGGGAGGTTCCTGCACATCATCAGGCGGGAGGAAACGCCCGGGTGTCACCATTGCCAGGATCGCCCAGAGGACACGGTGGAGCACACGGTGGAGGTCTGCCCCGCATGGGCGGATCACCGCCGTGTCCTCGTAGAGGCGATCGGCAGCGGCGGCGACCTCTCGCGTCCAGCCCTGGTGCAAACCATGGTCCGGGGCGAGAGGGAGTGGGAGGCAGTCACCTCCTTCTGCGAAGCAGTCATGCTAGCGAAGGAGGTGGCGGGACGGCTCAGGGAGAGAGCCTCCCGTCCCAGCCGCCGCGGGAGACGCTCCGGGCGTCGGGAGCCGCGTGACGACTCCCGGCCACGGTAGGCGCGGGCCTGCGGGCGGAGAGTAATGGGTAGCTCACCGTCCGATCAGGACCAGGCCCGTGCCGGACGGCGCGTACGTGTTCCACGCGCGCCTCAAAGAGATGTCAGCCCCTCAGGGCCGAAGCCTGCCGGGTCAGCGGAATTGTCCGAAAGGGTTACCGCTGGCCCGGAACATAAAGGGCTAAGGAAGGAACACGGGTGGGTTTTAGTCAGTAAGAGTCTGACACTCCCCTCCGCTCCACCCAGAGCGGGAGGAGTCATTTGATGATTTCCCATCCGCAAAAAAAAAAAAGCCTTACATTTGTAGCTATGCGAGGTTTGTAGATTTAGGCCTTGTAGTGTTAGGGGCTTGCCTTTATATTAGATCTGATAACTTTTTAACAGGAAAAGCGTTATGTGAGGCTTGGCAACCTACTTTACATTAAATGCTTTGGTGGAATTTCAATTCTTTTTGTAGGTACCTATTATCCGTAATAAATACAGACTTGCACTTCTCTTTAAGGGGATTGAAGTGTGAAAGTTACAAAATCTTAATATTTTTTGCTGATTGTGCAACTCCTAGCCTGCATACCAAATTTCGGCTTTCTAGGACTTCGGGACTTCGGGAAGTGGCCTAGAGATTTTGATGAGTGAGTGAGTGAGTGAGTCAGTGAATGAATCATGACAAAGAAACTTCGTGTGTTTCATGAGTCTGAAACACACCAAGTTCCTTGATATATACACTTATAGCTTCGACCTGGATAACGCTAGAGAGCTCAAATTCTGTAGTTACCATATGTCACTAATGAAAATACGTCGAAACGCTGCGAGAAAAGGTAGGCAGTGCTTTTTGTTTTTGGCTCGTCTTGGCTATCGCAAACAAAGGCAAAACTAAAATTAGGTATCGGTAAAGATCGCTCTTAGCGATAAGACCGCCCATTGTGTCACCCTTTGTACAGTTTCTATATTTATGTCTGTAATTTATATGGTGTACATAATAAAGAGTATTCTATTCTATTCTATCCCTAATAGTATCTACTATTTTTGTATTTGTGTGTACTTTGCCAGCAACTTTATCTACCCTATATTCCCCTTTCCGTGTGAATTAAAAAAAATCCAGCCTTATTCCTTGTCTACATTATAAAAGGAACTCTGTGCAAAATTCTAGCTTTCTACGTTCAAGGGTTTAGGCTGGGCGCTGATGACTCAGTCAGTGAAAATGTGTCAGGACTTTTTTCTACATGTTTTGATTATTATGATCAATAGATGCCAGTGTGGCTCCTCGGTGTAGCAAGTAGCATTGACAATTGATTATTAATTGCGTCTCATTTGCAAAGACTTCAATTAGACAATCTCCATTCTCGGATGGTTCCGATCCTCAATGTATATCCGCCGTCTCCCCGCACATCATGGCCCAGCTATCATTTTGCGGCGCATGCCCTGTACTCGTGAGGACCTAATGCCTTTGTAAGCGAATTCGCGTCAGGTATTCGCGTTGCTAAGTTCTGGGCCAAACAGGAAATTTAACTTAATATTTGTCATCGACACGTTAAGAAGATATCAAGATGTGACTGCCTTAACAACTTTGGAAACAGCAGTGCCAGGTATGGTGCCTACGTGCCTGCTGAGTTTCGACCTGTCGAAATTACGCCTAAATCACTGACCTGGGGGCCTAACAAGGCCACTTTGGTAGAATCATAAAAGGATAACATTATGAATCTTAATATGGCGAAAACAGTCCGTGTTTTTCTTTTTTTCGCTGCACTACGTAGGTATAATCAAAGAGATTTGGAATGGCTTGGGATTGGATTAACTGGTATTTTAGCACAGACAAAGAAAATAAGTGTAAAATCCTTCACCAATGGGATTTGATACGATTAACTTAATAGTTAACTGAACATTATGATTCATAATGTTATCCTTTTATGATTCTGCCAAAGTGGCCTCTTTTTAGGCCCCCTTGTAATAAACAAGCTTGTTTATTAGAGGTCAGTGGCCAAAATGCACTGATTTTTACAGATCGAAGCGTATGTAGTTTCGACTAGAGAAAACTTTAGGTTACTAACTTAAGTTAGAAAAAATATAAAAGTTTAGTTAGTTACGTAAGGGAGTTTTTTGACACGGCTATGCAAAAAAACAAATCAAACGAACCAGCGCCATTCCTTTTCACTCTGGTTTTTTTCTGTCCTCCATCCTTATCATCCATATCAGCAAGTAGAAGTAACGCTGTCATTATATAGTGGTAACAACTGAGATCCTAAAAAACAATAAAAAATATTTAAGTAAGTATAGCTTGGCCACTAATTATACAGGGTGGCAGGGGGGACGTCGATGTAGCTGTAACCATGAATTTTGCACATGATTCTAGATCCCTAGCGTATGCATGTTTAGTCAGTTATCAAAAAAAAAAAACTGCTGTTTCATAAAAAAAGCACTTTTTTTTTAATAAAGTGATGAAAACTTTGAACGCGGTGGTGTAACCATGGTAACAGGTTGCGCGACGATGTCCCTGCCAACCTGCACCCTAATTGCGTAACACATCAATATATCAATCTGAATCTGAATAATTTTGAAGGATATTGCTAATCCATTGCTTCGTATGTTCGAAAATTCGTCTGCTCGACAACGTAAACAACGCAATGAATGCTGTTGAACTGTCAAAATGAAAGCGATTGCTACTGATAGTGTTAAGCCACCATCACATTACTGTGTCGTGTTGTGTCGTGTCTCGGGATACACCAAAGGACTACGTCAAATCACGAGTTTTGATTGGCTACCACTGCGTCAGAAGGCGTCACGACACGACACAACACAGTAATGTGAATCCGGCTTTACGCAAACTATTTTTTTTTTTAATAATGTTCGTGGTTCTTTTTTTTTTTTTCTTAGTTGACTGGTTTGCCAACTACGCATTCCTGGGGCCCTAGTCTGCTATTTTTATAAATTCGTCATTCCAACACGATTCCACCACCATCCCATTGTCATTTTGCTAAAAGTTCGTAATCTGCTAAATTCATAATGGTTGATCATTGAATTAAAAGCAATGACTGCACAATGTCGTTCTAATGGTAGGTCACTGATCAAAGGAACTGTCAAAAATTTTGCAGATCACCGCGTAAGTCAGTAATTCATTTTTCACTATGTACGAGATTACCATTCTATGCCATTTCTTTCAATGTCAGTGGTTGACCATTGGAAAGTCATAATGACGCCATTATATTAGATTTATTACCAGATTACCAAACTTGTCAAAATCAACAATTATGAAATCAATGATAGACCATTCTGACACTATTGTAATAGCAGACTTGAGGCCCTGCAGTCTCGCAGTTCACTGTGTACGATCAGAGCTACGCCATGCTCGGATTCTATACTCAAAGATGTTTCTAACCACGTCATGTAATTATTACTAACATAGTTTTTAGAATGTCTATAACATTAAAATGTTTTAGGTATCTGAAATGAAAGTTTTAATTTGAATTTTCACTCTTCCCTGTTTCAAAAACAACTTGGATACTTTCTAAGCTTTTCATTTTGATCTTTTATCTTTTTATTTTATCTTTCTTTTCATTTTCTTTCACATTAGAAGACTTGGTACATCTAAACAAACTGTGACGATATGTGTCACTTCCAGACGTTATGGCAGGTATGGTAGACTATGCAGCAGATAAAAAATAATGACTGAAAGAATCAAACCTTTGAAACAGACGTGACTTTTGTCATTTCTTTAGGCGCAGCGATTGTAAAAGAACAGGCACTTATAATAAATAAAATTACATAAAATAACACCACAGCACTTTGGAATAACGACATTTTGGTAAGTATTAAACTTGGTTCACATTTTCTAGACAATTTTATGTATTAAATTGTGTCCCGTTTACTCTCGTTGTCTAAACAGAAACTACAATAACGGACCTTTAATATATGGCATGCTACTATGTTGTTTATAATTCAAAAGTCATTGTAGTTAGGTAGTGTAAATGTTTTTCAAAACAAAACAAAGCAGACAATTGGTTTATCTACAATAACAAATCACAATTATTGACGAGTCAATGCAGTATCAATGCAACGGGTCAACGTTATGAGGTTAAGTAAAACAGCGGGAATTAAACGTCAGATTGTAGATTTTAGTTCTAAATATTGGCACTTGTGGATCTGTGTGTCATAACAAAAACGACGTCCGAAACAGTAACAAATTAATTGAGTAAAATAAATTAATAGTTTAAAAAAACACTAGAAAAACACGCTTACAAGACTTTTCTAAGAAATCCAAAACAGCTATGATACGATTTTCCATCATGAAATTCCAGTTAATATCTTCCGGCTCCATCATCAGGTCAGTTTGACAGTACCATATTGTTGTACTGTCATCAGAACTACATACAGCTGCCAATTTTCATTACGCTACGACCCTTGGAAGATGGTTAAATTAGTTACCTTAGATTCAATTACATAGTTAGTTACATACAGGTCGACCTAATAAAAGCGTGTTAATGACCCTACTTCAAGTGAAAAGAGTTATGTTACGTCAATATAATTAATTAAAAGTTCTTAGAGTTTTATGAAAGTCAGTACTAAAAATATTTAATAGTCCGCGACCAATTTGGAAGTAGCGGTCATTCGGCTCTCGTGCTGTTCTAACCTTATTATATAATAAGGTTAGAACAGCACGAGTAACTAAGCAAGGGCATCCTGACCAATAGGTATACCTATTCTGCAATTCGGCATTAGAAGCCATACCAAACGCTTTGACAGATTGTAGTAGCTTGATGTGCTGGCGTCTGTACATTATAAGTTGCTTGTGGCTTAGTAATAACAGCCGGAAGGGTCAATCCTTGGTCCGTGGATGGGTGACCACCATTACATACCAAGACAGCCGTGTCTCGGAAAGCATGTTTATCCGTTTGACACAGCTGTCATTCGTGAATCTTTAGGTTCGGACCTAAGTAAGCGAGAGTCACTTCAGTAAAACACGTAGGTACGGAAGTCACGTTAAGAACTTGTTTCCGGCTGTCATTCGTGGATCTTTGGCAGTCGTTACGGGTCGTCAGAAGGCACGAAAATCTGATAACTAGTCTTACCAAGGGTATTGTGTCACTCAGTAACTGGGTTGTGGAGGTCAGATAGGCAGTTGCTCCCTGTAAAATATTGATATTCAGCTGCATCCGCTCAGACTGGTAGGTCACCGATGATTACGCTATATAATTAGTTTCATGTCCTTAGAAATGAGTCATGATAAGCCAATATATAAGTACTAGCTTTTGTCCGTGGCTGCACCCGCGTTAAGGTGGCACCAAAGTTAACCCACAGGAACCTACTACCGAGATAGAAAGTATCCTATGTCCACTAACCCAGGTCATGGACTACGTGTGTGTCAATGTTATCGAAATTCGTTCAGCCGTTAAAAGGAGTTATTCAGGTCTGATCCCTGAACCCCCCCTCCACCCCCCACCTCGATCCCTTGCTTGTTCGTCTTCTGTTTTAATCTCTGTCTTATCCACATTACCTACGCCATACGGAATTTCATACAACTCTTACAAGCATAAAGATAACTGGAAATCTCTGTTTCTATGGAAAGTTTAAAATCGATCTAATTTGGCTGTAACACTATTTTTCGAAAATGTTCTCTACTAACTTTTTAGACCTTGGTATCCTGCTTATGCGTATGAAGTTTCATTACAATCGATTCGTCGTAAACGCTCCTAAGACATGAAAGTTACAGATAGACAAACCAAACTACATAACAACACGCCTGTATATCCCGAAGGGTTAGGCAGGGTTGTATCTATAGTACACACACATTTAGCCTCTTAATGTAATAGGGAGCGTGCCTATTGCCACTAATCCAGACTTCGGGCTACTACTGAGAAAATCCAGATAGAAAAACCTAATAACACTTTGTCCGACCTGGGAATTGAACCCAGGACCTCATGTTCAGCAGTAGCACTTGCGACCACTAGATCAACAAGGTAGTCATAGTCGTCTGTATTCTTGTAGAAATATCCACTTCTAATAAACGTATTATATCAAATGAATTGTCACACACCGATTTCTCTCTTTCAGTCGTCAGTAATTTGACGTTAGAAAGAAGAAGGCAAAGCGTTGTGTAACTATACAGACGCTATACCTACAACGTTTATTAGTAAGGGGGTATCCAGTTTTGAGTCCCAACCTACAGAGAGCGTACCTTTCAGGCTTAAGCTCAGGCTTAGGTTCTGCTTCATATTCGTGGGAATCCAACATAGATTTTGAGAACAAAAATATTCCCATAATATATATATTTTTATTACCTGTTAATGAAAATACAGTGGGAAAGTTTTGTTCAGCTTGGCTAAGTAAATTAAGATCAAACGTATTTCATTCATTTTATTGAATTAAAAAAAAAAAGTTTTCCAGAAGAAAGCTGTTTTCATTTGTAAAAAAAAAATATCATAAATAATGCATGGAATTGTAATTATCAGAATTTTATTGTGAATCTTTCATAAAATAATTATGTATTTAAAAATGTGACTTACAAGTTTTTAAACTGTTTTTAAAATGACATTTAGGCGGACTCCACTGATATCGTATCTTCGTCACTCAGACCCTTGTCCTGATTAATACCTCCGGGGAAATTTGATGGCGGGGAGGAAGGCCCCTGGGGGAAGGGGTTTTGTGGGAAACCTGGGTTTTGTGGGAAACCTGGGATTTGAGGGATTTGTGGGAATTGCGGGAACGCGGGAGCCTGACCAGACTCTTGTGGTATTTGAGGAAAGTTTGGGAAATTCGGGAATGTGTTTGAGGGTGGGAAAGGCGGGAACTGAGGAGCAGCTGGCTGACTTGGCTCTGATGCTGGGGGTTGAGAAGGCGACGGAGTTGAAGCTCCTGAATCTTGTCTTTGCTGCTCAGCGTTAAAGTCTGCCGAGTCCACTACGGCTGAGTCAGCGTCACCGCCCTGCTGAGGTGGGGGGAAACTCGGCGAGCCTTCAGGGTAGGCTGGTGCAATAGGAGCAAGATTATTAGGAGGGGCAGGGGCGCTCGGATAAGCAGGAGCAGCCGGTAGTCCAGATCCTAACACTGGAGCAAAAGAGGGTGCTGAAGGGTAGAAGATGTTAGCCGCTGGGATGTATGGGTGTCCTGCAACAGGGTAGTATGCTGGTTGTAAAGAGGCGAAGCTGTTGAATTGAGGCACTTGGTGGAATGCAAACTGTGGCTGAGCGGCGAATGCGTACGATGTTGGCACCTGTCGACAAACAAATAAAAGTATTTTGTAAAGGTCGGTACAATAACTATACAGTTGTTAATAAACAATTAGAGATAACTGTGTCAAAATCATTGTAGAGTAGAACGTGTTGAACCAGAATGTCCGCATTCTAGTTCATAAATCCCAGAATGCTAAATTAAGTGCACTCCTGTTCACAAGTTTAATTACAAATCTTTACATATTAATTATTTCTGAAAAAATATGTTTGTTAAAACAAACAAAAAAAATTAAAGTGATTTCTTTTATTGTTACCCACTACTTGCCAATTTTAGAACAGGGGTGACAGGCAGACATCGACCCAACCTTAATTCAGCACATGTTTTTAGACCCCCTAGCGTAGAAATTTTTCGCCGGTTATCAAAAAAAAAAACTGGCCAAATGCGAGTCGGACTCGCACACGAAGGGTTCCGTACCACAAGGCAAAAACGCCGAAAAAAACACGTTCTATTCTGTATTTGTTGTTACAGCGGCAACAGAAATACATAATTTGTGAAAATTTCAACTGTCTAGCTATCGCGGTTCTTGAGATACAGCCTGGTGACAGACATACGGCCAGACAGACAGCGAAGGGTCCCGTTTTTACCCTTTGGGTACGGAACCCTAAAAACAGCTGTTTCTTTGAAAATTGCAATATCTACGTGGTCAAAACGTATGGAATGGCATTTTTTTATTAAAATTACCGACGTAAAATTTCAACAAAGGGGATTTCAAAATCTTGTACTGAATCGATGGCGGATTCAATACAAGATTTTGCTATCCTGTTGAAGGTAAATTTTACCTGAGCAAACATGTTGTCGGTTCGGTATTCTATATAGCTACCTATACCTACGCAGATGCTGAATATTGAACCTCGAAATCATGGCCTTTTCGTCTTGTTTCGTACTCACATACCGGACTGGACCTAAATAACTTCGGGAAGCTCAACCAGTGGCCTGGTAATTTAGTAAACGAGTAATAGAGCTTACCGCATTAATGTACTGTGTGGTGGAATAAGCGGTGGTCTTGGTCTCCCCTGGAATGATGGTTTTGAGGAGTGGTGAGGGCACGGCAACAGCACCAGGCCAGGAGACCGCGCTGCCAGCCGTGCAGCTCGCAAACGCACACAATAATGTGATTACTAGTACCTGCAATGTTTTGTATATCTTAAATAAGAATCTTCCATTGAAAATAATTACGGTAACTATATAGGGTCAAATTAAATTAGCCAGCGAAACTCCGCAGACCCATCAGGGTATCGATCTATCTAAACGTGATAAAACAACAAAAAAGAAATTATATTAATTTTTTTTTTTTGGGGTAATTAACCGCCGATAGTGTGTTACCACTTAAAATATCAGTTTAATAAATTAATAGTTAAAAAAAAAACTAGAAAAACACGCTTGGCCGTTCTCACAAGTGCAAACACGACTATGATACGATATTCTATCATGGTATGCCAGTGCCTATCTTCCGGCTTCATCATCAGACCTTGAAACCTAATCTTGGTCAAAGTTCATTACAAGACTTTTCTAAGAAATCCAAAACAGCTATGATACGATTTTCCCTCATGAAGTTCGAGTTCATATCTTCCGGCTCCATCATCAGATCAGTTCGACAGAACCATATTGTTGTATTGTCATCAGAACTACATACGGCTGCCAATTTTCATTACGCTACGACCCTTGGAAGATGGTTAAATTAGTTACCTTATATTCCATTACATAGTTAGTTACATACAGGTCAACCTAATAAAAGCGTGTTAAAATCAGTTTTCTTTGTGTAAACTTCACAGACGGTGAGGTATCAATATCTCACCACGATATAAATCAGATTTGAGCAATTCACACTTGAAGTAATTGACCCTAAACAAAATAATCATCAAATATTTTTTATTTTTTTTATTTTCGTCGTGTTTAGATATCGATACTCACGTCTGCGGAGTTTTGCTAGCTCATTTTATTTAACCCCATATAATATTCAATAAACATATAATTTTTTTTTTTGACATTTATTATGAATTTTATTATTATTTTATTCCATTATATTATTAGTGTGAAATGTCTTGTAAACTGTGTTATATGTTCCTAGTTACCCGAAATAAATGAATTATTATATTATTATACCTAATTTAATTATACAGCCCTTGACTCTGCAAAAACAGATCGTTTTCTTTACTAATCAGAGCAAATAAATTTTTAATGTAGTACAAAATATTCGAAAAAAAAACTATGCCAGGGTTGAACTATTTTTTTGTTGTTCGAGCCGTTATAAAAGAAAAGAACTTACTAGAAAAATTGGGTAGCCACCACAGTCGAAAGATAGTTAGCGAGGCCGATATTGGCCAAGTCATAGATATTACAGGGAAGCCCATTAATTACAGAGGCCCAAAACGATTTTTAGAAGTCTCTCTCCAAGAGCTTTCCGAAACAGCCCCATGAGGAATGTTCAGCAATTATTTATAATTTAGAAGAAAACTTAGCTCAAATGGGAACAATTTGTTAGTTCAAAATTGGTTCCACATTTTGCACAGGTTTCCGGATATTTTTTGGTGGAATAAGAGTTCACCTGCATTAGTTTCGATCCCGTGGGAATATCGGGATAAAAGGTTCTATGTGTTAATCCTGGTTATAAAATTTCTGTGTGCCAAATTTCATCCCAATTCGTTCAGTAGTTTTTGCGTGAAAAGGTAACAAACATGCATCCGTCCACCCTCACAAACTTTCGCGTTTATAATATTACTAGCTGCGCCGGTTTCACTCGCATAAGTATCAATCCCGTCAGAATATCAGGATAAAAAGTATTATATGTGTTATTCTTATGTACAAGCTATAATACTGTAAAGTTTCATCAAAATCCGTTCAGTAGTTCTTGCGTGAAAGAATAACAAACATCCATCTATCCCTCCTCACAAACTTTCGCATTTATAATATTATAAGTTCCTACATAAATATAAAAAAGAAAAACTGGAAATAAATCCAACTATCCTGAGTTTTTCTTTCATTCGCTAAACGGTTCAAAATTGATTAAAACATTGATCAACAAACGTTGAATCGTTGACCCCATAAGACCGTTTGAGAAAATTTGTTCCATTATCCATATTAATATTATAAATTCGAAAGTAACTCTGTCCGTTTGTTACCTTTTCACGCCTAAACAACTGAATGGATTTCGATAAAATGTGGCAAGGAGATAGATGGTATCCTAGGGAAGGACATAAGCTGTTTTCCCTTTTCTCAAGCGGGCGAAACCGCGGACAGAAGCTAGTTAAAATTTAATCTCCTACTAGTATCTGTTGGAAATAATGTCCGGAAAATGCCAAAAAAAAAACTGGTTGTTTAGTAGTAAATAATAGCTGAACATGCATTGTTATAGAAATAAATAAAAGAGGTGGTTTTGGAAAAAAGAAGAATGAAATAAGGTTTTTTTTTAACCACTGTGAGTGGGCCACCCTTTAAACGTACCAAATAATTTTATTTAAGCCTTTTAGGTATAGCACAGAAACCAGCGGTGCTATTCTATACAAATCTCAAAGTGAAAACTTAGGTGAAGTGAGCGTGGAGCGAGCTGTCAATAGTGTCAATTTCTAGCAAAAACAAACTCACTTCACCTAAGTTCTCACGGTGAGATTTTAACAGAATCGACCGGCTGTATGTTTTGAGATGTCACTACAGCAGGGGATTGGACCCGTGCGAATCAGGGGTCACTAATATTATTTAATAATATAATTCTAACAGTATTTCAAAAGAAGGACGACCAAAAAGACACCCTAAACATAGGTAGGTGTAGGTACACATTAGCTAATCCTTAATAAAAAAAAACAGTCACTAAATAATCACTCCAAATTCACAAGTCGAATTCACAGTATCACTTCTTGTCACTTGATATGTATTTATAGTAAGTATATCCAAGGTTAAGCACGTACCTTCATACTGGAGGCACAAAAGTGGTCTCTGTAATACGCGCGTTGATCTCCAGACGAGCCTTTTATACATTAAGTAGAGCCCCGCCCACAGCAAAGAAAGAAAGTCACATACTAGATACGTCTCGCATATTATTAAGTAGGTATTTGATCCACTCGAAATTAGTCGACGGTGTCCTCCGATTCATATCCTCATGATAACTCATTTGAATTTCACAGAATGTATGCTGTACTTACTTACATATTCAATTTAGTAAATTGTATTTGAATCTTTATCATAAAAAAACTATTTTACAAAAAAAAAAAAACAACCGACTTCCAAAAAAACGCTACAAATTGAAAAATAACTTTAATTTCGGAAGTCGGTGTCTTTGGTTCCGCATTTTGTTTATTGACACCGACTTTCGAATATAAGTTATTTTTCAATTTGTAGTGTTTTTTTTTTAAGTCGGTAGTTTTTTTTGTGGAAAAGTTTTTATTTTTCACTTTGTACCTATCCCACACAAATTCATATAACACTACTTGCTATGTAAATATATAGTTTGAGAGTCATCACTTCATGCTGCTGAGCTGATGATAAGTCAAAGTCAAATATTTTTATTCGATTAGACCAAGCTCTTTCGACAATTACAAGCCCTTACTATCATCAGATGCGGGACCTGCTCGTCCCGTTACATAATTACGAGAAATAGAAAGATGAAGACGATTGTTTTACAAGTCCACATCTATCCAAGAACTACTAAGTAGTTTCTGTCGACATATTGCGTCAGCTCGGTAGCATTAAGTGATAACTCTCAGACTCAAACACCTGGATCATCAATAGGTTTCATTTGATTTGAGACAGTTCAATTAGTATACTCTACATACCTACAAAATTTGAGGATTTTCCTCGATTTTCATGGGATCCCTTCATCAGATTCTGACTTGGTGACAATGGGACCACCTCGAGAGCATACCCTTTCAAACCCTAATATCAACTGCTCATCACATGTTACAAAATATTGCTTTTCCTAATGCTGGGACGTTAATTGTTGAGGAGTTCTCCTGGTAAGAACCAGGAGAACTCCTCAACAACCACACACCATACGCATTGTGATGAGCATAAATTGCTTAGCAACCATATTAAAGTAATCGAATCGTAACCCGTGAAATATTCATTCATAACATCTGTGGTCTTCATCATCAGCTCCACTTTACCAAATTATGATTTCTGAGAGCAAATGCTCAAGTAACTTTAAAAAATACCCAAATCGCTCTAGGTTTGCCTATAAAATTTGAGGGTTTCCCTCGATTTCCATGGGATCCTCTAATCAGATTCATACTTGATGATAATAGGACCACCGCGAGAGCATACCCTTTCAAAAAAAAAATATTGGAATCGGTCCAGCCTTTGAGTAATCGGTAAACATCCAAAAAAAAAAAACAAAGTCGAACATATAACCTCTTCTTTTTGGAAGTCGGTTAAAAATGAAATGATATTCGTGGCGCATCACTTAAGAAAGGCTGGACCAATTTGGCTATATTTTGTTTCAAAATATTCGTTATAGTCCGAATTAGGTTTTTATGGAAAGAACAATTGGAATTTTTTCCTGGAAATTATTCAAATCCGAGAAAAACTGAAAGTGGGTTTTTCTCTTGAGATTAGGACAGAAAAACGTCTGTAGGGTCAGCTAGTAAACAATATTTGTATGGTTAACTAGGAATTTTAACAACGGTTACAACCCACCAAGCGTTTTAATTATGAGGTCAAGAATAAATCAAAACATAAGCAAAGGTAAAGAAAATCGTACCTAAAATATTTGCAGTTCTATTCTGACTCTTAGACGATAACATGTAGGAACAATAAAACAAGTAGGTATTGTGTTCAGGTTGTTTCTTTAATTTATTTATAATAACGTTTTATAAAAACTACAATAGTTCACTATACATCATCTACTTGGATGAGAACAAATAGGAGAAACTACGCGCGATTAGGTACCAACCAAAGTTTGAAAAAAAAGTACCAATGGTTGAAAAAAAAACCGTGAACTTCCTTTTGGTAAATAACCTGTATGCTGCTTTATTTATTTAATTAAATCAGTAAGTATTAAAATAACTACAGACAAAGACTCTTCTAGCTATAATTGTGATATATAAGATATCTTTGTAGGAGAAAAAAGAGACTATTCCTACTATCTGCACTTGTCATAAAACCTTATAACATAATAAATTAATAATCTAACAATCAGATATAATATATTTTTAACTAACAACATCAAAAGTGTACTGTAGTGAAACAGAATAAAATCCAAAACAAAAAGTTCCCAGCAGGTGGCACCTGGATATAATCAGAGCCGATCATTGTTGAATTAGTTATTTTCTTCTTCTATGTTTACAGCGTGTATCACAATGGTGGGTACTGTAGAGGTCTGTAGCTCTACCATGAGTTTGCACAGCCAAAACTCGCTAGCGTCTACGTAAATAATATGTATGAAATATTGCACAGCGCCCCTAGCGGTCACCGAAAGAATTAAAATTCGTACCATGAGCACTATAGATTTCGATAGGTAAGAAACCTAACGTAATCTATTCGATAGTCACTAACGTTTTTCAGCTGTCGCCATACAAAACGGCACCATGAGTTAATAATTTGACAGACGCTATCGAAAAATACGCTTACGATAGTAGTTACGTCACTCACTAGCATTTTGACGCGTGAAACATATGTCTACATTGAAATTATATACGTTTTTGAGTATTTTGAGTCAAAATAATGTCTGGAAGAGCTTATTTAGCATGGAATTTGTTGGCGGCCGCTGAATTTGAAGACCAACGACGTAAAGAACGTGAATTTCAAGCCAAAATTACAAGAAAATGAAATTCTAGCTTACCAATGGGCGGGAGATTTCGCAGCTACCTAGGAGGCTTTCTGTGATGAATATTAACTTAAATTTAAATAAAAGACATTTTACGTATACGACCTTTTCATTTATTTTATTATTATATAGGAAACATACAGCATATTTAACAAAATAAGGAACACAAAAATTGACATGAAAACACATACTTGTTACCTACTAACTACACATTTTTTTCTTTAAACATTGGACACTAGGATTTCCCCTGTATCGTGGGTGCATTTACAAACACAAATATCACATGCACAAATATCCAGACCCGGAACAATTAGGTATCTTTCTTTGGAAGATTGGATCACACAACTTTTTGCTCCATGCGACAAATGAACCGGCGATTCTTAGCGCAGAAGCGACAGGCAGTTTCTAAAAATTGTGCCATACTGGTCCTCATTGTATTATTGTCATTCTGTAAACTTATTTAACTGAATTTTATTAAAAAACGCCGTGAACACAATGTCAACAAATACAAAATTACAATTTGAAAACGACACTCGATGACACAACAGTGACATATAAGGAATAAAAATTCAACAACCACTAACAACCTTAACAAGATCACTAACCGCCAACCATTCTATTTAGTCGGATTATTGCCTATCATAACATTTTAAGCATAGATGATAGCACTACATTTTGAGCATATATTATGCCGTTCTCTCTCCTTATTACTGAGAAAGAAAGAAACAAAACTTAAGGAAGTGACGTTACATACGACACGATCTATCGAGCTCACCTTAGCGCCTGCGTAAGATACCGTAAAACTCATGGTGCAAGCATTATCGAAATCTATTCGATCCACGTTAATACGCTAGCGAGTTTGACGCTAGCGAGTAAGTTTTCGATAACAACTCATGGTAGAGGTACTGCACTGGACCTCTACAGTTCCTTGATTATAATTAAAAGACCGTAGACTTGGAACTATTGTATTGTTAAAAAGAACCACACAGCTTTACAGAAAATATATGAAAGACTATAAAAAAAACACAATGTTATCTTATTTGTCAATGCAGTTTGAATCTTTGAATGGAATATCACATCCAGCCAGACCTTTCTGCTAAAGGCCGGAACACACAAGACACTACAGTACAGACATCAAACTGAACAATCCTCCATGAGACCAACATCAAAATCGCAAAAAAAAAATTCAACTGTCTCATAAAAAACTTCAATACCTACTCGATCCAAATGTTTGGGGCGGTTGATTATGATTTTGTGTCACTAGTGCCTTGTATGTGCCTCATCTGCCTAGCCTTTTCCTAATTATGTTGGGGTCGGCTTCCACTCTAACCGGATGCAGCTGAATACCAGTATGTTACATAGAGCGACTGCCTATCTGACCTTCACAACCCAGTAATACGATACCCCTTGTTAAGACTGGTTGTTAGACTTTTGGGCTTCTGACTACCCATAACGACTGTCAAAGATCCACGAATGCCAGCCGGGACCAACGGCATAACGTGCTTTCCAAGCGTAGCTTAACGTGATCGATCGCCCTGGCTGTTATTATTTAGCCACGCGGTGTCAATTTGAAATAAAAGATTTGACTTTGACTATGTAGCCCATGGGGCCATTATTGGCCCCATGGACTTTATAGTCAAAAAGCTGCTCAGTTTGATGGTCTGTAACCACGTCTTTAAATATAACACACCTTTCTGGTACACACTGTATAGGTAAATAAAGAAATGAATGATTCTTTGTTTGTCACTTATGCGTGCCCTTTGATACTATACATGATTCATTATCTGATTGCGATAAAACTTTAGTTGTTGTCGTGTGCACGCTCGCGAAGGTTTTTGAATTTGTAAGACTACCTCCACGCAAGCTAGTCCGCGGGCAAAAGCTAGTTTCAAAGATAACCTATCAGTCTTAATGTAAGTATTTACAAACAAGTAAGTACCTAAAGCAGCAAGTTCTCATTCGTACAATTTTTTTTTTCTGTAACTTTGAATAATATGATCTTCCTTGTTAACTCCAACTCCAGAGAAGATGAATGTCGATGATGATGATATTATTTTAATAAATACCATAATATGCTTTGGTTCTTCTTTTCAACATCTCAATTGCTCTTTTGATCACGTCGGCAAAATTTTTTGCAGCATCGATAGTTTTTATTGGCGGGTCTCCAGAAACAGGTTTATTTGATAACAGATGTCTAAACGCTAACACTACGAAACCGACAAGTTTATCCGCGGGCATCCTTGCTGCTTCCATCAATAAAGCTAAAACAAACAGACAACAGAGTATTTTTGATAGATTCTTATTTTGTAAATGTGAGGACTTTGTAGGCCTTATAGACTTTAGATCTGTAGACCATTTTCTATGTTATCAAATACTAGGTTGACAGGCCTGCGCTGTCCTCGCATACCTACTGTAATCTGGAAACATTGTAAAAGCCAACTATTTTTAAAAAGAGTAACCGTGGAGTTTCTTGCCGGTTCTTCTCCATAGAAAACGACCAATTGGAACCGTGCACCTAGCTTCTGACGTTTCATAAGTGCCCATATAAGTTTATGTGAAATAAAACATTTTGATTTTGATATTGTCTCATTATTTCGTTCTATCTATCTATCTTCTATATCTATACTAATAATAAAGCTGAAGAGTTTGTTTGGACGCGCTAATCTCTGGAACTACCGGCCGAATTTGAGAAATTCATTTTGGATTTAATAGCCCAATTCTTGAGAAAGGCTAGAGGCTTTTAATATCACGCTACGACCCTTAAGAGCCGAGCAACAAGAAAAAAGCCAGAAAGAACGCTATGCGAAAACGAAACAACAGCGCGGGCATCGCGATGTGATGCGACAGAGTGGGTCTGGGGAACAACCACGCTGACGAACTCGCGGGAAGAAGCTAGTAGTCTATAAATTAAGATGAAATTCTATTCGTTGGTAACCGCATCACTGGAGAACGGCTGGACCAATTTGGCTATTTCATGTTTTAAAATATTCGCTAAGTCCTAATTATAAATCATAAATTTCATAAATCGTCGTCGACTAGCATATTGCACTTTTCTTTTAGAAATTATATCGAACGAAATTGACTGTCGTGATCTCCTGCATAAAATGCGTTTTAATGTCCCCCAGAGATCAATTAGATTTAATCTGCCTATCTCCATTCCTTTTCACTCTTCTAACTACAGCCAAAACTCATACATGGCGCGAGTGAGTAAGGACTTTAATATTCTTTGTAAAGAGTTCTCATTTGACCCATTTACCACCAAATCCTATTCTGCAGGCACTCGGCTGAACGCTGACTTTTTTTAAAGAGCAGAGTGCTTATCGTATCTCTACGTTGATGTCGTGGTGAGGCTTGCCCGCTCCGAACTCTAGGCCTGTGCCGGAAGAGTGTACATTGCCGGAACAGGTCTAGGGTGAGGAGCCAGACCAAGACGGGTACAGAAACCCCCAGGGCAACTGCCCTGCGGGTTCGCCACTTGCTAGTGGCGAACTGTTGGGCAGTAGCGACCCCACGGACAGTAATCTCCCGGGACAAGTCTTGTTCCTCATCTCTGGCTTGCCTTTATTGGCCGGATTGGGGTGAACAATGACGAGGAACAGAGCTCCCGTCTCATTCTTGCCTTTATTGGCTGGCTTAAATGGAGATTCGCAAGAGCAAACGAGCTCGGAGGAAGGAAGTATTCCAGTAAGATGCTGGTAGGGATATTGACCGTACTTCTGAAATTGTCGTGATAGCCGTGGAATACCGCTTCACTCCTCATAAGCACCTCAGGCAGGACATGTTGCCCCCTTGTCGCTACGACACTAGGTGCTAGCGACTGTTTTCGGGGATTCATTATTGAGTCTGCACGTCACCCCCCGCCATTTCATCTGAGAATATTTTATTATCATTGGTCAGGCAGGGGATATAGTCCTCCCATAGTTCGAAGTTTCACTATAGCCAACCCAAACCCATAGCCCAATATATTTTGTTGCCATGTTCTGCAATAGTCCTGCACCAACCGGGGGTTGTGCTTGCATAGTGCATTCAGGGATAATCGTCGGTTGGTGCCTCCTTATCGTTAAAAATTATCTAAGAGGCCTCTACGAGTTGACTTCGGGCCCTGGTATGCCTTCCAAAGGTCCGGGTCCCCAGGGTTCCGAGATATGTAACAGACATACTGACCGATTTCGGTCACGATGGCCAATCTCAACGAAGATTAGCCAGGTTTGCAGGAGATAATATTAGTGCACAAGTGTGTGCGCAAGCACAGGTGCACTCTCTGTTCCTTTACTCTCTTAATCCGATGGGACGGCAATCCGACAAAACAAAACAAACAATGTTATAAGTAATGGTAATGATGCTGATGCCTTTGGAGAACATTATGTACGTCACATCAACGTGCCTGAAGTTATACAGGGAGCCAGGTGGTGGGATACTGCAAAAGGTCCGTACGTTTAGAAGTCTCCTCCGGGCTACGCCATCTCAGGCGACTCTCCCTATATGCTCATGTTCGGAAGAGAGATAAGAACGAGATTGGCAGCCAAAATTAGATCTCCACCAAAGGGATAAGGACATAAAAGAAAGGGTGAGAGAGTTACCAGTCGATAGCAGAGTGCAAGCTCGCAACTACTGTGTATCAGGAAGGAAGTGGGAGTTTGGCACAGTGACCCGTCGACTGGGAAACCTCCAATATGAAATAGAGACCGACAGTGGATAGCTGGTCGAGGTGGCGACCACGACCAGCTATTCCAGGCGCCTCTGATTCCTGGGAATCAAGGCGGAGACGTCGAAGCACAACCTGATTGCTACCATAGATTCAGTATGTCATTCTGGACGCCGATGCGATCAAATTTTTCGTAGGTTATTAAAAAAAAATCTGCTGTTCCCACAAAAATGCAATACCTACGCGGTCAAAATGTATGGAATAGCTATTTTTTTTTAATAACTGACGAAAATTTACAACTTCCTTAATCTTATACTGAATCCATGGTAACAGGTTGCGCGTTGATGTCCCTGCCACCCTGTTTATGTACATAAGCTGCATTCGCGACTAAATTGCCAAAAATAAAAGCAAATATGAGTTTATGGAAAAATAACCTTAAATTCCTACACACTAAAACGCAGTTTACGCTACAACTTCAAACATTTCTATAATTTTTTCAACAGATGCTAGTCACTCTGAAATCAACTTCATTACCATTAAAATAAAGTTGATATTTGTTTAACTTGAAACAACACGTCAATTTGAAACATACATTTGAATCTTAAGGTATATTTGTATTTTTACAATATACCCATCATCTGCCTAGCCTTGTCCCTATACAATATAGGTACCCCTTTATTTATAATCGTTGCTTAAATTTACGTAATGATTAACCTTACGTTATTGGCGTTTAAACGTCTATTCTCTTACCTTTAAGCAACATTTATGAATAAGCCCCTTAATGTTTAAAACCATACATATTACAGTTAATGTATTTTAATAATAGTGCCATATGACTCTAATAGAGCTATGTTACATAGCTAATAAGAAAATTACCTAAAGAGCACAATCATGTAACTTTACCCTTGGATTTCTTCACTCTAGTATTTTCATGTCCTCCATCTATGTAGTCCAAATCAACCCGTCGAAGGAGCCCTGACATCATGATGTCATAAAAAGAATTATCCTGAAACCGAAAAAAAAACAATGATGTAAAACTTCATACACAGCAAGCTTGAAAAAAGGCCAAGTGCGTGTCGGGCCACGCACGGTGTAGGGTTCCGTAGTAGTCCGTTATCACAATATATTCTTCAATCAATAGATTCGTCAATAGATTCTGTGGTTCTTTATTCTGAATATAAGTAATGGTAAACATATTAGGAGTCAATGGTTATAATAAGAATATTACTGCTAAACTAATAGTTATCTTAACCGCTATAATTTTCCTTTAAAGTTCATGAAATGCACTATCATCGTGAATTTTTCCAGGTTGTTCAAGCCAGCAGTTTAGCTTTTAGAGTGGGGGACGCCCTACGGGAACAAAATTTTGCACTTTTAAAGTTGAATATTTCGTAAATGGAGCATTAAATCGAAAATACCTATTCAACGATACCCCACACGAAGGGGTAGACGACGAAAAAAATATTCATCCCCACTTCACATGTAGGGGGCTACCCTAAAAAAAATATTTTCTTAAATGTTATTTTACCACTTTGTCGGCGTAGTTGATATACACACTCCTACAAAATTACAGCTTTCTAGTACTAACGGTCTCTTAGCAAAACCTCGGACAGACAGACAGACAAACGGACATGACGAAACTATAAGGATTCCTTGTCAGAACTACGGAACCCTAAAAAGAATAATGGCTGAACAACCTTTGAACAAACTTCTGGCTGTTGTGTCTCTAGCAAACATTTGCATGTATTAATTATTGAACATTCTAAAATAACGATTGCACCTCTTTTTGTGAACCTCAAATAATTCCAACTTTGGGGTACTTAAAATATTAAATAGCTAAGGAACTGCGTCGAACTAGAATATAGCGCGATTGGTCATAGTTTTAACCTTACCTAACCCATTTGGTCGAGGTGCCCTAACTAAGTCACCGCGACAAAGCGACTGAAAACGCCAGTTAGTTAAAAAGAAGCTCAATTATTAAACAAAGCGTGCATCATTAGAACTGCAAAAAAAGGTAACAGAGGTTCATTCATTTGAAAAACAGTCCTTCATTAAAAGATCGATAAGTTTTTAGAGGATTAGTTAAATATTTACAAATAAAGACTGAAAAAATCAAACCTTTACAACCTCTGTGACTGCTGTAACTTCAGTAGGTGTAGCGAATGTATGAGAGGACACACATGAAACAAGTGAAAACACATATAATAGAGGTGTCACAGTACTCTGGAATAACGACATTATAAATCACAGACTTTTCTAGACAGTTTAATAAAAATAGGTCTCATTAACTCGTCGTGTTCTAGTGAACTAAAACAATGCTGTAATAGCGGAACTGTAACAATAGGTACCAATTTGTTTTCATATACAGGGCGTCCCACGGCTATGCCACATGGAGGGAAAGTACCTTGAATATTGTAGTGTAGATGGAACATTTTACTGAAAGAAGACATTATTTTAATTTAAAAACCAATTCAAACTGCATTCATGGATTTTTAAATAATTACATGGTTGAACCGGGAATCGGACCCAAGAAAAAAAATACCCTGTAGCTTTATTATACCGATCGAAAGGCTTCATCATAAGGATTATTTTTGGCTAAATAATATTGTGTCACAAATAAAAGGAAGACTATGAATTTTAACATTTTTAATACAAAATTAATCAATTTATCAAATGCCCAAATTGAGTCCCAAAATGAGTCCCATACTGTTGAATACAAAGTCGCACTCTTTTGATTATTTCACTCCCCGTCGATTATGCCCGGTTCAACTATGTAATTATTTAAAAATCTATGAATGCAGTTTAAATTGTTTTTTAAATTAAAACAATGTCTTCTTTCAGTAAAATGTTCCATCTACAATATTCAAGGTACTTTCCCTCCATGTGGCATAGCCGTGGGACACCCTGTATATTCACATATGACATAATATTGATGAAGTTAAATCAAAACAAAATAATCTTTCAATTGTTTTCTATCATTGCGATTAGATCGATTATTTTAGAGATTATGTTGGGTACACCACATATTATGAGAAATGTAACATGAGATGTAACACATTTTAAAACGAACATGTCTTCCAAATACATGCAATGTAACACATCATAATTTCAGGCAAGAGACATCCACTGCTGGACATAGGCCTCTCTTAAGCCTCACATAGGCCTCTCTTAAGCCTCGCCACTTCGATCGGTTTTGTGCTTCTTGCATCCAGCGAATTCCTGCGGCCTTCACCAGGTCATAGGTTCCCCTTGTCAACGCTACCTTCCGGTACGGGGTCGCCACTCTAGAACCTTTCGGCCCCATCGGCCATCCGTTCTGCGAGCAATGTGCCCTGCCCACTGCAACATAAGTTTGGCAATTCTTCGGACTATATCGGTTACCTTGACTCAACTACGGATCTCTTCATTTCTGGTTCGATCACGCAGGGAAACTTCAAGCATAGCCCTCTCCGTCGCACTTTGGGTGACTTTCAGCCATCTAAGGACGCCCATTGTGAGCGACCACGTTTCAGTGCCATATAGGTCATCACTGGCAACACGCACTGGTCGCATCTGACTTTCGTCTTGAGACACTGTGGTATGTGAGACGAGAAGATATTATGCAGCTTCCCGAATGCTTCCCAGACGAGTCGGACTAGACGATTGACCTTTTTCTCGAAGTTCGACCTACCTAACTGGACAGTTTGCCCTAGGTAAACATAATCGTCCACAACTTCGGGTATAGAGTCTCCGATCTTCATAAGCGTTGCATGGGCATTTGACATGACCTTCATTTTGTCCATGTTCATTTTAAGACCCACTCTTTCAGAAGCTCTACTGAGGTCATCGAGCATTGTACTTACTGAGGATGTATTATACTATACTTATATTGAAACAAATTCGCCTAGTTGTGTAACATTTCATGTTGCATTGTTGGACGGCATGTTCGTTTCAACATATGTTACATTTCATGTTACGTTTCACATATGTGTAGTTACCCACCATTAGATATTGTGTTTATATAGTTTATGTTACGTAGTTATAAACATAATACATGACCATTTCAATTGTTTTCTCCTGCTACTGGTGATCTGAGATTATAGTTAAACAAGGATATTTTGGCGCGTGGCCAAAATCGGAACCAACGTTTGCCATCTTATTTTAGGTTTCCGTACCAAAAGGGTGCCAACGTGACCGTATTACTAAGCCTCCGCTGTCCGTCAGTCCGTCCATCTGTCTCTCTGTCAGCGGGCTGTATCTCATGAACCGTATTGGTAGACAGTTGAAAAATACACGGAGGACACCCTCCGTGTATTTTTCAACTGTCTACCATCTTTCTATTGCCGCTAAAACAACAATTATTTGTTGTTTTAAACTTATATTTTTCGGCGTTTTTTGCCTTGTGGTACGGAACCCTTTGTGTGCGGGTCCGACTCGCACTTGGTCGGTTTTCCAACATAATTTCTGAAACAACTTCATCAATTTTTACCAACAACGCCCGACGTAAATGTCATTCACACGCCGATCCTTAGAGCACTTTAATTAATTATTATTTACATATATCAGTAGGTTAGAATGGATAACATGAATTTAGAACCAGCCTACACGGAAATCAAAACCAGATATCATATTAATTTAAACATTAAATCGAAAACCTGATACTAAAAAAATCTTAGATGAATAATAAAAGCTCATTTTATACACTATCTATTTAAATGTATTTATGTATGTTTATGTATTTTTTAGCAAGAATTATATTTTAATTTGACTTTCTGTCATTGTAGTAATGTCGATAATGCATCGGTTATGTCAATGTCATTCGGGTGTCAAAAGATCCTATGTGTTCTTACAGAATGTTGTAGTATAGAGTCTCCGATCTTCATAAGTTTTGTCCATGTTCATTTTAAGACCCACTCTTTCAGAAGCTCTGCTGAGGTCATCGAGCATTGTACTTACTGAGGATGTAACAACGCATATTGAAACAAATTCGCCTAGTTGTGTAACATTTCATGTTGCATTGTTGGACGGCATGTTCGTTTCAACGTATGTTACATTTCATGTTACGTTTCACATATGTGTAGTTACCCACCATTAGATATTGTGTTTATATAGTTTATGTTACGTAGTTATAAACATAATACATGACCATTTCAATTGTTTTCTCCTGCTACTGGTGATCTGAGATTATAGTTAAACAAGGATATTTTGGCGCGTGGCCAAAATCGGAACCAACGTTTGCCATCTTATTTTAGGTTTCCGTACCAAAAGGGTGCCAACGTGACCGTATTACTAAGCCTCCGCTGTCCGTCAGTCCGTCCATCTGTCTCTCTGTCAGCGGGCTGTATCTCATGAACCGTATTGGTAGACAGTTGAAAAATACACGGAGGACACCCTCCGTGTATTTTTCAACTGTCTACCATCTTTCTATTGCCGCTAAAACAACAATTATTTGTTGTTTTAAACTTATATTTTTCGGCGTTTTTTGCCTTGTGGTACGGAACCCTTTGTGTGCGGGTCCGACTCGCACTTGGTCGGTTTTCCAACATAATTTCTGAAACAACTTCATCAATTTTTACCAACAACGCCCGACGTAAATGTCATTCACACGCCGATCCTTAGAGCACTTTAATTAATTATTATTTACATATATCAGTAGGTTAGAATGGATAACATGAATTTAGAACCAGCCTACACGGAAATCAAAACCAGATATCATATTAATTTAAACATTAAATCGAAAACCTGATACTAAAAAAATCTTAGATGAATAATAAAAGCTCATTTTATACACTATCTATTTAAATGTATTTATGTATGTTTATGTATTTTTTAGCAAGAATTATATTTTAATTTGACTTTCTGTCATTGTAGTAATGTCGATAATGCATCGGTTATGTCAATGTCATTCGGGTGTCAAAAGATCCTATGTGTTCTTACAGAATGTTGTAGTAGAAACCCATGAAGTTAGAGTAGAAAGTCGAGTAGGTACACCTTTGTTTTTTTTTTGTTGTCGGGGGGAACCTTCAAAAGGCACCCGACCTCCGGGGAGGGAAGTCGGGGAGTGTGGGATTTTTACCTCACTAAAACCACCCCGGTGATCACCATCAGCACATAGGGGTCCCGGTTCCTCTTAAGAGACCAATTCCGGAACCCCCTCGTGCAACGCCTGGACGGCACATCCCTGGGGAGACTGTAAAGGGGCCTCCCCTGAGCCTCGCTATGCACGGCAGCACGTAACCACTATACCACCGTCTTCCCTGAGGTCATTTGGTGGGTGGACAGAGTCCCAAATCTGTGCGCCCGCGACCCCAAAGGTGCACTTACCTTGATTGGTAAGCGGGTTTCGGCCTATAAACCACCAAGGCGGTTGTAATCGCCGTCTGTTCCACCGTCTTCCCTGGGGTCACTTGGTGGGCAGACAGAGTCCCCACTCTGTGCGCCCGCGACCCCAAAGGTCCACCTACCTTGTTTGGTAAGCGGGATTCAGCGTTTTAGGCGCCAAGGCGGTTGCCAGCCCGACGCCTCCTTCTCCAAGCAGGATCAGCCCTCTCCCGATCATGCTCAGCGGCCTCCATCTTGGCCATCACGGTCTCACAGAAGGAGGCTACTACCGTCCAATTCTCTGTCTCTGCCAGCATAGCCCTCACTACTGCTGGCAGAGACAGGTCTCGCCCGATCCTGGCAAACAGGACCCGACGCTCGGAGGCGAGTAGGTACACCTAGTGAACTAGCGTCTAAGCTTGATTACCAACCTAATTATTCAAATTTAGCCGCTAATTGTAGGGCGAGGGCGTCGTCGTCGACCACTTTCACATTTAGGCGACTTTATAAGCATCGCAACGGAATTTCATACCATAAACAGAAACGCGGCGGCCGCTGCGTGCGCTCAGTCGGTGATGAGCTGGAGTGCTATCGAATCGATAGCATAAGGAACAATATTTCCCCGTCGGAATCCATTTTTGAAATGAAGTGCGCCACACTGATCTAAACTGCGGCGCGGCAGCCGCACTCCTATTGCGCGGCTGTTCTTATAATGGAAGGCATCAGCTTCTGCTGCGCTACTATCGCGTTCATCATCATCATCATTTCAGCCGAACGACGTCCACTGCTGAACATAGGCCTTCCCCAATTTTCGGGGGGGTTTGGAATAATCTCCACGCTTGGCAGGCGGGTTGGCGATTGCAGTATGGTATGATGGTGTAATCCACAGAGAACGCTGCTGCCCATTCTCCGGTCTCCCTTAGTCGCCTTTTACGACACCCTCGGAAAGTATGGGGTGGTGCTATTCTTTAAGTCCGGCACCACAAAGACAACTACTATCGACTACCGCGAGACTATCGCGTTGCTAACGTCCTAATGTGAATGCGGCCTTATAATTTTATTGTATTTGTATTATTCCATTTGATAGGTTATAAACACATTTTATCTTATATTTTGTTCAGAAACGAAAAGGTTTTCCAACTGTCCATTATTTCCGACAAACCCTGTTCGGTACAGTCTATAAAAGAGATAAGTATGCAGGATCGTCGGATATAGTTGAAGTTTAGCAAGAAACCGATGGATGTTGTCGACTGAAATTTAATTTAATAAATGAGCTTTTTGTTTTCTATTAATTAAATTTTATTCGAGTAGGTACATCCATCGATTTCTTACTAAACTTCAACTATTATCTCCGACGATCATGCATACTTATCTCTTTTGTCGACTGTACATTTGTATTGATTAATGAAACTATGTAAGTAGATCATTAATAAATCCCGCAGGTCGTCCTCGCAGCAGTAGCCAGCGATGCCGGGGTAAAGACTCCTACACACAGTGCCGGCGGGTATTCGAGCCGCCGGGCTTTGCCGCACAAACGAGCTGCACAACTGAAGTGATGCTCTGCAGCCACCTGATTATGCCGGCGGCATACCCGCGCGGCAAAAACTCGCCGGCTGTGCCGCCGGCATGTGTGTAGGAGCCTTTAGACTACTTATTTTACTCCAAATGTATCAGATATCGATCACAGTTGACATTCACCATCCCATCGGTTACTGGCCTTAACATAATCTCACTGACATTTCTAACTTACCAAACTTGTACTATTTATGTATTACATACTTATGTAAGTAATCATTTCGTTGCAATAGAAATGTAATAAATTTTATTTGTTTTACAAATTCGTAAGCATAATCAATCAGGCTATAAGTAATGTTCCTGGGACACAGGCCTCCTCTCGGTGAGAGGGACTGGGCCATAATCCACAACGTGGGCTCAGTGCAGGTTGGTGGATGTCATGTCTTCGAATTTTTAGTTCTAGCCTAGAACACGATGTTTTCGTAAGGAACAATTTGCAATTTACTGCTGATATTATTTTTTTTTTAACTATTTTTTTTTTAATATCAGCTTCAAAGTATTATTATAGAAAATAAATTTCAAGCAAGTACATAATATGTTGTACTTACATACCAATTTTTACCGACTTCAAAAAAAAGGAGGTTATCAATTCAACACATTGGAATGAGGGATTTTCTTTTTCTTTTTTTTTAACGCTTCCCTAGTCGCTGGATAGATGGCGCTGAACTTGGTAAGTTACTGCAAGGAACGGAACGTCACATATTTTTTTTATTAATTCACTTGGATATAATTTTGAGATCATAAAACGAAAGCAAACGAAACTGTCACTCAACCAGCGTATATGACGTGACGCAATGTTTTTTTTCCCAAGCGTTTTGACTTTGGCACCTAGTAACGTAGTCAGTTCAACGCCATCTTCAGGGTTCTTGGAAACTATGTTTTTTTTTTAATACTCAAAAGAAAAACCTCTCATTGCATTATATTCACATATGACAATCTATTAGGGCTTCCAAACAAATATACAAAATTTTATAGACGTATGTATGTATGTTTGTCCCTGCATTTCTCCGCAACTATTAATCAGATCGTGACCATTTTTTTCATTGGCTCTCATTTACTTCAACTTAGGGAACAGTGCAAGTTTCATCAAAATCGATTCAGTAATTTTCAAGATATGGACTAATACGTGTAAGTGATGGCCTGGCTTATTGATACGAGCTACGGGTGTAGTGTCAAAGGGAAAACATCTCAAAACCTCGGTATTCGACCGAGTTAATTAATAAATAGTTTTGTTGTAAATATTGCACTACAATTCGTGTAGTGCAATATTTACAACAAAACTATTTATTAATTATTCTTCTTATTACAAAAAAATATTCCAGGTTTTACTTAAAATTAAAAATTACGAAATAAAAAGTAATTTTAAAAAAATAAACCGTCTTCAAAAAGAAATGAACTCATAATTATGAAATAACTTTAATTTCGGAAATCGGTGTCAAAAAACTAAAACTGAAATACAGATCCCAAGACACCGACTTCCGAAATTAAAGTTATTTCATAATTTTGAGTTCATTTCTTTTTGAAGTCGGTTTATTTATTTTTTTTATTACTTTTTTTTTCTAGCCTGCGCTGTCCCATTTTCGGGCAGACCTGGAAGGAGACCGAAACCCGTTCGTCCCGCCATCTTCAACGTGGCCAGCCGCAACCCCGTCTTACTGACTCAGGGCACGAGTTCTATGTTACTTGTGACCACACTTTGTTCGGGATGCGGCAGACATATCCTGCTTATTGTCCTATTTAACTTGAGCAGCCTTTTGAGCCACATCAGCTATATTAGTTATGGAGTGCAGTATACTTATTATGTTTCAAACACGATTCGTTAATTTTACACCGTATACTGCCATTACTTTCTGTGTGGTGCCGGACTTAAAGAATAGCACCACCCCATGCTTCCCGTGGGTGTTGTAAAAGGCGACTGAGGGAGACCGGAGAATGGGCAGCAGCGTTCTCTATGCATTACACCATCATACCATACTGCGATCGCCAACCCGCCTGCCAAGCGTGGCGATTATGGCAAAACCCCCCCAAAATTGGGGGAGGCCTATGTCCAGCAGTGGACGTCTTTCGGCTGAAATGATGATGATGATACTGGCATTGCTCTACTGCCATTGCACTACCATTGCTCGTCGGCAAATCTACATACGTATGTTTAAATCTAGACATATTTAATTAAATAATTATTTTATATTTAGTTAGAACTGTACAACAAAATGAATATTGTTAATAATAAAAATAAATATCTAACCTATTTGGTTCCAAAAGTATTAAAAACTGTTTCGTCAAACACTGGCTGGTAAAGAAACGCGAAAGTCAAATGAAGGCTCCTACATTATAGGTTATAAACTGCCAAAAAATCCCGATTTGCTTCAAAAACTTTAAAACTAATTAAATCAGAAATGAAATGCAATGTTAGTACAAAAAAGATAACACTGCTACATAATTCACACCAAAGTTTTCTGTAATGAATAAGAAATGTCAGGTAAGAATAAAATTACAGCACGTCAGTACCTACTTAATGTCATTTAAGTTGTAGTGAGCATGTTTTAAACTCTTTTTAATATATTTGTTTTCATAAATTCGTGTATTTTTTTGTGTTCAGCAACTGATGCTTCTGCCCAAAGTCCGGAAATTCCCAAACCCAAAAGAAAATGTGAGTATATTATTTTTTTGCCATAAATTTGTGCAGTTTTATGTTATGTTCAATTGTTCATACTGTAGGTTGATTTTCGATTCAATTATTCATAAGTCAACCTACCCAGTGATATGTATAACAAGTGAAATAAGCTCGTTCTGGTATAATAATGTATTGGAATTTTATTTGTAGGTAGGTACTTAACTCGAATTACCAAAAATACCGCCCGTCTGTATCTGCCTTATTGTTACCAGTAAATAAGATACTAAATTAATTATCTATTCAATTAGTTATAAGATCAATACACTTTAACAAGTCCATAAATTGTCGCAAGTATGTGATTGTAAGAATGCTAATTTGTAGCTACGTGGCTAGTGAAGAAATATGCCATTAATCTATCATCAGGCATGTTAATAATGGCTGCCTAGCATCGATATCAAAAAGGGGCTTATTATTAATGAGTGCGTAGAGGAAAAATATTTCCCAGTGAGTATCGGGGCCGCCCCGCGCGCCTCACCGAATTTCCTTCCCGGCCGGGTTCGGTTGTCAGTCGGCCGGCACCCGCCGCGGAGCGAACAGCTCAGCACCCGACGCTCGTACACCACACACTGTTTATTTACAAATAGACCGTCACATTTGACAACAGCAGGGACAACACGCATTCACGTACGTTCGTAGTAGTCACTATCATTGTTTTAAATCATCTCTCAATATAACATTTGGAAAATCCACACGTTTTCAGAGAACGCCAACACAATCGCTTTGTTATGTTCAGCCTAGGTTACATTCACGATAGTGCCGATTTTCTGTTCTCTCTTTAAAGTTCCATTCGCTAATTCGTACATTTTAATTAAACCACAGATGAAATTAATCGCGTAGGTGGTAATTAGCAAAATATATTACCTATTTTGATAAATATAACCTTAGTCATGGCTGAGTGTGTTTAGTTTGCGATCGTTCCTAACTACACGTCGAGATTAAGTAACTGTGTTCACACGTTACCAAAAGCGATAAATCGTTTGAAACAAAAGCCAGTGATTAACAGTGGTACATGCAAAAACACGCTGATTTAGACGTGTGCCAAACATTCGTTACAGTTTTTAAAACGTTTTCTACAAATTTCTATTCTAATAGGCATGCCTATTAGAATAGAAATTTGTAGAAAACGTTTTACTGACACTGAACTGATTCGATTTTGAACTGTTTACTCTAAATCAGATACTACAAAGCCTAATTACAATAAAGACAGCATCACATTCAAATAATCGGTAGACATCTTCACTCCAAACTTTACTTCCACTCTTTAATTGATTACAAACTGTAACATAACTTCTTGAACATTTTCATCAAAATATTCGTGTTGAGTTGCCAACAAATACACAAATTCATTGGTGTGCTCATTCGTTTTGTCCCCAATTTGTATACGCTTAATGCACTGCGCCCTCGTATCCGATCGCAATAACACATTTGAATCGAAGTAAATTCCTCTGGCCATTATAGCGGTGTACTGAATACAAGAACCGACTGAGTCATAATAAGTGAGAATTGTCTAATGATCTAAATTAACGATCAATTACCGCTTATGAGTTATAAATATAAACACGTGTTGCCTCCACCATTATGTTTTCGCCTCGCATCTAAAACTGTATCTCCAACATTCTACTACTTTAACGAGCATCTGGCTTCAGAAGCCCCGGAGCGACCTTGGGCTACTTGCATTGTTTTTTTCAACTTGACAGCATCAGTAGAACCTTGCCTACAACAACACACTAATGTTTTGAGGTCACATGCATCCATTATAAACAGCTTACAGCTTTCATATGAAGCTTACCAAGTTACTGACTTGAATAGACTAGATTTCTTTTCATAAATAATTGAAGGGTTGATTGGAACAAAATATTACATCATCATCGTTCTCCTGCCTTTATTCCAATTTATTTAGGTTCGGCGCAACATGTCTTTTTCTTCCATACATCTCTATTAGTCGTCATCTCGGTAGTCAACCCCTTTTTACCGGCTTCAAAAAAAAGGAGGTTATCAATTCGACACATATGTAGGTATGTAATGTTATTGGAACTGCATTATATTCACATATGACAATCTATTACGGCTTCCAAACAAATAGGTATACAAAATTTTATATATGTATGTTTGTCCACGCATTTCTCCGCAACTATTAATCGGACCGTGATCATTTTTTTTATTGGCTTACATTTACTTCAACTTAGGGAACAGTGCAAGTTTCATCAAAAACGATTAGGTAATTTTCAAGATATTAATACGTGTAAGTGTGACGGCCTGGCTTATTGATACGAGCTACGGGTGTAGTGTCAAAGGGAAAACGTTGGTCAAATTCTACTGCAATATTTACAAAACTGTTAGCTACATATTACAAACAAATATTCTAGCTTTTACTTATAACTAAGAACGAAATAAAGTAATTTAAAAAAAATTTAAATCGACTTCAAAAAGAAATTATCTCAAAATTATGAAATAACCTTAATTTCCGAAGTCGGTGGCAAATAACTAAAACTAAAATACAGATCCCAAGACACCGACTTCCGAAATTAAAGTTACTTATTTCATAATATTGAGTTAATTTCTTTTTGAAATCGATTTTTTTTATTACTTTTTTTCTAACCATATCAACATTCACTCAGTCCATCCATCGCGATGGATCGTGTCATGGATCGTGTGTGATCATGAAGACACGATGCATCGTGTCTTTGGTCTTCCCCTACTCATATAGCCATCGACATTCCAACTCAAAACTTTCCATTCTTTACAAATTCATCAACCTGCAGTCTATGATAGACTGACCGCCCCCCTCCCTATTTCGACAGCGTAAAAACCTGTTCAGTGCATTTTGGAATGCTACACTACCGTAATCGATTCATAGAGTTCAATATGCTTTAATTCGCTCGTTACCCTGAATAAAATGAGTTCAAAGTACGCATCAGCTGCAGACCTGTGCTTCAACTTATAACGAGTTCATGAAAACTGTTTGACTTTTTTTTCATGTGTTTTACTACATCCTTAAGGTAACAAATACATTGTAAGGGTTCTAATTAACCAAGCTATGTAGGTGCAAGTGTTGACATTCAGAAAAAATTAGATATATATATATACGGTTTGAATCTAAAACTTGACCGCTACGTATAAAATGTCAAAATTATGAGAATGTTAATTGTGTTGCGGTGGTGGCAGGCATTGTAGGCGAGTTTGTTGCCGGCAATTTTTTGTTTGTTATGTGGCATCCACCAACCAGCACTAGGCTCGCGTTGTGGATTATAATAATCCACTCCCTCTCACAGTAAGAAGTCCTATGTCCCAGCAGTGGGAACTTTGTAGACATCATGCTTATTCTTATGCATAGTTCTAGAGTATAACTTTATGATGCCTTATTCCAATTTCATGATACTGATTATCATGAAAATGAAAGAAGGCATCATAAATAATAGTTTCTGGCATTAATTCTTCTTTCCTTTATTATTTTGTCTTCGGGCTCGCAGGTCAACCTTAGAGGTTGTCGTCTGCTTTACTAGGATATCCTGTAAATGACTTTAGGTTTCCAGCCAGGGCGCATTCATTCTAAGTTCTAAATATTTTTAATGTGTTTGTGCAGCTTTTCGCATGGCGGACGAGGCGGCGGCTGACTGTCTGTTCGAGCGACTGCGGTTGCACCAGCAGCGAGCGCCCGACTCAACCGAGGCGGCGCGCGCCATCACCGCGAAGATCAACACGCGGCTTACGTCACACGGTAAGACACAATCAAAGAAAAGAAAGAATCGAATTTGATCCCTCGACCGGCCGCAATCTTGGACGCAGAAGCTCCGACCAAGATTGGCCTGGTCGTGCAAGCAGTCGTGGTCGTGGCTGCGTAGTGTGTGAGGATTTAGGGCTCCCGCAGACAAATGTGACGCGACGGTGCGACGCGATTCTAGTAGAACAGATTCCACGAAGTTTTCAAAGAAATTGTTTTACTAGTGTCGCGTCGCGCCTTTATTCGCTTTGGATCGCGCAACTTCCTCTGCGATAGATTTCTTGGTAATTTTAAAGATCCTGTAATGTTGTAATATGATATATTAGTATATTACACACGTACTTATCATGTAAAGTAAAGGCTTCATATTTTTATTATTCTCGTAAACGTTTCCCAGAATGAATTATGCTGGGACAAAATGTTAAATCCTCGTAATAAAATGTAAGCAACGTGGACAGTTTCATAATTATTATAATAGTATTTCTTTTAACTTGGTTGCACTTTTATAACCGCTGCAGCTATCCGCATACGTCTTACATGTTTCACACTATTTAAGTAATACCAGTAGATATAAAGTGACCAAAAATAATAAACGTCCGACACTCCTACAAACAATTTGAAAATAAGATTTTACACAGACTTTGACCAACAATCAATAAATTCCAAGTGTCTGGAAACAGCTATTATGTTACAAACACCGCCTGTTAGCTAATAGCCGAGGCTCACTTTTACTCTAGACAGCAGTTTATTCCGACTCTATGTGAGGGATGCAATGGACACAACCCTCTTTTTAAGAACCCGTAGGCCGTTGTGATGGAGGTTCGACCTGTTTTTGTTTTACTTAAGAGGAAACACGGGTGGTCGTTTCTATATTTTCTTTCTGGTTAATGACCATAAAGCAATGATTTTTTACAGAATAATAAATATTAACTTCTTGTATGTATGTATGTTTTCCTTTTTGATGATATATTATAGATCCCTCAAAAAATGCTGTCAACAGAGGCCTATAGTGTACAAATTTGACAACTATTAATGAAAAAAGAAAAACATGGTGACGCAGTGCATATCCTTCTTATTCAGTTTATGAAATATATTTTAAATTGGTCCAATACTGGAGGAGGAAATAGGCGGGAGCCAAACCTTTGAATTAAATACTACTTTTTACTTAGATTTTTTTCAGTCTCTCCGACCGCATTTCCCGGCCCGGTATACTGCACAAGCATTTACTATATTTTAATTTTGCCTGTTCAAAATTAAAAATGTCAAATCTTAAGAGACCTGTGAGGTTTTGATTATGTACGCTCGTTCCTTTTCAATGACAATAAATCTTCCTCTTCATTTATAAACGCACCGAGTCGGTACACCGTCTGCGGGGAATCCCTATCCCCATCGGTACTACCGACTGGTTATCGACTTCTTTCGTTTGGCATTTCTCCGCCTGCGCCCGCATGCTGTATATCGACCGGTTTTTCGACCAATACCAATTCACAAGCAACTGCTAAGAACTATCGCTATCTCATAAGGTATACCTACGGTAAAAGCTAATTCTACAGGTAAACTACTCTACGAAAGTAACCGATTTTTACTCTCCACAAAAAAGGTCAAAATTGTAAAGCATCTGTCGTTTTAAAACCAGCCGAACTACAGTCTTAATTGATTAAATTTGCTAAAAATATTTCTCGTCTCATTCAATACGCATAAAGTTGATGTAAACGTTTTTATTGCTTGTAAAAACTGCATTATATGAACGTCGATATTGCTCATAAAAATGCGACAACCTACGTATGAATGTAATAAAAAAACTGAAAAAGTATTTATAACTTGCGTATTTATAATATACACTCTGGCCATGTATGGAGAAGAAGATAAAATAAAATGGTTTCCTCATCTGGCACTTTCATAACATGTTGAGCATAGTTCAAGTGACAATAATAATTACGAACGTCTCGGAACATCATTTCCTATATCCTTTAGGGGCTCGTGGTTAAACAATACAAGCCACACAGGTCGATCGAAGGGTAAACTACGTTTGCCGCAGACAGTTCCTGGATGGGTAAGCATCCATTAAATATTGAGGCCTTCCACGCCTTTTTTTGTGGGAAGTCATCAAATGACCCCTCCCGCTCTGAGCGGAGCGGAAGGGAGTGTCAGTCTCTTACTGACTAAAACCCCCCTCGTGTTCCTTCAGTTGCCTGTGCCAGGGGCCACGGTATCTCTTTCGAACAACCCGCAACCCCCGTCAGTTAGTGCTGACATCTCTTTGAGGCGCGCGTGGAACACAACGCGCCGTCGACCCGGGCGTGGTCCTTACCGGACGGCGAGATGCCCATTGCTCGCCGTCCGCAAGCCCGCGCCTACGGTGGCCGTGAATCGGCTATCGATTCCCGACCGACGCCCAGGGCGTCTCCTGCGGCGGCTAGGGGCGTGAGGGCGCAAAGATTGCCTATCCCTCACGCGCTCCGCCTCCTCCTTCGCGAGCACTACTGCTTCGCAGAAAGAGACGACAGCCTCCCATGTACTCTCGCTCCGTACCATGGCCTGGACCAGGGCCGAACGCGAGAGATCGCCGCCGCCGATCGCCGCCATGAGGACACGGCGGTGCTCTGCCCAAGCTGGAAAAAAGCAAGCTTGGAAAGCAAGTTAAGCCGTTGGTGCCGGCTACCATTCGTAGATTTTTGACGTCGTTACAGGTAGTCAGAAGTCCAAAAATCTGACAAACGCTCTTACCAAAGGGTATCGTGTAACCCAGGAACTGGGTTATGGGGTCAGATAGGCAGTTGCTCCATGTAAAATACCGGTATTCAGCTGCATTCGGTTAGACTGGAAGCCCACTCCAATATAGTTGGGGAAAGGCTAGGCAGATTGAACATTTAACATGGTCTTAAACGCTTCCGGACCAACAATCGTCAAATCATAAAAAGTATATTTAGTTCATCCCTGGATTGAATATGAATTCTAAATTTTACTGTCCGTGAAGGCGACTTGGTCTTGCAAGATGTAACAATCACAAAGCGTACTGTTAATGACGCATAAAGCCTGATTTACACTGTAAGATTTAACTGTTTGTAGCATACACGTGACTATTCGTCCCGCTTTGGGTGGGACAGTCCCGCTTTCAGGCTGTCTGTCCCGTTGTCCCCTATAAGAGCAAAAAATGTCCCGCTTTTACAAAGGGACCAAACGATATTCAATTCAATTCAATTTATTCATGAACAATTTACATTGTATCTGAATATCAAAATATATAAGACAGCACAAAACATAAAACATAAGTAGTCGATAAGTTTTAATCACAAAGACTAACATCGACAAATCATGTGCTAAGCTCCAAAGACCCGACATTTTAAAACTAATTTGCTTCACTGACAATACAAAACCAATGCGTCTTCAACCGCAAAGTAATGTTAAAATTACATAATTATACTTTGCTAATATATTATTTTTCATGTTCTTTTCTCATTTTATAATAAATACCTAGTAAAATAAGGTTTAATTCCGCAAGGGTCCCGCTCTGACAAAAAAAATAAATGGTCACGTTAAGCATACCATAAGTTGAAACAACAATAAAACCTGCACTGTGTAAATAGTGTTAGGCGATACAAGTCATTTGTTGCTTCAATTTGATTGTATGCCACAGGTAAGAAACTTGCATCGTGTATACGGGGCCTAAGACAGTCCAAAGACTTACCTTGCCCATTAACATAATAAAGTATTTAAAATATCGCGACTATAAAATATTCGACGCCTTTACTGCAAAAGGAAATATTCTTAAGTTCACTACTACACAGAAATATGACGATGTCGCACAATATTAAAGGACAGCCTGAAATTCCATTTTGTACATTTCTCTGACGACAATAATGTCGAGTAAGATCTTTTTCCAAAAATGGGCTCAATTCCAATTTCTAGGCAGGAACGTACTTACACTACCAAAAAAAGCCAATAAAACACTTTGTCTAATCCGCGAATTGAACCTAGGACCTCAGAATCGACAGCCGTGTCACCAACAATGACAATGATGCAGTTTCATGGACATTCAATAAATGACAACTCATATACTTTCACAAAAATTATCAATTTCATTTCCAAATTCAATTTGAGGAAAACATAAATTTATATGAAACGATTCATTGACACGATACCCTTTAGACGATACTTATCAGCCAAGTAATATCGCAACCATTTCAACTTACCCTGAATTTAATCTGTAGGACATGTAAAATCCACTACCCGTGTATAAATTGTTACTTTATTGGCTTCCCGACCACTATTTTCAAGGTTTCCGCTATATTTATAAATGAATATTGTACTATACTAAATAATCGTCGAGGTTTGAATAAATCACATATTTTACTTAGTTATCTACACCATCCCTACACTAAATAACGGTCACGCTTGATATCTTCAAAGGGGAGGTCGCATAGCGCACTCTGGTCGCAATATTAAATACTAATGCCCTGTCAAAATTTTAGGGTGGAACACCTTACTATTTGTTTTTTTTTCCGCTTGTCCTCCATATTTATTAAGCGTACGCCCAAAATGTGGAACTCTTTGCTAGCGTACGTGTTCCCTGTCACGTATAATAACCCAAAGCAAGTGAACAAGCATCTTCTGGGCTTGCTCGTTTCATAATAGACCTCATCCATCGATTTCCACCGGGCGAGATCGAGGTCAAAATCTGGCTAATATCGCAATAAAAAGAAGAAAAAAATGGATAAAGTCAATTCATTCGAAACCTGTAAATACAGGTCCCAAACTCTCCAGAAGTCCGTGTAAAAGACATGTTTACTTTAGCTGCAATCATTGTTTGGATAGCCCCTAAGTTCACCTTTAAACTTATCGTTCTGCGTTCATGCCTAGTTAGACGAGATTTTAATTAAAAAGTGAATAGCTATTTGTTATCATAATTTTCTATATCATGCGCTTGGATTTAAGTGCTCATGGAAATTTCCATACACGTACCATAGATTGCTACATGTCCTTTAGATAGAACCAATGCATATCATTTGAATATCTACGTACCTTCCTGAATTGTTTTCCGACCAGAAACTCAAAAGTTCTATTTAGGTATACCTACACATTGCCATGCTGTTGTTCTTCTCCATTTAATTAGCAGGCTTACTATTTCTTCATAATTAGTTTTCTTTTTGTATGCTAATTTTCCCCTGCATCTGTGTGACATTGCTCTACTTCGTCAGTATCTAATGTTAGTCTTAAAATAGTCATACTGGAATCAATCAATTGGATTAATGTAATCCGTCTGTCTAGACAAAACTACGTGCTCATACATTACCTACTAGGTATATGAAGTACTATGCGATTCCATTCAGAAGGAATATTGTTTTGACCAACACTTGTACCCACAGCAAAAGAGTTAGGTATGTATGTGAGCAGAAAAGTCAATTATCATTTATGCAAATTACAGGCAATTGTCATTTTTATTGGCTACATAAATACTTGCACAAGACACGCTTTCGAGCGATGCCAAATAGCACTCAGTGCACGCATTATTTGTTAAAAAACTGACCATACCTGCCTGCACACTTATTTCGTTTACTCGCTGTACATATACCCACATGAAACTGCATTTGGCAAACTGCCCAACGTTGGGCTTTGACGGCATCTCTCAGTAATACCTACAAAAAGAACAAGATCACAAAAGCGATAATTGAGGCACACTCGATAACGGATGAACAAAAAAGTTAAAAGATTCAGAAAGACGACATCTTGAGTCAGATAATACATATTATTTCATAATGCAGGAAGTTTTGTATAATGATAGAGGAAAACGGTTCATTATATTATTGGACTGTATATTATTCTTCCTCGTAGTCATAACACTATATGGGTAGCTGGAACAAATCTCCATATCTCATTCTGTAGACATAGATACACAGATTCCCGCCTTACATGTTTTTCCACATAAAAATCACTTTACTTATTGTACTTTAATTAATAAACCTCTTACAGACGCCCGTAATTTTAGGGTGGCTTATAGCTCAATTTAAATAAAATATTGGGTTAGCTACGGGCACTGAAGATTGTAATCCAAACCCAAACTACACTCAAAGGTCACTTCACTGCGGACGGTCAATTTTCACAGACGTTATCGATTCAGAAAAATACACGTTGAACTTCGGAACATAGGTCAAACGAATTTTTCTAAAAAGATTCCTAAATGTAAACACTGCTACGCATATTTATTTACTGAAACTTTTGACGACGACGAAAGTCATAACAAAATTTAAGTCAAACGAATTCGAACTAATTGCGTGACAACCAAGAGTTACTTTTAGTTAAACGAAAACACTTTAACTTTGTTCCCCTTTCTTTATGCCTAGTCAATAGCCCCATCCAAAGTTCTTTAATGTGTTAAAAGATTACGTTTTGGCCTAAATATTCTTTAAAAATTGTTTGATAGTTACACACGAACTTGTAACTGGTACGGCTATACCATTAGGTGTAATTGCTTTATATTATATTATGATTTATGAAATGGGTCGCGAAGACCTTCATTTTCAAAGCGGTAGCGCGAAGGCGATTCGTCAAAACTGATTTGAAGGAAAGATAATAAAAGAATGAACGTAATCACTGAAGAATCTTTGCATTGAAGTTAGAAGTCTAAGATTATTATTGTTGAGACTTATTTTATGAGGCAATTAGAGGCGGCCTGGCCACCATCCTACCTATTAGGTATTCTGAGCAGTCGTCAATGCTTACATAAATGTAAGCGTCGTTGGTTTACCTTTGTTAGCGAAGCGAAAAACTTATACAACATGTCCCAGAATAACGCACACCATCGTACAGCCCAGTTAGAAATTTAGATTACTATGGTGTAATCATAATACAAACTTACACAGATTTTTGCTATATATATATATAAAGTCGCGTTAGTTACACTATTTATAACTCATATAGGATACTTTACTCTTTTTATCCGTTTTTTTTTTGTTTTAGATAGGAGTAGGGTAGTAGTAGTGTAGGAGTAGGTTAGGAGTAGGGTAGGAGTAGTTTAGGAGTAGGGTAGGAGTATGGTAGGAGTAGGTTAGGAGTAGGTTAGGAGTAGAGTAGGAGTAAGTAGGAGTAGGGTAGAAGTAGGGTAGGAGTAGTGTAGGAGTAGGATAGGAGTAGTGTAGGAGTAGGGTAGGAGTAAGGTAAGAGTAGGGTAGGAGTAGTGTAGGAGCAGGGTAGGAGTAGGGTAGGGGTAGGGTAGGGTAAGGGGTAGGACACCACGCGAACGAAGCGCCGGGCAGCTATAAATAATTTATATGGCAAAACAACGTTTTCCGGGTCAGCTAGTTTTGTATAAAACGTTGTTTATTTATTAAATTACTGATAATATATTAGGATTGTGGGAGAAAATTGTGGTCCCATTACAAACCTACGCACGCACACAGTCGCTCACGTTTACGGGTCTAGCGTAGTAGGTATTTCGTCCATTTTGTTTTGTTTTCTCTGTAGGTACATTGGAAGTGTGACCGTAATTCGTAAATTACAGTCACACTTCCGCTGTACAGAGAAAACGAAAGTTTTTTTTTATCCAAAACGACGTGCCAAAATCATTCTAAAATCCGTAGTTTTCTTGTGAAACTCTCAGTCCGGATGAGAAATGTATGACATAATAATATTATACAAAGAAAATCTTTCGCTTGTAATCGTGTAAGATTTCCAAGGCCACAAAATGTTCGGTATTAAATATACTAAATCCGCTTTTACTAAAACTTATAATAATTACGCGCAAGTGACAGATGATTTTTATAAAAAAAAAGTTGTTCTCATTATACGTGTGGTATCATCATAAATAAAATAGCAGTCAAAGAGGCTGGGAATTAAAAGTTGACATCAATCCAAAAATATTATATTTTCGAACATTAAAAAGATTTTCTATTAGATGTTTACTATAAACTATACTAACGTAAACGAATCTTCAAGATGGGAAATCCACTATAGGTACGGAAAATCCTATAATTTTCCATTTTATTGGATTTAGGTTAGTAGGGATCAATGGCGAAAGTTCCATACAGCTCGATTCCTACCGGCGGCTTCCTTTTGAAAAATGGCGCACTGAAATAAAGCTGTTTGAGTACGCCGCGCCGCGCCCGCCCCGCGCCCGCGCTGCCAGTCTGGCCAAGCACTTAGAATAGAATATTCTATAGACAAATAATCATCATCATCATTTCAGCCGAAAGACGTCCACTGCTGGACATATGCCTCCCCCAAAAGGGGGGGTTTGCCATAATCGCCACGCTTGGCAGGCGGGTTGGCGATCGCAGTATGGTATGTGGTGGTGGAATGCATAGAGAACGCTGCTGCCCATTCTCCGGTACGCCCCTTAGTCGCCTTTTACGACACCCACGGGAAGTATGTGGTGGTGCTATTCTTTAAGTCCGGCACCACACAGACGGACAAATAATAATCACACTAATATTATAAAGGCGAAAGTTTGTGAGTGTGTGTGTGTGTGTGTGTGTGTGCGTGTGTGTGTGTGTGTTTATATGTTTGTTACTTCTTCACGCTCAAACGGCTGGACCAATTTTGATAAAATTTGGTATGGAGGTAGCTGACACCGTGGATTAACATATAGGCTACTTTTTATCCCGATATTCCCACGGGATCGACATTTACGCGGGTGCAACCGCGGGGCGCAGCTAGTATAATCATATTAAAGATATCTACTCCGGCTTATAATTGCCGGCACGTAACTTGGCAAGAGTTTTTGTAGTGGGGGAAGTTTGCGCAGGCACAATTTCATACATTTTTATATGCGCGAACTTCCCCCACTACGAAAATCTCTTGCCAAGTTACGTGCCGGTAACTGTACCTCTTACAAAAATTGACCCTTCGCTATTGGTAGGGATGGGCTTTTCTAGTCTAGTCTTAGACCCTTTAGGTGTAACTGCCCTGTTAGCCTCGTTGGTTGGTCGCAAGCGCTATTGCTGAGGCTGACGTTCGATTCCCGGGTCGGGCAAAATGTTATTGGGTTTTTCCATCTGAAATTTCTCAGTAGCAGCCCGGAGTCTGGCTTAGTGCCCGGGTTGATGACAATATCCCCCCCCCCCCCCCCTCAATGTTACATGGGATTCAAACAACTGCCGGAATGTGGTTGTGGTGCACCTCTGCCTAACCCTTTGGGAAATACAAGCGTGATGCTATGTTACTATGAGTGTAAATCGCGTGAACATTCCTATGACTGGCTAAATCACTGAACTTCAAACTACTCTAAGCCAACAACAAAATAAACAAGAACCAAGTATAGAAACATCACTCAACTTTATTACGATAAATAAAACTTAGGATTTTTACGGCTTCAGGGGAAACACGTGGCGATATGACTTACTTAGAAAACTCGCGAACGGGGCGTAGCAGGGTAGGTACTGATGAGTACTTGCCTACGGCTCGTAGCGTGCTACGCAAGGGTAGGGCAACGACTCCATTCTTTCAGAAATTTCAGCTGCAATACACGTTTATACATTCCTGAATGTCTGTATTTTCTTTTCCCAAGCCAAGTTGGCTATTTTTGGGCGTGTTTGCAGCCAAGTTTCAACATTGTTTTCGGCATTCTTAAAGACCAAATGTTTGCTAATGTCACTTTAATACACAATACCATTATAGAAATAGTTGTATCAATCGTCGTTTCAGCCGATAGACGTCCACTGCTGGACATAGGCCTCCCCCAATTTTGGGAGGGTTTGCCATAATCGCCACGCTTGGCAGGCGGGTTGGCGATCGCAGTATGGTATGGTGGTGGAATACATAGAGAACGCTGCTGCCCATTCTCCGGTACGATCCTTAGTCGCCTTTTACGACACCCACGGGAAGTAAGGGGTGGTGGTATTCTTTAAGTCCGGCACCACACAGACGAACGTTGTATCAATCGAATTGCTAAAATAAATATTTTGCTTTTTTTCGCTTTTATTTGACACTTGAGTCTATTACTAACTACTAAGCTGACCCGATAGACGTCCTGTCTTAAAGTTCATACAAAATCCCATAGAAAAGAAGACGATCAGTTTTTCCCTAATTTGAAAGTTTTCCGGGAAACTGATCTAATTTTTCTTTCCGAAAATACCTAATTCGGACTATTACGATCACGTTAAACCAAAAATAGCTAAATTGGTCCAGCCATTCACAAGGGATGCGCTTACCAAGGAATAGCATTTCTTTTTTATCATATAGATTTATCGTAAAAAGCTCCTTCAATAATTAGCAGACCAAGTGCCACTGTGTCCTCTGTTTACTTACTTTAATGTCACAATAATTGGTTTCCGCGAAAGCACACTGCGTGTCTTGAAACCTATAAAACTTGAGATTGCGGTGAAAAAAGTAAATCAGCCGAAGGTGTCATCACTGCAGTAACATCGCGTGAGAGACCTATATAAAATAAGGGTTTGGTGCATTGGGCCCTCGGCCAACACCGCCCGTGCCCCAACACCAATTGTTACCGTTAATTTATTCAACGATATCCGAAACTTAGCCTTTGTTCAATTACCAACAACTGGTACAAACAGCGCCGTCGGGTTCCCACACTTCGTACCATTTCCCAACAGCTTTTGTTCCGCGAGCTAATATTAAGTGTTGTTTACATTTCGCTTCTGCGACCGTACATCAAAATAAGACGTTTTTACATCGAGAAACTACTTTCAAACTATTTGCATGTCTTACACTTTAGCTTCGGTGTTCTATTTCGTTGATATTTTCTGTCTAGGATTAGACAAGTTGTTTCCGAGAAAAATGTAAATTACGGAGTTTGTAAACTATACAAAGTTTCTTAGAGTAACAATTAAAGCGAAGTCTACGCAAGCAAATCTATTTCTGGGGTTTTGTAAATCAAGTTTCGCCTTGACATTGATCAGACGGCATGCGGCACTCCCCGGAAATATATCTATACGTAATTAGAGATGGGTTTCTACCCGGTAAATACCGGGTAAATACCCAAAATACCCAAATGCAGGGTTTTTACCCAGGTAAATACCCAAATGGTGGGTATTTACTTTTTCATTATTGTTTTAAGTCTTTTATACACTTTAAGCAATAAAAAATGTTTATCAAATGTGTTTTATGCATGAAATGCAAATGGTGTCAGCAAAGAATAGTTTTCTACTAACAAATCATATAAAAATTGTACGTCTGTATTTTTTACATATTATATTAGGTGGTTTATATTACATTTGATTATAGTAGTTTTAAATTAAAGACTATTTGAATATCACAGCATGTCGTAACAAATATTTATTGATAAAATACATTAAATAAACGTGAATCATCAAACTCTTGGAAGAAAATTACTTTTTTATTTTGTAACATAACTTAATATCATTTTTACTCCAAACGTAAGGGTTTGATGAAAAAAAAAAGTTCTAAGTATGGGGAACTCCCAAAATTTATTGTTTTTTTTTTGCTATTTTTGTGTGAAAATCCTAATGCTGTTCACAAAATACATCTACTTACCAAGTTTCAACAGTATAGTTCTTATAGTTTCGGAAAAAACTGGCTGTGACCTATGGACGAACGGACAGACAGACATGACGAATCCATAAGGGTTCCGTTCTTTGCCATTTGGCTACGGAACCCTAAAAAGGGAGTTCCGATTCCAAATTAAATGAAAGGACATTATATAAAGAGGAAAATCAGCCAAGTTCAGTACATTTTGACCAGTTAGGCGAACACAAATGTACTGACCAGCAGATTTTTTTTTCGCGATTTCAGGTTTGGTCCCATAGTAAAAGTTGTTTGTTTTCATGACTACAATCACGTGTTTAAGTGTCGTTCACTAATTACCAGTCACCCTATATATGTCATTTACTATATAGAAACTTCATCAAATCAGTTAAAGAAATTTTACATTTATGCTAAAATTACAGTTATGATCAGTTAATGAAGCAATTTAATCAGGCTTTGACACGAAAAACATATGAAAGTAGCCGAACTTATAACATGGATGTGTTAAAAAAAACGGGCTAAAATTCACCTAAACTTTATTAAATTAAACGTTCCATAAAGTGTTTATAGTTTATACCCATGCTTTTGGGTATTTACCGGGTAAAAACCCTGTTTATACCCAAATTGGGTATTTACCCGGTAAATACCCGATGGGTATTTACCCACCGCCCATCTCTATACGTAATAAGTAATGTCTTGTGTATATTTCGTAAGACTCGGTGCTGGAACTAAAGTGGATATTAAATATAAAATTATTGTAGCTACCTTCTAGAATAAAAATTTAGCTCACGAAGGTACTTACTCTATTTTATTTTAAAAAATGTATTGTAATGCCACGACACAATGTATTGTAATGCCACATTGTCGCGATACCGCAACTACACTTCGCGCACTCTCTCTCGCACACGGCTCGACGTTTCGTTGTACAACAGAGAGCGCGTGAAGTGTAGATCACGTTATCGTGACAATACAGCCGTAACATAAAAGAAAAAACATGCATGCACCCACGCGTTCACTTTAGAAAATTCAAGTCTTACAGAAAAACAGCATCTTTTAATATTGATAAATGTTTTTTTTTAGAGCAGTGTTGGCCAAGTGGTAACGGCCGCGACTTACGAGTTGTAGGTCGTAGGTTCGAACCCAGGCAGGAGCTTTACTCTGTGTAAATTATTTCATCACCACTACTCTCTAAAACGGTGAAGGAAAACATCGTGAGGAAACCGGCATGTCCTAGAACCAAAAATTCGAAGACATGTGACATCTGCCAATCCGCACAGGGCCCGCGTGGTGGATTACGGCCCACTTCCTCTCACCGAGAGGATGCCTATGTCCCAGCAGTGGGAACATTATAGGCTGATTATGGTATGGTATGGTATTTTTTTTAAAATAAGACTTTAAAATCCTTAGTCAAGCTTTCCGAAGGGTTTTCAGGGCTCGAATTGTCACCTCATGTACAAAGATTTATTAAGCCCTTATTTACAACACATTGTCCAATAATAAAACTCGGAAGTGCAAACTAGGTCCAATACAAAGTACTAATGATCCCACTAATGGCCCATAAATCAACTACAAATAATTAAGACCATTGTCTCAACAACCTCTACGCACAAGATAACACTACTACACGAGTTGAATTGCCGCCAAATTTTCTACAAATGTAACCAATTATCGGCATCCAGAATTTGGACTACGTTAAGTATTTCTGTCATGCCAGTAATAAATAATTGCTATCAATCAAAATGTGTATTGCCATTAAAATTATGTTGGCAATGATTTAGAATTTAGACGCTTTTTATGTAATAGGATAAACGAAAGATTTCAGGAACTGTTGGATTTGTTTATACGGAACTCATAAGTTGTATCTAAATATATGCTGCAAAATTGAAACGTCATTCGCACGAAGTGCTTCCATGTTTGTTATTATAAACTGCAAAGTAATGGAAGCCATAATATTTTGTGTTTTCTGAAAACTACTATTAAGATGTCCATTTGTCAAAGACCTATGATGGTAGTTCAGACAAAGCATGCTTCTTGTTAAACTCGTCAGTTTCCGAGTTGAGCTACACGAGTACTGACAAATAATAATAATATAATTAATTTATTCAGACAACCAATGCACCATGATCCATAACATTACATTTATACTGTTAGTATCAACTTAAAAACTATGTTAGTACCTAATTACTAAGAGAGACTTAGTCCTCTGGGTGAGGCGCCACACCAGTCGGCTGTCTAACTTATCGCCTATTACCCTCAGGATGCTGTTGCTGTGCTGGTGTGCTGTTGGTGTGCTGTCATTGCAAATGCTTACACTGACTTGACTGGGTCAAGTAAATCTGTGTGGTGGTACTTTCCTCAAAGGACCATTTCAGAAATCAATCTACATGGTAATCACATAAACTGACCAAGATTATGTCTAGACTTTAAAATAGACTGTGACGTCTGAGTTTGTTTCGGCCTTTCTTCTCAGAGTAGTCAGATAGGAAACGCCGACCACTTTTGTATATATATATTTTTAATAATATGACGTGTAAAAGTTATTCCGATACCCCATTGAATAAAATAAAAAATATCATTTCATTATCATCAACCGTATTGTCAAATTTTTTGTCACTGAAATTAATATTGGTTTAACGATCAGAGCCTATAAGGAAATACACCTCTGACTGGTTCTTAATCATGTCAATGTATCCACATAAACATCAAACAAAAACTTGTCGGGATTGATATAAAAACAGTGCAATTATTCAAAACATGTTACACATTCGTGTGTAAACGAATGACATACAGACGGAGAGAAGAATAAATAGAAATGCTTAGACATTTTCTGTTTAAACAAAATTAATTAAAGCGAGGGAATTAATGTGATTCTGTCATCAACACACAATATTAAAAATAAACTTACATTTTATAAAAACCGAATGTTTACTCAACATACCTAGGAGAAGATTTGGAAATCAGAGAGGCCATAAATTACTCAACCAATGCAATGCATAAGATAAGTTCAAATAACTTGCCATGTTTAGGATTGTGGTTCTGATTTTCAAAAGGAAAGAAAGATTAATTTTCTTGTAAGAACCAGGCTCTATCAAAAATTTGTTTTTTAACTGCTGTAATTGAATAACACCTACCAAAGGTGCCATTTAAATCACTTGACGCTGGAATTGACTACAAATCGTAATTAATCAGTTTTCAGAAATAGACAGCCTAATCGTAATTAACCTTCAAGCAAGGTTAAGTACTTTGGAACAAAGTAACCCCACTGAAGCAAGGCAACGTCATGATACACGTCAGTTCCTTGACATTAGAATCTCGAAACAAGTTCCTATAAGTGTCAGAAATTCTCAGATGCCAATCTAGATATTTGATATTATTAAATATCTGCCAGCTGTGCTGTAGACAGGGACATGTTTACAATTTTGCCATTGGCACCGACTGGCGTGAGTAGTGTAACCGTCCTAATTGAGCACACGTATACATCAAGTTCAGTAAATCGTATCACATACAATTATACACCCGTTAATTACTCCTTTACCAAAAGCTTTAATTAAGAAGCCATGTTAGCGTCAGAAAGGCCATACATTTTGCAGCGATCAGTCGCAATGCCGATCGCCAATACCTGTCAATGGGCTTAATGAAGTGAGCTGGCATGTATTGGCATACTGGCATTTTGATGTATCTTTCCATTTTCTATACGTACTCACCCTTTACAATATGTCAACGAGATATAAATCAGAGAGTGACAGAATTTAAGGTATGGAATGTCATTCTTTCTTTTTAGATATTCATCTTCCCGTTTACTTCCTCATACAATGCCAGATCTAATGCGAAAAGAGTTATGGGTTATTGTAAACAGCTTGATAAACACAATTTCCAGTAGCGTGTTATCAAAAATTCTATTTTGCCGGTACGTCCGGTGCGTTCGCGTTCGGTATCTAGTTGCTACGGTGGCGTCAGTGTATTCTAGAAATGCCCGCGTATTTAGGGCCGTGCCGGCTGGACGCGGCTGCTGTCGGCACAGCCGTCAGCGTGACGTCGCCGCCACGCGCGTGCCCCGCTGGCGAACCGCCAGCAGCGCCAATGAGACGGCATGTCATTGTCATTACTGCCCCACTAGGCCATCACTGCACATTTTGATACGATATAAACAACGGTACTTGAAACGAAGTATGCGCTTCCGTAGCCAACGGTCAAGATTTTTACATGAATAAAAATTAATCGTGTAGATAGTGTTTGTATTGAATTTCTGAAAATAAAAGTTGCATACTCGTCAATTTACTCGAACGAACAGTAATCCATTAAATCTTCACAAAACCCATTAAAAATATCTTCTCTATGGCAGTATAGAGATGTTTGCCAATAATCCTAGGAATGGTACCTAATAGCATCGAATTTGGTAATAAGAATTGAGAATAAGTATAGGGTGCTACTCAAACTCAAACAACAAGGATGTCATGAGCTCCCTACTTATAGCCTGTAGTAAATACCTACCTACTGCTTTTTTTACAAAACCATTTTCAAACTAGTTCCCCTTTAAAATAAATTGATTGCACATAAACATTCAATTCAAATTCAAATAAAAGTGTTCAAGTATATAAATTACAGTTTAATGTTAATAAGTTTCATGTACTTATAAATAAAATAAATATTCACTAGCGTTCAATAAAAATTTACATAACAGTCGAAAAGGACATTTGAAATGATTGCGCCAATTACTTTGGCAGTTCAATTAAAGTTGTTGACGATTCGACGAACAAAATTGATTTAGTATATACGTATAGCTCGTTGTGGTATGGTACCTACAATTATACCGGAATGGCAGTATTTACTGGCTATAATAATACTTTGAAAGACCACTTGTCGGCCTCGGATACCTATGATCTGCTCCAGTTGTAGTATGAGAACAAAAAGAGTCGCGGAAGCGGTGGTGTTGTGGCAGCCAGTCAGCGCGGGCGCACGGTCATCGCGCTCGCACCGACGCACGAGGACACCCTCTCCACGCACCGATGACGACCCTACGTACTGGCATTCGCACCAATATTAAAATGTCACTGCATTTATAAACACTATCCAATATTATGTTTGCCTTTGGACACCTTGATTTATTTCCAACAACTTTTGTTTTCAGACAAACATGTTCGCCAGAGCACACTGGATAAACTATGGAACAAACAGTCGGGAGCCATACAGATGCTACTTGCAATATTGGAGGTCAGTATCTCCAACAGTTACCTACATGCTAAATAAATCACCCTTGTTTGCGTATCTTTCTGATGTTTATCAGGGATTCAGTGTTAAATTTTCACTTCGTTATTTTTATTGCAGACCTGCAGAGACACAGCAACTTGCACATACATTACATCTATATTAAGAGAAGTTTTGTGTTTGAAACAAGGGAAAGGAAAAAAATGTTCAGGTAAATATCTACCTAGACGCAAATAACATATTTTTTTCTGCCTACGTCTGCCTACAAATGGCATCAGACTTGCACTTGATTCCGAAATGGCATTCCATTTCGAAATCAAGTTGCGATATAAATCCTTTCAAATGACAAGTTAATTTAAGATCAAGTTACTACATCTAGACCATGCTTAATTTTCATAAATGTCAATTACAAATGCAAACTTGTTTTCATGATTATTTTCAATAAATTAGTTTCCATTGAGTCATCGGGAATGAAGAAGAAAGAAACCAAAAAAACAGGCAAAGAAAATAAAGTGCCCGCAGTTAAGAAGGGTATGTTGCGTGTGTGCCGCTTATACTGTAAATACGTTGGAATTTACTGCCAATTATCCAAATAAATAACGTGAAACAAACTAATCAATATTATGCAATAACTTTGTAAAGCACTGCATGCAATCGTTTGTTTAAATAAATTAACAACTGCAAATAACTCGGCAGTTACAAGAAAAATATCTGAGATTAACCGATAACTTTTCTGAACTGATTAAAGTTTTTATTTATTTTATTTAACGAACGATAATAACACGTTTTTATTTTAATCGCACATTTGCTTTTTAATTTAACGTGTATATCGATGACCGCACAGAGGTATTGAGCAACACTGGCATTTCAATTATTGCTTTACTAGTACCCTTTCTACTTGGTACCTCCTTTTTGGACTACCTACTGACATTTAAGAAGAGCTCACTTAGATGACATTGGGCCAGCTGACAACACAGCCTTGTAACGTGTAATATCGGAGCTATTGTCAATTCAATTGTCATTTCACCGCACTGCAGTGTTCAATCAAATTAACATAATTATTTCAACATCGATTTATTTACGACTTAAAATTACATAAACAACAGCCACATTGTAAATGTCAAGATTGCTTTTCACTAAGCTAAATTGCGATTGTAATAATTTTCCTATTAATAAACTAAACACTGCAAATTAAAAGCTATAACAATATTTAAAATACCCCCTTGTACAAAATTGTATTACAAAACCTGTCGATATCGACAATTTCAGCGAACAACCTTGCGAGGCAGCAGTGCTCACAGCACTTCATATCGGTAAACGGCACGCATGTGGTGATCCGCACAATGATAGCGGCACACGCCAAACGGGACGGCAACGTCGCCACCGAGCTGATACTGCAGGACCTCGTGTGGATCCTCGCCTCGTTAGCGCCGAGAGGTACGGACCTTAACCCACACGGTTGATTCCAGCTAACAACTTGGCCCGGCATCAGTGCGCACAAGACTTCATTCAGATGAAAGGCACACAAGTAATCATACGCAGGGTGATTGGCACCATGCAAGACAAGAGAGACCGACACGTTGGCACAGAGGTGGTGCTGCAAGACCTACTCTGGATTCTTGCGCCTCTTAGCTCACGAGGTTACAAATATTGATTTTAAAATTAGTATCCACTCATCTTTTACATACATCTACGTAGCCTTTTCCCAAATATGTTGGGGTCGGCTTCCAGTCTAACCGGATGCAGCTAAGTACCAGTACTTTCCATGGAGCTACTGCCTATTTGAACTTCACAAACCAGTTATTGGGTAATACGAAACCCCTTGGTAAGACTGGTTCTCAGATTTTCGGGCTTCTGACGACCTGTAACAACTGTCAAAGACCCACGCATGAGAGCGGGGTCCAACGGCTTACCGTACTTTCTGAGGCACGGAGGGGTCTTGGTGTGTAAAGATTCAACCATCCACGGACCAACCGCGGCAAACGTAGCTTAACCTGATTGATCGACCCGTGCGGCTGTTATTAGGTACTTAGCCACAAGCCCATCTACTCGTCTTTTATTTCATGAAATTATTAAAACTTACATATAAATGTCAAAATATAATTGATTCCAGATCCAAAGTTCGCGGCGAAGTTAAGGATGCTCGGTTGCGTAAGAACTATGCATCTTATATTGAAGGGACACTTTACAGATAATAAACTGATTTTCCCTTTACTTGTTATTATGAAACAATTGGCCAAGAATGGTAAGTTAAAATCGTGTTACTATTCATATTTTTCTGCTCTAACGCCAAAACAAATCTGATTAATTTCTGCTTTTCTAACTTTATTAATAACCTGTCATGCCGATGTTGAAAGATCCCGCCTAAAGAAGTAATGAGTGTATTTTGTTTTCTGATAACTCTACAAATTCACTGATGTCTTGAACCTTTTGATATCAATGTTTAAATAGTTATTGTACTCTGAATAGAAAAAAATATCAACTTGACATAAATCGCAAGTAATAGATATTTTATGTTAGTTATTTTTACAATTTCAGCCGTTACTACCTCTATTTTGATACGTGATGGTGTAACAACAACTTACGAGCGGGTCTTGGTCAGCCTCGGCTTCATCCCGACGGCAAGACTGCGACTCTGCCTCGACGCTATTGATTATTTCAGTAAAAATAGTTAAGTGAACAAGTCATTTGTTTTCAAGACGATCATGACCATGTTTATCTTAGTCATTTATGTGATTAATTTGTTCAAACATTTTATCTGTTACAAAGACAATAGGTCGCACACAATCTCTAAGCCGGTGCACAACAATTTGTCACAGTCGAATGATTCCACAAACTATTCTGTTACGTGACACTCCCACACGCAAGCCAGCCTTTACCTTTACTACAACCTCGCAATACGTTTGTCGCTAATGAATTTATGTTATGTTCTGTTGAAAGTTTATGTTTGCATGTCCAATGCGCCAGTGTTTGTCACTTGATCACACGTGCGTAACTCACACAGAGGTGTGCTGCATGCAGATCGTGAAGACAGGCCTCTGTAGCGTGCTCCTCAGGGTGTTCGACCGGTGGGACCGCTACGAGGGACGCATGAGGCTCAAGATATGCGCCCACATCCTTCAGACCCTGCAGCATCTTTGCAATATCAGTACGTATCTATGTGTTAATGTTTCTTAACCAATGTGATCATTATTTCGGCATTTGCAGAAAAATCGACCTCATATTGCAAATTGTACCTACCTCAAACCAAGAATATTTAATAGCCTGTGATATCAATTCTCAATTCGTTTCAAACCATCATCTGCCTAGCCTTTTCCCAATTATGTTGGGGTTGTTTTCCAGTATACCACTCGGATGCAGCAGAATACCTGAGTAATAGTGTTAGTAATAGAGTTCAAACTATTAGATATAGTTTCATTGAAACTAAATAAATCATAAACTATATTTAATTTTGCAGAAGCGGGGCGAAGGGCACTGTGTACGAAGAAACATGTCCAGACGTTGCACAGGTTTTGCTCGCAATGTCCAGACGAACCCGAATTTGATGGACTACTAGCAAGAGTGTGTTCAGTCATAACATTATGTTTGAAACACCAAGCTTTACCGGTACCAGTCTCCAGTCCAGCGTCGTTTAATCTGAACCCCATACTAAAAGGTTTATTTCACTTTGATTTTATCTGTGTATAAATAAAAGCAATGGATATGTGAGCCATGAATAACTGTAGGTCATTTTATAGGTACTAATACATCGTGGCCATGCCACGAAGACGAAGAAGATGCAGCCAATTCTGATTCTAAAACAGTGAATTCGGATTTAGAAGATGAATGCCCAGAAATAGATATAGAAGCCATTGATGAGTTCCCAGACATGGATTTCGATGACAATGACCTAAAACCTGAAAGTCCGGATGAATCAGATAAATGTCAAAATATTCTACAATCCGCTACGAAGAGTGGTGACAGTTTGCAAAGCTCACTCTGGATAAATCCTAATGAGAGAGATTTAGAAGACTTAAAAAAGTAAAGAATTTACCAATTGCTTTCTTAACGATATTAGTTTGAAAATGTTTAGTTTATATTTATTTATCCGTAATATGAGATACGCAGTAGTGACGAAAGTATTTCAATAATTATAGTTTCCTATTTTTTATGCTCAAAACTAAATACATATAAATTGACGAAACCACCGTGCTAAAATGCTTTCTGACTATTTTCAGATATTTTATTTATTTCAAAGAGTTTGGATCATTTAACAAGCAAGTGAGGCTTGTCAAAAGTCGGTCTAATTCTCGAGGGTCAATATTAGAAGACTTCCTGTACTCGCAATCCGGTGTAAGCAGGAACGCTGCTTCCAGCCTGAATCTTTCACTTACTGGCGGTTTAGGCAATACTGACAATTATGACAACGTGGGGCCTTCGCAGTCGCCCTCATTTTTACAATATCATAAAGTCCATGAGAGTGCCTGTAAGTATCTTGAAAATTTTGGTAAAATATGCGATTCACGACACCCTACATATAGCAGCTCACTGCTGGACATAGACCTCTCCATCTGCATACGATTTAACTTGACCGTTGACCAATCTCTTCCATCAAAAATGCGAATACAAAGAAAGCCATAACATAATCAGCCTATATGTTCCCACTTGCTGGTGTCACATGCCTTCTCTCTTCGAAAGGGAGTAGGCAGAGTAATCTACCACGCGGGCCGAGTGCGGGTTGGTAGATGTCACATGTCTTCAAATTTTTGGTTCTAGGACATGCCGGTTTCCTCATAATGTTTTCTTCACCGTTTTTTAGAGCAGTGGTGATAAATTATTTACACAAAGTAAAGCGCCTGTCTGGTTTCAAACCCATGACCTACAACTAATACTACTAGACCACCACTTGGGCCACCACTGCTCTTACAAAGTCAAAATAATGTTAAAATCATTTCTGGAAAAAGCAGTTCATAATCTTACAAACGAATATTTTCTGTCATAGCTACAACATCGTGTTCATCGCTAAAAATACATAAAGACATTTCCAAGTACAGTACGTTTGCAAGTGTGTACTGCACGATATCGTCGAGGGTGAGGAGTGTGATCCCCTTCGTGAAAGTAGCGTACCCTGACATGATGGGCGGTCAGGGTCTCAACCAGCCTGAGCCCTTGAACAAGATGGAGCGAAGTGCGTGCAGGTTAGTACAAAAGAACAAAAAAAATTTGAAGCTTCCATTTTACACCACGCCTTGCATGCAAGTTTAAAAGTCAGAAATGTAAATGGCTAATCAGTTCAATGTTTCGTAAACTGCTAATGAAAAGAAAGCATAGGATCGCCAATTTATAGGTACTACTATTTTCAATTTTAAAAAAACCGGGCAAGAGCGAGTCGGACTTGCGCACCGAGGGTTCCTTAACATCCGGGTTTATGCATAAGGTTTATGTTTATGAAATTAAATATATTTATTTTTATTTTATATTTGAGTTGATTGAATAAATGGTAAATTGCGGTTTACGATTTATGACGTATTAAAAAAAAAACTACTTACTAGATCTCATTCAAACCAATTTTCGGTAGAAGTTTACATGGTAATGTACATCATATATTTTTTTTTGTTTTATCATTCTCTTATTTTAGAAGTTACACACATTTTACCACTTTGGAAGTGTCTCTCGCGCTAACTACTTATTCAGTTTAGAAAAAAATGATATTAGAAACCTCAATATCATTTTTGAAGACCTATCCATAGACGTATGGGTTTGATGAAAAAAAAAAATTTGAGTTTCAGTTCTAAGTATGGTGACCCCCAAAATTTATTGTTTTTTTTTCTATTTTTGTGTAAAAATCTTAATGCGGTTCACAGAATACATCTACTTACCAAGTTTCAACAGTATTAGTTCTTATAGTTTCGAAAAAAAGTGGCATTGACATACAGACGGACAGACGGACAGACAGACAGATAGACAGTCAGACAGCCAGACAGACAGACATGTCGAATCTATAAGGGAACCCTAAAAAACCGGCCACGTGCGTGTCGGGCCACGCACAGTGTAGGGTTTCGTAGTAGTCCGTTATCACAATATAGTAGTATAGTATGCTGTTGTTCTTTATTCTGAATATAAGTAATGGTAAAGATATTATGAGTGCGAGTGTGAGTGCATGGTTATAATAACAAAAATCGACTTTAAATTTGGATTATCATTTCTAAGACGTGCGGGGATGTCGATCACTCGAATATACTCGAATGAAAACTTAACCCGTTGGTACAGCGCCATCTAGCGGCAGTATTGTGAAACTTATGATAATGTATTATGGTTTTTTTTTGTATTTTTATTTCATATTCTGTGTTTCAATGCAAGCCTTTACCCGTCATAAACAAGCAACTACTTCATCTTAGTCACTATATTGAAATAATGCTAAGTAATGCTATGTATTTGGTACAAAATTATGTAGATAACATCCAAGTTGAACGACTATTACTGCTAAACTAATAAAGTTATCTTAACCGCTATAGTTTTCCTTTAAAGTTCATAAAATGCACAATCATAGTGAATTTTTCCAGATTGACCTATTCAACGATTCCCCACACGATGGGGTAGACGACAAAAAAAATTCATCCCCACTCCACATCTAGGGAAGCTACCCTAAAAAAAATATTTTCTAAAATTTTATGTACCACTTTGTCGTCGTAATTGATATACACACTCTTACAAAATTACAGCTTTCTAGTACTAACGGTCTCTAAGCAAAACCTCGGACAGACAGACAGACGGACATGACGAAACTATAAGGGTTCCCTTGTCAGCCTAAAAATGACACTTATCCTCCTTTGGCACTTTTCGCAGAAATTGAAATAAAAGTGCATTGGAGATTGGAGATCATTAATTTATTTACATATTGTTAACAGATATAAAATTAACGTGAATATTCACATCATCCATAACAACGACGCCCATAGTTTGAACAAAATTTAGTCAATTACCAAAATTCCTTTAATGAATTTATTCTTCAATGTTTTCAGGACAAAACTTTTATCCTGTGTAGACAGAGCCATAAACCCTGAAGCGTATATGAACGAGACGGTGTTTGATTTAGACCAGCTCTGTGGTACCGTTACTCCTGACACTGGTGCACAGAAGAGGTAACTATCACTCAATATAATATTCCTCCAAGGATAACTATTTACAATCGGGGCATAGGATAGCATGGTCTTCAGATAACACTGGACTTAAAGAGGGACTCTTGTAAAATATTGTGTATATGTAACCATTATATTTTATGGATGGTTTTGATTTCGCAGTCAAAGATTAGGCAAATACTTTGTTGAAATACTTTGTTTATGTTTAAATGGTTTGTTCAGAGTTATTAAAAGCCGACTAACATATTGATTTCATTGGAATTGAGCGTTACTGGTTATATATTAGTAGGATCATGTTTAGCTGTTCTGAACTTCAATGGTTAGGCTCTAATTTTTTAATTACACGCTCCTCTCCCACATGACTTTTTAAAACATTACCAATCGGATTATGTTGTTACTGTACATGTGCATGACATAATCCAATAGATTATATTTGATGGTTTATCAAGCCTTCTTCAAAGTCCATTAAAATGTAAGCCACAACGATTAATTTAATATGATTATCGTAAAGTTTTAGCTCGGAGTGTTTATGCCTGGGCAACACTGATGAAGAAGAGATCACGAAGGTCAATACCTTCTCTTCAAGACTCGGGTTCGAGTCAAGATTCGAATCCGGCAATCTGAGGAAAGTAATTCAGGTAATCCTTTTGAAAATATACATTCATGTTTTTAAAAATGACCTTATAATGAATTAAATAACCTCCATAAACTAAAATATTGAGATTTTCGTGGATCTTAGTAACCGTTCTAGTTTTTTTTTTATACATCAGTCATTGCTCATTATATTTGGTTCAATCTTTATTTCTTTTATTATTCTTAAGACTCGTACTACGTTGAACTGAAAACATGGGGTATGTTTTCTCGACTCAAACGAGTTTTCGAGTTTAACGAAGTACGAGCCGGAAAGATATATAAAATCACCTGTAGCGCTAATATCTATGTTAACATAATTCATATCTACAAGATAAGTAACTTCAGGTAGGTCCGAGAGAGTACGAACTGATCCTCATGCCGGACGTGAACTCGACGAAGCGTCATCAGTGGTTCTACTTCGAGGTACGCAACATGCAGCAGGGTCGCCCTTACGTCTTCAATATCGTCAACTGTGAGAAGTCGGACAGTCAGTTCAACTTCGGCATGAAACCAGTCATGTATTCTGTGAAGGAGGCTGTCATGGGAAGACCAGGTACTAGATTACATTTTATCACTACTTAATAAGTACCTAACCTCTTCATCAATATTCTTATCAGGAAGTTTTATAAGAAATGTAACTCAAGCTCAAAAATGGCATCACGCAAATGATTACCACGGTGGGCATTGCTGAAAAGGCCACCTCGCACCAGAACCAATCACGACGCTTGTCGGAATACGTTTTGCGCGAGCGCAGCTGATTGGCTTATTTGCATGTGTATTCTTTCGTTCGAATACTCAAGGTATTTTGTTAATGTTGTGAAGTTTGGAGCCGAATTTCTCGTTGATTTTGTTCATAGTTAAACTTCCTGACTTTTTATTATTCGTAGGTTTTATAAGAAAAAGGCTTAGTGATCACAGACATGAGACATTTTAGATTTGTCTTTGTGTTGGATAGTTACAGACGATGGCTTTGCACCTGACCTTAGCGGACGGTGACCACTTGCCATCGGGTGGGCCACCTGCGTGTTTGCCCAATAACAAATGAAGACCATTTAATTTTATAGATTTGCCTGAAAACGCTGAGAGCAGTGGTGGCTTTGAGGTGTCTTCCCCGACCTACGAGTTGTAGGTCATAGGTTCGAACCCTAGAAGGCGCTTTACTTGGTGCAATTTATTTCATCACTACTGCTCTCAAAACGCTGAAAGAAAAAGAATAGAATAGAATAGAATATTCTTTATTATGTACATCATATAAATTACAGACATATAAATATAGAAACTGTACAAAGGGTGACACGATGGGCGGTCTTATCGCTAAAAGCGATCTTTTAAAGACAACCAAAAAAAAATCATTTTTTTTTCTTTCTTGAAAAAAATCTTGAGGAAACCGTTCTAGAACTAAAAATTCAAAGACATGTGACATCCACCAACCCGCACTAGGCCCGCGCGGTGGATTATTTATTGCCTACTCTCTAACACAGAGAGGAGGCCTGTGTCCCAGCAGTGGGAACTTTATAGGCTGTTTTTTTTTAATCTTTTTTTATTTAGGGGTTTTTATCTTATAGATATGCCAACCCCATTATACACTTTTACAATATATCTACATACATCGAATTTTATTTTATCTTAAGAGCGTTTACGCCGTACGGCATTACATACAAACTTTCAAAGGCTTTGTTTTTCGAAATGAGTGAACCGATTTTAATGAAACTTCCTACACATAAGCAGGATACAAAGGTCTAAAAAGTTAGTAGAGTACATTTTCGAAATGTCTTATTTAAAAAAAGATAACTGGAAATCTCGGTTTCTATGGAAAATTTAAAATCTGTCTAATTTAAAAATAAAAAAATAAAAAAAATAAAAATGTTTATTTCTTCACTTAGGGATATAACTATGTTAGGTTTGGAGTCACCTTTTAAGCAAAGATTTGCTTGTATTAGGTGGTTCCGCTCCTCCAGTTTACAATAATTCTACAGATGTGTGAGAAATAAGCAAAAAGATTGTTATAAGACTAATTAACATTTTATCGTATAGTAGATCGTAGATCAGTAAGGGAGCGCACTGAGTGTAGAATATGTTTGTGAGTGTGTGTATGTGTGTGGGTTTGTGCATAAGTGTGTGTTTGTATCGGTGTCGGGGTGCAGTGGGTGGGCATGTGTATGAGATATGTGGTATGTGTAGCGCGAGGATATGTGGGTGTGGTGTGTATATGTGTACAAATTATATGTGTTTCTTAGTTATGTGATCTTGTGTAGGATATCTTCGATTTCTTCGTAACTTTTACTCTTGAGCCATTCAGTTAGGGTTTTTTTGCAGTCGCGGTATGTCATAGAGTAGATGGCACATTGTTCATTGAGAGCGTTATATATACGGGAAGATTGTTTAATAAATTGCCTTGTAGCAAATGTAGTATTCACTGGACAATCTTCAGCTACTTTATTTTTCCTCCTAGATTGTGTTTTGAAAGTAATGAAAGGAAGAGATTTGTGTTTTTTTAATGCAATCTGCAGGACATAGAGTTTCCTAACTGACAAAAGGTTTGAGGTTGAGTATAAACTTTCCGTAGGGAATCTTATCGGTTTAAAGTACATGACTTTTAGTAAAGCTCTCTGTGCCCTTTCCAGCTCCAAAAATTTTGTTTTAGACGCTCCGCCCCAAATTGGCAAACAGTACGTCAGTATAGACTGACCCAGGGAGACATAAATTTGCTGGATAAGATCCTTAGTGGTCACGTGGCGAAGAGATTTGAACGTCCAAATCAATTTCCTAACTCTGTTCATTAATAGTTCTAGGTGTAAGTGCCACGATAGCCTTTGATCAAGCATAACACCAAGGTATTTAGTACTGGATACCTTATTGATTCTTAAACAGGAGCAGGTGGTGTTAGTGGAGCTGGAGCAGGTATGGATTTTAATCTGAAGATCTTGTGATGGCTGGGAACGGTTAAATATGGAAAAGCAGATGTAATTTGTCTTTGAGACATTCAAAGTTAAAAGGTTCCGATCGAGCCAGGTAGCTATTGTAGACAGACCACGTTCGGCAATGCGACCAACGCTGTCCCATGTTTCTCCCGAGAAAACAATTGCTGTATCGTCAGCATAAGAGAATATGTGAGCACCTTCGATACTCATGTTACATAGGCTGTTTATATAAATAAGAAACAGCGGCGGCCCGAGCACACTACCTTGTCCTACTCCGTAAGTCACTATTTCTTCGGAACTAGTGACTGATCCTATTTTAACTACGTACCTGCGCTCACTCAGGTATTCCGCGAAAACTTGAAGTGGTACTCCTCTTATACCAATGTCTTCTAGCCTATGTAAAAGCGTGGGGACAGAGACAGTGTCGAAGGCTTTTTTGATGTCTAGAAAGACGGCCAGACACTTTTCTCGTTTGTCCACTTTGTCAGTGACGATAGAGGTCAGCGCTAGGACCGCGTCTTCAGTAGACTTTCCCTGTCTAAAACCAAACTGTGAGGGTGAAATTATTTTATGTTTTGTTAAATATGTATTTAATCGTTGGTTTATTAATCTTTCGACAATTTTAGACAGGGACGGGAGGACGGATATCGGCCTATAGTTAGACGGATCAGCTCTGTCACCACACTTATGCACAGGTGTTATCACAGCTTGTTTCAGGGCCGTGGGAAAGCATCCTTGTTCAAAACATAGGTTAATAAGGTGTGAAATTATTGGTGAAATAATGAACTTGGCAGATTTTAAAAAACTTACCGGGATTTTGTCCCAGCCAGTAGCACTGTCGGATTTTAGGCTCGTAATTACGGTTGCTACTTCTTCAGCGTCAGAGTTGAGCAGTACAAACGATGAGACCGGCGGGTTTGGAACGTCCGTAGGTATGTTGGGGCCGCTGTTAGCCTGTCTCTCAGGATTATTTATTATTTCGTCAGCAAGATGCCTTCCGACGGTTGAGAAGTATTGATTTACTTTATTCACCGCCTCGAGAGGGGTAGCGGCTGATTCCAGTAATTCTGTGTTTTGTGTCTTAGGGGGTTTTCGTTGGGAAATATTGTTAATTGTTTGCCATAGCTTTTTAGAGTTTTTGTGTGTCTTATAAAGCTGTTCGCGATCGTATTTACGTTTTTGTTTCTTAATGGCGCTGTTGCAGTAGTTCCTGTATCTCCTATAAGTGATTTTTAGTATTTCATTATGTGGCTCTAGTTTTAACTTTTTTTGCATATTGTTGCGGTTATGTATACAGCGCAACAAGCCTAAGGTCATCCAAGGTTTGATTAATCTATTTTTAAGGGGGATTTTTATTACAAGTGTACCGGCAGTGAGACATTTTTGTAGTAAGGTTATTAAGTCATTTATTAGTATGTTAGGGTTAGTTAGGTCTAAGAGGTCGTGAATGTTGCTACTTTTTAAAAGCTCGAGTGAATATTCGACGTCAATTGAGGTTTTAGTTTTAAAAGATTTGTGTTTGTTCATCAATTCAGACAGTTTTAGGAAAATCATAGAGTGATCGGTGATAGTGGTCTCGATAATTGCTATAAATGCTGATTTTTTATTAGGTCTAAGCTTGAGAATGAAATGATCTAGACAGCTTTTGTCGCGAGTGGAATGCGTATGTCCAGGTAGTAGACCGTGCATTGCTAACATGTTTAAATAATTAATAGCGTACCATGTTTAAATAACATGTTTAAATAATTAATAATTAATAAATTTAGCTGTAACACTATTTTTCGATAATGATCTCTACTAACTTTTTAGACCTTTGTATCCTGCTTATGCGTATGTAGTCTCATCAAAATCGGTTCATTCATTTCCAAAAAATAAGGGCTTGAAAGTTTGTATGAAATGCCGTACGGCGTAAACGCTCTTAATATCTATTAGGTATAAGTAATATTTTTTCATATACGTAGGTACTAATAGTTCAAAGAAAGGGAATCACTCAATCGGTAAAAATTTTGTCATTTTGTCATTAGGTAGGAAAAATTTTTAGTGGTCTCTGAACATGGTAAAGATAAAATTGACTGTATTAAGCCTACATCTAACCTATTTAGTTTTAGCATGATCATAAGTGATTCACGTACATCTTAATTTCGGACACAATCCATCAGCAAATATTGTACATCCTCAACTTTATTGCACACTGTGCAATTCGGAGAATCGTTATTTTTCATAAGGAGTGCAAACTTTGCCAACGGGTAGTGTCCAGAGTGGAGTCTTAAAATTAATCTAACATATTTTCTACTAAAAATAGTACTATCAAACCGAGATGGTTGACCTTGAATACTTCTATACCAAATACCTTTGTTTTGCGAAATATTATTGAAATATTGTTTCCAAGAATCAAAACATACTGATTTAAATTGTGTTATGTATTCCCCCAATTGTAAAAGGTCCCAATAATTGGGTGTATAGCTAATAAGAGTACCATCTGCTGATTCAGATAAGCGGTCAGCCTCCTCGTTACCACGTAGTTCAATGTGTGCTGGGACCCATTGCAATTTAAATTCTATGTTATTTTCAATTAGAGTAGGTAACCCTTTTAAAATATTATACGCTATCGATGCACCTCTGCTATAACCAGAGGCACATCGAGCTATATGTTGCGTGCTCTTTTACTGGCTGAAAATATTACGACTTTTTTAAATAAAACCTAATCTTCTACCCAAATTTTGATCGTATAAACCCGCTCCTAAGCCCTGACTGCTTTTTGATCCATCAGTAAATATTTTGTGCCATCCACAATAATTGTTATTTATTTCAATTGGGACATCAATCAACAGGATGTTTGCGTTATATTTCGATTTAGCACTGCTCAAACATTCAAGATCAGTTTTAACTACATTCATCTTATTACGATTTGTCCAAATTTCTAAATTAAGGACGCTATCACATTTTGAACTCGCTCAAGTTTAGGTATTTGAAACGCAACACAACAACATTACGCGCACGCACACATTGAACCCATTGTCCGCTCGATTTTATACGTAACTTAACTAATCTTTGTACTTGAAGGTATTATTTTTTAATTTTACTGGTATTTATTGAGTAAAGTTAGTTGTTAGTTCGCAATCGAATTTGGTAACTGTTATTAGTACTTACTATGTGTGATAATCACGTTTATAGTATTGTTGAAGTTCATCAGTCATTACGTACAATACCTATGTAGGTGCCGAAAAACGACCTTAACATTTTAGTATTACAAGGAACATCTACGTTTATCCTTCAGTCTGCTGTTAGTTTGAAAAGATGTAAGTACTTTTAAATATTGTTTTTGATGACAATTGTTGGAGCATTACCTACATAATCAAATACTAGCCTGGGAGTTGTCGTAGAGTTTCATAGTGATATTTATAAAATAATCATTCACTTATGAAAACAGTACTTTAGTATTTTATTTACTGGGGCGAGAGTTATTATTTTTTATAAAAATAAAAAACTTTGTAACAAAAAAAAACAGACTTCCAAAAAGTGAAAAATTACTTTAATTTCGGAAGTCGGTGTCTTTGGCGGATCCAAAGGCACCGACTTCCGAAATTAAAGTTAAAAAAAACTTAAAAAAAAAACAACTGACCGACTTCCAAAAAACACTACAAAGTGAAAAATAACTTTAATTTCGGAACTCACACCGAGTTCCGAAATTAAAGTTATTTTTCACCTTGTAGTGTTTTTTGGAAGTCGGTTTTTTTTGTTAAAAAGTTTTTATTTCTCGCTTTTTAGTCGGGTCTGTTTATAATGTATCTAACTTACAATAACCTAATGTCAACTTGCTCATCGCCTTTTACAAAATATTGCTTTTCTCAATGCAGAGACGTTAATTGTTGAGGAGTTCTCCTGGTATTCACCTATCAGCTCCATTTTACTATTCTCATTGTGACGAGCATAAGTTGCTTAGCAACCATATTAAAGTAATCGAATCGCAACCCGTGAAATACTTATTATTGAGTAGTTCCGGTGGCCATCTGTGGTCTTCATCATCAGTTCCACTTCACTAAACGGTGCTTTCCGAGAGCAAATCCACGAATTACTATAAAAAATACCCAAATTGCTATAGGTGTGTGTGCCTATAATATTTGAAGAGGTCCTTCGATTTCTCCAGGATCCCATCATTAGATCCTGACTTAATGACAATTGACCTGACCACCTGGAAAGTATATCCATTTAAACAAAAAAAGAACAAGAAACAAACATTTATTTTTCACTTTGTGGTTTTTTTTTTTTGGAAATCGTTTTTTTTTTTTGTAAAAAAGTTTTTATTTTTCACTTTTTAGTTGTACCCACCTACTGCACACAAATGCATATAACACTACTTGCTATGTGAATATCAGTGACAGGAAGCTACTGAACACATCCGCGTATCCCTTTAGAGGGTACAGGCGTGATGTTATGATGTGTGATTGCGTAAACAATGCATAGATATGCGATAGCAGCAATCGCGGTTGATTTGCTGGCATTTATTGAAGAGTTCCGTTGTCTGTCTCCGAAAATCATCATCAGATCTTTACGAAATTTATATGGGACTATTTTGAAATAAACCTCTTTCGAACAAAGAAAGAATTTTGCTAATCCGTCCGTCCGTATATGACGGAGTTACGCTCGAATATACAACCTCCTCATTTTTTGAGGTCGGTTAAAAATACACTCGCCATCTTGAATAAAAAAATGGATGTCATATTCGTAATCACCACCCCAAAATCGACTATAGTATCGAATATCAAAAAAAAAATAATTTCCGAGATTTTTATTTGATTATAATTTTTTAACACAAATATTTATACAGTCTTTATCCGTCATCTACATCCATTAAACAAAAAATTACAACTAAGTATTTATTTCTAAAACAAATTCCAAAAATCGTACTTAATTTTATTTCGGTTTGAAAAAGTATCAACATCGTACTGTGGAGTACACAAAACGGAACTCACTTTTTAACATAATTATTTTTTGCCGAAAAGCTACATAGGCGTGCTTCCACGGGCGCGTCTGAGCGCGGAATGACCGACCGGCAAGTGTCCGCAGGTAGAAAATGTATGGAGAAATTTGAGAGCGTTTCTTATTTTTCTCATAAATGAAATGTTATTTATTTATCTACAAAATATTTAGCTTATCTTTATAGAATTATATATAGGCAACAATATCTTCTTATTTTTAAGTTAAAATATGCATTGGATTTAGCTATATTGAGTCCTATTCAGACCCCTTTATATTTAATTTTTTGCGATTATTGTGATGGTAAAAATGTATTTGTGTGAAAATTTTGTATGGGGCTATTTAATTGCTTTGGGCCCAGTCTGGAGATGAATACATTATCTTTAATTTGAAACCAAGATATCCACGCAGTTGTGACTCCAATTTGTTAAAATGGTACCTGAAAAACACTGTTATTCGTGGAAAAATGTTATAGCGTCCTTAAACATTCTAAGAATAATTGAGGATACAATTTCTAAATGTTTCGTATAATTATATGCTTTTACTAGTAAGGGCTTTTTTTTTGTTTTCCCAATAGGAGGTTAGACAAAGTGCACTCAATTCTGACAAAAGACCAACTGTACTACTATTCGGCCGTGACATTATTTTAATACAATATTTGTATGCTAAAATTGTCTTCATAAAAATAATGGGGGAATACATAAGTCAGACTCCATGACGTGAATCGGAGAGCTCTTTATACGAGTATAACCTCCGTACGTAAAGCTTGTTTTTGAAGTTTATCTAATTTAGAAACGAGAGATTTCGCACTGCAATCATAAATAAAGGAACCATAATCCAATCGACTCCGAATTAAGGATACGTATAATCTACGTATACGATAGGCTGATTATGCATCCGAAAACACAAAAGTCACTATTATAAATAAATTTTTCGGCATATTTGCTCTATATTGTTTACTTTTATATCACGTAGTAATTGTCCCCAGGTTGGGTGCGGGCCGGCTCCGAGATATGTTACTACCGCAACAGTTATCACTACGCAAACCAGAAGAATCACAACAAGTGCTATTTGACAGTCACGTTCAACATCGAGTTCCCGCACACCAACGATGTCGTCTACATCGCTTACCACTTCCCTTTCACGTATTCTATGATGATGGTGAGATTCATTATTCGAATAATATATGTTCTGAACTACTTATAAACGGCTAGCTGTGCCCGTGACTTTGTTCGCGTGCATGTCGGAAAATAAATTGGATTTCATGGCTTCTAATTTTTTGCGCGGTAAGCCTACTTAATAATGTTTTTAAAAAGTAATCTAAGTTACTCTGTATCAGTTATCTGCTAGAGAAAGTCCTGTCAAAATCGGTGTAGCTTTTTGGGAGATTACCCGGAACAAATATACAGAAAGACTTTTTTTTTTATATGTACCGTACTTTCATATAATGCATTTAGTATATAGCTGTTATTTTAATATTACAAGCACACTTAAATTTTATTTATTGTATAGATTTAAAATTCTTTGGCATCCATTGCACAATATTGCAGCGCAAAACAGTACTTCGTACATTTAGGTAGGCGTCCCTTGGAAAATAAGCTCGCTTGGCTTTATACTTTTTTATTGTGGTGTTTTTCAATTTAACTCTTAAATCCACCGTAAAATAAAAGCTCTGCTTTGCAAAAAAACAACGAAACACATTTTCCACAACATAGAAAACTAATTTAAATCGTCGAATTTACGACTACAGCAACTGATTAGAATCAATTTAGTTTAAGACGAAGGCTTGGCAAAGGATGTCGAATTCAATTTTCGTCCCTCCCCATAAAGATCTAAACCATTCAAACCTATCCTTAACTTCATTTGGAGCAAAAGCGAGTTATATGTCGTTCAAGTCGTAAAACTGAACTAAAGGAAATGAATTCCTAACGTGTTTTGAAATAATGACTTATAATGCTGAGAGAACGAGCAAGAAAATGATTAAAGACAAACCTTTTACTTCTAATCTCACAAAAAAACCACAAACAAGGCCATAAGGCCACCATTGTACATCTTTTGTTATGTATTTCTGTGGTGTACATTAAAGTATATAGGTACAATATGTCCCAGAATTATTGCACACCACCAAACACCCTAATTGGAATTTTATTTTATAATCATAATACATACCTACACTGAATTTTTACTATAATGTATTAAACATTGTTTATTTATTAAATTAGTTATACCTGCTATTGTGGGAGAAAATTGTGGTCACATTACAAATCTACGCAAGCACACAGTCACACACGTTTATGGGTCTAGTGTAATAGGTACATCGTCCATTATGGTTTGTTTCGAATGTACAGCGGAAGTGTAGCGGTAATTGTAGTTTTAATTATTTTTGGGATTAGAAATTACCTACATAATATATTAAAAACTGGCCAAGTGCGAGTCGGACTCGCACACGAAGGGTTCCGTATCACAAGGCAAAAACGCCGAAAAAAACATGTTTGTTGTATGGGAGCCCCCCTTAAATATTTATTTTATTTTAATTTTATTATTTATTATTAAAGTTAAAATACAACTGAGTATTTTGTGAATATTTCAAGTGCCTACCTGTTGCCATTTTTGATATCGAGCAAAAAAGGGCAAAAAAATCGCGTTTGTTGTATGGGAGCCCCCCTTAAATATTTATTTTATTTTGTTTTTAGTATTTGTTGTTATAGCGGCAACAGAAATACATCATGTGTGAAAATTTCAACTGTCTAGCTATCGCGGTTCTTGAGATACAGCCTGGTGACAGACAGACAGACAGACGGACAGACGGACAGACAGCGAAGTCTTAGTAATAGGGTCCCGTTTTTACCCTTTGGGTACGGAACCCTAAAAATGGCAGAAATCGGTTCAATAAACGATTCTGAACAAACTATTTTTATAATGTGCGGTAATTTTACGCATAGTTTAAATAAATTAATAAAATCAATCCTTTTTCGCACTAGGTACTTAAAACCAAATTATCTCGACCTCCTAAAGATAAAGCTAATGAAGTTTCGTTAATTACCCATCTTAAAACGCTACCCAACCTTTAATTATGTTTTAAAAAATTGGGGAGCGTTGTAATCTTGTACAGTTGTAGCAAAATCAACTGTGTTAATTTATTAATGAATTGTAATCAAATAAAAATTGAGGTACAGTTAAAGCCCCACCATACTTTTTTATAATTGTCCTATATTGGGTAAAAACCAATTGGGCGACCTTTGCCCAGTAGTGGCAAAGGTCGCCCAATAGCTTTTTATCTGCATTACATACCTACTTTTCTTTTGTTTGGTGTGGTGACAACCCGATTTTTAATTACTAACTTTTTGGACTTTCTCCAAAAATATGTAGACTTTACAATTAATTTTTATGTTCTGTTTACCAGACTGGGATATGGCACTGGAGTATGCAGATGCCGCCAGGATCCTACCTACGTGCGGAACCTCTCTGCTACTCCCTCAACAACAACGAGGTCCCGTTGCTTACGGTCTCCGCTGAAGATACACCTAACAATCCTATAGTGGTATGTTGTTTTTCTCCATAAAAATGCTTTAGAATCCACATGCTTTAGATTCCTGTACTTGGTACAGAACAAGATGCTGCAAATACTTGTTGCCTGCGATGCGCATTTTAATGTGAAGCTCTTGCTAATTTTTATCGATCAATTAACTTCACCTTACGCAGCTACTGGTCGTAGTTATACCACAACGTTGGGTCTTGAAAAACGATTGCAACTATATAAGCAAATTGAGTTCTTAAACTTTAAAAGCCCCGCAAGTTCTATATGTAGACGAATCCTGATTTTCATGTGTGTATCCTTAAAGCACGACATTCCTAGCGGACCTAGGAATGCGGAGCTACTGATGCTAGTTTATTTGTTTAAAATGTTCTGGATAGTTATAGAGCTAAAATATATCTCTATACATCTCTTTATATAAAAATCGAAATCTAACATAGGTACATATTTGGTTCTGCCAGACTTCAATTTTTGGTGTATAATAACGAAGAATGCTATCTCTTTAATAGATGTTTTAAAACCTGATATATGTACTGAAGTACGAGTATCATATGACTTGGAAACCGCTACTAGACAGATAACGGAAACCTATAACGGACAGGGCGAACCTTTCCATAAATTCTAACTGCTAAACAATATTTGCACTCGTTTTTCACTACAATCACATTTTTATTGAGCTGATAAGGTCGACCGGACGTGAATAAGTCTATTGATCATCAAATCTGTTCATCGGATCGAGAGTAGTATAAGTAAAAATGTCTAAAAGTATAGAGTTAATATTAATTGGTCAACATCCTCGTACACTGAGTATTGTTCAGCATTTGCGTTTTCAAAATTGCCAAGTTACGAAGTTAGTTTGCCTGTTGAACCGGCTTGTCACAACCGGAAGGTATCCAGAATCGCCAGTCATGTTGTGCGTTATTTGGCACCGTCGTGCTCTGCTGCGACGTTGCCAAACCTATTGAGCGTCACGCGTAGACGTCATCTGTCACCTAAACCTGGCCAGCTTACCACACCCTGGGTAATCCTTTAAGATAATATTTTGACGATGACCGGTATACCAACAGGATCGTGAGATAGTATTCCTGACGGCTCGCGTACATCCTGGCGAGAGTAACGCATCATGGGTGATGGACGGCACTCTAGGCTGCTTGCTCGGCAACTCGTGCGCCGCCGCAGCTCTTCGGGCGAAGTACGTGTTCAAGATCGTGCCTATGCTCAACGTAGAAGGAGTCATCAATGGCTGGTGAGGGTATTATAGTTTTGATACACAGTGTATAATTTTTTGAGATTTTACTGCCAGGTTTTAGGCACATAGAGTGTTAAAGCAGGACATGCGGCTCTTGATTTTAAACGATGTTAGGTTTTCTGTCAGTGTTTTTCAGTGCTAAAAGCTAGTAAGTATAAGGGCTTTCAGTCGAGGTTGGACACGAATTAAACAAATGTTTCTTATCAAGTATAAACTTTATTAACTTCGCTACATCACTATTCTTTAAATTCTTGAGTTTCAACTTAATATACTTAACTAGGTACGTCACGTATATAAACACTATCTTATACCTACTACTATGTATTTCAAATGATATGTCCAGACAATCAATATTCACTTAATTTTCTTACATTAAATTAATACATTTTACGGTTTATCATCAAAAATACCGGAGATCTTGCTTCTACGTTATTTACCTTAGCGAAGTGTAGGTACCTACCTATACGTGGAATACTCATTTTGTGATATTCGACATTACGAAGACGGAGGCAAGTCGCATGCAAGCGAGTCGCCAGCACCTTCAACCTAGTTTAATAAATCATATTGCCCCATAATATACCTTCGAAATCCCCATAATCATTCATGTATAAGCTGGAAAATATTACGATACTAGAAATCTCATTTACATTACGTGATATCAATACAACAAGGCGTACAGTGCACCCTCAACACGCAAGCTTCTAAAGTAAAATACCTTAAAAATACGTATAAATGCCTCAAATTATTGAAATAATACTTTTGGTAGACTCAATACCTAATTGTCACGAAAAGATATATACGGACCGCTCGGCCGGACACTAGTAGGCGGGGGGAGCCAGCATGCCGCTGGCGTGGACGGAGTGCTCGGTGGCGTCCGGCTCGGCGGTGGAGGGCGCGTCATCAGGCTGCGCGTGGGCTTCGTGGCTCAGGTACGCGGCCGGGTCGTCACCCGCCATGCCCTCGTCGTCGTCGTACGGGCCTTGCGTCGCCTCCTCCTTTTGCTCCAGCTCGTGGTCGTGTTCGAGCGAATGCGCGTCGGACGCCCGCGAGTAGTGCGAGTCGATCTGAGGTGACGACGGCAGGATGCCGAGCTTCTTGATGTGCGGCGATTGCAGGCCATCCAGAGGCGTGGGGCGCAGTTTGCCGATGAGGTCGTTGAGGGTGAAGTGCGTCGGCAGGTGTTCGGAGCGTGGCGGCGGCGGCGACGACGACGTCAGAGGGTGGGCGGTCGTCGTCGTCGTCATCGACAGCGGCTTCCTACCGGCAGAACATACCGACCCTCGTGTTAGAGAGCCGCTTGTAAAATGCACACATGCTAAGATTCTAACCAGACATTGAATGTATCGAACAATATCAGTCATGTTAAAGTATGTCATTTATATTCGAAATATTTTATAGACAATTATGTTAATGGTATTAGTGATTTTTAAAACAACAATAATGTTAAATACAAAGTACTATTGATAGATAAAGTATCACTTAAACAAGAGATACCAAGCAAAGCCCCCTTCACCCACCCACCAAAAGATTTTGTCAATTTTGAAATTGTTTATCTGAACATCATAAATGATAATGAAAGAGTTGTGACGATTACGTCATAGATGCCAAATGTTGTCTGCTGGGTGTAGGGCTCTTGTTTGGTGGTTGGGTTGGCGCAGAGGCCTGATCCCGCGGGCCCGCGCGCTACGAACAAACATCGAGGTACAACCAAGGTTTAAACTTGGACTAAAATGTTAGCACACTGACTACATCGTAAACTAGTGTCCCAAATGTTATTACAGTTAATCATGTCGTCTTTTAGACACGTTGAATACCGGTTGATGAAATTCGTGATCTCGAAACTCAAAACCTGTGCATAGAAGCCGCTATGGGTGTGAGAGGGGGAGCGCGCGGCTAGTCGGGGAGCGGGCCTCCGGAGACGGCTGGCATCTCACCTGGCATTACCCCTGCGCGGAGGACACGGGGATGGAGCCGTAGTTGTAGTAGTAGCAGCGCGTCTGCTCGCAGATGAAGTCCTTGATCTCGCCGCAGTGCTGCGGCTCCCAGTGGAACGTGGGCGCCTTCAGGGACACGCAGCCATTGGTCATCACGTGCTCCGTTCTGGAATACCGACTAGTTTTTATGCAATATTGCATTGTAGAACCGGTACAGGGAATTTAAAAAGCATTGCCCTTTAATGATAAGTACGCTATTTATAAACAAGTTAACGTAACCAGCAGAGCGCATCGTGGGAAAAACGCGTAACCAGCAATTTTCAAGAAAATTTTATTACACTGCTTGCTTCCTGACATGGGAACCTATAACTTCCTTGGAATTAGATCGTGCATAGATGCGAAAAACGTGAACATCTTCATTACTGAGTGTTTCTGTTGCATCATTGTTGGGTGATTCAATCACCTTTTAGAGATCGTGGGTCAAATGTACGATTGACGGGTCTCATTTAATATAACTGACAGTGCGACATAACTGTCAAAAAAATTACAAAATTGTTACGTTTTCACGATACTCTTTAATATAGCAGAAAACTAAGAAAAATCTTACAAAATCGTAGGATTGTCAGATTGTCGCCACTCGGTTTCATTAAATAGGCCCAGATAACGTCTTATAGGATGTTCTCTACAATAGTAACAACGTACCCGTGTCTGGCGGTGCGCTGTGGCGCGGTGCTGCCCTGAGGCACGTCCAGCGGGTCGATGCTGTCGTCAGCATGCTGGCTGGGCGCGTCCATCGGCAGCCGCCGCATATAGTTGAACGTCGCGTTGAACGGCAGACCCGTGCTCATCCATAGATACATGTCCGTGCCTAAATTGTTGCCTGATGTCCAGAAGTCGTACTTATTGTAACCTGTAATTAGATATTATCTCATCATTATTCATGATTTTTGAGAAAAAATAAATAAATATACTTCAGAGATATAAATTACATGATGATTGGCAAAGATAAACTTTTTAACAACGTTATTATCTTACCAGCATTGGTAAGGTATGTCGTTATAGAGTCAGCCTTTTCCTTCGTTTCAAAAGAGGCAAGCTGCAAGCCTAATGATCTGCAATTAAAGAAATGTTACCGTTTAATTGTTAAGTTTAAAATACTTTAAATACAAGCAGACAACAAAGACGCGAATACATAAAACATTTTATGTTTAAGTTGATGTTGTAATAAAATGTATACTTTGCAAAACTTTATTAACAACCCAGCAATACGAGTACAAAAAGATACACCACACCATCAAACATTTATGTTTCCAAGACAACAAATTGTTAAGATTGAGTAATTAATTTTGCGATTTACTGTTGCTCCACCTGTAGTTTACGATCACCGTGGGTAGACATCAATTTTCTCAACGTATCTCATCCAACAATAACGAATAATACAATTTATTCGCTCTAAAGACTGATCTTTATATAATATATCTAACATTTACGATATTGTTCCGCGTAACACGAGACTTTACTACAGTACAATTAACATGCGCTGACCATAAATGCGATTCCGCTTAAGAACCGTCGTAGAGAATACTATCGTTGCTGCTAATCGTATTCAGCTATTAGCCTGACCAGAGTACAAGTTGCACCAAAGCCTGTTTATCGAGATGCAATTTATTCGCTAAAGACAGCCCGTTCAGGCCACGGCCTTGCCACGATGGGACCACATTCCAAGTCCAAGTTCAGAAAACTCTGAGCGATTAAAAACCTCTACGACATCATGCAACTGCAGGGTAAAAGCTCTATTAATGTTTACTGTATGCCGGGAGTGATATTTGAAGTATTTTTTAATTTGTAGCAACATGAATGCTATTTTAATTTCTCTGGGATGAAAATAAATGAAGAAGTCAAGTTCCAGCGCGATTAAAGCTGTTAGTTGCTGCACGGTAAAGCTTATATTTCATTAAAGGAAACAACTTATATCAATGGCGTTTGTAATTATGACCAACATCCATAGGAATTGTACTGTTAGATCTTAAATATCTACTTAATTTCTTACATCGGAAGCCGTGAGAGAATCTGCTGAACCGGAAAAAATTACGATGGCCGGTCATGATTCGAGATAGACAGAAAAATTGTATTCAATTCATTAACACCATAATCATCAATGACATATAATACGTAATGCAACCTCTCTCCAAAAACCATTCACTGTTGAAAGGCGAAACACGTTTCAACCCAAGACTTTTTATTATGAATTAAAACATCATAAATTATTCTGCACTTGAATTTATCATGAACTTACTGCTAAATATTTGCTCGTCCATTAAGGCACCTTCAGCATATTTTAGTGCCATTTGTCTTTTTGCCCCATCTCCTTTTGTATCTTGATGGATCCAGTTTTAAAATCGGTCATATATAAATAAATTTATTTTTATTCTTTTCGTCGTCTTGCTTCATTTCCAGTACTTAAGTAGTTATAAATATCTCTTAAATTTCATGTTTTTCCGTTAGCGGTTTTTACTCAAATTGCGTCTTCAGACTTATAATTCCCATTTTATTTCACCCGGTACATCTATTTAGATGGTGCAACAAAACATCAGCGACAATCACGCGTCCTCGTCACATCAGTACCGTTAGTATCTTTTTGTCATCGCGATCAAAGCGAACCGTAACACGACTCGGAGTAGTTTGTAAATTATCCACGGGTCCAGTGTTATTGCTACCGAGACGCATCACCATAAAACTTATCGTCACGCAGCACCTGCTCCTGAACTGCATCTCGACACGCTTGTCATGCCGCGAATTCGAGTCATATTTTACAACGAGTTTGTCGCGACCTTAATCGATTTCTCAGTTCCATTATTTTTCTTATAGATTCCGTTTACTTAACGATACGGATATTACGGGTCGAGCATTACCATCATTAACAATTGGAACCGTAAATAGGTCGTGACTGCGACGCGTTGGAAGGACATCGTGACCGAGCTATGGGGCTACTGACCTCTCATAGCAATTTGAGCGTGCACGTGGTCGGATCTAGATCGCGGTATACGGCACCTCTCTAGTGGCGCTTGCGGCATAATACCATTTTCAAACAAATGGAATCATTTTCTCATATAGGAAATCATTATTTCAAAGAAATGGACTAACGGGGATGGTATAATTTATCATCAAGCCTTAGAGGAAATAGATTTTAAAGACGTGCACGCTTACGTATTATATATTGATGGAGCGCTCGGACGATCTTCGCAAGTTCATAAACGTGAGATGTTGTTTTGTTGGATTCCCAATATAATTTTAATGAGAACGTCTTCGCTACCTATTTCTATTAAACATTTCACATAATTGGTAATTTTGGACTTTTACAAATGAGTGCTGCTGAAGCTTTAAGTTATTTTCTAACATCTACGGGACTTTTAAGGTGCGTTCCCCCTTTTCCAGTGTTCGTTGTTAGAATTGAACATGGAGAAGGGCTCACTGAAGGTGATCTCAATGGCTCCAATATTGTTCTCGACTTTTCCTGAACCTCGTAACGGTAATGTAAATGACCCTGCACTTCCTCGTGGCTGTAGCGTCGGAGCACACCTAGGCGCTTGTTAACGCTAGCCCAACTACCTATGTTACTATTCGAACTACAGGAACACGGCACACCAGATAAGAACATACGGAGTCACGATTAAGGAATATTTATCTCACGAGAAACGCCTTGGGAGATGCAAATCTTGCACTGAACTCTGAATACGGTATAATATGAAAGATTCAAAGATTGCTACATACCTGCAGTACTGATAAGCGAGGAAATAATTGAGTTCCGGGCTGTATGGGTTCATCCTTGAGATAAAGTATTGCACGCCATCTAGCTGTATAGTTGTTATCCTTTGCGCTGAAACAACAGGAAAATATTAAACGTCATTATAAAGTTAAAAAGCAATAACGTTAGCAATTGTTAACATGTACATAAGAGCAACAAGAGAGGTCTTATATTTCGTCAACGAGAGCTAATAAATCCAGACTATCCTTATAAATAAAACGCATAACTTTTAAAGACCGCGAGAAGACGTTTCTCCCCGTCGAAACCCTTTCTCAGTTCAAATCGTTGACACTTAGTATCCAGTTCTCAGAGAGATAAGTGACAATGGATCTGACACAAAATGAGTATAGCCGGGAAAATGGCGCGCCCCTCATTCAGTTCATTCATTGCTTTAATGCGACGGTTATGAGACGCCCGCGCAGCTCGCCTGCATTGCCGCGTGATTTACATCGCACGTCACATGCCCTGACATTGACACTGTACTCATCCAGATTATCATAAGAGTATTTCTTAGGATACTCTCGTAATAGCGATGCTGGTATTTCATTCCTTACCGAATGAACAATAACTTTCCTCTCTTATCGTGATCGTGGTCATGTCTGGACTTTTTTTGTTCAGTAATGAATTCCCACACCTCTTTTCACCACTACTTAATAATGTTCGCCGCGATGTCAGAACTTTATTGTCATAAAGTTCGCAGTTTTGCACGTCATTTTCGTACTAAAATTGCAGTATAATGCAGGGACGTGCATCACATACGAGACAAACCGTTTTGCGGTCGGACCCCCGCTGCGCTGTAACGCCATATAATTAATTCAATGTCCACTTCTTGCGGTTGACCGCAAAATTTTATTACTTCCTAATTTGGTTTGGTATTGAAAACGATGTAACTGACTTTCTTGTTATGTCTTAATTAGTTCAACCACTAAAATAAATCTTTTACAAACTTGAGTATGAATAACATTACCGTCTCCTACATCAGGAATAATGCAATTACAAACGATGATTTGCATTAAGTTTGCAGTCTGCGCAATTAAAATGCAAGAAATCGAGCAGCTTCAAAGCTAAAACTGAATATTAACTCCGAGTGATCTGACTAAGTATACTTGCAAGGCGTAGATACCGGTCAATACACCATGATAATAGATTAGAACTGCAGTGTCATCCACTTTAAGAAGCATCGACGCGAATCTCACGCTCGGCCGAGCACGAAATACTCCGGACTGCATCTTTACAACCACGACCATATTAAACAAGACCACGACTCCCTGCCTACAAACAAAAACAAGATTTTGTTTTCTTAAGAAAGTAACGACATAGCATTCAATGGTCCTATATATAGCATGCCGTGCCCAACCCTGCGAAATGCAATTGTGAACCCATCCCGAGCAATCCACGAAGAAAACCGAAGAAAACGAAGATTAACATGCCGTCTTGGACCACGCACGCTTTATTCAACCATCAAGGAGGTGATTAATAATACGTAATTAAATGTATCCTGCTTTGCGTTCGACGGTAGGAGAACACACTAAGAAGCTTCACATCGCTGCTCTGATTTACATACTAGTTGTAATGGTAGGCCATTAATTAGTCTTAGATTGATTGACGCCTTGTCACTTGGTCTCACGAAGACTTGCACAGATACGAGCGGATTTATTCCCGCTTGTTCAACCTACATTATGAGACGCGTCTTGATTTTAATGGTTGCATTATTTTGCAAAATCAATTTCAAAATCATCGATCTGACAATAAATAGGCATCTATAAAAGGACATTATAATTCCGACATGAATAGCTTGTAAATGCTAAAATAATACAACACTTAAATCTAAAAGTACACGGAAACGTATGCGGACACATGACCGTAAATATCCTTATTGCTTTCCAACAGTTTATTGAGAAACTCAATGGTATATTGTGTACGTTGTTAAGAAACTTGAGTTCTACAACTCGGCTTTACTCGGTTATTAGAGGTCCTGAGTCTGCTATTGGAATCCATGCATAATGTAACCTCATGCATAAACGATGTCGCGCATTACTTGCTTACTTCGCTTTTACTTCTTGTTCGAGCTTTTCCTTGATGAATGCCGCATTCTGCAGTCACTGTAATAGCTGCAGCAATTTATCTTTGTTCACTACTTTGTTGCTATTCTTTTCACGGTGTGTTTTAGCTTGCAATTTCTGCGATACAAGTAATCTTTACGGCAAAACTATCTTTGAGTACGACAAATATATCGAGGAAATTGTTGACTGCGGATAGCTTTGTATATAAATTGGAATTTAGTTTCCAGGTAATACTGGAAATTACATGTACTTTCTTTGATTCTTCATAGGAATAATAGGGTAATAAACTTAGACTTTGAAATCTTGACATTTCCTGGTAGCATTAATGAACCTATTCAATTCTCATAATCGTAGACGTAGATGATGATACAAAGCGATATATGGGCATAAAAGGCGATAGTTAGGGACGTTTAGAAAGTGCTGGCTGACAGCGAGACGAGTGTACATGAGCAACAATGAGCGTTGGGGAGGCGGGTCACGTCGCGTGAGTCATGCGCGCGCGCCGCATACTGATGAAGAGCATCGGCACTCCCGTCCCGTCCACGTAGCGTCGTCGGAACCACCAAGACGAGGATGGCACTGTTCCATATAGTACAGCGCTAGTTTTGTAGGTGCGACAATACGACCTGACCAGGGCTGTCGATTGGCCACTTCCTTATAATCATGATGCGACTACGCTTTCTACATTCCAATTATTTGCAACTCCAAAACAGGCCGCGATTTTTCAAGTTACTTTTTACCCGGACTTTACACCCTTAGTCACACATTGTGACACCCCTATTGAAGGGGTGAGTGCACTCGCTTGCCGTCGCCGGCGCCGCATGGATATCCGGCGAGCTCATCCACCGGACGCTAACGGACCTCTGTCCAAAACTTTCGTCGCAAATGTCACGCCCGCGATGTGCCGCGCAATCGCAAACCAACATCGCGATTTGTACTCGCTGACTTTTATTGATCGCAAATCGCGATAGCTCAGTTTAGCTGAAAAATTTAAACGTGCACTCTCTGAAGATACCGTACGACGAGCACTTAAGGTCATACAAAAGACTGCAGCAGCAAAAAATGTCCCAAAGCAAAAGGTTATCAGAATGATCTATATGCGGCTTGTCAGCCAGTTCTGTGAAAATAAAACTGTGGATTTTAGGACAGTGGATGGGTGATCAAGATAAACGCTGCATGAAAATGAAATTTGATATTTTTTAACTTAAAAAAGAGAATTTAGGGCTACTTAAAAAAGAGCAGACCTGAAAGGAATTTAGTGACGAATGTAATGCATTGGCTGAATCAGTAGATGAAAGAGAAATGTAAACTAGTTTACATTCAAAAGAACGATCTCATCGCAGATGAACGAATAAATCAGTATTACACATTCACTTTTATAACGATTACGTATTTTTCCTAATGAATTCAGTGTACGTCTCAATATCGCGGATATCGTTACTCAATCACCTATCACAACAGTCGGAAGCTAGCAGATGTAACCGACGCGTGCGCAATCGCATACAAAACGCGATCCAAACCACATTACGAGTATCTCTCCACGATCCTGGTGCCATGTCTCATTAAAATTCGTTTACGTGCTATCTCGTAGAAGAATCTCAAAATAACAACTTCCTCCCATTCATTGGTACTGATGTTACATGGGTATAAAAAGTAAGAACCAATGATAATTTTTATTGTTTCAGTCATTCGAGAATCAGTAATGTGAATCGACAATTTAAATCAAATAAAATATAACGATACTAAAGCTGTCGGTCTTATTTGAATTGCAAGTGAAAATTCCATTGCCATATATCTTATCTTGATTGATCTTTCTGTACCTCAGACAGCAATAACAATTAATATGAAATGCATTTCATTAATAACCAACCCATACAAAAGAAAAAGAACAATCCTTTACAGAAATAATTAATAGCTTTTCTAACAAATATGCATTTGCAATTCATTAATAAAAAGCTTTGTACGCCTGAAAGACTCTCTCAGCAAGGGAATGTTCTTTATGGAGAATTGATCATTTTTGCGCCCTCCACTGACACTGCAATAACTATTACTTATGCATTCATGGAATTCTGCAAAAGGTCGTGTAATTAAAATCACAATACTATTACTGCTTATTGCATCTAAAGAACAGTGCATATCCAACCGGAGACTAATTTGTATAAATATCACAAGTATAAAATGTAAATCAAACTTTAACAATCCTAGCTTATTTATAAATGCGAAGGTGAGTTTGTTTGTTTGTTACGTTTTTACGCTAAAACGGCTGAACGGATTTACATGAAATTTGGCACACAGATAGACTATGATCTGGGTAAGGACGTAGGCTACTTTTTATCCCGGATCGCAGACGAAGTCACGGGCAACAGCTAGTTGCTGATGAAACTGACGACTGTCGCAAATAACCCTGCACTTGAAAGTCAGTTTTAGACAATTTCTTGAACAGCAAACTCAAGGAATGTAGCCCCGCAGTAAATTACAGAATTTTCCTTAACAGCACAGTTTTCATGCCATAATTATCTAATATCACCCGAGACAGCACTTAAACTAGTTAAAACCGGTTAAAAGACGCTGCAAATTATGCATTATCAGCTTCTAAAAATAACGCCAAGTCCCCTACGCGTAGGACGTTGGCTCTTTAAGGCAGAAAAGTTCATCATTATTCTAACGGACACTTCCTCACGGGATATGAGCACCTCTTAGTTTTAATGGCAACATTATTTATTGAGTTAATGAGTTAATTGGATAAAAACACGTTAGATAAATGCTGCAAGAACAGCTTACATCTTGAGTTCTGCTTGAAATTGCAGCCGCGTATATTTTACAATTTTCTCTAATTGGTAACTGTATGGTTAACGTATCTAATGCAAAAAAGCTTATTATATAACATCACAAATATTATAACTAGGTCTATTTAAATATTAGAATTGAAGATTCCTTTACAGACTCTATCCTAATCTATTCAACTAACTTTGAAATGTCCTAAACTACTCAAGCAATTTCGCCAATTCTGTTTATTCTTCATAACGCTCATCTATTAGTTTTGCCATCAAATAAGATCAAACATTGTTAAAACTAAGGCAGTTTTAACATTTTTTATCCTTTATTTCTTTAGATAGGATTTCTGAAAACTAAAATAGAATTAGGTATGTGCCTCCAGGAATTTATTTTACTATACATAGAATGGATCTTAAAATATCACATTTCGAATAAAAGTGAATTTGGGAAGAATTATAAAGACATTTGTATATTTTAATAGCGCCCTCATCCCCCAAACGAATCAGGTACGCGGCTCTACATTCAAAGTAACGTAAAATATCATGTTACGACTTTTTACGACATCGTAAAGTTTCGTGTTAAACTAAACATGCAACGAGATTATTATAGGTACGTACTATCAAATCGTTTACGAGTTCCATCCAGTAGTAGCAGATACTGAACATTTTACTAAAACCTTCAGCTTGAAGCCAGATCTTCTATCACTTAAACGTTGATTAAAAGCTGTGTAATCGTGTAACCGCAAACCGTTGGCGCCGGCGGCGGCGGTGCAGCGGCGGCGCGCGATGCGTGCGTGTGCGCAATGCAATGCATTACATAACGCGAACCAGTTGGCGGATCGAGCGCAACCACCCGGCCCTCGCGGCACACGCTCCAACTACTCCATGCATTACACGACGTGTATTTCACGGCCGTGCCAAGTTCAATGTTAAATATTATACCTTTATCGGATAGTGTAAGTCCCCCGTCCTCGATTAGATAAACTCTAAGAACATTTACATCGTGATAAAATACATCTCCGCATAGATCAGCCAACAGTTAGCGTGTCGTTGAACTCTAAGCGGAAAATTTGTTTACGTCAATCCTCATTACGATTGATGAACCGAAACATCTGAAGCCACAAAGTAGTTATCAAATTACAGATTCTAATTTAATGTTTAGTAAAAAAGTCCAATTTTGGCGTCTATCAAAATTTTTTGATTGGTCTTATGCGTGGGAACATCGATCGGATTGTTCGTGGTCGGATAACGATCGGAAGGCAAAAAAGGGACCGAGATAATGGCGAACGAACGATGCGCAAGAGACGAGCCCAAGGACGGCGCGCGCGACTCCTCCCTCGCGCCCGCTACGGAATGCACCTACCAGACTATTTTTAGTAATCAAACCCGATGCCGACCCGGTCCTGGTCCCGGCGGTTGGCCAACGAGACAAACAAATGTCCGCGAACACTAGTGATTCCACTGAAATTATATTGCTAACGAGCCCTCCACTGCGGCGCAATTACAAAAACATAGAACAAAACAAAAACCATCAATGTAGCAAGAAATTGTATCGGCACCGGCAGCCTGTTTTTTTTTAAACGTTTGGTGTCTAAACCTCTAAATTACTTTTTCTCTGAGGAACCAAAGCTCACGTCCGATAAGTAATTTGATACAAACACCTCTGGTGCTGTGGCCACATTACTTTTGAATTATAGTGACAAAAAATGTTAAAGGATCACAATAAAGTATCACTTTGAGGGCTTTCGGCACCCAACTGTTGAAGATAAACCATATTTAATGTCCCAAAAGTATGATCCCGTTTCAGCCACGGACAGGATGCTATCGTGTTTAAATCTTACTTAACGTGCATCACAAAAAACATTAATGACATGAAAGATGTGACAATATTATTGGATAGATATTCTAAAATATTATGTAATTACGTAATCGCATAGCTTGGAATCATGATCCAAATTCCAGAAATGTGAATCATTATAATAATATATCCGCGTGTTTATAAATTTATAAAGACGATGGTTTACCTAAACATATACCAAATGAGTTTATTATGCTATAGGTACTCTATAAATTGCTAGTTCATTGAATCATGATCAGCTAAGGTTACCAACAGATTTAGGACCCTTGCGTTTCAAAGCAATAAAACCAATTGAATTGAACGATAACCATAACCCTTAAGGCCAAGGGTTCATAAACCGAAATCATTCATTTATTACTGTAAGAAATTTTAACGCACGCGAAACGCTGTTCCACCCACAGATAACGATAAATATTAAATAGATTAGATATGGTGGTCAATAAAAATATCTGGTAATAATACGCTTACCTGGTAACAATTATTGAATTCGATACGGACAATAATGCGAGTCATCGATACAGATTAAGAAAATGCATGAGTCGGATGGGGCAGCGACTATCTGTGTATAATCTGGAGTCATTTACGGTACCGGTGCGGGCGCTACAAGTACTGAGAGAGGCGGGCTGTGGCGCACCATAATATTATTCCATGGAACTGCAGCTAGATGTCCTGGCCACGCGGCGGCTAGGCGAGGGCCGATGAACCCCGCACCTGTCGCCGCTCCCTCCGCATCCCCGCACTATTTTTTCCCAACACCGACTTCCGTCGAAGAGTTTTTGCCGACCTGTCGATAACCTGTCCGATAGCTGCGGACACGCCTCATTAGCGGAATCACTCCCTACTATGTTGATTGGTATAAATCGTCAACTTTTCTCACAGACTCCGCAATCGCAGAGACATCCTTGATGCGGTAATTCGCTGCATTCCTATAAATGCTTACCTAAGTTACCTACGTTGACAAGTGTCAATGACTTGAGATAAAAATGCTTTCCGAGAATCGGTACGGTTGTGCACTTGGCACTTTTACGCGAAACTTACGATTACATGTGATTTGAAAAAGTTCTCTGAAGGTGCCACGATTACAAGTAATTTAATGTGTACTTCTTGGAAGAATTATCATAAGAACATTTTCTTGATATGAGATAAAGCAATATATTTAAATAATGTAGGTATCTCTATAATTTATCTTCTGTGCTTACATATTACAACATACAATTAAATCAGGTTTCCATAGTGGGCCCTTTCTAATAAATTGGATCCATACACTTGTGACAGGAGCATGGTACCCGCGAGTGCAGTGTCGCATTGTTCAGGGGGCGTGCGTGTGTGCGTACTGTGCGTATGGTCGCGAGTCGCAGGCGCACTTGAGTCAACACGCGAAACGCGGCGATCTGCTCCCGGCTTTATGGCTCACCTCTGTGTCGTAAGCTTTGTTGATATTAGCCACCGGTTACGACGGATTATACGAATTTTATTGCGTGTAACAAGCTGTAGAACATGAGCAATTTGTTTTTAGCATTTTTGGTTCTCATGAGCTATAATTTCCTTGATGCATGGTCATTGCTCTACTTCTCTCTCTTTCCCTCCGTTTGTGTTTACTTGAATTAATTTTCTTGATGTTGAATTTGAGAACGACAAATATTTTACATGTACGGTAGTTAAGTGTTTACTATTTGATGCTGACTATGGAGGACGCATTCCACCAAACTTTTATACATGAATAAGTCATAAACTGAGAATAAATTTGGAATTTTTGACAGTTTCTCCACTGTTAGACGTCAATTTTATTCCACGGATACTTTGGTAACATCAACCCTAAATATAATAAAGTGAAGGAGTAAAATTTAATAGAAGTTATTTAGAAGGGGTAATGGTGGGACTATTGTACTCTAATGAAACTCGAACAATGAAGGTCGAAGACCCGTAGGTCACAGCAACCACCTTGCTGCCACCACGCCGTGCTATTGTAGCTCTTACATAAGTTATTACTGCTTCGAGTAATTTTATAGCTACATTTAATTTCTTTGATTTCCGCAAGGAGACAAGGAGTCTGTTGGAATGTACTGTGATTCGTTTTAAAGTGTCTATTACTTAATTTTTTAATTTCAATAAAAGTTACAGCTAGATTACTAGATAGGGTATGTAATTTTATTATGGAGAAGATGGGGTGAATGGGTGCTTCTTTAGAAGATATGAATATTCTTTGGAATGTGTTTTGATTTAGTAACGTCCAACTTTTTTTCTATAGAGAAATAAATTAATTTCAATGTAAAGCAAGTCTCATAATAGATTATAAGGAAGCAATATGCTACGAATTCAGGCCGAATACTAAGAATATTATTTATTTAGAACAGCCCGAGATTAGAATAGACATAAACAGATGCTTTAGTGTCGCAATACTGAAGCGCGCCACACACTGCGCGTATACAAATAACAACACAATTGAAACGTAAATTAACAACAATTTTTGAGGTGACTACGTGACGCAATGATGTCCTGTGAGCTGATTCTTTAGTTTCACATACAGTTTTAGTCATTTCATTCATCAGTTATTTTTAGTTATCATGAAAAGCCGAAATTGTATTTCAAGATTTTCAAACTGTTTCAGTTCAGTTTCCGGTTTTCATGAGAAACGGTTATGAATGAATTTTCATCTTATACAATTTTTTTATTTTTATTATATTAAGCAATATATTTTTGCTTACACCAAATGTAAAAACAACAGTATCACATACCTGCCGCGGGACCGAGGGTGGCTGCGAACAGCAAGAAGCAGGTGGCCAAAACGAGCTGCATGTTGATAGAGTCGAGCGATATCAGCGGGGAAGCGATCTGAGCACACTCAGGAGTGCACACGCGCTACACGGGACACTCGGGGCACACTGAACGCGCGCTGGCCGGGACCCCCCCTTATAACACAGACGCGTCCCGCGCGCACCACCGCATGGGACCGCTATTGCGGCCGCAGACTCTAGCCTCGCGTCCAATACCTCATCGCCCACAAGGCACTCCATCAGGGACATAGCAACCCAGCAATGTAGCATGCCCGCGCATCTGATCCACGCGGGCTGTGGTGTGGTGTCGTCAGCCGCGGACGTCCGGCGGCGGGCGGACGCTAGCTCGGCGGCGCCCGCGCTCCTCGACACGGGAGTTATCTCGGCAAATCGTACCGCACAATAGTTCGCGCTCAATTTGTTCTTGTTGCGGTCGACGCGAATTCTTCGCTTGTCCAAAGGGTTGTCGACGTTGTCGTAGTTTTTTCTCCGCTCACGATCCGATGCGGCGCGCTTCAAGGGTGTGCCTTTGTTATATGTGCCATTGAGGATCCGCCTCGCAACCTGCCCGCAGTTCTTGGGACCGTACCTACTAATCTATTATTACCGCCCAACAGCAGTAACAAAAATAATGAAAAATCCCGTCTCGATTCCTAACACACCTATGTAGTAATATGGTTGGAGACCTCCCCCTAAGTTGTCTCGTTAGGTCCTCAAGTTACTGCGTTTTCATTTAACTTTTAAGATATGGTGTGATTATCTCCACGAGATATCCTTTTTCCAATTACTATTTTCTTCTAGTAATATTAACAACGAGTGCTTTTTCTGTTTATGTCTACTAATTGAATGAGAGTAGCTTCGATGCGAAGGTATAAACGCAGACAAGTGCACGGTTAATAGATATTAATTAAGTGTATATTTGACCTTGCGGTGGACACAAACAAGCGCACGCCGAGTTCAATATTAGATCTTTGCTAAAATAAAAGCAAATAGGGGAGACGCGGGGCACTTGAAAGCCGCCGCCGCAAGTTCACCACTTTAAACATGTTGCTTTGAAAGCCACGTTAATTGGTGGGACGCTATTTGCTTTGCACGCCATGCGGCCCTCCCAGCTTTGACATTGCCATACCATAGAGATGCTATTCCTATGTGTGCCTATTACAGGACACCTTAAACATTCCCTCCATTTACTTGTTTAATAAAAAATCTAGGCTAAAAAATAAACATGAATATTTAAATGTTCGTCTCAATACAAGACACTGCACTTAAATGATCCTGCAAAAGTTGAAGTGCCCTAGAGCCCGCAGCTTGCAGAAACACTTTTGAAATTTCTTTTTTATCGCATTCAAGCGATACCTATCAGTATTGTTTTACATCCGATGAATTACATTCGAGGGCGATACCAGTCGATAAAATAAAATTCACGGTTTTATTTTCATAAAAAATATGAAGGTATTACTTTAATAGCTGCAAAATGAAAAAAAGCTTGAAGATTCGAGCGATACAATGTTTTGTGATCCGAAGATGTTACTCCGCTTCGGGGAGTATTTAATTGAACGGGAGCATGACTCCGATGTTTTGAATAATGGTAGCAATAGACCGCACATGCCGCTCAAACAAAACTATTTATGCGCCATTCACAATGCGCGAGCGCCGTGCGCTGTGCTAGCCGACGACACGACATTAATTGATATCTTTACCATACATCGTAGACCAAAGTTTCAAAATTAATTAAATCCAAAAAAAAAAACACCTACTAAATAAAATCAAAATAAATAAAAACTATCTACACAAAAGGAAACATGTCTGAAAAACTTTCAAGCTTTATCGCTTCGATTCTACATAATATTTCAGTTTCATAGCGGCGTCGCCGTGCGTCGCCTAGCTTTTCCTCTAGCGCGCGTTTTTCAGGTCGCACCTGCTGGAATATTGCAGAGTAAAACTATTAAAAACGACAATAAATTATGGCAAATATGCTTAATAAGTATGTAGGTTACTAAAATTGCACAAAACATCCCACACCGCGAGTCAAACAGGAAATAGAGCAACATCTGGAAAACCGTAAAATTACTAGTCACTTAGCTCGCACCATTTTGCACTATAAAAAAAGAAAGTATAACCGTACTTTAGAAATGATGATCAATGTTCGAAACCCGTAGATGTGTCGCCGCTCCTCAATCATAGCGTCCGTCAACGTTGTGATTATTCTCTAATGTTTTCGAGTTGCGTGCGATGCATGCGCCTGCGGTGGTCGCCGCCGACTACTCTGATTACCGCGATTACGATAAAAATGCACCCGCTATCGTTTAAATGCCGTTTTAAAAATAACCGCGTAATAGTCAACCGCAATAGCAATGAACACTAAAAATAAAATACTACGTGGACGGTCCCCTTAGCTTGACGTCCCTGAATAACATTGGGAATATTGCCCGATCATTATGCTGGGTGCACGTCGCTAGTGGTCCGGCATTTACATAGAGCCTACTATTAAATTATCCATTACGATCTGAATCTTCACATATAAAGTTTAGTGTTCTTGATGACTCATGCACGAATGTGTCTGGACTACATACCTGGGACGACTAAACTTGATATTTTATTTGGAGTACTCCCGCTCAGCTTTGTGGGCTCGCCGTCTAATACAGCGGACTATAGCTTGCTCCGTGTAGACATTGCATCCAGCCCACGTCGTGCAGTTTTATATGTAGCTATAAACTTTGTCGTGTTCGGCTAGAACATAACGCACGATATTATTTGAAAATGTTTTACGGCACGTAAATGCCCTTTTAGGACCCATGTCTTGGCTAAACTTAAATACGACTCGGTAGCAGAACTAAATTCTTTTCTAGACATTTATGAGCGGAGAACTGCGCGACCTAATAACACTACCGTATTTATTTATGTGTGATAAAATTCAAAATGAGTATTTACACCAGGTTTTGAAACGCAGTACAGGAAATGTGTTGTTTTCTTTATGCCCGAGGAATAAATCTAGAGACAGTGGGGATAAAATGAAATAGGCTTTCAGAAAGGAAAGTACTAATTTTAATATTACTAGCGGACCTGACAGACGTTGTCCTGTCCGAATAACGCCACCTACCGAGTCCAATATATTGTGAATATAAACCATCCTGGGACCCACTCAAACACACACAAAAAATGACATCAAAATCGGTCAAGCCGTTACGGAGTTCAGTGACATAGACTTGTATAAAAGAATTATATATTATATAAAGATGTGTCCCTGTCTGTGTGGTGCCGGACTTAAAGAATTGCACCACCCCTTACTTCCCGTGGGTGTCGTAAAAGGCGACTAAGGGTCTTACCGGAGAATGGGCAGCAGCGTTCTCTATTTATTCCACCATCATACTATACTGCGATCGCCAACTCGCCTGCCAAGCGTGGCGATTATGGCAACCCCCCCCCAAAATTGGGGGAGGCCTATGTCCAGCAGTGGACGTCTATCGGCTGAAACGACGACGACGAAAGATGTGTTCCATATATCCAATTGATTGACTTTATACTCTATCAATCGCAGACCTCTGTTAGATTCCTTTCTCAGGTTCTTAGTTTCATCTAAGTTCAATCAAATCAATCAATCATTCAGAACCATTAAGTAGATATGTTTGAATAGTTTTGTGGTCGTCCGCGCTATAAATGTATTGAACAAAATCCTGTAGATAATAAATAAAGTTGTGGTTGCAATTTTCAAATGATCATCAAGGATGCAGAGGCAGTGGAAATCATATAACAAAATACAAAATCCAGACCCCTTGATATAAGGCCAAGTCTAAAAGAAATAAATAGTGGTCCTATCCTTATAAAATATTCTTGAAAGTCCTTCTTTTTAACGGGCACAATTAAGCCTTTATTCTCGGTGACTGCGGACCGAAGACCTATTATGTATTTTAATCCATACGCAAGAATTTTTTCTGACCCCTAAGGGGATCTAAAAATAAATGCATCGCGTGGCTAGCTCGGAACAAAAGACCAAAAAGAGTAACTCTCGGGATCGCACCTATAAAGCTGTACGAGTGAATCCGTAACTAAATTGCATGATTGGCGTGGTTCGCTACTTATTTGCACAATTTCCATTACTTAATCAAATTATTACCTGCTTGCCGATCGTTCCGCGTGCTGCCCGCGGTTTTTCTTATTTCCCGTGGGATTCTCGGGTTTTCTAACGATTTAGATCGTACTTATCCATAGGAAATGAGCTTTTGAATAGTGTGATCCTATATTGTTTCAATTACCCTGTTTAACCGTGAAACGCAAGGATTGTGCTTTTTGCATTTAATTGCATTTAAATAGAATAGTATCTATGCATTATGTGTCTATGCGTAATGGTTTCGTAAGAAAAAAGGCAAAGCTCTCGCTAAAATCTATGTCATCTGACCGTTTCCCATGAGTCTAAAATTGTTTAACTGTAAAATTGTTTTATAATGACCGAAATGTCATTAACGTCTGTCTCAATTTTTTAAAGTTTATGTCTTGGTACACAGACTTTAATTACATTTGTAAGCTTTAAAAATTTTAGACAAACTTCAATGACATTTCTAAGCTTTAAAAATTTGAGACAGACTTTAATGACATTTCTAAGCTTTAAAAATTTGAGACAGACTTTAATGACATTTCTAAGCTTTAAAAATTTGAGACAGACCTTAATGACATTTCGGTCATTATAAAATAATTTTACGTGCTAACATATTTATTTATTTATTTATATTTAGCCTATTGTGTCCCACTGCTGGGCAAAGGCCTCCCCCATATGCTAACATGATGTGCAAAAAATGTTACCATGCGGTACCAACACTACCAACCAATGAAGCATTATTTCATGAATAGCTGAATTGGACATTCAGCTATTCATGAAATAATGCTTCATTGGTCAAAGGTTTTCATTTATGAGAAGCTTTTAAAAAGAAATACCTTAATCCACTTGCTTTTGTAAAACGCGTTTTATGTAGGTACCTAAATAGGGAATTTCAATTGTGTTTTTCTAAACCTCTTTGCCATATTCGCTGAATAGCTATGTCTAAAGCATCCACCTACTAAAGTCATACTTATTCTGTACCTGCCTGGTACTAGATGTCCTTTTGAAAAGTTACTTAATTCCCTGCTCCAACATCTTTATGATCAATATAAATATAGATCATCGCAATAGATCTTACTTATGCTGCGCATGCTCGAAGGGCTCCTAGCTTTATATATCACACAATACAAGTTTTTTCCGAGGTAAGCAGCGCTGTTGATTATAATAAAATGGCCTATTATACGCCCGTCTACGGATATCCTTGGCACAATAATGTATTTATTCTATAAGTCATTATCGCCGGTTGATGTAACACTAGATAAATCTTGAGAAAAGTTGAACGAACTAAATCTCATTTACTCTTTTTTGTTTCCAATAGATGTTTATTGCTTCCCTCTAGTTTGGAATAGCGTAAAATTGATAGAACGAATCGGCATCATGTTGTCAGAACGATATAAAGCGTGTTTTTATTAATGCAATTTTCGACTCGGTGATCCCATTAACATTGCCTAGTAGAACTAAACGTTGTAATTACGTACATATTGATCGACCGCACCGAAATTCAAGGAAATAATTTAGAAGAATCAATACTTCATTCCTCAAGAAATTCAAGTGGTTTTTTCCAAGTTTCGCAGGAAGGAAAGAAACTTGAAGCTCAAATTAAGTTCAGCAGCCCTCAGATAAAATCGAAACACGGTCGTCTTTGATATTTTAAAGTTAATGTATCGGTGGAATTTGATTGATTTGGCTTGTTAGTAGTCGGAATCTTAATCACTCATGACTTCGCGGCAAAGGGTACCGGTCCGAGACGCAATTAGAGTTTTTTGGCCCCAGAATGCGTCGCTATTAAGACGCCGTAGCATTTGCATGGCTGGCTCAGCTCGGCGGCGCCCGCGCACCGTGTCTTGTCCGGCGTGCCTTATGATGACACTTTGTATTTATAACTGTGAAGTATGCAACTCGTTCTCTTAGGAATTAATTTAATTAAGGGCAGTACCTACGTAATGTTTTGTAATGTACTTTTTTAAGATCTGTACATAATTCCTTATTTAACTTTGCATTCATTGCGAACAAAACTTGCAACATTGTTGCAGCAGCATCATAAAATTTAAAGTGCTGACTGAAATAATGTTATGCAACTTTGGTTCCTACGAATAACATCGTGTGTGTGCTTTACAGCTCTATCTACCAATGTTTAAAAGATTCAGAATCTTGCGAGACCACTTTAGAATACAATAAAACAGTGATTTGTTTCTTAGAACGCCAGTCTACCAGTGCCCTGTGCTGAAATATTAAAATTTGCAAAACACGTGATATAACAATTCTTCGTTGCCATCTCTATCTTCGCATGCCATCCCCAGCTGCCAGTTATCGTATTTCATTTTGTTCTTGGTTTAATGCAGACACGGATACGAAGAGGCCATCGCTTCTCTTTATGTGACTTATGTTATTATTAACTTAAGATTTAGAGATATTTAAATTCAGTAGATGCATGCGAAGTCTCGTTAGAATCTGTCGCTAGACTATAAAGTCGCAGTCATAATTCATTAAGTAACATACAAACTTGTTGTTTTATCCATACGCATTTTATGTAAATATCGACGCCTTCGTTTCCCGCGTGGGATAAACCAACTTAGCTAACATCATAATTTGGTAAAATACTAATACAGTTATAAATATAATGTGCCCCACGTATTTTCTATTATGAAGGGTACATGTGCAGCTAATAGATTTGATAGCTTGCGATAGGCGTAATGCTACATTGATTCGCGTCGCACCGTCGCGCGTCGCACTGACGTCAGTGGTTATGTGTTTAAGCAATTACTCCCTAGAGATTGAAGGCACAACATCAGTCTTGGTCGGCGTAAGATCGCTTCCCGTTATAATTGACGTACACACGAGGGCCTGCCGAGGTGTCAGAAGACTGGAGGGACCGCGGAGGCACGCCTCACACCTCCACTATAATTTACCCCGGCCATGTGCACGACAACCCCTAATCACGAATGTGTTTAGTAAAATTATCATTTTCAACACATTCGAAGTTCGTATCGATAAATTACACGAAGATCCTTACTGGAATTTTAATTGTGACTATCTATAAAATGACGGTAAACATTAAAATAATAACCACATGCGTTAGCTATGTTATTTTTCGCAATTATTGTTCATTATGTCAGGGATAAGGGTATCTTATTAATATTACGTTGTGTATTTTTGAAATTAAATAAGCCTTAAGGTCGTTGGCGTTGCCTGCAGCGAAGGACAACTTAGTCGTTTGCGAAAAATATGAAAAGAAGTTTATTGCACTCAGTGAAGAATTTTTTTAAGGTGGAATAGTGGCATGCACTGTAAACATTATCGTACTGTAAATAAAAGTTATTTAGTGCGACGAAAAACATACATAGAGAATTTTTGTGATCAAAATCAAACCAGGCATTCAATTTTATAAAAACGAGCAGATACATCATACCCAATTTGGATGGTCTGGAAAAGAACTAAGCTAGGCTCAATTAACCTAGCTTAGCCTGAGCTAAGCTAGGTTAAGCTAGGCTAAGGGATACTTTAGAAATAAGAAAGCAGAAAATAGCTGGTGTTATCATAATTATTGTAGTGTTGACGTGTGATTTCCTTCCCAAAGGTTCAAGGTTATGAACGTGATTTTGAAATATCGTAAAACCAATCTCAATGGCTCATCTGCGGCGCCGATCACTGCTTTCTCACGACCAAATAGGACTACCTGACCCTCAACTTTCGTCCCTACTAAAAAAGGTATAAGGGCCATATTCCCTTATTGATTGAAATGGTAGATTTTTTTCTGTATTTTATATCCTAAGTGTTTTGTTTGAAGGTCGTGTTTAGCAGCCAGTTGTGCCGTTCTTTGTTATTCGTGTTGACTCTCAAAATATTGACACTAGATCAACACGTATAGTGGGACCGGATTGCTGTATCAAATATACAAACTATGGTAACTGCTACGAATCATCAAGAAATAACTTCACACAGTCAGACTGTCATATCAAGATTACGATGTCTTTGATTGCCAGAATAAAGTGGTTCGACCTTAAAACATCCGACCCAATATAAAAAGCAACCAATAAAATTGTTGGAGGTCGAATGTCAGTCGTCCCGTCAAAATATTTAGGTACGTCCCGCCCCTCTAACATACATAATTTGGACAAGCTTGGCTGTTAATTTTATGATTGATGGAGTCTGTTCTTTTGCACGTATCTTCAAAGTGCAAAAAAATACGAATAGGCATCATTCCACGTGATAAATCGACCACTGTAAATGATAGTCCATGATCAGGCTATATACCTAATTTTTTTATAAATTACCTACCGCCCCACAATGACACAATCCGGTATCTTGGACTGCACCTGGATAGGAGATTGACTTGGAAGAAACACATCAAAACCTAACGAGATGAACTGAACATTCGGTACAGGAATATGCACTGGCTGATGGAACGTAACTCCAAACTCTCACTTGACAACAAGCTCCTCATCTACAAAACCATTTTGAAACCAATATGGACATATGACATCCAATTGTGGGGAAGCGCATGTAACACAAGCATATCAATTGTTCAAAGGCTACAAAATGGCATACTGCGAACAATTTTAAACGTACCATAGTTTGTAACTAATACTGAACTGCACGAGGCACTGAATATTAGAACGGTAAAGGAAGAGGTGGCATTGGCTGCCTCCAACTACAGAACTCGGCTTGAAAACCACCCAAATGAACTCGCTTTTGTACTAACATATATTACCTATCCCAGACGACTTAAGCACCACAATATCCAAGACATGGAGGCGCGATGGTAAAAATACGACGGGGGTTCTGCCGCTGGAAAGAACTCGCCAAACGCCCACATACACCTACAACAAATCTGCTCATAGTCTTAGGACTGATCGCAGATAGGGAAGAAAAAAAGACATACCTACCATGAACCCTCACTGATTCACGATTATAACTGGCAATGAAGACTTTCAATTACTTCCGTTGGAATCGTTTACAAATATTCAATGAGGATAGAATTCATGGCGTATCATGGTGTTCACATCGCTGCACCGTGCGCCGACGCAGCCGCACGGCGTATCTAAAGCTCAATTGCACAATTAGTGTTGCCTCCATTGTGCTTCCGGATTCCCTCGGGATTGCTCTCAGCTCTCAGGCCCAACATACATTTTCCTCACGACGTATTATATTCTATAAACGTCGCCGTCATAGCTGTTCATGCTCGTAATACACGATGACGATAAATTCCTGTCGTTAAATTTTACACAACCTGATTAATAATAGCCGCGAATTGGTAGTGGTCAAGTATAAAATGGACGTTTCCGCAAGTAATGCGCAAACACGTCTGTACCGTGATTTAGGTATATGCTCTACGGCGGCGGTGTCACCTTGAGTCAGTAACCAAGGATATAGGTATCAACACCCGGCAATTAAAATATAATCCAGAACCTTCCGGGAAACCGAGCGCGGGATCCGCAGACACCTCCCGCTGCTCGTCAATCCTGCCGCATCGCTGCGAAAAGAACCATGTTTAATAATCATATACCATTTTTACGGCCCATAATTTGGAATTTTTATAATAAATGCAACGTATCATTCAAAACTTCTAATATTCATAAATCAAAACTCTGAAGAAAAATCCAATTTATTGCTGTATATATTAACGATCTTCAAGTCCAGAGATTTCACACTATTTCAATGACTTGTAATGGCTATATGCTAACCCATAATAATTCTATCATAAGACTAGATTATTATTACGAATATAAAGTAACATATTGCGACTCTCCGTGTGAAAGCAGAAAAATGGTGGCTTTGAATGTGTCTGTTCAAATCGGTACTTGGAACCATTTTATGGAGCCAAACCTGCACACAAACACTTTCTTGACGTGTAATAAATCATGCACATTGAGCAGTGAACCTATGAAAAAGAGCCATGAAAAGAACATTGTATCATGCAAATCCTTGACCTCGGATATTCTATTCAGATGTCATTATTATTCCTGACTCGTATCGCCATTAAGAGGGTACAACTTTGAAAGTGCCTACAAGGAAAGTATTCGCGTACAAAACCTAAGCGGTCATAAATAATACGAGGCGAGCGGAGTCAGCTAATGAATTACGAGTGCGAGGCTCATAATAGCGGGTCGCGCGCGGCGCTAAATGCTGCGCACGCGGTCGCCGCCGCCCGCCGCGGGCAATGTACGCACCGCCGCGCCCGCGCAGCCTGCGACCGCGCCACGCAACCAACCCTCAGCTTACCTTCGTCGACCGCCACAGCTAACAAAGAACGCCGATCTCGTGCGAATAGTTCACGCTCTGCCTCTTGCATCATTGTAATAGACGGATGGGCCGGAGTCAACGACACCCGTCGACGAGTCATCGCCGTCATCATTCAACTTGAACTGTCTTCCAAACGTAGCTGTGCACAGCCGTAATGAATCATTACGAGTATTACGATGCACGTTCCGAGTTGATACTGATATAATGCGATAAGCTGAACAACGCGAACTGGAAGAGCAGAATTTATAGGAGGCTGCGATGCGCCAAGGCCGCCCAGTCGTTGCTATTATGTAAATAATGCACTCCTATGTCGTGCCCTTTGTGGCACTCGCTTACCGACTACGACTGCTCATCATAGCGACCCTCCACATACCACAAACGCTCATTATTTTCATGTTTGCATGTATTTAAAAAACGTATAATCTTGTAGGTACAGAAAAAGAGTACAACACGCTACGGGACTCTACATTATGTATCATTAAAAAATACAAGCAATCACCTCGGAAATACAGACCTTAATTACAGCACTCTTAATGTATGCAGTCAGTGCTACATCTGAATTGATAGAACACGTATTAATTGCATACTGGTCTAGTACTTTAGATAAAACAGGCGAGAAGGTAAAGGTAGTCTCGAGCAAATTGGAACACTTAACTGATGGAAATAATGAGTCACCGTGTAGTAATCACGACCTGTCACTGTGCTAACGGTATTGCAATTTAATAATTTAATGCGTCATTCCAACTTACAGACACCTAATTTTTTATTCGGCCTGTAACTTATTTTGTGAATGAAAAAGCGCAGTAAATCCAAGATCTGTGATGGCGTTAATGAAGAAATCTAGGATTTATTATTGTAACTATGATTCTTTTAACAGAAATAAGCGCAAGCTTAAATAGATTAGAATTACCTATTGAAATAAATAAACCTCCTGAACCTAACTATTCAAAATCTTATGTCAACCCAGCTCTATCATAAAATGAAAATATATTTTAATTCCCAATGCTATTCTTGGTCGTTACTTCCTACAAAGAAATAACTAGCTTGATACACGAGCTGTTTGTTTTATTTGCGAATATCAGCAACAGTCGTGAGGCACGTCAAACTGATCACACTCGCGACTCCTAAATCAATAGGAGCGGATCGGCGCGGAAGCGTTGAGTGGTGCCCTCAGCCCTGGTGAGGTGTCGCCCCATGTGGGCTTATCAAGTTCATCACTGTCGCCGCGCAGGCACGATCCACACGTGGAAGAGTTATACCCATTGCATCCAAATATTATACAAAATTAAACGAGCGTGAGCTGTTCATGCATAACTTCGTTATCTAAAAACCTCGGCAATTCGGAATTCGCTGCCAGTTAAAGCACCTATGGTAGGCACTTAAAACATTTTTGGCCTTAATCAGAGCTGTGAAAATAATAAATACCCTCACAGGAGTGCTTCTTGGCTAATGGTGCCTGCATTCCGACAGTGAGGATTGTCGCCGGAGAAAAGCGGCGTGTCATTGAACCCTCCTGTGGTGAAATGCTCCGCTTCCGCCAACACCCGGCAAATAAAATCAATTATAGTGACGCCGTTACTCCATTCACCTAACTTGCGACCTGAAGATTAACAACAAAGAACCCTATACCATTGGAAAGTCATCCGCATGAAGATATAATAACAAAGGTAACACCATAAATATACCTATCCACATTCTCTTGCATCTAATGGATGTACCTGTCATTCCTGGTAACTGATTCAGCAAGGCTATAAATACAAGCTAGGCACGTGTGTTAATTCCATAGAACGCTATTTAATAAAGATAACCACGTCATGTTATTGTCGCGGTGGCACCGGATAAGCGCTGCGACCGGCCGATTGTCTCGCGACTATCGTAAATAACTCGCGCTGTGTCCGGTGTCGACCACGAATACAGAGTTGCCGACGACGGCTGGCGAATCCAGGCGTCGCCGCCGAGCCCTCCTCGTCCCCTAACGCGGACCACTCCGCCTCGCCTTCCTTTCTAACGTTACAAGCGAACAAACGTCGCGTCCTTCGATCGACATACGCCCGATGAGAACCCGTGGTTGCGCGTGCTCTCGGTGCGCTCACAGGAAACAGCCTCCGCGCTAGGAATACGGATGAGCGTGACGTGTGCCATGGGCCCGCCGACTTATCTAAACTGAACCCTAGTCTCCGCCGGTATCTACCGACGTTAAATTATTACTGTCTCTAGGTGTCCATTTACAAAGCGTAAAGTATCCCTATTTATCGACGACGTGCAATTTGAGCAATATAACGACGATCTCGGGCCAAGGACTGGAATTGGCCGTCGGCTATGAATTCTTGCTGAGGCAGAAACAATGGACATATGATATAAATAGGTGGAATAAATATAAAATGGTAGTGTTTATTTGGTCTATTTACTGGCTGAACGATATGCGAAGGGTGCATAGAGGGCGGGCAGGGATCGAGCGAGCCCGAAGTATTGCCGAGGTCCGATAGCATCGGTGCGCAGCGAGCTATAAATAGATGAGCAGGCGGACCCTTGAACCAGCCGCGGTCGTCACTGCGCGCCTCAAAGGGTTACTGCTTAATAACGTTGGTAATACACACAAGTATTGTAACAACACGGGCGCACAGAGAAGAGCTAATTAAATACAAGTCGCTACATATTTGATAGCACCATATTTCAAGAATTGCACGACATCGACATCAGGATAGGAGACTTAACATTACTTAACGTTAAAGGAATTGACGTTGATTTAGTAAAATTGGTACTGCTCTATATTTTTTTTGTTTTTCGTGCAAAATGAAGCGTTTTAAATGGTCGAGGCAGCAAAATAACTTAGAGGTACCTAATTAAGTGCTGGCATGCGACATCCCTGTTCATTGCTCCGGTACCGCAACAATCCACCATAAAACACAGCAGACGGGGTGCAGCTTCTCGCTTGTTCGCTTTCATTCGCGCATGCGGACGACGCTTATTTTTTTCCCTGATTAGAGTAAAAGATGCGCAACCGGTCGCGGAGCGAAGGCCGCAGCCAGGGACGGGCGTGAGTCGCGTTGCGCCCGCGCCGCGCCTCGCGCCGCCTTCGCGCCCGCTAATGATGCGCCTCCACTGAACCACTCCTAATTGGACGAACGCCCGACCGCTCCAGGAAAAAATATCCACCAACCTTGCGCACAGCACAGAATAATCAGAATTGCAAAACATCTCCACTTTGAATCATACGAATTATTAAATTCCAGCTAAATTAACTAACGTGCAATATACAAACGTAATATCCGAGGATAATTATAAAATTGTGTCCTTACCGGGAACCGTTTTGTTAATACTTTGTACACACTCTTAGCTCATTATCATTTATCAAGATATGCGAGGTGTGAATATAAAATGATTCAGTTCTGGGAACTATAAAGTTTCCGAGTTACATCACAGGGACACTTTAATGACATAATAATGTTTTATAAACACCATTACAGTTACTCGTATTCTTTTCTTGGTGTACCTTGGCGAATGCGATTATGTCAGAGGCACGTACTCTATAAGAATTGCCCTTTAATAACGGGAGAACTATAGTGAACAGTCGTAGATTACAGACGTACTAAGTCTACCTAGCTGTAAGTAATGATACAATTGACGTTTGTTATTTTTCATTTAGCAGCAGCTGGGATCCCATCATTCTGCAAAAAGGAAGTTAAGATATACTGCCCGAGCAGATATTAAAATCAATTTTTATGCGTCAATGGTTTTAATTCGATACTAGTTTTGTCTGCAGCTTATCGCGCGATAGATAAATTTTATCTATCACATAGTTAAGCACTGTCTGAGGACTCCACAAAAACTTTCAGAGGGATATCATTCCTAAAAAGGACACAAGTAGCCTTTTTTTTTGGTTGGGAAACTATCAAATAACTTCTCCCGGTCTGGGCGGAGCGGGAGGGTGTCAGACTTTTACTGACTAAAATCCACCCGTGTTCCTTCAGTTGCCTCTGCCACGGGCCAAGGTAACTCTTTCGAACAACCCGCGACCCTGGCTGGTATCGGCCCTAGCGGACCCCATCAGTTAGTGCTGGCATCTCTTAGAGGCGCGCGTGGAACACAACGCGCCGTCGACCCGGGCCTGGTCCTTACGGAACGGCGAGCTACCCATTGCTCGCCGTCCGCAAGCCCGCGCCTACGGTGGCCGGGAATCTGCTCCCGATTCCCGACGTTCAGGACATCTCTTGCGGTGACTAGAGACGTGAGGGCGCAAAAATTGCCTCTCCCTGACGCGCTCTGCCTCCTCCTTCGCGAGCATTACTACTTCGCAGGAGGAGGTGACGGCTTCCCATGCACTCTTGCTCCGTACCATGGCCTGGACCAGGGCCAGACGCGAAAGATCGCCGCCGCCGATCACCGCCGTGAGGACGCGGCGCGGTGCTCCGCCCAAGCTGGGCAGACCTCCAACATAAGTTACCCTTGAACTTTGGTTATCCTTTAGTATTTGAATAACACAGAACTGCTTGCCTTTTTAATTACAACTGATAAGTATAAAAGAAAAAGAACCTGCATGGACATCTGAATCAACGCGAGATGTAGTTTTTTAACCACTAGCGCAAAAGGAAAAGGTTGATAACTTGGACGGTTGTACAATACCAGTCGGTATTGCGACGAGTATATCTGTTAATCTGTGCCTTCGGAGCCTAGTACATGTGTGAATCGATCGTGATGCTGTTCTTTGATATATACTCGTAGAATGTAAAACTATTTTCATCCCTTGATTCTTGGAAGACCACCTTATCAAAAACAACATCACAGCACGTAGCGTACTGAAATATGTGACACTCTTTCGTCATAAAATGTCCATCATTAAACCACTTTAAAACCTTTGGGTGTCAATTTACCGATATGAGTCTTCTGTTTAAGGGCTGATTTTTCCAACGACAGATAAATTTATTGGAGGAATAATGTTAAATTTTTGACAGTTCTTCCATACAAAAACTGTCCGACGTCAATTTTATTCCAAAAATAAAAAATATCTGTAGATTGAAAAATTATTCTAGAAGAAACAAAGGATTGCCTTAGCCAATACCAATCAGCCAGCCTGTTACGTTATCCAGAACACCTCATTATTTAGAGTTTACGGTAAAAGCCCATTTATACAGCACTAAACATGTACGGTCTGAGATATCATGGGGTAAATTTAAGCACGCTTGTGACTTGAGCTTAAGTGGTGGCAACTCCTGTTAAGGAACCAAGTTTTATTCACTGTAACCTTGCGTCGTGATACTCGTGATCTAGCGGACATTTTTTGCGGAGCATGCGATGTTTAAATTGATTTCATCATAGCTCTGAACTGGTAATATAGAGTAATAAACATTTTTAGCTCACCGGAAATTTTAAAAATTGCGAAGCTATCCTGGACTTTTCATCGTCATCTGCAGTCTCAGTAGTGTTTGTTAGCCCACTGCAGAAATTGCTGTTTACCCTTAAGGTGCTTAATTAAATTTTGCACAAATCTTGTTCAGATCTAAGAGCATAATTATGTAATCTATCGACCCATTGGTATATTTTATTCGCTCCGTGTGTGTAACGCGCTCTGTGCCATCATTTACTCATGGACAGGATCATAAATATAATGACTAAATCCCTCACACAGGAAGTCTTAGTCTTTATTATGCGTGCTTTTCCAAGTGTATGAATAGCATAAAATGCACAAGTGCCAGCCAATAACACATGAACCGTCGCTCGTTGTCACGAGAAATGTTTTTTGACAGCATTGCAGTGCGGAGGCGCGTGCTTTCAGCTGCACGGACGCACCTGACTACATGTCACTACGAATTCCTACGTGGTCACCCATTTCATTTCATTTAATAGCTTGTCATATTAAACTGTCTCCGTGAAGTTTTCTTTGTCTAGGAGAAGAGCGTTATAAGAGCCAGAATCGATTATTATTTTATATACCCGGCGTTTATAGTTTTCCTTGCGTTCGCGTCCGCATCTAATGAGAATAACCGCTACAATCGAAGCGTTTGTATGAAGTTGTAAAATAAACTGATTCGACGCGGCCTCATGTCTGTTCGTGAAGTGACGACGCATGACTCTCGACCCACCGTCGTGTCATTTTAATTCAATGGACATGTCCCGGCGTGTTATCGGCGCTAACTTGTCGCTCATAAGATTTCCTGGTTATCTCGTCCTGTAAATTGTCATTTCTTATTGCAGCCATCGATGCGGCTTGACTAATGAAGATTTAAATCGACGGTGGTGTAAACCGAGTCCCGTTTTACATCCTTCTATATATCATACTAAGGTGAGATAACGTTACAGGCCAATAGATATATAATTTCCTGAATGAAATACATATTTAATATACTGCCTTGTCGAAAGGTAGCATCGAATGCATTTGCGGATGTTATCCTGGGTTCGATCCCCAGGTAGGCAAAGTGTAGATTTTATATCAGATGAGAGGCCCAGTTTAAGTATTTGTTGGAAATTTTTTTCGCTTTATTGAAAGCTTTATAATAAAAATGCTTTTTCCTACCATCATGAGTGGACCGTGGTAGCGAAAATCTACCTAAATAAGTAATCTTAGACGTAAGCTGTGTAGTCAGTGTACGTAAATGAATTTACTTTTGCTAATATTTCAGGGCCTAATAGAGTACCTTGTTCGTGTCTGGAAGAAGCCGCCGTTGGTGTACTGTGACTATCACGGGCACTCCCGGAAGAAGAACGTGTTCTTCTATGGGTGCGCGGGCGCAGAGAGCTGGTGCAGTAACGACCGGATAGTTCCGGATGAACCAGTCAAATATTTAGTAAGCTCGCAAGGACATATTTTTGCCAACAAATTAATAATCATTATAAACATACCTATATAAAAACATATCTTAGCGAATAATCTATAGTCGGACTTTTAATTAGCTCCAGTAATATTACAGCTTATGTGTTACTTAAATGACTGAAATTGGCGTCTTTTTGTTTTTTCGCGGCCATCAACCAAATCTTGTTTTTCTAGTACAGAATAGTGGAACAAACGAAACTTATTTGACATGCATATCTCTAACTCTGTCCGAAATGAGTTATTAAGAAGTGTCATTTTACTGCAGCTAATTAAAAGTCGGACTATAGTAACTTTTTAAATGCCTTTCAAATGTAGGTATTTCCTTGAGTCTATGATGTTCGATCCAAAAGTGAACGATCATAGTAGACACACGAAAATACTTTTGAAAGCCTTTTGACACCTTTGGAAATGTATAACAGATCATAAAATTCATCCGAAAATGTTTATATCATTAACATCTGAAAGTCAAAGTCATACAAGCAATTGGAATCTCAGATATATTGTCACAGACAGCGGAGTTGGGAAACGGGTAATTTGCGTAAGAGGGTACAGTAATAAGATTGTTAGATGTTATCAGTGCAGCTACTGTGCTTCCTGATATCATCTAGTTGACTTTAACGTCATTTAAGGAAAATGTCGACCTTGTTCGTACAGACCACACAGACAAAAGTTGCATGTTTTTGACTACCTCCTTGAATCGCATACGCGACGGCTGAGCGAGGGGAACTGGGTTCGAACCGCGGTTCGTGCAGTGTTATTGGGTTTTTCCACAAGGAATTTGCATGCCTGTACTATACGCCTCTGACTACGCCTTCATGTATTAAAGGCGTAATGTTATGTTACGTTTGCGCTTCTCAGATGCTGCCAGCGCTAATGCATCGGCTGTCGCCTGCATTCGCGCTCGGGTCCTGTTCCTTCAGAGTGGAACGGGAACGGGAGAGCACCGCCAGGGTCACCGTGTGGAGACACCTGGGCGTCACCAGGTCGTACACAATGGAAGCATCCTTCTGTGGATTTGACAGAGGCCCTTTCAAGGTCTGTGGAATCGTCAATCACGGCGATCTTGCCATATTTTCTGTTAAACTTATGTGAAGTAGAGTCAGCACAAGAATCCTAAAGATTTTAGTTAGTGTTTATTGTTTAAACTAAATGATCGATTTTCAGATAGGTAATATTTCTGATAGACCTGCCCTCAAACTGTCTCACCATAAAAACAAAGATTATTCTGAAGTAATATATTAATGATACGCATTCTATCACACTTATACTCTTAGAAATGACAGATCTTCAGATTAATGATAACGATACTTAGCTACCCGCCATGTGGGCTAATACATCTAGCGGTGTCCATCCCATACTCGATACCAGATCCCCCTGATAAGGCTTCAGTCGCCACAAATCTTCCATCTACTTTATGTGGGAAGACTGCTATTCGTACGTCGTTTTATTAATGAATCATCCTTGCAAGGGCTCGGTGTGATTGCGAACGTTTCCTCGCGATATGCGTATAATCGTAAATTGTTTTAATTAAGTATAGCTTGTGGAATAAATGTGGGTAGCAGACGAATTAGTATCAAGCAGGTCATGATTTTATGGTAATCGTGGTACAATCTTGTCACTGATTGTAAATAGTTTAATTAACTTAATTATTTTTATTAGTTTTTTACGCTTCTTTTTCGCTGTCCATGATTAAAAAATGTAGAGCCTTCTAGTTTGATAAAAGATAATGTCAATCCAGAGAAACGTGTTTTATAGTTTAGCTCGTAAATACCTTATAAAGGAAACCACATGAAGGTATAATAATCCGATCAATGAATACATAATCAGGGATGCAGCATGTCCTATGACTCAACAGAATCGGTCATCTTCCATTTGCAAATTCGTGGCAGGAAGTTGGTATCTACACTAGGTACTTGACGTACACATGTATGAATAGGGCACTGATTTAAAGAGGCAGTTATAAATAGCGGTTTTGGTAAGTTAAAAATTATATTTAAATTAATTTTATTTATTTATAAAAAACTTAAATTTCGGAAATCGGTGTCTTTGGTTCCGCATTTTCGTTTATTGACACCGACTTCCGAAATTAAAGTTTTTTTCAATTTGTAGTTTTTTTTTTTGGAAGTCGGTTGTTTTATTTTGTAAAAATGTTTTTATTTTTCACTTTTTAGTGGGTCAGTTTGTAATTTATCTAAGTTACAATAGCCTTTTTTTTTTTTGCGGATGGGAAATCATCAAATGACTCCTCCCGCTCTGGGTGAAGCGGAAGGGAGTGTCAGACTCTTACTGACTAAAACCCACCTGTGTTCCTTCCTTGGCCCTTTATGTTCCGGGCCAGCGGTAACCCTTTCGGACAATCCCGCTGACCCGGCAGGCTTCGGCCCTAAGGGGCCCCTCCCCGATGCTGACATCTCTTTGAGGCGCGCGTGGAACACGTACGCGCCGTCCGGCACGAGCCTGGTCCTGATCGGACGGTGAGCTACCCATTACTCTCCGACCGCAGGCCCGCGCCTACGGTGGTGACAATAGCCTAACGCCAACTGTTCATCACCTTTTACAAAATATTGCTTTTCCCAATGCTGGGACGTTAATTGTTGAGAGAACTCCTCAACAATCACTCACCATACGCATTGTGACGAGCATAAATTGCTTAGCAACCATATTAAAGTAATCGAATCGCAACCCGTGAAATATTTGTCATTGAGTAGTTCCGATGGCCATCTGTGGTCTTCATCATCAGCTCCACTTTACCAAATGATGATTTCCGAGAGCAAAAGCTCAAGTTACTTTAAAAATACCCAAATCGCTATAGGTTTGCCTATAAAATTTGAGGGTTTCCCTCGATTTCCATGGGATCCTCTCATCAGATTCCAACTTGATGATAATGGGACCACCTCGAGAGTATACTCTTTCAAATAAAACAAGAACTTTTGGAATCGGTCCAGCCGTCTTCGAGTAATCGGTGAACATACACAAGGTAGCTACTGTAAACTGTTGAGGAGTTTCCTTAACTGTCCTTCGTCTTCATCATCAGACCCCTAATGACAGTCACAACTCATCTAGGTGTAAAGTTCACATCAATACAAATTAATCAAGCCCAAACACAAGGTAACTGCTGTAAGTACATCGTTAAGGAGTCCCCTCGACTGTCTTTCAGCTCTATCATCAGATCGACTCCACGCCTTCATTAAATTGTAGTTCTTTAAAATACTTAATGAAAAAATTAACAAACGCACTAGTCGCTCCTACGATTTTCGAATGTTCCCCTCAATTTCACTGGGATGCCATCATCAGATCCTGCCCAACTAGCAAAAAGTGGTTTTTATACTATCCTAGAACCATCATTTATCGAGGACTATATGAGACTTATATCCACATATAAGTCGGGAAAAGGGCCCACTTTATAAGTCTACTTTTACTTATAACGTATTTATATTAGACCGCTGAAATGCCATAAATACGCCTATATTGCTCCTGTAATTGAATTACTTCAATGCAAATACTCCTGTTAATCTCAATATAAGTAAGTTATAGTAAAAAATTAGATTAATAAGCGCCTAGAAATGCTTACTTAAGCTCATATATTGTGAACAGTCGAAATGAGTTTATCGGACATTGTTGTGCTCTGTAAAAAAAATATTTTTAACATCTTGAGGATAAGTATTTATATGAATCAGAATTTATTCATGTCAACCATAGTAGAAAAGCGAAATGTTATTGTTGTCAAATTGTTAGTCTTATAGCTTATTCGTAGGGGAACATGAATTTTCTGTGAAATCTATCATGGTTTTGATTACAATTTTAAAGCGCCTCTTGAAATTTGCTTATTTACATTTTAGTATTAATTAATATTAAATTAATATTATGAAGGCAGCTGACATTTTCTTAGTAAGCATTTCCAAGTGTGACATAGTGCTAAAATAAGTATTTTTAGCATTTCCAAGTGTGGCATAGTACCAATATAAGTATATTGGTTCTATATTGGGTTATCTCAAAACCGAAGAAGATTCGCCATTGTTACCGATTACTGTACTGGTCGTTACAAGCAAAAGTGGATTCTTAAGGGTTTTAACCAGGATTGTTTGAGATTACTTAGACAATAACACTACTGTGGAATGCCTATATAAATATGTCTAGGTTTAAAACGGCATACGATAAATCTAAAAAAAAAATATAGAGAACATTTTATCCTACCGACTGCTGTTATAATCTTGGTGATTAATTATTTTTAAAACGTGGATATGAAATCCATTTAACAGTTACTTCTAAGCTTATGTTAAACCAAACCAGATACATAAATGACTTACAGTAATTTAACTTTAATTTACTTATATTGGCCACAAAATATTAGCTTATATGAGGCTATAAGTAAAAATAACAAGAGCAATTGCTCCTCAGTGCATGTCTTCCTGGTACATGCTCCTACAGGAGTATTAAGATTATAATGGCCCGCAGATGTTATCTTATAGGCGCATTTAAGTCTGACTTACCGGAGTAATTACTCTTGAGTGTAATTACTCTTATTTCATGCTTTTATAGGAGTCTTGATCCTATATTTGTCAGGAAATATGATCCTATATACGAATATAAGTAAAAATTATAGGATACAACGTACTTGAGTAAAAACAGCATGTATGTATGCTGTTAAAAGCGTAGTAGCAACCACCAAAACCTTCATCGGAGCTTTATAAGTCCATGTAGCATTATAAAATCGCATTCCAGGATTATTTTGCTAGTTGGGTGCTCCTTATCATGGGACCACCCTTGGCATATCTCCTTTCGAACAAAAAAAGTATTTTGAAAATCGGTCCACAATTGGCGGAGTAATCGCGTAACAAACACACAAAAAAAAAACATACTGTCGAATTGAGAACCTCCTCCTTTTTTGAAGTCGGTTAAAAATAATGAAAAGGATCAGTGAATATATAATTGAGCATGAACATAATTAAATGGGCGGTAAAAATAATTGAACGAGCTGTTACGTGTGGGCCCAGTAATAAATCGGAATTTGTCGGTAAGAAATCTCATTCTAAGCAATTCTATAAACAATGAGGTGGTAAAGTAGTTTTGGGTGTGTAGTCGACGGAGCCCTGCTTCGCGGGGGTTCTTCTTCCCCCTATTTCTGTCCACAGGGTTTAAAGGAACCTAACACAAAGGGGATGACGAGGGCTCGTTCGCTCGCTTTGCTCGTTCACTCGAACCCCCGTCATCCCCTTCGAACCTAACCTGTCCGAGTCGGGTTCCCCAAGTCCCGAGCTCGCTTCGCTCGCTCTTGCATCCTAAGTTGTTATTACAAATGTGATACGAGCTCATTAGAACCGCTCATTCCATCATTTTTACTGCTCATTCAGTTATTGGACTGCTCAATTATTTTTAGAATTGACATTGTTTGATAAAATAACCGACTAATTGATTTTTTATTACTGTCCATGTTTTACTGTCGCAATAATTAATCAACCGCCATTAAATTAAATAACTGCTCAATATGTTTTTCAACTGATCATAATAACATCTCGAATATTTAAACAACAACTCAAAAAATTTGTTCCCTATGAATAATACAAAATATTGCTAGTTATAGTGTTTTAAGACGTCTTGGTTCCGGCGTGCCGGTTAGAGACTCTTTGTTGTACCTATACCTTAAATCTAGATATACACTTACGCCATCTGTGAAGAAATGTTACACATAGAGGCCTGAGGAACCTCTCATGTACAGACGCCAGCACATCAAGCTACTACAATCTGTCAAATTTCTTCAATAGATTCTCAACTTTGTCGCTAAAACATAAGCTTCAAAGTTGACTGGGAAAATTTGACAGTTTCGGGTAGCTTGATGTGCTGGCGTCTGTACATAAAAAACTTCTGGCATTTTGTCATCTAAAAGCCAACGGCTATCCCACAACGTGGTTGTGAAGCTAGCAGTCCTAAAAACGTAACGACGAAAGCATGATTGAAACACAGTTCGGCAAATGACGGAAAGGATGCATCATGACCCAGGACTTACCCACTCGGCCAAAACGATTCGAATATTAAAGTTGTGTAAAATAAATTTCATCGTCTCCAGGGCTTCCACTTAAACACTCATCACCTCCAGAGCGTGGGCAGCGACTTCTGCGAAGCTCTCAACGGCCTCAACGACACAACCACCAATGTGGATATACAACTCACCAAGGATCTAAACGGGTAAGTGGACAACTTGACACCATCCATCATTCACTTTACTTACAAAGTAGAAAATATCCACCCATATAAGTAAACTGATGTTGACAAGCGGTTTGCCAATAATTTTACACCTGGCCTTTACTTCATTTATCGACGCCACAGAGTTAACCACAAGTGCTTTACTTGTCTTCAAATTTAACTGTCTTAAATCTTGTCGAGGAAGAAAATACAGATGCTGAATTTGCGGTTCCGATTTTGATAACCACATAAGTTTTATGGATTTTCCTTGAACATTGTCTATCTGAAGACTATTCTAGACACAGTGCATTTATCATACTTACCTACAAATTCTAAACATACCTACTACACTCACAACATATTGACAGATAAATATTTGTTTGACAGAAATATCGTAGAGATCAATTTAATCGGAGCAGAAAAAGACAGGCAAGTTACAAACACAAAAGATACAGTGAAAACCAAAAGTTTGATTTAAAGAATAATCACTTATTTCAGTCATTCGGTGTTACTTTCTCAGTCATTGAATCATCATAATATACACTCAAACATACGCCTCAAAAAATAACAAAAACTGTTTTAATATAAACAAAATCCTGCTATTCGACTTCATATTCGATTAAAGAAAATTAGACAAACAGCAAAAAAAATAAGCTAGCTTCACAGACAACTACGATTGTAATTATCCCAACTAATCCCTCGATGGCTAATTTGCTAGCATAATCAAGAAAGAGGTTTTACTTCATCATCTCCATGTTCAGCATGCCATCGATATTATTACCTATCAAGAATATCCCTACGTATTGCATGAACGCATTATTTAAGCTTGTTTACACAAGCTCATGGTACGAGAACAAGATACACAAACTCGTATACGCGAAGCGATAATAATCACATACGAGTTTCGCAACTATCTACCTGCTTTATGTTAGTCATAAGTATCCCTTACGGACTAAAGAATGTACGAAATTATGGTTTGTATGCTAAAAAGGGCTAGGGTTAACTATGGCTAATGTCCGTAATCAAGCGCAGGTTTAACACACTAATTTAGGACTGACCGATTCATCTTTCGAAGTTTTTTTTTTTTGGGACAGGAAATTCTGACGAAATCCTTTCTTCGAAATATCTTCGATTATCATAAGTGCACCAAGTCCAACTTTTGCAGACTACAAACTTTAATCCTATCATGCTTGAAAATAATTTGTATGTCTAATGTTTTTTTACTGTTAGTTTAATCCATTTTTTTGTGTACAGTGAGATTGAAGTGGACAGCGAGGGTGGCTCCGGTTCAGACAGCGTTTTGAAGACAGACTCTGATGAGGACTTTGACTAAATTCGATTTAATTATAACCTTAGGCTAAGCGCTTGCTACGAAAATAATAAAGCCAGGTGCGGTCTGTGTCACGAGCTAGTGTTAAATTAACGTTAGGTTTATTCACCGAATACCGGTCTAAGTGTTCGTGACGCCCAGCAGATCTACTTGTGTGTCTAAAAAGAGTAATAGTTACAAAATTAGGAGTTCATAAACAAATCAATGGTTTACTAAACATGGATTTTTTATGTTCTTTTGTGAACTCCCTGTAATTCTAGAACGAAATGATAGCGGTAGCTATTTTAGAAGTTGACCTATTTTGTTATGAATTTACATGATATTCGGTTTTGTGATTTTAGTGTTGCCCTAAGTTATATTATGTTTAAAATTTGTCCGTGTATCGTAAGGCCGTGATCACATATCGTCGAGTTTGGTTTGATGTGATATACGTTAAATTTTAAGTGGCATGTGATCTCAATTACAAATAAATTATGAAATCACTTTATGGATTTTGTTTTTCTTTTTTATGACTCTTACTTCTTTCCGCCCGTCGTAAAGGTTTGTGTAAAAATCAAAGAAAACATGCATTAAAAATTCCAAAACTATATTGTCATCATTAACAATAAATTACAATTTATTTATACTAAAATTAAATAAATAATTTGCACTGCTTCGCATCAATACTTCCATTCACTGTACTGGTGAGGTTACCAGTAGAATTAATGAAAATGTTACAATATTAAAGAGAATTATAAATTGACAAATTCTATACAAATTGATACAATAATAATATGACGTCTGATTGCTAATGTGATAATAATAGTTTATAAAAAATAACAAATAATAAATTCTGGTTAGACAAGACTTCGGTTACAACATTTATAAATATTAACAAAATACTGATATAAAACGATGTTATAAAAATTATTTTATTTTCTTAAAATAATTGTAGTGCACGAAGCTTAGTTTTGTTCTAGGATCACACATACTTTATCAACCTAAAATTAAGGTATATTAACAAACAAAAAATTGTCACTGTTCAAGAAAAGTGTAATTATGTTATTAGATGACATCAGCCAGTAATTATCTATATAACGTCCACTTGGCAGCGTTATATCTGGAAGGGACGGGAGGAGACGAGCTCAGGGGGTTTACCATAACTTAGAACCCCTTAATATACAGGGTTACTTTTTAAAGACCATCGAAATTGTTACATGGTGTTCTACCCATGAATATAAACAACTTTCACTATGGGACTAACTCTGAAATCACGAAAAAAAAATCTGCTGTTTCATACATTTTGGTCAAGTAGGTATTGAAGTTTTGTATGAAACAGCTGATTTTTTTTGTGATTTCAGAGTTGGTCCCATAGTTAAAGTTGTTTATGTTCATGGGTAGAACACCATGTGAAAATTTGGATGGTCTTTAAAAAGTAACCCTGTATAACAAAGTACTTCTTTACATCTGTGTATCTCACACTCTCTGTAAATAGCTCATAGTCTAAATAGCCGTTGCTGTGGAGCAGCACTATACGCATGTAGATGCGTATTAATAGTGCTGCTCCACATCAACGGCTAATTAGACTGAGCTATTCTTTATGGTAAGGCCCCAGAGTTGAAGCGTGTAAAGCAGATACAAAATATCTCCCTAGAAGGGAGTCTATTTATGGCTACGTCCAAAACTATTGCATATTTTTTAGTGAGAAAGCACCGTGACACAGAAATGTATGTATATTCTTATTTAAATGTATGTATATATTATTAACCTTTCTTCCATCCCTAACGCAAAATACAGATATTAATCAATTTTAATGTACACACGACGACATTTCCAGTTTTAGTTGACCTCGCATTGTATATAGGCTTTTCGTACAATCAGAAGTCGGCTTATACTGGAAACGTATAGCTTGATAATTATGTCTTCATATTCATAATTTACTAAAATAATAAATTCTGGGAATAACATTTATACAGACTGCAAACTGAATATTGTAATTGCGTTTCTCCATTACTCCAATCCGATCCCGATAATATCAGATCTCGATAATGGTCCGGTGTTGATAGACTATGGATTTCTACACTGGTCGGATAATGATCGGGAGTCGGATCGAAGCAGTGGCGAAACTCTCAAATTTATGGGTTCGTTTGACAGAGGCAACGCGACCTAAGAAGAATTACTGCTGGTTGACAGCAGCTTACCGAAACCAGCGCTGTATTATGTAATACCCATGTTGAGTTGACAGTAGATAAAGGAGACAGAGAGAGAAAGAGTTACATGTCCAGTGGTGGAAGATATTATATATGCTAAAGTCACCTCGCTAATGGCCGCCCCAGAAAATTACAAATGCAAAATTGAACTCGGGTATGTAGAATTTTCATTCTCACAGATAATTAGTATTATAATATACCATTTAAGTTAACCAGGTGGTTACATTTCGTGCTTTCAAACTTAACCTAAATTAATTAACATACATATCAGCAAAATTAGTAAACAATGTCTTTTTCATACAAAGAGACATAGTTGATTAGGAAATAATTGCTTAGGTCACATTACATTCTTATATTACAGAATGGTCTTTATACGAGGTCAAATTAAATTAGCTGACGAAACTTCACCGACGTGATGTTATCGATATCTTAACACGATTAAACAAAAAACTGGCCAAGTGCGAGTCGGACTCGCAACGTAACCTTTCGTTTCCGTACCACACGGCAAAAACGGCGAAAAAAACACGTTTACTGTATGGGAGCCCCCCTTAAATATTTATTTTATTCTGTTTTTAGTATTTGTTGTTATAGCGGCAACAGAAATACATCATCTGTGAAAATTTCAACTGTCTAGCTATCACGGTTCATGATACAGCCTGGTGACAGACGGACAGAGGACAGTGGAGCCTTAGTAATAGGGTCCCGTTTTTAACACGCTTTTATTAGGTCGACCTGTATGTAACTAACTATGTAATGGAATTTAAGGTAACTAATTTAACCATCTTTCAAGGGTCGTAGCGTAATGAAAATTGGCAGCTGTATGTAGTTCTGATGACAATACAATAATATGGTACTGTCGAACTGATCTGATGATGGAGCCGGAAGATATGAACTGGAACTTCATGATGGAAAATCGTATCATAGCTGTTTTGGATATCTTAGAAAAGTCTTGTAAGCGTGTTTTTCTAGTGTTTTTTTAAACTATTAATTTATTACCCTTTGGGTACGAAACCCTAAAAATACTGATATTCTAAACTCGATATTTTAAATTCGGGAGTAGGGGAAGACCAAAGAAACGATGGATGGACTGAGTGACAGATATGGCTAGAAACGGTGACTTCCGACATGACGACTAATAGAGAAAAATGGTAGAAGAATATATGTTGCGCCGACCCAAAATAAATTGGGATAAGGACAAGAAAAATATGAAGATGGTGTTACTTCAAATTATTGCGGCCGTTGACCCCGTAGTTACTTGAAGTACAGACGCCAGCACATCAAGCTACCCGAAACTGTCAAATTTTCCCAATCAACTTTGAACCTTATGCTTTAGCGATAAAGATCAAAATCTATTAAAGAAATTTGACAGATTGTAGTAGGTTGATGTGCTGGCGTTTGTACAGCTTTAGATATTATTTTGTTTTGTTTTATATTTTGAAGATATTGATACCCCATCACGAGTATGAAGTTTTGCCAGCCGATTTAATTTGACCCTGTATATTTTTTTATATAATTTAAAACTAACATCCAATAACATCAGGCTTCCATGATTTTTGGGTAGGGTTATTCACACACACGTAATTATACAAAAATTATAATTATGTAATTTCAATTGACGTAGAATTAACTTAAATGGAAGGGGAGCGTTCGGCCGGCGACCAATCACGTTATCGTAAACACAGTTACACATTAAATATTATTTACAAAAGAGTCTCGCCAATCGTCTACATAATTGTTTGTTCACTCAAACCGATGGGACGCGGAACACATTGTTTCTGCCTGAACACTACACGGTCTTCGGACCCCCGACCACGCTGGCCGAAGGTACCGATAGACACTGCATGGGTTTGATCAGCTATTTTATATTTACATTCGTATGTAAAAGTTACTTGACTATTATATTTTGTTCAGTGGAGCACGCACACGTCGTTGTGTGCGCACATGTACGTACGTCAACACGTAAGTGGTTACGTACGCGGACAGCGAGACGGCTTTAACTGTCTACAGGTTTTGAGTTTCACAGAAAATTTTATTTGTGATGCTTTTCGACGACATGTGGTTGATTAATATTTAAATGGCTGGACAACCAACCCCATGTAGAGTGCTACAAGGATATTTTGGCGTTATTGTGCTACAAGGATATTTTGGCGTTATTGGCAAACATCTGTGTCGCAGAAATTGTATATATGTATATATGTAATTGACAAAACAACTCAGCGACGTTAATTCCGATTTCGGCCACGTGCCAAAATATTTTTGTGGCCTTGTATGTGTGCATGCACCGAGCAGCGACTGTAGAAAGACAAGAATCTGTACAGCACCTGTGGTCACTCCATCGCTAGCTCAGCCTTCCCCGCCGCGTATCGCACCCGCAGGCGTCACGCGCCCGCGCGTCATTGCGCCGGCGCGGGCGGCGACACGGCGTGCGGCGCGCGCGGGCGCGGCGGCTGGCGGCGCTGGCGCGCCAGGAACGAGTGCCCCGCCGACAGCAGCGTGAAGCGCGTGTCCACGGCGTCGCGGTGGCAGCGCGCGCCCAGCTGGTACCACGCGGACGTGAGGAGGCGCTGCTCGTTGGCGCCGGCGCGGGCGCTGTCCTCTGTGCCGCCGCTCCATCTGTATGATTGGCGAAATTTTAGGACATTGTTCGTTAATAAGACCAGGACCGTTCCGCCTCACAGTACAGTCGAGCTACTCAGATAAAATTTCTACCCACTATCCCGTTCTGTAATCGGACCGCACCGTCAGTCATAAAGATTAACGATCTGAGTAAATAGGTAGATAAGCGATCGAATCGAATCGCATAAATGAAACGCGGTAGTGCTCTGTACGGTACCGTTCTGCCATGCACTGGCCTCCGGCTACCAGCAGCCTGGAACCGTCGCGTCTCCGGGCCTGCACGTCCGTACATACGGTACCGTGCTTTGCATGTTACTTATCGGTCCGGATACGAAACGGATAGTGGGTGGAAACTTAGTCAACGCGAACTTTTTCGCAAAGGAGGGGCGCGTTTTTCGTTGAATATAAAATTATAATAAAGAGTTAAAATCAAAGACTCACTCATTTCTATTGCTAGCTGCGGGCGCGATCTCGGGTCGCGATGGACCGGCCACTGTACCCGCTGCGCGAGAGTAGCCCAGCGTTATGTCTGACAGGGATGGTTGAGCTGCAAATATAAAAAGCGTAAATATATCGATCAGTTTTTTGAAAAGCTTCAAAATGATATTGCTTCTATTCTAACCAGTAGCTAAAAGAACCCTGAAATCGATTTCGGAACAAACTAAATCGCAAAAAATAATCTGGTTTAGTTTCGAAATTTAGTTTAGTGGCCTTTGTTTTGCAGTGAGATAATACCAACTAGACGCGTAGTTTCCAAATACGATTATTTATGTTCCGAATACGATATATAAGATTTATACGATATATAAGATTTATACGATATAAAAGATTTAATGTGGTGTTGCGAATTTGGTCGGTGAGTTTAATCTTTAAGATACTACGCTCCATCGCTCTTTGGCAAACCTTGAGTTTGGACTTCTGAGCCTCTGTCAAAGACCAAGTCTGGGCGCCATAGGTTAGGATAGGCAGGATACACATGTCGACGAGCTTACGCTTTAGTGAAATAGGAAGGTCGCCCTTCATTAGCGCCTTCATGGACCAGTAGCTCTTCCAAGCATTTTCGACTCGACGCGTCGACAACAGACAGGACAAAGAGATCGACCGTCGCGACGGTCGATCTCTTTGTCCTGTCTGTTGTGGAAGGAAACTAGCTGGCCCAGGTAAATATATTCGTCGACATAGTGTATTTCCTGCTCATCGACCTTATAGTTAGTGGCATTGGTCATGACTTTAGTCTTTGACTGATTCATCGTCAGTCCAACCTCAAGGCTTGCGGTGCTTAGTTCTTAGAGCATTTGTTGCAGTCGATATGCTGTAGATGCAAAAAATCGCCGATGTTGGCGGCAAGTCTGCGAGGCTAAAGTGGGACTGGGCGGGTCACACTTATAGGATGCCTCCAGACAGATGGGCTAAGATCGTCACACAGTGGGTGCCTGAAGACGGGCGTCGCCACCGAGGCAGGCCTAAGAAACGCTGGCGTGACGATTTAGACTCGTTCCTGACCGACTGGACGGAAAAGGCACAGTATAAGGAGGTGTGGAAGGAAATGGGGGAGGCCTTTGCTCAGCAGTGGGACTGAACAGGCTAAACAACAATTATAAGATTTTATTCCAGATGAAACACCAGGAATCAAATCTTATTTGAACAAAAATACACAGCCTGTATTACGGTACAGTCGGCCTCAAAAAGATGTACCTATACATCGATCATTTTTGTCGTTGTATAAAACTTTTATGACTAACTGTACGATAGTACACGCCTGCTTATGAACATAGAAAGACATTATAAGATAGATATATCACATACCAGAAGCTCTAGGATCGAGCGACTTGATGACGTCCTTGGCCTTTTCGAGACACTTCTTGTACTTGTCCTCGGTGGCGAGTAGTTCTGCGTCTCTGGCCGCGATCGCTTCCTGTAGCTTAGTGGCGCGCCGCCGTTCTTCTGCTAAGGCTGCTTGTAACTCTTCTACTTGCAACGCTGGATAGATAAGTTCAATGAGTTTTCCAAATAATAATAGCCTCCCCAACCGTTTTCGGTCACGGTGGCCAGTCTCAATGGAGATTAGCCAGGTACGCAGGAGATATTATAGTGCACAAGTGTTGCGTAAACACAGGTGCACTCTCTGTTCCTTTACTCTCATAGTCCGATGGGACGGCAATCCGACACGACCGGGAAGAGTTCAGGCGCAGGACCAACGGCTTTACGTGCTTTCCGAGGCACGGGGGTATTAAACCGCCAACTTCCAAACTCCGGACTGTTACTAAGAAATTCCTAATGGAAAACCCAATAACACTTTGTCCGACACACGACACCAACGGGGCAGTCAAATAAAAGTACATTGAATGAGTTTTTCGACAGAACAGTGCTCAGCAGTATCAAGAAAGATGAGTTTTTTTTTTTTTGTAGATTTCGGTTTTAATCGCGAACATGTCAAAGAATTACTTACAATATGTGTGACCGACTAGAAAAATAATGAGAACCAAAGCTGTCAAATCAATGGTATTGAACCCTTCGCATCTAGCGTTGACGTTCGTCATAAGGTGAGTAGACTAGAGCATTTACTTGTAACAGAACATCGAGCATTCGCCGTTTTTAAATTTTATCGAACTGCACACGCTCTCAAAAGTAACACTAACGCAGCTTGTACATGAACTATATCCAGATGCGAAGGCAGTGTTCCGATGCCTAAAATGGAACATCATCAGAAAACACCAGTGTCTGTTTCTTGGCTTAAGCGTTTGTTAGTAGAAAGCTTCTTCGCGAGAAACTAACTGTTTGCGTTTAACCTTTTCGCCGCCAACGTACACATAACGCAATGCCGCGCCCAGCGCCAAGCTATAAATGTATAACTAAATATACAGTAAACAGTAGTGATGGGGATATCGTCATATCGATGAATAAGATTTGTACGCGTAAAGTTAAGATTTAAAGTTGATTTTACGAATATAAATAAAAACTGATGAAATATTTCCAGATTTGTTTTATTTCACAGTATCCTTAATAAGAAAAAACAGTATAAATTATGAGTATCAAAGAAACTAATACATAACTCAATTAGAACTATAAGGAATGGGGTACATCTCTATTTGTTTCATGATCTCATTCTTTAACTTCATATCAAGTTATTGGCACTGAGGGCAAGTTGAATTCGATTCTGATCAGGGATGGGGTCAATGGTCTTTCTTTCTTCTATTTTTGTTTATTCCTGTGTTTTTTTAATAACTTCAGTCAACGTTTTTTACCGTAGGTATCTAAGTGGCAGAATTTTTAATTGTTTTTAGATGATTTTTATACGAATTGCAATTAGGTTTCCTTTTTTTTCTTTGAAAAGAATTTCTAAAAAAGTTAAAATTACAGTGCTTTCATACACTGTATTTACCATAATAGTGTATAGAGTACAAAAACAGTACCTAAATCTACTGTAATTACAGTGCATCTGGAGATACAGGGCTCACCGAACATTTTACACACTTATTGAATTCCTACTCTTTGATGAATAAACATTATTATTATCATCCAGTTAGACATAGGTATGTACCTCAGAATTATATTCTGGTTCAATGTTCTCCACAAAATACTCCGAGTCCGATTCCACACCTTGCAAAATTTTAAGAAGTTCGTCCGAATCAAGTTCTTCACTCATTTTTCTATTTGTTATCAAGTGAAAGAAAGAAAGATGCGTGCGCGCGAATTCGATTTTGTGCTGCACTATGCCAAAGTGACCTTGACAGCCGCACGCCTATGACGTCACTGACCAACTTCTATAGTAGTTCGTGGCACTCGGTGGCGCACAGGGGCATAGACGACCAATTGTTTTGTAGAGATGGGAAAATAACTATCGACAAGAATTGGTAACAACTTTATAATTACGTATCGGCATCTACGATGAAGGTCGAAATTCATCTACTATCCTTTGTAATGAAGTAGATAACTAAGTTCATATTTTATTGACCTCAAATTGTTTTCGATATTCGTAACTTTCTGTATTTATAAATATTTCAATGGTGAAATCAACCTTTCACGGCACATCACTGGCCAACTTGATATGAAGTGATTGGCGTTCTGAGGAAAGTAACAAAATTCGGAGTTTCTGTTTTTGCCGATTTTAGGACAAACTAGGGCTTATTTTGTGTAGAAAAATAAAAAACAGGGTAGTAGACAGTGCTATCTTACATAATAAAATGAAACAAAGCTTTTAATCAAAGTAAATTTATTTTAATAAGATAGTTAAAATGAACAACTTCTATAGAAGTTGTGGCGCTGGTGGCACGAAAATCCCGAACTTCTATAGAAGTGCTTGGCGGTGAAAAGGTAACCTTTTGACCGCAACACGTCAAAAAATCAAAAACGTGCCCTCGGTGTCAAAGTCTGTCATGTAGTCGAACCGTGGCGTGCTGGGCACGTTTTGATTTGTCATCTATGACACATGACTGTGGCGGTCAAAAGGACAATTATTATTGATTAGGATTCAAAGAACATGCTTTTTTTTTTTGGTTGGTCTTAGCATTATGCTGAGCTTCGAACTTGTTCTTTTTTTAGGAAAGGGTAAAAACGGGACCCTATTACTAAGACTTCGCTATCTGTCCGTCCGTCTGTCCGTCCGTCTGTCTGTCACCAGGCTGTATCTCAAGAACCGCGACAGCTAGACAGTTGAAATGTTCACAAATTATGTATTTCTGTTGCCGCTTTTACAACAAAATACTAAAAACAAAATAAACTAAATATTTAAGGGGGGCTCCCATACAACAAACGTGTTGTTTTCGGTGTTTTTGCCTTGTGGTACGGAAACCTTCGTGTGCGAGTCCGACCCGCACTTGGCTAGTTTTTGTGTTTGTGTTCTTTCTCTGTGAAAAGTTTGCTATGTTTGTTTGTTTGTTTTGTTTGTTTGCCGTTTGTTTCATGTTTGTTTGCGTTTGTTTGTTAACCGTCCATTTTTTTATAGGAGAAACTGTTAAAAGCTAAATAATAGTAATCTGTAGACTTACATTTCCTCTGGCTATCCTCTATAGCAGACGCTAGTCGTGGATGCGGCGCTTCGAGCGTGGCTTCCAACTGCATGATACGTTGATTCGCTTCCCGGTTGATCGCTCGCTGTTTCTCTAGCCGCGCCACGTAATCCTCTAAGAGAGCCTGAATGAGTGATACTTCTTGTAAATGATGTTGCGTTAAATATACAGACGGCAATCCACCTAAGGCTATGTTAGGATCCAGCAAATATGCTTTTGAAAAAAATCTATAATTAATTATTATTTGGCCTTGCCATTTAACGCTAAATAAATGAGATCGGTCTGTGTGGTGCCGGACTTAAAGAATACCACCACCCATTACTTCCCGTGGGTGTCGTAAAAGGCGACTAAGGATCGTACCGGAGAATGGGCAGCAGCGTTCTTTATGTATTCCACCATCATACCATACTGCGATCGCCAACCCGCCTGCCAAGCGTGGCGATTATGGCAAACCCTCCCAAAATTGGGGGAGGCCTATGTCCAGCAGTGGACGTCTATCGGCTGAAACGACGAAATGAGATCGAACGTAAGACAAATCACTTGTCAAAATCATTTGTCTTTTCTTGGCGGGGTGACCTTATTCGCCGGATAAGGTAAAGTGAAATGTAACACTCGCTGAAACAAACTCGCCTAGTTGTTATGTTATAATTTCAATTTGGATGGCTCATATCTGCTTGGCGCTGCCAATCTGAACAGTTAATGCGCCTCTGATGCGAAAGTGCCCCGCATAGCTTTCAGTGTGGAAAGCCTGTATGTTGCCTTTTCTGAACGATCCGACATAAACACGTCTTGGAACTTATAATAACAGTATATATTATTTTTACCTCTCAGGCTAAATTTTCTAAGAATATCTTAACCCTTTGGGATTACAACCGGTCGGTTCTGTAAAAATCTCACCGTGAAAACTTAGATGAAGTGAGTTTGTTTTTGTTAGGAATTGACACTATTGACAGCTCACTCCACGCTCACTTCACCTAAGTTTTCACGGTGAGATTTTTACAGAATAGCACCGCAGGCGTCGTGTTATGTTGTGCGTGTATTCTAGCATAGTTTTGTGACAGACAAAAATAAAACGAGCTAGCAAAACCTTTTTTGGTCTGGAAACCCACCTGTACAGATGCCTGGTCCGCCTGCGCTCCTTGGTTCTGTCGTAGCAGCTTGTTCTCGTGTTCCAGCCGAATTAACTGCTCCTTCAGATCGTTAGGAATCAGCTCCCGGGACACGTTGTCTTCATTGGCACCTAGAATTTAAATAAAGAATTTTAAAAGGCTTATTTCTTGCCTCATACACGATTTTTCTTAGTTTCACATTTATAGTCTTAAAACACTGCGGGATATGCGACGAGAAGATTTGACGAAGTTTTCCAAATGCTGCCCAACCCAACTGGATCCTTCTGTCGGCCTCTTTCTCAAAGTTGTGTCTACCGAGCTGGATGACTTACCCTAGTTAGACATAATTCTTCACAACTTCGAGAAGAGACCCTTCAATGTGGAGTGGACTCGGCAAGACGTGCGAATTGTACATGACTTTTGTTTCGTCCAAATTCATGTCAAGCCGTGTAACTATAGGGCAGATTTATTGCAAAGGCTTTTTTCTACCGGCTATGGCCAGTAGTGGACGGCACTGTCTATACCGAAGATCGCTATTTAATAGCGATTTTTTCACGAAATAACGAATGCAACGTTGAAATACGACACTTTACATATACCTATGGGTTCGAAAATACTATGTTCCTAATAATATAAAATTTCATTCAAAAATAAAGGAGAAAATCGGCTTTGAATAAAGCCAAGTGTATACATACTTATGCTCGTGACTGTACAGCCCGTCTACGTAAGCGTTCACAAATACAAGAAAGCGGTTTAGTGCAATGAAGTTACAAGATATTTTGCAGGGAGTTTTCCGGTCATAAAGTTAGGGGGGTGTTGATGCCGAAAATGCGGTCAAAATCTTTTCGTATTGAGCCAAAGATGGCAGTCATAAAATTAAATGAAATATTACATACTTTTTTGACATGGGTAAGTAACCTCTTTATTATTTGACATTATATACACACAAATCTAATTTTTCACCTCTTTATTAGTGGTTGTAATGGGAATCATATCAATTGGTTTTAGTAGGTTTTTATATTTTATTTTTTACTTATCCTTTTGATCGATTCTTATTTTGTAAATGTGAGGACTTTGTAGGCCTTGTAGATTTTAGATCTGTAGACCATTTTTTATTTTATCAAGTACCTGGTACCTACTTGTTGACAGGCCTACGCTGTCCTCCCATACCTACTGTAATTTGAAAACATTGTAAAATGCAATTATTTTTAAAAAGAGTAACCGTGGAGTTTCTTACCGGTTCTTGTCCATAGGAAACGACCAATTGGAACCGTGCACCTAGCTTCTGACGTTTCATAAGTGCCCATGTAGGTTTATGTGAAACTAGCTTTTGCCCGCGGCTTCGCTCGCGTTAAGTATTATTAAAAAAAAACTAATACATTTACATCCTCCATCATCCCTTATTTTATCCCCATGGGGGTTGAATTTATCAAAATCTTTTCTCAGGGGATGGCTACGTCATAGTAGCTATATGCATGCGAAGTCTCAGCCCGATCGGTTTAAAACTGACAAAGTTTCATACAAACTTTCACCCCCTATTTTATCCCCTTGGGGGTAGAATTTATGAAAATTCTTTCTTAGCGGATGCCTACGTCATAACATCTACCTGCATGCCAAATTTCAGCCCGATCCCTCCAGTGGTTTGGGCTGTGCGTTGATAGATCACTACGTCAGTCAGTCACCTTTGAGTTTTATATATTTATATAGATAGATAATGAAAAAGTTACCGGCAGTGATGGTGGAGCATCGTAGTTCGTCCACGGTGTCCCGCAGCGTGTCACGCTCGTGTAGCAGCGCGTCACGCTCGCGTTGCGCGGACGCGGCGCGACTGCTTAGCTTCTTATTCTCTATTTCCAGCTTATCTGCTTTCGTTATCTCGCCGTCTAGTTTCTCGTTGAGATCCATAACCTGGAATATATCGTAACAACACAATTTTAAAATATATTTAGTCACGGCGCTTGGATTGAGTAATCGCTCCTTTTATAGCAGTCTTTAAGCTGTAATAATAACAAACAGTAGGCCTATAAAAACCCTAACCATACTTAGAACTTTGTCAAACAAGATGCCAATGGCGTAGTTAAAAATGACACGACTATGACGATTCGCTGTTAATCTATTGTTATATTATTTATTATTATTATTCCAAGTGCAATTTATAGATGTCCGAATACCAGCACTGCGCGCGCTGCAGTATTGAAATATCGCAGCATCATGCAATTTCGTTAACTAGCCTTTTTAACCACGCACAGGTTTTTATTATTATTTTATATGTTAAATTTGCTAGTTTTAAATGAACCTTTTTTTACTGTTTGTATTTCCTGTTCGTGCCCAAAATAAAATGTTTTCTCTCTTTCTTTCTTATTATGAATTGTTGAAGTCATAACCGTTCCGTTGCAAAAAAAAGGATGGCGCTATACGTCGTGTATAGCTCCATCTTTCACTAACACAGGAACAGTGAGGGCTATAACACGTCATAATACAACCAGCGGTGCTATTCTGTAAAAATCTCACCGTGAAAACTTAGGTGAAGTGAGCGTAAAGTGAGCGTGAAGTGAGCTGTCAATAGTGTAAATTCCTAGCAAAAACAAACTCACTTCACCTAAGTTTTCCCGGTGAGATTTTTACAGAATCAACCGGCTGAGTAGTAATCCACTGACCTGTTTCTTATAAATATCAAGCTGCGCTCGTATCGCGTTGGCCTTAGCAGCCGCCTGCTCTTGTTCGATGGCTCGCTGCACATGTTCGGTGTTGGCTCTCTCCAGCAGCTTTACTTGCCGCCTTAGATCCACGTGTTCTTCCATCCTTTTCTTATATGACGCCACTGTGGCTTCTAAAGCGGCCGCTTTCGCTGCCGTTTCTCGTAACGCGTCTAGTTCGTCTTTTAATGCTATGTTTTCGGAGGCAGCCATCTGGAATGAAATAATAGTAATAGTATTAATAGTAGAAATAATAGTAATAATAATAGTATTGTTAACATCTTGCTTGGAATCATCCACTGCTAACTAACATAGATACCGTTTACGCTTATGGCAAGCGTAGACGCATTGGTCACCGGCTCACAATGCTGGGCCCTCAGACTAAATAAAAAACCTAGACAGCGGGCTGTCAACAGTAAAGTGAGGCCGGTTTCGTAAACATGTGTGCACATAGTGAGGTGTAGTTTGATTGTAAATGTGTGCGTGTGAGCGTGTATGCACAGACTCTTGATTTTTTATTTGGTCTGAGGCTGGGACTGTCTAAAAAATATATAACTTTCTCCTCTCAGTGGTGAACCCTACAACAGGATAAAACTCTAAAGGCGCGATTCCACCAGTGTGCGGCACTGTGCGGCACAGTGTACGACACAAATGTTTATTCTGATCGACTCACTCAAGCAAACAATAACAAATTGTGCGCGAACATTAGAAAAGTTCGCGCACATCTGCATACTTTTGTGCGTGCACACATGCAAGTAGTGGGCTCGCGTCGACGCGTACACACTTGTTGTTCGCGAACTCAGTCTTGCTTCCGCTACTGGAGTGAAAACATTAATTTGTCCTGCTTCATCGTGTTCGCGCACAAGTGTGCTACACTGTGCGCGTAAAAAAGTTACGCACAGCTCTGCGGGTGGAAACAGAGACTATCGGATTTGCAGCTCAGTAAGTGCACTGTTGGAGTTCTGCACAAAATGTTTGTGAACAAATGTGCTGCACACTATTTTGGTGGAATCGTACCTTATCAGTTGAATAACATATCAACTCTGTAGGCACAATAAATAATAAAATTAAAAAAATATTATAATTTTAAAAAAGTTCAGTCTGATCTCAGTTTAAATCTGGTAAAAATCCCTCTATTTTCCCGGCATTTTTGACAAGTTTTTGACATTGATTGTCACTGAGATGAGATTGCGACTATAGTCGGACTTTTAATTAGCTGCAGTAAAATGACAGCTCATGTTTTACTTAAATGACTGAAATTGGCGTCTTTTTGTTTTTTCGCGGCCATCAACCAAATCTTGTTTTTTTTCTAGTACAGAATAGTGTAACAAACGAAACTTATTTGACATGCATACCTCTAAACTCAGTCCAAAATGAGTTATTAAGAAGTGTCATTTTACTGCAGCTAATTAAAAGTCGGACGATAGATTATGAACGTTTTTAATCATGGGAATTGTTCTGAGGTAACGAATGAGGACGCCCTTGTCTTTATTTTGTTCTATATTCTGAATACTTGTATTACCCAGTATTACCCAGTAATTGGGTTGTGGAGATCAGATAGGCAGTCGCTCCATGTAAAATACTGGTATTCAGCTGCATCCGGTTTGACTGGAAGCCCACCCCAACATGGTTGGGAAAAGACTAGGCAGATGATGATGATTCTGAATACTTGTAGAGCTGGTTTGTTTTATAAAGAGTCCAACACGAAGAGGGCGCTATTACTTTCCAGACGTTTAGGATTTCTTATCATTACGAAATAAATGAAAAGATTGATATTTAGATTAAGATTTATATTTTATCATTTTCAAAACTGTCGGGTGAACTTTCAAATCATAGACTGATCGTTAAGGGAAAAAAAACAATACTGTATTTATTTATCTTTCTTATACCTCCTGTATAAGCTATTCCTATAAAGTATAAAGCATAGCCCTCCTTTCGTTTCTGCCAATCTCCACGGTTTCGCATGGAATTTTAAACAAATTACATAGCAAATGCAACATTTTAAGGCTCAGTTTATGTAACAGCGACGCATGCCCATTCTACAACGTCACGCTGCATGATCATTAGCATGAATTTAATAATTAATTATGTCATTTAATTTAAGGCTCATTATCAGTCTACCTCACGGTAGTTAGTTAGCAAGAGGCTAGGATAATGGTGTTAATTTGTGAGAAGCCGTCTGGCATCTGGCGCAATTATTTAGAAGTATCGAACCTCTTTAAGGCGAAAGCGCCAGGGTAGTCCGCGAAATTCATTTTTTTTACGTTTTTGGCAATTTGCTGGTCATTATTAAGTTGTACGTTGATTAAATATGATTCGCGGCCGTAACAAATATGTATTTACAGAATTATAATCATTAAAGTCATCAATACAACTCTCTAAGACCAAGACTGCAAAAAAAGGTAAGAAAATTTGAATTTCGCGGGCTACCTTAGCGAAATTCAAATTTTCTTAAATTGCAATTTTCAGGTTAGTGTCAGATTGTATCTTCATCAAAATATGATTCGCTTTAAGTTGAAAAGTTGTTAAGTGACGTTTAAACGTCAAAAATGTATGCAGCTACAACTATAACTTTTACTTTTATTATAACTTTAAGCAACGTTTATGATGTCCGTTTCAACCGCGCGGCCACCCCATAATATTTGATGAAACTTTGCCAGGAATTAGTGCTAATTTGTTACTTTACACACCTCTTTTCCTGAATTTGTTACAAAAAAAACTAAAACGCTATGACAAAGAATAGTTGGCCGCTAGAACCGCCACTTGCCGTAGTCATCTCTCGTGATTACACAGAAACTATATAATGCAGATAGACGAATGATGCATCAAAAGAAAGGTCTTAATTTGTTACATTTGTTACAAAAATAAAAAACTTCAAAACGTAAATAAACAAAAAGTTATGCAATATTTAGTTTTCAGGTTACGAGTAGGTAGGTATATCACCATAAATATCAAATTAATAGAGGCTATTGTGTATGGACAATTAGTTACTAATTTGTTACAGCGAATAAACAGAAAAAAATACTAGAAAGTAGGTTCAATAATTTGTTAGAGTCGATTTTAGTTGGCCGCTCGGACGGCAATATGCCTAAAATACAATGGCGTTTATCTCGTTATTAAAAGTAGGTTTAAGCTTATTTAAAGGACTAGTCGACGGGTAACGTGACCTAGTTTGGATAAATATGGCGAATATAACTGCAGCATTCATATTTTAGAAGATATTTACAAAAAAACAGTAGTATGAAACCGTATGAGAGTAGGGTGACCATGAATTTTCACAATGAAGTGAGACTGAATAGTGATTATTGGAATGTTCGATATTCATATCTTATTTTTTTAGGGCGAGTGCTTATACAGGGTTAGTTTTCAAAGACCAGCCAAAGGACTTTGTTCACTTTCGGCTTCGCTTGAACACGACGCTCGAAAAGAAACAAATTAATCAAAAATCATTTGTGTTTGGTTTAGTGTTTGCACAGTTATTTGGATTATTTAAAGAAATTATGACGATGGATGCAAACGTACCACTTGTGGAGCGACCTACTGCCTTATAACAGATTCCACTTCCACAAGATCGAGAGTATGCCTTCTCCTTTGCGTGATATCAGTACCACAATTCGCACATCGGAGCTGTATCACAGTTTCCACCACAGGCAGGAGTTGAAGCGAAACTGCCTCGTTCGTATCCGTACGATTCAGTTCAGCGAGTTCGAAGGGGGTATCAGTGTCCATTTTCAAAACCAAAACAATACTTGAAAAATTATCACAGCAAAACGAAAAAAACAGTATTCACGTTGCCAAGAAATAGTGAATGACAAGTGACTTGAATTGACAAGACAACTGACATTGAAATAAATCTTTTTTTTTTAAATAATCGATTTCTTAATTGATTATTTAAAAAAAAATCGAATTTAATTGACTAACTTCGATACTTGTAAATACTTTTGCTTTCCAGATAAAAACTAAGGACAAAACATGTTCGAAATAATGTAAGTGATTACAAATAACAGCTCTAATTGACTGTAAACTCTTGCCTCTTAAATGAATGAGGAACTTCAAAAATAACAATTAGAATCGATTTGTAAATAATTATTTTAAAATAAACGATTAATTGTTGGCATCACTATGAACTAATGAAGATCGAGTACTGTCAATATGGGGAAGAATAAAACAATTTCAGTTCTTATTAAATACACTATACGTGGGGGCAAGTTGATACAAAAGTATAGAATAAATAAGCGTTTAAAAACTAAACATGATTTTTGATTAATTTGTTTCTTTTCGAGCACCGTGTTCACGCGAAGCCGAAAGTGAACAAAGTCCTTTGGCTGGTCTTTGAAAACTAACCCTGTATAAGCACTCGCCCTAAAAAAATAAGATATGAATATCGAACATTCCAATAATCACTACTCAGTCACACTTCATTGTAAAAATTCATGGTCACCCTACTCTCATACGGTTTCATACTACTGTTTTTTGTAAATATCTTCTAAAATATGAATGCTGCAGTAATATTCGCCATATTTATCCAAACGAGGTTACGTTACCCGTCGATTAGTACTCTAACTAAGCTTAAACCTACTTTTAATAACGAGATAAACGCCATTGTATTTTAGGCATATTGCCGTCCGAGCGGCCAACTAAAATCAACTCTAACAAATTATTGAACCTACTTTCTAGTATTTTTTTCTGTTCATTCGCTGTAACAAATTAGTAACTAATTGTCCATACACATTAGCCTCTATTAATTTGATATTTATGGTGATATACCTACCTACTCGTAACCTGAAAACTAAATATTGTATAACTTTTTGTTTATTTACGTTTTGAAGTTTTTTATTTTTGTAACAAATTGAACAAATTAAGACCTTTCTTTTGATGCATCATTCGTCTATCTGCATTATAGTATAGTTTCTGTGTAATCACGAGCGATGACTACGGCAAGTGGCGGTTCTAGCGCCCAACTATTCTTTGTCATAGCGTCTTAGTTTTTTTTGTAACAAATTCACGAAAAGAGGTGTGTAAAGTAACAAATTAGCACTAATTCCTGGCAAAGTTTCATCAAATATTATCAGGTGGCCGCGCGGTTGAAACGGACATCGTTTATGAATAAAGGGGAAAGTTACTAACTCCCGCAACTATTATCATGGGAATTCGGATCACAACCAACACCTCATAAATCAATTGGTACTACTTCTTGAATGGTACTATGATTTCCTTTTTACGTAAGTCGTAAATAATACAGTTAACACGTGTAATTAACACGCACTATTACCCAAAGCGCCAAGGTCTTCAGCAGTGCAAACATTCTTCGCATTTTCAATACTTAGGTAATTTATTAGACTTAGTTGATAATGGCGCCTATTCTGTTGTTCACAAACTAAACTAAATTTAAGTTCATGCATCTTTTTCTTTCTATTTCACTAAGAAAAGGACAGAAGATAAATATTAGTTTAGTGCTGTCAAATTAAGATACTCCATAGACAACTTTAGACGAGATTAAAAAATTGGCTATTAAAAATTCGTCAATTTACGTCAGGCGCTGACTAATTTGACAGAACTAAACTAATATTTATCTTCTGTCCTTTTCTTAATGAAATAGAAAGAAAAAGATGCCTAAACTTAAATTTAGTTTAGTTTGTGAACAACAGAATCGGCGCCAGTGACTGAGAATGTGGTATTGGTATAAAAGGTGTAACAGCTAAAGTTATCTCGGAATTATCTTCATATGAAGCTTACAAGAAGCAAGTATTGCTTTAATGGGGATAAAATGAATATTGGACTGTTTGAAATAGGCGTAGTACATCGCTGTTCTGTTTTAAGAGACTGTCATCCCTCATACGCCGCGGGGTCCGTAAAAGCGAGAGGTCGCGTCGTGTCGCTGTCGCGCCGTGTCGTGTCGTGTTGATCACTTTGGTGAGTTGGCGATGTTATCAATATTTTTCTAAATGTGACATTCTTAACTCAAATCTAGTTTGGAATCAACTTGACTATTTACTATATCATTAAAACACTCCCTAGACACGATTTTTTTCTACATAATCCAGACAGTAACAAACCTGCAGCTCCTCATTCCTAAGCTTCAACAACGCCAACTCCCGCTCCAACGCATCAGCTCTTGCGTGTTGATCATCACGTTGCAGCTCAACCTTGTCCAATTCATCCTTCAACACATCGAGTTGTGCGCGCATTGTCGTATAGCGCAACGTGCCCGCATGCGCAGGCCCGAGGGATGCGCCCGCGTCGTCTAACTCCGCATCTGCCGACTCCATTGCGGCTTCCCGCGCCGCTGTCAATCGAGCCACCTCACTCAGCAACGTCATCTTCTCTTCTTGGAGAATTTTCACCTGGAATTTTGATGATTCGATTATAAAATGATTAGTTTTCGATTAGATTTTCTTCGACTTGAGACACGGTTGGGTTTGAAGACACGAGTGTAAATGACGAGATATTAATTTAAAATGCAACTATTATGTTTCTTCGGTTTTTGTGTATGATGTCATAAGTGCTTAGTTATGAAGTGTCTTCCTTCCTACTCTTAGTTTAAAACGCAACGTCTCTCTACTCTGTCTGTCTGTCCGTTAATGCGCGTATAACTCGAGAATCATTCATCAGCTTTTTTTTTAATTCACTAATTTGTGTTCTGGACAGGTTTTTAAATAAATTGATAAAGTTCGCAAATTTAGCCAGGTTCAGTTATAAGTGTATTCTATTTGTTACCTAACTAAAAGATGCAGATTTTACCATAAACGTAGAAAACACGGCGGACAAACACTTGTAAGTAAATGGTATACACCATAAATATGTCACGTGGTAATTTGGAAACACTATTGAAATTGTAAAGTGGTATCTCTCGCAGATGAGATCTCTTACAATGTAAAACCTTAATCCATGATCCGTCCATAAAGCACCCAAAGGATGCGTAATTAATTAGAGTGTTTGCAAATAATTAAGTAAGTATGTATTTATATTAATTAACAAATAGAAATCGCGGAGAAAACAGAATTCACAACAACGTTAATAATAAAGTTTCACGTTTTAACAATATTATGTATCATCAGATTACAAATAAACAAACTCAAATGCGTGAAATAAATTACAGTTTCATAACGCTCAAGCTTGGTGTAAAACGGGTCGTAAACCAACATAATTACGGTAATTAAATAATAATTATAATATAAGTAAACAAACCTGCGTGTCGAGTTCATGGCACCTCTGTGCGAGGGCTTCTCTCATGTCCGCATCGGACAGCTGCGGCGGCGGCGCTTCCAAGTGCACACTGCCACGATTCACACCCAGCGTTAGCGTCTGCAGTTCCTAACACAAAATAATAACATTCTAAACAAACCACTCGTATAGTTTCACACTACTTTTACTTTCAGGTAAACATAAACACCGCTGGTGCCAGCGGCGCCACATTCTGCAACTGACAGACAAGTAAACTATTGTCGTATCCACCACCAACAATATCGTGATCCAAGGACATTAAAAATGAGCGAAGCTAAAATTGAATTTTTTTGCCGCTTCAAGTAACGAGCATGCAAGCTTGAAAAGTGAAGCAACAATGTATGCTTACTAAACTCTTGCGAAGATGTAGATTACGTTATAAGTGCGCTCGTATAATAATGTAGGTAACACATTATAGTTCAATGCATGCAAAGGCGGTCGACTGAACTAAATTACACATTACATAAGAAAACGTTGGACTAATTGGTTACGCATGGATAAGATGGTAAAGTGTTTAAGATTTATTTTATTAGTCATAACGACCCGAATCGGTGCTTTTCACCTTTTTTGTAGCAACATAATGTTGTAATTCAATGTTACATAAGTAAGGATTATGAATTATTAACGGCTCACTGAGCCTAGAAAGTAATGATATAGATCATCTATACTTTCTAGATAAACCAATTATTTAGACATTGCTAAAACTTTACATTTAGTGATGTATAATTTAATTGGTCAATAATTAAATTATATATCACTAAATGTAAAGTTTCAAGAGAAATCAATAGTATAAAGTTACGTTAGAAAGAAATAAATATGGCATTCAAAAACCACTTACGTGAGAGTAATTGTATTCGCGAAGTAATTGTGATCGTATAATTAGATTGCAAATTTGAGTACAAGGTCAACTGTAATGTACATTAACATTATCCTGAACTTTATAGTTTTGAACTACTAAAATAGGTACCTATATTATATTTAAAGCGTACAAAAAATATTTTAAGCAATAGCAATACTGACAGTTATATTACTTACATATAGGTGTGTTGCCAGACATAAAAAATATAAATAAAATTATGTGAAAAAAATTAAAGCAGTACATATTTGAGCACATTTAATTTCAGGGTGTGGTGGTAGTAAACATAATTAAACTAAACAACTCTTAAAAAACCCACAACTAACACCATACGAAAAGTAAAGGTTTTTTTATCTGTGTCATCTTTTAAATAGACACCGACAGGCAATACCGATACCAAAGCCAAGCCAGAATATTTTGATACCGCCTTTTCTTTTAAGGTCTAAGCTCTCGTGTCTCGTGTCTCGTGTGTGGGACCATCCAATGGCATGACGCCAAATAGATCGTACTGCATGGCTCATATGCGCTACTTGCTTCTAACATGTAAACCAAATTAGATGAAGGGAAATTAAAAGTATTTCTTTCTTGAATCTGGCGCAAGTTCTAAGACTGAAGTAAATACTGTATATTTTTCCACCCCGTTTATTTGTATTAATTTTCTTCAAATTCTATGCTAATTAAAGAAACTGATAATACATTTTTTAACATCTAGAGACTAAAAAAGCTTGCTGTTACAAAGCTATCTGTTGCTACTATTAAAACATTGACACAACTAAAAAAATTTTAAAGATATATACTAGTATACAAATCCTAAAAGCTGTGGAAAGTAAACGCAACAGCGAATTGTAGCTCTGCTGAGTTTTCTAACATATAATATAAAACGGTAACTTTCCCAGGTACACAATTTCTACAGTCCCTAAGGATTTATAATAAGTTTGTCATCTGAATACAAATGAGTGACTTTATATCGTACCTGTATCGCTTGCATTATCGATCTCTGACAAGACAGCTCCATTTCCATTATTCTTGTGATGTACTCCTCTTTTTTTACACAATTGACTGCACAACCTATTTCCAAAAGTGTTGGTTTAGATATGGTATCAAAAGTTAAATTAAATTCAAATTTAGTCTTGAGAGACAGAAAACAGAAGTGAATAACGTGGTTTACTTTTTATGAACTACACCTTTTTCCCCATGAGGTAAGGCAGAAACGGAGGGGTTGCTACACACTTATTCGGGACGGCATAATTCGGCAAAGCTGGGCGCAGCAATTTGAAATACCGGTATTTTTGGGAACCGCTACCATTAGCCTTGGTGTGATACCGGTTCCAGAGTGATATCTGTACTATAATAGTATGGTACCGGTACCACATGTAGTACAGTCCCGAGCAAAAGTAAGTATACACTTGGCTTTGTTCCAAGGCGATTTTGTCCTTTATTTTTGAATAAAATTTTATATTAGTAGGAACATAGTATTTTCGAACCCATAGGTATAATATACCTATGGGTTCGAAAATACTATAATATACCTATGGGTTCGAAAAAACTTTACATATTATGTAAAGTGTCGTATTTCTACGTTGCATTCGTTATTTCTTGAAAAAATGGCAATTTAAAGTTGCCAAGTGTCGACATATTGGTGGTTGTGACTGTACCTGTACTATTGGTATTTCTAATCAGTATTGGTACTGTACCGGTACCAAAACTAGTCCCAAACAAATATTTCCGTAAGTTAGAGTGAGAAAACAGATATAGTAATAAAGGATAAGCAGTTTGTGATATTGCATTGGCATTGGCAATAGAAAAATAACTTTAAGGTTGCCAACCATACGAGGTTCCTGGTACAAATATGTGATGTGTGGTACACGCTGAGTACCCGAATTTGGTACCGGCACTTGTTAGGTGGAGTACCGGTACCCATCAGGAATCGGTACCCAGGTACTGAAATGGAAAAAAACCGCTAAGTGTCCGGGTCCTTGCCCTACCTGGGCAGCAAAATTGAGAATATACATTTTTCTGGCTCAGCTGTGCCGGATTGTGCCACATCATGCCGACCCGAACAAGTGTATTGCATGCATAACGTCATCTGCTATGTGGCTTAGTTTAGCTTATTTCCTCTTAGTCATCTTTAAAAATAGACCCAACATTTTTTTGCCAGGAATTGCTACTTATTTTTTTTATGGATTTTTTATCTACAGACTGTAGAAAGTTTAAAAATAGAAAATCTATCATTCAATTACATTAGAAAAAAAACTAGCTACTATGTAGGTATAAAAATTATAACCAGAGATTTAAAAAGGAAATAGTTTGTAATATTATCATCTCTATTAATTCGTTTGAATAAAAACATGCCTAAAGAATCTATTTTCAGCCAGCACCAAAATAAACTTACTCAATACAAGTTGAAGCAGTCGCCCCAAGTCTGAGGCATCGGCAGTCTCAGCTATATTTACTACATCTGGCCTCGAAAACTCTTGTAAACTTAAATTTAGAATATCCTGATGATAATCTGCAACAAGCATTGTTTTTTTTTTAACAATAGCAGTGATAGTTTTAATTATAGCTATTTCACAATAGTAATATATAGAAGTATATTAATGTTATGACATCACAATAATTCTATTATCTCTCCAGCTGATTATATTTTTAATATTATTATAGGTAAGCAGATAAAATGTGATGCTTCCAAACACTACTTATTGAGTCGTCGTTCAGCCGATAGACGTCCACTGCTGGACATAGGCCTGCTTTGGGAGAGTTTGCCATAATCGCCACGCTTGGCAGGCGGGTTGGCGATCGCAGTATGATATGATGGTGGAATACATAGAGAATGCCGCTGCCCATTCTCCGGTACGATCCTTAGTCGCCTTTTACGACACCCACGGGAAGTAAGGGGTGGTGCTATTCTTTAAGTCCGGCACCACACAGACAACTTATTGAGTAATCAAACGGGAAATTTTAATGTGTTAGTACTGTGCATTTTTTTATTTGTGTTGAATAATGTTACTTTTATGCTAATTTAGCATTGAACAAGACACTTTAAAGTTAATCTGTTCAAGATTAAACATATTTCTTGAATATTTAAACAATGAATTGGAGCAGTTGAAACACTTATTTCGGTCTCTAAATATTTAGCAAAGTTACAAATCCTATCTGCATAGCTATTCACAACCATTTGATATGCTTCTGTGCCAATTCGAACATTAAACAATGTTATCACAAGAGTCCTATGAAGGCTGGTCACAAATCCAAAACTATAAAATATTGTCAGTTTAAGGGCTGATTTTTCAACTTTATTCGAGGAATAATTTTGTAATTTTGACAGTTATTTCATACAACTGTCAAATGTCAATTTTATTTATCGAATAAAAGTTATCTGGCGATGGAAAAATCAGCCCTTAATCAAATAGAAAACCGCCATTCTTCCGACAGGTATTTGCTGTCAGGGGCAAGGCAAATTAGTAATTGAAAATGTGTCATTTTTGATTTGACAACCTGTCATATGGTTGTGAACAGATATGCAGATATGGTATATGTATGCAGTAGTTTAGCAGAAACTTATGATTAATACATAAGGATTTAGTGTCCAAGTGGCAGTAGAACACTGACTCCTAAGTCACAGGTATTTCTAGTTTAGGAGTTGGGGTTTCAATTTTTGTGCGCCTTTTATTATTGAGAACTTTAGCTAGATATAAAGCATAATTATAAGGACTTGCATCAATAAAGCATTATTATTATTATTAATTTAAAGTAATCACATACCTACAACACCCTCCAATATTTTTTTCAAGTTGCTAACTTTTAATCTCCAGTTATGTCCGACATCTGTTTTTATCTTCAAGTTCCACCCCGGACTAAAATACTCTGGTGCGATTTGTGTGAGAGCCTCCGCAATCGCCACACCATCGGACAGTTCTGTAAAAAAAAGGAAATTAAGTCTGTGCACCGTAACTTTTTTTATTAAACTTTATGTTAGTTTTAACTTTAAATCTTTTTATGTCATTGGACACATTTATTTTATATCCATTTAAATTCAATGCTTTTTAATAGTTGAACGGCTGAAAATACCTGAATATTTTAAGTATGTAGATAATCTTCAATTTGAATGTATCAACACTCACTTTATATAGTAACATTGAATGATAAAATTAATGTTTCAAAAAGTCCAAGGTGTTATTAGTCATGATCACAGCCATTAGAACTTTTACTTATTAATAAACTGTAAATGAACACTAATTTGTTTTAAATTCACTGATGTAACTTTTGTTTCTAACTTCCTATTTTGTTATAGGTTACACTGTGTGTGGGCAGCTTTACAAAGGCACTGCAGACTATCACTGTTCTGTCTACTGATACACATTTCCCAGAAACGTGCACTAGACTGAATGACCATTTTGCACAGTAAACTTTAACTATTCGAGACTACAATGGCGAAAATGACTGTGAATTAAGCAATACCGCAAACGAAAGAGTGATGTCCCAATGAAATAAAAACAAGAACCAAGTGTCGAAATTATCCACTTACTGGTCGACTCCTAATAGGGATGTGGGCCGGGATTCACCGGATTCACAGCGTAAATTATAATCCTAACAAAACAAATGCTAGTGTAGGCTGTAAAAATAACATTTACCTGATGGATTCCCATGTTTTGCTTTGAGATCTAAAGTCTGCAACCACTTAATCAAATTGTCACACAAAACCGCACCATTTGCCTCCATTCTGGACAAAATAATAATGTCACTCTGTAAACTGACAATATGTGTTCTATTTCTTGATTGCAAACATTATATTACTAGCAAACTAAGGACTGCTAAAGCCAAAATTAAATAGAAATAATAAATGTTTTTCGTAATCCGTAACGCGTGACGTCTGCTTGTGCGTTTACGAAGCTAGTCAATAGGTCAATGTCAATTATGTCAAAACCAAACTTGAATCATCAGCAATGTCATGCGAATCTTTCCAAGTAAATGAAAACTATAAAAATCTGTTGCTTGCCCTTAAACTACCGTATCGCAACTAACTACCTTTATTTTAATGAACTCCGTAAATTCTATTATAACTCCGTCAATTCTAATATACGAAACAATTTTCATTGCCACATTTATGTAGGTAACATTTATGAAGAATGCTTACAATAAAGATGTGCAAAAACAGGGCAGGCTGAAATCTAGGTGAAAAACCGACTAGGATTACTTTTAGGATGAAAATATTGTTCGCGATGATCCAAGAAGTAACTGGCTCAAGTACCAGCCACTTCATCGCGTAGGTACAGTTTCTAGTACTTACTGTCTAAATCAATATTTACCGGTACAATAAACGTCTCTTACGACACCAGAGAACCTATTTAGCTAAATATTATTTTCTCATAATTAAACACTACTGGTTTATACGATATCACCATGATTTGAATAGATGGTAGATAAACACTTAGACCATTTAGGTATTAGGTAGGTACCTACATGAATATGGTTTTCTCTATGGCCAGAATCCGTTGATGAAGGACAGCCGGGGAAAATCCACGGAACACCATCATAATATTTTGGAAAACACTACATAGGAAAACTCGACATATTGTCGATGTCAGACTCAGCGGTCCTAAAGCTGAGTCTGACATCGACAAAATGTCGGATAAAGACGGACTGCAAGACATTTGAGGTTTGAGGCCTTTTCCAGGATGAAAATAATCATCATTCAGCCACAAAATAGGTATTTATCATTCAGCCGGCCAGGTACCTAGATTTGTCTCCTGTTTACTGAACATAGACCGGTCCTGTGCTTCTCGCATAGGCAGATTTACCTTGACCGACAGTGCCGTTTTCCTAGTTGTTTAGATACCTTTTTCTCCTAGCCAAGTTGAAGTTATTTATACCTACATATTATAGGTATACCTACCTACACTTAACTTGCTTTTGCCCGCGTAGAGTATACCGGGATAAAAAGTCCTACAAACCCACAGGCCATGGCAAATTTCATCATCTACCTAGTCGAAATGCCTACGCAGACCGGGACGGCATGGCAAGGGATTTTGCCGTCAGTCAATGCACACTAGCCATTTAGATACCGCGGCCTTCCAGCGCGGCAGCGGCCTCCCCGCTTCTCTACCCCCGCGGTATGTCACAACGAGAGCCGGAGTCCTTGGCATGCCGTTGCCTACCGCAGAACGCCACGGCATCCCGCCGCGGGAGCCCGTGACGCGTCTTTCAATGTCGTGCAATGAAATCCCTTTCGATGCCACGGCATCATTTTAAAGCATAGCAATTTATGTCGTAGGTATTTCTATTAAGTACCTATATCGATATGTTTGAATGTCCATTAGTAAAAATTTATCATTAGGTACCTATCACAAAATACAGATAGTACAGAAGACAATCTACAAACAAAGTGCGCTCGCGGCTCGAGCAACGCACACATAGACAACGCTCACGGACACGTTATCTCGGACGGGTTGGGAGTAGTGCGAGCGCGGGTGCCATCCGCTTGAGACGCGTCTGTGAAGTGCAAAGATGGAGCAACAAAAAAAACGTCTATCGCTCGATTTGTACAGGGTTATTGGTAAAACATTAACAACCTCTTAAGAGGTCATTGTATTCATCATTATGAACAACTTTTATTATGGGACCAAACCTAAAATCGCGGAAAAAAATCAGCTGTTCCCTACATTTAAGTTCGTGTAACTCGTCAAAATGTAGGGAACAGCTGATTCTTTTTTCCAATAACCCTTTATGCCATTATCCCTGTATAAAAGTTTCCTAAAACGAAGTAACTTTTTTGCAAGGTAAATTCACGCCACCAACTATTACGTAAGTTGAAAACATGATATTTTGTTTGTATAGATATTGTGTCGTTTTTAGTGTCATTTGATAGGTTTAGGTCTAAAATGGATAGGGCAAAATAAATTGTGTAAATAGGGTAATCCGTTTTGAAGTTATTAGGGATTTTCGATAGATAGTGAAAATTGACAAAATTTTAAATGTTTTTGTTCTGTAAACTTTTTGTATTGTAATACCTACTATGTTCATTTTTTTGTTTTAATATTGTAGAATAAGCTCAACAATATGGGAATAAAGAAAATCAAACAACTAGATAAGAGTTCCACTACCACGATAGTTTTTTGTGCATAATACTTAAAACAAAGTTGACAACCCTAGCGCGACCGCCGAGCGTAACTCGTAGGTATGAAAAGTAAAGTACAGACGCCAGCACATCAAGCTACCCAAAACTGTCTTACCCAATCAACTTTGAACCTTATGCTTTAGTACCTACCTAATAAAGTTGAAAATCTATTACTATTATCCAGATTGTAGTAGCTTGATGTGCTGGCGTCTGTACATAGGTACATGTGATGGCCTTTTGTACTTACTACCCTTCTTTTAATGATCGAAGTTATTAACTGTATTTTGTGACTTTGTGACATTATTACTGCGGCGGGCGGGCGGAGCATGTGTGCCTCGTCTAACGTCATTTCAGTGTCGAAATGCTGTTTGTGTGTGTTAACTAGACGTTGTGCGTGTAGACTAGCGTCTAGGGGTCCCCGCACACGGGCCACCGGCCACAACCAGACGCCACCGGTATATTTCCTGTAGTTTTCATACATGAATGAAGAAGGAAGAATGCATTGAAAAGGTAAATAAAAAATCAGTAGGCAGTGAAAGATCATTTTGTATTAAAAATAATGTTCCTAATGGTAACTTAAAAATTACGTCATCTGGCATCACAACTGTAAGATTTTTTAAGCGGTTCATAGTGCAAGCTATTTGTATTTCTATCTTACCGATCGCTAAAGGTTAAAACTTAAAACAAATTGTTGGTAAGTTAGTACTAGTAATATTAGTCTTCATAATATTCCATTGATACATTAACCGGTCCTGTGCTCTTCACATCCAGCCGATTTCTGCGACTTTGTCGCCTGTCGGTTTAATTAAACGGGCAGGGGGCAGGCGACAATCCGACAAACATTTCTACTATAGTGAACATCACCGATCGTGAACATGTCAGTTATTCCGTTTATCCACCCTAGGGGGAAAACGGAAACGCATGTCCGTGAATGTACGAAACGCATGTCCCTAAGCATCTAAATTCCGTTATCCAACTAGGTTTCGGGTGGATTCTCGGACATGCGTTTCCGCGTATTCACCTTAGGGTGGATTTTTGGGGTGACTCCGTAAATGTAAATGTAATGTACATTTTTTATAATGTCATTGTCAAATATATGAAATAGGGCCCAGGTCGTCGGGACAACTTATGGCCTACCGACGCTGCGCCTTCCGGTACGCGCTCGCCACTATATTTCATAACTTATGTCTAGTTTCTTAGCATATTTATTCTAAATCTATTTGCTCACTACTCTCATCAGTCACACGTGGCAAATCACATCCCATGTATTTGTTTTCTTTGATTGCGTGATTTATGACTTTTCTCCATAAGGGGTCAGTTCTTAGCAGATGTGGGTCACATAACAAGATTACAGCTACTTGAGCTCGAGTTAAGGCTACATTTAACCGCTTTGAACTTCTGACAAATCCTAAGAAATGTTTTTGATCTTCAGATACTAGGGCCTCAGTTGACCGTACTGTTGATATGACCACGATAGGTCGTTCTTGGCCTTGGAACTCTTCGACGGTGCCGATTTTCGGACGCTCCAAGTTCATGTTGTCGAATAGACGCCGTAGGTGTTTTATCTGTAAAAATTACAATTAAGAATACAAATTCAATATTGCCACAATATTGTAAGTAGGTAGTGTTGTGATTAGAAGTAGAGTGAATTGAAATGAACTAACCTAAATTTAACCCCTTTCACATACTTTGTCCCCAGGCCAGTAGTTTAAAAAAAAAATTTAAACTTTGCCCCACACTAGGAATTTCTCGTGTATTGTGGGTGCGTTCAAACATTTAAACTCACATACACAAACAGCCAGACCCGGAACATCTACTTGTAGGTCAGACAAATATTTGTTCCGTGCGGGAATCGAAACCGCGACACGCAGCGCAGCAGTCAATCGCTTAACCACTACGCCAACAGTAGGAACATATAGGCTGATTATGCATTACGCAAACTGGATTGGACAAGTCTAAAATTTAACCAAACAGAATTTTGGGATTTCATTATACAGTTGGAAAGGACATAAGGCCAATTTTCGTAATTTAAAACGTTCAAAATCTAGTCGCGGTCTCATATTGGTGACAAACAAAGATCAAAATCTTGTCAAAAATGTAGGGAAATTAGAGGTATTTTTTAATGTTTTTAAAATATTAGTTCAAGAATATTTATTCATAGCAGGACATTACCTGTGCTAGATAAGGTGTAATGATACCAATTTCATCAGGTGTTACATTTCTCCTGTAAAGTTTACACACAGTCAAAGCAACCATAGAAGCTTCTTCAGGATTATACCAAGAAGGGCTGTCCACTGCTCTCGCATTATTGCCTTTAACGCCATACACAAATACCCCACCAGTTTTTGTATCGTCAGTCATTTCAAATATCTCAGAAACAACGTCAAGAAGTCTCGGTATAAATGGCGTTTTTCGGTCTATTTTAGCAACTAAAGATGCATCATAAAACATTTCACTGGGCAATGTTAACACTTCTTGCAAAGACCTGTAGTTATCAGTTAACTGTGTAACCAACTTATTATTAAAACCATTTTCGAATGCGGCAAAGTCTTTTTGATATGGGAATGTTTCAAGCATTCTTGACAGATACGATATATCCATTCCGTATTCGAGGCAATATTTCGATATTACAACCGGCCCAAGCTGCATTGGGTCACCAGCTACAATAATTTGACCACTTTCTTTATTAACAAATGTCATAGGAATCATTATCTCTGGTTCTATTGCCTGTCCAGCTTCATCTACTATTATATGTGTATAGTGCCCTTTAGGAAGTTCTATCTGCGCTAATGACCCGAGGCAATGACATGTCCCGATAGTAACTCGATATCTCCCAACATAGGATGCTGATACATTCACATTAACGCCACCTTGAACCGCATGATTCGGTCTTGATGTATTTTCTCTAGCTATGTTCAATGTTGCGCAATAAGGTTTTATTACATCTGAAATGTTTTCAGAGTCAACCAAATAATTTGCAATTAGTCTTATTACAGAACTTGAAAATAGGTGCCTGTATTGTAATAGTCTTTCTGTTACTAAATTGGCTGCACTGTTTGAAGGGGTGGCTACTAAAATTCTGCTGTCGGGTAGAAGCGTGAGTATTTGCAACAAAGTCTCTACAATAGTGACGGTTTTCCCTGTGCCAGGTGGTCCATATATGCAGTAAGGCATGGGACGGCACTCCCCAATTAAAATATTTCTTACAGCCTCTTTTTGACGACTGTTCAAACTTGGATTGAACCATTTCATCATTTTTAATGTTTCCAACGGTACTTGCGGTGGCCGTGTCAATAGACGAGATGGGAATAATACATCTGGACCCAATGTGGATATTGCCAAATTAACTGCATGGTGAGATTTTCTGATTTGATTTCTGTTGAAATTGAATTCTACAGAAACATCACTTCCCTGGTAAGTTTCATGGAATCGAGGATGGAACTTTATCAGTACTAAGTCACCTCTGATTACATGAATGAAGCCCTCATATGAAGGAGCTTTATCATCCCATATGTCTTTCACAAAAACTTTGTCTCCTATGATTAAAGAGGGCCTCTTTTCAGCCAACTTTTTTACTTCCAGACCAAGATACTCCTGATGTTTTACTAAAAATGCCGATGGCATACTAAAAGTCTTCATGTTGACTGTTGATTGAATCTCTTCCAAGTATAACAAAGTGTGCCATTTGTCCATGTAGTTGGTAATATTCAAATTTTGTAATAGACAAGGCAAACGGGACTCAATTCTGTCAAAAATTTCATGATGATCAGAAGTGTGTTCGTAGTTGTTACCTAAAACCGCAGACCAAACTTTATCCGGTATTACATATTGTCCCATTTTCACTGCAACAAAATGCGGAGACTTCACTAATCGCACTCCAGGTACATGAGTTTTATCAGGCCCGTTTCTAATTTTCTTCATTATGTTAGCACTTTCATCGTATCCGTTACCGTTACGTCTGTAAGCATTGTTATTGTCACTTGGATTAACAGAAATAATGTCACTTAAAATGTTTATTTCAATCAGTCTTTCAATTTTGAATCCTCTAAAAGTAATTATCATATGTTCCTTAGATTTTCCATAAAATTTTGGATGACAAGTGACTGATAAATAAAATGGTCTATTTGGGTACAATCTTGTGGAATGGTCTAAAGTTGGGCTTATACTGATTTGGGAATCCCTTTTTTTGCACAGTAGCATCCATTTATACATTATAATTTGTTGATTACTCTTGTTTGTTATAACCAGATTTATTTGTGGTTTTTCATGAAAATTAACGTTTTCAAACTTCAGAGGGTATGTTATTTCAATGTTATAAAGTTTTTCTGTTTCTAAGCTTCTTCCTTCTACATCGTCTACATCCGGAGTGGTTGCAATGATTTTTGCACATTCTGTTATATCCATTTTTATCACTCTCCATGGGCAAGCACCTTGATTGCTCTCCACAGCTTCAATAAGAGCCTGTAATAGGTGAGATAAAAGTCCATCAAAAATTTAAGAAAATTACCAATTAAAGAAGGCTAACACGAATGGGTTATGACCGAAAGGTCTAACCGGGTCCTATAATTATTGGGATTTGTCATTCAAAGGGGATTGAAGATTTTTATATGGTGCCTAGTACTAAAGTCCGACTTATGGAAAAAAAAAAATCAAAATATCTTTCACTTCAACCCTACTCATCCACTAGACATAATGCAAAAAATCCTAGAAAAGCGCCGACTTAGAAGAATATGGCATCAATCCCGTCACCCCCTTGACAAACTAAATTACAATAACGCAGCAAAGGAGTTGAAACCTCTAGTCCAGGAGTCTATTAACTCAACGTTAACAACGAACCTTCAGATGATGTCACCTACGGGAGTTGGTGCGAACTCGCTCTGGAAGGCCACTAAAAACTTAGATAAGCCTCAACAATCTTATCATCCAATTCGATCACAAGCTTCCTGGGCAAGAACTGACTTGGAAAAGGCTGAGGTATTCGCAATGCATCTGAATTCTGTATTCAGATCCAACGAGAGCGTTGTTGATGAGCATGAAATTGACACAGTATTGGAACAGGCCTATTATACCAACAACACCTAAAGAAATAGCGAAGGAAATCAGACTGCTGAACTCGAGAAAAGCCACGGGATTCGACCTGATCACGCCTTCCATACTTAAAAATCTTCCCAGAAAATGCATTTCTCTCCTAGCTAGTCTGTTCAACGCAATATTTCGAACATCTCACTTTCCTGATCTGTGGAAAATCTCTGAAGTTATCATGATCCACAAATTAGGTAAACCTGAACATGAAGCCTCGTCATATCGGCCGATAAGCTTAACACCTGTATTGTCCAAACATTGACGCCAATGATGTTGTTCCGTCTCAACAGTTTGGCTTTAGAAAATCTCACTCAACAATAGAACAGGTTCACCAAGTTTACCATACAAGAAGACAGGGTTTTGAATGCAAAAGTATTGCTCAGCGTTATTTCTTGATGTACAACAAGCTTTTGACCGTGTCTGGCACAAAGGATTGCTGGCTAAAGTGAAGGAAAATCTTCCGCACTCAATGTTCCTTCTCATCCATTCATACTTATCCGACCGCTACTTTCAAGTAAAACAGGGCGAAGCGAGATCAAGATTGTTTGAAGTGAAAGCTGGTGTACCACAGGGATCTGTTCTTTGCCCAGTGTTGTACAACATAATATGTTGTACAACAATCTGATGTAAATATTATTTACATCAGATCTACCCTCATTGGATAGCATAACAATAGCAACATATGCCGACGACATTGCCTATTTATCAGTTGATGACAACTAAGAAATGGCCAGCAATATACTCCAAAAACAGCTAGACGAAACTCACAAATGGTTCTGTAAATGGCGGATACGTGCCAGTGCATCCAAGTCTGACCACATCACCTTCGCGCTCAGGCACGGAATCACCCCTCTGTGGGGCGTTGCCAGCAAATCCAACATCCTCTGCCTACAAAGAGTCCAAAATGGTATCTTAAGATCCACAGTAAACGCACCTTGGTTTGCTAGGAACGACGAAATCCACCAGTATCTACAAATGCCAACAGTAAACTCTGAAATCGAGCGGTACAAGGAACAACACAAGGCACGCCTAACCTTGCATCCAAACCCACTAGTTGCTGAACTGTTAAACCCGACAGTGGTGGTGAAAAGGCTGAAGAGGAACCACCTTCTATAAGTGGGAGGCGCAGCACTGGCTGCTCCACCACAACGTCATTTCGTCATGGAACAAATTCGCTTATGGTCCAACAAATGGAAAGAAAGAGGAGAAAAAAAAAAATCACTTCAACTTTTTTATCTGTCTCGCTAATCTAGACACTAGTTGCGTTTAAAGCGCGTTTTTGTAGCACACTTAGCGCGTCGACGGTGCATAAATAAAAAAAAGCGGGTGCATAATTAATAATGCACGTTTCCCAAACAATGCCAAATTATATTAATATTCTAATCTTACCTTAGCTCCAACATGTGGTTCACCGCCACTGATATTACAATATTTGTTGAAGAATATTTGTCTGTCACATTTTCCTTCTTCTCCATCCCATTTAGTTATAGTTGAAGATAGCACTTTACTTCTCAATGGGCGGAATGAAATGACTTCCACTACCTATATAAATAAATGTTATCATCAGTAAAAATTAAATTCCTAGCACTACATGACTAACTTTTAAGTCATGATGATAATCATGACTTGAGAGTATTGCAGCAACAGAAATATTTTTAAGAATGATAAGTGTTGTTTTAGTATCCCAAGTATGGTTGATATACTGTAATCAAATTAAATGTTAAACTCACATTGTTATGAGTGATATCCATAGGATTCTCTTCATCATATTTAACTTTACACATCAATTCCAATAAATCTCCTTGAACAGGAACAAATGTGGCAACAACATTATCCAGACTGAATTTCAGGTCACTTTCTTTGATAATGACCATACGGTCTTGTCGATATTCAACTTCGCCGATGAAGACATGTTCTATTACTTTGTAACCGCTTTCTTGTACATCAACATCAAAGTCACCCCAATGCTCTCCTTGGTTGCGGAGGATTCGCACCACAACCAGGGACTCTTTAGAATCTTTATAGCATAGGTATAATATCTTGTCATTTAGTTGGAATGTTATCGAGCAAGCAGTAGTATCATAATAGAACATTCCATCAATGAGAACATAGTTGCCCTCACTGTTAATGTAGGTTATTACCCCTGGAAATAATAATTATGTACTTTAAATTAACACAAAGGTACATCAGTTTAATTAATGAAAAAATAAACCTAGAAATTGAAGCTCAAAAAATATGAATTTTATAATACTTAGTCAAAACTGTAAGGAGGACGCGTGGGCGCGCGAAAGATGGAGGGAGTGGAGGGAGGCCTTTGCCCACGAGTGGGACAGCATAGGCTAATAAAACAAGATGAAAAAATAGATCAACCCTTGTGGTACATGTCTAGGTTGTCTCGCCACCATTTCCTGGACCAGCCTCGGGGGCACCGTTCATCAGGCATCCTTTTCTAGAGCTACCTCGAGGTAGATCTAGAAAAGAATGCCTGGACGGATTTGGAGGCCTTTGCTCAGCAGTTGGGACAGTGTAGTTTAATTTAGGGCTGATTTTTCAATCAACCGATATTTTTTATTCATGGAATAAAATTGATGTCTGACAGTTTTTGTATGGAAGTACTGTCAGAAATTCAAAATTATTCCTCCGATAAAGTTATCTGGCGTTGGAAAAATCAACCCTTAATCTAATAAATAGCTCAAACCACTGAGACTGATTTGGTTAAAATAGTTTTTTTAGGGTTCCATACCAAAATGGTAAAACGGAACCCTTATGGTGAGACTATGTCTGTCTGTCTGTCACAGCTGGATATATCAAAGAAAATAAGAAAGAAATAAAAATATAGGTATGTATATTTTTTGCAACAGGGACTGAAAGGGGCTAGGGGGTCTGAAAAATTCGAAGTGGGGCTACTAGGGCATGTGGGGTATCGTATGAAAGAGCGCAGTCTGCACATTCTCGAACATATTTTTTTTTAGGCCGCTTTGTTTTCGACTTTTGATGAAAAGTGTAAAAAAAACCGTTCCCTCCTCCTTATCTCCGAAGTTTGCAATGAGAAAAATCTGAAATAATTCTATGTGATAGACGTTTCTGCGAACCCCATGGTTATGGAGATATCCATGGTTAAAGTTTTTTTTTTGTATCCTATGTCGACGTAGCCCCGCTTAAGCGGGGCTCCTATTTCTGTGTAAAGGGTTTAAAGTAACCTAACCAAACCGAACCTCGGGGTGCCCTTCGCTCGCTCTTGCATCCTATGTCGACGGAGCCCCGCTTCGCGGGGCCCCTATTTCTGCGTAAAGGGTTAAAAGTAACCTAACCTAACCGAACCTCGGGGTGCCCTTCGCTCGCTCTTGCATCCTATGTCGACGGAGCCCCGCTTCGCGGGGCCCCTATTTCTGCGTAAAGGATTTAAAGTAACCTAACCAAACCGAACCTCGGGGTGCCCTTCGCGTTCCGTTCCACAGAGTAAAAACTTAAATTCGTTATTTTTTGTGTAAAAAAGTAAATGTAATTGCATAATACAGCACGGTTATTGTGCACATTAATTACACACCAAATTGAATATGTGATTAAGTAAAAATAAAATTATATTTAAGTAAAAAATATGACATAAAATGCATAAAATACACGTCTACTGTCAATGGAACGTTAAATGTCAACTTTGACGTCTACCATGACAATTTATCCAACCTAAAAATTTGCAAATGGCGTGATGTTTTCCAATTTGTATGGAAACTTAGAAAAATTATATCTCGTAAACCGTGAGTGTCCGCAACTTGAAAATTTGTGAAAAGATTTCTATTTATGAGTACTATCTACAAAAAAAAATATGAACTTTCAAATCATTGGCCCACAATGGAAAGTTTATCCTTTACTTGGCATAGTTGGTTTGATCTGACTTATAGAAATAAGGGAAACATAACTTACCAGTCCGTTCAAAACAATCATTTCTAGGTGTATCTGTAACATCATCATATTTTTCGTCCTGTTCTAAATCAAGTTTAAAAAGCTCTTCAGCTAGATAGTTCTCCATTTCATTATCATATTCCTCTAATGAATTGTTGGAAAAGAAATAACTGAAAAATGACTTTATGTAGGAAAGCATCTTGAAGCAGTTATTTAGCTTATTTTTTAAATTTAGTTATTCTTATTGTACAAATCCTTTGTCATACTCAAACTCCCATTCAGTAGATTTTAAGTAGTCAAGCTCTTTCCTCAATGATTGTATTCTCTTTTGGTGCAATTCTTTCTGTGCATTTTTCATTGATTGTTCAATGCTGAGTCCTAGATCAGCATGGTTCAGCGATTGGTCAAAATTCTGAATTCTACTTTGAGTTGTACTCTGTAATCAGAATTTGACGGTTTATTGATTATTGTTTTATTTGATGTTAGTTGTTGTTGATTATTGGCGGTGGACAGGGTGTTGTGACGTAACATGGGCCCTGACATAGACCAGCAGTGGACTGCAATAGGCTGAGTTGATTTAATTATTGCAATAACTACATTGTCTTCTTTTACAATCATAATTATTTACCTAATCAAATTTTTAATTTGTCCCAATTACATACACTATAAACTAAACTTGTAAAGTTTTTTTTTAATAGGTACTAAAAGGTAAAAAGTCCAGTCTTACTCTTTTGTGAATGATGTGCACACCTGTAAGTGACTTATTTACACAGGAAATTTTTGTAAGTGATTAATTTAAGTATTCATTTGTAAATATGTAGTTGGTGTGCCTTATAAATTAATAAATTATAATAAGAAATATGGATTAGGAATGGTTTTCCTGTTAGGCTCATATTTAAATAATTGTCAGATAATCAAATTCAGTATGCCTTCAGCATATTAGGTAAAATGTTCATAATTATCACATTCAGTAGTGAAAACTCATTAAAAAGGAAATATCATAATCAGTTGATAGTGTTCCAGTGTTGGACGTACCTACGTCTCTACGCCCTCTCCAATAGCATGCCTTTCAACTCGAGAGTTCGAGACTCGGCTACTAGCTACTGTCTCCAGTCTCACTCATCCAGTAGCTACAAGCCTCCCGGCCATGATCGAAGAAGAGGTCTAATATATTTTGATTAGAACTTACTTGAGGAGTTTCTGGTTCTGATGGGGAATAAGTTGACTGCGAAATGTTACTTGAAGTAGACATTATCAATATCTGAGCTCAAAATAACGACTTCGCATTGCGTTTACTATTTTGGTTATATATTATGAAAATTAAATTAAGTCTGTCAGCGTTATTCCGTTCAGGAAGTAATAAATCCTGTGGGTAGCGAATAAATAATCACAGAGCACTTTGAAAACTCAACAATGAATCAATAAATACGGCACGGCACAACCAGTCGGCATTCGGCAAATCGTTGTTTCATTGTTTGACTTGACAATTGAGTCAATTGACATTGACACTTGACAGTTCTCATTTGGCAATTATCATTGACATAAAAAAGTATGGACTGGAAATACCTACAAAAAAAGGGTGCATACCTTAGAGTAAGAAAGCTATAGAGCATCGGGTAGCGTGGCCACACATGAGACAAAAAACTAACTTAACTAACATAGGCTACATAAGTAGCTGCCTTGAAAAAACTGGCACGCAGTGAGAGACGGAAATAGTATAGCTTTATCCTTTTCTGTTACTTATAATAACTCAATACTTGATCCCTTTCTTGTGGAAATGAAATGGAGCTACCCGCCGTCTATACTTTTCTTTGTCTAAGGTGCATACCTACAACTCGTTTTGTCGCATAAAATGGCTGCCACTGCTAGGGTTGTGTCAATCAAGGAACATAGGTGTTACTATTATCGAGTATCGATACTAAATATGAGTCTTACTAGTTATTACGTTTTGATCATAATAACTTACTAAATTAAAGTCAGTTGTAATTACGGTTGCCAACCATACTTTATAATAACGTTTGTTACTTTATTTTCGGTAACTTTATAGTTTTGCATAAAAATAAAGTGTGCAAAAATACTTTATTTATAATCTTTTGTGATGCGTGAAACGAAAGACTCATGGTTAATTACTGAACTATTTATCGGTAGGTATACATGTCAAAAAAGAAAATCTTTTATTGGAGTTAGAATTTTCAGAGAAAATATTATAGTTATGTACAAACCTGTATTATGTACAAACAATGTGTATTATGTACAAACCAGTTGTGAAGACAAAAATGGCAATATAATAAGATACCTACTTATAAATGCATCTGATAGCGTAAGTACCAAATGTAAAAACTCTCTGTTACCGTCACTTCAGCTTTCACTGAGTTTTTTCGGTAATAAATCTGCAGTGGCGAGAAGAGAGAAACAGATAGTCCATAAATTTAATAAAAAACGAGTTATTTATTTATTAAAATCAGTACCAGGTACTTAACAAATTAGAAAACATTGTAAAAATTGTGAAGTTTCTTGCCAGTTCTTCCCCATAGGAGCAACCAATTGGAACCGTGCACCTAGCTACTGCACTGGCAAGAAACTCCACAGTCTGTGTGGTGCCGGACTTAAAGAATAGCACTACCCCATACTTCTCGTGGGTGTCGTAAAAGGCGACTAAGGGTCGTACCGGAGAATGGGCAGCAGCGTTCTCTATGCATTTCACCACCAAACTATACTGCAATCACCAAACCGCCTGCCAAGCGTGGCGATTATGGCAACCCCCCCCCCCCCCCTTTGGGAGAGGCCTATGTCCAGCAGTGGACGTCTTTCGGCTGAAATGATGATGATGACCTAGCTACTGACGTTTCCTAAGTGGCCATGTAGGTTTATGTGAAATAAAATATTTTAATTTCGGTGCTGTGAACCAGAGGACGGACCTGGCAAGGTCACTCGGACCGAATAAGACACAGAATTATTTATGTTCACATCGCAGAATATGTCGATGACGTTTCAACGGAGAAAACTATTACGGCAACGGTACAACCCTATTCCATTTGACATATTATTGTAAACAAACAAATGAATTAACAAAATATACTAAAAAGGTCTATTATACGGAAATGAACCCAAATATCAATACTTTAGCCATAAATTCATGATGGCGTCACAACTGTATCATCGAATGTGTATTATTAAATGTATTTTTGCATGAAAACCGGCTATTAACCTCTGCAAAGACATTAGAGGTTGATTTTCATTCTTTCTTGCACCACACTTCACAATACAACACACAGACATGTTGAATTGTTGTTTTCCAACATTTGCATACAGTTTTAAAAGGTAAAATCCTTGTATATTTCTCGCAAATCTCAATAATACAAAAAGTAAACAACCATTTGACAGCAAAACTACCACGAAACTTGTCGCAAAAGATGGCTGATACGGCACCTTACCTACAATTGTACTACGTCACGTCAAAGTGTTGCCAAAATGAGCAACAACTTAAAATATTGTTGTCTCTTTTATCAAATACGATTATCTTATTAGAAAGAACGAGACAAAACGATATTTCGTATTCTGAATCATATTTCACTCATATTTGTATAAGCAAATGTATGTATAGAATAACGCGGCCTCTCCATGTTTTTCCTATCTCAATGGCAATTATTTATACAAAAACAATGTGCGTTCCTAGCATTGACATAAAACAGTATGGACTGGAAATACCTACAAAAAAAGGGTGCATACCTACAACTCGTTTTGTCGCATAAAATGGCTGCCACTGCTAGGGTTGTGTCAATCAAGGAACATAGGTGTTACTATTATCGAGTATCGATACTAAATATGAGTCTTACTAGTTATTACGTTTGGATCATAATAACTTACTAAATTAAAGTCAGTTGTAATTACGGTTGCCAACCATACTTTATAATAACGTTTGTTACTTTATTTTCGGTAACTTTATAGTTTTTCATAAAAATAAAGTGTGCAAAATACTTTATTTATAATCTTTTGTGATGCGTGAAACGAAAGACTCATGGTTTATTACTGAACTATTTATCGGTAGGTATACATGACAAAAAAGAAAATCTTTTATTAGAGTTAACATTTTCAGAGAAAATATTATAGTTATGTACAAACCTGTATTATGTACAAACAATGTGTATTATGTACAAACCAGTTGTGAAGACAAATGGCAATATAATAAGATACCTACTTATAAATGCATCTGATAGCGTAAGTACCAAATGTAAAAACTCTCTGTTACCGTCACTTCAGCTTTCACTGAGTATTTTCGGTAATAAATCTGCAGTGGCGAGAAGAGAGAAACAGATAGTCCATAAATTTAATAAAAAACGAGTTATTTATTTATTAAAATCAGTACCAGGTACTTAACAAATTAGAAAACATTGTAAAAATTGTGGAGTTTCTTGCCAGTTCTTCCCCATAGGAAGCAACCAATTGGAACCGTGCACCTAGCTACTGCACTGGCAAGAAACTCCACAGTCTGTGTGGTGCCGGACTTAAAGAATAGCACTACCCCAATCTTCCCGTGGGTGTCGTAAAAGGCGACTAAGGGTCGTACCGGAGAATGGGCAGCAGCGTTCTCTATGCATTTCACCACCAAACTATACTGCAATCACCAAACCGCCTGCCAAGCGTGGCGATTATGGCAACCCCCCCCCCCCCCCCCCACTGCTGGACATAGGCCTCTCCCTTTGGGAGAGGCCTATGTCCAGCAGTGGACGTCTTTCGGCTGAAATGATGATGATGACCTAGCTACTGACGTTTCCTAAGTGGCCATGTAGGTTTATGTGAAATAAAATATTTTAATTTCGGTGCTGTGAACCAGAGGACGGACCTGGCACTCGGACCGAATAAGACACAGAATTATTTATGTTCACATCGCAGAATATGTCGATGACGTTTCAGCGGAGAAAACTATTACGGCAACGGTACAACCCTATTCCATTTGACATATTATTGTAAACAAACAAATGAATTAACAAAATATACTAAAAAGGTCTATTATACGGAAATGAACCCAAATATCAATACTTTATTCATAAATTCATGATCGTGTCACAACTGTATCATCGAATGTGTATTATTAAATGTATTTTTGCATGAAAACCGGCTATTAACCTCTGCAAAGACATTAGAGGTTGATTTTCATTCTTTCTTGCACCACACTTCACAATACAACACACAGACATGTTGAATTGTTGTTTTCCAACATTTGCATGCAGTTTTAAAAGGTAAAATCCTTGTATATTTCTCGCAAATCTCAATAATACAAAAAGTAAACAACCATTTGACAGCAAAACTACCACGAAACTTGTCGCAAAAGATGGCTGATACGGCACCTTACCTACAATTGTACTACGTCACGTCAAAATGTTGCCAAAATGAGCAACAACTTAAAATATTGTTGTCTCTTTTATCAAATACGATTATCTTATTAGAAAGAACGAAACAAAACGATATTTCGTATTCTGAATCATATTTCACTCATATTTGTATAAGCAAATGTATGTATAGAATAACGCGGCCTCTCCATGTTTTTCCTATCTCAATGGTTCCTAGGCTTCCTAGTCGTGTTTAAGCCCGTTCCGAATTAGCGTGAGCGCGATAACGATGTCCCGTAAATCGTCATAGCCTGCTAACATCATGACATGCGCCATCTTGCGATAACGCGACCATACCCCATAGACTTATATTTTGTGATAAAAGTCCATGCCATACCCTAAAATATTATCACCGTGAGGGCTGTCAAAAATGACACTTGTGCTCTTTTGTTTTGAGTCGCATCATATATTTAAACTAACGTGGCATTTTCGAAATTTTGCTTTTGGCTACAGTCGCTAGTTAACCGAATAAGAAGAGTGGTGTATACACAAAGAAATATTGCACCTAATATCGTTTTGACATTCAGTGAGCAGTGTAAGCGCATTCACGAGCGTTCTGAATTGTTGACAGCTTTCAGCTGTCATAATCGTTACCGGAACGCAAATTATTGATGTGTGCTGGGCCTGGGAGCAATTATGGCATAATTCGGAATGTAGCCAATGACAAGACAACAAACATTTATGGCGCATCCCCACTATGGGCCTCGCGGCCTCTAAGCCTCGCGAGGCCCGGCCTAGTGAGGCTTTTGCTATTGTTTACAACGCGTCCCCGTGAGCCGCACGGCCCTAGTGGGGACGCGGCTTTAAATGACAATTGACAACAATTTTCTTGACATTTTTGTTTTTCCATTTCATATTTATTTATTATATTATATTAGATATTAAACTTAAACTTTTTTTTTTTTACTTTTTCTTGTATAACCCCCGACGCAAAAACGACGGGGTGTTATAAGTTTGACGTGTCTCTGTGTGTGTGTGCGCGTGCGTGCGTGCGTGCGTGCGTGCGTGTGTGTGTGTGTGTGTGTGTGTGTGTGTGTGATGAACCGATTTTGATTTTGTTTTATTTTTTGTTTGAAAGGCGAATTAGTCGGGAGCATTGAGGTAGGAAAAACATGGAGACGCCGCGTTATTCTATACATACATTTGCTTATACAAATATGAGTGAAATATGATTCAGAATACGAAATATCGTTTTGTCTCGTTCTTTTTAATAAGATAATCGTATTTGATAAAAGAGACAACAATATTTTAAGTTGTTGCTCATTTTGGCAACATTTTGACGTGACGTAGTACAGTTGTAGGTAAGGTGCCGTAGCAGCCATCTTTTGCGACAAGTTTCGTGGTAGTTTTGCTGTCAAATGGTTATTTACTTTTTGTATTATTGGGATTTGCGAGAAAATTACAAGGATTTTACCTTTTAAAACTGCATGCAAATGTTGGAAAACAACAATTCAACATGTCTTTTTTTTTTTTTTTTGTGGATGGGAAATCATCAAATGACTCCTCCCGCTCTGGGTGGAGCGGAAGGGAGTGTCAGACTCTTACTGACTAAAACCCACCCGTGTTCCTTCCTTAGCCCTTTATTTTCCGGGCCAGCGGTAACCCTTTCGGACAATCCCACTGACCCGGCAGGCTTCGGCCCTATGGGGCCCCTCCTCGATGCTGACATCTCTTTGAGGCGCGCGTGGAACACGTACGCGCCGGTCCTGATCGGACGGTGAGCTACCCATTACTCTCCGCCCGCAGGCCCGCGCCTACGGTGGCCGGGAGTCGTCACGCGGCTCCCGACGCCCGGAGCGTCTCCCGCGGCGGCTGGGACGGGAGGCTCTCTCCCTGAGCCGTCCCGCCACCTCCTTCGCTAGCATGACTGCTTCGCAGAAGGAGGTGATTGCCTCCCACTCCCTCTCGCCCCGGACCATGACTTGCACCAGGGCCGGACGCGAGAGGTCGCCGTCGCTGCCGATCGCCTCTACGAGGACACGGCGGTGCTCCGCCCAAGCGGGGCAGACCTCCACCGTGTGCTCCACCGTGTCCTCTGGGTGATCCTGGCAATGGTGACACCCGGGCGTTTCCTCCCGCCTGATAATGTGCAGGAACCTCCCGAAACTTCCGTGTCCGGTGAGGACCTGCGTCAGGCGGTAGGTGAGGGCGCCGTGGCGCCTCTCTAGCCACTCCTCAAAGAGGGGTCTTACCGCCGCTATCGCGGCGTGCCCTGCGCTGGGTTGCGACAGTCGCTCTTTCCATGCCGCCATGAGATCGCGCCGGAGATCCGTCCGCTCCGCAGCGATTTGCCGCGGAAGCGGATCCTCCCCCCGGCGTAGTGCCTCCACGCGCCACTCATACAGGCGCGCGAGGACTATCGCCTCCAGATCCCATGGCGGCAGTCCGGCAAGGAGGCTTGCCGCCTCGCCAGAGATCAGCATCGAGGAGGGGCCCCTTAGGGCCGAAGCCTGCCGGGTCAGCGGGATTGTCCGAAAGGGTTACCGCTGGCCCGGAACATAAAGGGCTAAGGAAGGAACACGGGTGGGTTTTAGTCAGTAAGAGTCTGACACTCCCTTCCGCTCCACCCAGAGCGGGAGGAGTCATTTGATGATTTCCCATCCGCAAAAAAAAAAAAAAAAAGACATGTCTGTGTGTTGTATTGTGAAGTGTGGTGCAAGAAAGAATGAAAATCAACCTCTAATGTCTTTGCACAGGTTAATAGCCGGTTTTCATGCAATATTACATTTAATAATACACATTCGGTTATACAATTGTAACGCGATCATGAATTTATGGCTAAAGTATTGTTATTTGGGTTAATTTCCGTAAAACAGACCTTTTTAGTATATTTTGTTAATTCATTCGTTTGTTTACAATAACATGTCAAATGGAATACGGTTGTACCGTTGCCGTAATAGTCTCCGTAAACTAGTTCCTCCGCTGAAACGTCATTGGTATATTCTGCGATGTGAACATAAATAATCCTGTGTCTTATTCGGTCCAAGTGACCTTGCCAGGTCCGGCCTCTGGTTCACAGCACCGAAATTAAAATATTTTATTTCACATAAACCTACATGGCTACTTTGGAAACGTCAGAAGCTAGGTGCACGGTTCCAATTGGTTGTTTCTTTTAAAAATAATTGGCTTTTACAATGTTTTCTAATTTGTTAAGTACCTGGTACTGATTTTAATACATAAGTAACCCGTTTTTTATTAAATTTATGGACCATCTGTTTCTCTCTTCTCGCCACTGCAGATTCATTACCGAAAAACTCAGTGAAAGCTGAAGTGACGGTAACAGAGAGTAAATAGGAAATATTTTGTTTTTACATTTGGTACTTACGCTATCAGATGCATTTATAAGTAGGTATCTTATTATATTGCCATTTGTCTTCACAACTGGTTTGTCTTAAGCATAACTATAATATTTTTCTCTGAAAATACTAACTTTAATAAAAGATTTTCTTATATCGATAAATAGTTCAGTAATTAACCATGAGTCTTTCGTTTTACCCATCACAAAAGATTAGAAATAAAGTATTTTCGCACACTATAGTTTTATGCAAAACTATAAAGTATATTTATCGAAAATAAAGTAAGATACGTTATTATAAAGTATAGTTGGCGACCCTAATTACAACGGACTTTAATTAAGTAATTTATTATGATCCAAACGTGATAACCAGTAAGACTCATATTTAGTATCGACACTCGATAATAATAACACCTATGTTCCTTGATTGACACAACCCTAGCAATGGCAGCCATTTTATGCGACAAAACGAGTTGTAGGTATGCACCCTTTTTTTGTAGGTATTTCCAGTCCATACTTTTCTATGTCAATGGTCGGGAGTGTTCTTAGCCATGTTTGATGAAAATCGGTCCAAGATGGCCGCCGCCACAAAATGGCAGATTACATATTTTTTCACAACTCCCTTATTATGGGTATCAAATGAAAGGGCTTGAATAGTAGAATACTATACGCTATTACAAATTTCAAATCCAAGATGGCCGCCACCACAAAGTGACGAATTACATTTTTTTGGGTATCAAATGAAAGGGCTTGACTAGTAGAATACTATACGCTATTACAAATTTCAAATCCAAGATGGCCGCCACCACAAAATGGCAATTTTTTTTTTCACAACTCCTTCAATATAGGTATCACATGCAAGGGCTTGACAAGTAGAATAATGTACACTATATTGAAAGGGAATGAGGAATATTAATTAACGGAATGAAAACTAAAAACTTGAAAATATTTTTTTGTCCGGTCAATGCTCTAGAAATATGAGGAAAGTGGAGTGATGACTGGTACCTTCGTAATAAAAATAGTCAAACTCAGTGGTCGTCCACTCAAACTCAAACTCAAAGCATTTATTTCAATTAAACCAATTACAGGCACTTTTGAATTGTCAAGGGGTCGGTCAGTCAGAAAAATGAAGCTAGTTGCCCATTCCAAAGCGTAGGTACCTATGGAGAAGAACGGGCAAGAAACTCCATGGACACTCTTTTAAATCAAAATAATATGGTTACAATGTCTTGTTTACATCAATCATGTTAAAAATTATACATGTGAGAACGATGCAGAACGTTAAAAGCGTCCGTAATGAAAACACGAAATAAAAAAAAAATAAATAAAACAATTCAAATAGGTATTAAATTAAAATAAGCCATGGCAGCAAAGAGATGACCAGTCCCTACTGACGGCGCCCATTCACGAACATGACGCATGTATTAGCACCATTCAGCTCAACCATTTTGAAGGGAGCTAAATGATCCAACACACGCGCCACCATCAGCGAGACATTTGAGTGAGCGTGAAATACTCTCAGCTGCCAGGGCACATTCAAGTCAATAAAAGGCGTACCCAGTAAATGGAAGCTGTATAGTATGTACATAGTACTCACACATGTGCTATGCAATTATACAATACTAGGTGATTGAATTTATATAATGCAAAAATAGTATTTTAAAATCTTCAGCAGCTCCAACAGTGTTTTTCAATGCTAATCAATTTATTTGTGCGTCCTTATGGAGCAGGACCAGCGTTTAGCCAAGCATTTTTGTCAGTGATGTAATCCCCCAATTTATAATATGCCTGGCTGCATAGTGTGCGTTTTATACAAGATTTAAATTTAGTTTCATTCAGTTCAAGTATGTGGGTAGGTATTTTATTGTAACATTTTAAACAGTAGCCCATGAAAGACGAGTCTACTTTAGCCAGCCTGAAACCTGGTTGAACTAATTGGTCCCTATTTCTAGTGATATAATTGTGTCTTTCACCTCTTTTACTAAAAAGATGTAGATTTTTCCTTACGTACATGATATTTTCATAGATATATTGACAAGGTACCGTCATGATGTTAATATCTTTAAACAGTTCTTTTAGAGAGTCACGCCTGCGGAGGCTGTATATGGCTCTGACAGCCCTTTTCTGCAGAATAAAAATAGACTCGATGTCTGCAGCCCGTCCCCATAGTAAAATACCGTACGACATGATACTATGAAAGTAACTAAAATAGACCAGTCTCGCGGTATCAACATCAGTAAATTGACGGATTTTTCTCACAGCGTATGCTGCTGAACTTAGCCGTCCTGCAAGGGATGTTAAATCCCCCATTGAAGCCTTGAGTCGAGCGTGATCCCTAGGAAAACAGTACTATCGACGAATTCTAGTTTCTCTTGATTCAATACTATCTCACAATTACTACTTTTGACATTTGGTAAAGAAAATCTTATGCACTTCGTTTTTTTCCCATTTAATACTAAATTATTAGCAGTGAACCAATTTTGGATCTGCAGTAGGGCGTTATTTACGTCGTCAAGATTTGATGCACGTCTATTAATTTTAAAAATCAAGGACGTATCGTCAGCAAATAACACCATTTGTGGTTGAGTTTTTAACAAATGGGGTAGATCATTAATATATACTAAAAAGAGGAAAGGACCTAATATCGAGCCCTGTGGTACACCCATTTTTACTTTTAAGCCAGGTGAATTGACACCATTTATTTGAACGTGCTGTTGTCTATCATTTAAATAAGATTTTACTAAACTGAGCGCAAGTTTTCCCAGTCCGTAATGCTCAAGTTTTAAGAGTAAGGTATCGTGTTCGACGCAATCAAAAGCCTTGGAGAGGTCACAAAAAATCCCTATGGCGTCTTGGGACTCTTCCCAGGCCGCAAATATGTGTTTTAATAAGGTGACACTGAGTTTGACTACTTTTATTACGAATGAAATTATCCTACTTAAAAAGCGTAGGTATTTCTACATCATAGTGTCGCAGTCCCATTTTATAAACTAGATCTGAAATACCTAAGATATCTAATAGCTATGAAATACTTGTACCAAAGTTGAATAACTTAAGGAAGAACTAGAAAAAGGATATAATAAAACAAAAAAGTCTGTTTAGTCGTAAAAAATATTCTTCAAGTATAAATTAATAGATAAAAATTATGACGGATAAAAAACCTGATTAAACACCAAATTACGTGAATCTTAAAACGCAAGAAAATAAAAGAAATGAAATACAAACATTAAGGAGTCCCTACAAAAAGCATGAAATAAAAAATTAAATTAAAAATTTAAAAAACCCCCGACACAAAAAAATAATAAAATGAGACTAAAACAGATAAATTCATTTGGAAGTCCCCGGACCTCTTAGCATAGAAGGTTTTTCTACAGAACGGTCCCCCGACTGCCATATGAATTTATCTGTTTTAGTCTCGTTACCTAGATTCTTTGAGTTGAGGGTTTTAAAATTATTTGATCCTTTTCCAATTACTTACATTTCATTTTATTATTTTTTTGTGTCGGGGGTTTTTCAAATTTTTCTTGTAGATGAAACCCAAGGTATTTCAAGTATATTGAGCGAGGCGGCCATAATTATTAGACCAAGTCACTCTATTTTTAATTGTGGGTACGGTGGATAGGGTGGCTAGGATTTACGCAAAGAATAAAATGGTCTGCAGCCACCAATGGGGGCCATCCAAGTCTTCCACAAGCCAACCCAAACGCCCTATTTTTATACCTTTTATGAATCGGAATAGACAATGTTTAAAACCCCAGCATAGCTATTCACAACCACTTGATCGCTTCCGTACCGTATCCAACATCAATCATTGTTATCGTGGGAATTCCCTAAACGCTGTGCACAAATCCAAAACCCGGTGATTTTGTCACGTTAAATCAAATATTTAACGTGACAAAATCTTGTTGTGGGCAAGGCAAATAAATCCCGTTATAGAAAAGTGCCATTTTCGATACGTTAACCGGTCCCGTGATTTTAAAGAAATGCGTCACTACTTTATTTAAAAACTGGCAGCCCTGAACTCTTAAGTCATTGTCACCAATTGTCACTTGTCAGCATACTACTGTCATAGTCAATGTCAGCCTAGAATTGTCAATCTAAAAGTTTATTTTACTTTTTCAGAACCAAGAACAGAAACAATTTTAAAACAAAATTGTAAAAAGTAATTTAATAATAAGACTCCGTGAATATACAAGCACTTTAATAAAATGACTGATAAAAAAGTTGTATTTAATAAGAAAGAAAATGATGACAATGACCAGGAGTACTTAGGATCACAATGTTTTCAAATCAATCCTAATGTTATAGAAAGGGAAATACCAACTAATGGCGAGGAGTATTTATTAAAAGTAATGAAGGAACGTGCCAAATGTGCTACAGTAACTAGATGTAAATTAGATGTCTTAACTAAATTTAATAAAAAGTGTAACACCAATATTACTGAGGTAACAATTCAACTTTTTGTATTTAAACTCGATGTTGTGGAAGATTAATTATATTATGCATCATCATCAGTCCAACTATGTTGGGGTCGGCTTCTAGTCTTACCGGATCCAGCTGTCTACCAGTATTTTTAATTGCTGCAGACGTTAATCATCATACCTTTTTTTTACAGTCTGAAGCTGAAAATCCGGAAGGTGTTGGCTCTTCTAGCTTAGATAAGATTAAACCAACTATAGAATGGCAAAATATACAAATAGCGGATTTTTCGGACCTTCACATGTACGTAATTCGCATGGCTGCACGAAAGAAAGAGGCAATGCCTTTAATCTTCCATGAAACATACAAGGATTTTATGAAGGATGGAGCTATACTATGGAAAAAGGTGTTTGAAAGTACTGAACCTACCTTGTCCCATGTTGTTGGATTGACACACAATGTTGTTGAAACAGGCTTGGACACAATTCTTTCACTGCTGCATAGAGTGAAACCAGGAGAGTCTATTGATCGTAGAACAGGTACAACTACTGTTTTAAAACTTCAATAATATTTGTGGAATAATTCAATAATCTGGTTAGACTGTGAGCCGACCTCAACATAGTTGGGGATAGGCAAGACAGATGATGATGATGATTAACATTGGTGAAATACTCGTTCTGTAATATAGGTATTAAAACAGTATAAGAGTAATAATAATAATAGTTAACATTATTATGCCAATCAGGTTGTAATAGAAAAACATTATTTTGTTAGTTGTTTCTTGCATACAACACATTTTATATGAATGCTAGCTTCTGCCCGTGTCTTCACCCATGTGGATGTTGGAAATTATCCCACGTGAACATACTATTGAGCCAAAAAGCCTATGTTGCTCCTTGTAACATCTAACATCAGCTATGCCAGTGAAAGTTCTGTCACCGGAACAAACAGACAGACAGACACAAGAAATTTAAAAAAAGCTAGGAAGTGGTGAAGGGCGGGCGTTTTGGGGAACTGTCTTTAGTTTTGACATTTGAAAAGTGCTGACTCTCTGCCCAATTAGAATATGTCTTTAGTTTTGACATTTGAAAAGTGCTGACTCTCTGCCCAATTAGAATAAATTATTTTTGGTTTTGATTTTGCTGTTATTTTGACATTACAGACACTTCAATTTTATTGCAAATAGCATGACTAAGGATGTTTCTGAATAAAACTTTGCATAATTATAGCTCATCTGCATCATCTGCCTAGCCTTTTCCCAACTATGTTGGGGTCGGCTTCCAGTCTAACCGGAATGACATTAAAAACTTAATTGACCTGATTTACTTAATGCAAAGCTTGCTCTGTTTTTACCAGACCCATTTGTAATATCTGCAAAAAATAATAGCAATTCTATTCTCAATTTCAGGATTATGGCTGCATGCACTTCTCACTGTAACAAGGCATCCACCACAGTCCGATGATAGCTTTATATTAAGAAATCTGTGCAGAAGATGTGCAGAAATAAGGTAATTTTTGAGCATATTATATACTTTTAAAGATATTCCTGAGACAAGCCCCTGAAAGGTTTAACCTCATCAAATACCCTCTGGGCCTCTGCTTGTAGTAAATAATTGCTACTACTATGACTTGTTATGATCGTCAAACAAAATAGACACTTTTCCTTTTTGTTACAGCTAATATGTATTGTAAATAACTAATGTCTGTTTAAAACATATTTGATAAAAGTTTGCACACTCTTTGTATTAAAAACAGCCAGTAGGTTTAAATTGTATACGTCACCACTTTCTCTAACAATTATTGTTTAAATAACATTATTTTCTTTGAATAGCTTACAAATTGTGTGTTTTGATTTATTATTTTTAAATGCTTTACTAAATGGTCAAGTCAAATGAAAAGGAGATGTTAAATAAGGATTTTGCTTTATTGTACTGTAACGAGTCTTTTAAGCCTGTTACATGATATCGCGTTCTTTGCTTTAATTTGAAGGCAACAGGGTGGTGTCGCCATGTAAAAATTCATTTCTTTGAATCGGAATCGTGTAGTGGTCACACTGATTTTTTTTTTTGACGCTGTCAGTTGATTTTGACAGGACACTTTCCGACCCAACCCTTTGCTTAAAATGGAGTAATTTGAGAGCTCCGCAATAAATCGGGATTTATTGACGGCTAGGACGATATCTAGTCCTAAATAATGTGGTAGCTGATTTACCCTTGTCGGCATCATGATGGGATTGCCCATATTTTTTAAAAAAGGATCTTTTGAACCTTATATATTTTTTGGATTAATTCATCTACTGATGTAAAAGCTTTTTTTTGGAAAAGAAACGGTGAGTTAATTTGCATTTGGTCGTAAACATTCCGATCGGCATTTTTGTCGACGCTGAACATCAGCTAACAATTATTCATGTTTGATTTCAGCCGTGAGGCGTTTCTTATTTATTTTTACTTCAAGACTTAAATTTTTAACGCTAGCCCCTACCGACATATATCATGGACCGCCTGACGTCCCCGCGAAGATCGAAATCACCAGGGTTTGCCCATTCGGTTTGTTAGATTATTCGCCGGAATATGGTATGGTTTATAATACTTAACTTAAATTGACAAAAGTGCAATAATGACAGGACACAAATTAATTTCTATTCCATCTTAGTTTTACACCTTAGAACTTAATATTAGAAAGGAATTTTCTTGTATATTGAGACCAGCAGCCTTCGGGTAATAAAATCGTTCAATAACTTTTGTGTCGATTTTTATTGATACTCCCCGCTTGAAGATTAAAAGTTTCCAGTTCCCGCAGGTTAGTCTATCCTTGGCATAGTTTGGCGTGTGCTCCTGGCGCCCGAATTTTCACTTCTACTTATTGTTTATTTATTTGGAGTACACACACTTTAAAATATATTTTTTTTTATTATTACAATTGTCGCTAGATTATATTTTTTTAATATTACAATTGGCGCTCTGCGAACAGGGACTTGAAGTAGGTTTGTCTGGTACCTTATACTGTCATTATTGCACTATTAATTAATTAACTTATGAGTCTATTGTTTGCATTGGTTTGTTCTACATTGTTACTTTAATAACTTTGTGTTTATTTTGACTCATAAGTAGTACTTAACTTAATTTGGTGAATCTTTGTAAACAATGTTTGGTGTTTACAATTGATGATTTTGTTTAATATCATGTTTTTTTCTTAGCAAAACCAACAGAAATGTATAGCATAGACTGCGTTTTGTTGTTCTCAACAGTAAAGTTATTTTAAAAACTAAGTTTAACTTTTTAAGTAAATAATTTAATCTAATTGTTAAGTACAATATTGTGCATTTAATTTATCTAGATTTAAACTGCTTGTAAGTGATTATTGCACTTTTAAAACGTTAAAATTAACATAGCAATTTTTTATGGGATTACCCACATTGACTTTTATAATTAACCTCAAACTTGAGAATTTATTTTCAAACATTTAACTTTTTGAAACTTAGTTTTTGCTTTTCGTTTGCTATTCTACTTGCTGTTTGTTAATCTTGGTAGGGAGCTTATTCTTGATGCGTCATTACATCACTTTAGTAGTTCTGTTGATAACTTATCTCAACTAGAAATTTCAAATAGAAATGCTTATGCAGTTTCTCTTAATTCACTTAGTGATATTTTTGTTAAAGTTCAAGCTTACTTGTTAAAGGGGTATAAGCGTAATGCCGCTTATTATAATAAGGGTCGGAAAGTCATTTCTTTTGATGTGGGTGATGTGGTGTGGAGAAGAAGTTTTCTTCAATCTAATGCACAAGCATATTTTTCAGCTAAACTTGCACCTAAGTTTGTAAAATGTAAAATAACTGAAAAGGTTTCAGATAACGTTTATGTTTTGAAAGATTTAAATAAAGGTTCAGTGGGACGTTATCATGTTAAAGATATTATTAAATTTTAATTTGGTTTCCAAGTGTTAGTCTTGATTTTGATAATTTTGTTTGAAGGTCGCTTTTGACAGTGTGATGTACGAGAGGATGGATGATAGGTTATCGGCGATTTGAAAGATGTATGTTAGGTAATTTCTTATAAATTTGTTGAATTTGAGACATTCTAAAAATAAAACTTAGGTCATTCTGGTTAATTTAATACTATTTTTTTTCACACCAAATGTTTTTCACATCGAAGGATCTTATTTTATGTTTTGTTTGTTTTTGTTGGATTGTCTAAGATCTTATTCTTCTTTTTTAAGGGTAACCTACCTGTTTATATTTTATTAAGATCTTATACAACCCTACAGTTCAGGTAATTTCTACCTTGAGGTTAAAAAACTTAAATTCAATTTCAAGTTTTTGTAATCTTTTTTTTCTCATAGTTTAAAATCATTCTATTTCCTCTTCGTCATAAATAGTAATCGATTTTTAAACCTATTTTGTGCTGTTCGTTGACAGAATTGTTTCTCATTTTTACTGGAGTTTCATTCTTTTTAATGATCGGATTTGACTTTGTTAGTAACGCGTTCATCCTGGACTTTACTTTTTGGGGGTCATTCTGTAACCTTTGTTACAAAATGCCCTATTATTTTTTGGATCTTGGTGTAGTTTTTGACCTTGATTTCGACTTTTTTCCATTGTGTTGGACTTTGTTGTTCCAATCACGATGCGAGATTTTGTTTTGACTTTCGTCATCCTTTTTCCTTTGCGTTCGGAAGTTCGGTGGTGGTATGCCGGTCGCATTGTGAAACTTTGGCTTTCGCCTATTTGTTATTGAGATTTCTCATTGGAGATCTCAATGTTTTTTTGTGTTTGTCTGTGTTTGGGAGATTGGTAGTGTTGAGCCAGTCACAGCATTCACATTCTTTTACAGCTATTGTGCTCGGGAATTCGGTGGTGATGAGCCGATCACAATATGCTTTCCTTTGTCTAGTTGCAGGTTGTGCCTGTAACAGTATTTTAAATAAGGTCTTTCAGCTTTATTTAAAAACTTTTGTTCGGAGTTTTCAAATTTTTTGGATTGTTGAATACGGAGTTAGTCAGTGGCAATAGAGCCTAACTGCACTCATAGAGATGGTTGAGTTGGAAGCGGTTGACATAGTAGTCAGTGGCGATGGTGCCTAACTGCACTCAAAGTTGTACTGTTCCAAGTGGTTTGAAATTTTTAGTCAGTGGCGATTGGTGCCTAACTGCACTATAAAAATTGTAGTTTGTTTTGGTAAATTGTCCGAATTTGTTTGAAATTTTTAGTCAGTGGCGATAGGTGCCTAACTGCACTATAAAAATTGTAGTTTGTTTTGGTAAATTGTCCGAATTTGTTTGAAATTTTTAGTCAGTGGCTATAGTGCCTAACTGCACTGTTTTGGAGTTTTGGAGCGCTAAGAGATTTCTCTCTTCGTTTCATTTAATGAGTTTATATAACTTATAATTTTTTGTTTTTCACTATTTCGTTTTTGACTTTTTGTCATTTACATTTTTTTACTTTTATTAAATTTTTGAGATTTTGTCGTTTGACATTTTCAGAGTTGATTTGCACTTTGAATCTTCTTCTTTCTTCTAAAGTCTTAACAGGTTTATTTGGTTGAAGATTTCTTTCTAATAAAAGAAAGTTCCTTTCTTTTATTTTCGGGAGGGGATGTAATGTAACGAGTCTTTTAAGCCTGTTACATGATATCGCGTTCTTTGCTTTAACCCATTACCCGCCGCAGTTGTATATAAGCAACTTATCATTTCTGAGCCCCTAGCACCGCAGTTGTAAATTTGCAACTTAAGTCTCCAAAGTTATTTTTAAACGTATTTTTATTTACGTAGGAGCAGTTTCATAATAAAAATAAAGACCACCGTTGCCATTCAAGGAATTTCTTTCCTTTTCCCTAAAATCACTTATGCAAAGCACCAAATTAACGGTGAAAAAAATGCATAAAACCCATCGCAAAATGCAGGTTTGACCTTAACCTGTACCGCCAGAGTTGTATAAATACAACAGTAGTGATGTAGCACATAAGTTTATTTATTACTCTTAATGCAAACTTTAGTTTACTCAAATAATATACAAATAGGTTAGGCATTCAGAATTAAAAAGTAATTCAATGCTTGTTGCTGTTTGAACCTATTTCTAACTATAATATCTAAAACTGAACATGATTTAAGGTAGATTCATATTACAATTAGATAGACGATTTTTACTAAATTGTATTTTAGTAACAACCCTAGTACTTTAACGTTATCAAAGAAGTCCAGCGCCGGAGTTGTACATATGCAACCGCTTGTGACGTCATAAGCGAACTCATAATGATAATAGTGAGGGTACATCTGTTTTATTTGTTAAGAATTATTAATGAAATAGTGGGTACTTATTTTATTTCATTGGGTCTTGTGGCCGTGTTTGAATCGCAAAATGTCGAGTGCAGAGGAATTAATAAGGATTTTAGAAGGTTACGAGGAAGATGTAGAAGAATTTGTGACCGATAATGAGTTAGAAGAGGAGGAGGTATGTACCCAAAGTTGTATAAATGCAACAATAGGGATTCCGAAAGACGTATTTAGTAGAATTATGAACTATACTCTATCAATGCTTATAGCTTTTTTTATTCGGGTAATTTTAATTATAAGGTTAATGACTTATAAAAAAACATTAGATTTTCGTAAAACGTGTAATTTTACTCTTAAAATCTAGTAAAAAAAATAAAAAAATTGTGAATGGTGCACAACACTATAGTTGACCTTGAAAATACGTGATTGGCGCTAGGGGCACATTTTTTTGCAAGATTATACAGCGGTTAAAGGGTTAATTTGAAGGCAACAGGGTGGTGTCGCCATGTAAAAATTCATTTCTTTGAATCGGAATCGTGTAGTGGTCACACTGATTTTTTTTTTTGACGCTGTCAGTTGATTTTGACAGGACACTTTCCGACCCAACCCTTTGCTTAAAATGGAGTAATTTGAGAGCTCCGCAATAAATCGGGATTTATTGACGGCTAGGACGATATCTAGTCCTAAATAATGTGGTAGCTGATTTACCCTTGTCGGCATCATGATGGGATTGCCCATATTTTTTAAAAAAGGATCTTTTGAACCTTATATATTTTTTGGATTAATTCATCTACTGATGTAAAAGCTTTTTTTTGGAAAAGAAACGGTGAGTTAATTTGCATTTGGTCGTAAACATTCCGATCGGCATTTTTGTCGACGCTGAACATCAGCTAACAATTATTCATGTTTGATTTCAGCCGTGAGGCGTTTCTTATTTATTTTTACTTCAAGACTTAAATTTTTAACGCTAGCCCCTACCGACATATATCATGGACCGCCTGACGTCCCCGCGAAGATCGAAATCACCAGGGTTTGCCCATTCGGTTTGTTAGATTATTCGCCGGAATATGGTATGGTTTATAATACTTAACTTAAATTGACAAAAGTGCAATAATGACAGGACACAAATTAATTTCTATTCCATCTTAGTTTTACACCTTAGAACTTAATATTAGAAAGGAATTTTCTTGTATATTGAGACCAGCAGCCTTCGGGTAATAAAATCGTTCAATAACTTTTGTGTCGATTTTTATTGATACTCCCCGCTTGAAGATTAAAAGTTTCCAGTTCCCGCAGGTTAGTCTATCCTTGGCATAGTTTGGCGTGTGCTCCTGGCGCCCGAATTTTCACTTCTACTTATTGTTTATTTATTTGGAGTACACACACTTTAAAATATATTTTTTTTTATTATTACAATTGTCGCTAGATTATATTTTTTTAATATTACAGTACTTACATCATTTCATTTGACACTTAAGGTTACTTTTGACTGACGATTTTTCGATTACAATTTAGTAAAGTGGGTATTCAAATAATAAATCAAAGCACTCAAGTTGTAAGCGGCACTACAAATTGGCATCCACGTTTTTTGATCCATTTGTTTACAGTTTTCTCAGATACTTTTGAAACAGACCATACATGCTGCTTCAAAATCCGCTGATGATTAATACCTTTATTTTTTAATTTTCAGAGCCGGTTTAAATCTGGATGATGTAAACGCAAAGGAACTAGCAACACCTCTTAATATTTTTATATGTATTATAGCAAAGTATTTTGGACAACACGACTTAGGTGACTATGAGCTTTATGATTCTAAAGTAGGGCAGATTTATTTCGATACAAAAGTTCAACAGATAATTTACGAATAATGCAATGAAATCAACAGGAGAAGACATTTAGACACAGTTTACAATGAAGGAGTTTTTATAGCATTTAAAAAAAAATGCATAAAAACGTAACATTCGAAAAAGCGACAGCAATAGGATGTGCCCAACAGAATAGTACGGCCCTACGGGGCTAGTTAATATTGAAGATATTGTAGAGGTCAATTGAGGTCTAAGCTTTAGATTCTATTATTCTATTAGATTGTAATCAAGAAGCAGAGAGAGATGCCTGCATTCGACTGAGCTGGCAATAATAGCTACTTATATTCAACAAATCCTGGAATCTATTAAATTTATTAGTAATAGTTCTAGTTGTTTGTTCAGCTGCATCTGGTTAGACTGGAAGCCGACCCCTATATTGGGAAAAGGGTAGGCGGATTGACTGAATTCTGGTTGTCTCAAAAAGTGACTTCTCTTGTTGGTTCTACTAGTGATTAATGAGTAGTTTATGATTGATTATGACTTTTATATGTATTTTACATTTAAATAAATCAAATATTAAAACACTGCCATGCCTTAAATGTTGGTATTTTTTTGCATTTATCATTCTGGCTCCATACTTAGTCCTTTGAATTATACAGGGTGTCCCTGGAAATATGGATCAAATAGAATAGGGGCAAGCGGGCAAGATCATTTCCAAACTTTTTAACCCTGAGAATGTTGGAGAATTTTTTTTACAGTTCAAAAGTTATGACTAATTTTTGTTTTTTTCAATCACTTCGCAGTACTTAAAGAAAAAAAAATCAGGGTTATCTATATATATAAGCTATATTTTTAAGGTTCCGTTGCCAAATGGCAAAAAACGGAACCCTTATAGATTCGTCATGTCCGTCTGTCTGTCTGTCTGTCTGTCTGTCTGTCTGTCTGTCCGTCTGTCTGTCTGTCCGTCCGTATGTCACAGCCACTTTTCTCCGAAACTATAAGAACTATAGTGTTGAAACTTGGTAAGTAGATGTACTCTGTGAACCGCATTAAGATTTTCACACAAAAATAGAAAAAAAACAATAAATTTTGGGGTTCCCCATACTTAGAACTGAAACTAAAAAAACATTTTTTCGTCAAACCCATACGTGTGAGGTATCTATGGATAGGTCTTCAAAAATCATATTGAGGTTTCTTACACCATTTTTTTCTAAACTGAATAGTTTGCGCGAGAGACACTGCCAAAGTCGTAAAATGTGTGTGTCCCCCCCTGTAACTTCTAAAATAAGAGAATGATAAAACTAAAAAAAATATATGATGTGTACAATACCATGTAAACTTCCACCGAAAATTGGTTTGAACGAGATCTAGTAAGTAGTTTTTTTTTAATACGTCTTAAATCGTAAACCGCAATTTACCTTTTATTCAACCAACTCAAATATAAAAAATAAAAGGAAACATTTAATTTCATAAACATAAACCTTATGCATAAACCCGGATGTTACGGAACCCTCGGTGAGCGAGTCCGACTCGCTCTTGCCCGGTTTTTGGCATTGGTTTTTTTAAAAAGTTTTTTTAGATAACCCTGATATTTTTTTTAATGATTTTTTTGTACTGTAATAACATTCACTAACATTCTCGGGGTTAAAAGTTTCGAAATGACCTTGGCCACGCCCCTATTCGATTTGATCCATACTTCCAGGGATACTGTGTATTGCTGGTTTTCCATCAAATATATTTATCACGTGGCTCTCTAGAGGTGGTCTCTAAAGGTGTACTTAATAATCATACATACATACATAAACTTACGTTATACTTTCCCATGGGGATAGGCAGAAACAAAAGAATGCCACCTGCTGCGATCCTTACATACTTCTTTTGCTTCGTTTACGTTCATACATCAGCATACTATTCGATACGCTTCCGTGCCGAATTGACCACCAATCAATGTTATCGAAGGAGACCTCTGAACGCTGTGCACAAATCCAAAACCGGAAAATGTGAGTTAAAACCGAATAGATGACCGCTATTCTTCTGAAGGACGGCTATCTGGTGACTAGGCAAATCAGGAAACCGAAAATGTAATTTTCGACTCGGAAGCCTCTCGAATGGTTGTGAATAGTTATGCTGGTCATACACACACGCCGGAGATTAGGTTTACTTACCTTACCTTAAGCTTAATTACTGCGAAAGTAAGCTTGCGCTCTTGTGTGCTACACAAGAGTGAACTTTAAATGCGACCAACGGGATTGTCCGAAAGGGTTACCGCTGGCCCGGAACATAAAGGGCTATGGAAGGAACACGGGTGGGTTTTAGTCAGTTGATGATTTTGCACCCAAAAAAAAAAGCCCATACCACAGATAATATAATACTAGCGTACAGATACCCCATACCCACCGTAACTACGTCATTTCTTCGGCCTATTCGGCTTATTTTCTAAAGTGGCTGAGCCCGGCTTGTTTCACTCACGTCGCCGCTAGATGGTGCTAGCAGCGTTGACTCGCTAGCTTGTGGGCCGCGAGCAGTTATTTTACACAAACACCAATAGATGGCGTTAAAACCATACTGTACTTCTGTACTACAAAACTAAGGTCGCCCTGTGACCTTGAAGCTTACGTCGTCAGTCAGTCACTCGGCAATATTTTTACGTTCTTTCATGCATGCCTACTTTGCGATAGCGCATGATTTCTTGAGCGTAGTAATGGTACAGCTAGGTACATGTTTTTCGGCAGAATAAGTTATTTGTTAGGTTCAGCGTCAAACGTCAACTCAAATTATTATACAAAGTAGTTCAGTCAATTAGGATAAATTTATAATATCGAAATACTTAGCTCTTGAAATGATTAGGTATTTGCTGCAAATTAGATGATTTTAAGAAGGGAGAGTTATTTTTTTAACAGAGTCAGTTCGAGTGTGTAGAAAACATTTTACTTTAATTACAAGCTGTTATTACTTAACTAAGTAGAGTAGGTAGCAATATTTGGGAATGCAATCTCGTTATCGCGAGATCTCGGCTTTTTAGGGTTCCGTAGCCAAATGGCAAAAACGGAACCCTTATAGATTCGTCATGTCTGTCTGTCCGTCCGTATGTCACAGCCACTTTTCTCCGAAACTATTAGACTGAACTATACTGTTGAAACTTGGTAAGTAGATGTATTCTGTGAACCGCATTAAGATTTTCACACAAAAACAGAAAAAAAAAAAAATTTTAGGGTTCCCCATACTTAGAACCGAAACTCAATTTTTTTTTTCATCAAACCCATACGTGTGGGGGGTGTCTATGGGTAGGTCTTCAAAAATGATATTGAGGTTTCTAAAATCATTTTTTTCTAAACTGAATAGTTTGCGCGAGAGACACTTCCAAAGTGGTAAAATGTGTGTCCCCCCCCCCCCCTGTAACTTCTAAAATACGAGAATGATAAAACTAAAAAAAATATATGTACATTACCATGTAAACTACCACCGAAAATTGGTTTGAACGAGATATAGTAAGTAGTTTTTTTATAATACGTCATAAATCGTAAACCGCAATTTACCGTTCATTCAATCAACTCAAAAATAAAAAAAAACATTTAATTTCATAAACATAAACCTTATGCATAAACCCGGATGTTACGGAACCCTCGGTGCGCGAGTCCGACTCGCTCTTGCCCGGTTTTTTTTAGCGAGGTTGATTTTGGACGAAAAAAGGGCGAGATCTCGCGAGTTTAACGAGATTGCACTCGAGCTTCTATACGTCTTATTCGAAGCGCGGACTGACACGGACGGAGTTGCGATCAGTGGTTTCGTAGAAGACTTGTTGTTTCTTTCATTTGTTATTTGATAGTTAGGTACGTACGTCAACGTTAACTACAATATGTTTGTAAAAAATATAAAGACAGATACGTCAAACAATGTTTGATGCATATTAGTCTTATTAGACATTAAACAATTAAAAGTTGCCTGCCAAACTTGTCCTTTAACACAAGCCGGGTCCTCGTAAATAATAAACTTTATTTTTTATTCGACAACTTTATTTTTTTGAAAAAAAATAAAGTTGTCGAATCTGACCGATGTAAAATAATATTATTATTTTACATCGGTCAGATTCGACAATGACATATAATTCAGTTGAGTATATATTGTGGGAGACTGGTGCCTAAGTTAGGCTCGTGGCCTGTGTTTCAGGAAAGTTGTTAATTTCCAGCAGTGTCCGAGGTGGGAAAGCCAATGTCAATCGTAATAACAGCAGAGTCAGAGTCCGTTTATGTGCCAAAAGTCGATCGAGAAAGAAAGCCGTGTGCGTGTCAATATCCGATTTATGACCAGGTCACTATATACGTGGGGTACGAAAACTCAAACATTCGACTTGAGATTCCAGTTTCATCAAGCGATGTGAAAAGACTTCCCCCGCGGTCCGAATTGCTTCAAAAGCGATTATATCGCGAATCCGACCAAATGTAATAGTCACAAAAATAAGGACTATTGAGTAGTATTTGTGACGTTGCGCGTTGGTCGGATTCGCGATGTAATCGCTTTTGACGCAATTCGGAACGCGGGTGAGTCGTCATCGTGTCGTTGATTTCAAAGTTGAAAACAACAAATATTTCTTTTTTTATGTAATGTTTCTGACATGGCTTCAAGGCCTTTATGCCAAAAGTTGACACTTGAGAGCGCAGAATTGCAGATATATTTTCTACACATCTCAACATATTTTGCATTGTATTATATATTTGCATTTCATAAATATTTCATTCTATCAAAATAGGTATGGTAAATAATAATGTGAGAAATATAAATATTGAGCTGTGTAGTAAAACTCAGAAAATGAAAACAGCGCCATCTATATTGGTGGAAATAAACATTAAATGAGTGAGCAAACATTGATTTGTTAAAATTATGGAATTTGGAACTAGGAGCCCATTATTCCTTTTTTTTGTGATAAGGGGATTTTTAAAAACAAGGACATACTTTTTCCGTGGTCAAATTTAAACAGATACACAAACTTCAAAAACAAATCGATACATATAACGCCATCTATTGAGGCTTTTTTGAACTATTTTTTCTTTCTTCGCAATGAGACCCCATGCCCATACAGATAACAGAACAGAGCGACTCTTCGATTTAAAAGTTGTAGGTTAAATCCTAGAGAATTATAAATCTTGGAGTGGAGAGGCGCCGGCGCCGACTGCTACTTGTAAAAAACTACGTTTGTTGTATGGGAGCCCCCTTAAATATTTATTTTATTCTGTTTTTAGTATTTGTTGTTTTAGCGGCAACAGAAATACATCATCTGTGAAAATTTCAACTGTCTAGCCATCACGGTTCATGAGATACAGCCTGGTGACAGATAGACAGACGGACAGTGGAGTCTTAGTAATAGGGTTCCGTTTTTACCCTTTGGATATGGAAACCTAAAAACTGCGTTTATTCCCAGTCGCCCCCGCGGGGATTGCCACCGGAGGCAAATGGGAATAAAAATTCCCAGTCGCCACCGGTGGTGACTGGGAAGACATTGCCCCCACTTCAGTTTCGCTATACATTGCTTTCTCCATCGTAGAGAATAAAAGGATGAGGCAACTTATCCTAAACCTGCCTTTTATCTTTAGGATAAGTTGCCTAATTCTTTTATTCTTTACGATCGAGAAAGCAATGTACAGCGAAACTGAAGTGGGGGCAATGTCTTCCCAGTCACCACCGGTGGCGACTGGGAATTTTTATTCCCATTTGCCTCCGGTGGCAATCCCCGCGGGGGCGACTGGGAATAAACCAAAAACTGGCCTCAATGACTCCAGAGTGAGAGTTGCCTACGATAGTGAAAACCATCGATATAACCCTAAGCAATAGAGTTCTCCTTCTCTTGTATCGGTTATTTATTGCTGTGCATTAAAAAAATTACCAGTCAGTAGCCTAGATAGGGAAACTGGGTACACTTGATCCCCCCTTTTTATTTTGGTTCATAAAATTAGTTTTAAGTCCTACATTGGGGATGTGTTTGAGCCAAAATGTTGGAAAGTTAATAGCCCACGCTTCGAAAAAAGTAAAACAGGGTAGTTCAATATTTGTAAAAAATAAAGGACTATAACGAAAAACACAGGTTTGCACCAAGTGTCCCCGTGTATGGGAGACTTGATCCCGCCCAAAGGGAGACTTGATACGGGGGGGATCAAGTCTCCCATATCTAAAGGTGCACTTGATACATTCTAGGCGATCAAGTTTAATCAACTTTAGATACTTGTTAAAATAAGAAATGAAACAATGAATTCAATATCTTTAAATATAATTCTTTATTATAGAAAAATTCAGTATGAACTGAACATAACAATTAGTCTGGAACTGTTTAGGCCTTCCTGCAGGCAATCTCAGTCTCGTTTAGGTAATCAAAATAATCGGTCTCAAATAGCTTCAATTATCTCAACTAACTAATAAAACTAAATTTATATCACAACAGCAATACCATCTGTTTTTTTCTTGACTTTGGGGGTCAATTTTTTCCCCTTTTTTAGCACCCTGCTTCGCCTTGTATTATATTCGCGGCATTTTTTGACCTGCAATACTAACGTTAAGTAATTGAAAACTGTATCTTTCACACATTTTAATAATGATCACATTCCTCTAATAGACTTGATCCCACTATGGGAGACTTGATCCCCCCGGATCAAGTCTCCCACAACGCTCTATATCATCTCTCCCCAGTAACCGAAAAAATGAAAAAGATAACCTCTTTCTTAGCCTTATTATCCTATGTGTTTGAACTTTTAGCGCAATCATTGCACATAAAATAGCAGTTCTAATAATTAATACTCAAACTCTAAAACATATTATTCGATTATTTTACAAACAAAAATAAACTTACCAAAATAAGGTTTCTATACACGAAAATCACTTAGCGGTCGCTATGTTACAAACTGATAGTTTTGACATTTGTGGTGTTTCCTAAAAGTCATACCGTACAATAAACAAACACGGTTGCTAGTTATTAATAATCTAGCAAGCGTGGTTGGTTTATAAAATTAGTGTACCATGTGTCCCAGAGGGATCAAGTGTACCCAGTCTCCCCTACAGAATTTTTTTAATCCTAGTTATGGAGCAAAATATTTGTTCAAAATTGCAGCAGAAGTACCTACAATTCAACTTTGAAGAAATATTTTTCTCAATAACTGAGATTAAAAAAACTGAAGTGTTAATATTTTGCTCAATAACTGAGATTTAAAAAACTGAAGTTTTAATCGGCTTTTATTGCTGACCGTACTACACACTTATTCGGGTCGGCAGAATCAGACGAACAACAAAACCGATCGGAAGCAATTATTACAAAAATTTTTTTTTTTGTCTTATTATATATACTTACTTACCAGGCTTTTACTCAGCTCGTGACGATCGGCAATCTCCGTTTGGCATCGACTTCCACTGAATTGCCATGTTGCAGTTGCTAAACCTTTTTCCCGACTGCGCGACAGCAAAAAGAGGGTTATGTTTCTCACGCGTATGTATGTATGTATCTTTGTATGTGGGATTCTTTTTTATCATCGAAGCATCCAACGGCTGGCAGTTTAATACACGAGGTGTCTATCGACTTGTCTAGGTCGCGAAATCAAAATGGCGGATTTTCAACTTTCAATAAGTAGGTAATACATTGAAAAACATATGTGCCATGAACGTGTTGGTTATCAATTTAAAGGACACAATTCCTAGAATGTAACACTAAAACGTTGAAAAAAAAATGTATAAAAACCGGACTGCAGCGTCCCGAACATAATTATATTTGATTTCATCGCCCGGCTGTGTCGATTACGGCACCCGAACAAGTGTGTAACACGCCTAAGGAATTAGGGGCGTCGACTTTCGCCAGGCTATATGAAACTATAAACGCAATATCTTTGCTCAAATAATACAATATTTTCATTAAGGGAGTATGAAATAAAACACACAACTATATTTATGATTATTATATTTAAACAATCAATTATTACAATTATAAATTGATGATATGTACCTATCTATAATAAAATAATAAGCCTTTTCGAACGATTAGAAAATGACACCTACTTAATTACACCATCTAAATAATTGCGTTAGCTAAGAGACAGATTGATTTAACACTCGTTAAAACGCGAGCGAACATCGAAAATATATAGATTTTCTTTCAAGCATAATTTGTAAATCATAATTGAAAAATAACACGGTAGAGTAAGTATAGTTAACCGTACTTCAGGCATCTTCACCCCCTTAGGGTCGAAGCCTGCCGGGCCAGCGGGATTGTCCGAAAGGGTTACCGCTGGCCCGGAACATAAAGGGCTAAGGATGGAACACGGGTGGATTTTAGTCAGTAAGAGTCTGACACTCCCTTTCGCTCCACCCAGAGAGGCGTCATTTGACGATTTTCCATCCGCCAAAAAAAAGAGCATCAATTTGATATGACAACGCCTTTATGTCGTAGCAGTAGGGTTGGTTTTCGTAGTTACAGCGCGCAGCAAACTTTATGGCGGTTCTGAACACCGAGGCGAGTAACAAATTCATGTGACAGGTGGGGTAGGTACTGCGCAGGGATAAGCCCACTTCAGCACCCAATTGCGTAACACTGACACACAATCAAACACAACCTGAATCATTTGAAGCTTATGGCTAATCCATTGCTTCGTGTGTTCGAAAAATTTGTCTGCTCAGCAACGTAAATATAACGCAATGAATGTTGTTGAACTGTCAAATTGAAAGCCATTGCTACTAAGTCTGTTACGCAATTACACCGCAGAACCACCATAAAGCTTGAAGCTACTAGAAAAATATGAAACTTTAAATATAGTTTTATGTTTCAATGGCAGGTTGTAATAATTTTGGTGTAGCGGGTGCCCAACAATGCCATAGTAATTTACCCCTTTATTTACAAACGTTGCTTAAAGTTAAGACACATTTAAACGTCAAAGATGTATAGTTCAACAGTCGCTAATAATTTCTTAACTTTAAGGAACGTTAATAAATAAAACCCTTAGTCGCCAGTGTTATTTTTCAATCTAAATTTACTTTTTTCTACCGCAGATAATATTCTAAACAAGAATCAAAACTCGAATTCAACTACGAGTGATTATACCAACAATCAAATACTTTAATATAAATAGAATCACTGGAAAACGTATAGCGCCAATTGAAAAGGTCTTGAGGTCATACAGACAATATTAATTAAAATTTAGATAATCATAATTAAACGTTTCTAAAAGATATTAGTGATACCATAAAAGTCATTGACAAACAATGTAATGAAAAACGAAAAATAATTACAAAAGATGCTCAGTCTAACAAGTTTTTAGGTATTCTGTAGAAGGTGCTTGATACAAGTGAAAACACAGTTTTCTATTGCTATTTTAGAAGTTTTATATTAGTCTTTAGATGCTGCTTGTGTCAAAATCTACTACAGTATACCCAAGTAATAATTGACAAACGAATCCTCAAAAATAATTTCAATTTAAAAAAATAAACTATCACAGTAGACAGATCATAACTTCAAGAGTGCACATTTCTACTTTTAAAATAGTTGATATAAATTTTATTGCACGTAATTTTAAATTCATAGACAATTTTTATTCAATTTAATTAAGTCTAACACTATGTATTGACCAAAGAGTGTCACTAGATTTTTATAAAACTAATGAATTTCTGTCGCAAAAGTTTACATCTAGACTTCTAGAGCTCTAGGTATATCTAGTGTATCTACAAGATTTTCTTATCTAATACATTTTAAACGTAGGTAGGAAAATCTATTGATTCTGAAGTACCTAATTCTTATCTTTGGATTTCTCAGTTTAGGTATCCACTATGTTTGAGCGTTGTAAAATTAAAGAAAAAATAGAGAAATTAAAGTCAGGTACAGAATTCATTTTAAACAGATTTAGTAAGTTTTTGTTAACCTAAGTGAAAGCGTTTAATGTGCAACTACTATTAAATGGCACATTCAAAGATAGATACTTTACGATTCAAGTAAATATAAAGAAACGGTTCGGTGAGGCCAAAGAGAATTAAAGAGGCCCATGACATATCGATTTCATGATAGAGCAGTTTGCATCTCAAAAGATTTTCGAACGTTATTAGATACGCGGTTTTAACACAGAGTGCATTAAAAATGGTTTCTTAATCCCTTTAAATATGATTGCTATACAGCTATTTTATAGCGAATTTACCTATATTCTATTTTTAATAAGAATATTTTGGAACTAACAGTGCTCTCATGCAGAAAGTATATAAACCAATTGATGGAAGTACAACATGCAAAATAGAAATAAGTACCTAGATATTCATGCGTTTATGCTATGTACAGTAATAGTCTTCGACAGAAAAAGTTTTCTAGCTTCACTCGTCGTCATTGAGAAGGTCTGTGCACGATTTAGCTTTGGTTGATCTGGAAAAAGAAAAGGAAACATTAATTAGCACAAACTTTGCAATACCATGTATACCTACCTACGAGGGAATTTACAGGGGACCGATACAGATGATGTACCTACTCTAAGCTGGAACCTTTATATTGTTGCGTAACAATTGAGAGATCCTTTTGTTTTGGAGTGGGAAATCATCTAATGACCCCTCCCGCTCTGGGTGAAGCGGAAGGGAGTGTCAGACTCTTACTGACTAAAACCCACCCGTGTTCCTTCCTTAGCCCTCTATGTTCCCGGCCAGCGGTAACCCTTTCGGACAAACCCGCTGACCATTGAGAGAGCCGAAGAAACCGGGCATTAGTCCAACCTCAGAATTCTTTTTGGAGTTTTTGTGATTAGGTACTTTTTCTACAAAGCATTTAGATATCGCCTATTGTCCTTTTGCTTGCTGACTTCCTCACAACAACCGAATACCTAGATTGTGTAATAACTAAACTATACACATCCTGCCATTGACAAATAAGAACCAAATTCTTCAAATACAGGATGTGTACAATATAGATGAGATAAACAACTTTAGGCACCTGTGCCACCGCTGACAAGGAAGCGACTCACTATCGACAATTTTCTCGCTCTAGAAACGTACAAAACATTGTAGGTTCCGTGGTAGTGAAAGAGATACATAATTATATTAATAGTTGATCGCTGGCTGGCACCATCGGCGAGAACTGTGTCAAAAAAACAACTCGTTTTTATTTAATTGCTAGCTTTACTCGCTTGTCGCTACGCAGTCAGCGGGACATGTGCTATATGCTAGGAATGTTATACGTAGTTGCTTTGTGCGTTTCTATTAGGGAAAATCCAAAATAATTTCATACATAAATAATAAAATTGTGGTTAGTGGTCGCAATAACAAGTAATAAGTAGTATGTAATAGATAAACATAATACTCACTGTGGGTTTTTGACTCGCCTGCACACCCTAAGTTCAATGGGTCCACTGCGCACTGATTTGAACAACGCAAGCGCTTCTACGTGTGCGAGTTCATGGCATGCGTGCCCGTTCACTGCTAGCACCTCGTCACCTGAAAATATGGGCAGTAAGTAATCAGAAAGAAACATTCATTTGCATTCCACAATGTGAACTTAGGTGGCAGATTTTACAAAGATATGATCATTGTGGACCCTATCGGACACAGCATAGTGAGCATAGTAGTATAGGAAGAGGGCCCCTTTCTCAGTCCAGGGACCTACAATAGTTTACGGCGATTTTTCAACTATTTTGTCTGCTTCGCGAACAGTGAAAGTGTTAAGATATTAGAACCGAAACAAGAAATTACTTTTAGTGGTACGACAAGTAAAGTTTGAAAAAAATATAATACCTACCTTACCTATTTAAGAAGATGATTATCAACAAAGGTAAAAGAAAAATCGCGGGTCTGACAGTAGGTACAAAGTTGTAACAAGGACTGGAAGTTGGTGGTTATGAGCTACTTACATCTAACAATAGGGAATTTCTTTGTTTAGGTGCATATATGACCAAGACCATATTGACAAAGTGCCTATAAAGTATAAATATAATTATTATTACTGTTTATTACTGTGACCAAGAAACACATTGCACTACCGATATTTACTTCATACCTACTGACTTTTATTGTCATCTAAAATGCTTAATTATAGCATTGCATCTATTGCCGTTGATGTTCTATTGAAATTAATATGACATTGAAACCAATTTGTTTTCTGTCACCTAATTAGGTTTTAAATATGCCATTTTGTTACATGTTTAAAGGTCAAAGTTTAAAACGTTATTCAACAGAGTCCTCTGATAACACTCGACCCGATGTCAATATTGTAGGAGTATCATAAATCATTACTAACATAAACAGTGGTATCATGTACGCTAGTGTTCGGGTTACAATAGCCTGGCTAGTTGATATTGTGCACTTTGTTAATATGCCACTTCGACGAACTACTACAAAGCGGCTTCCTATTCTTATCACATAACATTCCTGCTATTCAATTAGGTATCGCTGTTCGTTAACTACTGTTTATCAATTATTTATCACGGATGTTTTTTTTGCAAGATTACACTGAAATTTATTCACTCAACATACCTGCTTTTAGTCTTCCATCATCAATTGCCTGTCCTTGTGGTAGGATGCTTTTGATGAAGATGCCCAGTGGACCCCGGGGTGAGTCGCGTCCTCCCACTATGGTGAAGCCGAGAGGTTTCTTCCCGTGTCCCTTCTCAAACGTGATGGTGTGGTAGGTGTGCGTCGGCGCCCTTGGCCTTCGAGGTAACGTACAAAAGTTTGCCGCGTTCGGCGTTTGTGTTTCACTTTCACTGTCGTCTTTACATTTTGTCCGTTCAACACCGTCCGGCGTATCCACGTTGACGATGTCGCCGGCGCAACTGAGGGCGAGCGCATCTTTGTTGGCGCCGCCGTAGCTCACGACCTGCCGGCGCAGCAACTTGTTGTTCATGCTGCTGTAGCTCGCGTTCTGACCCTTGAGGAAGTGTGAGTGCGCCGCCGCCGCGCTGTCAGCCGGCTCGTCCGCAGCTGATAGCGCAGTGTGATTACACGCCGACTCATCCTGCGACCGACGTCGGTCTATTTTGACGTCACATTTGTCAGAACGTTTTTCCTTCCCTAAAATAATTGCGTTCTCGTAGTCCACCGAGCTTTCTCTCATCAGCAGAACGCTTCTTTGGGATGGCTCTCTTTGTTTGGCGTCTGCCGGCTTGTCTCGTTGCCTACAAATCACTATGTCAATATCTGCGGCACCTGATTTGAGAGCTTCTTTGGCTTCAGACATCGTGAGGTCGCGAAGTCTACGACCGTTCACATTGAGCAACTCGTCACCTATGCGTAGCGTGCCTTCCCTGTGAATAAATAAATAAACGTGAATGAAAATAAACATATTTTACGTTATGAGTAATTAAGGTTAAAAACTTGACTCACTTTTCCGCTAATCCACCGGGGACTACGTGTGCGACCAGGTATCCCACGTGACCTTCATCAGATAGTTTGGTTTTGGCAATAAATATTCCGAGTTCATCCGAAGGATTATTCCTCATTATCCTGACAACTTTAAATTCATTCGGTGTTTTGTCTGACTTGCTTCCCCTAGTTGGTTTTCTACATGGAGGAATCGGTGGAATGCCACAATCTTGACTTGCATCCCTTTGTCGCATCCTCTGTTTTTCGGTTAACTGTAGATATTGAGGTTCCTCGTATTCATTTTCCTTTTTCGGCATGCGCCTAAGGATTTCCTTACGATCAAGTGATAAAGCTCTTTGGGTATGTCTAGGCCTAGGTCTGGGGCATTCTTTCCTTTCTCTACTCATTCTACCCGATGTCCTCGCTTTCATGTAGCTTTGATCACCGGATATGCTCCTACCATGACAAGGAAGAAGAGTGTTTGCCTGAGAAGCGGAACTTTCACAGCGAGACGATATCCTGTCACTATCGAAAATAGATGAGGCTGCAGATTCGTTGACAAGGATCCCTGAGTCGGCATCCTCGCAGTCTTGAATTAAGACATTTTCATCATCACATGATATTTGATAAACATCATCATGGAACACCGAATGACCCTTTTGGAACTCTTCTAAGCCGGGTAAAGCACCATAGGAGAAACTGCGTAACTTAGCTTTAACACCTCCTCGTTTTTTACGACTTTTAGTGACTACACTGGTTGTTTTTAAAATATTATCGTTACTGGCATTAACCTCCTCGTCATTTTCACCCGCTTGTCTGTAAAGCTTTGAGAGGAATTTGTTTGTTGATGACTTAAGGTATCTATCCGACATTGCTCTTAGTTTTGCCGATAGACAGGAACTGGGGCCAACAGAATCCTTTCCATCCTTAGTCTTAAGTTTATCAGTCTTTTTTTGAGGGTTGAGTGCGATGGGTGCATCGTCGTATGCTTCATAGTCATCGTTGAAGATTTGATCACTTGATTTAGAAAGCTTTGCACCGGCTTTGGGTATTGCATGATATCGATCACACTCTGAGCCGGAACTGTAACATCGAGTGCCTCGGTTGGTAAAAGATTTCCCTTCCCTCCATTGGCACTCAACAGGACTAGTCATACTTTTGACGAAAAAGACATCGTCGTCATAATTGGGCATTTTGACCCAAGGGTTATGATTTTCGAATTCAATATGGGTGTCAGCGTAATTGTTGGTAAATCGACAATTAGTGACGTCCTCTACGTGTCCGAATCCACTGCAATCACTTCCTGACGTGGACCCGGCGTCATCTCCGTGCCGCAGTGGACCGTTCGATTTGAAGCAAGATAATTTAGTGTTCTTTACTTTATCGAGCAACGGGTTTCGCCTTTCTCGGCACACCATGTACTCTTTCTCCAGCGAGCCTCCGCGGTTTTTGCGCGAAGTATTATAACTTTCCTGCGGTGAAGCGGGGCCGTTTTGCAGTGATATGCGTCGACTAACTGGAGTTTCGCCACCGCGGTGGCATCGATGTGGAGATTTTTCAACGATTATTATTTGATCGCTAAGATTGTAGAAGTTCGTTTCCACGGAGCTGCTGCTACTTTTGCGATTAGGGTAGCGCACTGGAGATAAATCTGAAAAATAAAGGATGCATATTAACATCTCAAAAACTGAATCGGAAATTCTCTAGAACTAAGTTTGTATCCCTTAATCACTGGACTCTCACGGACCAAACTTGTATATTGGAAGGTATAGTTTCAACTTTCAAGTAAACAGTTATCGAGTAGGCTCTAGGGAAAGTTACACTCCCTTTCCCTTAGATAGAATATCTGGCTTTCCAGTGCCAAGTTAATGTATCTAGTGACAGAGAGACAACTAGATGTGTCAATTACGTAGTGATTGCGTCAGTAATGTGGGCCCGTAAATACCTTTCAGCGTCCTAATGACGTCATTATCTAAGTAGTTAAGTTTCCCTTAAGGTACAACATTCCTATTAAGATGAAATTCCAGCATTTCTCGCATCTATTCAAGTGTCAAGTAGTCACTTCCTATTTTCTCCGTTTCTTTGCTATTACATAACCATGAGGCCTTTGCGTGATTACGTAAGGAATAAGGCTGTTGGCTATTAATTAACAATGACAAATCGTGCTGTTCGTAAATACTAGGTGCATGCAGTGACACTTAGGTACTGCGAATTTGAATGCCAATGAATTGAACAAATTGCCTTATTAGTAAGCTAATTACGATATTACCGTGAGTCGTCACAAATGACAGATTAATGAAGGATATAGCGTATTAAAATTATTTTAGGTAATTATCATTACGTTGTTGAAACTTTATCCTGTATAACATAAATACGCACGTGGTAATTTTCGATTTTTGTTATGGTAATGAAATAATGGATTTATTCATTTAATTTTCCGCGCACTGATTTTTCACGTTGACGTATGCATTTTGGGTGTAATATTAACCTACTCATTGTGAATGAATTTAGTTATGACATGAGTTAGAAATAAATAATAAACATTCAAGTGAAAAGTGATTATTGAGAAATCACTTGAGGTCGACGCCTAAGAGGAAAAGTTCATTCATAATAATAGTTATGGTTTGGAGAAACCGTGTTGTGTAGAGTTTAGTGGCCCGTTCGCTCGTACACAACCATTGCGTCATCAACCTATTTTCAAGATTAAATATTATATACTATTTATATGCTCTGATGCCCTAATTTTCATCTAACTGGCGTATTGTGTATGACTTATAGTTGCTTACTTATGATACTGATTCCTGTTTTCACTAATACTGGGCCACACTTAAGAGCATTTACAACATACGGCAAATCATACAAAATTACAAGCCCTTATTTTTCGAAATGAATGAACCGATTTTAATGAAACTTCATACGCATAAGCAGGATACAAAGAACATTTTTGAAATATCTTATTTAAAAAAAAGATAACTGGAAATCTCTGTTTCTATGGGAAATTTAAAGTCGGTCTTATTTGGCTGTAACACTATTTTTCGAAAATGTTCTTACACCGAGACGCGACGCGACGCGCAGTTGTCAAGATAGCAATACAATTATAGACCTTATCTACTAAGTACCTACACAAAAAGGTACACAATTCAGTGGCAGGGTTACTTTTCAAAGACCATCCAAATTTTTACATGGTGTTCTACCCATGAATATAAACAAGTTTCACTATGGGACCAACTCTGAAATCACGAAAAAAAAATCTGCTGTTTCATACAAAACTTCAATACCTACTTGACCAAAATGTATGAAACAGAGTTGGTCCCATTGTGAAAGTTGTTTATATTCATGGGTAGAACACCATGTAACAATTTGGATGGTCTTTGAAAAGTAACCCTGTATGGGTAGATCACCTGGATTAGGGCATGGGATACTTTTTATCCCGATATTCCTACGGGATCGAGGCTTATATGCGAGTGAAACCGCGACGCGAAGGTAGTGCCTAAATTAAAGCGCAAAGTAATATATTATTTTAAAGATTCGGCTCAGCGCCAAGATTATTTAAAATCCAGTGTTAACAAATGTGTGTTAATGTAAATTATCGTCCGTTTCGGATGTATTCTCTATTTCATATTGTTAGATCTTCGAAATGTTGTTCTATTCTCAAGGTACGATTTAGGTTTTCTGCACAAGTAGGTATAAACGTTTAAAATCGAAACCACTGACATAATTCAATAAAAATATAGGTACCTACGGATTGGTTATGCTGCAATGAATGTCTGAAAACCACGAAAATAGACATGACCAAAAATATTGTCTTTATCGTCATATTTTTTTCAGAAATCGCTTGTGTTCCTGGAATTTTAATGAAGACGGTGGCAAAATCTTATCTTTTGGGACTCACGTCTAACGCTACAGTATCCTAATTGAAAGTAAACAAGTACGACGTCCTTATCTAAAAATATTGTTGGGTATTGACTTACGGACCGTTATTGTTTAAAATTAAGACTTGTATCTTTACCAATAATGAAGCAATATCTCATAGCGTTCCATATGAAAGTAGTTGTCACAAGTAAAATACCTTACGAATCTATTTATATGCCCGGTTTGACAATAAAAACTGCTACGATTAGTAAGCAAAACGATTCGTTTTCGTTTATAGGAACCTTGCATTAGTGACCTCCTAAACGCTAATATTCGTACAAACACAGCTAACTGAACCTAGAAGCCTAAACGGTGCATAATCTAGAGTCTAGACCTATACATTTATACAAATAAACACAATTGAAATGTCTGTTTGTAATGTCAAAATAACAGCTTTTTACTATGCATATGAAAGTATATACGGTAGGTATCTAAATTTTTGTCTGTCTGTCTGTTTGTTCCGGCTAATCTCCGAAACTGCTGGACCGATTTTGACAGGACTATAACTGGCAGATGTTATAAGGAGTCTGGAAGAGATTTAGGCTACATTTTTTTTTAGAAAAAGACATAGGGTTCGCGCACAAAACCCATGAAATCCAATTTGTTTTCCGACATGCAGGCGAACGAAGTCGCGGGCATAGCTAGTGTACTAATATTAAATTACGTTCACTCGGTCAAGAGGAAATAAGACAATTTGTAGGACAGAGATTTTAGATATGGTGGGTGGGAACTGGGAATAAAGAGGGCAATAAAATTAGCCCACACAATGCAAGATGCAACTCTCACAGTGTGGGTGCGTTTTATATACTTTTAAAACACCCTTTAAATGCACTTTTATGGGCGTTCGTGTGCAACGATTTAAATCGAATGATTCTATTAAATAGAATGGTGGCAGTGGGTAAAGACAAAGAGACTGGATCGATGATTCAAAACCTATCGGACATTGACGCATAAACTTACTATAAATAGGTACCTAATGTCCTATCTATACAGGGTAATTGATAAAACATTAACAACCTCTTAAGAGGTCATTGTAGGAACTCATCATTATGAACAACTTTTACTATAGGACCAAACCTGAAATCGCGAAAAAAAAATCAGCTTTTCCCTACATTTATGATAAATGATTTATTTCTGTAAGTAGGTTTACACTCATTATGTTCGTATAACTTGTCAAATCGTAGGGAACAGCTGATTTTTTTTTGCGATTTCACTTTTGGTCCCATAGTAAAAGTTGTTCATAATGATGAGTACAATGATCTCTTAAGAGGTTGTTAATGTTTTATCAACAACCCTGTATAATTATCTGGTGTTTTTTGCTAAGTAAGAACAATGTTAGGTACTTAGGTACTTATATGCTCAGTTAGTTTAGGCTTATAGGTACTGAGTCATCATCATCTGCCTGCCCTTGTCCCATGTCACATGAAGTCGGGATCGGCGCAATACGTTTTCTTGTAGATACTTATTATACGTTTTTTTTCGTTTTCGTTTGTTTGTAGGTACTGTCTAATACTTTAACCCCTTGCTTGGTAAGACTGGTTGTCAGACTTTCGGGCTCCTGAGGACCCGTAACGCTGTCAAAGACCCACGAATGAAAACTAGGACCAAAGGCTTAACGTGCTTTCCGAGGCACGGAGGGGTCTCGGTATGTAAAGATGGTCACCCATCTACAGACCAACTGCGGCAAGAGCAGCTTAACCTGATCGATCGACCTGTGCGGCTGTTATTATTTTAGCCACGGGACTGAGTACCTAATAGGTTTGTACTTGTAGTTTTCAAACGGACGTAAAAATATCACGGTTTGATTTTATCGCGCACTGGATTTTCGACTCTCGGTGTTGAGCCCAGTATTGAGAATCCAACAGCGCATCCCAACACGTAAAAAACACTGTTGGATTTTCAACTCTCAGCGCTAAGCAGTGCGTTGAAAATCCAATGTGCGAAAAAAATCGGCCGCGGGAAACACGCCCGTGCGAACCTGGGCTAATAGTTAAATGTCCATGGTTTCGATATCTTTAGGTACCTACTGTTGACAGCACAGATATAGATACACCTAGATAACGCAAGAGCAACTACTTCGCGTGCAAAAAATCGCACCAGCTTACGTAGGTACAAAAATCGTAAGGCCCGGCGCTCATTATCGGCATCGGCAATAAAAGGGATCCATCAACCATCATCATCATCATCATCCATCCATCCATCCATCCATCCATCCATCCATCCATCCATTCCTACATGCAAGCGCACACTGTCGGAAACTATGTCTTGGCATGCTGCAACGTTCTTAGGGATGACGAGGCGTCCTTAAGCATGCCGCATCGTCCTCAAATGTTGCTTTGGCGCCGGCGGCGCGGCGGGTAACGGCGCACCGAAGGATCCCGAAGTATCCCGAAGCAGCCTCAAAGCTGCCGATGCAGTAGCCTCAAGCATGCCGAAGCGGTATTTTTGTTACTACGATCATATATCATGGAAATTTCTACTTTATTGCCATGAAGTTAATGTATAATGCTTTTTATCACCTAAAATCCTCAGCCGTGCCGATGCCGATAGTGGGCGCCGGGCCTTAGCCGCCACTTTCGCGCTCAGTCCTGTGTACTGCTGGCTGAGTGCTATATAGGTCCCGGGGGTGGCGCGAGGCGGGTGCCGAAAGCGGCGGCGGCTTTGAATCCATTTGTTTTTTCCATCACTAAATAGTGGTTGTGACGTCACAGTAGTAGGTAGCCAAAAAATGGCACGCTTGGTTTTCATAAAGATCGTGATATTTGCGATATCTAGGTCTATCTATAATCTATATCTGTGGTTGACGGTGACGTCGCAGAAATACTGAAATAGTCGTAGAAACGTAATACAAATCGCGGATTACATAACGCCACCGACATTGACCACATTTCTTTGCATTTCCGATAGTAAAACATCTCTTTCGTAATGTTATAACAGAAAACGTGAAGTCGTAAATTCTTATTTGCCTTCTTACCGAAGTATTGACCGCTAAAACATAAGTAATACATAATCCTACATGTGTTAATATGCGATAGGTAGTGTCAGTCATTTGTGCCACTTTTAGAATAGAATAGAATACTCTTTATTATGTACACCATATTAATTACAGACTTAAGGTATAGAAACTGTACAAAGTCAAAGGGTGACACAATTGGCGGTCTTATCGCTAAAAGCGATCTTTTAAAGACAACCTCACCACTTTTATGGCTTAACTTAGCGACATTTTTGCTTCTAACAATATTGAAAGAAAGAAAGAAAGAAAATACATAGCATAAGCATAACAAGTCTGTTCCCACTGCTGGGACACAGGCCTCCTCTCTGTGAGAGAAAGTGGGCCATAATCTACGCGGGCCCAGTGCGGGTTGGAGTTCGAGGTTTCCTCACGATGTTTTCCTTCACCGTTTTGAGAGTCGATCGAGAGAGCCGTGATGAGGTAAAGTGCCTGCCTTGGTACGAATTCACTACCTGCAACTCGTTATTGGACCACTGGGTTACAACTGCTTCCAGAATATTGCCATTTTGACTATTAAAAGATCAGCGGTCAAACGGAATACGTAGCTATAGCTAGTTAGCTACATGAAACCAGAATGAAAATTCAACTTTTCCATGAAGACGCACTGTCATATTCAGAGCAGTTTTCAATTTACAGCCACGGACCTAAATACCTTGCATGAAAGAAACTAGCAGTTCTAATAATTCAAAGGTCAAAGTTAGGAGACAGCCCGAACAAATACCTACCTACCAAATAAAAAATCGTCCGGTCGCTCTTATCCAACCAACATAAAGACTAATTTAGAATCTAATAACGTCAACAAGAACATTCTATTCCAATAACTCCCAATATAAATGAAAGTCCCAAAGGAAATTACATGTCAACTCACCGATTCTTGACCGACGTGCGGGCCTCGGTTCGTCAGGCGTTACGGCAAGAAGCCGCGGCGGCTCTCCCTTCTTGAACCACCGCATTTTCGACTGTCACTCCATTCTGGGCACTGGAACAAGAAATATTAAAATTAGATTTGGTAATCTAGATATTTGGGGAACGAAAGGATACCAAAATAGAGAGACTGTTGTACTAAGTACAATTAGTTATTCTGACGTATGCCTCATTGGACACCCGCTTCAACGGCACCCAAGGTATTCCACATACGGCACCTATCGATATTTTTCGCAGGTGCCATTAGTGGAAAGGTTTATTATTTAAAATCTGTGCTGTAGTCAAACAGCGAGCGAAAAGTCGTCACTTGGATTCTCATCGTTGCACTTTTGATATGAAATCACTCCAAGCATATGCTTATTTAGCTTGGAGTGATTAACAAGAAAATTTGGAATTACCAAACTAACCCGAACCCGGCTAAATATTACTTAGTTTAGTCATGTCAAATCAGTCAGCGCCTGACGTAAATTGACGTATTTTTAGTAGCCAATTTTTTAATATCGTGTAAAGTTGTTTATGGAGTATCTTAATTTGACAGGACTAAAATAATATTTATCTTCTGTCCTTTTCTTAATGAAATAGAAAGAAAAAGATGCACTGAACTTAAATTTAGTTTAGTTTGTGAACAAGGGAATCGGCGCCAATATATTTTAAATGTAAGAAAGCGTAAATTATGCTAACACTAGGCACTTCAATGTAAAAACGTAATTTATCGAAACATTTTTTTAGTACCTAGGTACTAAGTGACCGTGAGAAATGGAGGTGTTACGTAATGGGCTTATTTCAACTATAGGTAGCTGCGTAAGATGAAACGAAGTGCTTTATGTAACTTAATTGTGGATTAGGTAGTGACTGTAGGCAGGCAAGTAGGTATAGGAGTTTGGAACAAAAGAATCAAATAACAAATGAACCCAATCAGCTAATGTTTCGAATAGGAAAAATAATCGATGAGCCATTAGTCGTAACAAATTAATGTCAAACTAAATAATTATTTTTTAAATTCTTCTATTGTTTTTTTTAGCTTGAATATTGTTTTCATTGTAAGTATTTATTGGTATATTGGCGTGGCTAGTTAACATATAGCTAATAAATTAATTTAATGTTCTGTGTCTCGTAATGTTAATTACTTTGCATACCGTTATACATATAGAAGCCAGTTTTACTATCTGAACAGACAGCTGTGCTACTGGGGTTTGTTGCGCCACTTCTTCTTTCCAGCGAAAGCACTATATAGGAAGTGGTGAAGCTCGGGCGTTTTGGGAGACTGTTGTATCTAATTTTGACGTTCGAAAAGTGACTTTTGATTTTGAATTAAATAAATAAAACAAGATAAAATCGAAGAAAGATTTGTAGTCCCAAGAGACGGCAAGCCTGTATCGGTTATGGGTGCCTCAACCATAGGGCAAAGGTTTCCGAAACATATGGTAAGCAATAATATGCAGTCTTTATGAACCGGTGACTTGACAACCTGACGATGTTGCAATCAGAGCTCGAAGTAGGTACCTATACAACGTGCAACCATTGACCACTTCAAAGTCATTAAGTCCCGACAGGTTTCTTAACTTGTCCGTCTCCTTTTACGACACTATTTGCACATACCTGCCTATTTCTGCATGTACCTCCTATAGAAGTGAAGGCTTGCGTAAGTGTAAAAAAATCGAATATTAATTAATTTACGTAGGTTAGTTCGAGTTGTCATTGATGTGGTTGAAGAGTGAAGATATTTAGGTGTGACCATTTTTTTTCTGGCTTGACCTGCAATTCGTTGTCCGTGTAGGTACCTATGTTATTCTAAGAATCTGCTTCATCTTAAACCTTTTTAAGTATTTGCTTTTGTTAAAATCAAACATAAACATCTGCAAAATATGTACCACCTACCTATTTCTGCGTGTACCTACCTCCTACGAGTGAAAGCTTGCGTAAGTGTAAAAAAACGAATATTAATTAATTTACGAAGGTTAGATCAAGTTGTCACTGATGGTTAAAGAATGAAGATAAGTATTTAGGTGTGACCATTTTGTCAGGTCTGACATGTTTAGTTATGAATTAGCTTGATTTTAATGGAGTAAGTATTGACTTCTATGTATCTGCTTTATCTTAGGGAAAGTGCACATGAGGCACCGGCCACAACAACCGGTGGCTGTCGCCTCTTGCTGCTGTGTTACGTACTGCTGTACTTAGCTGGTGGCCGCCACCGGCCACACGTGTGCGTTGAATCCATACAAAAAGTATGTGAACTGCTTGTCGCTTGGTCACCTGTGGCTGTGGCCGGTGGCTCGTTTGCGCCTAGCCTTAATCGTTTTATTTGATTAAAAAAAAAATGAACATAAAAATCTGTAAAATACCAGTTTAAATGCATTCGTAGAAGGTCATGCAGTTTTTAAGCATGTTCGTAACCTGTTCTGTAATATTGTGAGTAGAAATACGCATCCACGTCATAAGTAATTCTATGACCTTTTCAACTGCGCACAAAACACCTCAGCGGTAGAATCATATACAGCCGCGGCACCACACAACAAGCAACCCTTCATGGGTTTATAAACATTGTTTTTTGGGAACAAGGATACGATGCTTTTAGCATTAGCACCCCTTTTTCATCCAACCTCGTCCGTAAACACACAAGCTTACAGGACATCCCTTTTTGTCAAATCCCATAGCATGACAACAAAAACTAAAGACCGTTTAAACACGAATAGATCATAACTCGTCAGCATCACATTACACGTTAGAGAATTTACAGATCATTACATTATCTCACACATCCATCAGCGCAGTCAAAACACAGTTACCGATTTGTTACGTCGTCGTCGCGACAAGGCATCCATCAACAAATAATATCGTAAGAATCGAAACCAAACTCGATTTAATAATCACGTAACGTCTAACCTTGCTAGTGATGGCAGCTGTGGCAGCATTAGTGTTGTGTAACAAATCGATTCTTTTTATGCAGCAATCGATTCTCTTAACTCACTTTAGTCGCTTGTCAAGTTTACTCAATGCCGACCAATTAGTTTAATTGAAAAGATTACAAGCAATTTAATTATTAAATTGATAATTTTTATTTATGTCAATGTTTGATTTATTTGGGAAAAGTGGCACAGTTCACGGATAACCTTCTGGTCCTGAGCGTAGCAAGATAAACGGGTAGGGGAGAGGCGTACAAAATGACATAGGTGGGTAAAATGGCACACCTACTTTTCTCCGAAACCACAGACATACTTCTTGTCACAATGGCATGTAAAGGACCGCTTAGTAACAGGTCGCAACCTGTGGCGGCGCTAGTAGCGTCTGTTGGGCAGTGTGGTGCGGACGCGTATTTGTTTAATTTTTGCGGTCACTAGATTTACTTCGATAGATTTTGTTTCTCGTAAAAGTAAGTATTTTTTACGTTCATTTGTTTGTATTTAGCGTTAATATATTGAAATTTTACTAAATAATTTCGAGAATTATTTAAAATCTCAAAATTGTAGTTATATTTTTAGTTATTGTTTTCTAATGTTGGAAGTTATGAAGTGGACAAAATGGCATACACCTTGTTCGGGTAAAATAGCATACTATGTCATTTGACCCACCTTTTTTCTTTTCCCAGATAATCGAACATCATGCCTCGCAGCTATTCTAGAAAAAAAGACCGACAGGGTTGGGATAAAACCTCAATGGAAAAGGCTATTGAAGCTGTGAAGAATAATGAAATGGGCTGGCTATTAGCTTCTAAAGCTACCTTCTTAGTATTTTTTTCTTCTTTCTTTTTTTTCCTTCTTTCCTGATTTCTCTTTTTATTTCTATTTCCTTCTTTCCTGATTTCTCTTCCTTACAAGCTTACACTGAAGTCGGGGATGATGATGAAGATTGTCCTTGCATTTATTGCAATGACCTCTAGAGACTCCAGGTCAAAGCCAAAAGAGGTCTGGCTAAAGTGCTTGAGCTGTAAAAAATGGGCTCATGCATCATGTGCAGATGTTCCAAAAAAGACAAAGCGTTTTACGTGTGAACTCTGCATGTAATCGACTGATTTTCCTTACGAATTTGGTATGCCATTTTGTCCACTCCACGTGTGTCATTTTACCCGCCTAGGGCGGACAGAACGGTTTTTGTTCAAGTTTTTAGAAATGTTTTGTAATTCTATTGTTTTTGTACTGAGTTGATTGATCTCTATAATTCTAACTAGGTAATGAACCAAAGAATATATAATTGCTTAAAATATTCAATATTATTAATAAATAATGATTTAATGACTGATTTTATAACTAGTATGTCATTTTGTACGCCCCTCCCCTAATGATTTATTACTGGTGTAATTAGCTGGAAGTAGGTCGCGACAGTGTTAATTATGTATGTAGGTACGTCGTAGAAATACATAAAACGGAATAATGATAGGTAAAGCTTTGTGCCGTAAATTGTAAGTAGATTTCTTTTGCTTAGCTTTTTCCCGGGCAGTCGGGATCCGCTTAATTTGCTCTTCTAAATATATATCTTTCTCTATTAAGATTACCTACCTATCGCCTGAAAATACTTTTGTATTCACAATTTATTCGAAGACACCTTAGCTTTTATTGTAAACCACAATGATAAAAAAAAAAACGAAAAATTGGATGACCACAATTCTACAATACGTCATTTCAGTTCAACGTAAACATTTCAATTGATAAAACCACATTTTATATTCGATGGGGTTCTCATACTGGAGTCGACGGCTTTGCAACGTTTCCGCATACAAATTATGCAGGAAGTAAGCAAAGGAACCGAGGAGAATATCGATGCATTACCTACTAATACGTTCCGCAGAAATATTTGTTTCACATAATGAACACGACAGTATCGGCAACTCGGTCGGTTGATTTTATGCTCTAATGGAGGTATCAGGTCCTAAATGATATAGGCACACAGTGGAACCCTTTTACCGCCTTTTTTTTTTTTGGATGAGAAATCATCAAATGACTCCGCTCGCTCTGGGAGGAGCGGAAGGGAGTGTCAGACTCTTATTGACTAAAACCCACCCGTGTTCCTTCCTTAGCCCTTTATGTTCCGTAACCCTTTCGGACAATCCCGCTGGCTCGGCAGGCTTCGGCCCTAAGGGGCCCCTCCTCGATGCTGACATCTCTTACGCGCCATCCGGCACGGGCCTGGTCCTGATCGGACGGTGAGCTACCCATTACTTTCCGACCGCAGGCCCGCGCCTACGGTGGCCGGGAGTCGTCACGCGGCTCCCGACGCCGGGGGCGTTCCCCGCGGCGGCAGGGACGGGAGTCTCTCTCCCTGAGCCACAGACCCTTTGCTGACCCTTTTCGCCTTGTAACAGACAAATGTAACACTATTCGGATGAAACAAAATCTGCGGATGGCATCATGAAAAGAAGGTACCTAGAAGCTGTCGTAAATAAAAAGAGTCTTATACTTAGTAACTCAGCTAAAGATAATTTTATATTGTAGAAGAAAACTCACTCTGCAGAGGATTTTAAAACAAATACTCTTGTAAGAAATACTTTATCTATCTTGAAAGGTTCGAACTTAGCAAATTCGCTTAGAACTAGTTTCAATTTATAGAGAACAAATTGATCTTGGAGCTAATCCTTTGGAAACTCAGACCCTTGTAAAACATTGTTCGTTCATCGGAAAAGTTAAACTTCCTAAATTAATATGCAATGATCTGAGAGAAATTGTACTCAAGGCAATTGAAACTTTCGTTATTGGATAATTTAGTAATAGTGAAGATAAAATTGAAGGTACCTATATTTATTGTTTTCTGCCTATCATGGATCAAAATGAGTTCTAAAATAACAGTTTAAAAAGAAACGTGAAGATTCCGGTGTAATCATTACATTGGTTGAAGAACAATGGAATCCATACGATACTCACTATTATCGGTATTACGGAATGGAACGCCGGGGAACTTTCCCATCCAACTTTGTAATAAGGTTATGCAAGCAAGACTTATATTCCATTGCAAGTTCAATAAGACCTTTGATGTGGAAATAAGCAGTAGTAGGTAGTCAGGTATTATATATAGCACTTGATTATGATTATAATAAGTATCTACGTAGTTATAATTATTTATAATTTACTCATGCAGCAGACGCTGATAATTTAAATCACCTGTGCACACACATACATAAGCTATAAAAAAAGAAACACATTATTCAAGTAACTCAAGTATATAATCACATAGATCATATACAAAATATGCAAATGATCCGTAACGGGAAAGGTAGGGCAATACTACCAATGCCAAAGTATTTATTGGAAACTAAACTTTGCAGATGTAGTTACTTACAACTTTCTTGAAATGATTAAATTTGTAATTTCCTTTGCTTTTCCTTTTGTAGTTGAAACAAGAATCTCGTTATCTTACTCTGGTAATACAGTAAAGATACACATATTTTAGGGAACGGTAAATGGTAAGTAATACAATGAAGGTCACATCAAGCTACTACAATCTGTCAAATTTCTTTAATAGATTTTCAACTTTATCGCTAAAGCTTATGGTTCAAAGTTGATTTAGAAAATTTTACAAATTCGGGTAGCTTGATGTGCTGCCGTCTGTACAATCAAATGTTCTGGGAAAATTCACGAACTCGCGGTAAATATCATATGGACTACAGAGATATAGAGGTACAGTCAGCAACAAAAGTCGATTAACAGATTAACACTTCAGTTTTTTTAATCTCAGTTACTGAGCAAAATATTAACACTTCAGTTTTTTAATCTCAGTTATTGAGCAAAATATTAACACTTCAGTTTATTAATCTCAGTTATTGAGCAAAATACAGTCAGCAACAAAAGTCGATTAGCAGATTAACACTTCAGTTATTGAGCAAAATACCTACCTACTTCTGCTGCAATTTTGAACAAATATTTTGCTGAATAACTGAGATCAAGAAAACTGAAGTTAATCGACTTTTGTTTCTGACACTGCTGACAGTGGCGCCGATTCTGTTGTTCACAAACTAAACTAAATTTAAGTTCATGCATCTTTTTCTTTCAATTTCATTAGGACAAGGACAGAAGATAACTATTAGTTTAGTCCTGTCAAATCAGTCGGCGCCTGGCGTAAATTGACGTATTTTTAGTGACCTATTTTTTAATCTCGTCTAAAGTTGTCTATGGTCTCTATGGAGTATCTTAATTTGACAGGACTAAACTAATATTTATCTTCTGTCCTTTTCATAATGAAATAGAAAGAAAAAGATGCATGAACTTAAATTTAGTTTAGTTTGTGAACAACAGAATCGGCGCCAGTACCTAGTTCACACGTAGATCACGTATTTACATGAACAGTCGTAAAGTGTATATGATTCATCAATGGTTTATGTACTGTAAACCTTCGTAGTGGAGGTGATGTAAGCCAGGATGACATTTTGGTTTACGAACTTAAACATGAGAATGACGTCACTGTTTGCCAACGAGCGAAAAGACACGTTACTTAAGTGGAACGACAAATAATGTTGGTAAACTTGAACTTGAAATTGAGAGATAGGTTGAAAAAAAACCATTTCCCGACATAAACCATGCACAGGCTAACTCACTTAAGTAAACAAAACTAGGAAAGTCAAACTAGATTAAGGCGACTACATGACCTAAAGCGCGTTCTTTGTCGGACTGTATAGAAAAGAAAGAGAAGCGCGATGACACAACGCTGGTAATTTATTGCAAAATATGAAGCAATTATCTATTTACAAAAAAATCTATTGTTTGGACTAAAAAATTAAAACACTAGTGCTTTAGTATGTTGCTTGTAGAATAATCTGACAAAAAATCATAATGATTGTATGTATATTATTATGGTTTCTATTGTAAAAAGAAAGTTTTTACAGATATTTTCATGATTTTTTTCTATCGTATCAAATGAGTTGTATTATGTTTTCAACACACTATCTAACTAGCATATCATCATCATCATCATCATCATCATCATCATCATTTCAGCCGAAAGACGTCCACTGCTGGACATAGGCCAAAGGGGGGGGGGGGGGGGGACCAAAGGGGCGGTTTGCCATAATCGCCACGCTTGGCCGGCGGGTTGGCGATCGCAGTATAGTATGGTGGTGGAATGCATAGAGAACGCTGCTGCCCATTCTCCGGTACGACCCTTAGTCGCCTTTTACGACACCCACGGGAAGTATGGGGTAGTAGTTTTTAACTAGCATATATCTTGAAGAAAATCATATATTTTTCTGATTTTGTTTACAGTAGTCGATCCTAAACTTTCATTGTTTCTAAAACTTGCGTTTTTTGCGTTTAGGTCCTGTAAGCCCCTTAAATAGTCCATAGGCAAGTGCGAATATATAGGATGGGATGGAACCTTGATTCAATTTCCACGCCGGGAAAATTTTCAGCTACTGCCTGGAAATTAAATTGTACTCAATCGATGGCGACTGACTCGCTCTCCCTTTCGTCATTTGCAAACTTCGAGTTTCTATTACTGAATTACGAAAAAATATCTCTCTTCAACCCATTTAGTATAAAAACCGTGGTTAGGTTTTATAGAAAATATACGTAAGGACATTTAAATTGAAGGTTTTCTCCCGTTTCTTGTGTCCCGGGATTTTAAACAGGGCTGAACGTGACAACAATTCAAGAAAAGATATCATTAGTACAGTTTCTAAGTACGACACGTCCCGGCTCTCGAGGACACCTTCAGGATTCGTTCGTGCGTAACGAATGTGTTCAGATATTTCTTTTTTACTACTTACTAAACGCTACAAAAACTGAAAACAGCTAACAGTATACCATTGTGTTTTTATCTTAGATCTGATCGGAAATTGAATGTGGTACTTGTTTTCTTAGCTTAACCGCTTTTTGTGAGTTCACTCAGTATATTCTTTTGAACATAATCACGCCTCGCTTCCCCAAAAGGTTAGGCAGAGGTGTACCTGGTGTGTACATACACACATTTCATTTCATTTGACGGCACGGTTGGCGCTGACTGCTGCGCTGCGTGTTGCGGGTTCGATTCCCGCACGGAACAAATATTTGTATGACCACAAGTAGTTGTTCTGGGTCTGGCAGTTTGTGTATGTGAGTTTAAATGTTTGTATATGCACCCACAATACAGGAGAAATTCCTAGAGAGGGGCAACGTTTAAATTAAAAAAAAAACTGCGCCAGTAATCTTTAAGCCTTAAGTAATAGGGGGCTATTGCTACCATCGGGAACACATACTAGACTCCGGGCTGCTTCTCAGAAATTTCAGATGGCAAAGCCCAATAACACTTTGTCCGACCTGAGAATTAAACCCAGATCCTTATGCTCAGTAGAAGCGCTTGCAACCACTGGACTTACCGTGACTGGACCAACGAGGCAGTCTTGTTCGTGAACGGGTGCCGTCGGTTGAGACTGGTCATCTCTTAACTGCCAAGGCTTATTTTTAATCTTATATTTTGAATTGTTTCTTCATTTGTCTTTTTCTTTTTACATTGTTCTCACATATAGAAGCAACAAGAATAATGTACCCAGGATTATGTAATAACTTGATTTAAAAGAGTGTCCATGGAGTTTCTTGCCCGTTCTTCTCCATAGAGATCTACGTTTTGGAATGGGCAACTAGCTTCAACTTTCTGACTAACTGACAGACTATTTAATTTTGACAATTCGAAAGTGCCTGTACAAGGTTTAATTGAAATAAATGCTTTGAGTTTGAGTCTTGTAGTCTTTTGAAGGGATGATAAAACCGACAACAACGGCATGGGCGCCGGCATGTTTATTTTCAGGGGGGCGCATCTTCAGCTCCACGAAGCAGGCTCGATTATTTTTTAACTTCACCTATGATGTACTGGATATGTTAGGTTATTGTTTATCCATACATACAAGGACTCACTTTGTCGACTTATGTCGATTAGATTTTAGCAAAATAGGAGTTCGGTACTTTGTTCACTAAGCAAAAAAGGTTTGGGATCGAGATATTGCAGAACACAATCGAAAATTTTCGGATGACGCCGTATTTGGATATTTTTAGTTCTGAATGTTTTTACACCTACGTTTTATTTTAAAGCCATGGAGGTGCAAGTGCACCCTCTTGCACCCCTCTCCCGGCGCCCATGTACAACGGCAGAACGAGTCTTGTCGACCATCTTAAATTCATTTTGTTTTAGATCTGTATCTTTTATTTCTTTTGCCTTTTATCAAAGTTTTTTCATCGTCGGTGGTCTTTAGAACAGATTATATCAATGTGTATGTCAGTCTGGCGTCTATATTAGTCTGAATTCTACGTTAAATAGCATTTACTTCTTTAGTTATGATTTCCTGCAATGTTTTGTACGCACTTGGTGTTATGGCTGCGTGTTTATTACCTTTGCACATTGTAAGTGTTTAAGTTTATGAGTATTGACTGTCATCTTGAACGACGCGTGGGCAGCCCGCAAATACTCGCGGATAATAATATAGCCCGCATGACGTTACCATATACCAAATCTTTAGGTAAACGACAATGGCGCATCACGGTAACCAATATGGTTCTATACAGCGATGCGTTTGATGTTAGTTGAATCGAATAATCACCAAATTAAAAATAATTTTGCCGTTTTAATTAAATTGCTCAGTGGAATAATTTTTAGGTATTTCTTTAGTTGATTGAATTCCCTTTATTATCAATATACATAAAATACGATAGTTCACACTCAACATTTTGAGAATTACGCGACTAAAAAAATTTTTTTAGCTGTTTTACGATTGTTTTATTTTTATGAAATATTTTTGAATAAGTCTTTTCTTTAAACACTATTGATAATACAAAATTTTTTTGCGACAAAATATTGAGCGTTTTACGGTGTCCTACCTTTTGGCAGCGCCTTAAAACAAACAGAAAAAAAACGTTGGAAATTGTTCTTATTTTGTTATTGGCGGAGTTTTATCCGCACCATTAGGTACGGGTACGCCAATCCTATACGCACGTTCGAAAACTCGCTTTCGCTTCGCCACGCCTTCGACGATCTTCTGTGTAGCAATGTCTTTAGGTAAAATGCAATCATGAAGTAAGTACGTTCGTTTCTTTCAAATTAACATTCCTTAGAACAAAATCGTAAAACGCACGCTTTATTGAAGATTATTTCAAACTTCGACGTTTTACTGCTTAGAGAACTCGGTCATTATTTCAGCAGAACATTTTTAACGAGCTACGTTTAACATAATTATAAAGTCTTTAAGCGGCTGAAACCACGGCCATAAAAAATTAGTAAATTTTGAATACAACATTTTTATTTCTGAACTTAACACGAAATTAAGCATACATGAGTGATTAACGATATAAAACCCGTGTTACGTCTTTTGTCAAAACTATAATAGTACATTATGATACATGTGTGCTATGTTGATCATTATGCTCGAGGCGGTATTATTCGCGCGAGCCGCAGGCGAGTGCGATAAGAAAGCCGAGAGTCTAATGATCAATGCACACGCGTTTCATACGACGTTTTTCAACACACTTGCGAGGGAAAAAACAGACTTGTATTGTTAAATATTAACTTCTTTGGAAAATGGCGCGCTAGTTTTGTTTTTCCGCGCGCCGTGCTAAGCAGCACTAGCGATGCGCGCGCAGTTGTAAATAAAAGCACCGACTCTCATTTTAAATATATTGGTCTATGGTACTAACAAAACCGATCCGCCCCGATCACACGAACCTGTTTGAGAATGAATTAAGTATGCTACACATCAAATCTTAAATTTTAATGAATGTGCGTTAATTAGGAGTGTTGGATAAACACCTCATAATATGTTCATATTTAGCGCACAAGTTTACTATTATTAATTTTCCTTGTATAAATTCAAGTCATACGATACTCGCCATTTTGATGACAGTGGTGGTCGAGGCTAAAAAACATAAAAATTGGAGATTTCGAACACCCTAACTTCACCACAGGGGCTGTGAATCATCGTCTCAATCAGCATCGTTTAATTATTTGACGAATTTATCCATAGTTTAAAGTAAATAAGTACTTAGTGGTAATGAAGTTTTTGGATATCTAATGTCGAAGTTTCGCGCCAATCGTGCGTGTTTACATTTTACTTTTCACAAATTTCACACACACAGTTAAATGTAAGATTTAAAATGTGACAAATATTATTGAAAATATTGTGAACAACACGAAAATGCCCAGGTCTTAACGTAATATTCAAACACAGGTCCAATAACACGTATTAATCATTACCACTAGGTACTCAATTTGTGTTCAAAATCGCCGACCATTATTGTTTTTTTTTATTGCAATGATGTACGAAAGCGATTATTCCAAACGATTTTTTTTTTATTTCGATTGATAATATGACGAATGTAATCGATACTTGGAAATTAAATAAAATTTAGTATTCACAAAAAAATATGCCTAATATTATAGTAAACTAGCTGCGCCCCGCGGTTTCACCCGCGTAAATGTTGATCCCGTGGGAACATTTGGATAAAAAGTAGCCTATATGTTAAGCAGTAAATACAATTAGCATTGTTTATAATAATGATTTATGCTTTTCTATTGTCATTTCAATAGTTTTTTGGACATTTCACTTAAACAGAGTCAATAACAGCCAGGCCATAGGTACCTCATTTATTGAATTTCGCGCCGAAATGTTTCTATATTTGAATTTACTCGGAATGCGCTCGCTGTTTAGAATTATTTTAATTTATTGAACAACTAATAAATATTGTGGATTATATTTTTGATAATTTCTAATAGTTTCCTACAGAATTCCCAGTATATATTTATTAGGTAGGCTTAGTAAAATTTTGTTTGAGAATGATGATAAATTGATTCCATAAATTGGGTATTCTGCAAACACTTTCAATACTTTTTGTTAGTTATGAGAGTTGTTATTCAGTTTCTAATTTTTTTTTTATTTCGTTTATCGCGAATATCGATTAGGCTGTATGCAAGTTTTGATCGAAATAAGGAAATTGGGTGGACGGTCAACACCTTCTTAAGGTGAACGCAGACTTGGCCGCACCGCACGCGCCGCAGTCTTCGCATTCGAATTCTTTATATGAAGTTCTATGCAACCTCGCACACCCACCCGCGTCGCAGTCGCCGCAGTCCCTGAAACGACCGAACTCCCCAAGCCGCAGCTGATGACGTCACCAACGCCGGCGCGCACGCAGCGGACGCTGCGGCTAGCGCGGCGCGGATGACGTCATTCGCGTTCACGGTGCAACCTGAATGAAAGAAATCAAATGCGATTCGTGCGGCGACGGGAACGACTCCAGTGACTGCGGTGCGGATAGATGTGCGAGGCCATTAACAAAAAGCGATGACTGCGGGGACTGCGGAGACTGCGGTGCGGCCAAGTCTGCGTTCACCTTTATATACGTATCTATGGTCAGCACTAAAAAGTGTCACGTCGCAACACAATTTTTAGTAATTTATATCAAGATTTGATCGTTTTTTTTATGTAGTTTATGTATGAAAAATGGTAAAAGTAAGAATGCAGACAGAATGACAATATCTTTATTTTTTCCTTTTGCATATTTGCAGTTTGACCGACCTCAACATATAAATAAATTATAGATTTTTTGTAAACGATATCGCAAAGACCATAAAATACACACACACAGAACTCTATTTCATCATAATTCCATACTGACTATTTAAAAAAAAAAAAAGTAAATTAATGAGATTAAAAAAGCGCGCATCTCCGACTAGTAAATAGTTATCTGTGGAAATAAAGCACATGTGGATTAAAGTAAAGAAAAAGCACGCGTTTTTAATACACTGCATTATGGACCTAAAAGCGGTTCAATAAGAGCCACTTTACGAGCAAGTGTGTTGAAAAAGACATTACCGACGCCTTAGTCTGTAATAAATACTTACCTACGTCGAAATGTATGGTAGAACAAGCTATTTGGTATACAGGCAAAAATATTAATCTTTCCACTACACTGCCAATATTTAGTTTTATTTTGTGCGTTATACCTTTTTCAGCTCAAGGCATCCTTAATAGAGTGGTGTACAAGAATTAACTACTCAGCACACCCACATCATTGTGTAAAAGTAGTTGCATGTTAGCTGCCTGTATGCCAAATAGATTGTTCGACCGTACTAATACCTTTCTGGGAAGTTAACATTTAAGTACCTATTTAATGTTCTTCATAAATTAAATAGGACTCACTTCCGAGGCACATTTTTTCTTACATGCTTAATTAATGTAAACGATAATGGTTTTAATTTTGTTTAGACTGCTTGTTTATGTTGTAATCATTTTGTATCGTCTGCGGAGATATTTGAATTTCTAAGTAACGTTACGGAGCCCCTTATTTCCTCAGAAACACAAATCTTCAGAACAGAAATGTTCAGGAAAAAGTTGGTTTTATCGTCAAACTTTTTCCCGAAAAAGAACATTGGTAGCAAAGATTTTCAGTGGCACTTTTTCACGTAATTCACGCTGAACGAATTCCTAAGTTACAGAAAAAGCAATCTCCTCGAAAAATGGCGTATCAACAACTTTTTCGTCGAAGTAAGCGAAGTAGCGAATACTATTTTCCCGACAATAAGCGAGCTCGAGCGAAGACAAGCGAAACAAAAAAGAATTGTGTCTAGAGAATTGCACGATAAAAGACTGACGTTACTTAGTACTTTACTTTATTATACAAACGTACATTATGTTCAATGTCTTCTTGCCTTAACACTTTAGTAGCTTTTTTAGATCAGCTTTTTGTGTGCCCTGGGGGCCTAAAAGGGCCACTTTGGCAGAATCATAAAAGGATAACATTATGACTCATAATGGACAGTTAACTATTAAGTTAATCGTATCAAATCCCATTGGTGAAGGATTTTTCAGTTATTTTTTTTGTCTGTGCTAATACCAATCAATCCAATCTCAATCTTTTTGATTATACCTACGAAGTGCAGCGAAAAAAGAAAAACACGGACTGTCTTCGCCATATTATTATTCATAATGTTATCCTTTTATTATTCTGCCAAAGTGGCCTTTTTAGGCCCCCTGGTTTACCAATAGTACTTAATATAAGTAGAAAATTTGTTGTTGTATACACTCTGATCTCGATATGAACACATTCCATGTATATTTTATTACCTACTTATAATAAGTTTGCGTTCATGATGAAAAAACTAACACGCCTAATTGTGTGGAGTTGTGGAATAGGTTCTTAGATACATCACTTATTGATGGACTGTGTTCGATATCACTCTTGTAGATATGATCTGTTTGTGGTTTTGAGGTTGAACCGACTTGATATGGGCGCATTTCACAAAATTCAGTCTCAATCAAAAATGGTGACGATGCGAAGAGTCTCATCAGGTCCATAGCCAAAATGTACCTAATCCGTAGAAGGGTGTATTTAGGGTACGATGGCACTGTCAAACGCATTGTGGTCATAACAGTCCTTAATTAAATATAGAATAAAAATATACTTAAAAAAACTAGCCAAGTCCGAGTCGGACTCGCACACGAAGGGTTCCGTACCTCAAGGCAAAAACGCCGAAAAAAACACGTTTGGTGTATGGGAGCCCCCCTTAAATATTTATTTTATTCTGATTTTAGTATTTGTTGTTATAGCGGCAACAGAAATACATCATCTGTGAAAATTTCAACTGTCTAGCTATCATGGTTCATGAGATTCAGCGTGGTGACAGACAGACAGACGGACAGTGGAGTCTCAGTAATAGGACCCTATTTTAGCTTTTGGGTACGGAACCCTAAAAAGCACTTTGTTAGATCAGTGATTCGATCAAAGTCCGTTTATATGCCAATTCAGTAATGTTACGATAAAACCTATTGCAACAGACTGCAGTAGTCAGCAATATGTACTTAGTAGGTACCTACCTAGGTACGTAGCACGACGACTTGCAGAATGAAAATATAATTTATTTTGATTTTCTGCAAGTCGTCCTAAATGGGCCGAAGGTATGTAAAACAAGTTGATGAATTAGGTACTCGTCATTCGTACATCTTTGACAGTGGTAGACGAGTAGTCAGAAGCCCAAAAGTCTGACAACCAGTCTTACCAAGGAGTATCGTATTACCCAGTAACTAGGTTGTGAATGTCAGAGAGGCAGTCACTCCATGTAAAATACTGGTATTTAGCTGCATCCGGGCAGACTGGAAGCCGACCCTAACCTAGTTAGGAAAAGGCTTGACAGATTGACTTCAGCTTATAATGCCCTCCGCGTCACTATCTAGACCTAGGGTGTCAACCTTATTTTGGCCACCCACTTAGAGGTATTTTTTTGAAAACCCCCCAATTTTTTTTACTCACCATCTGTCGCGAGTCTGTAACAGCTATTGCCACGATTATATTTAAACGTGTAATATTGTATGGTCGTAAGATTTTAATAAACTTGGTATATTATTAATATAATAGCCCGAAAGCCTGAGAACCAGTCTTACCAAGGGGTAGGTATTGTATTACCCAGTAACTGGGTTGTGGCGGTCAGATAGGCAGTCGCTCCACGTAAATACTGGTATCCAGCTGCATCCGGTTAGACTGGAAGCCGACCCCAACAAAGTTGGGAAAAGTCTAGGCAGATGATGATGATGATTATTAATATAATAATAATAACAGTCACAACAAGAACAACACCTCAACCTACTTAGTCAAATAACCCGCCCCTAACTGTTCCCGGCGCAAAGGTGCCCAAAACGCTTGCTGCATTACCACGTTGGATGGCAATGGCTAACCTTTGCACCAAGAACGAGCCGTAGCGGGGGTCCCCCGTTTTGTCGTAAAAGGATATACTAGATATTATAATTTCCTCTGGGTCTTTTATTGCCCCCCTTAAATTCTCAAACGTCCACGAGGGGGCGTTATCGCCCACGTTGAGAACCTATATTTTAGACCAGGGGTGGCCAACCGGTCAATCGCGGCGACTATTAGTCCAGTCGATCGTGGCAAGGCAAAAAATATTTCCAACTACAAACCTGATTTGCTAATCTAGCGAAAGATGCTCAAACGATGCTCACATTAATATAAATAAGGAGTTAGGTACTTACTAAGAATAATTTTCAGTTTTATATTGTCCCTCTTACTAAAATAAAAATACTACATAGTTGTGTACTGAACTATGCTGTTTCATATAAGATTTCAAGAAGTATGTAATTGGTAGATCGCACAGGGAGTCGTCAGTGAACAGTAGATCTTGGGTCTTACCAAGTTGGCCACCCCTGTTCTAGGCAGTTACATCAGGGAGCCTGCTAATAAATCCATAGCAAACTGTTCATATTGTGGTTGTTAGCATAGTCATCACTTCCCAAACGACACAAAACAAACACTGACAATACCAAATCGGCACTTTTTCCTTGTAAACGTTTCCTAACAGCTAATCTTAAGGGGCTTACATGACCCAAAGCGCGGTCACTGTACACTGTATACATACGTATATTAGTATAATTTTTATTGTAAAAAGAAAGTTTTTAGAGGTATCTTCATGATTTTTTTCTATCGTATCAAATTATATCGTTGTATTATGTTTTCAACACACTATACAGGATAAATTTTTAACCACTGCGTAAATTTTTTTTGGTGGCTCAGTGTAAGCAATAGAACACATTTCCATTTTTAGTTTATGACTTTTTTTTTTTCATTTTTCCACTTTGTCCCAATTTGAAATAAGCAAGACATGGATATAATTTAATAGTAATACTATGAATGAGCATGAATGAAAACGCAAAGGCCGCCGGCCGCTGGACCACGCTAGCGCACGAGACGGGGGTGCGGGCCGTGCGGGGGGCATGCGGCGCCGGGCGCGGCGTTTGATAAACAAAACGCGTGCACATGCAGTACGTCACTTGCGGAAGCGGAGGTCGGATGTTCGTCGCGCCCTTCGCTCGCCGTCCCTGCGCGTTGTGCCGCGTACTAGAGTAGCGTAGTGAAAATGTCTCATTTTACTCACCGCGAGTATTATGAAATGGTGCGAGTGTATTTGTTAAGCAATGAAAATTTACGAGCAGCACGAAGAAGATACGAAAGGGAGAGCGTACCTCGTATGCGAGCCCAAGGGTCCTCAATCCCACGGTCCCTAATGAGAGGACAATTTTAGCAGCAAACCAAGGTGTATGAAACAAGTGAAATGTTGTAGAAGAGGCTCAGAGCCTAGATGACTTGAAAGAAAAAATAATTAACGCTTTCAATGAAGTACAAAGTGGTGTTAGTGTCCTAAACAAACTAAATGCTTACTTATTTAAACGTGCACGTTTATGCCTTGAAAAAGGACGAGGTCACTTCGAACAATTAAAATATTGTGATTAATAAAATGTAGAGGTAAGAAGAAATTATAAACAATCTTAGTGTGTTAGGTTCTCTTTGATTAGACATTGTTGTAAGATAGTTGATTCCAATTTTTTAAATACGCCAAAATGCAATTGTTTCAATCTAAATTGTATCATGTAAGTACCTATCATACCTAAATGTTTTATTTTGAATGGACTAAAACGTATTACTTTCTTACTTATTATGATTTATTTTCTGCATTTTGATGGTCCTAAGCCCATGAAGGTATGAAGGATAAATTGGAATTTACGAAAAATTACGTTTACAAATAACTTTACACAGTCTACACTTAAAAAATTGTAGCGCTAATCTGGGGTCAATAATCCGCCGTCGCATACATAGAGCGACCGCGCGTGAGTACTTCTGATAGCAGCTGGCGCGTCAGGCGACCGGTCGACGCGCGGCGTGAATCGGGCGACCAGTCGACGGACTGGCAAGCGACGTCCATAAAATAAATTTCTGAGTAAACAAGTCTCGTAAGCGTTAACTTAATTTTTTACTATTGAAACATATCAAAACAAAAAATACGTGTTTATTAAAATACATTCAAGTTTATTATGTCAAAATTTGCGCACTGGTTAAAAACTTTTCCTGTAGTATCTACCTAGCATATATCCTGAAGAATATCATATATTTCTCTGATTTTGTTTACTGAAGTCGATCATATACTTTTATTGTTTCAAAAACTTGCGTTTTTTATGTTTAGGTCCTGTAAGCCCCTTAAGGAAGTCACGTAATCAGGTCCTAACGTTAACTGAAGATCCAACAAATCGACCTAGATCTAAGCTATTCACAGAAACATACTATAAATGACTGCTAATGGAGTTCCTATTTTGGTAACCAGAGCATTTAGAAACGCGTTAAAATTGTTGTATTTGTTTGTACATAAAACTTTTATTTACGTACTAACTGCGCCCCGTGGTTTCACCCGCGTAAATGTCGATCCCGTGGGAATATCGGGACAAAAAATAGCCTGTATCTTAATCCAGGGTGTCAGCTACCTCCATACAAAATTTCATCAAAATTGGTCCAGCCGTTTGTGCGTGAAGAAGTAACAAACATATAAACACACACACACACCCTCTCAAACACTCACAAACTTTCGCCTTTATAATATTAGTGTGATTTTTTTTGTTGACTGCCTCTTTGGTCTAGTGGTCGCAAGCGGTGCTGTTTAGCTTGAGGTCCTGGGTTCGATTCCCAGGTCGGGTAAACTATTATTGGGTTTGTCTATTTGGAATTTATCAGTAGCAGCCCGACTTGCCATTTATCACATGGGACTTTGTAACATAACTGGCGAAATGTGGGTGTATCTACTATAATTGGTACTCCTCTGCCTTACCTATTGGGAAATACTGGCGTGATGCTATGTGTTGCACTTAAAACTTCTATTGCCTACATTTTGTCTATGACTTACGTTTCAAAATATAATATTATTTCAAGTAAAAAAAATATCAACTTTATTTTAATGGTAATTAAGTTGATTTCAAAGCGACTATAGCACTATTGAATAAGTAACCTATAAAAATGTTTGAAGTTGTAGTGTAAACTGAACTTTATTGTGTAGGATTTAAAGTTATTTTTCCATAAACTCATATTTGTTGACATTTTTGGCAAACAAATCGCGAATGCAAATTACGTATTTTTATTGTTATTTATGTATGGAGGGGCCCGTGGGTAAATGATAACAGCCGCACAGGTCGATCGATTAGGTTAAGTTACGCTTGCCGCGGTTGGTCTGTGGATAGGTGACCATCTTTACCTACATACCGTGACCCCTCCGTGCCTCGGACAGCACGTTAAGCCGTGGGTCCCGGCTGTCACTCATGGATCTTTGACAGTCGTTACGTTAGTCAGAAGCCCGAAAGTCTGACAACCAGTCTTACCAAGTAGTATCGTATTATCCAGTAACTGGGTTGTGGAAGTCAGATAGGAGTCGCTCCATGTAAAATACTGGTATTCATCTGCATCCAGTTAGACTGGAAGCCGACCCCAACATAGTTGGGAAAAGGCTAGGCAGATGACGATTGGTAGATATTTATGTAATATCATGAAATGTTTTGTGATGTTAATAAAAATAACCATAAATGATAAATGAACTTAGTCGTTTTATGGGCATAGTTAGGTAATTTATGAAGTTAGGGTTTTCACGAGGAAAATGTGGAACGCGGGCAAACAAGGAAATAGTCTATCAATAATGCATGTTCGAAAACTATCTATCCATGACTCATCTACTTACATAACAATAATATTTATTTTCTCTTATTTCCCGTATGTACCTATACAATAGGCTGGCGACGAGGTTATATATATCACTTTAAATGAAACCTAATCCTGCATAATGTTCTTTGCACACAATATTTTTTATTATAACTAAAAAAAATAAATAAACAGTTTTTCTTTCTTCTTATCCTTTTGAACGCCACGGTCGGGTATAGACGACAAACGAAAACGTGCCCAACACGAGTTTTCTTGTCGGCTGTAGACGACAGTGGCGTGTTGGGCACGTTTTCGTTTGTCGTCTATACCCGATCGTGGCGTTCAAAAGGTAAAAAATGTCGTTTTCTTGTCGGCTGTAGACGACCGTGGCGTGTTGGGCACGCTTTCGTTTGTCGTCTATACCCGACCGTGGCATTCAAAAGGTAAAAAAATTCGTTTTCTTGTCGGCTGTAGATGACCGTGGCGTGTTGTGCACGTTTTCGTTTGTCGTCTATACCCGACCGTGGCGTTCATAAGGTAAAAAATGTCGTTTTCTTGTCGGCTGTAGACGACCGTGGCGTGTTGGGCACGTTTTCGTTTGTCATCTATACCCGACCGTTGGCGTTCAAAGGGTTATCATACAGTCAAGAAGTCGCGTACTTAGAAGCCCGAAAGTCTGACAACCAGCTTTATCAAAGGGTATCGTATTACCCAGTAACTGGATTGTGGAGGTCAGATAGGCAGGCGCTCCATGCAAAATACTGGTATTCAGCTGCATCCGTTTAGACTGGAAGCCGACCCCGAGATAATTGGGAAAAGGCTAGGCAGATGATGATGATGATATCATTCTAGTCCTTTATATGTTGTTTTAATATTTAATAAGGTAAACCAAATATATATTATGCTAGTACCTAACCCAATGACCAGAATGGCGAATACAGTTTAAACGTTGCCATTCTAATTATTATAGGTTCTCTAATAATGTAAAATAAAATAAACAAGTGAAAAACGTACTTACGGCTTACGCCGAAATTAAAGGAAAAGAAACCGCTGGTAGCTGGGGTGCGAAAACAATTTTTATCCCGGTTAAGTATTAAACAGTTGGCTTATGTCAAATTTCCGAAGGATAAGAAATGATTAAATATTTAATTTAATTATTATTTATTTAATTGATTTAAATGTTGGTGAACACAAGGCATAACGTCAAAAATGTATGGTAATCATTACTTCCTTTAACAACGTTTACAAATAAACCCGTAATTGTTTAGGTAATTTATTATTTAACAGCCTTATGTCAACTTGTATTACCTGCTGTACTATTTAGGGCTGATTTTTCAATCGATAGCAAATTTTTATTCGTGGAATAAAATTGACGGCTGACAGTTTTTATACATATAATTGGCAGAACTGTCAAAAATTCAAAATTATTCCTCGGATAAAATTATTTGGCGTTGGAAATATCAGCCCAAAATGTAATGACCGCATCACTACTCTGCATACAGGGACGGAGTGATTTGTATTCCTAAAGATATGACAGAGTTCATTGAGTAATACTAAAATTTATGATAAAGGTACGACAGAGTTCATTACGTAATACTTAAGTTCATGATTTTACACCGTAAGGTGGACTTTTATGTCAAAGTGCGACAATCAATCTGCCTAGCGTTTTCCCAACTATGTTGGGGTCAGCTTCCAGTCTAACCGGACGCAGCTGAATACCAGTATTTTACTTGCAGCGACTGCCTATCTGACCTCCACAACCCAGTTACTGGCTAATACGATACCCCTTGATATGACTGGTTGTCAGACTTTCGGGCCCCTGACTACCCGTAACGACTGTCAAAGATCTACGTATTACAGCCGGGATCAACGATCAACGTGCTTTACAAAGTGCGACACTAATACCTACATAATGAAATGACATGGTGATACTAAATTATAATCGTTAGACTTGGTATCTAGTCTTAATGATTATACGCCTACTTTATTGATTTCAAGCAGCAATGGCAAGCTTCCATATAATCACAAATTCTAGGCTGACAATCCAAATACCTACTTATTTATATTCAAAACACTCAGATATTCAAGTAATAAAGTTGCAAATACAACAAGGCTACTGGCACCTTTTATACAAGTATCCGCAACACTGGACTAAAGGAACTAACATAATAAATACACATTTATCCGGAGCTAGGATTACCATATTCAGACTTGAAAACACATAAATACTCACGCCTTCTTTATCAGACCGGAATAACTCGTAAGCATAAATTACAGAACGCAGTGGCGTTCTGTAGTAGTACCAAAAAAAAAGGATCGTAGCATCGTAGCAGCAGGTGTGCTGCTGATGTGCGCAAGATTACCTCTCCCTCACGCGCTAAGCCTCCTCCTTCGCGAGCATAACTGCTTCGCAGAAGGAGACCATGGCCTCCCATGCACTCTCGCTCCGTACCATGGCCTGGACTAGGGGCGGACGCGAGAGATCGCCGCCGCCTATCGCTGCCGTGAGGACGAACCCTCCACCGTGTCCTCCGGGCGATCCACACAATTGTTACACCCGGGCGTTTCCTCCCGCCTTATCCGGATCAGGAACCGAAGCAGCCGTGTCCGGTGAGGAGATGCCTTAGGTGGAAGGTGAGGACGCCGTGGCGCCTCTCCAGTCGAGTGACTGGAGAGGCGCCACAGTTGCGGCAATAAGCCCCCTCTTTGAGGAGTCTCAAAGAGGGGGCTTATTGCCGCAACTGTGGCGTGCCTACCTGCTACGATCCTTAGACTCCTTTTGCTTCGTTGGCGTTCATACATCTGGTCAGACTGCCATACCAGACCGGCTAGAAAAGTAATGAAAAGTCCCCCACAAAAAGCTGGACGTTTGTAAAAAAAGTCATTTGACTTTTTAATCTTTCTTTTTCATTACTCTTTTGCTTTTTCTATTTTCTCCAATAATCCACTTAACTCGAAAAGACCGGACAATGTCCGGAGTAGGAGGCAAAAGTCTGGACAAATCCGGGCTGATGGTAACCCTAACCGGGTCCAGTAACTTTCTTATCCATTTCGCTCGCTCCTCCATCCTTCCCCGTTTTGTTTCGCAACGTATGAGCGTTAGGACACTATTTCATCTATATGGAAATAACAATACATTTAATGTGGTAGGATATGAGTCCATTCACATCCATATTTGGCATGGTATCAAGTGTGTTTTAAAGAGGAACAATACTCGATGTCCAGACAGTATTTTTCATGGGTGAATAAGTGCCTAAGATGTTCCTGTTTCGAAATGTTTTTATCAACAGAGAGGGGCTCGTGGCTAAATAATAACAGCCGCAAGGGTCGATCTTCAAGGTTAAGCAACGCTTGCCGAGGTTAGTCAGTGGATTGGTGTCCATTAGAGAAAAGGCTAGTTAGATTGATTTTTTGTTTCACAATCACACATCCTATCACAATCTAGGACATCTGTCCTGGTCGGAAGACTTTCTCAAAAATCCTCGTAACCGTGGGTCAGTAATAGTGGATGAAGACGCGGGTCAGTAATAGTGGATGAGAAGGTGCCGAATTGCATAAAATATCCCGGGATTTCCCGGGAGCATGCCCTAGAGCTTCGGAGCCACCTAGAATATGTCCTATACACTCTTAAAGTATGCAGGATCGTCGGATATAGTTGAAGTTTAGTAAGAAACCGATGGATGTTCTCGAATAAACTGTAATTTTATTAATAGAAAACAAACAGCTCATTTATCGAACAGTCGATAAAATCCATCGGTTTTTTATTAAACTTCAACTATATGTCCGACGATCCTGCATAGGTACTTATCTCTTTTGTTGACTGTGCCCACAAAGAGTTTGTAGGGAAAATAACCTTTCTATTTAAATATATATCGGATTTTAAGAGAAATTATGAGAGTGTTAAGTGCAAGAAGCAAGAAGCTAATTAAACCAGAGTGCACTTCAAATCCTTTTCCAACAGCATCGCACTTACGTCATAAAATACTATTGATATCGGTTTTTATGCTAGTCTCGTCCGATTGTCAGTGAGATCCTAATTAGAGACTCGTTGGATAGCAGCCATGTTGTTGAGCCAAGATATTGCCGCCATAATGAAAGGACATCTTTACCCTGACGCAAAATGAAGGAACACGGCTTTCAAAGAAATTTTTCGCAGCAATTTGTAAAGAGAAATTAATAAAGTTTCAGTAGCGAAGACGTGCTCATGTTGCGTGTAAATTAATTGAGTATGAAATTTTGTATTATTAGTTAAATCGTGTAATTTCAGTATACTTCGTGCGGTAATCCGACAGTTATTTTACAATGTAACTTGTAATGACGATTGTCGGTGGTTTTAACTATTAACTATTTCCAATTAAATTACCGTTGCCAAGACTTGCATTTAACGATTGTTTTATTGTAAGATAAATATAAATAATTGAATATAACTAGTTCTCGGCCGTTAGAAAATGCTGATTTCTAATGCCTCATTCATTTCGCTTACAATTACTTAGTTCCTGACTTTTATTTTGTCCGCTAAGATATCAAACGTCTTTTCAGTTTTAAGTGCAAACATAAAAAGTAGGTTTACAAAGTAGGCTGTAAGAACGTAATGACACTTCTTTTGCTAGTGACCCAAGCTCAAGGTCATGTGAAAATGTAAAATTGTCAGTAGGTATAATTTTGGACGCCAACTACGTGACAATTCCGCAGCTAATGCTCTTGGAATTTAGTTTGATCTAGAAAACTTCAATAGTACATTACGATACTTGTGACTTAAGTTGTGCATTATTGCATGGCGTGGTGCTAAATACTACCGTATCGTATAAGTACCTACTATTTCAGAGTTTTCACTCGAAATCTTTCGATTGCCATCGATTATCGATAGTTTACATAAAAAATTGAAAAGCGTGACTTAAGTGCGGGTATAAGTCACACAGTGCTATAAAAGCTTTTTTAATTCAGTGTCGCCATTAGTCAAATTGAGAGTTAAATCAAAATAAATTTTCCCTGTGAAGAGCATGTAATTATTTCTAGACATGTGCGAATTGTAATACCTAATGTTAAACTTTCATCAACACGCCGAGTTAATGGTAAGTAGTTTACATTCAAAGTAGGTAAACTGTCGATTATTCAGAGTGTTGTACCGATGGCAATCGAAAGGTTTCGAGTGAAAACTCCTTATGGAGACGTGTATCACGTACTGATCAATATTGAGGTCGCGATCACCGAGCCACTATTTGAATACAAACGTCCCTTTACGGATGTGAGGATTCCGGAGTGACAGACTTCTCAAAAGAACTCGCAAAAATTGGGTTGAATTGTTGATCAAAGTTGGAGATTGGTTTCTCGTCTTTGTGGAAGTAGGATTTCCGATGTTACCTACCGAACAAAATCATCGGAAAAAAACTTAAAAAAAAAACTACCGACTTCCAAAAAAGACACTACAAACTGAAAAACAACTTTAATTTCGGAAGGTGTCGTTGGGTTCGCATTTTCGTTGTTTGCTGCCAACTTCCGAAATTAAAGTTATTCTTTAAGTTGTTCTTTTTTGGAAGTCGGTTGTGTCGTGATTTCATTGATTTAATTTAATGATTTAATTTAAAAAAAACAAGCATTATTTTAATACCGCATTATAATATCCACTGTGGCAACACTATCAAAGACAAATTATTAATATTGTAACAAACTTTTAAAATGTATTTCCGCTATGGCAACTAAATGTATTATTTTACTTTGGCAACACTTGGAAATAACGGTGATGATATTACTGAGCGTTATTTCTGGGTGGGGCAAATGTCGTTTTAAAATGGTAAAATGTAGTGCAAAGCCAGTCGTTGTTGGATTGTGAAAGAGTACAGTTGTGCGATTAAAAAAGTATTAGCAAGAAAAGGATCTATTTCATTTTAATTCAGAAGTGCTATGGACCACGAGCCATGTCTCGGCAAAATCGTAAGTAGTCTTATGAATTCTTTACCTTACTTCATTGTTTTAGTCCCAGATAAGTTCAGTGAGCGGTAAGTGTGGTTGTTACGTAGTTTTTGATTCGGTAGCAATCATTGTGGCGTATTTCCCAGACGGTTAATATTTAAATCATAGTTAATAGTAATTGGGCCGATGCACGTGCTACCTTTGGTCGAGGCAACTCCTCGATAGGGTTATCGTTGCGTTGGACTAATTATAATAACATAATAAGTAAATAGTTAGGCCGACGCACGTGCTGCCTTTGGTCGAGGCAACTCCTCGATAAGGTTGTAGCTGTGTTGGCATAATTATATAAGTAAATGGTTGGGCCGATGCACATGGTACCTTTGGTCGAGGCAACTCCTCGATAGGGTTATCATGGCCTTGGACTAATTATAAACAACAAGTCAATAGTTGTGCCGGTGCACGTGTTACTCTTGGTCGGGGCAACTCCTCGATAGAGTTATCATTGCATTGGACAACTTGAAGTAAATGTTGGGAATTTCGCTACAAGATTCACTCTGAACAATGATATTTTAGAGGTCTGTACCGTTCATTGGATTTTCTGAGCAGGTATATAGTTTGATAGCTAAGCTAAAAGTTTGATCATGTTGGTTGCGGTAATGTCTAATGACTGTATGAGCATGCATATGTATAGTAAAATGTATAGTTTAGACCTCCGACTTTGGCCTTTGACTGTAACCTCTATCTATGCGGCGTGCACTCGGGTCCAGCCACGAGGTGAGCTGTTCAGAGATGTACGAGTATAGTTTAGACCTCTATGCGGCGTGCACTCGGGTCTAGCCACGAGGTGAGCTGTTCAGAGATGTACGAGTATAGTGACTTTGACCTTTGACCTCTATCTATGCGGCGTGCACTCGGGTCCAGCCACGAGGTGAGCTGTTCAGAGATGTACGAGTATAGTTTAGACCTCTATGCGGCGTGCACTCGGGTCCAGCCACGAGGGTGAGCTGTTCAGAGATGTACGAGTATAGTGACTTTGACCTTTATCTATGCGGCGTGCACTCGGGTCCAGCCACGAGGTGAGCTGTTCAGAGATGTACGAGTATAGTTAAGACCTCTATGCGGCGTGCACTCGGGTCCAGCCACGAGGTGAGCTGTTCAGAGATGTACGAGTATAGTGACTTTGACCTTTATCTATGCGGCGTGCACTCGGGTCCAGCCACGAGGTGAGCTGTTCAGAGATGTACGAGTATAGTTTAGACCTCTATGCGGCGTGCACTCGGGTCCAGCCACGAGGTGAGCTGTTCAGAGATGTACGAGTATAGTTTAGACCTCTATGCGGCGTGCACTCGGGTCCAGCCACGAGGGTGAGCTGTTCAGAGATGTACGAGTATAGTGACTTTGACCTTTATCTATGCGGCGTGCACTCGGGTCCAGCCACGAGGTGAGCTGTTCAGAGATGTACGAGTATAGTTTAGACCTCTATGCGGCGTGCACTCGGGTCCAGCCACGAGGTGAGCTGTTCAGAGATGTACGAGTATAGTGACTTTGACCTTTATCTATGCGGCGTGCACTCGGGTCCAGCCACGAGGTGAGCTGTTCAGAGATGTACGAGTATAGTTTAGACCTCTATGCGGCGTGCACTCGGGTCCAGCCACGAGGTGAGCTGTTCAGAGATGTACGAGTATAGTTTAGATTTCTATGCGGCTTACACTCTAGTTTAGCCATGTTATTGAGCTTTATGGGAATGTATGCGTATAGTTTATTGCAGCCATGTAGGCCAGCTGTAGTTCAGATTTAAAGACGAAGATGTACGAGTATAGTTTAGAGTTCTATGCGGCATACACTCTATTTCAGCCATGTGAGTGAGCTTTATGGAGATGTATGCGTATAGTTAATTGCAGCCATGTAGGCCAGCTATAGTTCAGATTTAAAAATGAAGATGTACGAGTATAGTTTAGAATTCTATGCGGCTTACACTCTATTTCAGCCATGTAAGTGAGCTTTATGGAGATGTATGCGTATAGCTTATTGCAGCCATGTAGGCTAGCTATAGTTCAGATTTAAAAATGAAGATGTACGAGTATAGTTTAGAGTTCTATGCGGCTTACACTCTAGTTCAGCCATGCAAGTGAGCTTTATGGAGATGTATGCGTATAGTTTATAGCAGCCACATAAGCGAGCTGTAGTTCAGATTTTAAAAATAAAGATAATGATATAGGAGAATAGTTTAGAGTTCTATGCGGCTTACACTCTAGTTCAATCATGGGTGATGTATGCGTATAGTTTGTTGCAACCATGTGAGTGAGCCGGTAGTTCGGAGTTCAACATCGGTACTTATGTGATCTTATGCAGCCATGTAGGTGAGCTGCAGTTCAAAGTTTAACGTAGGTACTTATGTGATCTTATGCAGCCATGTAGGTGAGCTGCAGTTCAAAGTTTAACGTAGGTACTTATGTGATCTTATGCAGCCATGTAGGTGAGCTGCAGTTCAAAGTTTAACGTAGGTACTGTGATCTTATGCAGCCATGTAGGTGAGCTGCAGTTCAAAGTTTAACGTAGGTACTTATGTGATCTTATGCAGCCATGTAGGTGAGCTGCAGTTCAAAGTTTAACGTAGGTACTTATGTTATCTTATGCAGCCATGTAGGTGAGCTGCAGTTCAAAGTTTAACGTAGGTACTTATGTGATCTTATGCAGCCATGTAGGTGAGCTGCAGTTCAAAGTTTAACGTAGGTACTTATGTGATCTTATGCAGCCATGTAGGTGAGCTGCAGTTCAAAGTTTAACGTAGGTACTTATGTGATCTTATGCAGCCATGTAGGTGAGCTGCAGTTCAAAGTTTAACGTAGGTACTGTGATCTTATGCAGCCATGTAGGTGAGCTGCAGTTCAAAGTTTAACGTAGGTACTTATGTGATCTTATGCAGCCATGTAGGTGAGCTGCAGTTCAAAGTTTAACGTAGGTACTTATGTTATCTTATGCAGCCATGTAGGTGAGCTGCAGTTCAAAGTTTAACGTAGGTACTTATGTGATCTTATGCAGCCATGTAGGTGAGCTGCAGTTCAAAGTTTAACGTAGGTACTTATGTGATCTTATGCAGCCATGTAGGTGAGCTGCAGTTCAAAGTTTAACGTAGGTACTTATGTGATCTTATGCAGCCATGTAGGTGAGCTGCAGTTCAAAGGTTAACGTAGGTACTTATGTGATCTTATGCAGCCATGTAGGTGAGCTGCCCTTCAAAGTTTAACGTAGGTACTTATGTGATCTTGCGCAGCCATGTAGGTGAGCTGCAGTTCAAAGCTTAACGTAGGTACTTATGTGATCTTGCGCAGCCATGTCAGTGAGCTGTAGTTCAAAACTGTAGTTCTGAGTTTAACGTAGGCGCTAATGTGATCTTATGCAACCATGTAGGTGTGCTGTTAGTACCTACGCCATTTGTGTGCTGTTAATAAGCCATGTAGATATGCTGCAATGAGTCCCAGATTTTGACCCTGATAGTAGATTCCAAGATATTGAGCGATAGCTAAGATAGTTAATACGCCAATGTTTGATTGGAATGAAAACAAATAAAACACTATGCCCTTTAAAAAGTTTTTGGATTGGCCAAAAAGCGGTATGAAACTTTGCTAACGCTCAATTACTCGTGGAAATAAATGGTATTGATGAAAATTTCAGAAAACTTTTAGAGATGCTTAAATGAAAGTCCTGTATGGATGAAACTTTTGGACTATTTTTATAATAAGTTAGCATTGCACAGTAGGTGTGAAATTGATGGCCGAATGGCAGTAGGTTGTGTTACTTAATGGGATCAATGATAATTCTAATAGAAACGGTGCGCAGGCACATACAGATGGTTAGTTAAATTATTTAGCTTCCCAGTAAACCAGCATATCAAAATAAATTTCCAATATTGTTGCTATTTGATATATTGCCTCAGTGGTCGTGATTAGCGCGTGCTTCGGAGTTAGCACGCCGTCGGATGGCCGAGTTGTCGTGATTTCATTGATTTAATTTAATGATTTAATTTAAAAAAAACAAGCATTATTTTAATACCGCATTATAATATCCACTGTGGCAACACTATCAAAGACAAATTATTAATATTGTAACAAACTTTTAAAATGTATTTCCGCTATGGCAACTAAATGTATTATTTTACTTTGGCAACACTTGGAAATAACGGTGATGATATTACTGAGCGTTATTTCTGGGTGGGGCAAATGTCGTTTTAAAATGGTAAAATGTAGTGCAAAGCCAGTCGTTGTTGGATTGTGAAAGAGTACAGTTGTGCGATTAAAAAAGTATTAGCAAGAAAAGGATCTATTTCATTTTAGTTGTTTTTTTTTTGTAAAATAGTTTTTATTTTTCACTTTTAAGTTGTACTTACCCCACACTACACAATACTTGCTAAGTAAATATCAATGACAGGAAGTTATTATAACATCATCAATATAAAATAAGTGCCAAAACAAAAATACGTATTATTGAAACTAACCCAAAAACTACCCAATAATAATAATAAATCTTTATTTTCAGACCATTGATCCATAGAAGGTATACATAAAACACGTTAAATAAAAAATAACAAATAAAAACTAATCTAATAAAAACAAACCTAAGCAAAGTTAATAAAATTTATATCGGACCACCCCTGAGGCATACCCTATTCACTAAAAAAATATTTTTCGAAATCGATCTACATTGCCGGATATATCGCGTAACATATGTACATACAAAAAAAGCTATAGGAAAGCAAACGACGCAATGTCGTTTAAGTAGGTACCTACTTGAATGTTTAGGTACCAGTAATTTTGGTTGAAAAACCAATCTACTAAACCGATTTTGATGAAATTTCTAAGGGAGTAATCTGAAAGTATACCTTTGAAATAAAAAAAGAATTTCGCAAAGTTGGTTACAAATATGGATACCTAAGTCCAACTGTGCCTTATATACTGTGTCTTATCTGTATCGAATTCGGAGAAAAATAACTGACCAAGACTGATATTGTTTTTCGTAGTTCTACTATGTGGAGAGGCCACATAGCAGAACTACGAAAAACAATATCAGTCTTGGTCAGTTATTTTTCTCCGAATTCGATACAGATAAGACATGGAGATTTCTATTAACACAAAGATAACATAGCAATGGAAATAAATCTCTAGTTAGCCCAACAATATTATCTATGACAACAGAAAGCGAATGTGTTTGTACTGCACTATGGAGGGCGGTGTGTCACCGATTTTATTGATAAGCCCTGATATCAGTTGACCCATATTTTTTACAAGGGCACACCATGTTTATACTTTAGATAAATATTAAAAAGGTTTGGTAGGTACAAATATAAAATGGGTTATCTATTATGCACGTTCGCTTTCAGAAAACGTTAATGGCATGTTGGTAAACATCGGCACGTTATTTTGAATAGGCAAACACGTGATAATATCCTAGCAATATTATACCTAATCCTGACTTGAAACAATTTCTGTCTGAACACAGTGAGCACACCCTTTTTGCGAACGCGATGATTGATTTTCCTGTAATGTCTTTCGCATTGGAATATAGAGAATCTAAAATAATAAAAGACTAAAAATAATAAGAAACTGGGGCAAACCAAAATAAATTGTTGATTAATCTCGAATTCAGTTCGACTTGCGAAGTTGTTAAGCTCACGGGACAGATTCATTTCGAGGCCGAAATTAAACGGATAGTCCCGAATAACACACATGAGTCAACCTATAAACATGACGTGTCTTACGAAACCAATAACATAAGACTATCATATTTCAAAAACATCATAATCTAAAGTTTTAATGCAACTAGACAATGCAAAGAGAATGCAGGTCGTAAATGGCTAAGCCCCGTTATGCCGAGAAGTCCAAGACGCATGAAAATCAATGTTAAATGTGTACTCAAACATGCTAACGTATTTTTGGTGTCACACACGAGCATATTCTTGGTAAGCATCCATTTGTTTACACGCTTAAAGGTAAGACGGTGACACAAACAGGATCATAACTTGTTCTAATATCTATCGGCCAATCTTAGTATGGTTAGTCATAGTAATTTGTTGTGAGTTTTGACAACCGTGACAGGTAGATGCTATAAAAAAAGGATGCTTACCTACATTACTACATAATATCAAACAATAGCATAACACAAGAATTTATAGCTGACGGTCTCGAGATCGTCATATTTCGAATCGCATCAAAGAAAGTATGTTTGGAGCATTCGCCTGTAATGTAACATTACAGAATCGAGCATTACATCAGTGAGGGAGGAGAACCCAGCATTACAATGCGCAATCTGTAATGTTACAGATTCGAGCATTACGTTGGTGAGGGAAGAGACATTACAGTGCATAACATGATGATACAATGGTTGATTCTTTGTAAAATATCCAAAACGCCTGTATTTCGTCGGTTTTAAAATAATTAATCCATGGCACCAATATCGTTTCTTCTGTTTTTAGGACCGCTTCGTCTGAAATTGTGGAATCAACAAAATGCTCAAAATCGAATCTATATAATGTTACATTACAGGCGAATGTTCGTCAGTCAGGGAGGCAGTATTGTAAAGTAATGCTCAAAATCGAATTGAAATGTTTCATTACAGGCAAGCGCTCCAGATGAGGCACCTTACGAACAACAATGACGTAAGTGCAGCAAAAACTTGAAAAATAACAAGACTGTCTTCAATTCGTAATTGAATTAAATCAACAATAGTAAAAAACATGGAATCTGATTAAAACAGCGCTTCATAACTACTACTTAATCATCTCGTAATTACTGTTGTAATGATTGTCTTATTGTGAGTCAGTTGGAGGTCAAGGTGCGTCATTCCGATGTGTTGGAGATCGCTAAGATTAGCAGTGACGCATTAGAGGATAGGCCCGGTCACTACCCTCAATGGAATTAGCGTATTCTTACCTTCTTACGTATACAGCTACTATGCGGTAAAAGGACGGGTGTGACAAAAAAGTGAGGTTTTAGAAGGATACGGAAATATACAAAGGTTTGTTTGGATGTTGAAATCCTTCGGCACGATTTTCCTTAACGTTTTTGTAAAAATATTTGGGCATTCAATTTTTCGTAAGCAAAATAAAGCTGATACGTAGACGCAGAAAGATTATTCCTCTAAAATCGTTGTGATTTCATAGCCTCTAAGGAAGTTCCTATATTTTATTTAATATTGATCTAATAAATCATCAAGACGTGCCAATGACAAAGGTGTACACACCCTCATAAAATGCCACCATAAAGAATTTCAACAAAGCCGCAATCGTTCCAATCTTTAAGAGGTCCCTTCCCCACTTTATAAATGAGAAGAGCGTATATTTTTCAATGGCAACCCCGACACAATCATGGGCTATTTTACGTCGGCGCAGTCGGCTGCACTCTTTAGAGCTGAACCGGCTTAGGCTTTCACGCGGCGGAACAGGCCTTTTCTTACTCCTACAGCGCGAAGGCAATTCTATTGAGTGTCGGGACGCACATTGTGGCTTTACTTCAATGAACTGCACTCTGCCAGTCAATAAAGTTGGAGCGAGCTCGGAAACATACGGTCTCGCTGTGAATACTACTACCTATAACTGTGTTTCAACTTTGTTAAATGCACATGGTTTAGGTTCTAAAATAAAACCTCACGACTCTGAAAACAACAAAATTAACCTAAGGTCCATTTTAGCCGGGAATAATGAACCAATAAACAAAATTTCCGCGTTCTACGTTTACACTGAAATTGACTCCGGGCAGGGAAACCATTTTACGTATTGTTTCCCCCTTTATGACGAGCAGAAACCCTGTTTTTTGTCGATCACATGAACTTGGTTGCTTTTTGCGTTTTACACAATTCACTGTTATATCACGTACGTTGCCGCGAAAGCTCCTCGGCTGTAGTCTTTTGTTATTTTTTAATGTTTTACGTTGTTCTGGGCTCAGTTGTTAGCATGGCATTGCGTAATTCTAATTAGTCGTTGTTGTCATCATAAAGAAAAGTATCACAACTGGGCCAAATTTAATTACAAGTTTGTTTGTGGGGCGTACCTACGGAGGACTCGGACACGGGCCGGGAATTTACGGTGTTTAATTTCCTTTCTGTACCGTTTATATTGAATGAACAAATACGAACAAAACGGCTAAAAGTTAACACAGGTATTTTGTGGGGTCATTAACGTAAACAAATTTATTTACTGGAATACTAAAGAATAGTACCAGCACTGATGATTCTCGGAGTGTAGGTGCTGCAAACTAATGACTATTCATCGCACGCTCACTATGTGAAGTTTTTGTTTAGGAAATAATTCTTTGACTCCCGAGGAATATCATTTGGAACAAAAACATGAATTATTCACAAGGCTTTTTGTCTCAAAAATTGTGAAACTTGACGGCAAACTTGGAGATTTACAAGATAAAGGAGTAAAGTGTTCGTAATGAAATGTTTGTTTGAGGTACACCAACGGCGCAGCTTTCAGCTCTGTTGAATAGTTAAATAATATACACGCTTACCGAGCCTATAAATGTACACCGAAATTTGTACAACGAGAGCCTATTTACATTTTCGTTCCAAGCGTTGTGGGAATGTTCTTACATATTTTCACATTTGATGCTATGTCTTCTATCTTACACGAAAGATCTTAATTCTTTTTATGAGCGTTAATAACTACTCGGAGATTTTTCTTTCTGCATTACTTAACATTCTTGTTATCATGTCATTCATTCATTATTATGGAAGCTTTGAAGTCCGCTTTTGGAGGAGACGGATAATAGTAATATTCCTCCTATCTTATCTCCGTCATTAAAATGTATTCCCGCGTTATCTCGATTATTTTATGTAGGTATATAGTATATGTAGGTTATACACGAACTAAGTTTACAGCTAGCTGAACTAATTTTGGACATAAGCTAGCGATCAACGAGCGATTAGTAATCGAGCCTGCCTCTGTTTGACCAGCCAAACCTAGCTTAACTGAGTTTGGGTTGGTTGGGTTACTAAGTTAGCCCGGGCTGGGTAGGCTTACCAACTAGTTATCAAATATCTGTACACAAACACATTCGAGTAATTGAACTGAATCTTGTTAGAGTAGAAATCAAATCTATCTAGGTACCTATATCTATCTGTATCTGATTTATTTTTTATTTTTCTTCTTTTCGTATCGACGGTACTCTTACTCCTCATATCTTATCTCTGTTATTACAATGTATTTAAGCGTTATCTCTGTTATTTTATGTAGGTTAATACACAAACTAGGTTTATTTTCTCGTTTACTTTTTATTTGAAACTAGTTTTTACCTGCGACTTTGTCCATAAAACATATCCTATGGCACTTGACAGTAGCTACTATATATAGCTTTCTAACAGTGTTGTTATTGGAGTTAAGCTAAGATCTGTTTGATATCATTTTCAGTCACTTCTTCAGATTCTCTACTCTTTTCTTCTTTTATTTTTAAGTTCAGGCTGGCTAGAATTCTAAGCAGTGCTAAAACCTAACAGTAATTGCGTCACAATCAAGAGTAAGACCACTGTAAAAGATAGTATCGATAGAGGAAGGTCAAAAGAAGTCAGTCTTTTAGAAAACAGTTCAGAACGTAACCTTTTGTTGTATAAAATGTTTATTTCTTTCGTAGATTGAATGCGGCAACTATCCCTTGTGCACCAAATCTGATTGCTTAACAGTATTGGATTTGGAATCGACTACTCTCTCAAAAAGACCCCTGCAGACCTTTTGCAGCCTGAATGCGAAATGGTACACGTGAACAGAAACTTTAACCCGTTTGCACAGTTTAACTTTTCCGACATAATTAGTTGGGGTGTGAAACATCCGACACTCGCACTCTCACGTTTTCCACTAATTACGATCATGTATAATCATACAAGACATGTCTATTAAGTGCAATAAACAGTTAAGCTATAATTTTATAAGCAACAAGGAAAAATTTATGTATGAATAGATAGTATACAGGGTTATTGGTAAAACATTAACAGAGGCCATTGTACTCATCATTATAAACAACTTTTACTATGGGACCAAAGCTGAAATCGCGAAAAAAAAATCAAACATTTTGACGAGTTATACGAGCACAAATGTAGGGAACAGCTGATTTTTTTTCGCGATTTTAGGTTTGGTCCCATAGTAAAAGTTGTTCATAATGATGAGTACAATGGCCTCTTAAGAGGTTGTTAATGTTTTACCAATAACCCTGTATATAGATAATATTAATTAAGTATATATAATTTCAGTTAATTCACTGCAGCAAGTACTTACCTACACTACCGTACGCCTACTTACAAACAACAACAACAAACTTTCGCCTTTATAATACTAGTGTGATGAAAATGAAAACAGATAATTTTTGGCCGCTACATAACAGCCGCAGTGACGACCTTCATGAAAACATGAATTTATGGTGTCAAAAAACACTCTTTAGGAAAAACACCAACTTACTTTCACAAATAACGTTTCAGCCACTACACGTCTGTAGTGGCTGAAACGTTATTTAACGCGATTCTCTAGCTCGTGGAGAGAGCCCGTCGGCTGTCCCCACGAGCTAGAGAATCGCGGCGATATTATCGTCGTGCCACGTATTTCTATACACTCTCTTAGGGGCCGTCTCCACGAGCGAGAGAATCGCGGCGATAGTCTCGCCGTGCCATCAAATTTTCGCCGCGATGATATCGCCGTGTGGAGACTCGTTCTAAGAGAGTGTATAGAAATACGTGGCACGACGATAATATAGCCGCGATTCTCTCGCTCGTGGAGACAGCCCCATTAGAACGTGTATACGGCGATATCATCGCGGCGAAAATTTAATGGCACGGCGAGACTTTCGCCGCGATTCTCTCGCTCGTGGAGACGGCCCCTTACGAAACACTAGCTTTACTGAATTGAAAGATATAGTAACTACTTACTGCCTACAATATCCTGCTGTATCGCAGACTGTTCTCACATCATCATCTGCCTAGCCGTTTCCTAACTGTGTTGGGGTCGGCTTCCAGCCAAACCGGATGCAGCTGAATACCAGGATTTTACATGGAGCCACTGCCTATCTGACCTCCACAACCCAGTTACTGGGTAATACGATACCCCTTGGTAAGACTGGTAGTCAGACTTTCGGGCTTCTGACCACCTGTAACGACTGTCAAAGATCCACGAATGACAGACGGGATTAACGGCTTAACGTGCTTTCCGAGGTACGGAGGGTCACAGTATGTAAAGATGGTCACCCATCCACGGAGCAACCGCGGCAAGCGTAGCTTAACCTGATAGATCGACCCGTGCGACTGTTATTACTTATAGCCACAAGCCCCTGTGACTGTTCTCACATACGTTCAGTAAAGTAAACCCAATGAACTAATATTCAACACTATAATCTCACATTGACAACACGGAACTAGTGAGTTATGAATGAACAGAGAACTAAGTTCAGTGCACTTTCCGCTGCATCCAGTAACAGGTAACAGATAACAATAATAAAATGCACATAACAGCTTGAGTACAGGCTACTATTTTATTGCAGGAAATTAGTTTAGAGTTCAAACAGTTATCCTATAAAACTGAATCAATCTAGACACTAGAGCTTGTTGATCGTTTGGAAAGCTCGGTTTATGACTTCGGATCTAGAGTTTTTATACCTTCCTAGTTCCTAGTTCCCTATTTATGAGCGTTATTGGATTGGTCTTGTTAACCCCCGACGCAAAAACGACGGGGTGTTATAAGTTTGACGTGTCTGTGTGTGTGTGTTTGTTTTAAGTACCTTCCGAGGACGTGCGTATGAATACACAAGGCACGACCGAGGACCTTTTCAAAGCGAGGACCTTTTCGAGGGTCCTCGGTTTGACTTGACCAAAGATTCGCATTCTGCAAGCGATTTTGCGTCTTCCTATATACTTAATACGAAAAAGTTGTCTGAACCTCGGTTTGATCAAGATTATTCATAATCTTACGCAAACATTGTGTATCCACCAGATGGTGCCACTGTCGCCTCATACACAGACTCTTTACACTCATTTCACGTTTGTTGTATTATCCGAGGACCTGTGTGTTAACTTTAACACAAAAGTCCTCGGTTAGGTAGATTTTCCAGACAATGTGTATTTAAGACCTCGGTTGGTAGATTTTCCGAACAGTGTGTATTCTAGTCCTCGTTTAGACAGTTTTCCTCGTGTGTAGAAGACAAATATTCTATCGTTTAAGTAAAATTATGAAGGAGGAAATCGAAGGTAGACTGATTCCTTAAACAAATTGTTAGTAGCTACTAGGTGCACGAGGAATAATCAGGCTTCTTCTGCAGTATGTGCTAAGTACCTAGGCTCGCTTATCTATATATAAAAGAAAGTCGTGTTAGTTACACTATTTATAACTCACGAACGGCTAAACAGATTTGGCTGAAAATTGGTGGGGAGGTAGCGTAGAACCAGGAGACGGATATAGGATACTCTTTTTTAATACTTTTATTTACTCATAGGAGTAGGGTGGGAGTAGGTTAAGTTGGGTAGGAGTAGGGTAAGAGTAGGTTAGAAGTAGGGTAGGAGTAGGCTAGGAGTAGGGTAGGAGTAGTGTAGTAGTAGGGTAGGGGTAGGGTAGGACGCCACGCAAACGAAGTAGCGCTGGGCAGCTAGAAATAATTTATATGGCAAAACAACGTTTTCCGGGTCAGCTAGTATTATATAGACGTCCACTGCTGGACATAGGCCTCCCCCAATTATGGGAGGGCTTATATAACTATGATTTGAACCATAAAATATTGTGTTGTGATAAACATAAGACGTGTGCCAAATTTGAAGACGGTGCTATCAACTGTTGAGGAGTTCCCTCATAAAGAAATGACCCTGGCTGCAGCATCAGTACAAACTGGTAAGTATTTTGGTGTCACTAGATAAACATAACGCGTGTGCCAAATTTGAAGACGGTGCTATCAACTGTTGAGGAGTTCCCTCATGAAGAAACGACCTTGGCTGCAGCATCGGTACAAACTGGTAATTATTTTGGTGTTTATAGATAAGCATAAGACGTGTGCTAAATTTAAAGGCGGTGCTATCAACTGTTGAGGAGTTCCCTCATGAAGAAACGACCTTGGCTGCAGCATCAGCACAAACTGGTAATTATTTTAGTTTTACTACTTAGACCTAATGCCTCTGCCAAATTTGAAGACGATGCTATCAAGTGCTGAGGAGTACCGTCATGAAGAGACGACTCTGGCTGCAGCAATAATACTTAAATAATAATCCTTTGAGAAGCGCCGACAAAGGTAAAGACATCGACTCGTCCTCGCTTGGTACTTCATTTTAGAAAAAGTGTATAAGAAATAAATCGGAACATTCTACTTACATTGATATAATTATTATCTTACACGTAACATGTTTTGGTAGGTAGATTTTCCAGGTCCTCGGTTTGTACAAGTTCTACGCGAAAAACTGTCCTCGGTTTAATGATATAAAGTCTAACACAACGACCGCACTTTGTACAAGCTATAAGAAATATTGTGTAAAAATACGTCCTCGGAAGGACGTCCCAGGGCTTACGTAAGAGGTCCTCGGTTTGCTCACAAAGTCCTCGTATGTGCATCGCTGGTCACATTTAGCTGTGTATTTCAGGTCCTCAGTATGATAGCCGAAATTCATACAGAAAAATGTTGAGATAGCATTATCCTAATAAGCTCATCACTATAGATTTATTCACCTGTCTCTTTCTATCTTATTCTAAAAGGCCCACGAGGTGTTGAAACCAGTTTTTGGAGGGTCCTCGGTTTGTTCTAGGACTAACAAGGTCCTCGTAAGGGTGTCTGTACAAACAGGGGTGTGTGTGTGTGTGTGTGTGTGTGTGTGTGTGTGTGTCTGTCTGTGGCATCGTAGCTCCCGAACGGATGAACCGATTTTGATTTTGTTTTTTTTGTTTGAAAGGTGAATTAGTCGGGAGTGTTCTTAGCTATGTTTGATGAAAATCGGTCCAAGATGGCCGCCGCCACAAAATGGCGGAATACATATTTATTCACAAATCCCTTAATATGGGTATCAAATGAAAGGGCTTGAATAGTAGAATACTATACACTATAATACATTTCAAATTCAAGATGGCCGCCACCACAAAGTGGCGATTTATATATTTTTTTTCATAACCCCCTCAATATGGGTATCAAATGAAAGGGCTTGACTAGTACAATACTATACGCTATTACAAATTTCAAATCCAAGATGGCCGCCACCACAAAATGGCGAATTATATTCTTTTTTCACAACTCCTTCAATATAGGTATCAAATGCAAGGGCTTGACAAGTAGAATAATGTAAACTGTGAGGAATATTAACTAACGAAATGAAAACTAAAAACTTCAAAATATTTTTTTGTCTGATCAATACTCTAGAATGATGAGGAAAGTGGAGTGATGACTGGTACCTACGACCACTGAGTTTGAATATTTTTATTACGAATGGGACAATCCCACTTAAAAAGCTTAGGTATTTCTACATCAGATAGTGTCGCAGTCCCATTTTATAAACTAGATCTGAAATACCTAAGATATCTAACGCTATGAAATACTTGTACGAAAGTTGAATAACTAAAGGAAGAACTAGGAAAAGGATATAATAAAACAAAAAAATCTGTTTAGTCTTAAAAATTATTCTTCAACTATAAATAAATAATTATTTTTTGACGGATAAAAACCTGATTAAACACCAAATTACCTGAATCTTAAAACGCAAGAAAATAAAAGAAATGAATTACAAATATTAAGGACTCCCTACAAAAAGCATGAAATAAAAAATTAAATTAAAAATTTAAAAAACCCCCGACACAAAAAAATAATAAAATTAAATGTAAGTAATTGGAAAAGGATCAAATAATTAAAAAACCCCCAACTTAAAGAATCTAGGTAACGAGACTAAATCAGATAAATTCATATGGAAGTCGGGGGACCGTTCTGTGGAAAACACCGTCTATGCTAAGAGGTCCCCCGACTTCCATATGAATTTATCTGATTTAGTCTCGTTACCTAGATTCTTTAAGTTGGGGGTTTTTTAATTATTTGATCCTTTTCCAATTACTTACATTTAATTTTATTATTTTTTTGTGTCGGGGGTTTTTTAAATTTTTAATTTTATACAGGAAAAGTTTTTAACCAGTGCGCAAATTTTGACATAATAAACTTGAATATATTTTAATAAACACGTATTTTTTGTTTTGATATGTTTCAATAGTAAAAAATTAAGTTAACGCTTACGAGACTTGTTTACTCAGAAATTTATTTTATGGACGTCGCTTGCCAGTCTGTCGACCGGTCGCCCGATTCACGCCGCGCGTCGACCGGTCGCCTGACGCGCCAGCTGCTATCAGGAAGTACTCACGCGCGCTCGCGGATTATTGACCCCAGTTTAGCGCTACAATTTTTTAAGTTTAGACTGTGTAAAGTTATTTGTAAACGTAATTTTTCGTAAATTCCAAATTATCCTTCATACTTTCATGGGCTTAGGACCATCAAAATGCAGAAAATAAATCATAATAAGTAAGAAAGTAATACGTTTTAGTCCATTCAAAATAAAACATTTAGGTATGATAGGTACTTAGACATGATACAATTTGCGTCAATGTCTAATCAAAGATAACCTAAGACACTAAGATTGTTTATAATTTCTTCTTACCTCTACATTTTATTAATCACAATAATTTTAGGCATAAACGTGCACGTTTAAATAAGTAAGCATTTAGTTTGTTTAGGACACTAACACCACTTTTTACTTCATTGAAAGCGTTAATTATTTTTTCTTTCAAGTCATCTAGGCATTTCACTTGTTTCATACACCTTGGTTTGCTGCTAAAATTGTCCTCTCATTAGGGACCGTGGGATTGAGGATCCCTTCGGCTCGCATACGAGGTACGCTCTCCCTTTCGTATCTTCTTCGTGCTGCTCGTAAATTTTCATTGCTTAACAAATACACTCGCACCATTTCATAATACTCGCGGTGAGTAAAATGAGACATTGTCACTACGCTCTAGTCTAGTACGCGGCACGCGCGCAGGGACGGCGAACTCCGGCGAAGGGACATCCGACCTCCGCTTCCGCAAGTGACGTACTGCATGTGCATGCGTTTTGTTTATCAAACGCCGGCGCCGCGCCGCATGCCCCCGCACCCCCCTCTCGTGCGCTGGGCATGGTCCAGCGGCCGGCGGCCTTCGTGTTTTCATTCATGCTCATTCATAGTATTACTATTAAATTATATCCATGTCTTGCTTATTTCAAATTGGGACAAAGAGGAAAAATGAAAAAAAAAAGTCATAAACTAAAAATGGAAATGTGTTCTATTGTTAAAAACTTTTCCGTATAACATCAATTTTATTGTCAGCATAATCAAACTATAGGGATGTATTGCGATACATCCCTATAGGTTGATTATATATAGGATGATGGGACACAAGCCTCCTCTCAATGAGAGGGAGTGGGCCATAATCCACCACGCGGGCCCAGTGAGGGTTGGTGGTGTGTTCTAAGACATGCCAGTACCCTCACGATGTTTTCCTTGACCATTTTGAGAGGAGTGGTGATGAAATTATATACACAAAGTCACAGCCACAAGCCTAATTTTCCTAATTTTGGGCCAGCGCAGGTCTCGTTTATTGTAAAATTATTTAGTGTTAGAAATTCTCAATAGAGGATTAACAGCTTGGCTACAGAGAAAGACAACAAAGATGAGATAACAACTCTGCTAAAGTAAAAATATATCTCTTCAGTTCTGTACAACTTTTCATTTCTGGCGTAATAATAGTAAAATATTATAAACTAAAATCCATACTCATGTTATAAATTCGAAAGTAAATCTGTCTGTCTGTCTGTATGTTAACTTTTCACGCCTAAACGACTGAACGGATTTCGATAAAATTTGGCAGAGAGATAGATTGCATCCCGGGGAAGAACATAGGATATTTTTATCTCGATATTCCCACGGGATTGACACTTATGCGGGTGAAACCGCAGGGCGCTGCTAGTTAAGTATAAAGAGAAAAGATTTGATTTTTTTATGTTTGTTTGTTACGCTTTCACGCTAAAACGGCTGAACAAATTTGGATAAAATTTGGCCAGTAGACCATGACCTGTATTAGGACATAGAATACTTCAAGTCAAGATATTCCCACGGGATCGAAACTTATGCGGTGAAACAGTGGAGCGCAATTAGTATTAAAATAAAATACGAAGGTATTAAGTCGTTAAATTAATTTCTTAATAAACTGTGGTCAGGCGTCTCTAGAAAAATAAATGAGGTTGTAACTGTGGTCTTATTTTTTCATAGAAATTTATCTTTTGTTCACAGTGGTTCGGTACGATACTGATGTTGAGGATGGCTATGAATGATGCTCATTAAAATGGAAACACTGTCACGATTTTTTGGCATAGACTGATAGCAGACAAACATAAGAATAAATTTAATAAAAAGGAAACATAAATATGAGTATAAAAAGGTTGGTCGTCAACAACTGACTTAACTTTTTCCTTTGAATTTAGATAAAAAAGTAGATACTAATAAATGTTATCATTAAAACATAAAATCCTCTAATTAATAAATAGGTAGGCTATTAGTAGTATTTTTCTATTTTGTATTTAAAGTTCATTAACTATCCTCATTTAAATAAAAATATTTTTTTATAAGATCCTGAAATTAAAAAAGCAGCATTTTTAAAACTAGTTTGTATTTATTTAATATGCTGCTTTTTTAAAATTCAGAATCTTTTATAAAAAAAGCGGAAAACTGTTTGCTTTAAAATTTTAAGCCTTTCCTAACACCTGTGCACACGTCAAACAGAATTTCTTCCCAAACATACAAAATACATTAATTCGATCATTATGAATTTTATACAATTAATTTATAGTTTTATAAACCTGTGTCGGAAGAATTGCATCCAACGACTGGTTTCCTGCCCCTATAGGACGGTAGGAGCAAAATTTTCTTGTTATAAAATATGTAAATTACGTTCAACTAAGTAGGTATTATGGAACTTACTTAATATTAATTATGCTACACTTGTTGAGGTCGGATAGGCAGTCGTTCCATATAAAATACTGGTATTCAGCTGCATCCGTTTAGACTGCAAGCCGACCCCAACAAGGTTGGGAAAAGGCTAGGCTTGACCGATCCGTTTAGACGTGTATAACTTATTTTACACTATTACGGACAGATTTTTCAATCTTCAGAAAGGAATAAAAATTGCGGTTTGCTGCCTTTGTTTAGTAAGTAATTGTAAACCGCCATATTTCTTCTTCAGCTTAATGTTTTCTGACGATTGGAAAATCAGCCTTAAACGATGTCAACTTGTTTATAAACACAATCTTCCTTTAAATGTCGATAACTCGATAAGTAGACATCAATTATGGCAACACTTAAGCAGTCTTAAAAACTCACCGGGATCGAAATTTTAGATGTTACAACCCTTAATAACAGATTACGTGAAGAAAATTAGAACGTCGTTTCCTAGTGATGGGGCTTAATTTGGATTAAGGACGGAGGGAAGATTTTCGCTCGTACCCACATATTCTAGGTATGTAATTTTGACGTTGGTTTTAAAATCCTACCAATATTATAAATGTGAAACATCGAATTTAGGTATAAATGTGAAACATCGATTTTAGGTATACTCAATACTCAATATCTGTATTGCTATACCATAATGTGTACTTAGGTGGTAACTATATAATTTAGATCATTATGGACCCTGTAGGGCACAGCAAGAGGGTTAGGAGCGAGGAAGCCCTGAGGAGATATATAATTATTATTTTTGTTATATTATTTATTATATTATTTATTAATTATTATATTATGTATTAATTATTTAAAAAAAAAGGTATAAAGGTGAAACATCGATTTTAGGTAGGTGGTAACTATATAATTTAGATCATTATGGACCCTGTAGGGCACAGCAAGAGGGTTAGGAGCGAGGAAGCCCTGAGGAGATATATAATTATTATTTTTGTTATATTATTTATTATATTATTTATTAATTATTATATTATGTATTAATTATTTAAAAAAAAAGGTATAAAGGTGAAACATCGATTTTAGGTACCTATAGATGTGAATCATCAATCACTAATAAACAAAATAAGTATATAAATAAATTAATACCTCCACATAATCCTTTAGTAATCAACAATGTGCCCTTACAGCAAAAAAATTGTGAGAAATACCTTGCATTAAGAATGTATAGTTGTCTCTTGTGGACTGTTCACTTGGATCATATAAAAACAAAGCTTATGTCTCTACTTGGATCTCTCCGAAACATAGTTCGATGTATTCCACATAGACTGCGTCACACCATCTATAACGCCTTAGTAAAACCACACCTATTATATTTGGTTGAAATTTGGGGCAGTGCGGCCAAGACGAAGCTAGCAAGTCTCCAAGTTGCACAAAACAAATTAATAAAAATGATTTTTAACTATCCGTATTTAACATCAACGTGCAAAATTTATGATGAAACCAAAATAATGAACATTAGACAGTTATATATTTACAATACATGTATTTTCATTCGTAAGGCACTTAACGAAAGTATACAGACTAACTTATCGTTTAATAAAGTAAAACATGTAACCCAACGTAGCAGTCGTCGAGCTAGTTTTCTGATTTTACCGAAGATGAGAACTCAATTTGGCAAAAAAATTTTAACTTTTGAAGGAGCACAATTATATAACAAAATACCCTCATGTATAAAAAAGTTACATTCATTCAATGCATTCAAGACTCAATTAGCTGCATATTTAATAAAAAATAACACCCTTCCTAAAAGCTGAATGCATTGGATGGGTGTATAATAATAATTGCTACCATGACGTCTGTGACGAACTTTATGTAATTTATAATAAGCATTGTTCTCATGTAAGTGACTTTGTGTCTTTTTTGAGAATAAAATATCTTTAAACCTAAGTACTTACGTTTGGATGTTTGTTACTCAATCACGCAAAAACGCCTGTACGGCGCTGTGGGGTAATTGCGTAATACACTATCAGTAGCTATGGCTGTTTCTTTTGACAGTTCAACAACTTTCATTGCATTCTTTACGTTGTTGAGCAGACCAATTTTTCGAACATAATTATGAAGTAACTAGCTGCGCCCCGCGGTTTCACCCACGTAAATGTCGATCCCGTGGAAATATCGGGATAAAAAGTAGCCTATATGTTAATCCAGGGTGTCAGCTACGTCCATACAAATTTTTATCAAAATTGGTCCAGCCGTTTGAGCGTGAAGAAGTAACAAATATATAAACATATAGCGTGTTACGCAATAAGGGAAAGGGGAGGGGAGGGGAGGTTTGGATACAATTTGGCACACAGATAATTTATAACCTGGATTAGCACATATGATACTTTTTATCCATAAAACATGATTGACGTATAAAAGACGTGTTTGTACAAACCTACTTACAAAAATAAAATCATTTATCATTTATCCTGGTAGTACGTTCCCGTGGGGAAATTTCCGACCTCCAGGCGGGCGAAGCCGCTGGCAAAAGCTATGCAAATTAAGTTCGAGCTAAAATGATGAGATTACTCAAATTATCTTGTATCGTGCAACTTTTCCACTTCCTACCAATTATGTTCCTACATGTGTCAGGTATTAAATGCCTTATTTTATTACTAGCAATAATTTTACGAATGCGACGTTTAGCACTCGAGTGCTATGTCATTAATCAACTTGTATAAATCAATTAAAATGAACCGAGCTTATAAACAATTGAACAATAAACTTGCTATCAAGAAAAACATCAATGCACGCACTATTGTATACCATGCTTTCTATGTTGATAGGAAGTCTTTTAAACGTTATTTATTACTCGTTATAATTAAAAAGTGTTGTTCTGCGACCACAAATTATGAAACAAAACATCTTCCCATAGAAAAACTTGAAGCTATCGATCAATTTGACATGTTTAGAGAAAAAGAAGATCCTCTTTTGTTTTACTCCCCAAGCTGTTCGAGAACAAAAGAGTAATAACGTTAAACGATAACATCTAATGCATCAGACAAATGAAGATAGAAAATAGGTGAACTCTAGGGCTTCATTTAATAACTTGCATTCAATATCGATGAACTAAGTAGGTGAACTGTTGAAGATAGTATCGATAAACTTAATTTAAACGTGACGTTGTATCGATTACCGGCCGTGTATCTTGAAATTATTTTCGTAACTCGAGATGAATTTTGTATGCAGATAGTATAGTATCTCAAATGCGATTAGATTATGGCACGCTGCAGTCGATATAAGTATTTTGTCGTGACAATGTTGTGAAAGTGAGAGACGCGTAACTATCTCGGATTAAATTTCTTTGGCATCTCTCTTGATGGGAAGTGAGGGGATGTGAGAGTGTGGTCTTTACAATAGATGATGTACGTCTAATGGAGAAACTACATATCAAATTATATGCTACTTTTAAGCGTAACTTGAAAATGGAGGAAGAACATTACCAATCAGTGTAAGGTCTAAGCTAATGATAAAGTAGAAGCAAAGAACGTCAAAATGAAACAAAGCAATTGAAGAAAGAGAAAGATCGTTATCAAAGTAGACTTATCTCTCAATGCTGTTACATAGGTTGTTATTACATTATCTATCAGTCGTCATTAGAAAACTATAACAGGAACTGTTAACCATAACTTATTGGAGGTTATCATCTATTGAATAAAGTTAGACTGGGCTGCAATAATTTATTTGACGTTTTGTATATCATTGCACAAATGCACAGCTTCTAGCCGTAGCTATGACGTAATCAAATAACCGAGTACATATACAGCCTTTGTAGGTACTTAATTTATTTGTATTTCTTAGATTATGTTTAGTATAGATATGTGGCAGTGTCAATGTTTTCCTTCACGAGTCGATCAAACACCGACTTACGGGAAACGACGGCTTTATTCAAACACAACGACAATGACTTCTGCTCAAGTTCTAAGAGAGAAAGCTCGTAAATCCATACACACGTAATATTAAGTTCCTGCGACGTCCTTTACGAAACCGAGAATGTTAATAGTTCCATACCCGCACGACGTAAATCATGCATTTCCCGACCGACGGTCACACCACAGAGCAAGGTCGTAAATATTAGTAAAGATATTAAACTCATTTTAATAGCTACAAAGACACAAGGTGACAAAATAATCGCTTGTCCCAGTTCACAACAATGGACTAATGACGGAAATATTCAAGTGAAGTGTTAAAGCCGCTCGACCTCAAACGCGTAGATATTTGTGTAAAAAGTTTCGATTACTCCTCTAGGAATTGCTTTACACGAAAGCTGGAGTTCCAAAAGTAATTTGGAACGAATTATGGTTGTTTGACAGGGGGTGACCTTTCGCGGTTGCCAGATTCGAAAATAATTTTTATATTCTTCCTGGGTCAGTAGTAAAATGTAGTAAAGTAGTTCAGAAGTCTCCGGGGTTACCCCTGAGGCAGATATGGAGCTGTGAAAGATGAAAGGTCTCTAAAGGTGTGAAAAGGCTTTTACAAGGTTGCCATTCCGTCAATGACTCTCCGGTCGCAAGGCGTCGACTCCGGGTTTTCTAGAGATACTTTGAAAATTACGCGTAAGCGAAATGTATTTTAAATTTTATGTTCTAAAAAGCTTTTGTTATAAAATCTTTTCCTCCCCCCTACGGCACTGTGTTATCTTTAGCTGAAGGAAAATAGTTTTAAAATAAAGCATTTTTGTAAACCGGACGACGCTTTTAGAGAACGAACGGAGCAAGCTTCAACATAAATTATTTGTAAAGTGACAGTGGATTCCAAAAATACTTAAAAATATACATATATCAGTTATGTTATGTACTTACCTAAAAACACAAAAATGTTTAATGCCGTGTGGCTTTTAAATCCAAAATTGGGATATTTTAACTAAGTCCTTAGTGCGTAACAAAAATGAAATTATGTGTATCATAACTTCGTCACTGATATAATGTGTAGCTATCAACAGTTGCGCTTTAGGATCTTTCGTTTCCCACGCTTTTTCATTTTCTTTTGTCTTTTTCAGATTTTCTTCGACCACGTCAAATAAATCCCGGCCTCTTAATACGACTCTGGTTTGAAACTTCCGAACATTCCAGTTTTTGGATCCCTCCAACTTAGCGATGCTAAGATTGCATTCCATCGTTGCTCTTGCCTTCCTTCCTGCTTGTGATCAACAAATTCCTTGTCTTTTACACCTTCCCGACCGCAATTTTCATAACCTCGCAAACGCCACGTGTCGGTAATTTCACTTGCAGTATTCTTCTGATTTTTATTTGATTTCTATTACTTCCCTACATGTCTGGGCCCATTACCTATTGTTATATAAATAAAAGGGCTATGATTTTAATAAACTGTAGTTTTAATCAGCATAAAGACACATAACAAGAGCAGCTTAGCACGAGGAGCCATATTTATTGGAGTAAAAAAAATCAAAAGCATAATTGGTAGTGTTGCCAATATACATATTACATTGTACCTTTTTCGGGTTCCGACGTACCTCAATAGGAAAAAACAGAACCCTTATAGGATCACTCGAGTGTTTATTTTATTACCAACAATTTCGAGTAGGTACATAAGGCTGAGTTGCATCATCTAACTTTAACCGTAACTTTAACCATAACTGGTGATTTTTGTATGCAGTTTGACAGACTTTTGACGTTTGTTAAAGTTAAAGTAAGATGATGCAACCCAGGCTTAGAGTGTCCGTTTCAAAATAATTATTAACATTTATGCTTGCTTGTATATTTTTGATTTGCAGATAAAACCAAGTTACATAACACGAAAATTTTATATCATTTAGTTATAACAGCTTCCAAAACGGTACCCGACATTTTGTTCCCATTAACCAAAGGTTCCGTTTTAAAATGAAATGACTATACGAATGAACCTTATGTACCTAAATCCGTTTATATAAATTCCAATAACATGAGTATTGATTAAAAATTACCTGATAACTACCGATTTGTCATCGACTCCGAACATTCTTCAGTTAACATGTAAGAAGTAGGCAGAGACTGCTATTAGAACGTTTTGATGTGGGAATCATTATCATTTTAAGTGGCAATCGGATTTAATCTGCCATTAATATTACTCAAGTATATCATAGTATATGGGCTACATTTTAAATTGAGGAGGAGGAGAGGCCAACAGCACGGGTCGATTTATCAGGTTAAGCTACGCTTGCCGCGGTTGGTCCGTGGATGGGTGACCATCTTTACATATCAAGACCTCTTCGTGCATCGGAAAGCACGTTAAGTCGTTTGGTTCCGGCTGTCATTCGTGGATCTTTGATAGTCGTTACCGGTCGTCAGAAGCCCGAAAGTCCGACAAACAGTCTTACCAAGAGGTAGTATTACCTAGTAATTGAGTTGTGGAGGTCAGATAGGCAGTCGCTCCATGTAAAATACTGGTATTCAGCTGCATCCGGTTAGATTGTAAGTCGACCCCAACATTGTTGAGAAAAGGCTAGACAGATGACGATGGGCAAAATTAAAAAAAAAAAATGAGAAGTTTTGTTATTACAGCTACTTAACTGCCTTTCACAATTTTTTTTTTCTTAAATACCTTAATAGTAAAGAAAAAATAGATAAAAAAGAAGAGGGTTAATTTCTTTGTTATTTTACCTAACATAATAACTTAAAATGTCTAATTTGCTAAGATGACGTAAGTTTTATATGAAAAATAATAATTAGGTACATACCTACCTGACCATGTAATTTGGAAAAACCCGAGTGCCATCTAACTACATCTATACATATAATAAATCTGTAGAAGGGTCAATTCTGTACATTGAAAATATTGAAAAAATAAATAGCGGGGGGTGTTGCTGGATCGATACCAAACCCAAATATGTGATTAAAAAAATTTTTGTCTGTCTGTCTGTCTGTCTGTATATGCAGGCATCACGTGAAAACTAACGGTTCGATTTTGATGAAACTTGGTATAATTATACCTTATTATCCTGGGCATAAAATAGGATACTTTTTATCCTGAAAAAATACGTAGAAAAAAAAATCTTATTTTTCGGTTTTATTCATAGACGTTGTTCTGTAGAACCGCGAACACACGTTGCATTACCCGTAGTGGATAATTTTCCATTTCAATTTAAGAGAATACAGTTTCCTGTAGCTTTGTGTTACGCCATGACAATAAATAAGGCTCAAGGTCAGACCCTAGGAGTTGCTGGCGTAGATCTTACCGCGAGTTGTTTTTCACACGGGCAACTTTACTTAGCTCTTTCCCATGTGAGCAGTCCAAGAGATCTTCATGTTCATATTCCGGACGAGCTCACTAACAATGTTGTGTATGCTGAAGCTCTCAATTAACTTTCTGTCGCATTGTCACGATCACTTTTTTATTATTGCAAACTTTTCGTCATTGTCAGTAATTTACTGCTACATGCTACTTATCAAGGTCGGAATTAGTATGAAAAAAATACTTACTACAGAACGCGAGCTCAACAGCAGTAGCTCAATAGAGGGATCTCCTTAATTATTATAGGCTTAGCCGTATTTGGGTTCAATAGATATTTATAAGATGTCATTGTCAGAGTTACTCAAAATGGAGAAATAAACCATCCACGCGAAGACCGACATCCGCGCGGACGGAGTCGCGGGCGGAAGCTAGTAACTAATATAAGTACCTAGATACCTACCTAAGTTGTAAGTAAGTAACAAACAAATAAAAACAAAAACGTAAGCACTATGATGTCTTGCGCAAAAACTTAGCAATGCACTTTTTTGCGCTTGACTTGACACGAAGATCAGCTTATCATGTAATAAAACATGTATTTAGATGCAAAACAGATAGGTACGCATAATCGCTGATTAATTACAATGCAATGGAGCTCATAATATCACAGTGTTCTACAAACTTGATTTGGCACGAAGGCTCAATTACTGGCTAGGTACTATGAGCAACACATCATGCGTATAGTTCCATGTAAGTATATAACGGGGGTGAGCCCAATCAATCTGCCTAGCCCAATCAATCTGTCTAGCCCAATCAATCTGTTTAGCTCAATCAATCTGCCTAGCCCAATTAATCTTCCTAGCCCAATCAATCTGTTTAGCTCAATCAATCTGCCTAGCCCAATCAATCTGGCTAGCCCAGTCAATCTGGCTAGCCCAATCAACCCGCTTAGCCCAATCAATCTGCTAGCCCGATTATCCGCCTAGCCCAATCAATCTGCCTAGCCCAATCAATCTGGTAGCCCAATCAATCTGTTTAGCTCAATCAATCTGTTTAGCTCAATCAATCTGACTAGCCCAATCAATCTGCTAGCTCAATCAATCTGTTTAGCTCAATCAATCTGCCTAGCCCAATCAATCTGCCTAGCCCAATCAATCTGCCTAGCGCACTTTGGCGTCGGCTTCCAATCTAACCGGATACAATTGAATACCAGTATTTTACATGGAGCAACCTCCACAAACCAGTTACTGCGTAACACGATACCCCTTGTTATGACTGGTTGTCAGACTTTTTTGGGCTTCTGACTACCCGTAACGACTGTCAAATATCTACACATGACAGCCTACTGTCATCAAATGAAGAGATATATCCAGATTCCAAGTAAGGAGGTAAAATTGAATAAATAATCAGTAAGTATTCGTAACGGGATTATTAAATCATATTAATTAATCATGTATTAACCGTAACTTATTAGCATAATGACTGTATCGATCGTTATTTAATGCGAACTTAGTTCTTACTTAATTTACTGAGAAATCAAGCTATGTTGGTAAGTTGAAACTCTATAAAGACAACAGATTTATTTAATAATAAAAACTATATACAAATAATGAATAATTAATTCAAAATCATTTGTTTAATATTAGGGTGTAGTTATGTGATTTTCGACTGAAGTCGGTAGGTGCCTACTTTATTATCAGTATTTAGTAGGTCGAAAAACAAACATAATAATAATGTAGGTAAATGACCACGCTTAAGTAGGTACCTATATTTTTATTTTACCAGATACATGGTCATCCATAACAATTTAAAGTTGTAAAAGTAACAAAAAATAGAGGTACTTAACAATAAAATCCTAACTTAACCCAAGTCTTACATACCTCGAAGTATCTCAAAGTTGGACAAGTATCGTTCAACACTTAACAAGTTTTGTAACACAAAAGTTGAAAGTCACGTCGTCACTGAAACACTGAACATAAATTAATTCGCAATAACACTTTATTTTTAACTTTAACAGTTCACTTATCAGAACTATGTGTGCAATGTCACAGTATCTTCACACGAACGGAACGTTCACTTCGATGGGAACTCTCCACGGAACTAAAGTTATTTTGTCGACACCGCGGTCGGAGCGCCCTGAACGTATCACTGATCATCTAGACACTATCGATAGACCAACAGTACATTGCGGTCTCACTACCAATACCCAAACTAACACCAAGACGAAAGGTTGACATGGATAACGTTCTTGGAGGGGTATCAGAGGATAGATTTTACATTAGTAAAGTAAACGTTGTCTGAGTTGAGATACGTCGTACGTTGTCAGGCGGGATTTCTCGCACGTGAACAAATTTGATCCAAGAATGAGATTATAATATCCAGGTGATATTGAAGAGCCGTGAATTTTCTCGCAGACGGGGTGTCAATAAATAGAAATGGAAAAAATTTGAGCATTTTCGTGTGTGATTGGAAAATGCTACATGACAGGTAAAAACACACGGTAATAAGGTGTATGTTTTTTGTAATGTGAGTTTGATTTGTGATTTTGAAGTACAAAATAAACATAACATATCATATCATCAGTCTATAATATTCCCACTGGCCTCTTCTCTGTGAGGAAGTGGGCCGTATTCCACCACGCGGGTCCAGTGCGTGTTGGTAATACTAAATAAACAAATAATTTTATATTATAATAATTTCTTTCTTTTTTTGTTTAAGTATCTTTGATGTCTTTATTTTGCTAACTCTACTTAATGTAATTAAATTACACGAATGAAGCCGTTTTCTCTAAACGAAAATGAAAACTGATTTATTTTCGTATTATTCAATTACCAACAATAAACAAATTAAGATGTCACTTGGACATCCAGTTCTTTTAATCTTTAAGTGTGATTAATGTTTGAAAATTATCTACTACAATAAATGGAGGAGTAAATCACACTAATATTATAAAGGCGAAAGTTTGTGAGTGTGTGTATGTTTATATGTTTGTTACTACTTCACGCTCAAACGGCTGGACCAATTTTGATAAAATTTTGTATGTAGCTAGCTGACACCCTGGATTAACAATAGGCTACTTTTTATCCCGATATTCCCACGGAATCGACAATTACGCGGGTGAAACCGCGGGGCGCAGTTAGTACCTACGTAATATAATGAGAGGAAAATATTGATTAGCAGAAGAAACGAGATCCAATAATCTCAGTATTCGAACCGGATGAGTTATTATGCCATTGGCTACAGAAACAGGTTGAAACATAAGATTTTAAAATATTTCCACTTGCTTAGCCCAGAACTAGTGTTGGGTTAATAGCCGGATGCTTTGAGTTATTATCGATTATAATCCATAAGTGACCATTAATAGCCTTGCAATGGATGATAACCCTGCTATTAATGTATTGTTAAAAAAAAAAATGCTTTTTTATTATTTATTTAATACTTCAAGCACATAGAGGCGGACTTAATGCCATAGGCATTTTCTACCAGTCAACCTTTGGGTGATGCAGAGACAAACACCACCACACACCTAATTATAAATTTTGTTCAGCTTCGTCTTATCTCAACTATAGTGGTGTGTATTTCTGCTTTGGTTTTTTTTTTAATTAGGTACCAAACTTAGGAGATTTTGAAGAATCCAGTGTTTCTAGCAGTAATTAGGCTGAAAATTATTTTTGAGCAACAAACAAAAAAAAACAACTAAAAACGAAAATAAAAAATTCCCAAAAAAATATCCCAAATTTATGAATGACTGATTAAGAATTTAAAAAAAAACTAAGTACATACAATAAAAAATCTAATTAAGTATCAAACATCAATGTAAATAGCTGATTGAAATTTTTTAAATGGGCCAGCTTAGTTTTAAATTGCACATTTATTTACTACAAAGATAGATGATGAAAATCTAATCTGACAGGCCTAAGCCTGAAAACCATGAAGGGAAATTTTCAGTCACTAAAATAACATTAACAGCAGGGTTATCATCCATAATTGCTATTAATGGCTACTAACTGCTTTTAATCGATTATTAGCCAAATGATTATTAACCGGATTATTATCATTGCCCAACACTACCCAGAACTGATAATTCTAGTTTCTATAGTTTAAAGTTCAAAAATCAACCTAATAAAACAAAATGGTGCGGAACAAAAATTATCACCAGCCATACCTAGGGGGAGTCCGGGAGAGTTTAGCAGGGGGGAGACAATAGCCACTGATCATAGAATCCCTGTATAACTAGATATTGCGACGTTGCCACACTTCTCACAGTTCATAGGCGCCTCCCACCTAGCTCACGCGGCGATGTTGCGATCTGCAGTTTCGTTTTGACGTTACAAGTGAAAATACGTTTTTATGCCCGGTAAGTTAATTTTTTCAATTTTCGATATTTGATTACTGTTGTTTACTGTTCATAGATTCCAGCATGTCATGCATACATATCCTTAGTGAAATTATCCTTGTTACCTTTACGATAGACAGTTTTTGCTTAAAGATTATAGTTTTTTTTGTAAATTAAATAACGGACAGCTTGGCGTGGGGTGGGAGACATTACCATGGCGACGGGAGGAGACTTTACCCAGGGTAATCTCTCCCTCTGTTTCTCTTGCAATAATATTTTCTGTTTTATTTTAGATAAGTATCCACAATGCCCTTCAAATATAAAAAAAAAGAAACAACAAGAAACAGAAGCAATTTAGACCTGTCAGTAATAAGAAATGCTGTAAGTGACATTGATAACGGCAAGTCTATTAGAGCTACTGCTTTGGAGTATGGAATAGATCGAAATACTTTACGTAATTATTTAAGAGACAGGACTAAATTGTCAAAAATAAGTGAACAGGGAAGTCAGTTCAAAACAGCTATGATATTTACGATCGAGGAAGAAAAAGCACTTGTTGAATATGTTCTAACTTGCAGCAAAATGAATTATGGCTTAACCAGACAGGCGGCTATGAAACTTGCGTATGAATATGCAACCATTAATTCCAAAAAGGTTCCTGATTCATGGACTTCTAACAACTGCGCAGGGAAAGATTGGTTCAGAGGATTTATGAAAAGAAACCTTGAACTAAGTTTGAGAACCCCAGAAGCAACCAGTTTATCCAGATCCACCAGCTTCAACAGAAAAAACGTTACTGATTTCTTCGAAAACCTCAAGGCAGTTAGAGATAAATATCAATTTGAAGCTCATAACATCTACAATTGTGATGAAACAGGATGTACGACGGTGCAAGAGTGTCCTAAAGTTTTAGCGAGCAAGCATGTGCGTCAAGTAGGTCAAGTTACTTCAGCTGAACGTGGCAGTCTTGTAACCGTCTGTTTCGCCGTGAATGCTCTGGGAAATGTTATTCCACCATTTTTCATTTTCCCTAGGGTTAAATATAACGAAACCTTTGTAGATAGTGGACCACCAGGGTCACAAGGTGATTCCTACCCCAGTGGATGGATGACGACGAAGAGTTTTCTAAAATTCATGGAGCATTTTGTGAAGTATTCGAACGCATCGCTTCAAAACAGAGTCCTGCTTATCCTCGACAACCACGAAAGCCATGTCAATATTGAAATCGTGAAATACGCAAAATTAAATGGAGTAACTTTGCTGACTTTACCGCCCCATTGCAGCAATAAGTTGCAGCCATTAGACGTTGCCATTTATTCATCCTTCAAGGCTAGATATAACTCAGCCATGAATAATTGGATGATTAGTAACCCAGGCAGAACTGTTACGATTTACAATATACCCGGATTTGTGAACACAATTATGTCACAGGCTTTTAGTCAATCAAATATTTTGAGTGGTTTTCGAAAAACTGGAATACATCCGTATAACCCGGACACCTTTACAGATGAAGACTTTTTATGTTCCGCAGTAACAGACAGAGAAATGATTGGTGAACTTCCAGAGCAAGATGTTTTTTCGATTGCTTCACCCTCAGTAACTGCAGCACTGCCTTCAGATATGACCACGATCGTTTTACCTACATCGCCTACTTTACAAAGTCAGTCAGAGCCTTCAACTTCAGCGTCAATATTTATAAATGAAACTGCGGAGTCTAGAGCGAGTTCGCCATCAATTTTGACTCAGGAATCTGAGCCAGCAATTGCATTAATAAGAGAATCAGCAGAGTTGCCTTCTACGTCTCAAGATACGGTAGATTCTGTTTCACAACTAAAACCAAAAATAGTTTTACCACAAACGATTCGTCCATTTCCAAAAGCTTCTCCAAGAAAAACTCTCCGCCGTGGTAGACAGCCCGGAAAAACTAAAATTTTAACAAAAACGCCAGAAAAGCAAGACCAAGATGAGAATAGAGATGAAAACGCACCAAAAAATAAAAAAATCAAGACAACTAAACAGAAACGAAAAGGTAATGCAAAGAAAAAGAGAGTAAAAAGACAAGTTTTACAGTCAAGTGATAGTGAGACAGACCCTGAAGACAAACCCAAGTATGATGATAGCTCTGATAGTCCATGGGATGAAGTACCAGATCTTATTGATAATTGGTATTGTTTCATCTGTGGAGAAAATAAAGTTATGGATATGAGACTTTGCGCTTTTTGTGGTAAATATGTCCATGAGATGTGTGTTGGACTGTCCAAAGATGATAAGGAACAGTTTACTTGTCCTGATTGCTCTAATTAAAAGAGATGACAAGGAACAGTTTATTTGTCCTGATTGCTCTAATTAAAAAAGGAAGACTGATTATTATGATTATTTTTTTATAAGGTTTTGTTTTGAATTTTACTTTTGTTCTTAATTTTGAAAGTATTTTTATTTTACTGACCACATACACGGTGTCCTACTTTAAACTGATTTGCAATATCTACTTTTAAGGTTTAACTATTTGTAAGTTTGTTATCTAGTTATGACGTAGATAGAATAGGCTCAGACTATTATGTTTGCTATGAAGATACCTAAGTTACCTTTGATTTTTCTCCATTTTGATAAGATATTGTTAAATTTCTAAGATATTTTGCTGTAGAAAGACTGAAATTATTATGCAGTAACAGTTGGTTGTGAAAGTTCTTATTAATAAGGTTATAAGTTATGTTAGAAAGAGTTTCTAATGGTAAAAGTTTATAAACACTCACTGTTTTAAACGCAACTACTTATCTTAAGAAATATAATATGTGATAGGTACTTAATTCCTCACTACCTGTATGTCAAAGATACTCAAATTATATAGTTCGTGTTATCATTTACTACGTATTATTATGTGCCATGTTTTTTTATTAAATTTCTTTATTTAATTATAATTTATTATTTTTATTTTGCCTAGTTTTAAACCCGGGTAAAGTCTCCCTTCTTGGGGGTCAAGTCTCCCACCTAGGTGGGAGATATTAGCCAAATCTCACTTCAGTAGAAATCGTTAATTACTCATAAAGTATTAATGATTTATAAAACTTTCTTAAGAAAAAATAAAGCTTAATAATACAGCTTAGGGTACAATTTGTAGAAAATAGTTTTTTGTAAATATAAAGCGATTTATGAGCATTTTAGTCGAAGGCGGGTAAACTCTCCCGGACTCCCCCTACTATACGTTTAATTTTCTTCACAATATTATGATCAGTTTTCAATTTCATTATCTAGCTCAATAAGCTGAAAATGCTTCTTCACTATCCATATTCTAAGCACAGAGATCTAAAATTAGACCAGCGGTGCTATTCTGTAATTGTCTCATCGTGAAAACTTAGGTGAAGTGAGCGTGGAGTGAGCTGTCAATAGTGTCAATTCCTAGCAAAAACAGACTCACTTCACCTAAGTTTTCACGGTGAGATTTTTGCAGAATCGACCGGCAGCACCCTAATTGCGTAACATACTATTAATTAATCTAAATCTGAATAATTTTGAAGGGTATTGCCAATCCATTACTTCATATGTTCGAAAAATGTGTCTACTGAACAATGTAAACAACGCAATGTATGTTGTTGAACTGTCAAAATAAAATGAAACCCATTGCTACTGATAGGTTGTTACGCAATTAGCCCGCGGGGTAAGTACCTACTATTAGTTATTCTGTGACCGGTTAAGTACGGACGCCAGCACATCAAGCTACCCGAAACTGTCAAATTTTCCCAATCAACTTTGAACCTAATGCTTTAGCGATAAAGTTGAAAATCTATTAAAGAAATTTGACAGATTGTAGTAGCTTGATGTGCTGGCGTCTGTACAAAGACAAAGTTGCCTATTCTCAGCAATGACGCATCCAGTTCCAGTGTAGCGCATGCATTACAAAGTTTTGTTTACAGATTTCCATTAAAGAATCACGAAAACATTAAGGCATTGTGACACAATGTTTCGCTAACTCATCAGTCCACGCTCATCAAAACCAATTTAACTTGGCACCCGGCAAAACGTGGAACTAATTTAAAATGTACTGATTTTGACATGCTTTTGTTTTTCGCCCTTGCAGTCAGCGCCACAGTGAACAGTCAAGTTATTCTGGTTATTGGCTGGATTGTATTCTGGTTAGCATATCAATGTCATTCCATTTCCAACGTGTCCAGTTTCGCTTCGTTTCGTGAGAATATAATGCAGTCAAATACTACTAACTTTAGTAATATTACTAATATCCAAGTCAAATTGTTTAGAGAACTCCTCGAAGCATACCGTAAAAGAATTCGTTGTTACAGTAAACAATTAACACATACCAAATTTACGACCGGTTCTATAAGAAACAATGTGTTTTCTCACAGATTTTTTTTTTGTAATTGACATGGTTTAAAATAACTTAGTGGAAGTTGCAAAAAAGCTGACCAAGGCTTTGTTTTTGTGTAATGTACACATTTTATTGGGGTTGGACAACACGTGACGGTGATTTCATTCCATTCATTTTGCATTTTAAAATTATGTTAAGAATGACCAAAAACTTTTGTTAACAAAAACTATTGGCTAATTAAGTGAAGGCCCCATCAATAAACCGGAAAACATTACCCAATGTTTAACAGCAATCATCATAAAAAACGATGTCAAAAGTTCAAAACGCAACAGACTGACCCTTTCGATTCGTAATACAAAACCTACATTCCAAATTGAAAGGTTATTTAATTACCATAAACAAGTGTAGAAAAAAAAAACAATTTTCACACATGGCCACCGCGTTAGGCGACGCGTTCATTTCCCTGCAGAGAAATATGGGACAAATATAAAGGGAAAATAAAGGCTTATTGAGTGCAGTCTTCCGTTGAGTGGGGTCACTTCCTGGACTGTCAGGGGAACGGCCGGCAAATCCGATTACCTGTATATCGATCGGGCTTATTCTCCCTTCTGCACTTTATACATTCATAGCTCTATTTCAGTAAATTTCGTAATCGTGTTACTTATACTTACGAAGTAGGACGTTGTGTAAGCAGTCGGTAAAACAAACGTTTCAGTAGGTACTCTAGTTTTCAGCAGGTGCAGATTTTGTAAGCGGTTTTTGTTTATAAGAATGGGAGTTACTTTTAATGGCGTGTTTGTGGAAATGTGGAACGTAACGTAATAGTATAAGGTACAACAAGTGTGTCAAAATGTTTTTTTTATAAACTTTAAGATAAACATGAGGTTCTAGGTTCGATTCCCAGGTCGGGTAAGTATTATTGGATTTTTCTATTAGGATTTTTTCGGAAAAAGCCTTTAGATCCTGGATCCGTGCCCGGTTGATGGCCATAGGCTCACACCCTATTAAAAATATAAATTGGCAATATGTTGGTGTACTATGGCATGGGTACCCCCTGCCTGACCCTTCGGGGATTAAAGGCGTGGTGGTGTTAAGTTGTGCTTAAAAAAAATCAAATCAAATTGTTCATCAAAACTTTTCCTGTTTGCACGACAATGATTGCTATGGAAATTGTTTTCTTTTTAGTTCTTCAAATGACTTTTCCTTCTTTTATTGCTATTTTATTACTTGTGAGAAACAAACCCGATCCGCATTGCTAACTTTATAACGTTTTAATAACGTAGTTGACAGGTAACTCCTATAAAACATTTTTAGAATTACCCAACGACCAACGTGTATAATCGTGGTCAAAAATTTTAACGCTCCTCTACGAGTTTGTGGCCATCTGCCTCTGTTTTGACACCTGTTACGCGGTTGAACGCAATTTGTAGCGTCAATGTACCTATCTATAACCATTCTTACCCATGTATGTAGCCACACAACACCATAAGCGTGAAATATTATTCTACTTTTGGCTTGTTGTAATAACTGTGACATGTTTACGAGGGCAGTCGTTACTCTAGTCCAAATTAGACACTTTTTACTGCACACTATTGTTGGAGTTTTCGTGATCGTAAGCTATAAAAACAAAGCTGCGACTTTATGGTAACCCTGAACCGAGAAGGTACCTACAACGAGCAGCGTTTGACTTATAAAAATGCACGAAATATACTTTTAAAGATTTAATCTTTATGGAAGATCATCTCCGCCGTTGAATATTTTCTTTTAAAGTTGCATTTGTAGCGTTTTACTTTAGTTTGTTTTTTTTCCGATGGGAACTTTACATACTTGCGGTTGAACGATGTCAAACCACGTAGTCAACGACCGTCTACTAATTTAATTTATGTTGATTAGCACATTGTATTGAGATAAAACGATTTTAATTATTGTCTACTGCAGCCAAGATTCTGTTTTTTGTCGAGGAGCGGCTGTAAGCCTCCAACTGATCAACTTTACTTTTTTATTTTTGATTAACTGTTAACGATCGACAAATAGTTGCATCGAGATTGAGACATCTGCGTCTGCGATCGGTACTGGCTACTCGACATTTTAGGCTGAGGCTACATTAGGCCGCGACGCGACCTGCGACACATGAGCGATTAAAACAAGTAAACGAATGCTCACGTATATGGCTACACCGTACATCAAATATTACTAGCGATCTTTGATTTCTTTATGCGATAGGAACAACATTACTGTAATCACGACATCGGCTACATCAACGCATCAGCGAAATTGAAGCGAATTTATTAGAAAATTTCTCATTTGCACGACTAGTTCAATAGTGCTACTAATTATGCGTGTGGCTATATTATGCGTATAGTAAACCGCGATGGATGATTTGATCGCATTTTAAGAAAACGACCAATTCAAATTGAGTCTTTGTTATGATAGCGGCTACATATATTTCGTTGTGGAGCATGTGTCCTGTAGCCACGTCATCGCCGAATATACGCCGGAATTTCGCTTGTAATGTAGCCATACCATGTTTTTCTTGTTTCGCTCTTCCAATCGCATCGCAAATCGCTGCCTACTGTAGCCTCAGCCTTTAAACATCGAATAAAACGCTGTGTGCGGCCGAAATCAATTGCGTGCCTGATATCCATCAGGCATTTGGAATAACTTATATTAAACAACTTACTTTTGAATTACAAGTACATAATAATATTACATAATTTACTACAAACTGTCGCTAGATCACTAATCTTGTAAGTCTAGAGCAATATTAATATTTCAGAGTAAAATATTGCTTTAAAACATGACCAACTGAGACTGTAGTTTAATTAGTTTTTGCAATCACATAGAGTCCATTTAACTTACAGTTAATTATAACTAATGTAGTATGAAGAAACCACAGACAACCACCGCGTCTAGTTCGGTCTTTGACACATCAAGGCTTGCAGCCTTTGTGTGCAGGACACCCGCGATATTATATTCAAATGCAATAATGCTATAAGGACCGAAGAATGTCATTGTTGTGTGTTAATCGTATGTTTGTAGACGGCCTTATAAATAAGGTATAGGTATAATTATTAAAATTGGTCGAATATTTTTTTAGAGGCGTGAGTTGTCACTTGCATTGACGTAATTTTGCAATTAGCACCAATATTATACCTACACCACTTTGAAATTTAATGTTGTTTGATCCTTAACGTTATTCAAAACTAATGAGGAATGAGTGATCATGGCTTAACAGTCAGCGGGATAATTACGTAACACACTAACAGTATCTAGCAATGGCTTTCATATTGACAGTTCAACAATATTTTACGTAAAGAAAAAAAAAGAAAAAAAGAAGAAAGAAAAATTAAAAAAAAGAAGATAAATTTTTCGAACATTATGAAGCAATGTATTAGCAATATCCTTCAAAATGATGCAGATTGTTATCAATCTGATTCACTTTGAAGGATATTGCTAATATATACAGGGTGTGTCGTAAATAGTGGTCCACAGTCGATACACTGTATTCTTATGTATCACATACTGAAATTTTAACAATTTTCAGTTAAGGGCCTCCGAAAAAAAAAATGTAGTTTTTTTAAATTTCTGTACCTTGCTTCACGAATTTGGCTGTAATTTCAACAAATATCAATATTTTTTAATTATGTTTTTTTATTTTTACTCTTGAATATGTGTACTATCATATCCAAACCCTTTTTTATATTGTAAAGTCAAAGGTACTTAAAGAAATTAATTTGTTTCCAATTTCAATACTCATCTCCAGCAAATCATATGACTTTAGGAGCATATTGTGTAAAAAAAATGTGTAACTGAAAATGGTTAAAATATCGGTATGTGATACATAAAAATACAGTGTATCGACTCTTTTACTCTGGACCACTATTTACGACACACCCTGTATATTGCTATTATATATGTGATATTGCTATCACACTTGCAATAATGTAAGTGTGATACGCAATTAGAGTGCAGATCAAAGGACCACACGGAGAAACAGCTTTTATGACTTTAGGAATGCAGTTCTATCTTCTGCACATAAATTAAGTTCACATAATTTAACGACTGAGAACTAATAAGCTCCTGAATAGCGATAATGTGAGCAATTACAGACGAACCTCGTAAAAACACCAGGTGCCCGCAGCTAAATCATGCATTTTCCCTTCAAAGATAAGTGCCGCGGGAAAATGTTGCATGTTCTTTCATTCATTTCTCAGACTAATACGGAAATAGGTACTAATAGCACATTGCATGTCTGTCATTGCCTTATTTTCTAGTAAGCAGCTTTAAGCTAAGTGCACATTTTTAAAAAGTACTTGAGGATAACGGGGCCTATTTTATCAAATCACGTTTATAAAAATTTTAACTTAAAAAAAAAAACTTAAACAGGACAGACAGCGACATAGACGCGCAACCTGTTACCATGAAAACTTAGGTAAAATGAGCTGTCAATAGTGTCAATCTCTAGCATTAGATGGAATAACAACTCACTTCACCTAAGTTATCGGTGTTGAAAATTTTTACTCGGTAACTAAAATAATTCGTCGTTTCAGCCGATAGACGTCCACTGCTGGACATAGGCCTCCCCCAATTTTGGGAGGGTTTGCCATAATCGCCACGCTTGGCAGGCGGGTTGGCGATCGCAGTATGGTATGATGGTGGAATACATAGAGAACGCCCATTCTCCCATTCTCGCTCATTCTCCGGTACGATCCTTAGTCGCCTTTTACGACACCCACAGGAAGTAAGGGGTGGTGGTATTCTTTAAGTCCGGCACCACACAGACTACCGGCACCACACAGAATCACTAAAATAATTAGCTGCTCTATACATTTTGACCACGTAGGTACCTATTGCAGTTTTCTATGAAACAGTAGTTTTTTTTTTGATAAAATCGACGAAAAATTTCTACGGTCTTGCATCATGTGCTAGATTCATGGTTTTACGCGTCGATTTCCCTGCCGTCCTGAATAGGTCCTACAATAGGAGGAATTTAACCCCACAAAACCCGGCATTGCATTAAAGTTCAGCAACTCGAACCTCACAATAAATAACAGTCCTGCCTACTTTACATAACGCAATAAAACTTATTAAAATTCTCATTTCTTCAAGACACCTCGCTTGCATTCCAAGTCTTCACTTAAGTAATAAACTATGAGTTCCATTACCTATACTGCACTTTGTGTTACCGCTGTGAGCTGTCACCGTATTATAGTAACATCACCGTGATGACACAAACATCAATTCTTCTCTCGTGTCGGCATGAGTTATACGTGAATTACTCATGCTGCGAGGCAAAAAGGTTAACCATTAGCCAGTCAGCTAGGTGGGTAGTGTATCCAAACAGTCTAGGGTGCGTACTGAACAATAGGTATACTAGTTGGCGCTTTTTGGATAAAAATATCACATCTATGTATATATATAAAATTCAAAGTCCTGACTGACTGATATCAACGCATAGCCTAAACCGCTAGTCCTAGAGACATGAAATTCGGAGAGTGTGTTCTTTGTGAAGAGTAGGTATCTACTAAGAAAGGGTTTTTCGAAATTCACTCCTAAGAGGGTTAATGGGGAGGGTGAAATTTCACGCGGACGAAGTCGCGGGAAGAAGCTAGTATATTAATAATATATTAGAAAACCTAGTAGGACACTATAATTCGCTGTTACGTTTACTTTCCACAGCTTTTAGGAACAGTATACTAGTATATCTAGTTCTGTTAGTTTCACTATACAATTCCATTCATACATTTCGCCCTGGTTTCTGAAAGCCTAAAAGCTCTGGATTTGCTGTAAAGTTCATGTTTCCTGTTCTATTGTCTGACGAAAATTTAATGAAACTGAGCTTTTAAAAACAAGGGTTGAACGATAAAAGCAGTTTTACATAACACAATTTAAAACGGTAAAACATGACGTTAGGAGGACAATGTATTACATTTTAAAAGCCTAGGAACATACGTGCTAGACCAAGGACCAAGTAATTAGTGTGGAAAAACCAGTAGTTTCCAAAGGTGTAAGTGGTGTTACAAAGGCCCTTGGAGCATTCGCACGTTGGTCTGGAAGCGGTGACATAATAGCCCTTGCCTTCGGTCCTAATGACGACTATTTATTGTGAGAAGCCCCGCAATTATACTAAACATGGCTGCGAGGAATCATTTTGATATAAAAAAAGAATTCTGGAGCCATTTTTGTCTTTTGTGTTAAGTGTAACGGACATTGTTTTGGTCCTTTTGGGTGCTGTCCGCTACTGGAACAATGGTTTTGAAATTTTAATTATCAAAAAAAGGTTTTTTTTTTTGATAATAGAATTTTTTGGGAGTATTTAATGTTAAATTATTCTCTTTTCGCGGTAAACAAACCGCGCTGGTCCAGGCTTTATCACTTGGAATTTGGAAAACTACATCTGTGTTACTGTTGCCATCAAGAAACTTCAGTAATTTTGCTTTACAATTATACAGGGTAAACTAAAAGTAACTTGATAGATTACCTAGAAATTACAATTATCTAAGTGTAGGTACTATTAGTTATTCTGTGGTATTGTCTTCCACAGTTTCAAACTGTCGTCGAAACAGGAAAAGCAATAACACATGTCATTACATCACCTGTACAAACATCATGTACCTACCCAATATACCTTCAGACTCAACAATATTTTACGTTCTCATTCATATTATAAAGATGGCGTACACAAAACCATTTCATTCTCACAGAAGTCGTGCCTGCGTCATAACAGGCTTATGTATCGTCGGTAGTACATTTAAAGGCAAACTTCTACCACCTGCTTGCTCCATTATTACGGACAACTAGTCACCCAGTATTGGCCAACAATACCCTAGAATTATTATACCGTTAACAGGGATAATTGCATTGCATTCGGTTACCTGTCTTGTAAGCTATGCGGTACAACACTAGTCGCAACAAAGACGAAATAACCTTGTTTGTATCTAGGTTTACGTTACATTACAAAAACTTGAAGTCGTGTATCACGATTATTAATAGGTAATAATAGGTAGATTTAGCACAGGTAGGTACCTACAGACTTCAAACAACAACTTTAAATCTTTGGTCAATAACTGGAGAGTTAATATTTCGGCGTATCTATAATTCATTTGGGAATTGAGATAGATGTCGTTGGTAAATCTCGGCTTAAATTAATTCAATAGGGGAACTAATTTGTTAATTATCTAGCGGATGAAGTGAAGCGTCGTTCCGTTCCGTCACGACTATGGCAATGTCGATGCATGCCGGCTTGGCATGACGGGAGCACTTAAAATAGTCACTCACTTCGCCGTAAAAGTCCACTCGCTTACCAGAAATAAATTACATACACACGCAACTGTACGCGTTCCCAACATCTATCAAAATTGTTCAGATAGAATAACACAATATAAATTAGACCGTATTTCTGACTCGAATGAAGTTACACATTCGTGTGAGAAAACACAAATTAACTTCGTTATTAAATAAATTACCGAAACAATTAATACCATTTTAGGTCGTGGTAATATTCGTTCCTAATTATAAACTTGAACTCATTATTACGCCAATCAACCAACTGAAGTACTCGTGCCCTGTTAAAAAACGTTTTCTCATCGAAAACCAATTACAACGCAATTTTTCAGCTTATTGCTTGGATGACTTGCTGGAAGCGTTTTAAGATATAATATATACATAAACAAATAACTCTTCAAGTAGGTAAGTGCCTACATTTTTGTTGGCCATGACTCTGAGAAATAAGAAAGATTGCGTCATTAACTTTTGTCGTAATAGCTTCATTAGAAAGAGTAATAAACGTTCCCATCCTCTTCGTCGAGGTATTAGTCTCGTCATTAAGTTTCCTTGGCCACCAAATGTGTGATAAGCACGTGATATCTATCTTGAAGCTTTAAATTGTCGGAACTAATGGCTGTGCGAGTGAACCTCAGGTGTGGAAGAGCCTCGACACTCCGCAAAGTTCACTGCTCCTTCAGTCAACGCGCTCATGGTAACATTCGTGACAAAGTAAAACGTACTCTATCATTAAATCCTTTCGAGTTAACTTACATTGACAAGGATCAGTTTATCTTGGTAAACCATTACATTATTCTTTATTGACGAAAGGAAATGAGACCACCGTCGAAGATTGAAAAGCAATAAGGAGAAGATTATGTCCATTGAATGGGAAAATAATATTAGCGTGAGATCGGATGGTAGTTAAGACGTTGATGGCGAAGAGTTGGGACGACAAAGTAGTGAGTATATTAGAGGAGACAAAGATTAATGAAGTGTTAGAATAAAAGAGGGCGACATTTCGCCACGGTTGCGTACTGTGGAGCTGCGTTGTGTCGCAAGCAGCATAAATTTGACACGACAGAATTCCGGTCTTGCCGAATATCACGCTGGTACAGTATGCTAACGACCAGTATTGCACGTCCCACCTGTTATACTAGTATCGCGATGACTGTGTTTTACGTGATTTCACAGTATCCTTGTGGCAATAAAGTCATTGCTTTGTTCCGAACATTGGCAAGCTCATTACTGTTAGAAATAAGTAGCCGAGTAGGTACTATTTACGATGAAAACGTAAGATCCCCAAATTGACAACGCAACTTATGGAAAGTTACACAACAATAATGTTCACTCATTATTTTTATCATTATTATGCCAGCCGTATGGCATTGTGCCGATTTATTAGCATTGAATTTTGTTTGTGGCATTCATATAAAATCGAATATAAAAAGGTGTCGCAATAGGCCTACATAGACGACCAATGAGAATGCAGAAAAAGTTTACGGCCGCGTTCCTGTGCATTTTGTTGTGCGGTTAACACCCCACAAAGGAAACATTTCTCGCCACAGAACCGAAAAAAAGTTTCTCAAAATAATAGTGTCCGTTGTAAAAATAACCTTTTCAATAGTGGTGGGCTGGTAGTAAACTAGTCAATAAAGCTATAGATTCTAAATTTTATAGCAGACTGTCAATTTTGTACACCCATTAAGTTATATGTTGATCTCTCCCACCCACACTCAGATGTCCAAGGCTTTCAAGACTTCCGATATCTAACACCACAACTTCCACAATTTGGCGTTCATTCAACTGAGCATTATTTTGAGAACATTTCATTTGGACGTGGCAATGTACTGCAACTGTGTCGACAAAGCCGACCGGTGGAATTGGCACATTATTTATATCTGAACCACCCCCGCGTCAGGTGGGCCAGTTCTGGATGTTCCCATTGCTTTTAAATAGTATTTCCGTTACCTGGTCACTATTGATTAGCATTTATTTCTGCTTGCGAAGGAAACATCTGTTGGATTTCACTGGATGATATAGGGCTTTCAATTTTAGCGGTATCTAGGAGCTTTGTATACACAAGAGCTTCCAACAGTGTACGGTACATTACTAATCAGTAACCACATAACGTCTGTAAGTAGATTAAAATATTCTGGGAGCGTTCAGATTGTAAATATGATGTCCCAATCCCAATGTTCTGTGCACGGTCTCTTATATCATTACCTATAATATCTCTTGTGTAACTGTTACCACTGACAACCATATTATGTTATGATGTACCAATTAATGACATAAAAAACTCGTTACAATCGTGATATTGTTTTGAATATTCAATTTATTCAATCTCAGGAAACTAATTAACACAAACTTCTTTATGAATAATTAGTTGCTTCTTTGAGTCATCGTAAATAATGTTTCTAATTATTGCTTTCTGGTGAAATTGTTAGTCTTCCTTTATCCATGTCACATTAACGGAAACTTGGTTTGATATTGTTTTTGTTTTGTTTGCCCTCATTTTTGCTATGCAGATGTTTTAACGGTCTTCGACTAAATCGCTGAAGTTATTGAGGGGAAGATACACCTTACCGGGCGAATGATGCGGATGAATAATTTAGGGGAAGTAAATTTTTTTATTGAAGCTATCTAATGTTTCCGTTGGGAAAAGATATTATCTAAATGTGAAATTGACTGTCTTTCTACTAAAACATAAAAGTAAGGACTTGATGTTTTTTCGGTTCTTCAAATGAAGAGGATCATACAAGAGAGATCATACATGTTTGTTTGAAGTAAAGAAAGCCACGGTAAGAAACTAGGAAGCCTATAAAGAGAAAAAAAAATGCAGCACTTATTGCTAATGTTTTATTAGAGACAGAGAAACATTACAAGCATTAATGAGAAGCTTAGCATAGAATACCAAATGATGAATTTATTTAATCACGGAACGAATGAGGTGCTTATAATTATGACAATAAGACCGTAAATATTAAGTACAAAATTCTGCAAAGGAGAAACAACATTTACTTGAACTTTGAAGCACCAAGCCCGACCTATCATTACAAAATATTCTTCACGATACCCGGATTACACAACACTTGTTACCCAAGATTCGCAATTAAATCTGGTCTCATAAAGTTCGAATGTGTGGATGAAGCGGTAGGTAATTGTGAAATTTTACTCATATTCATAAAGTTGTTATCATGTGCTTGCATACATGATCTACGCAGGCAGACATTGTCTCCGCCGGATGTCTCCAGGACATTTACCCTGCGTTATCAATGACGTCTGCAGATAGGTCAGCGTAACTTATGATTAGGTTCCTCGTCCTGACTCAGTGGGTGACAGGATGTGATAAGTTGTGTTAGCAAGAAATCGATATGATTTACTTCTGTTATTGGGAATTTATAAGATTCCGTACTTTCCAATTAGGAAGAAACGTCATCTTGTCCTGTAACTGTAAGTGTCGCAGTCAGATGGTTTAAGTATATCACGGCTATGTACCGTAATTTAGTTAGTTTATAACGTTTAGATAGTTATATTACTAGATCGTGCTCATATCATAGTCACAGTATTACAATAGGTAATACTGTGTCATAGTTATATATAGGTATTCCTCGAGAGACAGATGAACCGCTTTCATATAACTATATTACGGTATATACCTATATCTCTAGGGATATAACTATATCACGGCTTTAGCCATCTTACTGTGATAAAAGGATACTGAAATAAGTTGAGAGATGACATATCTATTGCTGAAGAAGTTCATATAGCTACAAAAGGACAATGCCGTGGGACCGTACCAACTTGCGAGGGAGCGTGTCACAACCAAATGCAATTAATAAAATTACCTACTCCTATTTTTTAAATTAGATTTACGTTTTAAAAAAAAAGTATTTTTATTTACTTTTGTACGTATTTTCTCTTATGTCACTGCCATTGTACTTCATTTCCGAATGTTGCTACTACGTAAAGAGTCAAAAAAGAAAGGTACCTGCAACAACCATTTATATGAAGAAGATAATTTGTAAGTACCTATCGACACCGATTTACGATTTAGGTACTTATAATATTAGGTATATTTTTGTGTGTGTCAATAAATCTTTAGGTCACGCGTTGCGTCGTATTAATTTAAATTATTATTTTGGAATAAATTCACAATCGTTTGGTAGGTATAGGGCGCCTTATATTTGACGGCATTCTCCTTTACTGCTGCCAGAGATGAATCATCAACGATTGCTGCATTAAAAGGTGGCGACGAGTCGACAAGACAAGTTTAAAGCAAATGACAAGACAATTTCCCATTTTAAATTAACATGTAGTGAACATCTAGTTACCCTAAGAGCACAGCTGCTGCCGAACCGAGCAAAATTAGAAGCTTCGATACAAGAACAAACTATCAATAAAGCTAAACTAAACAAAGCAGACGCACATTTGGAAAGAGCTTTCCGAAGATTTATCTTGTAAATAATGTCATCACTTTACGGATATATTTCAATCCATTATCGAGGCTCATTGATCCTGTCCCATTTTCCAGGTTTATCCATTTCTCTACAGACATTTGTGATCTCGTAAGAATGAACGATACGAATTCTATTGAATGGGTGTATTTGATATAACAAAGGCTATTGAATGGACGACGATAATTTGTGATAATGTGCTATAGATTCATCATTGAATACAACGGAGTAATCGCGTAACACACTATCATTCATTCTTTCCTTTTTTTTTTCTTTCATTTTGACAGTTCAACAACATTCATTGCGTTATTTACGTTGTTGAGCAGACAAATTTTTCGAACATATGAAGCAATGGATTAGCAATATCCGTTAAAATGTTTCAGATAGTGATTGAAAGTGTTTTACACAAGTAGGATGTAGACAAAGATACGGTTGTACTGAAATATAAACTTGTATTAGATACGATAACAGTTGTTAATACAAAAATGGCGATCCTAAATCATACATAACTTAGTGCAACAGCTAACTCAAATTGCATTTGGTACATTTTGCGTATTTAAAGTAGGCCAAGCCACAAAGGAGAAACCCGTTTCTGGGCCTAGCCGTTACACGAATAAGATATGTACCAAAAAAATCGTCTATTTATCTAAATTAACTCATTTAAATCTTAGCCTCATTTACAATGGCCAAGTGTAGAAAATAATTAGATTTCTATTTTTTTGTTTTAAACCACCTTTGTAAACCGTTACAACACTTATTTTGTTATACGTCACTAACTTCACAAATGCTGGTATTCTATCAATAGAGCATACCCTAAGAATATGATCGATTTAGTGGAAATCGATGCTGGTACAAATAATTAAATAACACTCCATTGTTTTAGTATAAATGACTTTTTAGGTATTAAAATCAATGTAAAGCAATTAAATCTGGAAACTAATTGATATTTAACATAATAGCCATTAAAAAACATTAAAAGGAATAAATAATCGATAAAATCGACTGCACCATGGATTGCACTATTAAACGGCAAATGTCAATGTCAACGTCTGTCAATTGTCATGGTTGTAATGTCATTCGCTTTTCGGATTTTTGCGTAAGTCAATGTGTTGTTTTTCTGTATTTCTGAGGATTTATTTTTTCATAAGACCTCTAATCGAATACTGGACTCCGAAATTGATTGTATTCTGACTGACCCTCGCTTGAACAATGGACACCGTTACATAACCTGCCACCTGTGCTGACTTTTGCTAGAAAACCGGATCTGATTATTGCTCTTTTTGACGACTGGCACGACATCATGAACCTGTGCATTAATTGCGGAATAGCAACGGCCCACTGCCATACAATAGGAAGGCGAAGATTGCAACATGAAAATGATTCTTTCAATTGTACAGGAATGGGTCGCGCGCGCCTCAAACGGTTAGTATCCGATATTTCTATATTGTAACATTTTTGTACAATGTATGTAATAATTTAATGCAGTCAAACTAAATAGTGTTATCGCATTTGTTCAGTTGTTTGTTGATAGTTGTACTTTATATAATGATACCAGAATGTGCAGATGTGATGAAGACATGACTGTGACATCACAAATCCGGACTGAACCTGCATGGTTATTGGTTAATTATATTCCCTCTCAGAGAGGAGACCTGTGTCCCTGCAGTGGGAATGTAATAAGGCCGCTTAAGTTGTTTACCCAAATGTGCCACTCGGATGTTTATTGCTAAATGCTAATGCTAGACCCAATAGTCAAATGATAAATGTTTGCTTCAGGTAAATGAAAATGACTTTAATCTGCCATGCTTGCTGGAATCATGCCAATGCTGTATCTCTTGATGGAAATATACGAGAAGGTAGTGAACAGACACCTACAGGACACCAACGAGTGTGTATTCACTGTGGACGTTCTCTTCTGAGAAGAGTTCGTTGCCATCAACTTACGACTACTGGTACAGTGCAAGAACACAGAATACACGAAGTTATAAGAGGATGGATCCTACCACGCACGGTTAATATAATAGTTTTTTTTCATGCTATTTTAATAACATTTTTTTTAGTTAAGTTTTGATAACAAGGGCATTCAAAAGTTTTATTTGGTATGCTAAAACATTTAAGTGAATTAGAACAGTGTGATAATGGTTAAGCTAACTCAGGCTAACTAACGTACATCAGGATTTCTTTAGATCATTCTTTTTCAAAGTGGGCAATAACACACCACACATCTCTGGTATAAAGGCACCCTTTAATGTAGATATATTATTTTCAGGTTAGTGCTTCAAGTGTTGTCTGTCACTCTTGTTGGGTGCGAGCAAATTGAGCACCCCGGCATTTCCATGATCTACAGCAAGAGCTGTCAACATCGGACTCAAACTTAAGAGGAAGAATAAAGTCGAGGCATATTAGTAATAGGATGTTGTCGACAGCTCTCCAAGTGGAAGGGATGCTATAACCGAACCTGTATCGTTAGCAAAAGAACGGTTGGATGCTGTACCCACACCATGAGCATAATATGGTATCTTGGTTGGGCACGGCACCAGGGTAGTCAATTGCCTTCTGCACAATTTCTGGATACCTACTGTGTTATTATATTATGATAATCCTAATGAAGAAAGTAATTAATAAAACCATCACAATTACCTGTTTTTTTATTTTAATATATTAATGCAATCTCAGATTACTTACTTACTGTAATCTGAGATTGCATCAAATCCCTAGGTACAATATTAACAAATGCAAGCCAGTAGTGATGTAAGTGGGCCTTGTATAATAAACATAGTTTTCTGCTGAGGTTTTCAGTACCTACCGCTACAAGAACAATCAGATAAATCGGAAGTCATCCCCTGAGCGCTTTTTATATAAGTACCTAAAACCTCATCGTGATAGGCGGCAGGTGCTGCAGCACAGCACATGTGCGTTCCAGATTTACGTAGGAAACGAAAGTCTCAAAAATATCATTGTTTCACTAGGTACTAAAAATAACCTAAAAAGTAAACATTGTTGTCTGATTTTACCAATTTGGCCATTGCTGAGAGACGTGAAAATTGGGCTCGTGAAACCTTCCTAAATACTCTAATTTATGGCCAAATTCCAGCCCTGTAACGCCAGGCCCAAGTTTCTATGGAGTTTGGGTTTCTCCTTTTCGTAATTTAGTCAAGTACATAAATGATTTTAAGGCAATTAAAATGTAGCTTAGGCGGTTATTACGCTGCACCGGACAACGCTACAGTGTGCGGTGCTGCGGTTTTTAACTTTGTCTGTAGGTGTAATCTGCGTTCGCGATTTAGTTGCCAAACATGTGAACCTATATGAGTTTTGGAATGATTACTTTAATTCCTATAAAGTTCAGCTTACGCTACAACTTCTAACAATTTTATAACTTTTCAATAGTGCTAGTTACTCTGAAATCAACTTAATTACCACAAAAATAAAGTTGATATTTGTTTGACTTGAAATAACATCAATTGGAAACATAATTTTGAAAAGACCTTAGACCGTACGGAGATGCGGTCTCAGTGTGTTATATTATACCCTGCGGTTTTGTATACAAATCAATGGATTCTACAGTCAAAGTTAAAAACCATAGCACCGCACACCGGAGCGGTGTCCGAGTCCGATGCAGTGCGATAACCGCCTTAGTGTACGGCACATTCAATTTCTTGGAGCAATTATTGATTTTTAGATTGATAAGGAGGTAAACATTCCATTCCGGTGGCAACAGCCATAAATAAACATAAGATTACTAACTGTCTGATAATTAAATAATGTATCTCTAGGGAAATAAATAACTGTGGTCTGTGGGTGTTACACCGTAGGCTTATTTATCAGAAATTCTAATGTCCCGAGCAGTGCAATCGTCAGCAAAAGAGATAATAAATCTCAATCGAAAGATGTAGATGCATAAGAACAGGCCGGTTTAAACTGCCTTGAAAAGACGACTGGATTAACAAACCTTAAAACAATCCCAAAACGTGTTATGATTGTTGTTTTACCGTAATATAGGTAGGTAGTCAACAACTGGAAACCAACGACATAGCTTAACAACTATCGAATTACATAAAACCTTGTTTCAGTATTCCGTACTTAAACTTAAGTAAGGCAGGACCAGATTTGTTATCTTAAGTAAAACCAAAGACATTTAAAGTATTTACAATAGACGGGACATTGCGAACAAAACAGTGTCCCGGTACTTGTGACCTAGGCGTAACAAGTCTCTCAGTCTAGTATGGAACGCCTGCGCGTCAAGTCGCATTGACGCATTCGTGTCCAACAAAAGAAAAATATTTTGTATGGAAATATGCCGAGTTGCGCATTACGTTACTGCAAGTCTCGTTATGGTAAAACAACTGGACCTAAATTCAGTTTATTTTCGTATGTATTATCTATATTTACTCAGTAATTAGAATTAAATAATTTTCATAAAAAGATCTAGAAAATTTGTTTATTTTGTATTAAACGCCATCTATTGCCGAGTAACTTTACTATAGTTGGGTTAAATGACAGCTTAAGTGTTACCACTTTTTAACGAAATTAATATAGTGGTGTGACAAAATAATCGATTCATTCAAGTAACATTCAGTTTAAAATCGATCCATGTTTAATTGATTTTATAAAAGAGGGTATAGTTGCCGGCACGTAACTTGGCAAGAGTTTTTGTGGTGGGGGAAGTTTGCGTATGCACAATTTCATACATTTTTATATGCGCGAACTTCCCCCACTACGAAAATCTCTTGCCAAGTTACGTGCCGGTAATTGTAATAATATTAGAAGAATTAATAACTAAGCTTGATGTGCTGGTGTCTGTACAGACACTTTTATACGTCAATCATATTTTAAAAACTAGATGAGGTCGGCGTTTCCTATCTGACTAATCAGAGAAGAAAGGCCAAAACAAACTCAAGAGGTCCAGATATAATCTTGGTCAGATCATGTCAAGTAGTTAATTCTTCAAAAGACCATTTCAGTATGGTCTCATACTGAAATGGTCTTTTGAAGAAATAACTATACCACACACATATAAAGATAATAACGATAATTTAGTAATTTGTATGAAAAAATATTTTTTTTAAATAAATCATTTGTAAACATTGAAACTATGGATAATTTTAATGCTTTCCTAATTTTTTGCCACTTATTTCAATCTATTCAAATGCGAAAAAATTGTCTTACTAACTTTTTTCAATATTATCGATACGTTTGAATCTATATGGTAAAATCCCTACTACAGGTTTTATAGTTTGTACTTAGTGTCACCCCGCATTGCCAGACCTACGGATTTATCCATAGATCTACGGACTTTGGACCTCGCCTCGGATATACGTATATCGATATAACATTTACAAATATTTGCAAACAAAAGTGTAAAAAAATAATTTTGCAAAAAACGAAACGCAACCGACAATTGCAAAAAAGGTCTACTTTACACAAAAAGCAATATAAAACACAAAAGCATAATACACACATCAAAAGTGTCTAGGGATCAAGCATTTTTATGCGGATTTCTTGAGATTGAGATGTGGCTTTGTAATAAATTTATGATTTTATAAATTTATATGGATCCTTTTTGGTGCATTTCATAATTTGAATCAGGAACTGTGAATCAAATTCGAGTAAAAGATGAAAATCAGCTGTCAATATTTTCCCTATAAAAACATACAACGCATTGAAGACATTATTAGTGCTACTGTTTCCCTACTACTGATTAAAACCAACGTTATTATGGAGCGGTGACGTCATTTAAGCAGGGAAGAAATGCTCAGAGCCGTGGGAATGATAGAAGCTGGTTCCCGGCAACGTACTGTGGCTTTAGCTCTGAATACAAGTCAGAGTGTTATCAGTCGACTTTGGACACGTTACCGAAGCACTGGTACCGTGGCTGAGCGCCATGGAGGACGGTATCGCTGCACCACACGGAGACAAGACCGATACATTCAAATCTTAACTCGAAGAGCTCCAACAATAACCGCCATGATGTTAGCCGTGAGGCTTCATCACTCTTCAGGGAACTTAATTAGCGACCAAACAGTCAGAAACCGCTTGCATGAAGTGAACCTTCATTCCCGAAGACCGCTACGGGTACCACCTATAGCAATGCACAATCGTAGGATTCGATATCAATGGGCTCTTGAACACAGAAATTGGGCAGAAGAACAATGGCGTTTCGTGTGCTTTTCTGATGAGTCTCGTTTTGGTATGAGACCGGATACAAGACGTATACGACACTGGAGAACCCCTGGACGCCAACAGCGATTAAAATCCTGCCAGGAAGTCCATCCTTATAGTGGTGGAACCATCATGGTATGGGCGGGTATTTGGATCGGCGGAAGAACTGAGTTGATTTGGATCAGAGGCAACCTCAACGCTCAAATTTATGCTGAGACGATTGTATCAGACGTCATCGTTCCTCTACAAGTGCAAATCGGTCCCTTATTTCAGTTAATGCATGATAATGCACGACCGCACACCGCAAGAGTTGTAAGACAGACTCTCGCCGCAGCTAACATCAATGTCCTGCCCTGGCCTGCTCAGTCGCCAGACTTGAACCCGATTGAGCATGCATAGGATATGCTACAGAGAAGAGCTCTGCCGGATATGGAGGGTATCCAGTCGCAAGAAGACCTTTTTTTGTTGTTGCAACGAACATGGGCGGCCATTCCACAGCGTGATTTGGATGAACTCATTTTGAGTATGCCAAACCGATGTTCTTGTGTTGTTAGTGTTCGCGGTAGAAACACGGATTATTAATTGTTTAAGTTACCCAATAAAATAAAGAAAACTGTTATTTCAGTCTTTTTTTCGAACTTTTGTGTTAGTGGTTCAAATGTCAAAAATCACTTTATTAGGATATTGGCAAATTTCTTTATTAATGCAAAGGTGACTTGGTTTATCGTTACTGTGACAAACGAAAACACTTTATTTGATGAATCCTTAAAGAAAATTTTAATTAATATCAATCAGGAGAAAAGTTATTGCAAAAATATATGTTGATCCCTAGACACTTTTGATGTGTGTAGTTCGGCGGCAAAGCAGGCGCATCTAAAATTATTTTGTTTTAAAATGTAAATAACTACTTACTTAAAAACACACACTGAAACTGATACGTTGTCATAGACGGTGACACGGACAATGAATAGTAGCGAATAAAATTGTACTTAGAATATTTTTTCTGCCTGAGTCAATTTTTGCCTAATTTGTTTAGTTTTCGATATTTATCTAACTGATTTGATTTATATTAGATTTTTCAGGCACCACCGATCCGATTTTTAATCGATGAATTGAAAATCGTATCTGGCAACACTGGCCACACTGGCCATCTACCGGGCGATAGCTGAACCTAATTGAATAAATTACCGCTCTAATTATGCTATATCTTACCAGATGGCGGCACTGAGACATGGGATCACAGTTTTTCTAAGACATTTCTTTGCATGGCCCCTCTATTGTACCTATCTTAAATCTCTTTGAGTAAAACCAATCACTGGAGCGAAGACAGAATTTTAATTAATGCGAGAGAACCGATCGTCTTGACGCTAGATAATTAATTCACGATATCGGATGAGACCAGGAATCAGTTTAACTAGAAGATGCATCAATAAAATATATGTTCAAGACATGTATATGAGCTGAGGGACTTTAATATTCTATATCATAACGTCTCCCGGCGCCGACGATGGAAAATTAATTTTAATTTGCTGTGGGACATACAGTATCAGTTCGATATAAGATCATCTAAGTTTGCTACGACATACAGCTAGTTTCATCAAAATATAGGACTGCTACAAGATTGGGGATAAAATTATACGTGAGAAGATACAAAAAATCAATAGACAAAACTAAAAAAAACAATAACTGAAACTTGAAAATTATTTTTAAACGCTACATTTTATATAATTTGAAATTATATAAAACCACAAGTTTATCTAGTAAATAAACACAGTTTACTTTTCAAATGGTAACACTGATTACTGATAAGTGATAACCGATCTAGTAGCAGACCAATGATACTTAGAACGTCAATCTGTTACCCGGATTTAGAATATTGATGTTTATTAAAACAGAGAAACACGCAGTTATGATAAAGTGCTGGAATCCACTATAGAACTCAAGGCAAATAAACTAAAATATTCACCCGGTTTGTCAGTTCTTGAAATGTCAAAATAATACTATCTTAACTTAAATTAGCTTTGTTATCAAACTGAAACATTTCCGACTCGAACTTGGCTTTATTCGGACCGAATATTATCAAAATGCCTTGAGCCTTAAATGTGTCACTTGCCTTTTTCATTCCATGTTCATATATGACAAACTGCGTACATTCCACGTAACATATTTCATAAGGAGGCTCATTAGCGACATACCGAATTTATATTCTTATTGTGTGCACGATGGCGCATGGCGTAAGATGGTAGTTGTTCTCTCGATACCGGACCACTGAGATACCCGCTTGTGGCAAAAAATAATAACAAACTATCATCTGGCCGAGAACTGGTTTCAGTCGGCGGATGAGCCGGCCCGATAGATACAAACACGCAAAAGGTAGTTTTTTATAGTCCCTGGAACATGAGATGAATGATTTGTGACCAAATGAAATAAGTGTATACCTAATGACTGATTCAAAGGAAGAATACAACTTTAGATGTAGAATAAAACTGAAACAGGATAGAATGCATCAGGTTTTTAATAGCGATGATTACAAAGAAGACGTTGCCATTGGCGGTATACGAGTTTATTTGCCTTCGTTCCTTGTTGTTAACTTCGTATTAAGTAAACCTGTTCTCGCTCTGAGCAATTATTTCGAAATAATTATATAAAAGCGAACAACAAATGAAACGAAGTCCAGCTATATCCATTAACAATTACAACAAAAAATCTTGCTTACCTCCGCAACAGCAATTAGTGCACCGGCTCAAACTGCGCAAACAAAAACAAATTTCGTGGCGCGAACGTCCACTGTAATGTGTCAGAAAAATCCATTGAACAACTCCTTTTGTAAAGTAACACTAAACCGCTATGTTTTATAACAATTTCTTCAGATTTTCATGAGTTTCACTCCACTTACAGTCACAAGTGTGTGACGAAGAGAATAACTTAAATTCGCGTGCGCGCGGGCGACTGAGACGTACTGATACGACGATATTTCGTTTCCGACTGGTATTCGTATTCGTAGTCGTAGCGGCTCGGCTCCGCTTGTTCGTGCCGTGGTTCGTCTGGCTTCGGGGCTTCGCTGAGGGCATCGTGGAAGTTCGGCTCACGAACTCCAAGCTCGGAAGGGCGGTACATTGGAGCTTCTGCTTTATCTACCCAAACCTACTTAAAAGTTTGATTGATGGGGTTTGATGATGTAAAGTAATGATAATAACGTCCGCTTTTGCATTTTGATTGAGTGTTAAAAGCTGCTGAGAAACTTTATCCATAGGTTCTATTACAAAATATTTTTTTCCTGCAGGAATGTTATTGGCGGCAGTGATATTTTATATTTTGCCATAACTGGGGACCATTTCTTTCAAAGTTTTGTTGCGTATGTTTAATTTTTACTTAAGTATTTTCCGAAGAGGACTCGAAATCTAATCATAAAATCGAAATAAACCAAAATTGGCTTCTCTCTAGTTGAGCAACAGCACTCTGTTTCCGTTCGATTTCCACTTCCGGGCTGCTCCAGATTATTCCTAATCCATAATTTGTGGATAATTATAATATTAAATATATTCCGTTTCCTGTAAGTTTCCTGATTCCTTATTTTTTAAATTTCTAATTCTAATAAATATTTCTATATTTCGAAAAGTTCTTTGTATTTTGGTGTTCGTTCTTTATTACAGTTCCATATCAAAACTTGTTTCTTTTTGTCTGAAATCTGTATACCAAATTAGAAATTCGCAGCAGGCGCGCCACCGCCATGTCACATACTGAGCAGTATATTTTTAAAGACCTGAACACATGAATGGTGTATTAGTGCATACAGCATGTAATGAGGGATAGAAATATATGGTGAGTTCATTCAACGGCGAAACGCATAGAACACATGAGTTATTTTTTTCTGAGACGTGTCTTAAGATGATCGCATGCTATCTTCGCATGTGCATCAATGACGCAAATGATCTTATTTCAAAGAGTTTACTGTGCAAGTTTGCACGTGTTACCCTGCCATTTTATTTTTCTATTCATGTCTGAGCAACATTTGGAGCCCGAAGACAATAAATAAAAAAATAATAGAAAACGTCCACTGTTACTTTGTTACATATTCAATATTCATGACAGATCTTTGTTTATGGAGATGTCTGTAACATTGAATATTTATGAAGTCCTACTTAGGGATTGAAGCCAAAATATTTTTACGCATACGGAAACGTCGTCCATTTGACTTTTATCTTAGTCTGGTCATCGTCGGTAATTTATTATTTAAGTGATCATCTATGCCTCTGAATTGTGGTAATAAATTTTTTGAAGGTGTCGACAACATCATTGAGTAGACCGTATCACAAAAATAAGGTACCTAAGGCAAAAATGCCAATATTATGACACACGTAATAGGCCAAGTCAGTTTAAACTCATACAAAATAGAGCGAACATTTTTCATCTCACTAGTCCACATTTCTGTTTAATGAACGCTGAATGAAGCATCAAGCGCTTTAAAGCAGCAACAGTAAGCTGCCAGCGGAAAATAATTTAAAAATCCCTGGAAATTCCTCACTGTGAAATCCAATATGGCTGGAGTTGCGATGCCCACGACGACGCCGGCTATGAAAGCCATGAAAAGGAAATCTTTAATGGATATTTCGCCATTCATGACACCTAAATGAGTGATGGAGCTTTACTGTTAGTGCCACTTTGTGCTTTCAGCCTATACTGCCTATTGTTGTGGTTGGTCCAAAGTAAGTTAAGAACAACAAACAAAAGACTATCCAACATTCCTCGCCTCGTTGATGTTATTTTTCTTCGATGATTGATTCCAACAAATCGTACAACAAACTTGATCAAACATTAAATAAATCGCACTGTATTACGATTATGAAAGCAAATAAATACGAAAGCCGCAAGTTTTAGCCATTGCTAAGATATTTCATAAAAATAAAGGAAAGTTACTCACGATTTTATTTCGCAAAAACGTTATTGTGGCGGACTTAATAGTTTGGGAAACATGAAGTAGTAAATAAAAACTACATGTATTCACAGTAACTATGTAATACCTACCTATATTACATAGTTACTGTGAATACATGTACTTTTTATTTGAGTTTCGAGGGAACTGGTTGATTCTTTACAGAGGAACTCATCAAAAAGCTCAAGAAAGAACGTTTAACCTCTGCCGCGTCTCACCAAGGACAATAGGCAATCGTCTGCTCCATGAATGGCGATGCGACAAAAACGCGGATGCTTCATGAGCGACTCACTGGGATTTAATACGCAATTAGTCAACGAATTGATACATTTATTACGATGTATATTAGTAATAATATCTGTATGGACCTTATTTAACGCCAGATCAAAATTAATTTCTGTGGAAGGGCAATCATTTTGTAGGTTTTAATCAGGCCCAACCCTTATTAATACTCGGCTACAGTTCAGGCCAATTTACTTTTGACGAAAGAATTTATTATCTACTTTGCATATTCCATCATGCTTACATAGCTGAAGTTATTAAGCCCCGTATCCATAAAATCTATTTCTAATATAAGCATTACTGGGTACGACCGTTAACAGTAACAACCAGTTGCAGCAAGATGAATTAGCGTCCAGAGCCACTGTCTAATGTAATCCGCGGGAGAAATTAAAATTAATGCTAAGATACTGAGATTTCTATTCGTGTCTACCATGTTTACAGAATCAATGCTGCACTCGAACGAATCGAAATCGATTTAATTACTTTTCGAACTATCTCAATCAAGCAATTTGAATAGATGACTCGATGCAAATGGTATCGTATTAACTCGAGCACTCGACCGCGAGAATCGAAACAGCGTCATTCACTAGTATAGTGTTACCAGACCACACGTTTTTTTCGGATATTCCGGTTTTTAATTTTGGGACAAGTCCCTTGGAAATACCTAGATCAAACCCTGACTAGAGTGATGGATTGCTTTACATTCAGTAATGATGTAAAGTCTTTGGGTAAGAGATAATTCTGACAAATCTTGGAACTCACATTAACCCATTGAATTTGAAGATGTCGTTCACATTAGATGACGGAATCACGGAATTAATTTTCTCATTCGTTTTATAATAGAAATTTCTTCAATAAATTCTCTTATAAACACAAAATCTTTTATGGATCTAGTTTCTATACTTCCTGCGCCTTATACAATTTAGAATTTACATTTTATGATGTCGAAGACGTAACCGACGGTTGTCTGAAGCTTGAGAATGTATTTGTTTTCGAAGACAGATCAGATCGATTCGTTCCGGAAATAATCTTGATTGGATTGTAAATATTAGTCCCACAATTAACTCAAAATATAGGATGGATCAATTATCATGTTGATGGTAATTGATTTTGCTATGACAAATACGAGTTTTATTACGCAATACGTTCTTGCTTCTTTAATAACCATAGTTCTGGGCTCTAAAGCCATAACTTAGATAACATATAGGCGTGTTAGTAATAAACTCCTTATGTGTAATGGCTCTAAATGAGTGTAGGTGGCGCCACTGTCATGTGAGACAAATATATCCACCTAGTGATGGTTTCTCACTATATATTTGTGAACCTTTGCTATAGCTAGACATTCCAGACTAGTGATTTTCTTTATTTAATATCCTCTTTATGTATCGTGTCCTGGTTCCCAGTATTAACAGCACCAATCCTGTTTACTACACCAGTGTCTACATCGTTATGTTACACTGACTATTTTTTTAATTAACTCAGTACCCGTTTAACGTAACTTTTAGATTGGACTCTTTACAAATCCTACGATTACTTTAAGCGTAATAGGACCGGTGAGTTCTTCAATAAAGTTAGTTAACCTTATCATATATATTTATATATTAATTTATAGCTTCTACCCGCGACTTCGTTCTTTCTGACTTTTTTTCTTTTTGTCGGCTCCTTAGGGTCATAGCATGATGTTAATTCGCCAATAGCCTTCCTCGAGAATTGGGCTATCATATGCAAAAATAATTTATCTAATCCGACTGGTAGTCCTTACCTCTACATACAAACTTACAAACAAACAAATCTTTTCTCTTTATTATATTAATAATATAGATTTTGCTTTTCTGTTCATGGCTAGGCCTGTAGCCAAAACATAAATACCGAAGTAATACGTAAGGGAAGTGTTTTTGGGTAGTAAAACTTTTCCTCCCTAAGCATTACTTTTTGTTTCGTTGTGCGAGGAATTTTTATTTGAGGGTTCCGTGGTTTACGACGACACGTAAAACAGTCATTAATTTTGTATTGTGCTTTCAGATCGGACGAGCAACAAAAATAAGATGAACACTGTTCGTGTTTTCGTGATTCTGTTACGTGGATTTTACACTTTTATCTTATAAATCATAATCACCGTGTTTATTATGTCTTTAGCCATAAATCTGTTCATGTTATATAACTTTCCGAACTTTAATATTAGATTTATGTTCAGTTAAAATTACATAAAGTTATGCTCATATATTTTTATAATGATTGTCGACTTCGATTTAAACCAATATATATACATATATATGTCGATTGTAATAATGTTTGTATAAAATCATCTGTAAAGATCATGACAGGGGTTTTGTTTATTTTAAAAAGGAATAATAGATTCTCGATTCCCATTTTCACTTCAGTTTGTGACGCTCACAAAAGGCAAAATGATAGAATACCTTTAGAGCAACACGTGTGTCTATCCCACAGCTGTATCTTTTACTGCATGACCTTTTTAAAGTGGATTGCTCAGTCGTCTGTTATCAGAATACATAAGCTGAGTCATGAGTCAAGCCGACCTAAATAAAAGCCAGATATCTACGAGGAGAAAGTGATGTATCGTAGCAGAAGCCTTTACGCAATCTCATGTAGCCTCTTAAGGCTAAAGATATGACGTAAGAAGACAAAGCCTCCCAAACATAATATAATTAGATCAGTTTACGCTTCTGTGTGCGAAATTGATGGTGTCTGAACTCTGAAGCAGTTATCGTGTTGTTGTATAACGGTTTTGTAATGGCGAATTGAAACTTTGTGAACAGGCGAATACGGACCTAGAAAATGGACTGTCTAGTTTGCTAAGAGTATGTAGGTTTCTGATTAATGACTTTGTGCTACTTATAAACGATATTAGGCAGTCTATGTTTCAGTTACTTACTTAATTTAAGTTTATATGTAGTGCTTATTGGGTCAGCTGTTTTGTAATTTGCTTTTGGGAAATGTACTTAATCGGCAGAAATATTCTTATACTAGAAAGTACTCATGTAGGTATGGTCATGAGCAGATAAGTCAATTTATAAGAATCTAGAAAATGTACCTGAATTGTCACAATGTCCTATGGTAGACCTAAAATAGGTCTCGCATCGGTGATACGACAATAATAAATAATCATATCAATCAAGGGACACTTGGATGTCTGTAGATATACAATGACATTGGCAATTCAGGTATATTTTCTAGTTTGTCATATTATACTGACATAGCTGCTCGTGAATATATAAGTATAAATAGTCAGTTTTTGTATAGAGTCTACCGGACAAATTTTAGCGAGTAACCTACAAAAAATTATAAATTTTGCCGAAGCCTCACAAATACAAATATGATGAATATTTGATAAGTATGAGGCAGTCAATATTTAATCATTCGGAAACTGTTACCAGGAGAGCCTTTGGCAACGGTTCGGTCACACCTATGTCAACGTTTTAGCAGTTAGCTTATAGACATTCACGACGCCAAAGCTTCGAAGCCGCTACTATCTACTAACAGAATATACAGAAACCCCACTTGCGCGATCCCCACAACGCGACTAGCGACCCTGTAAGGTTTCGGGCTAGTAACTTAAAACTCTTTGTTGCCATCTATAAATACAAATAAATAAAGTTGAAGTGTCTGTTTGTAATGTCAAAATAACAGCTTTTTGCTAAATCCATTTATTATTATGAAAGTACTTAAAACAAAAAAAACATTTTTAAAGTTTTTGTCCGTGTTTCTGTCTGTCAGTTCCGCATAATATCCGAAACGGCTGGATCGATTTTAACCGGTCTTTCACTGGCAGACAGTTGATGTTATAATAATAATATAAGGAATAATTTAGGCTTTACTCTTATTTTTGCGAGGAATCCTAATACTTTTACTAAACTAGCTGTGCACGTGAACAAAGTCACGGGCACAGCTAGTTTTAAAATAAAAGACCTAAATAGGGATCAGGTATAACTACTTATGTCCGCAGACAGTTATAAATCCTTAATGTGACTTAATTTAGGTTTCGTGTTGTCACAATCTAAGTGCTACGAACAATATTGTTACATAACTCTTTGAAGGAGTGACTGCATATATATACGCAGATTTGCAATACCTACCTACCTAACTTCTTGGTGGTTACAAAAACAAGTATGCTAATTTTAGCGGTTGAGTAAGTACTAACATACATACATAATGTTTTGTGTTCAGAGGAATAGGTTCTAAGGAATGGGACTATCCTTTTATGAGAAAGGACCTTCGTGATCTCACTAATGAAACCCGAGTTACAAATTAAGGACTTAAGGCAGAATCTGACATTGTTCCATTCAACTATTAAGAATTGTTGACACAGATACCTTAACAATCACTTATTTCGAATGACTGCGCGATTTAATTACGCGAATTTAATTTCGCAATCATTCTTAGCTACACGAAATTTAATTTATCGACCCTTCATCAGCAAAGTTGTACCAAATGCGAACAATATTTAAAGCACGAGTCAAAAGATTTAAGCATTTCGTATGTCGGCTTTGTAGTATGTAATTTTCGGGGGCGTGTCTTTGATTTTTCTGCGGGCGAAATGCAATCTGATTAATTTTCGGAGGTCAAACGTTATCTTCTCGTGTAGTTTTATCTGGGGCATCTTAATCGGTTGGCTTGTTGACCCGTGTAACAGGAATTTGGGCGTCCGTTACGATTGGCTACGTTGTAAAATGATGTTGTGTTGGACCGGCGGCGAAGCGTGTTGCCAGTAACCCGCCACTTACGAGCCATTACGCGCCCGCCTGGTTACGTAATGTACCTTAATGGTATTGGGTTGAAATGTAACCGAACTCTGTATGGAATACATTCACATCGATCAGGTAGTTAACATTAACATCTTCAAATATAGACTCGAATTACGTTTCAATGTCGAAGGTCGCAGACTTATTGTTCCTGGTTTTCTTTTGATCGTCAACCATTTCCTTGCATTCGTTTTTGCGGTTACTTTATTTGCTCAAGCTGTTGGTGTTTCTTTTAGTTTTTTGAGTCTAGAAACATCTAAACAGTTAAGAACATTTATTTTTGCTGGCTTTTGTAATTGCTCCTTGAAATAGTAAGTCCCTGTCGTGTTTATTTTACTTTTCTTTTGTGCTCTTTAATTTTCTTTGAGTCTGCTTACTTTACAGCGCAATTCTTAACTTCTGTCGACTAACTTTTTATGCAAATCTTGTAATGGAAAATTAACATAAAATATGTTTGCTGTTCTAGGTATTTGTCGTCAGGTTTTAGTAAAGGGTAAAGGAAAACAGGTCATTGGATGTTGCTAGCAGACAGGTATTACCTCTTCACTACGCTATTGCAATCTTTAAATCCAATACATTATTGCCGTATATACGTGGCGCAAGCGATACTGAAGCGAGGGAAGGAACTGTGAGCGATACATAAATTTGTATTACAAGTACCTACTCTGATACTTAGGTAAAAGGCAAAGGTACTGGGCAAATACTAAAATCACAGAAATCACATTTCGAGACGTTACGCAACAGAATGGGACTGGGGAGGGGTGAGAAATCATTGAAATTTTAATAAACAAGTAAACTCGTGGAGAATCTCATTAATATGCACATGGTGGGTGTAATTATGCGGCGCAGGTTGAAAACGATGTAATAGCGTGTTACCGCGGGGGAGCGGCTGCGGTCCCGGCACCCGTATCGTGGCCGTCACGCATCGTTGCTCAACAGACGTTTGGGAGCCGTTATACGCCAGCTTGCTCGCGTGACATATGCGGTACGACCCTTTGGATGCATACACACTTGCGGAACCCTTCCTAAAGGGACTCGTTGACATGTGCTCTAATTTTTCTACCATTATGAAAAGCAAACTTTGACCTACATTTTCGTGTGCCGCATGTGGAACTAATGTTTCGGGTACCCACCTGTTCTTCATCCCCTTTTAGGCAGGTACCATTTGGTTTCAGCTATGGCTAGGGCCTAGGGTAATTTGGTATCGGAATACTTCATGCTTTCTTTCCCATCGTGACCCTGACCGGAACTAGATACATCGAGTGCATTTTATTTCAGTGCTGAAATAAGATATGTATCACACATGAATCATGCCATGAAATTGAATATTGAGCCGGATAACCAAGTGCCATGACCAATAACATATTTACTGTCAAACTATATGTTGTAAATAAATATGAAAGTTTAAGTAAGTAAAGGCTTTTCATCACTTGCTACTTACTAGTATTACGATAGAAAAGTGAAACTACTTAAATGACATATCATTTAGTTGGAAAGTGCGGAAAATAGCGGTAGTTTTTCTAAGACCATGGTACTTGTAAGATTCTTGAAAAATTACCAGTCTAAGGTAAGAATACTTCAATGGAACATGCACCACCTATCTTCGAGTAAGTGACTACAATTCACCTGGGAACATGCGGGCCCCTTTACAATTTGATGATTCTTCCTCAATAACGGTAAACCGACATGCCGCAGACATCTAATGAATAGGCATTAAAATGTTATGACGACATAACAAATCTACTATGTAAGTACGTATAAGATGTTGAATTCCTGTCGGAGTATTTCTCAGTGCTGCGCCGGCGACGGTAGAAAGAGACGGCGATAGTGATCTTGATTCGCGGTATGCGGCGTGTGCGCGACAACCTTGATCAAGGCATCGCCGGCAACGCGCCGGCTACGGCCTACAAGAGACAGCTGATTGTCGACAATGCAGACAAACGTAGGAAGTATGAATACTTAGGTAATTAATAATTTGGATGCTTTCCGATTTTAGACATCCTCAATGAAATATACCTTCTTCTTCTCATCACGTCGTATCCACCTTTTCCGTTATTGGTTACATTGTTGGTTACCAGCACCCTGAGACACCTCATCAATTGATCTGCTTCGCTTGATGCTTGATGCTGCTTCGCTTGGCTCGTCTTGGCCGCACTCCCGTGCCCCCGCCAAGACGAGCCAAGCGAAGCGCAAGGGCACTAACCTATACCTTTTCTCGAAGCGCTTCGTCTCGAACCCTCATAACTTGGGTTTGGATTATACCAATAAACAAAATTCTCGGGATATAATGTCAATAGTGAACTTATTAAACATATTAAAGTTTCAATTGCATAGCTCTTGTACTTTAGATTTTATTGGTATCTAAAAAACCCCAATTTCGTCACTGACTGATGATCATCAAAACTCTTATGCAACTTCCTGAAGTCCTAGAAAGCTGAAATTTGGTATGTAAGCTAGTATTAGTACACAAACAACAAAAACATTCTAAAACTTGGAACTTTTACCATCACATGGGCGTATGGTGAAAAATTTATTCACTGTTCATTACTTTTCTGTTATACAATAGTTCTTGAAGTAACGAAACGGCCAAGCCTCGTATTTTGACTAAGGTGTAGAATTTGTGAAGTTAGGGCTTGTAGAGTTAGGGCTTGTAGACTTAGAAGCTTAGCTCTACTAAGATCCGATAACTTTTTGACAGTGCGAGCCATGTGTGGTCTCGTCTTGGCAACATTTTACATGTAAATGTTTCTAGTAGGATACGTTTTCTAGTAGTGTTTTTTTCCCGTTTATTGCAGCAATAACAGTCCATAGAGAAATCCTGGATTTAACAGTATCTTTATTAAATAATATTGTGCTTACATTTCATGAATAGCTACTAACTGATCGCAAAATATTGTATTGACTAGCACTAGTATCAGACCAGCGTGGCAGCGTTCTGTCTTGAAAAGACGAACTGTTTTGGTCAGTACAATTTATGACTTGTAAGCATAGATTGCTCCCACTTTTTCATTTTAATCAGGTTGTTGCGTAGTTTAGCTGTTCAGTGCGTTAGTAGCCTGAGGTCAACAAGTATTGTCACAAGACTTATATTGATTTATAACTTCATTAGCAATATTGCAAATATCCTTCGCGTCATGCAAATTTTTATAATGATCGTCTAAGGCATTTGTCCTTTTATTTTTGTATTATGTCTTTAATTGTTACTGAACAACAACAGTTGTTGTTGTTGCAGTTGTTGTTGTTGATGTTGTGTGTGTTGGTTGTTTCTGCTGTAAGTAGTTGTTGTTGTTTGAATTTTATTGTTACTGTTTTGTTGTTACTGTTGTTGTTTTATTGTTGTTGGTCTAGATACTGTTTTCTATGTCCATATTCTAGAGAATTGTATGTGTCAGAATAGAAATCGTGTATTTTATCAGGATATACCTACATTAGTTTGATATTCCACTAAACTCGTGCACGATTCCAGTATCAGTTGTGAGCTTTCGTGTCTAATAAGCTTCTTATCCTACCAAATAAACTTTAGTATGGTGACAGCAATAATTTTTAAGATAAATCTAATTTATAGTGTGGTCCAGAGGGTTAGATGATCTCGTTTATAGTTCCGTTGGTGTGTTCGACTATAGGTACATACATTTTTGAAAGCGGCCATTTATTAACAACTAGCAGCGCCCCGCGGTTTTACCCGCATAAGTGTCGATCCTGTGGGAATAGCGGGATAAAAACTATCCTATATCCTTTCCCGGGACTCAAACTATCTCTGTATCAAATTTCGTCTAAATCGGTTTAGCGGTTTAAGCGAGAAGAGGTAACAGACAGACACACTTTCGCATTTATAATATTAGCATGGATAATTACTTCTAAATTAAAAAAGGAGAATGCCAGAGTCTCTATACAACTTTAACTCACCTAATACTTAAAAAACGTTTACTAGTGTGCTTTAATTTGATTTCCTAGAATCTGGGAAGTTTAGACAGAAGTTGAGTTTGAACTATGCACTGAATTATCACCAACCGAAATAATTGTTACCAAATATTGCACCCTTATTGCGTAACACACATAACAACAATACACACACATACAATCACAATCTAAATAATTCTGAAGGATATTGCTAAAGCATTTTTTTTGTAGTGGAGAAAATGCTCATGCATTCTGCACTACCACGGGGAGATAGTGCAGTTATGTGGGACTCTAACCCACTAAAACTCCACGGTGTCCTCCTCTGCCGCTCACGGTGGGAACACGGGCACGCGTTAGCACTCATCCCTGAACCCATTGCTAATGCATTACATCATGTTTTCGAGGAATCTGTTTGCTAAATAACGCAACGAATGATATTGAACTGTCAAAACGAAAGCCATTCCTACGGTTAGTGTGTTAAGGCTCCTACAAAAGGCGCGACACGCGACACGAATCGCACGCGACTCAAAGGCACCGCTCGCGATTAGCGTCGCGTGTCGCGTCTGTTTGAAGGAGCCTTTACGCAATGACCCCGCAGGTATGCATACCTACTTATTTTAGCTTTGTCTGAAGTGTAACTTCTGCCTCTTTCTTTACATTAAACCACAGCATCGTGGATAAGTTCTAGGTATTTATCATTCATGTAACACGATATTACATACTTAATAAAGCTTTATCTTTTAATTTCACACGATGACTTTTTTACCCCTAGAGACATTCCTTTAAATAAAAAAATCTAATATAACATGAATTAAGTATCTATCTAAAGGAAGAGATTCTTAGAAAACTTGTCATTATGTGTAGACCGTATTGATTATTGTAATCATTCTGCAATCAAGACGATCCGATTTCTTAATATTAGGTTGATGAGAATAATTAGGTGAAGGGAAATGTGGGCCTACAGGTAGGTATAGGTAGGGCCTGATGTTTTGTGGCATCGGAAAGTTAAACTTGAAGTACTTCATAATAGTGGGAATTATAGTGTTCCCACTGCTGGGACAGAGGAGTCCTCTCTGTGAGAAGGAGTTGGCTGTAGTACACTGCTATGTGGGCCCAGTTGGTAGACTCACATGTCTTAAAATTTTTGGTTTTTCTTACGATGTTTTCCTTCACCGTTTTGAGAGCAGTGGTGATGAAATAATTTACACAAAAAAAGCTCCAAAGTAAAGTAAGGGTTTGAACCTCCAACCCTCATAAGTCGCAGCCGTTACCACTGAGCCACTGCTCTCAACTTGAAGCACCTAAATGATGAAACTTTCGAGGGTCCTTTTGCAAACTGCAGCGCAGAATGCACAAATCAAATAGACGTCGCCCCACCAGATTTATCCAGACATTCCCAGATTTTAAACCTGAACCTGAAAAATTGGGAATATTTCCCATTTTTTATATTGCTATGTAAACTGGCTACCCTACGTACAGACCTACATTGATTTACGGGCTCAATAAAAAAGCGCAACTACGATTTATCGTTTCATTTACGACATCGACAAGTGACTGTCGCATTTAAAATGTATGACATCGCCTCCGTGGGCACTCACGTCTCATTTTTTACTCTGAGCATGCATTCACTTAATGGAGGGACTAGCAAATGGAGTGTCAATATGGAGACAATCGGCCATATTAGGATCGATCGATGTCGACATAACGGAACCTTTTTGCCCAGGGAATCGCCAATCTGTCGTACGATTTTTTCTATAACTAAGTATTGCATAACGAGGTTTTCAGTATATTATAATACTAGCTGCGTCCCGCGGTTTCACCCGCATAAGTAGCCTATATGTTAATTTAGGGTGTCAGCTACCTCCATACAAAATTGGTACAGCCGTTTGAGCGTGAAGAAGTAATAAACTTATAAACACACACACTCACTCACAAACTTTCGCCTTTATAATATTAGTGAGATACAACCGCTGTTCAGGATACTGAAATCCTCTTGGCCTATACTTATATGTATGTCACAGTCAACTGGTTAAATTAGCCGTTTAGTTAATCGTCGTTCACGGGAAGAGAAAAGGGAATTTCATTGTTTGGAATTCTACAGCAAGCATCGCGAATTTAAAACATTGTGCGTAATCCATTTCCTTCTTTCTCCATGGTTCACTCAACGCCTGTCTTGAAATAGATTCCAATTAAAATATCTTTCATGCAGGACAGGAGTAGTTTGATAAATGATAAGGCACGCTAACGTCTGCGATGCGAACTTTTTGAAGCCCAAGATTGCGATCAAGCTGGTCGCTTAACTTTAATAGAAAATACCTGACGGAGCATTTAATTATAACTTTATGACGACGACGTGGCTAGATGAAACGTTAGTTAGTTTGGTATTTTTAGATACGGGTAGTTATTTTTTTATATACAGGGTGGTAGAGTCATGAATTCAGCACATGGTACTAGCGTAAAAAATTTTCGTTGGTTATAAAAACAAAAAAAAAATATGCTGTTTTTTAATTACACATACATACATTTCAACGCAGGTAGGTTCAGAATCATGTATTGAATCCGTGGTAACTGCGCGTGGGTGTTCCAGCCAGCCTACAATAAGTACATTTAGCTGAATACAATCAACCTTTTAACCGACTTCAAAAAAAGGAGGAGGTTCTCAATTCGGTTGTATGTTTTTTTTTCAACAGCAACTCAACAAAACACTTTCAATATCGTTACAAAACGGTTGAGGGATTTTCTGTGATTCGGTCCTTGGCTTAGATCTTAGATCCAATAAGACTTTCGACTACTATTTTTATACAGACGCAGCCTTTGATCATAATCCCCTTGAAAATAATCTCTCTTCCTTACCTTTTACGATGGTTTCCCAGGACTTAAGTTGCCTACCTGCCGAGCGATTCTGTAAAAATCTCACCGCGAGAACTTAGGTGAAGTGAGCTTATCAATAAGTAATGTCAATCCCTATAGCATCAGGTAGAATGACAGCTTACTTCACCTTCGTTTACACGGTGAGATTTTTTCAGAATTGGATGTCGATGGCTAGAGTAAGGAAGACCAAAAAAACTATGGATGGAATGTGTGAATGACGATATGGTTAGAAAGGGAGTGACTAACGACATGACGACTAATAGAGAAGTATGGAAGAAAAAGACATGTTGCGCGGACCCCAAATAAATTGGTATTAGGGCAGGAGAATGATGATGATTTTTACAGGATTGATCGGCAGTATGTAAGTAAAAGTCATCATGTGCCTAGCCTTTTCCCAACTATGTTGGGGTCGGCTTCCAGTCTAACCGGTTGCAGCTGAATATGTAAGTAAAAGTCTGCGTGCCAATTGGCCCAATTCTTAACTAAACAAAACTGTATATTAACAATAACAATAACCAAAGTTTCTTACTACCGTAACCTAGATCCATCAAACGCCAATCAATAAGGCCAGACCAGATTAAATCGAATTCTCTGTGTATTCCGTGAACGTAGCAACTATTACCAGCTTGTTTATTCATGAAGTCCTCAATTGCATTGCTCCAGTGACAAAATGCCGTTAGGCATTGTACATAGAAACTGAACTGAGTTAGCCGATATCCTATAATAATATAAGCTACTAACGCGACTGCAATAATATTTTTTTTCTGACTGTATTTTGATGCAGCTACATCATAATCCAACTGCATTTTGTAGTGATTGCTTTGATTTAAGTAAAAGAAAAACCGGTCAAGTGCGAGTCGGACTCGCGCACCGAAGATTCCGAAGACGGGTCCACGGTCCTTAAAAAATTTACCCAGAGCCGGCGGAAAAAAAGTTGTCTCATGTTTTATTATATTTTTGGTATATTAATAATTGATAATCACCATTACCCAAAATTGTGTCTATCATTGTAATTAGGGAATGCAATCTCGTCTCGCCGAGATCCCGATCTCGCGAGATCCCGGCCATATTTTACGAGATTGTATCTCGTCAAATTTCGTACGAGATCTCGCGAGATAACGAGATCGACAAATGCAGTGTGACGACGTGTATTTCATAGCGCGGCTGCGCGCGCGAACTGAATCCTGGCCGGCCGTGCGGCCGCGCCTGGCGCGGGCATCTGACTTCTGCTTTAAACTTTTTTAGGGTTCCGTAGCCAAATGGCAAAAACGGAATCCTTATAGATTCGTCATGTCTGTCTGTCTGTCCGTCCGTATGTCACAGCCACTTTTCTCCGAAACTATAAGACCTATACTGTTGAAACTTGGTAAATAGATGTATTCTGTAAACCGCATTAAGATTTTCACACAAAAATAGAAAAAAAACAAAAAATTTTAGGGTTCCCCATTACTTAGAACCGAAACTCAAAATTTTTTTTTCATCAAACCCATACATGTGGGGTATCTATGGGTAGGTCTTCAAAAATGATATTGAGGTTTCTAATATCATTTTTTTCTAAACTGAATAGTTTGCGCGAGAGACACTTCCAAAGTGGTAAAATGTGTGTCCCCCCCCCCCCTGTAACTTCTAAAATAAGAGACTGGTAAAACTAAAAAAAATATATGATGTACATTACCATGTAAACTACCACCGAAAATTGGTTTGAACGAGATCTAGTAAGTAGTTTATTTTTAATACGTCATAAATCGTAAACCGCAATTTACCATTCATTCAATCAACTCAAAAATAAAAAAAAACATTTAATTTCATAAACATAAGCCCGGATGTTACGGAACCCTCGGTGCGCGAGTCCGACTCGCTCTTGCCCGGTTTTTTATTTGATTAATACGATCTCACAACATTTATTTAACAACTTGTGAAGTTAAGTTTTTGTTTTGTTGTATTTATTTACCATAAGTAATGTTCCTATTACTCTTAATTATTGAAACTAAAGTAATAATTTACAAAGGACTAAATATAGATAATTATTGTTTTGTTACCAACATTGTAAGAATTTGAACTGATTAGCTACAGTAGGTATAATAATTATAGACATAAACAAATGTTATTAGACTTAGAGACAAAATAATAAGTACTCTGTTGATTTTTAAAATAAAACTTAGATTATTTTTATAACTAAGCAACGCAGTTTCTATTTAATTACATATCATGTCAATTACTAGTTCTTAAAACAAGCATTTGCATGTTTTAATTGCGATTCTCTCAATCTCGCGAGATCCCGTAATTTGCGAGATCTCGCGAGACTGGGTTTTGAGTCTCGCGAGATCTCGCTAGGCGGAAATCTCGTACGAGATTGCATTCCCTAATTGTAATATTGCTATATATATTTTGTCATGAAAAATATTGAAAATATATTTACATTCATTAGAAAATGTACCAAGTAACAGCAGCAGCATGGTGTTAGCAATGAACAAAATTGTCAACATTTTTTAAGCTTGAGTACGAGGCTTTTGACTACGTTGTGTGTGTATATTTTGTTTTTTTTTTTAATTTTTTATATTTTTTGTTTGCAATGCGCGTTTTGTTTGTGAATAATAAACAATTTTTCTTTCTTTTTCTTTCTTTTACCTATAGAATTAGTTAACCACCTGGCCTTTGGAAGTGGTGCTCGCCTCGCTTCGCTGATCGCTCTCTCGGCTCGCACGCGGTTGTTCACAGTTCCAACCTTTTTTTTTGTTTCGTTTCCGGGGTGGAAAATCTTCATGGATGTCCGCCGCCCTGGGGTGGGCAGCGGGGTCTGTCAAACTCTTACTGACTAAAAGCCACCTCGGAGTTCCATCTCACACCTATGCCGGGGGTCGCGGGAACGTACGATCCTTCGGCAACCCCCGGCCGGCCTGCCACTGCGGGCCTCCTCGGATCACAGTTCTAACTTAACCTAACCCATTTGATCGGGGTGCACAAAAACAACATAACAAAAAAAAAATTAACGAACACTAAAAATAAGTATACAATGGGCGGCCTTACTGCTTTCTGCGATCTCTTCCAGCTCGGAATGGATAGTGATTTGCCTGAACATATATTGGAGTACCTACTTATTTATTTTGTTTGAAAAAATCAGTCTACTGTTTTTGCAAAAAAAAAATGTTTATTTTATTTTAAAAGACTGTTATCAGCTTGCTTAGGTATTAACAATCGCTATAACCTAATCGCCCTGTATACTCGTATGAGTATTTTTCTCATTTTCGATCGCATAGTTTCGCCTCTTTACCTCGCCTAGGACTTAGCCTAGAGGTTAATAGAACAAGCAAACAAGACTAGACGCAATGTAACCCGATGCATCCGTTAATGGGGACGTGACAGCCAGCGCCCTTTATCTGCAGACAAAAGTGCACGACCAAGCTATTGAGGTTGTAGTGCAGGCTCAGATAACTTCGCTTATTATCTACAGTTTATTGCGGGAACTTTCTATAGTAAATAACTACTGCGTTCCCGCTTTGTTTTGTTACTTTGTAAGGGATCTTAGTTAGTTCTGTATGTGAACGTTTGTTTAGATTTAGAAGGTCGCGTGAAGGGTAATTGTAAATTGGTAGCTGAAAATGTTGCTGTAAGCCAAAGACAAATTGCGAATTTTGTGCGATAAATATTTTGATTTTTGTTTTGTTTTTCGTAAAAATATATAAATAAAAGTCAATGTTTGTAGGTTTGTATTTATGTAGGTTTGTCCTATAGGTATGTTCTGGGGACGCCCGTGAGGGTTCCTAATTATTAAAACATGAAATAAAAATAAAAAAAAAAATTGAGGCCGTACGAAGTTAGCCGGGTCAGCTTGTTATAATTGAAAATCTGCCAGTCTGTTCTGTAAAAATCTCACAGTAAAAACTTAGGTGAAGTCTTAGTGAGCTGTCATTCTAACTCATGGTAGGATTTGACACTCTATTGACAGCTCACTTCACCTATGTTTTCTCGGTGAGACTTTTAAAGAATAGTTCGGCTAAGCCTCTTGCGATAGTAATAGTTACATAATTATATTGTAAAGATATTTTATTTTAGGGAGATAGGTTCTGCCTTATTTAACCAGTAGGCATGCAAAAGTCACAAAAAATAAAAAGATTCTACTAAACTTTAAAAAATAAAATAAAATAAAAACCAACACAAAACCAAACAAAAAAAAATCTTGTTTTAAAGGTATACTTAGACAGACTGTTTCAAAAATTTTTTTTCTTTCATGTTTTTTTTATATCTTGTGCTTTGTGTTCACGTAAGTGATGTAGATACTCAAATGCAAATCGTGTACGGTGTTGCTCACCATTGCTTTTAATACTTACCGCTTTTTACATCAACGACACCGAATATAATGCATAAATTAGGTATGTCATACATCCATCTAGTTTCCCATTGTTTTGTTTTTACTTTTACCGCCGGATGTTGCCGGTCGCCTTCTACGCTAAATCCATTGTTTTGACTCATCCATCGATCCATAATATGTATCTAAGTGTCCCTTCTGACTCCATTGTTCTTTTATTCTGATAAGTTCAAGGCAACATCAATGACAATATTGTCATGAAACGATCCATAAACACGAGATTGTACTACGTATTTACGTAATAAAACTTTCAGCGAAATTTTCTTTTAATAGCTCATGCGAAGGTCACTGGAGACACTTCTATTTTAATTTGAAGGCAATTTGTGTGACAGGCTCGCCTTGACTGCATTCTCATAATTTAGTGCGAATTACATTTCTATACCTCACATATAATATCTCGCTTATAGCACTCACATATTTCGCCAGTTACCTATGTGAAACGCGAGCCTATTGTCATCAACCTGGCACAAATTCAGACACCGGGCTGCTATTGAGAAATTCCAGATGGAAGTAGGTACGCAATAACTCTTTGCTCGACCCGGAAATTGAACCCAGGACCTCATGTTCAGCAGTAGCGCTTGTACCCACTAGACCAACGAGGCAGTTTTTATACTTACTTGACACGATATTGTACGCGTTTTAAAGGATATTTTTCTGTTTACTGCATTTATGTATGCCTTGTGGTGCGAGTTTTCGCACCATAAGACAAAAAACGCCAAAAAAAACACGTTTCTTATATTATGGAGACCCCATTAATTTATTTTATTTTTAATGTTATAGCGGCAATATACATACATATTCTGTGAAAATTTCAACTGTCTACCTATTACGGTTCATGAGATACAGCCCGCTGACAGTGAGAAGGACAGCGGAGTTTACGTTGGCACCCTTTGGGTACGAAACCTTAAAAAAACCGGTCAAGAGCGAGTCGGACTCGCGCACCGAGGGTTCCGTACCATCATGTTTTTAATTTTTCATCCGAGGCCTATATTCATCAGAGAATTTTAACACTGTGCACTGTGGTGTAGAATACTTATTGCAGTCTTATGTCAGCGCCATCTCTTGATAGTGGAACTAATGTAACTTATGTTGATGATTTATGAAAAAGTGTGCTATTTAGAGACTTCGTTTTATTTTTCCTTTTTCATAAAAGTCGAAAACTATGCAGGCTAAAAAAAATGTTTGAGAATGTGCAAACTGCGTTCTTTCATATGATACCCCACATCGAATAGCCCCACTTCGAAGCCCTAGTAGCCCCACTTCGAATTTTTCAGACCCCCTTTCAGCTCCTATTGCAAAAAATATACATAATATATAGGTAGGTATATATTTTTTTTTCTTATTTGCAAAATAGTTGGGCAAACGTCACTAAAAGCATTCGAAATTTCAAGTTGATAGCATTAGTAGTTCTTGATATATCCAGCTGTGACAGACAGACAGACAGACTGAGTCTCACCATAAGGGTTCTGTTTTACCATTTTGGTACGGAACCCTAAAACCATACATGATTTATTGTTTTGGGAACCCAAGAGATATTAGGGAGAGGGCATTGACCGCTATTGCCATACTAAAACGCGACAGCTTAGATAATTTATTTCAGGCTATGCAGGCCTACCTAAATAAATTTTATTCTAAAATATTCACATATGACAATCTAATACTTACGGCTTCCAAACAAATATACAAAATTTTATAGATGTATGTCATGTATGTATGAAGTCGGTGGCAAAAAACTAAAACTGAAATACAGATCCCAAGACACCAACTTCCGAAATTAAAGTTATTTCATAATTTTGAGTTATATAATATAATTTATTTTTGAAGTCGATTTAAGTTTTTAAATTACTGTTTTATTATAGAGCCAGGTTAACTGTTACAGTAAGTAAGCATACTGAACGTATCATACAAGTTAACTTCAATTAATCATTTACAGTGCGTAACTCCGAACTGTCTATTAAGATCACAAAGAGCATGTTATCAAGTGAATGAGAACAACTTAGTAACTTATCTATGTCTTATCCATTTAATCAATAATGTTAGTAGGCGGCTCATGTCTATACAGCAAAACATGTCTCAAACAATTTTATGTATACAGTCAGCCAGCCAGTAAATCATGCTACCCGAAACTGTCAAATTTTCTTGCTTCTAAAAACTCAAAGGTGACTGATCTAGCAACGCACAGCCCAAACTACTGGAGGCATCGGGCTGAAATTTGGCATGCAGGTAGATGTTATGACGTAGGCATCCGCTAAGAAAGGATTTTGATAAATTCTACCCCCAAGGGGATAAAATAGGGGATGAAAGTTTGTATGAAACTTTGTCAATTTTAAACCGATCGGGCTGAGACTTCGCATGCATATAGCTACATGACGTAGGCATCCCCTAAGAAAGTATTTTGATAAATTCAACCCCCATGGGGATAAAATAAGGGATGATGGAGGATGTAAATGTATTAGTTTTTTTTTAATAATACTTAACGCGAGCGAAGCCGCGGGCAAAAGCTAGTTAGCAATAAAGTTGAAAATCTATTTTGACAGATTGTAGTAGCTTGACGTGCTGGCGTCTGTGCAACAGGCTGACACAGCAAAACTTTAACTTTAACTTTTAAATAACTTTTTGGGATAGTTTATAACCTGGTTTAACATATATGAAACTTTTTATCCCAGTAGTACATTAACGTGGAATAATTCCCGACCTCCACGCAGGCTCAGCCGCGAGCAAAAGCTAGTTATTATGAAACTAATGTAATATTATTTTATTATAGAAATCTAGATGTTTTGTCAATTCGTAAAAACCGTGGGAAGTTGGCGTGAGTCGTTAGTTTAGATATAAAACTAAAACCTCTTTGCAAGGCAACATCTTGCTCGACACATACGGTACTAAGCCAACACGACCTGCCTACATAAGTACCCTAGCAACATTATTCCGTCCTAGTGTTTTCCCACTATACTCAGAATTAATGTTTTTCCCTTTAAAACCTGCGAACAGAATTAATGCACGTTATATTATGGTTAATCATGTGTTGTCATTAACGAACTTTTAATTTCCGACTTCCGTATGTCTTTCCGCATTCATCACCACCTTATTTAGAGCTCTTTGTTTCTTCGGAGACTGGTTTGCATAACGAGGACAGTATAGTAAAATAACGACTCTTATACGATAGGGCGAAACTCGAAATTCCTAATTACTCTATCCCGAATGGACGCTATCCCGAATCATGCTATTCCGAATAAACGCTATCCCGAAACATGCTATTTCAAATGAACGCTATCCCGAATGAACGCTAACTCGAAACATGCTATTCCGAATGAGCGCTATCCCGAATCATGCTATTCCGAATGAACGCTATCCCGAATCATGTTATTCCGAATTAACGCTATTCCGAATAAACTTATCCCGAATGGGCGCTATGCCGAATGGTGCATTTCCGAATGAACGCTATCCCGAATCATGCTATACCGAATTAACGCTATCCCGAATCACTTAACCCGAATGAACGCTATCCCGAATCATGCCATTCCGAATGAACGCTATCCCGAATCATGCCATTCCGAATGAACGCTAACCCGAATCATGATATTCCGAATGAACGCTATCCCGAATCATGTTATTCCGAATTAACGCTATTCCGAATAAATTTATCCCGAATGGGCGCTATCCCGAATCATGCTATTCCGAATGAACGCTATCCCGAATCATGCTATTCCGAATTAACGTTATACCGAATCACTTAACCCAATTGAACGCTACCCCGAATCATGCCATTCCGAATGAACTCTATCCCGAATCACTTTATTCCGAATGAACGCTATCCCGAATCATGCTATTTCGAATAAACGCTATCCCGAATCACTTTATCCCGAATGAACGCTATCCCGAATCATGTTCACACACACAGTATACTCACATTTCGCCCGTTATGTCCAAGTCCCATGTAATTAATAAGGGGCGAGTCTATTGCCATCAGCCGGGCACAAATCCAGACTCCGGGCTGCTACTGAGAAATTCCAGATGGAAAAACCCAAGAACACTTTGCCCGAGTCGGGAATTGAATCCAGGATCTCATATTTAGCACTACTTGACGAACGAGACAGTCAGATCAACGAGGCAGTCCTGTAGCGGTATCTACAACGGCACATGAGAACAACGCGTCATACTGACGTCACGCAAAATCCTGCATCTCGCAAGCAGAGTTTACCGCGCAAATGGCATAGATACAACGGCCCGGCATGAATCATTGGGCAGTTACCCGCCAGCCACAACACCCATCTGGTCGGAGGATCCTCCCTTTACTATGGAGGTTGAGTGAACTTTCCACCCTGTTACTTTCCTCATTCCTCTATAGTCCTTTTATAAAAGTGGGTATAAAATAAAGTGCGTCGTTCCTGGTGAAGGGTTGACCACCCCTATTGTTCTCTTGGGTGTTGTGAAAGGCTAGAAATGGGACAGACGGCAGTTACTTTATTTAAACTACTTACCCAGACCTTTCATAATAAATTAACCAGTCTTTCTAAATAAAATAAAAGTTTCCTCGCAATTTGGGTTACACACATTCAATCTGCCCAGCCTGGTGGTCATGGTAATATTCGACCAGGGGGTAAAAATCGTCAAGTAGGTAGATGGCCGATGGGGCCGAAAGATTCTGGAGTGGCGACCGCGTACCGGAAGACGTAGCGTTGGAAGGCCTCCCACAAGGTGGTCCGACGACCTTGTGAAGGCCGCAGGAAACCGTTGGATGCGAGAAGCACAGAACCGGACGAAGTGGAGGTGCAGTGGACGTCTTTCGGCTGAAATGGTGATGAGGTAGATGGGTATCCCTTGAAGCCAGTTGAAGCTTCGCCTATGAGAACCTCTACTTCTCTGGCGAACAAAACAGATTGTATTGTCACAAGCCACACAAGCTATACAAAAAAAATACAATAGTAAATAGACTAGCATTAGTCTAAGGGGGCTTGTGGCTAAGTAATAACAGCTGCACGGGTCGATCGATCAGGTTAAGCTACGTTTGCCGCGGTTGTTCCGTGGATGGGTGACCATCTTAACATACCATGACTCGTGAGTGCCTCGGAAAGCACATTAAGCCGTTGGTCCCGTCTGTCATTTGTGGTTCTTTGACAGTCGTTACGGGTCGTCAGAAGCCCAAAAGTCTGACAACCAGTCTTACCAAGGGGTATCGCGTTACCCAGTAACTGGGTTGTGGAGGTCAGATAGGCAGTCACTCCATGTAAAGTACTGGTTTCAGCTGCATCTGGTTAGACTGGAAGCCGACCCCGAAGATAATTGGGAATCGCTAGGCAGATAATGACTAGCTTAGCCTATCAGCAAGTCTGTTCATCATTCGTAGAGACTAGAGATTAATTTCAAAACCCAATTTTTTCCACCCATTCCCTATCAGCTGAAAGTCGGAACTTATTGCACATCATACTCATTGAACATCATTAAAAGAAACCTTAAAACATTGACACCGAAGCGGATGCATACTTACTTATACCTTCTAAGTACACAGGTTGGTACTTAATTAAGTACGGGAGCAAAGGAAACAGCTGTGTGGAGTAAAAACTAGCTGATGTTCGCGAGATGTATGATGGCTACCGCATAAGGATACTGGCATCTGGAGCTGCCATACTGCGCATAGGACGCATTTCCCGTCACTTTTTATTAAAAACTATTTAACTAGAAAGTATTCAATTAAGGGCTAATTTTTCAATCATCTGATAAGTTTATTTGAGGAATAATTTTGAAATTTTGAAAGTTGTTTCATACAAAAACTGTCAAACGTCAATTTTATTCCTCGAATAAAAGTTATTCTGGCGATGGAAAAATCAGCCCTTAATTAATTAATCTTGTTAGTGCTGAATTTTCTATTGACAGATTATTTTTATTCGTGGAATAAAATTGACGTCTTAGGGCTGATTTTTCAATCACCTGATAACTTTATTCGAGGAATAATTTTGAAATTTTGACAATTATTTCATACAAAAAACAAAATCAAAATCGGTTCATCCGTTCGGGAGCTACGATGCCACAGACAGACACACACACACACACACACACAGACACGTCAAACTTATAACACCCCGTCGTTTTTGCGTCGGGGGTTAAAAACGTCAAACGTCAATTTTATTCCTCGAATAAAAGTTATCTGGCGATGGAAAAATCAGCCCTTACAGTTTTTGTATGGAAGAATTAACAAAAATTCAAAATTGTTCCTCCAATAAGATTATCTGGCATGCAGGCTGAATAACTTTTTGGTTAAAGGCAAATTAAGCTTCCAAAGGTTGTCTTTTAGAGATAAGATCTCCGGTTATGACACCCTATAGAAAATGTATAGTAAAGAGATGTATTCTGTTTTTTTTATAAGTACTATTTTAAATTTTCAAGGAAGATATATTTAGGTAATATACAGGATTTTAGGTATAGGAGGTAGGTGCGCCAAATTAACACATGTTATAAGGAAAATTTAGAGCATGTCATTAAGGAAAGGGATGCACATACGTGCGCGTAGGCAAGCGATTTTGCAACGTAGTCGCACGCTCTCTTTTTTTGAGAGGGACTGGGCTGTGTTATACCTCACGCGGGCCCGTTGCGGGTTGGTACATGTCACATGTCCTCCAATTTTTGGTTCTAGGTCATGTCGGTTTTTTGTACTGAAATTATTTACTGAAAGTAAAGCGCCTGTCTGGGGTTGATCCTACGACCTACAAGTCATAAGTCGGGGGGCCGTTATCACACTGGGCCGCCGCTGCTCTTACAATGCAGTCTTAGGCCCCCCCCCACATTAGGCGTGCGACGGGCGCGAGCGTTCCTCGGGCGTAAGACCGACGCACAGTATGATAAATGCCTCGAAAAACGGACATCGCTTTTTTATTCTTCTAATCGATAGTATACACTGTTTTGAATGCTAGAGTAGAACTTCCAGAAACCAATTCAGCTTAGAACCAGAGCTATATTTTTTTCAATATTTTATTCTGGTTATCCATAGAAATCAAAAGAATTGTATTATCTTATTATGTATGCAACGTTTTTATGTTTTAATTATACTATGTGATAAAGCCAATTTACTGCTATTTTTAGAAACAAAATTATTTTTTTTAGATGTTATTTAAAGCAAGCTACGTCATTTTTTCTGTAATTTTGAAATTATTTTTTTGCGCAGGTTCTATAAGGTAGTAGCATTTTATTTTCACACACATTATTGCTAAGGATTATGGTAACCTGTCTGTAAAATATCAGATGCTAAACACGAAGGAATTCGGATTTTTCGAGTTTCGATTTTTTGTTGTTAGGGTTTTCACAAATCGAAAATCTGAAAGAAAAAATATTTTAATTTTTTAATTCTTAAAATGAAGTAAGTATTACTCTTTAAATATAAACAGTAGGTATAGAGGTACCCATAGGAAATTTAATGGCTTATAAGGTTTTTTTGGATTAAAATAATATTGTGAAGTTCAAAAATTGCCCTTAGTGGCTGTTTGTAGGTATACTTTGTAAAGTTTATTTTGTTTCACGTGTATTTAATGTATTGTTATATAAAACCGTTTGATTTAAAAATATTTTTTATACATTTACATAATTTATATTTTTTTGATTAAGGGGTAAATGTGGTATAAGGAAGGGGTCCGCCCTCGTCAGGTTATAGTCTCAACAGAAATTATTTATTGTGTTTTTTGTGTTCTGAGAAAGACAACCCTATTATCAGAGAAAAATTTGAAAACCATAGAATCATAATATCTTCGATTTCCTGATAGATTTGCATCTGATTTTTTTTACAGTTAATAGTACAGATCTGAAGAATATTTTAAGATAAATATTAGGTGCTACTGACAAAAGATGTCCGAGGGAAAAAATAAAAAGGAATAAAGATAAAATCAGGCATATTAATTTTTCTATTATAGTGAAATCTTTTCTGTTTCGCCTATATAATACCTTGCATATAATGTCAATAAACTTCAAAAACAAATGTTCAAATATTTGCATCACATCGTTTATTTTTTCCTTTTTGTGTAAATCCAAAAAAATCGAATAAAAATTATAACTCTGTTTTAAAGTATACTTAAGATCCGGGAGTTCTACTCTCGCATTCAAAATAGTTCATACTTTCGATTAATAGAATAAAAAAGTGATGTCCGTTTTTTGAGGCATTTATCATACTGTGAGTCGGCAGCATGACGTCACGCAGAAACTCCAAATACTGACTACTATTAAATCGACCACCAACTTCTACCAATTCATCAGGTCCCATCTGTGGGTCCCATAGACGACATCCAGCCAGCAATGTTTTGTATAGTCAATATGTTGCGACATGACGCTTTGATTAAGTACACCAAATTCATTAAAAATACTTTTCACGATTTTCGTCAAACGTTTTAGAAATGTTTGTGCGCAGTCGCTGTTTTAGGCGTAGGTAGACTGATCAATTTAGTATCCATCTACCCCACGAAGTAAACTTTTAGTTCGTCCGTCCCAAAGACATTAAATGTACCTATCTTAAATCTCTTTGGTCCGTCCATTTGAGGACTTATAGTTTTTTTTTATTTACCCACTTGTTTTTGCCATGTTACTTAAAAGCTTTTCAACTTTAACGACAAGAAGATAATAATTAAAATGGCTTAACAAGATATTGTGTATATAAGTGTCAGGCAATGATGGGTGGGTCAGACAATGTTGGTCACCGACGCGACGACCGCGACGTGCGCCGCGCAGTGAAATTGACTACGCGGCACGCACGTCCGACACACGCTCGAAGAACGCTCGCGCCCGTCGCACGCCTAATGTGGGGGGGGGGGGGGGTTATTTCATTCCAAAAACATTTATACGAATGGGTAACTAACATGAATAAAGAAAAAAATAATGACGATAGGTACAGGCTTCAGCATTTACGATTATTGGTCAGTTTTATTGCCTAAGTCGGCCTGGCGTTAATTAAGCCAACATTCACCTAATCTTTTATGACATTCGCAGGTTATACATATGTCTAACAAATGTTATACATATGTCAAGGGATACAAAGGTCTAAAAAGTTAGTAGAGAACATTTTCGAAATGTCTTATTTAAAAAAAGATAACTAGAAATATCTGTTTCTATTAAAAATTTAAAATCGGTCTATTTTGGCTGTAACACTATTTTTCGAAAATATTCTCTACTAACTTTTTAGACCTTTGTATCCTGCTTATGAGTATGAAGTTTCATTAAAATCGGTTAATACATTTCGAAAAGTAACGGCTTGAAAGTTTGTATGAAATGCCGTACGGCGTAAACGCTCTTAAATAGATTTTCAACTTTATCGCTAAAGCATAAGGTTAAAAATTTAATGGGAAAATTTGACAGTTTTGGATAGCTTGATGTGCAGGCGTCTGTACCCGTGTTTACAAGGCACGGACATACGACCTCTATACACTTGCCAGGCTGTTAGTGATTCTTAGAATACAGGCTGAGCTGTTACTGTGTGAGTAATAAATCCCTGACGGAGTGAATTTTAATTAAATGGAAAGGTAGGCAATTACCTAGATAGCTCCTACAGGGTTATTGGTATAACATTAACAACCTCGTAAGAGGTCATTGTACTCATCCTTATGAACAACTTTTAGTATGGGAAAAAACGTGAAATCGCGAAAAAAAAATCAGCTGTTTCCTACATTTATGTTCGCATAACTCGCCAAAATGTAGGGAACGTCTGACTTTTTCGCGATTTCGGGTTTGGTCCCATAGTAAAAGTTGTTCATAATGATGAGTACAATGATCTTAAGAAGTTGTTAATGTTTTACCAATAACCCTGTATAGATAGGGTAGGTACTGTGAAACTCTACGAGCTTCAGGGCACCGGGAGGAATAAATCAAACCACGGATTTTCACGTAAGTACCTATGTTCAATCATTATTCCCAAAAATCATTCTACGTAGTTACTACTTAAACTATATTGTTTTACACCTTTTTCATTTGGCTTGTCAGCCCAATCGTCTCTACAGTAACTAGAACATTTTTGTTCGATTTAAAATTAAATTAAGTACTTACTTATTTATTTTGACATGTTCAAAAAGTTTTTAATGACCCAACAGACTTATGGAAGTACTAGCAGCGCCTCGCAGTTTCACCCGCATAAGTGTTGATCCCGTAGAAATATCGGAATAAAAAGTATCCTATGTATTATTGTAATGTATAAGCTATATTACTTTAAAGTTTCATCAAAATCGATTCAGTAGTTTTTGCGTGAAAGAGTAACAAACATCCATACATTCATCCATCCTCACAAACTTTCCCGTTTATAATATTATTATTAGTAGGACTATGATTGATCGAAGTTTTCATCCCTTTTAAGTTAATCTAAGCTTTTCATCATCACTTCCGGCCATTTGAAATGGGACTAGGTACCTAACAAATTGAATAGACACCGACACCTCCGACACCTGTAGTCCATTCATCACAACTTTATTATCAGGGCGGACATGTTGTACTGGGTGAACTGAATCTGAGTGCTAGTTAGTTTGGAACCGCAACTGGTATGCGCGCCATCTATCCACTTGTAAAGAATCTGATATATAGTGGGGAGTACTACTTACTTCGGAGATTTTGTTTGAAGTATTCCAAAAATAATGTTACGAGAGATAAGTAGAACTATAATTCACCTTGTACTTCTAATATTGGGTAAATTGATAACAATTAAGTTCTTATTTTTAATTAAATTTTAAAACAGCGCCATCTGTTCCTAAAATTGAAAACTGTTTAAGAACTCGCAGTACGAAGTCATAAGAAGCTTAATTGCATTTGATGTAGATGGTGCTGTTTTCACATTGATAAAAAAGGTACATAGAACGTACTTTTCAGGGTTCCGTACCCAAAGGGTAAAAACGGGACCCTATTACTAAGACTTCGCTGTCTGTCCGTCTGTCCGTCTGTCTGTCTGTCTGTCACCAGGCTGTATCTCAAGAACCGCGATAGCTAGACAGTTGAAATTTTCACAGATGATGTATTTCTGTTGCCGCTATAACAACAAATACTAAAAACAAAATAAATAAATATTTAAGGGGGGCTCCCATACAACAAACGCGATTTTTTTGCCCTTTTTTGCTCGATATCAAAAATGGCAACAGGTAGGCACTTGAAATATTCACAAAATACTCACTTGTATTTTTACTTTAATAATAAATAATAAAATTAAAATAAAATAAATATTTAAGGGGGGCTCCCATACAACAAACATGTTTTTTTCGGCGTTTTTGCCTTGTGGTACGGAACCCTTCGTGTGCGAGTCCGACTCGCACTTGGCCAGTTTTTTATCAATGCCCTAGGTGAAGGTCTTAAGCAGTATAAAGTATTTTCACCTACTCAGGTAATATCGACGGCGTCCCTCTTGTCCCTAACAAGGTTTTGATTCCTGGCTTTGAATTTATTAGTCTAAGTCTCCTGAGGGTACTACGGTTTACATACATCAAGAGACAAAGTGTCTTTGCAGCTGCGGGAGACGCTCCGGGCGCCGGGAGCCGCGTGACGACTCCCGGCCACCGTAGGCCCGGCCTGCGGGCGGAGAGTAATGAAGATAATGTGTAGCTCACCGTCCGATCAGGACCAGGCCCGTGCCGGACGGCGTGTACGTGTTCCACGCGCGCCTCAAAGAGATGTCAGCATCAAGGTAGGGGCCCCGTAGGGCTGAAGCCTGCCGGGTCAACGGGATTGTCCGACAGGGTTACCGCTGGCCCGGAACATAAAGGGCTAAGGAAGGAACACGGGTGGGTTTTAGTCAGTAAGAGTCTGACACTCCCTTCCGCTCCACCCAGAGCGGGATCCCTCAGTTGATGATTTCCCAAACCTATGCAAAAATAAAAAAATGGGTAGATAGTGTACATAGGTCCTAGGGTTATTGACTTCAGAACCATAAACTTTAGGTAATTTATTATGCTTAGGTACTTATTGATAAAATCATCGGAAACAGAAAAATAATAGGTAGGTAAGTTGTACTATTTTTTACGTTACGAGTATTCATCGGGTAAACGTTGACGTCAACCTTAGTAACTCTAGAGTGAATAACTATTCCTTGGTAACTAAACAGGTATATAATTATTGCTATTAGAACATGGTAGAAACTGGCAAAAATCAAACCCAGACATGGAAGGTGGATTCTATCTAATTAAACAATTCCCGCAAGGATTGCCACACGCAGATAATCGGCGCGAAAGATTGATTCCCAATCAATAAACAGATAAGTACTGAACTAAACATTTCTAAAGAGATGAGGAAAAAGTAAGAGCAATTTTTCGCGTCATTGGCATTCGTTCCCACCAAGCCAAGTCTAGGCGGGTACCTTACCCGAGTACCCGAGAGCCCGAGACTACTGTGTTCTTAGCCATTTATCACGTCACAAAACAAGAAAAAAAATCACGAGCTTACTGACCCGTTACTTTTCCATTTACAGAGTGTTTTCGCTTATCTCATCCGTGTAATATCCTTTAGTCTCATCCAGTTCGGAAACGCTGACTTATGCCCGTTTTCACTAACACAGGGAAGCACCTAATGAACGACTAAATATTATTGCATGGTTGGATTTTGAACTTTCGACGCTGCGCTGAGCGTTGAAATTGCAGCAGGGCGCTTTTATTTAGGTGTCGCCTAGTGTACTCGTAAGAGAAAACGGGCTTTAGTGTTTGAGGGTCAGGTCTAGGTTGCCCACATATGGGCGCGAAGAGGCAAAACCGGGGCGCCGGGCGTAACTCCGCTGCCGCGAGAAATCACGGCACAGCGGACAGAGCTCCGGCGGGATCTCATGGCGACATGGAGAGTGTGACAGTCGCAACCATGTCGCAACCCAGTGCTGGGCATGGCACAATTGCAGCGATAAGTCCTCGTCTTTGAGGAGTGGCTGGAGAGGCGGCACGGCTTCCTCACCTTCTGCCTGGCGCAGATCGTCACCGGACATGGTTGCTTCGGGAGGTTCCTGTTCCGGATAAGGCGGGAGGAAACGCCCGGGTGTTATCATTGTGTGGATCGCCCGGAGGACACTGTGGAGCATACGGTGGAGGTCTGCCCGGCTTGGGTCCGCCCAAGCCGGGCACCACCATGCGCACCGCCATGTCCTCGCTGCGTCTATCGGTGGCGGCGATCTCTCGCGACTGGCCCTGGTCCAGGCCATGGTACGGAGCGAGAGTGCATGGGAAGCCGTAATCTCCTTCTGCGAAGCAGTAATGCTCGCGAAGGATCAATCTTTGCGCTCACGCGCCTAGTCGCTGCAGAAGATGCCCTGGGCGTCGTGAATCGAGAGCCGATTTCTGGTCACCGTAGGCGCGGGCTTGCGGACGGCAAGCAATGGGTAGCTCGCCGTTCCGTAAGGACCAGGCCCGGGTCGACGGCGCGTTGTGTTCCACGCGCGCCTCAAAGACTAACTAGATGTCAGCACTAACTGATGGGGTCTGCTAAGGCCGATACTTGCCAGGGTCGCGGGTTGTTCGAAAGAGTTACCTTGGCCCCTGGCAGAGGCAACTGAAGGAACACGGGTGGATTTTAGTCAGTAAAAGTCTAACATGTCCGAGCTCCGCCCGATGCGGGAGAAGTTATATTTATTTTGATGATTTCCCACCCTAAAAAAAGGGTCTGAACTAGTCATAATAGTTTTACACGTAGTGGCTGGTCATGCTTCGGTACTTGCTCGGATAGGTTTGTTTTTTTTTTAATCTATTTTTTTGGTTGAAGTGTGAGTCTTTCTAGCCATAAGTTTCCTTTGCTAGTAATGAAGTGGAAGCTAAGCTTTCAATTACCTATTCGGACGGACAAAATCACATGGCGAGTAGGGACAACTGTCAAATCGTATTGTCATTCATTCTTAGTTTGGGCCCCAAAAAACCTTATAAAAAAAAAAACTTGACTTCAGATCTTGATCCACCTGATGTTATTAATACACACTTATAAACTATGTTAGTAAGTAACAAATCTAAGTAATACAATATTTTTAATTCATGTATCTGTTGCACTCACTTGACGCACCGGGTACATGCGGGTATGTATCAAAATCCCGAATTTTAAAAGACCGAATTTTAAAATACCAATGGACGAAATCCCGAAAATTGAAACGCCGAATGGTTGTTTGGTCGAAAGTTTAAAATCCCGAAAGTTCATTAGCCCGAAAGTTTAAAATTCCGAAGTTTAAAAACCCGAAGTTTAAAAACCCAAAGTTTAAAAACCCGAAGTTTAAGATCCCGAAGTTCAAAATCCCGAAATTGTCAAAAAATGTAATTGTCAAATTGTTGAAGTTCTGTGTAAAGGGTTTAAAGTAACCTTACCAAATCTAACCTCAGGGTGCCCTTCGCTCGCTCGTCTCCTATGTTGACGAAGCCCCGCTTCGCGGGGCTCCTATTTCTGTATAAAGGGTTTAAAGTAACCTAACCAAACCTAACCTCGGGGTGCTCTTTGCTCGCTCTTGCATTCTATGTCGACGAAGCCCCGCTTCGCGGGGCTATTTCAGTGTACAGTGTACTTCCACACCCGGCGCTTTTTAATAGTAGCTATTTTTTTTGGATAACCCTTTTTAGTGTAAATTTGAAAACCGCAAAGTTCGCAAAATTATAGTAGCCGAGAAAAAAATCCCAAAGTTTTTTTTTATCTACAAAAATATGTTGTTAGGCATAGTCGACGGAGCCCCGCTTCGCGGGGCCCCTATTTCTGTCTACAGGGCTTAAAGGAACCTAACACGAAGGGGATGACGGGGGCTCGTTCGCTCGCTTTGCTCGCTCACTCGAGCCCCCGTCATCCCCTTCGAACCTAACCTGTCCAAGTCGGGGTGCCCCAAGTCCCGAGCTCGCTTCGCTCGCTCTTGCATCCTAAGTTGTCATTACAAATGTGTTAGCTACTAAGTAGCAAATGGGTTTGCTGGTTACCGGTAAACACAAAACCGCCTACCTGTACTTTATATCAACCTTTTTGAGATTTGAACACTTTAAAAGTATCTTCACTCATTATTGCAACCACTCGGTACTAAGTAGCTAACAGTAACTACAAATTAATAAAACATTACGGAATAAAATAATTTTTCGAGATCTACCCCCGCTATAAAAAATATTAAAACATGTTAAGCAGAATGCCCACCCTCATAATTGTGTTGTAGTGCCATCTATGTGTAATCGCGGGAACTACGTCGCCGCTCTTTGGGATTTCATCCATCGGTATTTCGTCCATTCGGGATTTCATCCATTCGGGATTTAGTCCTTTCGGGCATTTGAACATCGGTATTTTGTGTTTCGATATAACGACTATCGACATTTAAAACTTTCGGTATTTTGAATTTCGGTGTTATGGACGTCGGTATTTCAATCATGGGTATTATGAACTTTCGGGATTTTGATACGTACCCGTACATGCACATGTACCCGGTGCACATGTACCCAATTTGCCATAATGGCGCAACATGGCGTCTCACTGATGACCTTCAGATGGCCGTTGACGCTCCCACGAACTCTGCGCATCATGGACACCATCCTTTTTCGCAGGATGGTATTAAACCTATCAGTATGTGCTTCGGCAAACATTCCTGACGCACTGCAGTAATGGAAGCCCAAACAACATTCTGAAGGGATTATTATTTTGAACTCTGAGAGCGTTGTATGCCCTTTGCGTATATCGAACCCACAGAGTGCACTTGTATAGAGATTGGCAAAAAGCCTTTAAAAGGGTCACTTTAACTTCTGGTGCCCAACGTGCAAACCTGCGGGCCAACATATTGCATCGGACAGCCAACGCCCTCCGTTCTCTTCGCATATTAGCATCATCTTTTAAGTCCAAAGTAACTATGTGCCCTAAGTACTTAAAATCTAGCACCCTTTCAAGGGCCACACCTTTTAACATAACTGGTGAGATATGAGCTGGTTTTTTACTCTTTACCCATAACACAAGTAGTTTGCTTTTCTGTACGTTATACACAAGTCCATGCGCTTTTGTATAAGTCTCGCAAACCGCCAACAACTTCCTGACGGACTCAGCAGCACCATGTCATCCGCATAACTAATATTATTAACACACAGACCGTCAATAGAACAGCCAACATGTGTGCTACTGAGCTCGACAATCAGCTGGTTTAAATACAGGTTGAAAAGCGCTGGCGAGGTCAATCCACCCTGTCTCACCCTGCATTCCAACTTGTACTCCTCAGATACCTCGTTGGCCCATCTAACATGATTTGTTTGGTGGCCATACCAATACCGAAACACATTTGTTATGGCGTCAGACACTCCCGCTTCGCGCATCTTACACCACAATATGTCATACCTAACCAGGCTAAATGCCTTAGAGAGGTCTAGAAACGCCGCGTATACCGGCGTACTTCTCTCCATATCCAATACCTGACAATATGCTTGAGGGACAGAATAGCACACTCAGTCGATAACTGTGGCCTAAAGCCGAACTGTGCATCGTTTATTTTAAGATGTTTCCTAAGCTACCCCTCAAATACACCGTCAAGCACTTTAGCCGTAATAGTCGTTAATGAGATCGGTCTGTAATTACTCTTGTCACTGCCGTCACCAGTTTTATTTTTCAATATTGGTACAATTTGTATTGGTATTTTTCAATATTGGTCCGTAGGTGGTCATACGGAGTAGGAAATAATTATAGGTACCTAACCATAACTTTTAAATAAATGATGCCTTTAGCAATTCCTTTTATTGACTGGTAATATTATTGTACGTATAGACACCTAACTATTTACACTAGCTAGAAAATGAAATGACTAACTAAATAAACAAATACAAAAAAAAACACTTAGACGTCGAAGAACTCGTCCGCATCGCTGTCAGCCGGAAACGAGCCCAGAAGACTGGCAGCATTGCCTTTAGTTGCATGATAACCAAACGCAGTTTACTTGAATTGCAGAATTCATATTCCACTGCATTGCACGAAGAGTTATCGAAAAAAAATGCGTTTATTCTATACATACCTAGATTTTAGTTATACCATTTCACAATCAGCTTTTCTCATTTGAACACATATTTAGATTTTGAAGTCTTATAATCTCCTATCTTTATATTCCTAAAGGTTTCTGTCTGTCATGTCCGCCGCAGCTTCGACATGAAGATGACGTTAGATAAACCCGTAAAAAAGATCAGTCAGCAAATTAAATGTGGCTTCAGCTAAATTATTACAAGGGTTGAATAAAATTATCGGTAAAGGAACTTGACAGATTAAACAGAGATCTGAAGACGGTAAACCGTTCGGTCGGTACCGGACGGTAGCTCTGAATGGAGACATTCCAGATGTTTCGACGCTAGGAAAGCCCAATTCTGGCAGAATAACACTGGCTTTCAATGCGGGACTTTATAAGATTTGAAATAAAATCGAATGGAAGTATAATAAAGCATCGAAAGGGGATTGAAGATTTTTATATGGAGCCTGGCATACCTACTGTCCCGCCATTTTGTCTTTTTTAGGGTTCCGTAGACCCTTTATCTCGGGAACGCGTGGAGGTATCGAGTTGAAACTAAAACCATATACTCAGGTCTGAGGTCCCTTGAAACTTTGAAAAAATCAAACTTGTAAGTTGTAGTAAAAAAAAACCGCTGTGCCGCAAAAAACCTATATTTCGACACTACCAAGAGAATCAAAATGTTTATGGTACTTCCCGTTGACCTAAAATCATGAAATTTGCCAAAAAGCAAGATCGTGTTGATGTAGCACAAGTAAAGGACGAAATAGAAAAATCGTAAATTTGTAGATACATAAAAATAATCCATGATAAACTATTTACATACCTACAAATTTAGTCTGACCCGCTCTTGACCGATTTTTTCAAAATGGCGGCCATACGTGTACCATGGTGAAAAATTTATTTAAAATTGCAAACAGGTAGGTTGCCACGAACCTTCAAAGCCCTATACATTTAAGGAACACATCCCTAAATTACATAGATTAACGATTAGAATACAAATTTCATCAAGCCCGCTGATTTAGGTATTTCGCAAAATGTCTCCGAATCGAGGGCTGAAGTCAAACGCGGAAATTGAAAAAAAGCGTTTCGAGCGGATGTTGGGGATGTTGTGATAATTCAATTCACGGCACAGTTATCAGCTGTTTACGGGGCTTCACACCGCACTGACAGTCTCGCTTTTAACTGTGATTAATTTTGGCGATGGCTACCTATTTAGTGGTAGGTACTGAGTTTTATATTGAGCGTGAAAATCCGTGCCATTGTGAATATTTTCCACCGAATCACATTATACTTACAGTCCCGAGTTGGCTTTGTGAAGATAAATTATTTGTGGATTTCGGACATATGTGCGATATTTTATGGAAATAAAACTGTCAACGTAGTGTTTTTAATTTTTTTGGAAGTAGATACTTAAATAAGAAGCAATAAAAGAGAAATGTTTCTGTTCGTTGTTTTTTTTTGTTGTCGTAACAACGCATTTTTTAAACGAAGTACGTACGTAGTACAGACGCCAGCACATCAAGCTACCCGAAACTGTAAAATATTCCCAATCAACTTTGAACCTAATGCTTTAGCGATAAAATTGAAAATCTATTAAGGGACCTAAAGCGCGGTCACTGTCGGACTGCATAGAAAAGAAAGAGAAGCGTGATGACACAACGCTGGTAATTTATTGCAAAATATGAAGCAATTTACAAAAAATCTATTGTTTGGAATAAAAAATTAAAACACTAGTGCTTTATTAGGTATGTTGCTTGTAGAATAATCTGACAAAAAATCAGAATGATGTATATGTACCTATACTTTGAAGTGTAGGTTTTTATTGAAAAAATAAAGTTTTTAGAGGTATCTTCATGATTGTTTTCTGTGGTATCAAATTAGTTGTAGGTACTTATTATGTATTCAACACACTATCTACCTAGCAATATCCTGAAGAATATCATATATATTTTTCTGATTTTGTTTACTGTAGTCGAATTCTTTTATTGCTTCGTAAACTTGAATTTTTTGCGTTTAGGTCTTGTAATCCCCTTGAATTTTGACAGATTGAAGTAGCTTGACGTGTCGGTCTGTACCTACTTATCTCAAAATCTGCCCCAAATACCTACTGTAATTCGCTAGATTTATTTCGTCCTCTTGAAACTCGACTGAACAGTAAAAGCTGAAATCGTTCTAGATTCCTCACCGCATTTTATTTATGAAGAATTATCTATCCCCACAGCCGGCTGAAATGAGATTTGTTGAATTTTAATAAATCCATCTCATTTTAATATTTTTACGAGTCTCAGGTATTCCAGGAATGTATACTGAAAATTCTCTCGCGTTGGCAGGGTACGCTATAAGGCAGTATTATGTTTACCTAGTCTTATAAATATACGAAAATCTGAACTCTCAACGCGTAGAAATGAAATCTAATTTATAATCCGCGTGATGCCGTGAACTCTACCTCGCCGGAGTGTGGAAATACCTCACGTATTGGAAGTAATGCTGAATAAATATTTATTAAAAATTACATAGAAAAGGAATACCTTTGTAGGTGGAGCGCCAGTGAAAGTAGAGGCACTTTATTACAAAATACATTCTTGATAAAATTTGTGCAAGCACATGCCTCGGCAGATTTATCGTCGACAATTTGCTTACGTTTTTCTTTTCACGTTTTTATGCTTGCAGAAAAAAAAAATGTTTCATCTTATTATAGGATTGGACATAATATAATATATAACATTGTACCACAATTTTCCCCACATAACATTAGACATGGCATAGCGAGGTGTTCTTTGACGCTCCCCTCGGGAGGACATTCGAGCATAAAAGTGTGGTGCATACGTATTTAAACGTCATCTCCAGACAAGTTTTGACATTCAACGATACGTTGCGACGTCATTTCTCCCCATTTACGTACATTCCTTTCGAAGAAGTTTTAAAGTTTTGGAAATTCTAGCACTTGAATCGCTTTACTACGGTTCTTGAGAAGTTTTCTCTATGAAACCAGATACGGTAGAAACAGTGGTTTTCCGTGCTCGCAGTGGATGTTAAAGTAAAATGTATAACCATTGCACACCATTGTCAAAGCTTCATATATTTATATAAAGTGTACGAATCTGGCGACATGAAGCAAGAGACTAGAGATAGTTTTTTGTGAGTAGGTACTTCGCGAAATCCTTTCGTGCGTGCACTTTCATATAAACCTCCGAGAAATTTTGCGCTCCGCGCGAGCGTAAAGGAAATATTTATTTTACTCTGCGATCCAGTAAAGCTTCTGATCCTTTTTATGAGCTCCTATGTTGCCTATGAGCAATGAATGTCGTACGGTGACAGGGGATTCCAACCGCATTAATGAATAGTCGGTAACCAGTTTGCTAGCAGTGCGGTTTACCGCTCTTCTGAGCTATTTGCGTCGGCCACAACTACATATAATCTATAATCATATCAACTAAAAGTAGGTAGGTATAAAGGCGTGAAAAAGTAAGTACTATTTTTAGAGTATGTCATGCTCACTCAGATGTCTCGCTGATGGTGGCGCATGTGTTGGATCATTTAGCTCTATTCAAAATGGTTGAGCTGAATAGTGCTAATCCATGCGTCATGTTCGTGAACGGGCGCCGTCAGTAGGGACTGGTCATCTCTTTGCTGCCATGGCTTATTTTAATTTAATACTTGAATTGTTTTTTTTTTCGTCTTTTCATTACGGACGCTTTTAACGTTCTGCATCGTTCTCACATGCATCATTTTTAACATGAGTGATGTAACCAAGACTTTGTAACCATATTATTTTGATTTAAAAGAGTGTCCATGGCGTTTCTTGCCTGTTTTTCTCCATACGTAGAGCAGCTACGCTTTGGAATGGGTAACTAGCTTCATCTTTCTGACTGACCGACCACCCCTTGACAATTCAAAAGTGCCTGTAATTGGTTTATTTGAAATAAATGCTTTGAGTTTGAGTTTTACCATGTCAGAATATTCTGATTCATGATTTCAGGCCTTTATTATATTGTAACTTGTTATGAAAGAACAGTGGTGGCCCAGTATTAACGGCCCCAACTTACTAGCTGAAGGTTGTGGGTTCGAACCCAGACAGGCGCTTTATTTTGTGTAAATAATTTCATCGCCACTGCTCTCAAAACGGTGAAGGAAAACATCGTGAGGAAACCGGCATGTCCTAGAAACAAAAAATCGAAGACATGTGACATCTACCAACCCGCATTGGGCCCACGTGGTATAAAGCCCCATCCCTGTCGAAGAGAGGAGGGCTGCGTCCTAACAGCGGGAACATTAAAGGCTGAGAAATATTATTAAAATTATACGTGAATAATATATACCATTTTAAGATTACACAACTTTGAAATATTGCCAAACATAATAACAACATCAACAACAATACTAAAGCCGAGCTATTGGTTAATTTCAAATCTCAAAAAACAACAAACAAAAGTTTTTAATAAAATATACGATGCGTCGCAAGTTCGTAACTCACCAAACGAGCATACATAAAAATATATAATATCTAAAGTGAAAAGTTTGCAATTCTTTATTTTCTAAAACAAAACGTGGGAGCGAGATGGCATGCGCTCTTAACATAAGAAATCCATTTCTGTATGTGTTCTATTTATCAAGTGTGACGGAGGCAACAAATTGATGAGATTGATTCTGTGCGGTTGTGTCACTGAAAAACAGCAGCAATTTTACTGATGGAATTGACCCGGGAAAATATAAGAAGTACTGTGGAAGTGAATATCTGTACCATACTGAGATATTTCTAAAGCTATTGTACTACAATAGCTGTAGTAATATCTGCTTGAGCTATGCGTGGGATCACGCTTCTCAGAAAGTTTTTAGGCCATTGACTGATGATCGTACCCTATATCTGTGATCGTACCGTAGGTACGACCCGTTACTTCCCGTGGGAGTCGTAAAAGGCGACTAAGGGTCTTACCGGAGAATGGGCAGCAGCGTTCTCTATTTATTCCACCATCATACCATACTGCGATCGCCAACCCGCCTGCCAAGCGTGGCGATTATGGCAACCCCCCCCCCCCAAAATTGGGGGAGGCCTATGTCCAGCAGTGGACGTCTATCGGCTGAAACGACGACCGTAGGTACGACCATCGTTAATGGCCTAAAAACCTTTTTACTTTTATTAACTCTACACCTAATACACCCATAGTAAGTTCAAGAAATGTTTTTAAAGGATTACGACTACGGTATTTATTTCTTTCATCATTAGTTTATCGAAATCCGATTCGAACAGCGAAATTCTCAGTTTTCTTTTCATTTACTGTTTACCCAATTCTGAATCACAAAACTCAGCCTTTGAAGTCTTCCTAAACTTTTATTAATCTATAAAATAATAGTATCTATCTTTTAGAGAGAGGGATGTAATTTTCCGCACGAGGGACCTCTGAACCAATAGAGAACAGGATAAACCTACTTACGACGGATAAAGTTAGGAAACTGATGCTTTAGATCTGGTTCCATGGGCTTTAGTTGTTAGGCTTTGGATAAATCCTAATAATTTTCTAGATGGTTCTTTTAAACAGTAAATAATGTTATAACTATCTTTAGATTTAAAAGAGTGTCCTTAGAGTTTCTTGCCCGTTCTTCTACATATTATTATGTACAGTCAGCAACAAAAGTCGATTAACACCAATTTTTTTTCATCTCAGTTATTGAGCAAAATATTAACACTTCAGTTTTTTTTTAATATCAATATTGAGCAAAATATTTGTTCAAAATTGCAGCAGAAGAACAATGCAATCCTGAACAAATATTTTGCTCAATAACTGAGATTTAAAAAACTGAAGTATTAATCGACTTTTGTTGCTGAACGTTCCTAATACTCTTTGGAATAGGCAACTAGCTTCATATGTCTGACGGATCTACTCCTTGATAATCCAAAAGTGCCTGTGAATGGTATAATTGAAAAAAATGCTTTTGTTTATAAATATTTTGCCGAAAGAAATTATTTTTCCACCGTGCGACATTTTTATTCGGGCTTTAATTTTATCATGAATTTAAATACTGAAGTAGGAAACAATATTACAAGCCCTCGCTACTGAATACTTAAAGTGTAATTAAGGAATAATTTAATAAATGACGTACCTACATTGTAATTTGATTTTGCTCGTGTATTTTCATTATTTATAATTAAACGTACTGTCGTAAGGTTTCTTTGTGGGTTGCTTTCATTTCAAACTTGGGCATGAATGATTCTTTTATCGTCAACCTTCAAGTTCATTTTTGTATTCTGAAATTATAAAATCTGCGACTGGTTTATCAACAGCATCATTATTTTCGCTTTGAGTGTCATTTCCTTTCATAACTGCTTCTTAAACTCTCCAATCAACACTACGAGTATCAATACGTGTTACTTCAGCATCGTTGAACAGTAACAGTATACTCCCCGTCAGTTGGTTAATAGAGAATTAAGATTTCTTTCACTACCGGTCCGTAAGCTACCATCATTCGATGCCTTTACTTTATTACGGCCTCTCAATCCTACTTTATTGCTACGTAATTAATTTCACACGTCCTCCGTGACTCTTGATTTAGTTTCTTAACGATTACATATAAATTGTTAGGAACAATTTCGTTGGCTTATTGGCACATGCGAGCGCTATTGTCCTTGTGGGTAACGTGATTGTCTGTCCACGAGATTTAGATTTAATAACGTTAGGTCGTGATTGACTTTGGCTTATGTAGTTATAGTTTAGGACTTCTTGTTTATGGAATGAGAAACAGTTTTTTTACTATTTAAAAACTGTGTGTTCAAATACGTTTAATAAAAAAATATAAATATAAATTATAAACTATATTAAAAATTTTTTTTTGATAACTGCATGAAATGGTGACTATAGTTTCCTTCCCTGTGAAGAAGAGTTTTATTTCATTAGCACATTGATTTTCAGTTGTTTAATGTTCCCCTCTTAGGTTCAAAGTAGAAACGGTAATTTTAAAGTCGCTAACTTTCTACGAAAACATTTGGCAAAGCTCGATAAACGGAAAAATGTTGTCCAAAGTTTCCTTACCGAATTTATTATTGTATGTATAATAAAAACTTGGCAAAATTACCTATCTACAAGATTTTTACGCTACAAATGTTGCAGAAGTTTGTCAAAGTCAATTTTCTATGAAGCGGGTGCCAGTCAAACAATAAAAGTTGTTTCAATTTTCAAATCGCGTAGCTTTATTCAATGAAGATGTAATATAACATCAATAATCTCAATGGCGCTTTGAATATTTGATCCCGTGTCAGTGTCGATGAGTTCATCCCCGGAGATTGCTTTGTTGTGCAAAAGTGTCGCCATCGAGGGTTTAGCAAACATTGCCGTCATTTTGTCCCCATGCCCTAAACAGCCATGATTTGTTGTCGACCCCTCGGGCTTATCATTTTTTCGGAACCAACAAAAAATAGGTTAGCCCTATTTGTAATGGATGTTGTGGTACCGCGAATTAGACGCATCTTGATGTGGATCGTGTATTGTTTTTTTCTTTCTTTTCTTCTAAAATGTAATGGTCTTATATACTTTTTATTAACATTAGATTCCCTTTACATACTCAGTAAATATTCAGGTCGATCGATCAGGTTAAGCTACGCTTGCCGCGGTTGGTCTGTGGATGGGTGACCATCTTTATATATCGTGACCCCTCCGTGCCTCGGAAAGCACGTTAAAGCCGTTGGTCCCGGCTGTCATTCGTGGATCTTTGACAGTCGTTACGGGTAGTCAGAAGCCCGAAAGTCTGACAACCAGTCTTACCAAGGGGTATCGTATTACCCAGTAACTGGGTTGTGGAGGTCAGATAGGCGGTCGCTCCATGTTAAATACTGGTATTCAGCTGCATCCGGTTAGACTGGAAGCTGAACCCAACATAGTTGGGAAAAGGCTAGGTAGTTTATGACATACACGGTAAAGGGAAAATGTTGACCATTATTTTTCTAATGTCTTCGTAATCTAAAACTTCCTCCTACAAAAAAAAAAATATTGAGCTTTATTAGTAAGCATAACAGGTACCTTAGTAAATGAAAATTTGGCACACGTTCTATAACTTGATATTTTGGCGACGGTATCACTAGCTGAGTTGACTTGATACGACGAAGATACTTCGCTCTACCTGACATTTCTTGTAAGAAGCTTGTACAGAAACTGCTCTTGAATTTGACATAGCCCCACATAGCCCCGTACGATGCTGCGACCTGCGAAGCTTACTTCTAGCATACTCCTCCTGAATACTTATTACAGCTAAGTAAAAATCGAAGCCAAGCCGCGTACCCATCAAGGGTTTTTAGTCAAATACGGTGAAATATTGCTTTCGAAGCGGGGATGGTATACGATGTAGGAATATTTAACAATATTATGGGCCTTTTGCGTCACTTGACAAGTTATTGGTCTTGTAAGGCGATATATATTTTTTAATAAAGTTCGCTGCTTGGGATTAAACGATGTGGTTACATGTTTTTTAAGCAGATTACCATTTTTTTGGTATTTTTATGTTTGGCATGGTATTTTTTGCATAGGCGTAGCAATAGTAGTTTTCCTAATTTCTAATTAATAAAACGTTTCAAAACCCAAGAAAGATTTTTTCTCAAAAGAAGAAAGCGTTTATCTTGAAAGAAGTATGTCTTTTATTTATATATCAGTTACAAAGTTAAAAGAATGTATATATTTACAACATTATTTTTAGTATATGCGAAACCTAAAACACATGTCTAGTATTTTTATGTAAAGAATCTATGTACAAAGTTTCAAAACTGTATTATGAAACAAAGTTATAAGCTTGTTAAGTTACCTGTTTGTCCGTACAAAAACATGCTCACCCGCGCCGCTCGTGCCGCGCCGTCTTGCACTCATTGATAATAGTACCTAGGTACCTAACCGTTCGGCGCGGAGTCTGGATAACCTACTTAGTGTCGCTTGGTGTCCAAACCTTTTTTAATTTAATTTTTTTTTACCTTTTTAATTATTATTGGGACAAAATATAACATGGGGCAAAAATGACTGGAATCGATTCAGTTACTTATTATGAACAAACTATATTCAGGTTTCGATTATACTAAAAATAACGCTACTAAATTAAATGACTAACTTAATATACAAATATATACAAATACAAAGGACACTTAGGCGTCGAAGTAAGTCGAGTAAGTCGTCCCATCGCTGCCATCCGGAAACGTGCCCAGAAGACTGGCCGCATTGCAACGTTGAATGGCAATGCTAATTCTTTGGCAAAAGAACGACCCAGCCCTCTGGTCACGTGAAGTGTCAACCAGCCGGCGAGAAATTTCCTTAAAAAGGAGACGCGCACTCGGGTCCCTTGACCCGAGCGATTCGATTCCCAAACGGCTCAAAGCTGTAGTTACCCATAAGGTTACGGTATTTGCGCCACTTGAGGATCTCAGCAGCTGCAGCAACGGCGCCAGCAAAGCCCGCCGTGCTAGGAACATGAGATGGCGCAAGGGTATCGACACACGTTGCGTCCCACACCAGAGCCTACCCACCTTCCAAGGCAACAACGTCATGCCGTCTGGTCTCTTACCATCGTCACGTACCAAGCCGTTTAGTTCTAACACCGCTGGTACGCTGGCGGTGACAAGGACTCGACGAATATTATCGTTGATGCTGGCGTGCTTTGCTATGTGCTACGACCTCCTGCAGTAGGACAGGCCATGGTGCCTGAGACTGTCGACAGCTTCACCGCAGTGACACCGATGCGGAGCAACACAAGGTGCGCCCAAGCGGAGACACGTAGCAAACCGAAATGAAGAATCATCCATGCCTGTGGTGGATGACGGGAGGGCCAGAAGCCACAGGCCTGACTCCAATTCTCCCACAGCCAACAGGCGGGCACGCTCAACAGTATTACGTGACCGCATAATACTGCAGAGCGCCACGTCCCACCGTCTCTGGAAGACGGGTTGTCGGGCAAAACCGTATTGGGACAAGCCATTTTCCAAGCAATCAACGCATCGGTCAAACACGGAAGGTACACACTTTAAAATCGACCAGTGAGGAAGATACAATTTTCCAGGTTAATTTATCGGTACTATGGACCGAGGGGAGGAAGGCCGGTAAACTTATACCTACTTGAAATTTTGCTGACGCCGAAATCGCCCGCCCAGGGCAGTGTGGCTTGCTGCCACGCACGTTCGCCCAGGGCCACATTTAGGATGGAAGTTACTATGTTTCTAATAATTTAGTCTACTTTTTCTAAAAGTTGTGGATGCTTCCATGGATGAGAGGAGCTCCAAAGCAACAGTGCCGAATGAGTGCTAATAATTTTGTAAAGTCTTTCCGAGACATCATTCGAATTTTGTATCTTTTCCTCAATGAACTTTGGAAAGGATTCGTCAAAAATTGGGGACCTAATTAGGTGAAGAAAGTTTGTTTCGATATTTTTGATATTTGGAGCTATTGTATTTTTTGCTATGGTAGCCTGTCTGTCAGTCGTTATGGAAAGATAAATTTGGCACTTTGAAAGGTTAAGGTCAAAGGAACTGATTTTTTCTTTTATAAACGTTAAATCTTTTAAGGCTGTGTCTACATCACCTCCTAGGGTTCCGTCATCTAAATACCATACATTGAATTTAGAATTTAGTCGTCGAACAACTGGATTTATTGCCAAACTAAATTGTCATCCAACGGCTGATTTCAAAAGGTTGTCTTTATAGAGTAATTTGGAGGGGTTTTTTTTTTTTTTGTTTGCGGATGGTAAATCATCAAATGACTCCTCCCGCTCTGGGTGGAGCGGAAGGGAGTGTCAGACTCTTACTGACTAAAACCCACCCGTATTCCTTCCTTAGCCCTTTATGTTCCGGGCCAGCGGTAACCCTTTCGGACAATCCCGCTGACCCGGCAGGCTTCGGCCCTAAGGGGCCCCTCCCCGATGCTGACATCTCTTTGAGGCGCGCGTGGAACACGTACGCGCCGTCCGGCACGGGCCTGGTCCTGATCGGGCGGTGAGCTACCCATTACTCTCCGCCCGCAGGCCCGCGCCTACGGTGGCCGGGAGTCGTCACGCGGCTCCCGACGCCCGGAGCGTCTCCCGCGGCGGCTGGGACGGGAGGCTCTCTCCCTGAGCCGTCCCGCCACCTCCTTCGCTAGCATGACTGCTTCGCAGAAGGAGGTGACTGCCTCCCACTCCCTCTCGCCCCGGACCATGGCTTGCACCAGGGCCGGACGCGAGAGGTCGCCGTCGCTGCCAATCGCCTCTACGAGGACACGGCGGTGCTCCGCCCAAGCGGGGCAGACCTCCACCGTGTGCTCCACCGTGTCCTCTGGGCGATCCTGACAATGGTGACACCCGGGCGTTTCCTCCCGCCTGATGATGTGCAGGAACCTCCCGAAACTTCCGTGTCCGGTGAGGACCTGCGTCAGGCGGTAGGTGCGGGCGCCGTGGCGCCTCTCTAGCCACTCCTCAAAGAGGGGTCTTATCGCCGCTATCGCGGCGTGCCCTGCGCTGGGTTGCGACAGTCGCTCCTTCCATGCCGCCATGAGATTGCGCCGGAGATCCGTCCGCTCCGCAGCGATTTGCCGCGGAAGCGGATCCTCCCCCCGGCGTAGTGCCTCCGCGCGCCACTCATACAGGCGCGAGGCGAGGTGGAGGGGTGCCTGTAACATTGATAGAGAAAACTGTAAATGGGTATTTCTTTTTGAACTTGTGTCAACAAGCTGTCCTTGTATACGGAATTGAAAGCATTCTTAGGATGACCTCACCTTTATTTACTTACAAATATGCTGAACTTTTATCTCTGAGGTAGTGAAATGAAATAACTTTATGAACTTTGAAAATATAATATTGTACGACTTTGCAAGGCTGTCTGAAATTAAATTTCCACTCAACGAATTTTTCCTAAACATTTTCACAAGTATTTCAATAAGCCAATAGAATACAAGTTTTGTCGGTAACTTTTATGGTTCAGTACAAAGAAAACAAACACAATATAATAATATTATTCATGATAAAATAAAATAAAAAATCAACAAAATTTTATTGTCGTACAGTATTTTCTGACTTTCAGATTTTATAAATTACTAGCTGACCCGGCAAACGTTGTTTTGCCATATAAATTATTTCTAGCTGCCCGGCGCTACTGCGTTCGCGTGGTGTCCTACCCCTTACCCTAGCCTACCCCTACCCTACTCCTAACCTACTCCTACCCTACTTCTACCCTACTCCTTCACTACTCCTACCCTACTCCTATAAGTAAAAAAAGTATTAAAAAAAAAAGCGTGTGAAAAGTAGCCTATGTCCGTCTCCTGGTTCTAAGCTACCTCCCCACCAATTTTCAGTCAAATCAGTTCAGCCGTTCTTGAGTTATAAATAACTAACACGACTTTCTTTTATAGATATAGATTTGTATGCTTCGTGTCCTTGCTAAAATGAAAAGTATAGGGTATATAATCTAGATCCTATGATACTACAATATTTTCTATAACACAATAGATACTGCACACCTCCTTAATCAAGCCACCGTCCATAATATTATAAGTGCATAATACACACATCAAAAGTGTCTAGGGATCAAGCATTTTTATGCGGATTTCTTGAGATTGAGATGTGGCTTTGTAATAAATTTATGATTTTATAAATTTATATGGATCCTTTTTGGTGCATTTCATAATTTGAATCAGGAACTGTGAATCAAATTCGAGTAAAAGATGAAAATCAGCTGTCAATATTTTCCCTATAAAAACATACAACGCATTGAAGACATTATTAGTGCTACTGTTTCCCTACTACTGATTAAAACCAACGTTATTATGGAGCGGCGACGTCATTTAAGCAGGGAAGAAATGCTCAGAGCCGTGGGAATGATAGAAGCTGGTTCCCGGCAACGTACTGTGGCTTTAGCTCTGAATACAAGTCAGAGTGTTATCAGTCGACTTTGGACACGTTACCGAAGCACTGGTACCGTGGCTGAGCGCCATGGAGGACGGTATCGCTGCACCACACGGAGACAAGACCGATATATTCAAATCTTAACTCGAAGAGCTCCAACAATAACCGCCATGATGTTAGCCGTGAGGCTTCATCACTCTTCAGGGAACTTAATTAGCGACCAAACAGTCAGAAACCGCTTGCATGAAGTGAACCTTCATTCCCGAAGACCGCTACGGGTACCATCTATAGCAATGCACAATCGTAGGATTCGATATCAATGGGCTCTTGAACACAGAAATTGGGCAGAAGAACAATGGCGTTTCGTGTGCTTTTCTGATGAGTCTCGTTTTGGTATGAGACCGGATACAAGACGTATACGACACTGGAGAACCCCTGGACGCCAACAGCGATTAAAACCTGCCAGGAAGTCCATCCTTATAGTGGTGGAACCATCATGGTATGGGCGGGTATTTGGATCGGCGGAAGAACTGAGTTGATTTGGATCAGAGGCAACCTCAACGCTCAAATTTATGCTGAGACGATTGTATCAGACGTCATCGTTCCTCTACAAGTGCAAATCGGTCCCTTATTTCAGTTAATGCATGATAATGCACGACCGCACACCGCAAGAGTTGTAAGACAGACTCTCGCCGCAGCTAACATCAATGTCCTGCCCTGGCCTGCTCAGTCGCCAGACTTGAACCCGATTGAGCATGCATGGAATATGCTACAGAGAAGAGCTCTGCCGAATATGGAGGGTATCCAGTCGCAAGAAGACCTTTTTTTGTTGTTGCAACGAACATGGGCGGCCATTCCACAGCGTGATTTGGATGAACTCATTTTGAGTATGCCAAACCGATGTTCTTGTGTTGTTAGTGTTCGCGGTAGAAACACGGATTATTAATTGTTTAAGTTACCCAATAAAATTTTAAAGAAAACTGTTATTTCAGTCTTTTTTTCGAACTTTTGTGTTAGTGGTTCAAATGTCAAAAATCCCTTTATTAGGAAAATGGCAAATTTCTTTATTAATGCAAAGGTGACTTGGTTTATCGTTACTGTGACAAACGAAAACACTTTATTTGATGAATCCTTAAAGAAAATTTTAATTAATATCAATCAGGAGAAAAGTTATTGCAAAAATATATGTTGATCCCTAGACACTTTTGATGTGTGTATATGTATATGTATATTATAGGTAAGTTGTTTCGTTATTTGTTTTGTTTTGCATAAAAAGAGGATCGAAATGGTTCTTACTTATTTTTTTTTCATTCTGACGTTCAAATTTCTTTTTCTTTGTACTGCTATACTGTCACTATTTAAAAAGATAGAGGCCTTTAAACAAAAATAGCTCGATTCAGGTGTCAAAATTTCATACAAATATTATCAAATGTACAAATTTTCATACATTGGCTATATTGGCATACATTGGCCAGTCTATCTGTGTAGGTATATCCAAATTTTTACAAAAGTTTGACGATTTTGGCAACTTGTAACCTGAAACAGAGTACTTTTCATTCCGGAAAATTAAAAACTTCAGACGGATGGACCTACAGGATAGCTAGTAATAACTATTTCAATACCTACGAGTGGAGGGCATGGTGGTGCATGCAACACAGGGGATCGCAGACTTTGCGTTTGATTAAATCAATTGATGTGTAAAAATTGCGCATCGTAGGGCAACGAACACACTGTATGCTCTGCTAGCTATTTGCGCTTGGGATGTGTACAGTCACGAGCATAGTACCTTTCGCATTGTGTACTTATACTTAATGTTTTTTTTTGGCTTTTATAAATTGTGTATTAAATAATAATGTGAATAATATATTTGAAATTTGGAGAAGTCTATGTAGCAGGGATTTAGCCTTTGATGATGTGTCTCAGAGTGACATTTCATCATGTCTGTTATGATCAGGGTATTTATTTAGACATTGGCTTATTGTTGTTTCGTGTTCAGAAGAATAACAAACCAATCTTATTTATGTTCATTTTGCGAACATTTCTTATTTGAAGGGAAATCTTCTTTAGGTGCGTTGGGCAGTTTTTGAGATGGTAAAAAACCATTGAACTCGCGCCACTGTTACCGTAAGCGACACCGCGCGTGTTTTGTTTATAAGACGATTTAAAAAAATACCCGCTTCGGATGTGTTCGGCTGTCCTTGGGATGTACTCGGTTTTAATGAATATCCGATGTTGCAGTGAGTGATGGCAAAGTATTTTGTTTGTGTTTTTTCACTTCTGTCGGTACTCCCGGAATGCCACTGTTTTTTTTGTTATCTTTATCTTACAGTTACGCAAAATAAAAATAAAATGCAAGTTTGAGAATAAACCTATTTCATAATAGTATGGTTAACACACTACCTACTAATTATTTATCATAAATTTAAGAAAAAATCCCTTTTCCCGTCACTATACGTACTAAATTAGAAATGATTTTGCGAGACAAAATATAAAAACCGGCCTAGTGCGTATCGGGCCACGCACAATGAAGGGTTCCGTAGTTGGAATGAATTTATCCCAAGAACAAACTTAACATTGTAGTTGAAAATCATGTTCTCCCAACTGCAAATATACAATAACTGCAATACATCGCAACTGCAAATGTATGTTAGTCGACTATTAATCGTAAACTTGTAAAGCCTACTTAGCTTTGATAGTTTTCCTTTTAATTTCGTTATATATACTACTGCCGTGAATTTTTTCACATACTATTCAAAAGCAACCATTTAGGTGGCAGTGTGACCCCCGTCACACTTGACTCTAACAATAATTTGCATTTTAAAGCTTAATATTTCACAAACGGATCCCCGAATCGAAAAATTGTTTTTACAAACCCGTAATATTTTTGAAAGACCTATCCAACGATACCCTACAATAAAGGGTAGACGAGAAAAAAAACCCATCCCCACTTTTATGTGCAGGACGTACCCTAAAAATTTTTTTTTCATGATTTTATTTTACCACTTCGTCGGTGTGATTAATATATATGTCCATGCCAAATTATAGCTTTCTAGCACTAAAAGTCTCTGAGCTAAGCTGCGGACGGACAGAGGGACGGAGGGGCAGGCAGACGGACATGGCGAAACTATGGGTTCCTTGTTGATTACGAACTCTAAAAATGAAAGTTACTTTAATTGCCCTTTTTACATACATACATAAATGCCAGAAAAACATTAGGTATAAGTACACATTTCGTAACTATTCACAGAGAAAGAAAAACTAACAAAAATAAATGTTCGCAAAATGAACATCAATAAGATTGCTTTACTAATCTGAACACGAAACAACGAACAAAGGCAATGTCTAAATACCTACTCTGATAATAACAGACATGATGAAAATGTCACTCTGAGAAACATCTTCAAAGGCCAAATCCCTGCTACACAGGCTTCTCCAAATTTGTTCAAAGGGATCCAAAAATGATACATGAGTAACGGCCTCTTATTTTCATGTTATAAATGTCAATCGAGTGATATGGGTCACTCTCCCAACATACTCGAATATGATCGACGAATGACTTGTCATTATTTACGGATTTCATCCTGCTTCATCCTGGAGCTTGTCATATATTTAATCTGTAGTGGGATTTTCTGAAGAAAGATCTGAAGATGGAAAAATATAGGTTTGGGGTAGCGATATATACTGCCTATAACTATAGGACTATATCCGCCTTTTTTAGGGTAGTGAGTATGCTGATAGTGACTAATTTTATTTTTTATAGGGTTTGGCAAATAATCTAATTCATCAACATCATCTGCCGAGCCTAAATATTTTGGGGTCGGCTTCCAGTCTAACCGGATGCAGATTAATACCAGTATTTTACATGGAGCTACTGTGTATCTGACCTCCACAACCCAGTTACGGGTTAACACGATATTCCTTAATTCTCCCTCCTAATCAATTAAGAACCTGTCTAAAATTATATCTTCTCTTAGACTACAGCAAAATGAGCCATGAAATTTGTTTAATTAAAGAGACTAAAACTAATAACAAAACTTTAAAAGACTAATTCTAGTATAGGTAAAACAAGTTGCAAACTAAGTTAGCTAACTCTAAGCACTAAGAGAGTCGTAGCGTTTGCCTTCTTTATTATAGAAAAAAAAAGAAAAAAAAAACTTTTATACGCACATTCTGCTCAGTAAATCTCTCCTGTTAATAATTGTCGTTCTTTTCCTTACTCTAGTCCCAAACGCGCTTAGTTAAAATACTAAAACTTTTTAGTAAGCTCCAAAGAAAATTTCAAGTTGTTAGTTAAATTCAAATTGGAAAACTTTTAAAATTTATGTTCGCAGTTTTAAGGCACCTATTATGTCTCCTCAAGTCGTTACATGTGTAGGTCGGTGTTGCAGAGAGGTCAAGTTAGGCTGGTGAATCCAAAGAATTAAATCGTTAGATTCGCCCTGACGCATTAAAATTCGTGATTCTATTTCGTTTTGACACCTCTGTCACACAATAACGCAGTGACTTGACTTGATTGTCATGGAAACGCTATTTCATAATGTGTGAGCTCACTCTTTCAGTATGGATAAGGTTTTCGTGTGACTAAGTGCGTAGGGTAAATCTAGCGATTTAAATCTTTGGTAAGGCCGGGTTCTTCATACTGTCGCAAAGCAGTTTCATTACGTATTTAATAAGTTAGAGGGAGCTAAGGTTTTTGGTCCTACAGTACTTTCGCTTACGTGAGAATTGTGCTCGCACGCTGACTGTGAGGCAATAAAATGTCCTTTAGGACGAATCCTAAGGTCCATATAATAAATTATTTCATTATTTTTATCGAGTGTTTACGAGGAGCTGACGTAGGCGTGCGTGAGATATGTCGGGATAGACTACTTTTTGAGATCATTTGTATTAGGGTTGGATAAAAAAATAGAAAATATATTTATAGGCAAAAGAAAGATGTTAGTGAGGTTGTCCAGAGGGGTAATTCCGTAACACACTAACTGTATAGAATGGCTTTCATTTTGACAGTCCAACAATATTCATTGCGTTTTTTACATTGTTAAGCAGACACATTTTTGAAACTTATGAAGCAATGGATTAGCAATTACTTTCAAAATGATTCAGATGTGATTGATATAGGTCTACCAGAATCTCATGGCAAAAAAAAAACAAAAAAACTTTGTGGTTTTCATACATTTGACAACATAGGCAATGTCAAATGCATGAAAACCACAATTTTTTTTTTGTTTTTTTTTTTTGCCATTATTCTGGTAGACCTATAGTCTGTTACTAAATTAGGGTGCAGGGTGCACCATTACTAAATACCAACGACGTTTAAGTTTCGAGTGGAAACTATCAAGTACTTATTAATGCGCCACATTAATAAGTAAAAATAATGCTGATAAACGGTTAGAAAAAATTTAGCAAAGAGGAACAGTAAAAATCCTCTTCCTGGATTTAAATTTTGTTTCTATCCTTCCTATGCAAGACGCATTTATCCTAGTGCAGTATGAAATAATAGAACAACTTATTCTTCAAAGTAAAGTAACATTCACGGCACATTTCCTTCACTATCGAATAACTAACAATGAATATTACTTATTACTTCAAATATATCTAATATCATGTCCTGCCGAGGTATTCTGTATAAATCTCACCGTGAAAACTAAGGTGAAGTGAGCTGTCAAGAATGTCCCTGTGAAAAATCTGTCAAGAATGTCCCTGTGGAAAATCTGTCAAGAATGTCCCGTGAAAAATCTGTCAAGAATGTCCCTGTGGAAAATCTGTCAAGAATGTCCCTGTGGAAAATCTGTCAAGAATGTCCCTGTGGAAAATCTGTCAAGAATGTCCCGTGAAAAATCTGTCAAGAATGTCCCTGTGGAAAATCTGTCAAGAATGTCCCTGTGGAAAATCTGTCAAGAATGTCCCTGTGGAAAATCTGTCAAGAATGTCCCTGTGAAAAATCTGTCAAGAATGTCCCTGTGGAAAATCTCTGTGAAAAATCTCATTGTGAGTGAGTGTGAAGTGACCGGACACTTCACGCTCACTTCACCTAAAAAAAAAAAGAAAAAAAAAAAAAGAAAGGCTGCTTGTCCTGTCAGCTGCTCGTTACAGGGACTGATGGATGCTAGTGATGGCGCCAAACACATAGCGAATTTTGGGCCGAGTCCATTTAGGTTGCCATCGACACACTAAGAAGAAAATTACTTCAAAGTTATTTTCTCGATCGTAAGAATAGTTTCCAAGGAATAAAGGGCACTTTCAAATACTCATCTTGGCTTTGGTTTGACAACGTTTTGTCGTCCAAAGCCATTTCTGGAACACTGAAAATCCAAAAAGGTTCACCGATATTCCGTTTTCGTAAGTCTATCTTATAGTAACTTGGGCCATTTGTATTTTTAGGGTTCTGTACCAAACCGGGGACGAGAAACAGAGCCTAAGCCCACACTCACACGGACGTAAAATTGTCGCGGCGGGATTTTATCGCGCATTGGATTTACAACTCTCAATGTTAAGCCGAGCGTTGAGAATCCGATAGAGCACATCCCAGCGCGTCAAAAAAGACACTGTTGGATTTTCACCTCTCGGTGCTGAGTAGTGTGTTGAAAATCCAGTGCGCAAGGGAAAAACGCACCTAGACTAAGGCTCTTTGTAAACGGCACGTTTTCGTTACGGTAAACCGTGCCGTAGAAAAAAACGTGTCCGGCAAATAGCTTAATAACACGTTAAAATAAAATGTTAAAATAACACAGACGAGCACGAATAAACCGTAGTTTTTCACGGCAAGAAAAACGTATGTGTACACACACATTTTTCTTTATGATGGGTCACTACGGAAGCTTGTCAACAGACGCGTTTTTTCTACGGCGCGGTCTACTCGCCGTACTGTAAAGAAACCGTGTCGTGTTAAAGGGCCTTATTACTAAGCCAACGCCGTCTGTCAGTCTATATGTTCACTATGTATTTTTATTAACCTTATTATGTGCCCAGTTGAAATCATACAATAGACGTGTTACTTTGACCTAAGTACATGATGTACAGTAGTTTTGGCAGTATAGCCGGTCGATTCTGTAAAAAACTCACTGTGAAAACTTAGGTGAAGTGAGTTTGTTTTTGCTTGGAATTTACACTATTGACAGCTCACTCCACGCTCACTTCACCTAAGTTTACACGGTGAGATTTTTACAGCATAGCACCGCAGTTCCCTTAGTGCGAGGACATAGCATAATTTTCCCACCACAGGGACACAGGCCTCCCCTCGGTAGCAGGGAGTGAGCCGTATTACACCACGCGGGACCAGTGTGGGGTTGGTAGATTTTCACATGTCATCGAATTTTTGGTTCTGGGTCATGCCGGTTTCTTCACGATGTTTTCTGTCACCGAGGACATAGCCGTTTATTTTATAGAAAAGTCCATTACGACGGAATGTGTTAGAAAACAGCAAGAAAATCCTCCAAAACAAAAACGTCCGCCGCATCTAAACAACATTATAATCGAGTATAAAACGTCGTGCGGTAAAAGCGTTCTAGTATTAGGTATGAGAGATATTTTAAAGTGAGGAGTGCTCGCAACAGAGGGAGATAATGCGTCGTTAATGGAGTGCCGTTGCAGCCATGTTGGCTAAGCGACTTGCACCATTACTGGATTTGTAAACGTGAAAAATAAACGTGTTTATATCGAACGTGACACTTTTAGCTTTAACGAAATAGAGGGCTAGAACACTTCTAGGGGTCTATGTGTGCGACTTTGGAAGTGCATTTAGAAATAAAAGAATGGAGGTACTGTTCGAGAACAGTGGGGAGGGTCGTTTTCATCCACATTGCAGTGTAATGTCTATTTTCGTTGGTGGATAGAAAGTCAGAAATGGGTCTCCTAATTACTGCTACCAGAATAACGTTATCATTATGATAATCCAAACATCACGCTTGGCAGACGTTGGTAGTAACAGCACGAGTATATTACAAGACAGAAAAGAATCCTGCTCATTAACAGCTTCTTCCTTTTCTCTTCTTGTGTTTATGTTCTTTTTCTGCATCAAATTTACCGCAAATAAACGTTTTTTTTTCTTCGGGTACCTCTTCTACTTCTAAAGGATGGCCATAAATGGGTTTATCATATGTAATGGGTCTTATCCTCGAATTGCTGTTGTAATTTTGATGCTGGTATTTAAATCTCTGTTGCTTAAAGGAAGTTCGAATATTTCAAGTCGCCAGCCACTATGTTTAATAAATTCCTTCGTTAACAAAGTATGAAGATACTTCCAACTTCACTGTGAACAATAGTTTGTGCGAAGGCTTTCTTACAATTTCAAGCACTAGAGAGTATGGCGCTATTAATTTGACCTCGCGCTGCAGTCGCCAAGCCACTTAGAATTCCTCTTATCGAATTAAATATTCCAATCTTCCTCTTCCACCAATAAATTTACGCTGTTGCAGGGAACATTGAAAGTAGTTACGTTAATATTGTTTTAGTTTAATTCCTTTAAGAGTTTACTATGGGATATTACTATACCGTAGGATCTATTTACATTTATAAGCCTTGCACTCTTTTCTTAGCGTGTCGATGGCAATCTAAATAGACTGGGCCCAGAATTCGGCTACGTGTTTGGCGCCATCACTACCGTCCATCAGTTCCTGTAACGTGCAGCTGACAGGACAAGTAGGATATGATATTAAGTGTCCTATCGTTTGTGGAACAGCACCGCATGAACACTCCAAGGCCGAGTCGTCGAGTGAAACATAATCTCCCTGAAGAGGTTTTCCTTGCTTCGGCCAACCTGGGACCAGAGTCTGCTTAAAAACTTCCAGGTTACCCAAGGTATCTCATGTCCAGGTGGGAGATCTTCACCGGGTGGAACGAATGGTTTGGGTAAGGAAGCACTATTTCGCCACAGCTTCAGTCTTTTTTTTGATTTCGCCAATGAGTGGGACATACTTTAAAAAGCCTCACAAAGTCTACCACTGATTGGACAGTTCCGCTTGAATCTGTGTGGTTCTTTCCACAAAAGAACCCAACTATGTTGGGGTCGGCTTCCAGTCTAAGCGGATGCAGCTGAATACCAGTATTTTACATGGAGCGACTGCTTATCTGACCTCCACAATCCAGTTACTGGGTAATACGGATACCCCTTGGTAACACTGGTGGTCAGACTTTCGGGCTTGTGACTACACGTAATGACTGTCAAAGATCCACGAATGGCAGCCGGGACCAACGACTTAACATGCTTTTCAAGGCACGGCCCCTCCGTGCCTTGAAAAGCATGGGTGACCATCTTTACGGTATGTAAAGATGGTCACCCATCCTCAGACCAACCGTGGCAAGCGTAGCTTAACCTGATCGACCGACCTGTGCGGCTGTTATTATTTAGCCACGGGCCCCTCTCTTCCTCTTCCACAGAAGAACATCTAAGACACTAATCTGCATGGTCCTTATATGGTCTGACCAAGATTTTGTAATGATTTTAAAAAGAGACTGTGACCTCTTCATTTTTTTCTGTCTTTCTTCTCAGAGTCGGTTTGGAAATACCAAACTCATCTAGTTTTATAACAGAATTTAGTTTTGCCGTGTAAAACTGTTTTTTAACCAATAAATCACACTAGTATTATAAAGGCGAAAGTTTGTGAGTGTGTGTGTGTTTATATCTTTGATACTTTTTCACGCTCAAACGGCTTTACCAATTTTGATAAAATTTTGTATGGAAGTAGCTGACACCCTGGATTAACATATAGGCTACTTTTTATGCCGATATTCCCACGGGATCGACATTTAAGTGGGTGAAACCAAGGGGCGCAGCTAGTACAAAAATAAATATCATTTATCACTTGGTTCACTGGATTGTCTCGGTCAAGAGGTCTCAATTATGTCTGGTAAAGTGTTAAATGTGAGTTTCTGGCTTCGATTGCTGCATCGAGAAAAGTGTCTTTGATTTTTCTCGTACGAAATTCTTGGTAGCTAACGAAACCCGGATAAAACACTGCTGTTTTTTAAAATAACTTTATGTCAATGAAAATTGACGTCGATTCCTAATAAAATTAACATTCTCTTTAATTCAATCTCAAATACAGCTGCAGTCAACTAACCCATCCACACGAAATTAAAAACACTTTTTCGCTTGTGACCGATTGCCTAACACTTTGAACATTTTTTGGTCGTAGTTATTAATGCTGCAGGCTTTTGACACGTCCTAACGACCCGTTCAATCAAACGGCGGCTTAAAGTGCTCTTCCAATGTGAGAGAGCACATATTGAAACAGTCAACTCTTTCAGTGACGCGGTGTACCTCTTGCTTAGATGCAGTTGCACATTGGCCTTTATTATTAGAAGCGTAAGGGCAATAACCTTACGCTTCGCTTAATGGAGTATTCAAATTGTTGAAATTGATAATTATGTCACATCTCACACATAACACGTTTGTTTTCTCTGAAGGGTTAGGCAGATATGTACCTATAGTAGGTACAGTCACGAGTAAAGGTATGTATACACTTGGCTTTATTAAAAGGCGATTTTCTCCTTTATTTTTGAACAAAATTTTATATTATTAGGAACATAGTATTTTCGAACCAATAGGTTTATGTAAAGTGTCGTATTTCAACGTTACATTCGTTATTTCGTGAAAAATTTGCAATTGAAAGTTGCCTAGTGTTGACATATTAGTGCTCGTGACTGTACACCCACATTTCGCCAGTTATGTTTAAGTCCCGTGTAATAGGGTACAGAAAAATGGCGATGGACAGGGCATATGTTAAGAGAGGAAAAAATAAATGGATCAAATTAATAACAGAGTAGTACCCAAGGGACGGAAAAAGGAGCAAAGGACGACAAGTGAAACATTGAGAAGACAACGTCACAAGAGTAGATGGTCCAGAGTGGAATCAGAGGGCGTGAGATAATAAAATAGATAAATGATAGAAAGATGTAAATTTTTAAAGGAGGCCTTTGTCGAAAGACAAGCGGTTTGGAAAGAGAACCGACATCGAACGCCGATATTTAAAGAAAAATATAACATATTTAAAAAAAATCCTCTGAATTTTTTGTAGAATCAGCAATAAATATTATGTAAACTTTTATGTAAACTTTTGCCATCAATCGATCACAAATTAATGTCATAATAAGGGCAAATCAAATTGTATGTCAATATTTTACTGTTGCGCACAGTGAAAAGTACTTACACAAATTTATTTTCAGTCGTTTGCTGATATTTTCAAATCATTATTATTAATACTAGCTGCGCCCCGTGGTTTCATCCGCGTATGTGTCGATCCCGTGGGAATATCGGGATAAAAAGTAGCCTATATGTTAATTCAGGGTCGGCTACCTCCATACAAAATTTTATCAAAATTGGTGAAGCCGTTTGAGCGTGAAGAAGTAACAAACATATAACACACACACTCACAAACTCACAAACTTTCGCCTTTATAATATTAGTGTGATCTATCAAGTTGTTGTAGAATTTAGGCATTGATATTGAGTGTCTTTATATTACTGTTACGCACAGTGAAAAATACTTAAACAAATTTCTTTTCAGTCATTTGCTGATATTTTCAAGTCATTATTATATTAATAAAGCTTTTGATTACTATTTAATTGTATGTTTGTGTGACAAAAATAAGGAAGCAAGCATTCACGGAAACGAAAAATATTTAAATAAAAGTCATTATCAACTCAAAGCAAAAGCTGTTTTCTGAATTTTTCGATGACGGGGAGAGGAGGGACATTTTATTAAAATTTCCTGAGTTCGAAACGTGATGCAAATTAATTATTATGTTCTTAATATTATTTAAACACTGTTCGTTTGACACAATATCTCTGTCAACTTAATGTATGTAACATGTGTTTAATGTCTTTCTTTGTCTGTGTTATATGTGTCTCTGTGTGTGTGATATTATTCAATAAATATCAGTAAAGGTAAATTAAAACTAAGTATATAGTTGACTGCATGTGCAAAGTTCAACCTGAGTATTTACAAATATTTGTTTGTATATATATATATTTCTAAACATTACTCCAATTACGAAGTACACAAAAAAATAAGAATGCCAGAGAGTGACTTAATCTGTACAATCTCTAAATAAATAAATATTTATGTTTGTTTGTATAATATCGTAATAACAGCTTTTCACTAAATGCATATGAAACTGTATACGGTATCTACTTATAAAAAAGAACAATTTTTAACATTTTTTGTCTGCCCGTCTATTTGATTCCGGCTAATCTCCAAAACGGAGCGACAGATAGCTGAAGTTATAAGGAGTAACTTAGGCTACTTTTAATTTGGAAAAATAATTAGGTTCCGCGTAAAAGAAATCCCTTGAAATCCAAAATGCACGCGAACGAAGTACACAGCTAGTTATTAATATACACACATCAAAAGTGTCTAGGGATCAAGCATTTTTATGCGGATTTCTTGAGATTGAGATGTGGCTTTGTAATAAATTTATGATTTTATAAATTTATATGGATCCTTTTTGGTGCATTTCATAATTTGAATCAGGAACTGTGAATCAAATTCGAGTAAAAGATGAAAATCAGCTGTCAATATTTTCCCTATAAAAACATACAACGCATTGAAGACATTATTAGTGCTACTGTTTCCCTACTACTGATTAAAACCAACGTTATTATGGAGCGGCGACGTCATTTAAGCAGGGAAGAAATGCTCAGAGCCGTGGGAATGATAGAAGCTGGTTCCCGGCAACGTACTGAGGCTTTAGCTCTGAATACAAGTCAGAGTGTTATCAGTCGACTTTGGACACGTTACCGAAGCACTGGTACCGTGGCTGAGCGCCATGGAGGACGGTATCGCTGCACCACACGGAGACAAGACCGATACATACAAATCTTAACTCGAAGAGCTCCAACAATAACCGCCATGATGTTAGCCGTGAGGCTTCATCACTCTTCAGGGAACTTAATTAGCGACCAAACAGTCAGAAATCGCTTGCATGAAGTGAACCTTCATTCCCGAAGACCGCTACGGGTACCACCTATAGCAATGCACAATCGTAGGATTTGATATCAATGGGCTCTTGAACACAGAAATTGGGCAGAAGAACAATGGCGTTTCGTGTGCTTTTCTGATGAGTCTCGTTTTGGTATGAGACCGGATACAAGACGTATACGACACTGGAGAACCCCTGGACGCCAACAGCGGATAAAATCCTGCCAGGAAGTCCATCCTTATAGTGGTGGAACCATCATGGTATGGGCGGGTATTTGGATCGGCGGAAGAACTGAGTTGATTTGGATCAGAGGCAACCTCAACGCTCAAATTTATGCTGAGACGATTGTATCAGACGTCATCGTTCCTCTACAAGTGCAAATCGGTCCCTTATTTCAGTTAATGCATGATAATGCACGACCGCACACCGCAAGAGTTGTAAGACAGACTCTCGCCGCAGCTAACATCAATGTCCTGCCCTGGCCTGCTCAGTCGCCAGACTTGAACCCGATTGAGCATGCATGGGATATGCTACAGAGAAGAGCTCTGCCGAATATGGAGGGTATCCAGTCGCAAGAAGACCTTTTTTTGTTGTTGCAACGAACATGGGCGGCCATTCCACAGCGTGATTTGGATGAACTCATTTTGAGTATGCCAAACCGATGTTCTTGTGTTGTTAGTGTTCGCGGTAGAAACACGGATTATTAATTGTTTAAGTTACCCAATAAAATTTTAAAGAAAACTGTTATTTCAGTCTTTTTTTCGAACTTTTGTGTTAGTGGTTCAAATGTCAAAAATCCCTTTATTAGGAAAATGGCAAATTTCTTTATTAATGCAAAGGTGACTTGGTTTATCGTTACTGTGACAAACGAAAACACTTTATTTGATGAATCCTTAAAGAAAATTTTAATTAATATCAATCAGGAGAAAAGTTATTGCAAAAATATATGTTGATCCCTAGACACTTTTGATGTGTGTATTATTATATACAGGGTTATTGGTAAAACATTAACAACCTCTTAAAAGGTCATTGTACTCATCATTATGAACAACTTTTACTATGGGACCAAACCTGAAATCGCGAAAAAAAAATCAGCTGTTCCCTACATTTTGACGAGTTATACGAACATAAATGTATGGAACAGCTGATTTTTTTTCACGATTTCAGGTTTGTTTCCATAATAAAAGTTGTTCATAATGATGAGCACAGTGACCTCTTAAGAGGTTGTTAATGTTTTACCAATAACTCTATACCTATAGTGTATTTCCCATAAAGTGGTATTTCCTGTATAAGCTGCCATATCATATACACCGTGTTCTTCACGTAATCCATAAACTTTGACAAACGCTTCTATAGCTTTTACAAATTAAATCTAACACAGGAAGTAGTACTTGAAAAGGCTTCGTTACAAAGATATTTGTAATTTCATTTAATGAAATTTTATTGAGCTATGCAGTAAGAAAGGGTCTCAACTTATTTTTGACAAGTTTCAGCCCGTCAAATCTTATGAATGAAAAGACGTCGTTGCCAATTCGGATAAAGAGAGAGATTCGGGTAATTTACGTCAAGGTATTTAGTTTGTATGAAAATTACCAAAAAATAAGAATTCATTAATGTGTCTAAAATATAAAATGCTTATTTCCATGGTCTGAACATCTGGTCGAAGTTTATGCATATCGTCCGGAACACGGTATATTATAGGTACGTATCTATAGATGAAGTGAAGGTAAACATTATCAGCTGATAACCGCACTAACGGCACTGTGAGGGGAAGTTTAATTTTATTAACACACTGATCGTGGATAGGGCATTCCAAACCTAACTAACCAATGTGACTTTTTGACGACAAAATAGGGGTAAGATGACAGATAAGAAATGTTCGAACGTACATAATTATATTATTACGTTAAAGAAGGTTACAAAACTACCTTTTTTAAGGAAAAAATAAACTACGTGCTATTGCTACGTCACGTCAATAGCTTATCTTACTGAGCCATCCGGAAAAGTTAACCCGAGATATTTTCTTCCCGCCGATTGTATTTTATTTTTATTTTGTTACACCGGGAAGATTTGGAGCGTCGCCTTGTGGCAGCTGAGACGTGTATCTAGGTAATATCGGATGATTCTAGACGCCTTTAGCGCAACTTCTAAAAATGTTACTTAATTTCAACGGACATATATGTAGCAATGCTGCCAGTCTTCTGGGCACGTTTCCGGATGACAGCGATGCGGACGAGTACTTCGACGCCTAAGTGTCCTTTGTTTTTGCATTTATTTGTATATTAAGTTAGTTAGTCATTTAATTTAGTATCAAGTGTAAATAGTTAGCTACATTTTCTCTAATTAAATAAGTAGCTGTAAGTTTGGGTTAAGATTATTTATTTTTGTAGTTGTTTTTGTTGTGTCCGTAGATCTTTGACAGTCCGTCGGGGTAGTCAGAAGCCCTAAAGTTTGACAACCAGTCTTACCAAGGGGGATCGTGTTTTCCAGTGACTAGGTTGTCAGATAGGTAGTATCTCCATGTAAAACGCTGGTATTCAGCTGCATCCTGTTAAACTGGAAGCCTACCTGAACATAGTTGGCAAAAGGCTAGGCAGATTGTATGATTTTTTCTGCTATCATACATAAATTATTTATCAGTCCATAAACGTCCTCTGCGCGATATGAATGTTTAAAGGTGTCATCACAGATGATTAGAACGTAAATGGTAGATATTCATTAATAACGTATTTGTCGTTGCTACTTTCATAAAACTTTCAGGCGACAGACATTTAGACGAGTATTTAAGACAGATTTTTACTTTACAACTTTTATAAGTTCTACGACGTTAGTTTATTAGATGCAATACCTACAAACAAGCTTATTACAGATTGCCACGAAGTTACAAACATTACTTATAGTTAAACTGGTTCAACGTTTGTAAGGTATTTGCCCACAAACCTAAGTGGTCACTGAAATCTTGGGGTTTCGAAACCATTCAAAGTTTAAAAGGGGACTGTGGCAGAACTTACACAGCCGTGCTAACGGAGTTTATGTAACAATAAATACCATACCATGGCTCTATTCCTTTTGACTGGGCGATGCGGACGAATTTTTATGATGCCCTTTGATTATTTCCCCTCCTTTTGATATAATTATATTGTACATTATTATCTATACTTATAATAAATCTGTAGAAGGGTCAATTCTGTACATTGAAAATATTGCAAAAATAAATAGCGGGGGGTGTTGCTGGATCAATACCAAACCCAAATATGTGATTAAAAAAATTTTTGTCTGTCTGTCTGTCTGTCTGTCTGTCTGTCTGTATATGCAGGCATCACGTGAAAACTAACGGTTCGATTTCGATGAAACTTGGTATAATTATACCTTATTATCCTGGGCATAAAATAGGATACTTTTTATCCTGGAAAAATACGTAGAAAAAAAAAATCTTATTTTTCAGTTTTATTCATAGACGTTGTTCTGTAGAACCGCGAACACACGTTGCATTACCCGCAGTGGATAATTTTCCATTTCAATTTAAGAGAATACAGTTTCCTGTAGCTTTGTGTTACACCATGACAATAAATAAGGCTCAAGGTCAGACCCTAGGAGTTGCTGGCGTAGATCTTACCGCGAGTTGTTTTTCACACGGGCAACTTTACGTAGCTCTTTCCCGTGTGAGCAGTCCAAGAAATCTTCATGTTCATATTCCGGACGAGCTCACTAACAATGTTGTGTATGCTGAAGCTCTCAATTAACTTTCTGTCGCATTGTCACGATCACTTTTTTATTATTGCAAACTTTTCGTCACTGTCAGTAATTTACTGCTACATGCTACTTATCAAGGTCGGAATTACTATGAAAAAAATACTTACTACAGAACGCGAGCTCAACAGCAGTAGCTCAATAGAGGGATCTCCTTAATTATTATAGGCTTAGCCGTATTTGGGTCCAATAGATATTTATAAGATGTCATTGTCAGAGTTACTCAAAATGGAGAAATAAACCATCCACGCGAAGACCGACATCCGCGCGGACGGAGTCGCGGGCGGAAGCTAGTTAATAATATTTTAAGACTGTTAGCTTTTAAATTATGTAAATATAAATCAATGATTAAATAATACACGCGTAAATATTATCTGTGTATAGGTCTACATATAGAGGGGCTTGTGGCTAAGTTTACAGCCGCATGGGTTGATCGATCAGGTTAAGCTACGCTTGCCGCGGTTGGTCCGTGGATGGGTGTGGTGGATAGGTCACAGAGAGGCCTCAGAGGCCCGAAAGACTGACAAACTTTATTGTACATAACATACTGTGGCATCATAGTTCCCGAACTGATGAACCGATTTAGATTTTGTTTTTTTTGTTTAAAAGGTGAATTATTCGGGAAAGTTCATAGCTTGTTTGATGAAAATCGGTCCAAGATGGCCGCCGCTACAAAATGGCGAATTACATATTTTTTCACAACTCCCTCAATATGGGTATCAAATGAAAGGGCTTCAACTATGTTGGGGTCAGCTTCCAGTCTAACCGGATGCAGCTGAATACCAGTGTTTTACATGGAGCGACTGCCTATCTGACCTCCACAACCCAGTTACCAGGTAATACGATACCCCTTTGTAAGACTAGTTATCAGAGTTTCGGGCTTCTGTTCTTCGGGCGACTGTCAAAGATCTACGAATGACAGCCGGGACCAACGGCTTAACGTGCTATCCGAGGCACGGAGGGGTCACGGTATGTAAAGATGGTCACCCATCCTCGGACCAACCGTGGCAAGCGTAGCTTAACCTGATTGATCGACCTGTGCGGCTGTTATTATTTAGCCACGGGCCCTTCACCACACGAAAGGGCTTGAATAGTAGAATACTATACACTATGATAAATTTCGGATCCAAGATGGCCGCCACCACAAAGTGGCGAATTACATTTTTTTTTTCACAACTCCCTCAATATGGGTATCGAATGAAAGGGCTTCACTTGTCGAATACTATACACTATTACGAATTTCAAATCCAAGATGGCCGCCACCACAAAATGGCGAATTACATTTTTTTTCACAACTCCTTCAATATAGGTATAAAATGCTGGGCTTGACAAGTAGAATAATGTACACTATATTGAAAGGAAATGAGGACTATTATCTAATGAAATGAAAACTAAAACTTGAAAATATTTTTTTTTGTCTGATCAATGCCCTAGATTGATGAGGAAAGTGGAGTGATAACTGGTACTTACGACCACTGAGTTTGACCATTTTTACGAATGGAATTATCCTACATAACAAACGTATTTCTACATCAGACAGTATCGCAGTCCCATTTTATAAACGAGATCTGAAATACCTACCTAAGATATCTACCTAATAGCTATGAAATACTTGTACGAAAGTTGAATAACTAAAGGAAGAACTAGAAAAAGCATTTAATAAAACAAAAAAATCTGTTTAGTTTTAAAAAATATTCTTCAACTATAAATTAATAATCATTTTTTGACGGATAAATAACCTGATTAAACACCAACTGAATCTTAAAAGCAAAAAAATAAAAGAAATGAAGTACAAAAATTAAGCGAGTCCCTACAAAAAGCATGAAATAAAAAATTTAATTAAAAAATTAAAAAACCCCCGACACAAAATAATAATAAAATTAAATGTAATTGGAAAAGGATAAAATAATTTAAAAACCCCCGACTTAAAGAATTTATGTAACGAGACTAAAATAGATAAATCCATATGGAAGTCGGGCGACCGTTTTGTGGAACGCCTTCTATTCTTCTTAGAATAGAAGGCGTTCCACAGAACGGTTGACTTTACATTTTGTGTCGGGGGTTTTTAAAATTTTTGTTTAATTTTTTCCTATTCGAGGTTTTTTATTAAATGGACAACCCATTTAATAAAAGTGTTAATTTGCAAGTATATTCGTCCACTTTTAAATATTTTAGATGAGTCGTTAAGTAGGTTAGCTATTTACTGAAAAAATCCCCAAAAGGCCTGAAAATCATTAACTTCTTTCCTCGTTACAGGAGCTAATGTTCTGTACATTTTTAACAGTTATTAGCCAGTAGTTTGCGGTAATGGTACACAAGATGTTCAATGCGTATTTTACGGCCATTTCTAATGTAGCGTGAGGCAAAATTGTCTCTTTAAGGGCCATAAGGAAAGCGGGAGCGTCGGAGGCCCAGTGTTGCCCACATGAGCTGTTATTTACGATTGGCGAACACACTTTCCTGGTCCTTTTTCGCTTTATCCATTCCGTTAATAGATTACGGCGAAGTCAAAAGAAACAGTAATGGATTTATTTTCGCATTTCCCGATTTTGGTCCTTCCTCGGATGATGTAATTCACATGTAGCTTACTGATTTGTAAGGTTTTATATTATAAGCTTCTTAGAAAACATGGAGACCTTGTACGAGGAGAGACCTACCTAATTCTCTATTGTGAAATTCTTTCTTTCTCTGAACCTCGATTGCAAAATTCTGTATTTTTGATTTAATTGAACACTTTAGGAGGCAGTTTGAATCACGAGTTGCTTTAGCGAATTGGTTTTTAATAAAATCGATTTTAATCACGCATACAATGCATATACGTCGTCCAAAGCCATGCAGCAATTAAATCGATTAGTTCTAGTATTCCATAATATTAATTAATATCAACAACTACTCATCTCGGATTGGCTATTACTAATAGTAGGGACTGAGCAAGCTTAATCTTATAATCTCATTACGTATTCCAGGAGATTTCCATAACATCGGTCTGCATTGATGCTGACAGTTGTGGGCTTAGTACGTTGCTCCTAAACTTCTTCAAAGGGGGACGGGGGACGGATGGGTCACCGCAGAATAGCACATGAGTCAATGTTGCATGACATAACATCAAGCCCGAAGGGTGACGGCGTAGTCAGAGGTGTATAGTTCCGACCAGGACCAGGCCTATGCCGGACGGTGTGTTCCGCGCGCGCAAGAGATGTCAGCATCATTTGAAGGGGGTTAGGGCCGAAGCCTGCCGGGTAGCGGGACTGTCCGAAAGGGTTACCGCAGGCCCGGAACATAAACGGCTAAAGAAGGAACACGGGTGGGTTTTAGTCAGTAAGAGTCTGACAATCCCTTCCGCTCCACCCAGAGAGGGATGATCATTTGATGATTTACCAACCACAAAAAAAGAGGTGTGTAGTTAATTAAGTCCCATGTAACAGAGGGCGAGCCTAGCCTAGCCTATCCATCAACCGAGCAAACGTCCGGATTCCACTCGACTGATGCAAAATTTTTAATAGAAAAAATCAATGACACTTTGCTTAACCAGGGACCATTATACCTATTAACTTCTGTATATGATCTTGATTTTGCCCGAGGCTTCGCCCGCGTGAATGTCGGAAAATATTTCATAGGATCTAAGATACCCTATGTGTTAATCCAGGGTGGGGGCCATATTTCATCCGAATCCGTTCAGCCGTTTCTGCGCCAATCCGGAACATCAAACAAACAGACAAAAATTCTATAAACTATAATAATATTTTCGGCCTCAGACTTTCAACACCTCGTAGCAATGACTTTTTTTTCAAAAATATTCAATGTGCAGTTTTGACTTTGTTACTTACTAATTTTATTATATGTATAGACTAGCTATTGCCCACGACCTCGTCGCATCCCCGTCGCATTGCTTCGCCTCCCCGCACTATTACTTCGTTATCGCTTAGCGTTCTTTCCGACTTTTTTTCTTTTTGTTCGACTCCTAAGGGCTCTAGCGTGATGCTATAGCCTTAAGAATTTGGCTATCAAATATAATCCATTTGTTTTTAATTTGATGTGTAGTCCTAGAGAATAGCGCGTTCAAACGAACTCTTCAACTTTATTATTAGTATAATATACAATAATTAATGTATAACCTCTTCAGATGTCATTGTACTTATCGTGAAAAAATAATCAGCAGTTTCCTACATTTTGACGAGATATGCGAACATAAATGTAGGGAACAGCTGATTTATTTCGCGATTTCATGTTTGTTCCCGTAGTAATAGTTGTTCATAAGTTCAATGATAAGAGGTTATCCATTAATTACCGGACACCCTGTTTATCTAAATAGATAAACCCGGTAACCTTATTCGCAGTATCCTCACTTCATGTGCATACACATAAAGTCCTTTAGATATTGTAATTAATATTTTGATGTTAGCTCATAGCTGTGGTTTATACAACCGGATTGAGAATTTCAAAGCAATTTTGAGTGTGTGGCGTATTTGAATGGCTTCCATTCAGGCTATTTGTGTTGTGATGTCGGTTATTGAATAGATCGGTCCGGTGTGACACTTCATAGTATATTTTCGGTTGAATGGGGGAATAACAATTTGTGCAAAAAACAGGAGGTAATTCCTCCATTCATCTGAATAAAGATTACAATTTCAGGAAATGATTTCAATTTATTAATAAACGAAAACAAGCATGACTGTAGCTTACTACAGTCATGCTTGTTTTCGTTATCTGATCACACTAATATTATAAAGGCGAAAGTTTGTGAGTGTGATCCTGTGTTTGTTACTTCTTCACGAACAAACGGCTGAACGGATGTGGACAAAATTTGGCACACAGATAGTAATTTATTCCGATATTCCCACGAGATCGACACTTATACGGGTGAAGCAGCGGGGCCCAGCTAGTTTTAAATAAATTGCAACATAACATCACGTTTGTAATCCCTGAAGGGTTAGGCAGAGGTGTACCACATTTCAACAGTTATGTTTAAGTTCGGTGTGATAGGGGGCGAACGTATTGCCATTAAGAGCATTACGCCGTACGGCATTTCATACAAACTTTCAAGCCCTTATTTTTCGAACCGATTTTAATGAAACTTCATACGCATATGCAGGATATAAAGGTCTAAAAAGTTAATAGAGAACATTTTCGAAAAATAGTGTTACAGCAAAATTAGACCTCCATAGAAACAGAGATTTCTAGTTATCTTTTTTAAATAAGACATTTCGAAAATGTTCTCTACTAACTTTTTAGAGCTTTGTATCCTGCTTATGCGTATGAAGTTTCATTAAAATCGGTTAGTTAATTTCGATAAATAAGGGCTTGAAAGTTTGTATGAAATGCCGTACGGTGTAAACGCTCTTAACCGGACACAAATTCAGACTCCGAGCTGCGAAAAAATTTACATAATACTTAAAACTTCCGTACTTTTTAAACTTTTAGCATAATATATTTAGTTCAAGTATTATAAAGTGACTTAAGAGCTCAACTGTCACTAATGAGACACAATTACTTTTTATATTGTGACCGATCTTTAGAAGATTTCGTGACATCGGAGCGGATGGAAATGAAATGAAAAAATAAAATGAAATTATTTATTCTGCAAATAGGATACCTATCGGAATCACTTTTACACATCATTTATTATTATAAAAATAATCTAGGTGAAGTCGGTGTTTCCTATCTGATTACTCCGAGAAGAAAGGCCGAAACAAACTCAGAGGTATAAAATAAATAAATATAGGTATATACATATATCTCTTTTAAAGTCCAGACATAATCTTGGTCAGATCATGTGAGGACTATGTAGTTAGGTGTCTGAACTGGGGGCCTAAAAAGCCACTTTGGAGAATCATAAAAGGATAACAATATGAAATATAATATGGCGAAGACAGACCGTGTTTTTCTTTTTTTCGCTGCACTATGTAGTTACAATCAAAGAGATTGGGATTGGATTTGGATTGGATTGATTGGTATTTTAGCACAGACAAAAAAAAAACTGAAAAATGCTGCACCAATGGGATTTGATACGATTAACTTAACAGTTAACTGTCCATTATGTTATCCTTTTATGATTCTGCAAAAGTGGCCATTTTAGGCTCCAGCAGGGTAATTGCGTAACACACTATCAGTAGCAATGGGTTTCATTTTGACAGTTCAATAACATTCATCGCGTTATTTGCGTTGTTGAGCAGACACATCTTTTGAACATATGGAGCAATGGATTAGAAATATGCTTCAAAATGATTCAAATTGATAGTAATAGTGTGTTACGCAATTAGGGCGCTGGTCTTTTGAGGAAAGTACCACACAGATTTGACTGGATCAGTCCAGTCAGTGCAAGTATTTATCAGTGGTCGTGTAGCTCAACTCATAACTTGAAGAGCTCAACGTTGTTAACCGTACATCGATTAAAAATAAGTTGTGTTCATACTGGTTTCACAAGATACTCAAAAAGCTTTTAGCTATACCTAATATGAGTTAACGTATGCAGAAACGGTTGACTTAATTAAGCTAGCACTCAATGTCTTTGCTCGTAAGTTTAGTTTTATAAGTAAATATTATGTTAAACTTGATTAAGTTGCTTGGTTCTCATCTATGGGTTGTTTTAAAGCAAAGAAGAATCTACTACATAAGTAGTAGATTCTTAATAAATAAATAATTAGTCAAATCTATTATGCTCAATTTACTAATAAGAATAGTTCGTTTATTTATTTACATACAATATTGAGTAAACAATTACGAAAGAAGGCAGAATGCTTTTCGCACGTTTTTTATTTATTCACAATTTTTTTTTTTAATTTCGCTCGCACGCCTTTTACTGTATCTTACAACCTGTTACTCGTTCATACAATGTTCGTGATTGATCTCTTTGGTGATTGGAACTTTTACTAACAATATCCACATTCCAAATGCAAATAACTTTTTAGTCCTTAGGGATTAAAGAGCTATTGTAGTCCTTGTTTACGAAGAATACACTGGCTCTTTTTGAATAGATGTGATAAAAAATATATTACTTTATTAGAGTCCGTTTCACGAAAGAAGTCCCGCGGCAATAAGTGGAACTAATAATTATTATATAGTTAGCAACACTCCTACACCACCCTCCTACCTCAGACACTTCTCTCTATTTAAGGTTGTTCATTTAATTACCCAGTGCCTCTATTAAGATGGCGAGACACATAAATCAATCAATATTTAGGATACCGTCGCACGACAGTGGCGCCGTTTCTACGAGACTTCTTTCGTGAAACAGACTTTACATTTATTATGTTTGTAAATAAATTGACGAACACAGATAATATTATCGGATTTTGTCATTCAATAATATTCAATCTATTTTATCTGACTGTCTACAGGAATCCTATTTGATGTTGAGAGCAAAAAGAATGGTTGCTCTATTACCCAAAATATGTAGTTATCCTAAGGTTTCTTTCTATTTATGATTGAGCCTTTGAAAACTGTTAGGTAGGAAAATATTACTAAGATAATTCAAATCATATAGGATCTTCTAGACAGCTAAAAGGCACCCAAAGGGCAATGGAAAAAAAAAGGCCATGCTTGAAGTTTCCCTGCGTGATCGAATCAGAAATGAGAAGATCCGCAGGAAAACCAAGGTAACCGACGTAGTCCGAAGATTGCCGAACTAAAGTGGCAATGGGCAGGACACATTGCTCGCAGAACAGATGGCCGATGGGGCCGAAAGGTTCTTTACCGGAAGACGGCGTTGGAAGGCCAAGGTGGACCGACTACCTTGTGAAGGCCGCAGGAACCCGTTGGATGCGAGAAACGCGGAACCGGTCGAAGTTGTGGTGCTTGGGGGAGGCCTATCCAGTCCAGCAGTGGATGTCTTTTGGCGGAAATGATGATGAATGATGAGGATCTTCTAATCAAATAAACTTTTATATAGAAAATCTGTAGGTTCCTACTTAGAAACAAGTGCGTGTCGGGCCACGCACAGTGTAGGGTTCCGTAGTAGCCCGTTATCACAATGTAGTACGATTCTGTTGTTCTTTATTCTGAATAGGTAAAAAAAAAACATATTTTGGTTTTCAATGCAAGTCTTTACCCATTATAAACAAGCAACTACTTCATCTTAGTCACTTTAAAGGATTAATGCTAAGGATTTTGTATTTGGTACAAAATTATCCAACACCCAAGTTCAACGACTATTACTGCTAAACTTATAAAGTTATCTTAACCGCTATACTTTTCCTTTAAAGTTCATGAAATGCACTTTCATCGAGAATTTTTCCAGATTTTTCAAGCTAGTAGTTTAGCTTTTAGAGGGGGGGGGACGCCCTACTGGAACAAAAATTTGCACTTTAAACTTTAATATTTTATTTTATTTTTATTTTATCATTTTTGGAAAACTTACAGCTAATCTGACACAATAGTTACTTAGTTTTAACATGACGCGCGGCAGTCGCTTTCAGACGTAAACTTATTTAAAAAAATGTAAAGCAATGTATTAGAAAAAAAAAAAACAATGGCACTCCAGGAGTGCCGACAGAAGTGAAAACTTGAAAAAGCATAGTAATTTTATAAATAAAGAAAATGTGCCACGCGTCTTTATAACGGCCAAAACTCAAAACAGAGGTGTCAGTTACGGTAACAGTGTCGTGAGTTCAATGGTGTTTTCCCATCTCAAAAAATGCCCAACAGTGTGAAGTTTTCCCTTCAAAAACATATTATTTATATTATTCTCTTCGTAGAGTTAATAAAAATACAGTTTTTATGAATACGAAGTATGGAAGTATTTATTTTGGAATATTGTTTATTCTGTACCACCAGTATTTACTATATCCTGAAACCCCCGAATTCACTAAAACGCGATACGGACACGCCTATTGTTGCAGATATGAAAAACAATAGTCAACCCGCTTTTTGCTGCCGGTTGTATGTGGAAAACAAATGTTTGTTTAAGTCGTAAAATAGTGCGCGAGGCCCCGTGCCTATTAAGTGGAGAGGTGAACAAATAAACGAGTTAGCAATCGAATAAAGATTTTTCGTTTTGTTGAAAAGAATAGCGCGCCGCTTGGGGGGTTACTCGATAATACTCAGCGCGAAAACGGATTCCGTATCAATTTGAAGACATTGTTCACTATGCTGTTTTTTTCTCTGAACATGTGCTTTTTTTAAATGTTGTAGTTTTGTAAACGGCCGATCTTTTCCGTAAAAAAAAAAAAATAATTAAAAAATCTCACCGTGACAACTTAGGTGGAATGGAGCTGTCATTTAGTGGCGATCCCTAGCATCAGGTGAAATGACAGCTCACCGTTGAGATTTTTATAGAAAAGACCGGCCCGAAGACTCGTCTATTTAAAAGAAATACATTATTGATGGGGCAAAGTTTGAAATTTTCGTCATCAAAAGATGACAATCTGTAACATTTTCTTGCAGCCACAGCACATTATCCTTAAGAAAATTCAGGATATTCCGAATTTACCAGTTAAACAAATTGGTCAATTCGTAAGTGTTTACACTTACATGACTAACTAACTATAAAATAAATACAAAAACAAAAGGACACTTAAGCGTCGAAGTACTAGTCTGCATCGCTGTCATTCGTAAGTTAAATAAGGTTAAGTTTTAGAAACAATAAAAGTAATGCTATTCTGTAAAAACCTCACCGTGAAAACTTAGGTGAAGTGAGCTGTCAATAGTGTCAATCCCTAGCATCAGCGGTGCTATTCTGTAAAAATTTCACCGTGAAAACGTAGGTGAAGTGACCGTGGAGTGAGCTGTCAATAGTGTCAATTCCTAGCAAAAACAAACTCACTTCACCTAAGTTTTCACGGTGAGATTTTTACAGAATCGACCGGCAGGTGGAAGGACAGCTCGCTCTAAGCTCACTTCACATAAGTTATCACGGTGATCTTTTTACAGAATAGCACCGAAGTATAAGATCGACTACAGTAAACAAAATCAGAAAAATATATGATATTCTTCAGGATATATGCTAGCTATTTAGTGTGTTGAAAAAATAATACAACTAATTTTATACGATAGAAAAAAATCATGAAGATAGTTCTAAAAACTTTCTTTTTACAATAAAAACCATACTAATATACATACAATGATTATGATCTTTTTTTCAGATTATTCTACAAGCAACATACTAAAGCACTAGTGCTTTAGTATGTTGCTTGTAGAATAATCTCCATAAAAATAATAAAACAATAATATCAAATAATAATCCATTGTTTGGACTAAAAAATTACAACACTAGTGTTGCAATTTTTTAGTCCAAACAATGGATTATTTGTAAATAGATAATTGCTTCATATTTTGCAATAAATTACCTGTGTTGTTTCATCGCGCTTCTCTTTCTTTTCTATGTAGTCCGACAAAGACAGCGCTTCAGATCATGTAGTCGCCTTATTGTAACAAACAGACAAACTTATCTAAGTATGTTTTTATAAAAAGTGTGATTAAAGTTTACTGAGAATAAATAGGTAGTAATTACATTTCCCCGAAATTATAAGGATGACGTTAAAATAACGCCCACGCTGTTATTAATTGTAAAACGTCAATTAAGCCCAGTAAAGTATCGGTGAATGCTTTTATATTTAAATTAATTACTTCCTTCCTTATCACCCTCTTTATTTACATAAAATAATGACGGAGAGGTAATTACGCAGATGTATTGTACAAAAAGTTACTTTATACCCCCGTATCACATTTCCTGAAATAATCAGCGTAGCGTATTTCCATTCTATACAAGGCCAGAACGCAAGGGTGTGAAACCAATCGCGTGTGGATTGGAAATCACTTTTTTACTAAGGTCTTCCAATTTATACAAGAGTAGTACGCAAATACTCGCGTATACTTCATAGTGACCTAACTATCTTATTCCATAATATACAGTGCCAGTACGCGTACAGACTAATCGTGTAAGTATATATACGCGACCAGTTCCATGCTCGCTATTTTGATTTGTTGACCTCCGTAAATATTATATACTCCGTATATACCTACTTCGTATGTACTCCGTATATAACCTTCGTAAAAGATTAGTTCATATCAAACACAGTCTAATTTCTTGGTATTTTTTGCGGTATAAATAAACAGGATATTATTAATTGCATATCAAATAAATTTAATAATCACCTATCAATATATTTCTTTAATATATGTATGTACTTTTTTACATAAAAAATACGACAGCCATATCATAAATACTGACTGCACAGCAAATTAACCCCGACCGTAAGCGAGGGGCCACCCAGGGTATCAAGGACCTAGGTGACACAAAGGAGCGAGCGCAGGATAGCGCGAGTGACGACATGGCTGACAGAAAACGAGAGACAATTAAATTGCGAGCCAAGCGAGCGCGAGCGCGGACCGAGGAGCCAGAACAAAATATTATTTTATTAAACTACATATATTTCAACTCTTGTCAGGCGTAAGTGATGTAGTATATAGTTTGGAACCAGGATGCGCGCGTACACGTTACAAACTATACACAAGCAGTACGCAAAATTCGTGTATACATTGTAGTCGCAGATTTAAAAATAGCAATACAAAGTATACGCGAGCAGTTTCCTATGGCTGCGTTCTGGCCTTGAATAGAATGGAAAGACGCACCAGCGTATGGCATCCCGTTTGTTATACAAAGTACTTAGGTAACAACGAGTTTATGAAAGATACGAGAGAAATAATACTTTGAGCACAAAAGAAGACTTGTACAAAGTACAATATTTTATGACGTAGACGATGTGACGTCACGTTTGATGTGCGGCCGACTTACAGTATGGTGATCATATTTCGGCGAGCGCTAGTTTCAAAGCGAGCTGCCTGTTGGGACAGATAACGTAGTAAATGTCAATCTCTGTAGGTCTGCTCCATTTTGAGGGGATCAAAGTTCCGGGTACGGATTATAAGGGTCTAAGATAAGCTTATTTTCTGAAGGCTAATTTTCTACCCACCTACTTCCTTTGTTAAAACGTTTGATGAGTCCAGTTTTTATGAATGTATTTGGGTCGGAGAATGAAATTTTAGAAATGAGACAATTTCTTTGTTTTCATTAGGTATATTTTCTTTCACTGGACTGCTAAATACTTGTGATTACAAAGCATATTTTTATCTGAAGGCTTAATTCAGAGAGGACCTACGTAAAAAGCAAACACAGAAAATAATTAGTTGAAGCACATAGTAATTGCCCTTACAGCTAACGACATGTACTTATTCTAGATTTTTGTGTTGCGAAATAGTCGAGGGAAATGGGAAAGGTGGATCTTTTAATGACCGAATGCACACTACTAAAAGAAATAACAATGCGAGTATGGTCAGAATTATCTTGAAAAATGTAGTAGGTATACGCAAAATAATCAGATAAAAAACAAGATATTTTATGAAATGAATGAAAACAGGAAAAAGTAAATTCTTTTCCTGTTCATTTTTTTTTCTCGCGAATATCTCGGTGTGGCAAAATTTCATAGTTTATAAGATGTTTTTATATTTATAGGTAATTGGTGATTAGTGAATTATTTTACGTGGGATCATGTAAAATAATATTATATTATAAAATAATGTGAAAGTTTGTTTTGTGTTTGTTTGTTAGGTACTGTAGAGGCTATATATGTAGCCCAACCTTATTTGGTGCAGGCTGGCTATAATTTAGCGCGGGTTCTATTCGAACATTCAAGCAAGTGTCATATATTTTCATTAGGTATTTTTGTTAAGATGAGTCAGTGCTAGTTTTAATGTGGTAATGCAGTATGAGTATTTCTCTCAATATAAATATTGAAAAATAAAAATGAATTTATTTTTATATAAATTACAAACATAATGGATAATGTTTACACACGAGATAACAGATGAACAAAGAGCCGCACATTATTATTTTGACACATAACACGGCTACGTGTCAGGTTGCATCAATTAACAGAGCAGGCGTCAGGCGCTTTCATCAAATATAAAGAAATCCTATCGCTGTTTAATTACTTTAAGGGACACTTCTAGCCTCTTATAGTACTTACTGAATGAAGCAAAAAAGGGTAAACGGCTTTGGATGATATTGGACACACAGATAGTTTGTAACTGGGATTGACACATACAACGCGGTCACATTAACTCGACGCTTGGCGTTAATGACGTCATTTTGGTTTTTTGGTAATATACCTAAATATACCTAATAAAAAATATAATTAAAACAACAAAAGAAAACTAGCCAAATTATCGACGCGCTTATCGGTAACAATGACAAAGACAAAGGCCTAACACTTGCGACTAAGTAACTGGGCGAGCTAAGGAATGCGGGCCTCGCATTCCAGAGATGCGTCGCGTTAATGTGACTGCGTTGTAGGATACTTTTCTTTTTTTTCTCTGTAGTACGTACCCGTGAGATAATTTCTGACATACACGCGGTTAAAGCCACTGGCAAAATCATCAAAGAAAAAAAAAAGAAAGATTGAAAAATAATACGAAACGAAACTTTCAAAGACTGTTCCACACAACACAGGCAAGTGGCGATTTATATAGGTAGCAACATCATAATAAAGCAGTATGCAGCACATGGCTTGCATTGCCGTTTGCGACGAAAAATACGGCGACATAGTTCCGAAACAATGCGCTGATATGAACGTGGCCCAGTTTGGACAAGGCCTTACTTTGTGCGTCCGGAAAAGATATAAGCAATCTAGTTGTGACGTAAAAAGCACGCGCCGCCGCGGGGAAAACGGCTAGTGAAAATATAAATTAATTAGTTGGTAACAAAATTACCCGTGACGAGGGTCACAAAAAACAATGTCCTCCTACCAAAAACCTTTTAACGAGAACGTTAATGGTAAGGTTCTGTGATATAATTTGTGACACGTTATGAAGGGCGTGTAAAAGCTGTTCACTAATGAAAAAATGTGTGACTTACTTAGATACCTGTAATTTATTTTTTATTTATTTATTACTAAGTATATGGTACATTAAGATCTCAATATTATACAGTTTCACATACACTACCGTTGCCGGTGTAAGAATATTACAATTAACTTACAAAGTCAAAGTGGTAGAGTTCTAGGCTGCAACAGTATAATCATAATACCTAGTTAGTTTGTTATTGAAACGCTATGAAGAAGTTATCTCCATTAATATAATTATAAATTTGTTAAGATGAAAAATTGGCAGTTTTCATACAATGTCAAGTGTTTTAAGCACAATTTCATTATACAGGGTGATTGATGCATCGTTTGCCAAATGGAATTGGCCGAAAGGAGAGGTCATTTGCTATCTCTTAAGGCCCAGTAACTCATTCCTTATTGCACCGGTTTTTTTATTTGAACAAAATTTATAATTAGGTAGGTACTTATTAAATAAAAGTTTATTTTTTATTTCAAGTTCGAGGAAAGTTAGAGCCCTAGAAAGAGATAAGAGACTGCGTAAGAGTGAGATAACACTATCCACCTACTTAAAGAATGTTATTTATGTGAAAACTAGTGTTCTTACCGTAATATCGAATATCAGCCTGATGTGTCTCGATTACACATTTAGCGAATTACTGAAGTTATTACAAGTTTTTTTTGGTAAATGGCACACCGTTGGACAGGGAATAAACTAGAGAACTTTTTAAAAGAATTCGAAGATCCCGATCGCTTTTAGTTTTTTTTTATAGCAATTTAAAGTTGAGTGTTAAGTATATTTTTCCTTTTTTCAAAAACTTTGTGAGTTATTAAAAAGGAACTACTTAGATGTAATTAGCAAGTAATTTTGTATTTCATAGAACCATACAAGGGTAAACATAAGAATTGAAATGAAATTTGAAGGCTATACTCATAACTTTTTTTAAAAATTTAAGCTTAAATGCAGAGTTCTTGTATTTTTCTAAATAAAAATTTAAAAGTCATAATAAAAAAACCGGTGCAATAAGGAATGAGTTACTGGGCCTTAAGAGATAGCAAATGACCTCTCCTTTCGGCCAATTCCATTTGGCAAATGATGCACCAAACACCCTGTATTTATATTACTTATGAATGAAAAATGTCAAAAAAAAAGAACAAGTCAATAGGTATACACTGTACACACACAAAGTAATTATTAATAAAATGTAATGTCAAAATTTATAATTTAAAAATTCATTAACTGAATAGAAACAGTTGTCTAAAAGTCAGGCAAATATTGTTTTTCTGAATTTATTTGTGGGCAACACTGATGCGTGAGGGTAAATTGTTAAAGATTTTGATTGCCATGCAATTAGAATTCCTGCTATACAAATGTAATGTCTGGCTAGGTGCAAGTAATTTATTTGGGCTTCTGCTTTTCACTCTTTTAGAAATGTGTTCATACAATGGGAACATGTGCGAATACCTTTTTATAAACATGCAAATTTCAAAAAGATGTAGGCAAGGAAGTGGAAGAATTTTAGGGCTTTAAATAGTGGCTTACAATGTTCTAAATAAGGTGTAATATTGTCAGTAACCGTTGGTTTGGTTGTACTTAACCTGCGGGGTAATTGCTTATCACGCTATCAGTAGCAATGGCTTTCATTTTAACATTTCGGGACGGGGCCTGCGAGGAATTTGAAAAATAGGCAATTGTAGAAACTATTGCCGTCGCCTTACCTCAAGTCTGCCCCCGTAGTAGGTATGTGATGGGACAGCTGCAGCTCAGACCGAAATTATCACAAACATTTTGATGAGATCGACGTTTTATATTCCCTTTTTTCTCCTCGAAAACTGAGCCGATTCAATTATTTTTTACATCAACATTTAAAGAAAGAGTATGTTTAGGTTCCCATAATTATTTTTATGTTAAAAACTTTTCTAATTTGTCTGGTACTCTAATCACGGCGGTAAAAATAGGGCATTTCTTGTAAATTTTAGAGGGTCATAATTTCTTTACTAATTAGTGGCTAAAAAAAAAAAAATGACAGGGACGCGTTTACAGCAGACCTTGATATTATGAAAAAAAAATTTGCTCTAGAGGCATTATTCAGGAAGAAAAAAGGGGAATACATTATGGAGAATCGCACGCCCTGTTCCCTCAGCTCTTTTACCCCATCGGACGGTATTGAGCCAGTACTCCATACAAGTTTAGACGTGATTAAAAACTTGCCTGCTAAAATTACGTCAATTTACATCAGGCGCTGATTAATTTGACAGGACTAAACTAAAATATATCTTCTGTCCTTTTCTTAATGAAATAGAAAGAAAAAGATGCACTGGACTTAAAAGTTTAGTTTGTGAACTACAGAATCGGCACCATTGTATGTTTAGTTTCAGCAATAAAGACTGAATCATCATTTCAGCCGAAAGACGTCCACTGCTGGACATAGGCCTCCCCCAAAAGCATTTGGCAAACCCTCCCCGGGTTTGCCATAATCACCACGCTTGGCAGGCGGGTTGGCGATCGCAGTATGGTATGGTGGTGGAATGCATAGAGAACGTTGCTGCCCATTCTCCGGTACGCCCCTTAGTCGCCTTTTACGACACCCACGCGAAGTATGGGATTGTGCTATATTATAAAGACTGAATAATAATTTAAAATAAATAAAAGCTTGTAAAAAAGGCTTGTAAAAAAATCAGATAAAAATAAAAAGTGTACAGTGCGATGTAAGAAATTAGCAGGAAAGTGTGACAACTCGTGTCTGGCGCTGGTTTTCAACTGTACCTGAAGTGTGAGGTGACGGATGTAAATCAGTGTTATACTGCAACGTGACGTGTGTATGCATACTATCCTACTAATATCATAAATGTGAAAGTTTGTGAAGATGTTTGGAGGATGTTTCTTACTTTATCACGCGTAAACCGTTGAACAGATTTGGCACATAGATAAACCATTTCCTGGAATAACACAGGATACTTTTTGTCCCGATATTCCCACGGGAACGAAACTTACGCGGGTGAAACCGCGGTTCGCTGCTAGTAAAATATATTTGTGTCAAATAAAAATAGTAACGAATATGTAAATAAACAGTATGATATTGAATAACATTGCAAAACAGAACACAACAAAACCAAAAAAAAAACTTATGCAATGCAACATGAAATGTAACACAATAACTATGCGAATTTGTTTAAATGCGTGCTACATTTGATGATACGTTTTATCAATCTGTAGGTACCGGGCATATGATTGACAAGAACCTCCTCTTTTTTTGAAGTCGGTTAAAAACGAGGCTCAACAAAGCCGAACTTTTAGTTTCAACTGTTTTGCTCTGCTTACCAAAGGAGATTGGCAGAAACCCATGTATTTTCAGTATCACATACAGGCTTACCGTTTCAGAGAATGAATATATGGATTTGTATGCTATAATAGAGTCTATCAAAATATGTAATGGTAAGACATACATTAGACTTGGGGATATAAAATTGATATAAACATAACCTCAGGCTTCAGGTTATCATCCTCGGCAGACAAGACAATGCCGGCGAAGCCGAAGGCCAATTACAGTATATACACCGAAGATCAACTGCCGACAATGTTATAGCATGAACAACATTCACAGATCATACATTTACAAAAATATCATAACGATTCTATTTCATAATGTGGCAAGCAAAGCCGATGTCACAGAGTACTTTTTGATAGACTGGCCGATGTCGACCATTCTGCCAATGTCAAAAATGAAGTAGAAAAATATCATGACAATGACACTATTAGATAAATATTTTTTTGTATTTGACATAAATGACAAACACTGGCGCGTAATACATATAATAATATAATAGGATCTTTTTAATGCGTTTTGTTTTGCATTAGTGCGATTTATTTTCGTAACGGGGCTGCACCCTAAAATCATGGTTTTTTTAATTACTCCCAACAACTATTAAAACATTTCAGCTAGGAAAATAATTACGAATATAAGACCTATAATTTGCATCTGACTAGATTTTGAAACGTTTGGCTTTGGATGAGGTACCCAACTCACCAATCTCCTTTTCAGGAATTATTCCGTTCTGAGGAAACCTGCTCCTTTAATTAAGACTTTGACAGTCGTTAAATGTCCTCAGAAGCCCGAAAATCTGACAACCAGTTACCAAGGTGTATCGTTTTTGCCAGGAACTGGGTTGTGAAGGTCAAATAGGCAGTCGCTCCATGTAAAATACTGTACTGTTAGATTGGAAGCCGACTTCAACATAAAGGGTGTCTCAGTAAGAGTGCACTTTTTCATTTTAAAATAAAAGCATGTATTTTATGAGAGAGTTATGATATTTTTATTGGATTGTAAAGAAGACATGTTCCGATTAAGTATAGAATAAAATATCCGGCAAATGGCCCCCACGGCTCTGATGACAGCCCATTACTCTTTTCTAAAATTTTCCATGACTTTTACACAGAGATGTGGCTGTATCTCACCGATGACGCGTTTGATCTCTGATTTGAGCTCAGGAATTGTTTCTGGTTTATTCGCATAAACCCGACATGTCACAAAACCCCAAAGAAAAAAATCGCATTGCGTTAAATCGCACGATCTTGGTGGCCAGTTGACATCAGAATTTCGTGAGATAATGTGTTCTGGAAATCGTTGCTGCAATAAGTCGACTGTTCATGTGCGGTGTGGCAGGTGGCGCTGTCCTGCTGAAACCACATATTGTCCAGTCCACAAGAACTCGGTTATCATATTCCTGTAACGATTGCCGTTCACAGTCACTGCAATTTCGGCCTCATCTTCAAAAAGTAAGGCCCAATCACGGCGCCTGACCAAAATCCGCACCAGACAGTTGCTCGTTGTGGGTGCATTTGTTTCTCATAGATTGCATGAGGATTTTCTGAGCCCCAAATTCAACAATTTTCTGTATTTACGTAGCCATTCAGATGGAAATGCGCTTCATCGGAGAAGATGACTTTTTTCGAAAAATTGGCATCGACTTTACTTTGCTCCATTGTAATGAGTTTTCACAATTATAACGCGTTGTTCTTTCAAAAAGCGCTCCATGTTTAATAATCGGAATAAACATAGGTGACAGCTGTCAAATTTCAGAGGTGCCACTTGCACGAAAAAAAAAATATTCTAAATTTAAAAAGTGCACTCTTACTGAGACACCCTTTAGTTGGGAAAAGGCTAGGCAAATTGATTTCTCCTTTAATAAAAAAAAAACCGGTCAAGTGTGAGTCAGACTCGCGCACTGAGGGTTCCGTATTTTGTAGGTATGTAAATAGTTTATAACGGGTTTTTTTAATGTACAGACGCCAGCACATCAAGCTACGCCAATCCACTTTGAACTTTATGTGTTAGCGACAAAGTTGAAAATCTATTAAAGAAATTTGACAGATTGTAGTAACTTGATGTGCTGGCGTCTGTAAGTACCCACAAATTTACGGTTTTCGGAATTTTTATTTACTTGTGCTACATGATCTTGCTTCTTGCCAAATTTCATGATTCTAGGTCAACGGGAAGTACCCTATAAAGATTCCCTTGAGTGTCGAAATATACGTTTTTTGCGACATAAACGGCCGTATCTTTTTTTTACGTTTAGGTGTTTGTTTTTTTTCACAGCTTCAAGTGACTGTAGAGTTGAGTGTTGAGTGTAGAGTAGAATGCGTTCCCGAAATAAAGGGTCTTGACAGACGGACGCCGGACGGACGGACAATAAACTGACCCTATAAAGGTTCCGTTTTTCCTTTTGAGGTACCTGCGGAACCCTAAAAAAGAATAACTTTACATCAAATATAATTTCATTTTGAGCTGAAAAAAAAGTGGTTCACGTTTCTAGCTCTTCCCTGTTCCATCACATCGCTCAGGATTGCGTGTGGACGGAGGTGTAGACGGCTGAAGCCCATGGAGTTATATTGTAAAGTAAAACATACATTTTGCATGAATATGACGCATGTTTTCTCCCAAATTGTTTTTTTTTGTGTTTTTTTTTTTTTTTTAATACGTCATGTTTACCGCAAATAAATGAATTTTCTAACATTACGCCTTGTTTCACCGAAGGGTTGGACAGAGGTGTACCTTATATCATCATCTGCCTACCCAATTAGGTACTGGGTAATACGTATCGTATTACAACCAGTACCTAATTGGGTACCCTTAATAAGACTGCTTGTCAGATTTTCGGGCTTCTGACTACCCGTAACGACTGTCAAAGATCCACGAATGACAGCCGGGACCAACGGCTTAACGTGCTTTCCTAGGCACGGAGGGGTCACGATATGTCAAGATGGTCACCCATCCACAGACCAACCGCGGCAAGCATAGCTTAACCTGATCGGTCGCCAGTTATGTTTAAGTCTCATGTATTACGGGGGCGAGCTTATTGCCGTCAGCCGTCACCGTCACCAATCCTGACTCCGGGCTGCCACTGAGAAATTCCAGATAGAAAAACCCAATTACACTTTGCCCGGCCTGGGAATCGAACCCAGGACCTCATGCTGAGCAGCGCCGCTTGCGACCACTAGACCAATGAAGTTTTGAGTACCAAGTTAAATTGTATCTCATATATTTAAAGCCACTGTTTGTCTCTGCATCACCCAAAGGCTGACTGGTAGAAAATGCCTATGGCATTAAGTCCGCCTCTGTACATTTATGTGCTTGAAGTAGGTATTAAATAAATAATAATTTAAACCACAACTGTCATTCCTTGACAGTTTTTTGAAATGGTTATAACACGGCAAATTGACGTAGAGTGTCAATTGGCTTAACAAAAAACAGTTAACTTCCCTGTCTGTATGTCAAGTAAAAACTTAAATAATAACAAAACACAGAGAACCAACTTCGCACTAATAACACTAATAGGTCTTCAGCTACTTTAAGGAATAGAGCATGAATTTGTTTCCCCCAGTTGGCTCGGTTTTAATACTTAAGGTCTTGTGTAACAAAAACTAGCCAAGTGCGTGTCGGTGAAGACACTTTCTGGTTTTAATCTAGGTATGGCTCCGTTAGCTGTCATGAAATTGTTTTAATAAGTTTATGGTTCATACGAAACATGCTAAAAGTTACAGTGTAGACGAAAATAATTACTTCGTTATAGAAAGAAAATGAAAGAACGAAAGAAAAATGCGTTAATTGGCATTACAGCAAAACAATACGCTTTAAAACTATAAAAAACAGAAAACAAAGATTATAATGCCAAAAGTGCACAGGGTCCTACTGGCTGCACGTGGTAACAAAACCAGTATAGACTGGCTTCGTGTTCTATTTGAACTCCTTACCATGTGTCCATGGAGTTTCTTGTCCGTTGTTCTCCATAGGTACCTACGCTTTGAATGGGCAACTAGTTTCATATTTTCTGACTGACAATTCAGAAACCTGTAAATGGTTTAATTGAAATAAATGGTTTGAGTTTGAGTTTACTAGGTACGCAAGGCCAGCTCTGAGTCAAAGTACTGCCTCTGACCTGCGTTCGATTGTACCCAAAGAACTGGCCGATAGGATATAAACATAAAATAAAATCAATTCCTAGTTAAAAAAACGTAAACCGGCGTGAGGCAAATTTTCTTTCATCGTTGGAAACTACGTAGACGTGGGTTTCATTATTTTACAAAAGAACTCTTAAAAAAGCCTGCCCTTTTTCATTAGCAGACCTTATTATTTTAAGTAATTTTTAATAGACATAAAATATCAACATTTTCTAAATGGCTACATAAAGGAGCTGTTAGTAGGAAAGTTTTAATGGAAAAGTTTCAGTTCAAAACAACACGGTTGGAGTGCACTGTTAAATTGTTAAAGTAAGTTTTTTTTGCGGTGGTTAAAGTGCTGGTTTTTCTTTAAAGAATTCGAGTAAACAAGCCGATGCCATCGATGATGGGAATTCGTACGTAACGTTTGTATTAGAATGTCAGTTTGTCTTTCCGAAACTGATCTGTCATTCTGGAAAAATTGATGCATCGCTGTTGGAGTGTTTTTCGTGCAGATCATATAGTGTTTATGTGAATGTTGTTATATAAAGTCACGTAAGCATAATTCATTTTAAAAAGTGACTAGTTATTCATCATCATCATCATCATTTCAGCCGAAAGACGTCTACTGCTGGACATAGGCCTCCCCCAAGATTTGCCATAATCGCCACGCTTGGCAGGCGGGTTGGCGATCGCAGTATAGTATGGTGGTGGAATGCATAGAGGACGCTGCTGCCCATTCTCCGGTACGACCCTTAGTCGCCTTTTACGACACCCACGGGAAGTATGGGGTGGTGCTATTCTTTAAGTACACAAAATTTTCGTTTTTTTATTTTGTTATTTGTATTTTGTGTTTCCCGAACTATGTCCAAATAAAATTTATTATTTCTTTCTTTGATACAAATTGAAGTCTTGTAAAAAATAATTACAGACGAACCTGATTTTTTTACTGAACCTGCGTTTGAACAAAATCGGCTACTAATCAAGGGTTTATTAATATTATAAACAAGCAAAATATTGTAAGGAATATCCTGTCTTATCTCAACACAAAAGAACGCGGCTTGTCTACACTATCCAGCCAAGTGAAGCAGAATGTTTTTACTTCCCCCTTCCCCGGTTAAACTTTTTCTAACGAAAGCCAAATGCAAATGGCTGTCAATAAGTGTGGCTTTAAGCTTTGGTTTCACTACAGTGCTAAAAACATACATTTTATTTTGGTGCCGGACCGTAGAAAGTAAAATAAATTTGCCTTGGAATGTTTATACAAAACGAATTTAGGTATAAATAGTTTGTCTCTGTAGTAGAAAGTTCGCCACTATTAAAGAAAGAAAGAAAATACATTTATTTAGCACAGACTAAAAGACACACAATACACCAGATAGATAATAGTCGTACATCAGATAAAACAAAAAATAAAAAGATAAAAATCAAAAGTGCAAACTCCGATGTAAGAATTAGCAGGAAAGTGTGCCTCACGGCTGCGCCAAAAAGGCCCAGTTCAGCAAAAATGCCAGACAACTAGTGCCTGACATAGTCACTTACTTAGGTAAATAGACACATGCAAAGCTTCCTCAAATAAAACACATGGGTAATAAACTTCACCCTGACTGCTAAGTCCTGACGGACTGACGTTACGTAACGCTTGTAGGGCGGTAGGGAAGTGTGGAGGCACCTTTAAATAAATCCGACCACAAGATAATAAAATGTAAATTACTGCGCCGTAACCTTTTTTACCGAAAAATCCTTGTTACGTCGTGAACTTAACATAGATCGTTAGGAGTTTTCAATCTGCTATTTAAATGCTCTCGCTTCTTTTATTACGAGGAACAAAAATTTACTCTTCGCGCCACCCCGACGTCCCTTCGCTTCTTAATTGTCTCATAAAACAAAGGGAATGAACCGTTTTGCGTCCCCAGTACTCCCATTTTGCAAGAGAGTTTCGTAACCAGTTCAGTCTCCGAATAATGTTGCAAGATTTTTTTTTATTTGAATAGAGCTCGGAATATCGTATAGTTTTACTATCGCAGTTGCTAAGAAAAGTACAAGTTGCTTCAATTTTTTTTGGCTTTTTTTTTTGCTTTGTCACATTCGAATAGCTGACTGAAACTACAGTTTTATTTGTATTCTTGTTATAATATGCAGACACTTGTGTGTGCTTTATTATAACTTGAGTTTTGTCCTAGTTTTTTTATTTTATTATTAATCTAAGTATGGGTGCAAAGCAATTTTGCGAAACGGGAGTGTGAACTGTGTCCACAGAAGAGGTTCTGATGTCGAGGCTCTTTTAGTAGATTCCCTTTCATTCCATCAGCTTAATCCCAGACATAAATTATCTCACCCTGGATTTGAACAGCTTCCTTTTTACTCTCGAAAATATGAAATTTCGTTGGATTTCGAGGTTACAAACTACTTAAGGATTCTTCTTAGTATTTTTTTTTAAATCTCCAATATTCCGAGTCCCATTCGCAGTCGCACTAAGCCGTCGTAAACATTCTCCTGGAATAGAATCCGCTTCAAGTAAGACTTTTATACCATTTCAACTCAGTTATTCAGTTGACTTTTAACATTCCTTGTGCCTTTTTTGTTTTGATAAATGCTGGCGGCATCTTATTTATAAAGAATGTTTATTAAAAAAACTGCAGTAACTGTTAAAACTTCAGTATTTTATTGAAATAACTTGTTGACGAAAGAGAAAACATTATTTATCTTTTGTTGCGTAACCCCCTCTAAGGGGAAAATCAATTTACCCATATACATACAATGTTAGGTAACCAGTCCCAGAAATAATTAGTACCGTAGCTAGTGAAGGTAATAAACTAGTAATACCTTCTATGTAGGTATGCTCTCAGTAAGTTAGTACGTTGAGCTCCGGAGCTCTCTACACAAGTAGCCATCAAGCTGGTGTTACTCAAGTGTGTCTGTATATTATAGTTACAGCTAAGTGCCACGTTGTATCATTACCACTGAATGGGAAATTCTCCCTGAATTTCGGGAGTATTAAGTCTTTGGGGCTTATGTACCTTCTGATTGTATAATTGGGCTAGCTTCATTTGAAATTCACTTTTAGTCCTGTAAGTACAGATTCAATCATTTACTTAATTTGGTAAGAACTAAGGATTTTGGTAAAATGGGATATAAACTGCACAATGCGAATTTTTTTTAAGAGAAAGTCTTTTGTATGGACCACAACCAGGTTATAAAAAAGGCATGATATGGTTGTGGCTCGCTTGAAAATGAAACAAGCACAAAGATTCAGATCCGAATCCAGTTACTTCAGCTACTAGGCCGACAGAACCGTCACACAATTTTGTTCTTGCAAAGAAGAATAAGCCAACTCTTCTGCACTTATGCTATGATTACTGTAAAGGTTGTCTGCAAAAATGGACCTTATGTAGTGCAGGCTGGCAATAAAATAAGTTACTCTGGTTAGTTTCGAACAGTCAAGCGAATTTAGAATGAGCTTTCAAATTTTTTGTATTAGGTTTTTGTTTGGGAAAAAGGTTACATGCTCTGTGGTTTGGGAGAAACAGTGATAATTACCCTATATTACATTGCAGTCTGTGGTGATAATATAGCCGCGGTGATGTAAGGACTAGGAGGCTAGGTGGAGCGACGATTTTCGCAGGGTGGCTGGTAGCAGCTGGATTAGAGTTGCGAAGAATCGAGCTAAATGGCGTGCAATTGGAGAGGCGTATGTCCAGCAGTGGACTGCTGTAGGCTGATCCTGATGATATAAAGACGTTCGCTTGAAATAATCGCAGAAAATATAAAAGTATGATTTTATAACGCAACACACATTTCTGGACAAATACAAATGTAGAAATACTAAACGAAAGAGTCAAAACATCGAGAAGTGTGAATAAACAGTTTATTATTGTTACTAGTATTGAATTTTCCGGATTTAAACTCTTATTAGGGTGCTCGAAATAGCTCGACTGGTAACTTAACCTGGCTTTCGTAGCTTGGTGTGGGTGCGTCGCCTGTCGGATAGATTGACATTATCCTGGCTCGAGCCGTGGCATTCTGCTCGAAATGTCGCACTGTAAACATGCAAACTAGTATTCAGTACACCGTACTTTGTTACTTTCACAAAACTGGCTTTACCGTTCCTCGGTATATTATTTCATTATGACCTACGTATAACTTTTTTTTATTAGCGATTTTGGGCTTGTTCAAGGTGGCGGGAGAAAATAGTTCCTGGAAAGATTTGAGGGAGGCCTTTGTCCAGCAGTGGGACAGTGTAGGATAACAAAAAAAATAGCTATATGAATTTGAATTTCGGATTTTAATGTGTGCTACTTAAGGGCGAGGAGAGTCCTTGAGCGAATTGAGGAAGTGGTTGATTTTTATCAATATGGAGTACCGTATTGATAAAACTCAACCTTATGTGTGTGTCACATATCGAATAATAAAAATAAAAAAAGCTCAAATTTAATTCTTAAAACCAAACAATAAGAGCATAACTACACTAATAATAATATTTAACTTTCTGACTTCTTTGTGATAGTATACCTACAGGCAATGTGAAAAAATGATTCCCCTTAAATAGCAGAAATAGATTTTAGGTTTACGTCCTTCAAAGTCTTTCTTGAAATAGATAAACCGTAATTAAATATTCATGTTGCCATTAGTCCTTTACACGAGAACCGAGAATCCTTTGAATCGGATATATTATCAGATCAGATCCGATTCAAAGGATTCTCGTAAAAGATTTACCAGATATCTAGTTAATTAAGTTCATAAAATTAGTATGACAAGTCACTTAATTAAACTACACGAAGAGATGTAACTCAATATAGATGAAGTCTAGGTAAGAATAAAGGTCAAACGATATCTTAATTTTGATCCTAACTTAAAAGGGCTTTTATAAAACTTTCACATCTGTTAAAAAGTAGGTGCTGGTTTTGCTAAGTCATCTTTGAATTTAAACGATGCTTTACTTTATCACTTAAACACACAGAATCTTTTTACTTGACCTGATAAAAAAGGTACATTTGAAATGAAAATACCACATTTTCCTTTTTCACTAAAAAGGTGCTATATTTGTTTTTTACTTTGAGACATTTTCTTTGGCACTTGTCCTTTTGGTCTGACCGTCTTTAAGTGTGGTGGAGAGCTTAATGTAATTTTGTTTTAATAAAAGATTCCGGAGCGCCACACCTCAAGTCTTCCTGTTTCACAAATCTGTTACACGTGGTTACTTGTTCTTTTTACGTAGATAGGTACCAAATCCTCCATAAAAAATAAAAGATCATTATTTTTACGAATCGAAAATCAGAAATTCGAATTTGCAATTCCGCGAAAAAAATGTTCTAAAGCTTTTTTAAGGAAGCGCTCATTTGAATATTCTTGATTCAAAAGTTAGGCAGACGTGTAAACGAATCACCGAGTCACCGGTTGCGTTTAAAAATGGCGCCGAATATTTTTGTCGCTCGATTGAAAATTCGTTTCAATCTAACGAACGCCACCACAGTCAACAAGAAATTAAATTTGACGTGGAAATTTGAACGTTTATTTTTATTTAAATGGAAGCATTTGGTGTTATTACTTCCTTATTGACTTGTGGGATTAATCGAGTTTGTAATATTTTCATTTACTATCGAACCCACTCCTAGAAAATATTCGCATTAAAAACAAAGTTTGGGCACCAATAATGCTGGTACAAAAACAGAGATAGACTGAGTTTTTTTTTACAGAAAAACTATCAGTTTATTATTTATTTATTTAGAATACTTTAAGCACACAAATGTACAGAGGCAGACTTAATGCATAGGCATTTTTTACCAGTCGACCTTTGGGTGATGCAGAGACAAACAGTAGTAGTTATAGGTAGATACTGTTACAATATTTCCAAAATAAATGATCATTTACGGACCTATCTTCAATACTGAGGTATTCATATGTACCTATCGATAAATTTATTTCTGGTATAAAGATGTGTAGGCGTATTATAAGCGTGTAGTTAAAACTTGCCAGGCCTACATACCTACACTAAACTAGGTACTTTAAATGCTGCAGACATACATCCTGTATCTGCAACTAAACAAATATGTTTTCAGAACGTCTGCTTTGTTCAGAGTCGTCTGCGGCGACACTAATTTGTGTTTTAAACTCCTATTTTGAATGGTTTAAACGTTGTTTTTGAAATGTTATAGTTGGTGCATGTGTGCAAGTTAACTTAAACCAAAACGAGGTGAAAATGCCAGCATAAAATTTGCAAAATAATTAAAGATACTGTACCTTCCTACATATATCTTATTCATAAATGTGTATACCAATTATCGGAAATATTTTATTTACACACACTTAACTCATGCCTTATTCCCATGGGGGAAATATTTTTAATCAAAAAAAAAAAAAATTTATCGTCAACATATACAGGATGTTCCGTAATTAATGGATAACCTAGATTAAGGGGTCATAGTACTCATCATTATTCAGAACAACTATTACTATGGGACCAAACCTGAAATCGCGAAAAGGAATCAGTGGTTTCCTACATTTTGAAGAGTTATGCGAACAAAAATATAGGGAACAGCTGATTTTTTTCGCGATTTCATGTTTGGTCCCGTAGTAAAAGTTGTTCATAATGATAAGTACTATTATCTAATACCTAATTACGGGACACCGTGTATACTGGTAGCAGTTCAAAAATAATCTTATTATTTAATTAGTAACTACATAAAGTGACAAGAAACATGTACCTTTGGTTATAACTAAGTATATAACACAAGTACCTATACAAGAGAACAGCTCAGTTACACGTGCGACCAATACGTGTGCAGAAAGCGATACACTGCCATTTGACAAGTGTTCATAGGTAGGGGGGAGTGGTGGGGTTAGGGTCACTGGGTTACCACGATAAACATCATTTACGATGTTGAAATTGCCTCAGATATCTGCTTTCTCGGCGAAATGCTATAAGGTCAATATCGTACCCAAGATATTCGCCTCGAGCGGTTTTATGGCAATGAACCCCGATATTGCATCCAGGGAATATTAGTGCCTACTAGCCTTGATCCGGCAACTGCCATCTTTTACCATCTTTTTCCAATATCCGTTAATATTGGGTGGCTGGTAACAACTTTTAGTTTGTTGAAATCACTTTCCTCGATGTTTTCTTGCAGCATTACGAACTTGCCCGACTATTTTGGGCGGGCAAGTGGGCAATATTTAGAATATTACATACATTAGTCTGTGACATCGTTTCGTGTAATGGCTGGGACGTTTACGTATATTTTGATAATAGTTATTAAATTTCTCTGCGATTTGGGCAGGAGGAAAGTGGAACAGCCCAACTGTTCCACTTTCCCATGTTATTGTGTTTACCATATTATTAGGCTGGTTCAGTGCGTTGATACGTATAGAGTTACTTACATGCGCACACTAAATGTGGTTGCCGACAAAATAGATCTTTTCTCATCTTCACTGAGCGAGTTCGCAAGGGTAACGTTACACATGTTATGTTTTTAAGAGCTGATTTTTCAGTAGTCAGATAACTTTTATTTGAAGAATACATATGACAGTTTGACATTCCTATAAATAAAAAAAAATTACGTGAGTTACCCGGGTTTATTTTGGAGGGGCCCGTGGCTAAATAATAACAGCCGCACAGGTCGATAGATCAGGTTAAGTTACGCTTGCCGCGGTTGGTCTGTGGATGGGTGACCATCTTTACATACCGAGACCCCTCCGTGCCCGGAAAGCAAGTTAAGCCGTTGGTCCCGGCTGTCATTCGTGGTTCTTTGACAGTGATTACGGGTTCAGAAGCCCGAAAGTCTAACAACCAGTATTACCCAGTAATTGGGTTGTGGGAGTCACATAGGCAGTCAGTCCATGTAATACTGGTACTTAGCTGTATCCGAAGCCGACCCTAACATAATTGGGAAAGGCTAGGCAGATGATGACCCAGGTTTATTTTGTAAAAAGAGGTAGTAATAAAATAAAACGTATCGTACTTTTTGACCGATGAAATATTTCAACAATCTGTCGTTGTCATCAATTGTCATAGTGATTTAGGTTACCAGTGATTCTTATAATATTATTGAAAACAAATTATTTTTTTATTAATATAATGTCTTTATTTAAACGTAACATTTTGAATTTTAAAACCAGTTTGCCAAATGTAAGTATTAACTGTAATGCAACTGCTGTATACTCAGTATACCATTAGTGTTTAAGTACATGATAAGAGAAGTACCATGACTAGTGGTTGCATCCATGGCAGCCAAGCATGAGATCCTAAGCTCGTAAAGCAATCCAGACAAAGGGTAACAGGACGAGAGGTGAACGATTGTATAATAGTTAACTTAAAGGGACTACATGACCTACAGCGCGGTCACTGTCGGACTGCATAGAAAAGAAATAGAAGCGCGATGTCACAACACTGGTAATTTATTGCAAAATATGATGTACGTTTGCCCCGCACGGCCCCCCAGAATTTGCGATTTGGGTGTGCACCAAAGCAATGTACTCGCCTCTAGGAGTATATGTACCGGTTTCTTTTTCAATGTACCTCTGTACTTTTGAAGAAATATGCAAAAAAAGGGGGCCGTGCCAGCCAAACGTTTTCAGCACGGCCCCCGTGTAACTTGAAAAATATATAGCGTATTAAAAAGTTTCATAAACTCAAGGAATGTACTTTAATAGCACGTTCTATGTACCGTAACAGATATTGTGAATTCGTAATAACAAATAATATATAGATGTGGATAGGGGGCCGTGCTGAAAAAAAAGAAATAAGAAAATATCTAAAAAAAGACAAAACAACCTTAGCCAAAAACTATTAAAAAGTAATTCATGTTTGGCAAGTAACATATGTACCGCATTGGTTTCTCATACAACTTGCTAAATTAAAAAAATAAACGAATTTTAGTTTATTCAGCACGGCCCTCTATAGTTGCCTATATCTTTTTAAATATGACATGTTTGTTTACAAAATTCGACTTCCTGAATTATGTATAGGAGTACATTCGTTCCAAATAAATTGCGATTATGGTGTATTAGTACTCTAAAAGATAAATTGGATCAAAAATATCCTAACATACAACTGATGGGGTGACCATGGTTCCATAAATTAGGTACATATATTCTATACCTATATTAATGAAATTATGTGACTTGCTGCTAAAATCTAAAATAACAAAACACAGAGTTGACGTTTTCTTGCAAAGACATATTAATTACTTAAAAGGAGAGCTAAATATTGCAGCGAGTCAATTTCATGTAGAACCTAACACAGTAAAAAGAACAAATCGCAGGTCGAAAAAACGCACAAGTAAAAACAACAAAAACCAAAACGACAATTTGTTCAACATTCAATATTTAGCGATAAACCAACATTTGTAGAAAATTGGAGAGGTCAAGCAGACGAGGCCGTTGATGTAAAACCACATAACGATATAAAATTTATAAAAAATGGTAACATGGTCCAAAATTCATCTGTGGTTAACACATGCGGTTTTGATGCAATAATGTTTTTGATTGCAATTGGCTTAAAGTCGTTTTCTAATTTCAAAATGGAAATTGAGCCAAAAGACAATAAACTTCGGGACTATCTAAATCTCATGTTAAACGAAAAAGTTGACAAAGTCACGGTATATGAAATGAGAAATTACATTTGTCACGAATATTTTGACCGGCCATCGCATGTAAAGAAAATAACAGATTGTGAATGCAATGTTGCTAATTTGTTTGAACAAATGTTTGCCAACTTACTTTACAGTGCTCACCCAAGCAACACATTAGCGGAAATTACATCCATAAACAAGCTATATTACAGTCAAAGGCTCATGTAGCTGTACTAACGGATAAGTTGATTCTTGAGACTGTATGAGGGGTGATCTCTACTCTGTTAAGCAGCACAACTGATAATGGCTGTATAATGGAGAAAAAAACCACAAAATGCATTTTAGTAGAATTTGAAAGAACTATTGTCCAGCCTTTGGCTACGTATAATGCTACCAGCTGGTTAAGAAGACCAACGCTTGTAAACGGCTGCTTAACGCGGTAAAGTTACACCTTTTCTCAGTTGTGAGCTGTATTAGAGAATCAAATTTTGCCATTGGCTTTTTTATGGCGTACATCAATTCTATTATGATGCTAACTTAACGAGCTTAGTAGTAGCTGGGTAAAAGCATTTACTGACTGCATGAGCTGTAAATTAGTGTAGCTTTACTCTACTTTAATTCCAAAGCTTATAGTGTAAATATTAGCTATTTTACAGCCTCTAGAATGATTGAAGAGTAAACATAGGTTAGTAGTGCTATGATAACGTCAATTTTGACATAACCTCGCAACGCTAATTAATTTTCGTGCGAGAATAAAATACAATTTAAAATGAATACGGTTAAACCATGGAAAAATTGGAAAAGAACTGGTGCAGTTAAAAATAAAGTTTCAAAAGTATACAATAAGCAAAGGAGTAAAGGTAGTGAAAATCTCCTTCATTTATCTAGCTACAGTCACGTGCCGGTGTCGATTAAAAATGAGGGTTCCGGACACATACATTTTGTTACCAATGATCATAGTTCCGTACAATTAATGGATTTGATCAGCCAGACATATGAAGATGACGGAGAAAATATTTATATGAAATACATTTTATTTAAAGAAAATATAAAAGAATGGGCAATAAAGAGACATATTGCTCAAAATGTAAAGATAAATATTTTATGACAAATAACCGTGAAATATTTTGTAGCCATTGATTGTACTTCAAGTACAATCAATGGCTACAAAATAATCTACTTCACAGAAGTTTTAAAACTTCTTAAATGAAATCAGAAGGTGTCATCAATTTTCGATATATCTAAATAAAGCGAAACTACCCAGCGTGGACCGTATTAGAACGACAATATACCCACGAGATGTGAATTTCATATTATGCAGAAAAACGAGTTATATTTCATACCACTTTTACATACACTGTAAATAATGAATATTATACTAATATGAGATTATATATTAATACTGCTGGGTAAGGAATTGTCAATAAAAATAAAAGTAATTATATAAATTTACTGCGCTTTATTTTATTAATCACAGATTCAAGATTTGTCTTTGGTAATTCTATGTGCTAAACCTTTAGTTGGTTATTCAAGCAGTACATATTTCTTCTTCGTCAAAATATTCTATTTCTTAATTGTTTTCTTTTGTCTGTCTCAAAATATGTACTTAGCATTAAATAAATTTCTTCAACAATTTAGTTTTCAATTCCATCCATTTCTTTTTCAGTTTCCGTTACTTTACTGGTTTTCTTTTCTTTTCTCTTACTTTGCTGTTGAAGTGTCTAAAAGTAAAAGCATCAAATTAGGTAAAGTGATGTAAATTAATGGGAAAAAGAAGCGGAGGTGAATATTTAGCTAGGTTGGCTGATGTTTTTGATTTTCAATATCGGAATACCTTTTTACTTTATATTCTGCATTTCAAAGCAACATGACAATTTATTGGCTCGCTAGTTGGGATAACAGGCGAGAATAAATAGGATCACAAAATCAAGTGAATTACCTAATGCTCGAAATGGTTTTCTATCAAGATTAGAGATCCCTAAGACGCTGTTGTATATTCTTACTTTACTCCTTCAACCAGTCGTTAGAGTAACTGAAAGCCATTGTACAGCTAGCGTACAGTTCTCAGCTGATTAATAGAATTAGTTATGGCCATTGAACAGAAAAGAGAGGGTCAAGGGAATTTAGTTAGAATTATTGCTGGATAACGATTTAACGCCATTTTAATGTAAACAAGCTGATTACATATGAAAAAAAAACACTGATATCTGTTAAATGTTCATGATATTTGACAGCTATTTAAGTAAAAACACATTATTTTATTGTTACAAATAGATATGAATGCTCATTAAATGGAAAAAATTAGTAAAAATCCATAAATAATTCGTATACCGTATTTATTTTGTATAACATTTTTAGTAAAACTATATTATTTCCATGGCGCGTGTAATATTTGATAATATCACCTAAATATTTAACAGTAAAGTGGCACCCGCAGTACAATTTACCAATAGAGAAACAAAACAAACGTGAAAAAGACTTACCTTAAATTAGAATTTATTATTTGTCAACAGAAATAGTTAGACCGCCATGACATTTATAGTTGCACTGGACAAATAGTTTTTTGTTGCCATTTCTTTGTAAATTTAACAATAGCCGTTACTAAGCCATAAACCATCTTTTGGATGTCTAAGAGAAGTAAAGGAGCTGGATAGTGGCATATTGACAGCTGTCTAAGCCCTTGTACAGCTTATGTACAGCTCTTAGAATGCTCAACATCTGTTAACAAGCTACTATAATGCTCAGGGCTGGTTAATTTGGGGCCAAATTTAGAATTATGAGAACTGTGTAGCCGGATATACAGCCCTTGTACAGAAAGCACAACAGACTCGAGTTTTCAAAAATTCTGTTGTCCAGTGACTATACAGCTATGTGTGCTGCTTGGGCAGTTTAAAAAAACTTGCACAAAAGAAGAATGCCAATATTGTGTAAAAATGATAAGACCTTTTACACCTTTGAATATTAACGTAATCAACATGTTTGGCATTTTTGCATTAGAAGAGTCACTTGCTATCGAAACTACACACATCAAAAGTGTCTAGGGATCAAGCATTTTTATGCGGATTTCTTGAGATTGAGATGTGGCTTTGTAATAAATTTATGATTTTATAAATTTATATGGATCCTTTTTGGTGCATTTCATAATTTGAATCAGGAACTGTGAATCAAATTCGAGTAAAAGATGAAAATCAGCTGTCAATATTTTCCCTATAAAAACATACAACGCATTGAAGACATTATTAGTGCTACTGTTTCCCTACTACTGATTAAAACCAACGTTATTATGGAGCGGCGACGTCATTTAAGCAGGGAAGAAATGCTCAGAGCCGTGGGAATGATAGAAGCTGGTTCCCGGCAACGTACTGTGGCTTTAGCTCTGAATACAAGTCAGAGTGTTATCAGTCGACTTTGGACACGTTACCGAAGCACTGGTACCGTGGCTGAGCGCCATGGAGGACGGTATCGCTGCACCACACGGAGACAAGACCGATACATTCAAATCTTAACTCGAAGAGCTCCAACAATAACCGCCATGATGTTAGCCGTGAGGCTTCATCACTCTTCAGGGAACTTAATTAGCGACCAAACAGTCAGAAACCGCTTGCATGAAGTGAACCTTCATTCCCGAAGACCGCTACGGGTACCACCTATAGCAATGCACAATCGTAGGATTCGATATCAATGGGCTCTTGAACACAGAAATTGGGCAGAAGAACAATGGCGTTTCGTGTGCTTTTCTGATGAGTCTCGTTTTGGTATGAGACCGGATACAAGACGTATACGACACTGGAGAACCCCTGGACGCCAACAGCGATTAAAATCCTGCCAGGAAGTCCATCCTTATAGTGGTGGAACCATCATGGTATGGGCGGGTATTTGGATCGGCGGAAGAACTGAGTTGATTTGGATCAGAGGCAACCTCAACGCTCAAATTTATGCTGAGACGATTGTATCAGACGTCATCGTTCCTCTACAAGTGCAAATCGGTCCCTTATTTCAGTTAATGCATGATAATGCACGACCGCACACCGCAAGAGTTGTAAGACAGACTCTCGCCGCAGCTAACATCAATGTCCTGCCCTGGCCTGCTCAGTCGCCAGACTTGAACCCGATTGAGCATGCATGGGATATGCTACAGAGAAGAGCTCTGCCGAATATGGAGGGTATCCAGTCGCAAGAAGACCTTTTTTTGTTGTTGCAACGAACATGGGCGGCCATTCCACAGCGTGATTTGGATGAACTCATTTTGAGTATGCCAAACCGATGTTCTTGTGTTGTTAGTGTTCGCGGTAGAAACACGGATTATTAATTGTTTAAGTTACCCAATAAAATTTTAAAGAAAACTGTTATTTCAGTCTTTTTTTCGAACTTTTGTGTTAGTGGTTCAAATGTCAAAAATCCCTTTATTAGGAAAATGGCAAATTTCTTTATTAATGCAAAGGTGACTTGGTTTATCGTTACTGTGACAAACGAAAACACTTTATTTGATGAATCCTTAAAGAAAATTTTAATTAATATCAATCAGGAGAAAAGTTATTGCAAAAATATATGTTGATCCCTAGACACTTTTGATGTGTGTACTTCTTCTCAAATTTGTAAAAATGATTGCGATGGAACTGTCATTTCAAGCTATAGATTACAAAATATTATAACCTTTGATTTAAATGGAACAGACGCAATGGTTTTGTGTTAAAAACCATGAAGTCGTTGGTGCTATTGAATATGTAGGGAATTCAATGGGGAATCTGGGCCATTATAAGTGCCATACGCTTAGCCATGAGCAATGGCTATGTTACGATGATTTGGCCTTGAAAATTAACAACAGTACAGTAGATTCAATATTCGTACACACCCTTACTTACGTTTTAGCGAGTGATCTTTGATGTTTTATAATTATGTAAAAATAATAACAATATTCTAATTATTACTGTTGCTTGAAACACTACTGTGATTACGTAGTGTAGATTATTGTAATGTAGGTAAGGTTCAATGAGTGATTTGTTGGAAATGTACCTGTGATTTTTTAAGCCTTTTAAGCTCTGTAGTGTCACTGACACATAGTTTTTCTGCGATTATTCCATAGGTAAACGTAACTAATACTGTGAAATGTAACGAAACTGTAATTTTATTGTAATGTACCGTACATCAATCCGTGCGATTTATTGGAAATATATCTGTGATTTTTTTAAGCCTTTTGAGCTATTTAGTCTTAGCGACACTTGTTGTTTAGTCCGATTTGCGACCTGCTTACTACTAAAAGTTATCGTTAATACGAATACGATGCGAATACCATGTTTCCACGTGAGAATGGATAAAAAAGCTTCTGCATAAATTGAGTAAATCATTAATAAAATAAACGTTTATTTTATTAAAGACTAGCTGCGCCCCGCGGTTTCACCCGCGTAAATGTTGATCCCGTAGGAATATTGGGATAAAAAGTAGCCTATATGTTAATCCAGGGTGTCAGCTACCTCCATACAAAATTTTATCAAAATTGGTCCACCCGTTTGAGCGTGAAGAAGTAACAAACATATAAACACACACACACACACTCACACACACACTCACAAACTTTCGCCTTTATAATATTAGTGTGATTTACTCAATTTATGCAGAAGCTTTTTTAACCATTCTCACGTGAAATCATGGTCACCCCATCAGTTGTATGTTAGGATATTTTTGATCCAATTTAACTTTTAGAGTACTAATACTCCATAATCGCAATTTATTTGGAACGAATGTACTCCTATACATAATTCAGGAAGTCGAATTTTGTAAACAAACATGTCATATTTAAAAAGATATAGGCAACTATAGAGGGCCGTGCTGAATAAACTAAAATTCGTTTATTTTTTTAATTTAGCAAGTTGTATGAGAAACCAATGCGGTACATATGTTACTTGCCAAACATGAATTACTTTTTAATAGTATTTGGCTAAGGTTGTTTTGTCTTTTTTTTAGATATTTTCTTATTTCTTTTTTTTCAGCACGGCCCCCTATCCACATCTATATATTATTTGTTATTACGAATTCACAATATCTGTTACGGTACATAGAACGTGCTATTAAAGTACATTCCTTGAGTTTATGAAACTTTTTAATACGCTATATATTTTTCAAGTTACACGGGGGCCGTGCTGAAAACGTTTGGCTGGCACGGCCCCCTTTTTTTGCATATTTCTTCAAAAGTACAGAGGTACATTGAAAAAGAAACCGGTACATATACTCCTAGAGGCGAGTACATTGCATTGGTGCACACCTAAATCGCAAATTCTGGGGGGCCGTGCGGGGCAAACGTACATAAAATATGAAGCAATTCACAAAAAATCTATTTTTTGAACCAAAACATTAAAACACAAGTGCTTTATAATGTTGCTTGTAGAATAATCTGACAAAAAATCAGAATGATTGTATGTACATTAGTATGGTTTTTATTGTAGGTACTTTAATAATAAAGTTTTTAGAGGTATCTTCATGTTTTTTTTCTATCGTATCAAATTAGTTGTATTATGTTTTCAACACACTATCTAACTAGCATATATCCTGAAAAATATCGTATATTTTTCTGATTTTGTTTACTGTATTCGATCATATTATACTTTTAGGCATTATAAAACTTGTGTTTTTTTTGCGTTTAAATACTCAATACTCAATTGTTTATTGCATTCCATATGTATGACATAGATGGTATTACAAATAAATGATCAATATGAACCCTGTCGGGCACAGCAAAAATAGGAGAGAGGAAGAGGGCTAAGTAGCAATTCAATATTATTATAAATTGCTTATTAATGTAGATATTAATATAGGTATTTTCAAACAATGTTTACAGTGCAAAGTGATATGTTTTTATGAAAAAATACTTTAGGTCCTGTAGTCCCCTTAAGTTCTTACGTTCTTGAGGTGGGACCCGTTCTCAGTAAGTTATTGGAAGACGTGCCTTATTGGAAATGGCAATAGACCTAGCATATGCTGCATACCAGAACAATGGTGGCCCAGTATTAACGGCCCCGACTTACGAGGTACAATTCGTAAGTCAGGGCCAGTTGTGGGTTCGAAGCCAGACAGGCGCTTTGCCTTAATCATTTCATCACCACTGCTCTTAAAACCTTGAAGGAAAACATCGAGCGGAAAGCGGCAGGTCCTAGAACCAAAACATCTTAGACATTTGACATCCACCAACTGGCACTGGGTCCGTGTGGTGGATTACAGACAGTGCCATTCACGAAGACGCACCCCACTCTTCTTCCTAATCGTTAGTAGTTATCGCTAGTAAATTCCGCTAGTGTTTTAGTTTTGTCGATACACACTAATTACCCACTACAAATAATTAGTGTGTATCGACAAAACTTAAATACCAGCAGAATGTTGCACACTTGTGCTGTAATGATTAGGAAAAAGAGTGGGGCGCGTCTTCGTGGATGACACTATCTGCATAAGCCCACATTATAGGCTGATTATGGTATATTGCATAGCACAATAAAGCTCAATGGCTGCACTACCTAGGATATTACTCCACTAAATCTAGCTAGATATAATAATCACTCTACTATAATAATATTCTCTTAAAAATTGCTTTGCATGAATTATTCCATCACTTAATTAGCAGACGAAGCGCTGAACGCCTTAAAGAAACTATGCAAATTATAAGATTGGAATTGAAGCTATTTTTAATAGAGAAAGCTTTATTTTACCTTTGCTCAACAGGTCATCTGCTGTAGGAAACTTTTTACATCACTGCAACGCTTTTCTGATCTGCTGTTGGTACACAGAGATACTGAGGATAATAATCCCGAAACCCCTTTTCAGTTCACTGCAGCCAATATGAAGGTAAAGTTTGATTTATAATGTTCCTATATGGGAGCGGGAAATTCAAATTTACATAATATGGCTTTACAGATTTATAATAAATAGAATCAGCAATCGCCTTAAGTTAGAATTGGCCTCAAATGTCATGATTTCATGCAATAGTCATTCAATATGTTACTGTGAACTTAGAGAGATGTATCGATGGTTTTTATGATTATAATTCTATAAATAAATATTTGTTACGGCCGCGAATCCTATTTAGATCAACATACAACTTGATAGTGACCTGCAAATTATACTCTGGCGCTTTCGCTTTAAGCTAAGTACACATAAGAACCGCATCAGGTCGCAGCGCATCGCATTTCAATACAAATGCACGGGGTTTGGCCCGCCTGTAGTGTGTGTGCTAGTTCATACAAAATGAAAGAAAGTGATGCAGGAGGATTTATGCAATGTGATGCGTTACCCTTTATAAATTTGGCTTAAGATGCAGAACAATACTATTATCTTCGAGGAGGTTCTCAATTCAATGATAGCTTTATAGAATTCTGAGCCAACTTAGTGCTAATACACACGAGCGCCTTGCGTCAACGACAGAGGCCACTTGCAGCCGAGTTGACTATGGTGCTTAAATACACGAGCGGCATGTTGTGGACGGCAGCCGCCGACGTGTCGACACCGGGCGTCGACGGGTGTCGACGGATGAGTTGCCTCTGCCGTTGACGCGTGCTGCTCATGTGTATGCACACTTAGGTGAAATCGGTTGCAAAAAATCCAAGTCATCGAGATCCGTAAAAAAAGGTTTTGAGCAAAACAAAGGTCCATTTTAGCAGTAGATATGTGAATGAAGTTAGATTTAGAATATTGTAACCGCATAAGTACTGTTACTGTTTAATGTAAATAATAATTAAACACATTGTAAGCGGAACAATTGTGTTATTCAATATTCATATTGCTTTTTGTCAGTGAATAATTTAGTTTATTGCTAACACGTAATAGTTATTGTAAACTAAACTCTAGTTAAATCACAATGTTGACAGATTTGTTCACACCATCATTCAAAAATCATTAACTGTGTAGATATGTAGGTAGTGTTGGGCCACACAACATTTCATGCAATTTTTTTAAGTTTCATAAAAAAACTTGCTTCTGTTGTGTTTTTAAAAAACTATAGGTTATGTTTAATAAATTGGGTCCTAAGTCTTATAATAATAAGTTTGAATATTCAGAGCCTTCCTTTCCTTCCTCCTTCCTTTCTTTTCTTTTTTTATTATTGAGTCCTTTTGAATTTTATGACTTTTATAGGAAAACTCGAGTCGTAAGGACTCAAAAATCCCAATTAAGTCTTGCAAATCAACTTTTAAGTCTCGAAATGAAGACTAAAAGGCTCAAGTCTTTTACAACACTCGTAGGTATACTGTATTTCAGACGCATAGGGCTTAATATGACGCCTTGTGGAAGTAACAAGTGTAACCTCTTCCGTGATAGTCGGTTAACAGCAAGAAATTGCGACAATAGGGCAGGCAACGCGACTGTGTATGGCTTGCATATTGTCACTATGAATAAGGGCCTAGGTGGCTATTATGGGGCATTTTCGACTTGGCCATTCATTTTAAGGACTACTCAGAGGCCCTTCAGTGGCAGACGTGAAATTCATACGAGGAAGTATGCGGTACTTAAAAACATGATGATTAATTAATAACTGAGGTTGAAATGATCAATGCTTAATTAAATTATAATGAGATGTCGACATGATGGTGCTACCATTAACATGACGTGTTATTTGACGTTAATGTTGAGTGGTAATTTATATAATTGAAGCGCCATTTTTAAAGATACGTGAGGAGGGGGGATCAACCGATGAGTTTGTCGTTTCAATTATTTTAATTACATTTGGCTAGGGACTTTCTCGTTTGCTGATCGTATCGGTTGATTATATTTATTGGATGCTATAAACGTGATGTTATGAAATGTAATTTTTCTACCAAATATGTCAAGTATTCAATTCAATATTTGCATCGCCTTGTGTCATCAACCAAAGTGGTTGCAAAATTGATAGACAATTAATATTAGAAAAGAAAAGAAAAAAAAAAAAAAAAAAAAAAGAAAAAAAAAAAAAGAAAAGAAGAAAAAAAAAGAAAATGCCTATGGCATTAAGTCCGCCTCTGTACATTTATGTGCTTGAAGTATTAAATAAATAAATAAATAATAAATATTGGCTATCAAGTTTGCGACCACTTTGGTGATAACTTAGTCTAATAGTAATAACAGTAATAGTTTAATAGTCTAATGTAAAAGTATAAACAGACGATCGAACTTGGCTCGGGCCGAACCACGAACATGGTGCGTTCTGAACCATATTCGCTCGTGTGGTGCACGGTCCGAACCAGCCGTACCGATATTAATAATAATATCGTCCGGCGGACCGTGCACCACACGAGCGAACATGGTTCGGAGCACACCATGTTCGTGGTTCGGCCCGAACCAAGTTCGATCGTCTGTGAATACTATTAGAAAGGCAAATATTTCTTTGTAAATTAAGTGGTGGTCCAGTGCTAACGGCCACAACTTACTGAGTTGTAGGTCGTAGGTTCGAACCCAGACAGGCTACTTTGTGTAAAATTATTTTATCATCACTGCTATCAAAACGGTGCAGGCAAACATCGTGAGGAAACCGGCATGTTCTAGAACTAAAAAAAAAAACAGCGGCACTTCGGGAGTGCCGCTTTGCCATCACTTACTGACATATCGGATATACATTAAAACCGAGTACATCCCGAGGAACACATCCGAAGCGGGTATTTTTTTAAATCGTCTTATAAACATAACACACGCGGTGTCAGTTACGGTAACAGCGTCGCGAGTTCAATGTTTTTTTCCATCTCAAAAAATGTCCAACGCGCATAAAGAAGTTGAAACTTCAAAAAAAAAACAGTGGCACTCCGGGAGTGCCCACAGAAGTGAAAACTTGAACAATTACGTGCATATGTTTTGAATCGTCTTATAAACAAAACACGCGCGGTGTCGGTTACGGTAACAGTGTCGCGAGTTCAATGGTTTTTCCCATCTCAAAAAATGCCCAACGCGTCTAATGAAGTATTCACTTCAAAAATTCGAAGATATGTGACATCTATAGTTGCCGGCACGTAACTTGGCAAGAGTTTTTGTAGTGGGGGAAGTTTGCGCACGCACAATTTCATACATTTTTATATTTATTTTATTTTATTTTATTTTATTTGGGAAACAAACAGATGCAATAACAAATATATGTATACAAATAGTTCAACACAATCCAGAAACAGTTTCCACAGATTACTATTCAACTAAATTATATGTACCTAAGTGTAACAACAACCAGAAGTTCACAACGTAAAATTTTACAGAACTTAGAGTTTAATATTATATAACACACAACAATAATATTATTTAAATTTCGATGCCAAAAAATTTCTTATATAAAATTTGAATTTGGGTAGAGAAAGGTGAAAAATATCTAAATCTTGATTTGCTTTTAATGAAATTGTGTCGTTGTACAGACGACATGCTCTTTTAATAAAAGTATTCTTACCGTAATTGGTTCGGGAGAAACCAATTTGGAAGAGAGTTCTTTTGCGTGCATTTAAGCGTGGACATCCAAAACTTATTTTGTTAAGAAGATAAGGGGAGTCCAATTGGCCTCTAATAATTTTATATAAATAAACTAGATCTCGCTCTGCACGACGTTCCTCCAATTTCTGAAGCCCAGTTGTACGATCAGTTCCAAAGCTAAATCGCCAATTCAAGTGCTTAGTAAATTTATTTTGCAATTTTTGGATTTGTTCAATATAAACTGCATACTGGGGATTCCACGCCACTGAAGCATATTCAAGAATCGACCTAACAAGTGTCTTATAAAGAAGTATCAATGTCGACTTATGTTTGAAATCCTTACCAACTCTTAGTACGAATCCCAACATGCGAAATGCCTTGTTGGTCATAGTGGTAATTTGAGAGTTAAAGATAAGTTTACTATCAAGTTGGACCCCAAGGTCCCGCACCTCGGTCACTCTATTAATAGGATCATTATTGATCTTATAGTTGTATTTTATCGAGTTCGTCTTTCTAGAAAATGTTATAATATTGCATTTTTTTACGTTAAGGAACAAACAATTATTTTTACAGTAATCACACAGGTTGTTAATATCACTTTGTAGTTCTAGACAATCTTCTGGTTTAGTAATAGTTTTATAAATTTTCTTATCATCCGCATAAAGAATAAATTTAGAATGTTTAAATATATTGAATACGTCATTTATGTATAAATTAAATAATAAAGGTCCGAGGTGCGAGCCCTGGGGCACGCCAGACGTAACAGGCATAAAGGATGAGCAATACCCCTTCACCGTAACTGCTTGACTGCGTTCCCTCAAATAAGATTCAAGCCATCGAAGTAGATCGCCATGTATACCGATATACTCAAGTTTTTGAATTAACAGATTATGAGAAATTTTATCAAATGCTTTTGAGTAATCGGTATACACGACATCTACCTGGTGACCATTATCCATGGCCGTGGCTATGTAGTCAATATACTCGCAGAGGTTTGTCTCAGTTGATTTTTTTGAAACAAATCCATGTTGCTCCGATATTATAAGTGGCTTTAATAAGGGTGTTATTAAGTCACAGACGATTCGCTCAAAGAGTTTAGGTATAACACTCAACTTAGAAATTGGCCGGTAATTTGTAATGTCATGCTTGTCGCCATTCTTAAATATAGGTACAACGTAAGAACGTTTCCAAACCAAGGGCATAGTACCAGATTGCAATGAGGAGTTAAAAAGTAGGTATAACGGAAGCGCAATATTTTTGCAACATCTCAGCAGAAACAATGGTGGAATTCCATCAGGGCCACTGCCCTTATTTACATCCAGAGATTTGATATACTTTACAATGGTATTAAATGGAATAAATAAATTGCTAAGATTTAAAGCATTAGAATAGTCGTCAGACGAAGAAGATGACGACATAGACACGTCATTGTGTTTTTCGAAAACTGAGTGAAAGTGTACATTAAAAAGGTCACTAATCTCTTTACCATCGGAGGAGGTTATATTTCCTAAGAACAAGTTATCTGGCAGAGTATTTGACGACTTTTTAGATTTCACATAGGTCCAAAAGTATTTGCAATTGTTTTTAATATTGTCTTCTGACCTTGCAATAAATGATTCGTAACAATCCATACTGACCCTTTTTGCCCTGTCTCTCAGAAGGGCAAAGCTGCAATAATCACTATAATTGCCGTAACGCTTCCACTTTGTATGATACTTAGTTTTCTCTTTGATGATTTTTATCAATGCCGGTGAATACCATAAAGGGTACCTATTTTGAACAACAGCTTTTTTTACGGGAACCATCTCTCTGATTATTTTATCAATAATATTATGGAATTTTGTTACGGACTCGTTAATATCGTGAACGCTATCTAATATACCATGCCAATCCACACGAGACAAGGCAATGTTGATTTCATCATAATTTGCACCTCGGAAATAATAGTAGATTGTACTTCGTGGAGAACGTAGGGTTTCAGGAAATAAGTTAACCAGAGAAATATCAAGGGCAGGGTGGTGGTCATCCTCCTGCACTAAAGGAAACTTAGAATGAAATACTATACAGTCACAGCTGCTAAACACAAGGTCCAACTGCCTATCATTTTTATTTGAAACCATATTATATTGTCCGAGGCTATTAAAAGATAAAAATCCCGATAAAGCGTTAACAAGGCCATCAGTACAATTAACTCCCAGTGTAGCACAAGCTCCCGGTCCTGCAGATGACCACTGAGCATTCCTAATGTTAAAGTCACCCGTTAACAAAAAGTGATCGTTCGGATAACTCGTGACACATTGTGACACTTGATCTAAAAACTCAACCAGATCGTTTTGATGAGAGCTACACTGTGGAAAATAGCAAGTATATAACCTGAGTCGTAATTGCTGAGACTTTTTCTTAAGGCGTATGGTTAGAGAAATAATATCCGCAGATAATCTGTTATTTGAGCAAGATATGTTTATGTCACTTACTGCAATGCCCTTCCTGATTGCAATGAGGACCCCGCCCCCCATTTTGTCTGATCTAGAATCATAGTCACGGTCACACCTGTAAACATTATACCTAAGGTCAAATAATTCAGAGCTAAAAATTCCAGGCAGCAACCAAGTTTCACTCAGACAGATTATATCATACGTGCAAAGCAACAAGTTATTATAAAACAGATTAGTTTTAGTGCGCAATCCACGCACGTTTTGATAGTAAATATTTAAATTAGTACCGAATGTGCAAAACAAAACTTAGAACACTTAATAAACAGCGAGTTAGACAAAAAGTCTCGCTTAAATAAAAACGTTTGGATGTACTGCTCATGGCACGTTTCTCAGCGTCAATGAATAAATTATAAATAAGAAGCTCAAGAAATCTCTCCCATAGTCGAACCGTTATGACAATTTTTTTCACCTTACTCTGAAAAAGCACAAAGATAAAATTTATTTTAAAAACAATAAAAATATGTTTCTTAAGAAGGAATACTACTTGTGAACTAAACAATATGAAATGGCAATTTAAACTAAAGCATACTATGAAAAGGAGCGAAAAATATAAAATAATTCTCACACAATCTTGTTTAAATCACTATCAGATGAAATATGTATAGCTTGACTGGGTTCTGTTTTCCGTACCATTATTGATTGGTTTTTAACCCAGACAAATTTATAATTCTTTTCACCAGCAATTTTCTTCGTTTTATTTAACAGTATCTTATTGGAAATGGACAAATGCTCATTACAGAATATGCGAGACTTGCTATTAGGAAAACCGATGTCACTTGCCTTCAAATCCTTAACTGCCCTCAGTCGTGCTAGGAAGTTATCCTTTTTGTGTCTTGCGAGAAAGCGAACGACGACAGGTTTAGGTTTTTTATCATCCTTGCTTTTGTGGGCCACTCGAGTAACAAAATCTATGTCGGTTTGCGTATTAATAGGGCAGTTGGCGTAAGCACCCATTTCCGATATGATATTAAGAAGGTTTTCCCCTGTTTTCTCAGGCAATCCAACAATCTCAACATTCGAGCGACGTCCCCATTGCTCCTGTCTCTGAATATCAAACTGTAAGGCGCCCAATTGTGATTTTAATTCACTCAAATCTGATTCCAACACTGAAATTAATTTATTTTTCTTTTCTAAATCATCAATACGTGATACTACAGCGTCGTACTTTGCGGAAATAAACTTCACCGAATCCTTCAGGCTAGCTACTTCAGTCCTGAGATCCGTCAAGGTTACATTAATAGTCGACATCGCCTCCTTAAATTCTTCTTTTATAATACCGCGTATCTTGTCCGCGGTCAATACGTCAAGGTCCTCCTTCTTAGCATTCTTACGTATAGGTTGACGCGTTTTGGTAGTTTTAACCGGCGATATTGGCTTGTCTTCAGCCTTGCTACTCGGATTCCCGCGGACTGTGGCGATCTCAGTACCCGATGATTCAGCCTTCTTAGCTTTTGCTCTGGTATTTGTATTAGATCGAACTGACGATGACGTGCCGTCCTTCGGTTCCAGTGGATTTATACATTTAGAACACTGCCACGAGGATTTTAGATCATTACTGGGAACCCAATCATCTTCTTTGTCCAGAAAAACGCAGCGAAAGTGATAATTATTATTGCAACCATAGCAAATTAATTCACCATTAGCGTTTGCAGTAGTTAGATTACAGCAAACAAACTCCATTTCTAAGAATTATTTGTTGTCTTTACAGAGAGAAATGAACCTTATACTCCACTCACTAATGCACAGATTCCTTGAACAGAGAGCGGCCAGTTTTATTCACCGTTTGCTTTGACACACCACGCATCAGCGAGAAGAAGGTCGTAAGCGCCGAGTAATCACGGGCGCTTACGCGTTTTGCCGAGACGCTTCAGAATTCACTACGCTTGACGGTGATTGTAACAAATAACTAATGTTATTATTGTGATAATTGGTTAAATTCGCGGCACTGGTGACATCCACTTATGTTAATTGTGTTTAACAAACGTTATTTATTAAGGTTTACAACTATATTTCACTAAAAGGTTGCTCTAGACCACTTTTTTGATTTAATTTTGATGTGCAGTAAGATTATAATGTGCTTCGTACGGTAGTTGCCACAGACTGTATATGCGCGAACTTCCCCCACTACGAAAATCTCTTGCCAAGTTACGTGCCGGTAACTGTACCAACCCGCACTGGGCCCGCGTGGTGGGTTACGGTCCACTCCCTCTCACTGAGAGGAGGCCTGTTATGCCATGGTAAACCTTCATTTTCTCCGACATCAAAGGGTCTTTTTGTTTCCTCTAATATCAACATTTACACATCCTCTTTTTCTCTTAGAACAAAGTTATGATTTTCTCTTTGTAATACCAACTCGAACCTCTCTACATTTTTATCTTTCCGAAATTAAGCGGTGCCCTAAGCGACACCCGCGTATTCAAGTTGTGTAGGATAGCGAAACGAGCTAAGTTCCAAGTTTTGATAGTCTATTAAGTAGTGCCGAGTTCACGGAGTCAGGTCTTAGGAGTTCGAAGGCACCAGCTGCTATGTTCTATATTTTCCTATTCAATCTATAGGTATCTTGTATATTATTCTCAATTACAAATGTTTGGTGAACATTTTTAAGGCCATTTAGGAGTAATGTAAGCGACCAAATCGTAAAAGCGCTTGAATTATAGGTACAAGAATATTTTGGCGTGTGGCAAAAAATCAGAACTAACGCAGCCATCTTGTTTTTTCAATAGAATTTAACAAAACAATTTCGCTCATGTTTACCAGCAATACGGTGTCAATGTCATTCAAGCGCCAAAAAATCTTTGTAGCACTGTGCCAACTACAATTTTGACAAGTTTTTGAGAGGTGTTCTTTCTTTTTTTGACTTTGAATATTTTTCAATAAATATTATTGTTGTTCGCGGGTATTTATGAAATATCGTGTTATTAATTGATCGTGTAGACTAGTATAAAAACATTCTGACGAATTTCAATATTTATCACTGGATTCGAACACCGTAATGGCGACCCCTCGATTGTGATGAAAATATTTAACAATAATTATAACAGGGTTTATTGAACATCTTGGTTTTGGCTTCCAGCCACTGACGAATGTAACAAAATTGGTTTTAACAACTTCTTATTTTGACCTACCTATTTTTGTAGAGAATCCAGGCGATTGTCATGAATTATCCCGAAGGCTCACAAAGGTCTGCGATATCTTTGGTCATGGACATAGTCCAGAGACAAATTGGCTGGATCCCCATATCAGCCCAGCACAAGGTTGCAGAGATTCTTGGTATGCCACGAATGAGAGTCTATGAGTGGGTCACTTTTCATACTATGTGTAAAAGGTGAGTGTTTAAAAAAGAGATAATAATTATATCAGATGAAAGAAAATCGTCCCCATATCCATATACCATATAAGTACTTCTTCATATTATTATATAAATGCAAATTAAAGTAATTCTGCCTGTCTGTCTGTCTTTCACGTATCAACGGCTAGACAGATTTCGACGAAGATTGGCACACCGGTAGACCATGACTTGGGTAGAATATAGGCTTTTTTACCCTAGTAGTACGTTCCCGTGGGATAATTTCAAAATCAAAATCAAAATGTTTTATTTCACATAAACCTACATGGACACTTATGAAACGTCAGAAGCTAGGTGCACGGTTCCAATTGTTCGTTTCCTATGGAGAAGAACCGGCAAGAAACTCCACGGTTACTCTTTTTAAAAATAATTGGCTTGTACAATGTTCCAGATTACAGTAGGTATGGGAGGACAGCGCACATTTGTAACGTCCACGTAGGCAAAGCCCTTTGGGCGCATTATGTCCAATTCGCAAAATGTCCAGTGGGCTCAAAATGTCCAATTCTCACAACGTCCAATTCACAATTTGTCCAGTTCGCAAATTGACCAATTCAAATTACAGTCGTTAATTAGGTATAGATATCCTTTTAGCTGTGGGCAGAATTTAGTTAATCTAAGTTCTATTGTAAATATTACTCCATGTGTAACAATATTTTCAGGATCTATAGGGGCGAGTTCAACGTCAAGGTCTGTAGGAGCCTGCCGTGTATGCTGCGAGGATCTGACATCATTATTTGTGCTGTAGAAGACGCCACTGGTTGCCGTGTCGGCGGTATATCTGATGACAAGATGTTTGGAGTGGACCTCGTGGAGTGCCAGGGCGCTTGCGCAAATGCACCTGTCATCGCTATTGATGATGATTACTATGTAAGTTGGTTCGAAGCAAGAGGAGTATGAATAGATCGTATCACGTGACCTTTTTGTTGTTTCTGCCTCAAGGTAATAAGGCCTAAGTTTACGTATTTTGGTTTAAGACTGTGCAAATCGAGTATTACAATGTTAGAATAGTATTACAACGTTATATGCGCATGGGCCGCGCGTCGCTGCCCTGTACATATGTCGGTACCTACCGTTAAAATCTGTTTTTACATACCTACATTATCAGTAAAAGGTCACCCCTCTCCACAATGGGTATCATTAATACAACTAAAATATTTTGTCAAAAAGCAGCGGTCTTTGTTACTAACCAAAGTAACGAACCAGGAGAAGCACGGAACCAGTCGAAATGGCGATGGTTGCGGGTGGCCTCTGCCCATCAGCGTATGTGTTTCGGCAGAAATGATGATGATGAAACTACTCCAACATGGTGAATTCAGAAGAAAGTAAAACAACTCTTGGAGAAGGGTTCGACACTCGTGAATCAGTATTTAAATAACCGAACTGTTAATAAGCTCCACAGTTTGGGTGCCTGAAGATGTACAGCGCTGCCGAGGTCGACCCAGAATGCGGTGGCTAGTAGACCTGGACGCGTACCACTAGGGCTGGTTCGAGGTGGCGCAGGAAAAGAGTTACTGGAAGGACTTGGGGGAGGCCAACCACCCAACAGTGGGACAGTACAAGCTAAACTGAAAAACAATTGTTTTTTTTTAATTCTTTAATTTTATTTTAGGAGGACGTGAATGTCTGTGATGTATACAACATTATAGAAATGTTGAAAAGTGGATGTATACCACCATGTGGCCCGCAGTAAGTGAACAATGAAATGTATATTTTAGGCCTTCCTGACCTTCCTTCTCTCTCCGGACCAGCGGATTAATTGAGTAACACACTTACAATGGTTACGTATTATAATAACTAAAGTTGTTTTAACTATTTTCGAGATAACGAGGTACGGTCAAAAGACCTACTGTTTAAAATACCTAAATATCGTTTCACCGATTTTTGTAATAGCGAATGAACGAAATACATAAAGGAGAATTCACCTAAGGTTAACTCACCTAAGGTTAACTCACCTAAGGTTTATTCAGCTACGATTAATAAACCTAAGGTTGATTGAGCTAACGGACGATTCACCTGCTATTGGTTTTTGAACAAAAACCTGATTTTGTCTGTTTTTGTGCTTTTGAACCAGAAGAAGATGGTCGACGTCAGGGGCACCCCGAAGTTCGGTTTGGTAGTACCCCCGTAGTTGAAATATCCAATATCTTAAAAAAAACCACTAGATTAATCGTTCGTTAGTGCAATTAATTTTACTTTAATCAAAATTAAGTAAGTAAACCAGTAGTTCAGTCGACCAATAATTGTTATGAACATAAGTGAATCAACCGTAGTTATATCGAAAATAGTTAGAATAACTGTAGTTATTATAATACAATTATAATAACAGTAGTTATTATAATTCTCTGTGTGGTGCCGGACTTAAAGAATTGCATCACCCCTTACTTCCCGTGGATGTCGTAAAAGGCGACTAAGGGTCTTACCGGAGAATGGGCAGCAGCGTTCTCTATTTATTCCACCGTCATACCATACTGCGATCGCCAACCCGCCTGCCAAGCGTGGCGATTATGGCAAACCCCCCCCCCCCCCCCCCCAAAATTGGGGGAGGCCTATGTCCAGCAGTGGACGTCTATCGGCTGAAACGACGATTATAATACGTAACCCTTACAATGGCAATGCCCTTCATTTTGACAGAACTAAATTCTTTGTGGTTTACGGTGTCGAGCAGACAAATTTTCTCTTCTTTCTTTCTCAAGCATGCTTATCATCTGGGGTGTAAGGGGGAGCACATAACAGCCGGACTCCCCAAACGTCAACCTCACCTGCGCGCGGTACACCCTGCCACTGACAGACGAGGCGCTGGCGACCGACCGGAGGCCATCCCATAAGCCAACCTAAATCCTCCAGAACGATGACGGGCAGCAGCGTCGTCGCTGCGAAAGGTTTGGCTCTGCGGTCACCAACCCGCATGCCCAGCGTGGTGACTACGGGCATTAAACCTCCCACATGATTAAAGTGCCAAAACAACGGCCCCCAGTTCCCGGTGGTCCCGCTATTCGGCCGGTCAAGGTAGCGGTCACGGTAACGGCGGGACGGGGGGTGCGAAGAATCCCCGGGTTACGGCAGGCTACCAGCGACGATTATATATGGCTACATATAATGGACGTTCGATGAGGCTGGACCATCACCTTGCCGAACTTGAGGTAGAGTTAGGCCGCATTAACTGGCATATACTGGGGTTATCTGAAGTCCGAAGACAGGGGGAGGACACGATAACCCTGGAGTCAGGCCACCTATTCTACTTCCGCGAAGGTGATCGCCTGTCCCAAGGCGGGGTCGGCTTTCTAGTCAACAAGGAACTCACTAGCAGCTTTGTGGAAATCAGCAGTGTGTCGACACGGGTAGCGTACCTTGTACTGAAACTCACTGACAGGTACTACCTGAAAGTGATACAGGTATATGCGCCGACTTCGACATGCTCTGACGAGACAGCCGAGGCCATGTACGAGGATATTGCCAAGGCAATGCACAGTACGACAAAGGCCCACTACAACGTTGTTATGGGGGACTTCAATGCCAAAGTGGGATTACAAGTGGGATTACAAGTGGGGCGCAGGAATCACACACAGGTGGCAAATGCTGGTCAACTTTTTGGAGTCGCAGGGGCTCTTCTTAATAAATTCGTTTTTCGAAAAGAAACCCCAAAGGAAGTGGACCTGGCAAAGCCCCGATAACGTGACAAGGAACGAGATAGACTTCATCATGACGGATAGAAAGCGTATATTTAGAGATGTCTCCGTGATTAGTAGGTTTAATACCGGAAGCGATCACAGACTTGTCCGAGACACTTTCAATATCAATTTCAGAGCTGAGAGACTCCGCATGATGAGGCCTACACTCCGACCTACGCAGCTCCAAGCCGCTCTAGGATCCGAAAAGTTCCAACTGGAACTTCAAAATCGATTCACCATGTTGGAAACCTTAGGTAATATTGACGAGAAAGCTGACGAGGTGGTCAAAGCACTACGCGACGTGTCCCGCAGACTTTTCCCGTCACGGCGAAAAAGTAAGGTGTCCAAACTTTCCTCGGAAACTCTCGGACTTATGAGGGAAAGGCAAGAGTTGCCATCTATGCAGCCGTCTTCGTCAGATAAGAGGGCCTTAAACCTAAAAATTAGGAAGCTTCCTTCGAAGGAACGCGACCTTCGGTGCTCCAACACCCGCGACATTAAAGACGCGATTGAGCAAAACCGAGGGTCGAAAGTGTTTGCTCAGCAATTAGGGAGGTCCCATCTGACGAAATTAAAAACTGCAGGATGGCAGAATCGTGACTTCGAAGTCCGAGATTCTCGAGGAAGTGCTGCCATGTAAAAAGGTGATAAATCCTTGCTAAAGAACTGTAGACCCATCTCACTTCTGAGCCACGTATACAAGCTGTTTTCGAGGGTCGTCACGAACCGTCTCGCTAGGAGACTTGACGAGTTCCAGCCGCCAGAACAAGCCGGTTTTCGAAAAGGCTTCAGTACCGTAGACCACATTCATACTGTTCGACAAATTGTACAGAAGACCGAGGAGTACAATTAGCCGCTGTGTATGGCATTTGTGACTACGAGAAAGCCTTCGACTCCATCGAAATATGGGCAGTGCTGGCCTCTCTGCAACGATGTCGAATTGACTGGCGCTACATCGAAGTGTTGAGATGTTTGTATGACGCTACAACGATGACTGTCCAGATCCGGGATCAAAAAACCAGACCCATCCAACTGCTCAGGGGGGTGAGACAGGGGGATATAATATCCCCTAAATTGTTCACCAACGCTTTGGAAGACGTCTTCAAGACGCTGGACTGGACTGGACAGGGTATTAACGTTAACGGCGAGTATATCTCACATCTTCGGTTTGCCGATGACATCGTCATAATGGCAGAGTCGCTGGAACAGCTAGACCAAATGTTGCACAGCCTAAATGGAGCCTCCCGGCGGGTTGGCCTCGGCAAGAATTTGGACAAGACAAAAGTCATGTACAATTCGCACGTCTTGCCGAGTCCAATCCACATCGAAGGGTCGCTTCTCGAAGTTGTGAAGGATTACGTCTACTTAGGGCAAGTCATCCAGCTCGGTAGACACAACTTTGAGAAAGAGGCCGACAGAAGGATCCAGTTGGGTTGGGCAGCATTTGGAAATCTCCGTCAAGTCTTCTCGTCGCCTATCCCGCAGTGTTTGAAGACTAAGGTCTTCAACCAGTGCGTCCTGCCCGTCATGACATACGGTGCTGAAACGTGGACACTGACGGTCGGGCTGGTAAACAAACAAATTCAAGGTCGCTCAGCGCGCTATGGAGCGAGCTATGCTCGGAGTCTCTTTAAAGGATAAAATCAGGAATGAAATTATCCGGAAATGAACCGGAGTTACCGGCATAGCTTGCAGAGTAAGCAAACTGAAGTGGCAGTGGGCTGGCCATGTCTGTCGAAGGACCGATGGCCGGTGGAGCAGACGAGTCCTGGAGTGGAGACCGCGTATCGGCAAGTGTAGTGTGGGACGCCCCCCAGCTAGATGGACGGATGACCTAAAGAGGGTGGCTGGGGTAGACTGGATGCGGAAGGCGGAGGACAGGGTGCTGTGGCGCAGTCTGGGAGAGGCCTATGTCCAGCAGTGGACTGCGATAGGCTGAGTTGCCTAGCCTTTACCCAACTATGTTGGGGTCGGATTCCTGTCTAACCGGGTGAAGCTGAATACCAGTATTTTACATGAAGTAACTGCGTATCGGACCTCCACAACCCAGTTACTGGTTTATAATACGATACCCTTGGTGAGACTGGTTGTCAGAATTCGGGATTACTTCTCTGACGAGTGTAACGACTGCCAAATATCCATGAATGACAGCCAGGACCTACTGCATAGCGACAAATCTCGACCAACCGCGGCAAGCGCAGCTTTATCTGATCGTTCGACTCATGCAGCTGTTATTACTTATCCACAAGCATACTATTCAAAGCTATGTATTAGGAATTTCCTACAAAATCTTTGGGATTGTGATTTTTTGTGTGTTGCTTATTGGAGTGTTGGTCTAGTAGATGGAAAACTCAATGACACTTGTTTTAATCAATACCGAGAATTGCTGCTGTCTGGATTTCTGCTAGATCTGTGGAAAAACCTTTGACAACAGCAATCCAATAGCAACCTTATTCGAACGGCAATAAAGATCACTGTGAATTTGACAGTGATGCAAACTCATAGGTAAAATAACTGTGAACGGATTGTAATCAGTATGTCGGAGACAGCATTAGTACGGGAGCTGACTTGACAACGAGGCGGAAGCAGTGTGACGACAACGACTATTCGGAACGCCAGTGCCATCTGGTGGCGCTTGACAGAGTCTAGCATGAGTTCGTGGGGGGGTCGACGCTCGAAGACAGCTCGTCAAGAACGGTGTGGAGCTCTCTTGAACATTGGACATCGAACGAACAACATGTGCTCAGAAACTGTCCCGCGTTCCGTATCTGGTTGTGTCGTGTACCTTACAGTGTGTAATTTGCTAGTGTGAATAAATTGTTCGTGAAATTATAATCTGATTTGAACTGCAAACCGTTTTTCTATTGCGCAATAACCAACACTTACCCACAGTAGCCCACACATAGTTTAAATATGGCTGATAATAACGAGACACACCATACTTTCTCCCACAAGTATATGTATAGAGTGATTTTATATTTTTAACTTTATTTTATTTTTATAAGTACTTACTGCCGATTTTTATATATTTTTTTTTAAACAATCATAATAACGTCGCTAGCATGACTAAAAGTCCTATCTCATTTTTTAGCTGATTTGGGTTGGGACAGCTACATTTTTCTATTTATGATACTTTACACTTTTTACTAACCGTCGTACCTCTTTGTTATTTGGATCTGAAAATATAACCGTTTGAAAGGCAACAAAATGTAAAGAATCACGATTGGAAGAGTGTAGTTGTCCTGACTCAAATCGGCTAAAAAATGAGATAGGACTTTTAGTCATCCGAGCGACGATATTTGACATGAGATCTGGGGGCCTAAAAAGGCCACTTTAAGCAATTCCTCAAAAAACGAGTAATTTCCTGAATTCCCAGTAGATCAGTAGCAATTCCTCTATTTTTCGTAAAATGGTGACACATAATAGCTGAATCCTATAGAATTCAATTTTAAACAGAATCATATTTGGTGTAAATATTACCGCATGAAAAAAATAAAGACCGTAATTTTATCGGTAAATTTTCGTTTACAGTTTTTAATAATCAAATTAGTTTTTTATTTTTTATTTCTACAGTTTAAATGTTATTACGTTATAATATACTCATAACTGTTAAAAAGTCCGCAGATAAGCCCTGAAAAGGGAAGTTAGAAACAATAAACTGGCAACGCGTATTTTTAGGCCGCATTCCGAATTAAGCGTTAAGTACACTATTTGTAGGAAACCGAAAGATGTAATTGAAGTTAGAACAGTTAGATTCCGATTTAGTGCGATTGGAAGGTCCCGACCGCACTAATTTCTAAATTGTTTACCATTTAGGTGAGTTTAATCGCATCGCTATGATTTAGAGCGACTTGTTAGTCTTTAGTTTTTAAGCCCGCTCAAATGGATTACATCCCAACTCGGAACGGACCATTCGTTTCTCTCGCCTCAACGTCAAACTGAATCAAACATCAACCAATCATAATGTGTGTAGTTTAAAACTTGTATTTCGTGCGAGTAAGATCGTTTTAATACAAAGTAAGTGTATAATTGTTTGACTTAAATCATTACTTAAATAAAATGCTGTGCAAATGTATTCAAATGTACGTAATTTTTTGTAGGAATGGAAAGACGTGCAGCTAGTGTCTGAGATACAATGGAACAATCTGCTCGATTTTCTACAGTCAAAGTGGAAGCGATGTCGGTGTTGAGCCCTTTTTCGAGATCACTGCAGCCCCGTGTTTTGTCCAGACTCGTGCGTCAGCACCAAACCCTAGCCCTGCTGAGGCTACAACAGTGCCTCTGCCTCGTCGAACTCGGCAAGCAAGATACCGCAGTGAGTGGATTTTTCTAACCCTACAGCTATTCATATTGCGACTAAGACATGATGACTATTGATAATGATTATATTATGGTATTTTTATTACGTTTTTTAGGTCGCCCTCTGGCTGCACTAGATGAAGCTCGGAGAGTTTTACCTCAGGTGGAGATGCAACATGCTACAGCTGATATAGTAAAGTAATAGTGCAGCTTGCTGGTGCAGTCGAAAGACTATTTTTTATTGGTATCCCATAGAGGTAAAGTATGAATATTTTGTACATGCAATAAAAACATTAAGTCATTCATCTCTTATAATTATAAAGAAATAAAAAAGGAAAACATAAGTACTATATTTTAACATTTAAATAACACAAAAACTTTGCATAAAGGGAAAAAGGTATCGGGCTCTGTGTCCACTTGTGGTGTCTTCAATGTTGATTTTTAGGGATAGCCTGCGTCACCTGAAACATAATTATTTTATTATTATAATAGTACTCAAATTTAACAATGACGGGGTAGTCAGAAGCCGTAAAGTCTGACAACCAGTCTTACCAAGTGGTATTGTATTACCCAGTAACTGGGTTGTAGAGTTCAGATAGGCAGTCGCTCCATGTAAAATACTGGTATTCAGCTGCATCCGGTTAGACTGGAAGCAAACCCCAACATAGTACATAGTTGAGAGAAGGCTAGACAGATGATGATGATGATTTGACTTACTAAAATCCACAAATTTTCCTTTTGAGCCTGGCAGCGTTGTTCCAAGTGGGTCTTAAGTGGATGGTGATTCCATAAAAAGGACATTCCATTCCATAGTTTGCCCCTCCGCAGCTAGAATCGACACTAATCAGAGTCGCAAACCTGAATGAATGAAAAAAAACCTAATTAATGTTTGTGTTAGTTTTTTAATAATGTAAGATGAGAATTGTTAATAATTTAATAAAATATTTTTCATATCACTATTGTTTTATTTTAGTAAAATGTATAATATGGTATACTCTTCTACGGGTCCTCTTATATGTACTACTTAATTAAATTGAAGTAAAGTATGATACTATAACAATATCACACATACATATCCCTGAAGGGTTAGGCAGAGGTGTGCCTATTGTACACCTAAAATGTGAATAGAAGATTGTATGCATTTCACGGAGGGGGTACAGAGTAAGTCCCTGAACCTCTATAATAATAGATGATAGTGTCTATCTGGAACTACTTAGTTAAAAGTGTTGAAAAACACCCTACTTACTTTTATCACAAAACAATGCTTTTACTTGCCTTGGGGATAGTAGGTACTTATGCCATCGTGGCGGGTACATATTTACGGCTCCAGCTCATGGATGAGGTCACGACACACACTTATTTAGCCTGTCTATGCCAACAAATTCGAGATCCGGCATTTCGAACGCTATGTCCATTTTCCGAAGAGCTGCATTTTGTCGGCGATCTAGAAGGGTCGTCGTAACCCGCGCGTGCTCCAGAAAGTTTTCATATAGGGCTAAATCTGCTATTATAACATTATTTCTTCACAAAGCCTCCAATCCGATTTGTGAAATGTTGCTTTTGACTAACTTCTTACGATTCCATTATTTGACATTAAAGCAATTCCTATTTTGTGGACCATTTTACGAATCTCCATACAAAATTGTCAAATAGATGAATTGCGTGTTACGAATTGTACACAAACAATATTATGAATTGTCAGATTGTGACCATTTTACGACTTTTAAAATCATTCATAATGAATTCCTTTTATGATTCTCCCAAAGTGGCCTTTTTAGGCCCCCTGATTTGATAGATTATCTTTCGGTGTATTATTTTAATCTAGTTTTTCTACCTCCTTTACTGCATCAACCTAATTACGTACACACTTTCAATGTCAATCTGAATCAATTTGAAGGATAATATTACTAATCCATTGCTTCATATGTTTGAAAAATTTGTCTGCTCAACAACGTCAATAACTCAATGAATGTTGTGGAACTGTCACAATGACAGCCATTGCTACTGATACTGTGTTACGTAATTACCCCACTGGTGTCCGTTATTAGCTTGGGTAATCCACATAAGGCAAGATTCGACGTTTACAATAAGCTGTTTGCTGTTGAACAATATACGTTAGTCCATAATATCCATAGAGTAGAGAGCAAACAGAGAACAGAGAACTAATACGCTAATATTGAACTACATTGCTGCACGTTGATACAATATCCCCTCAAGAGTCAAGTGTACACCAAGTGTACATAAGAGAAAGTGCTCGAAATGTCAACGGTACATCGAGTGTACACAACAGTGTCATTGTTCTATTGTCATTGTTAAAACAATGACTTTACTACGCCCATTCAACTACTCCGACACATGGAGTGTGTCGACAGGTAGGCGGGCAAAAGTGTGAGAGGATATTATGGAAATAACATTGCAGACAGTTAAATGACTTCTTGTCGATGTCAGCAAATCAAAAATTTTATATCATTTAAACCTACATGGGTACCTATGAAACGTCTGAAGTTAGGTGCAAGGTTCTAATTCCTATGGAGAAGAGCCGGCAAGAAACTTTACGGTTACTCTTTAAAAAAATAATTGGCTTTTACAATATTTCCAAATTATTGTGTTCCTATGGGAGAACAGTGTAGTGACTGTCAACAAGTAGGTACCAAGTACTTAACAAAATAGAAAAAAATCTACCTATGAAAAAAGATGAAATAAAATAATAAAAATCTATTTAAACCAAATAACATGATTTGATCTGAATAGCTGGTTCCATGACAACGATCCAGTGCGCTCCGATAAGGCGCGATTCAAATGAGCAGTTGGTGTGGTTGGTTTTTTGATAATGCTGAAAGCCATTTCAATTGTCTAGCACACTCGGTGAGGTCGGTTGTGTGTAGATCGGGCGATATCAAGCGTGTGTTCAATTAAACTTAATCTAGCCAAATGTGTATTGGAGCGCGCGGCATGATCGCCGTTCACGGGTCTAGAACGGATCTTGCGAAAGAGTCTCCGATCCACGATCGGTGCTCCGTGATCGTGTATTGTGGAGTGACGAACCAAAGGGGTTTGAAATTTTTTATATTTAGCCTGGCATACCTACTCTCGCACCATTTTGAAAATCGCGGCCACGCATGAGACATAATGATATGAAAACATACTATGACTTAATCTTCACATTATGTATACTTACAACTTTAATTTCAACTCTTTTGTGGACAGGATACTCATTAGCTGGGTCCGCACCGGACGATCCAAAGGGCTTTGAAGATCCGTGGCGTACCTACCTATCTACTGTCGCGGCATTACGTTCAAAGTTGATGATTGAGCCACGTGATCAAATTTGAACATCAAAATCTCGGAAACGTGTACTTTACGGGGTTTGGCTGAGACTGACTGTACTATTACCAAAAAGCGATCGTCGCAGTAATCTGTATTTCTGCATATGTATAGGCGACAGCCACGTCTATTGGCGGTGCCCAGTAGTAGGACCAATCTTCTGAGTAAAGCCCCAATAACGCGCACCTTTCTTGTACTTAATGACGTAGCAGACAACATAGATATTTTTACTTGTTCTCTGAGTGAGTTCACAAAAACCACGATGTACATAATATGTTATGGTAAATAATAATACTGTAATTATGGCCACACTATTGAATTAGGAAATTCCTGTAATGATAGTGATGTTGAGTTAATAAATAAATAAATAAATGTCACTACACTCTGTGGTGTTTACATCCATTACTTATTGCAGGGTGTGATTCCAGGAACGGCAGATACGCCGCTGAGCCTATATGCGGCATGACATCCCTGTGTAGCCCCCCCCCGGAGCCGGGATTTGGAATTCAAGAATGTTTTTATGATTCTAAGAAGTGAGAATAAAATAAAATGTAATGAAACATTTTCAGTAACTTTAACGATGTTTCAAAGATTTTAATTTTTATCTAACAACAGACGATATTCCTTAAAACTTATAGTTAGTTTTAGTTGTCTTAATTAAAATTCCTCACTTTTTTAACCACGTACCTAATTTATTGTCTTTGCCCAATATTGCTACTTAAGGTTTTTATTTATGAATAAAATGCAATAACAGCTTCCTGTTTTTATTCAAACAGCATTACCTTTAATCATAATTTGCTCTATAAGGTGAAAGCGCCAGGGTAGCCGCGAAATTCATTTTTTTTTACGTTTCTTGCAATTTGCTGGTCAGTATTAAGTTGTACGTTGATTAAAATATGATTCACGGCGGTAACAAATATGTATTTACAGAATTATAATCATTAAAGTCATCAACACAATCCTCTAAGACCAAGTAATCCCCAAGAATGACTATTTCATGTAATCTTGACATTTGGGGATTATACTAACTTAACAAGTTGTATTACTGATTGTAATGATTATAATTCTGTAAATACATATTTGTTACGATTACGAATCATATTTTAATCAACGTACAACTTAATACTGACCAGCAACTTGCAGAAAACGTAAGAAAAATTGAATTTCGCGGGCTACCTTAGCGCTTCCCCCTTAATGAAGGTTCCAGTGGAAGTGAAGGTCAGAAGCAGTATCAATAAAACACGGTATACGGCGTTGAAAATTACAAATTTAAATGTTTTGTGCACATTTTAATATCCTGTCACAAAAACGACAGTATAAAATTCCAATTTTCCAGTGGCGGCACTCGAGACGTGGAGACGACGAACGAATGTATAATTAGTTTTGAAAGTCGCCGAAATTACCGACGAACAAACGCCATGACAAACATTAGGGGTGTATTACTTTCGTGCCCATTAAAACGGGGGGTCATCAATTGTGAAAGCCGTAAAGCGGCAAACATTATTGCTTTATTAAACTTCGTAATTGTTACTGTGATTGTAATCGATGTTATAATTACAAGTTGTTTGGCGAGGCCTAGATCAAGTGAGGTCAAGAGCAGTAAATCTTGGGAGGCGTTCGTGATCCGATCGCCTCCCTCGGGATTGCCCTGTTCCGTAATTAAGTAGTTGGCTGCAATCACAACCAATATAATCCGCGCCGCAAACTTTAATTACAGGTGAAAACTATCTGTTGCAAGAACAATGGGAAGTGTTCCGAGTGTGGCCGCCTTTGTTTTAGGATTGCTGAGCAAGAAGTGGTAAATAATTATAAGTTTGTTTTAACCGCTGCGTTGTTCTACGTGTGTACCAAGTTTGTTTCAAGATAGTGCTAATCCGGTTAATTGTTGTCTGCACTTTGTATAATTGAGAAAATTTCGCCCCTGTTTTGTAAAACATTTTTCCGGGTTTTAAAAGAAAAGACTGAATGTGTGTTATTTCAACCGTTTAGTTGGTACCCTCTGGTCAAAACCGGAAGCCACGACAAAGTTTTAAATGTTTTTCTAAATACCAAAATCTTCATAAGTATTTCATGGTTTTTTATTTAACGGTCAAACCTCCTTTGGATTTTTATCCATAAGAGGTTTGACCGTTAAATAAAAAACCCGACCCTTCTCATTATCCGTAGCTAAATATTTTCATTCAATATGATTGGATGTAGGTAATACTGTATCATTTTTATTCTCTTTGTCTCAATGCTTAACTTTAATAACCTCGTGGTGAGTGTGTGTTTTTAAACAAAGTCATATTTACTCAATTTAAAATCCTATGGAGAACTGCGTGTTACGGACGGGGCTCGTTATTCGCCATAATTGGATTCTTTTACATGTTAAATGGTTTTCAGGATACATACTTCAGCCTATTTGTTTATGCGGGTTATGTTGTAAAGGCGTTAATTACGAGTATGTTTCTGATTTTTTTTCCATAAATTTATCTAGCGTTGAAATTGACGTTATTCTGTTTTACGTAATTTTTCTTTGATTTTTAATATCATGTCACCGATTGTGTGACACATAATCAGCCTATAACCACCACTGTTCCCACTGTTGGGACACAGGTCTTCCGTCTTCGAGAGGGAGTGGACTAATGATCTACTACGCGGGCCTGTGCGGGTTGGTAGATGTCAGATGTCTTCGAATTTTTGGTTCTAGCATGTATCGGCGGTTTTCTCACGATGTTCTCCTTCACCGTTTTGAAAGCAGTGGTGATTAAATGATTTACACAAAGTAAAGCGCCTACCTGGTTTCAAACCCAAATGTCTGAACAGTAGTATTTTTAGATTAAATATTTCTAGGCTTTTTTTTACTTTATGATGTAGGTAAACAATACAATATAAAAGTGACGTAGCAAACAGAAAATTACGACTACGTCGTTCGCAATTTTCTTACTTTACCCACTTCAAATGAAAAGAATAGAAGATAAACATGTTCCTTTCGAAGTAATCAGATAAAACATCGGCTAACACAGAAGTAAACAAGCTTCCGAGTATCGAGTGACGTGTTTATCAAATTGAATCGTGTCGCGGGCGAAATGACACAATTTTATCATTTTATCTTCCACGAAACGGGCAGCGGACTCAGGGCGGAAAAATAAAATGTCCAAATATTTGAAAAGAGCTGCAACGAGATAATGCTGTAGTTAATGGTGCTGCCGGACGTCGTGGCCGAGTTGTTATTGCTTTAGGAAACTGTCCCACACACCACCACGTAATATCGGTCCAACTCATATTTGGATGTTACTTGAAAAAAATGAAAAGGGTTCCGTTCTTGCTCCTAACTTTTTATGCAGCCCAGGGGGCCTAAAAAGGCCACTATGGCAGAATCATAAAAGAATAACATTATGAATCATAATGGACAGTTAACTGTTAAAGTTAATCGTATCAAATCCCATTGGTGTAGGATTTTTTTTTTTTTTGTCTGTTTTAATATACCAATCAAACCAATCCAAATCCAATCCCAATCTCTTTGATTATACCTACGGAATGGCAGCGAAAAAAAAAACACGGACTGTCTTCGCCCTAATATGATTCATAATGTTTTCCTTTTATGATTCTGCCAAAGTGGCATTTTTAGGCCCCCTGGTATCTAACTGATACATTCGATGTACGCACGCTGCAATTCTACCTGCATAAAACGAAATATGAAATAGCTATTAACGATCCTATTTTTGATCCTATTTACGTTTGACCTTTTATTTAGACCAATTTAAAGCAATTTATCCAAACCGAATATGATAAATGATATTAATTATTCTCGCATCGATCACAAATTCATTTTAATTTGTGTACCGATTTCATTCGGAGTCTGTGTGGTGCCGGACTAGTCTGTGTGGTGCCGGACAAGTCTGTGTGGTGCCGGACTTAAAGAATACCACCACCCCTTACTTCCCGTGAGTGTCGTAAAAGGCGACTAAGGATCGTACCGGAGAATGGGCAGCAGCGTTCTCTATGTATTCCACCACCATACCATACTGCGATCGCCAACCCGCCTGCCAAGCGTGGCGATTATGGCAAACCCTCCCAAAATTGGGGGAGGCCTGTGTCCAGCAGTGGACGTCTATCGGCTGGAACGACGACCGATTTCATACAAATGTTTTAGGCAAAAGTGTGATGTTTTATATCAGCTTTAAAGCTGAATTTTCCAACGCCAGATAACTTTATCGGAATAATTTTGAATTTTGGACAGTTTTTCCATACAAAATCTGTCAGACGGCAATTTTATTTCATAAATATAAATTATCGGTCGATTGAAAAATCAGCCCTTAATGTCCCAAATGCTAATAAGTAGCATAAAAAAGATTACAAGCTAAAAACTCAGCCCATAGAGTCCCAAAAGCTAATAGCATAAAAAAGATTACAAGCTAAAACAAGCTTTATTATGTTTCAAAGATTTTAAATATCCTCATAATCTTTACTGTGCTCATTAAAAAATCATAAAAGCCATTCAAACGGGCCTTAAGGTACCATTCAGAGACAAATCGCCTCAAAACATTGCTTGAGTCATTACAGTTGTTTCCAACCAGGAAATGTTTTTGGGATTTTTATGGAAATAAAAAGATGCCCGGAGACTGCATTTGTGCCCGGTTGATGGCAATAGGCTCGGACCCTTATTATATGGGACTTCTCTACACTTAACTGGAAAAATGTGGGTGTACTATAGGTATATCTCTGCCCAACCTTTCGGGGATTGCAGGCGTTATGTTATCACACTAATATAATGAAGGCGAAAGTATGTGTTTGTTTGTATGTTTGTTACTTCTTCACGCACAAACGAGGTAGCTGGCGAGGTAGAGGCACCCCGGATAACACATAGGCTACTTTTTACCCCGATATTCCCACGGGATGGACATTTATGCGGGTGAAACTGCGAGGTGCTGCTAGCGACATGAAGAGTGCGTCTGTCGCAACTCAGTGCTGGGCAATCCACAATTGCGGCGATAAGTCCCCCTTTTTGAGGAGTGACTGGAGAGGTGCCACGGCGTCTTCACCTTCTGCCTGGCGCAGGGCCTCACCGGACACGGTTGTTTCGGGAGGTTCTTGTTTCCTATAAGGCGGGAGGAAACACCCGGGTGTCACCATTGCGTGGATCGCCCGGAGGGCACGGTGGAGCATACGGTGGAGATCGGCCCGGCTTGGGCGGAACACCGCCGCTACCTCAAGGCGGCGGTGATCTCTCGCGTCCGGCCCTGGTCCAGGCCATGGTACGGAGCGAGAGTGCATGGGAAGCCGTCATCTCCTTCTGCGAGGCGGTAATGCTTGCGAAGGAAAGGAGGAGGCGGAACTCGTGAGGGAGAGGCAATCTTTGCGCCCTCACGCCCCTAGTCACCGCAGGAGACGCCATGGGCGTCGGGAGTCGACAGCCGATACCAGGCCCCGTAGAGGCGGGCTTGCGGATGGCGAGCAATGGGTAGCTCGCCGTGCGGCCCGATCAGGCCCGGGTCGACGGCACGTTGTGTTCCACGCGCGCCTCAAAGAGATGTCAGCACTAACTGACGGTGTCCGCGCCAGGGTCGCGGGTTGTTCTAAAGAGATACCGTGGCCCCTGGAACAGGCAACTCAAGGGAACACGGGTGGGTTTCAGTCAGCAAAAGTCTGACACGCCCTCCCGCTCCGCCCAGAGCGGGAGAAGTTATTTGATAAGATCACACTCAACAAAAAAAAAAGGGGTTTATTGTAAACCTCGTAGCTTGTGCAATGAGGAACAGCCGCGTTTGACGACGACATGGATGGGTGATGGTATGAACATACACACCGGTACCTACCGGTTGATACCTACTCGCCATTTCGGGTTGTGTTGAACTAACTTTGTTCAATGCTTTGTTTGTGGAATGCCGATGGCAAGTGTTACAGGACAGTGACAATCCTGAAAGTCTGATCACCACGCTCGACGTGCAGTAGACAGGTTCATTCAGCATCATTCGTCCATGTTTCTGCTCAAATATGCTTTAGGACACAGGATTGCCTTCATTATTCAATCCATGGCGACCAATTCTGGGTAACCCAGGCTACATATTGAGATATAACCATAACCTGTAAGTAGCCTGTTTTTAAATACAGATCCTTGCCCGTTTCTTTTCATTGCTTTATGAATGAAAATTGTAGGCGATATTAATTGCACTTGCATAGTACTTACTGTTTCAGTCGGCGCAGTCACGCGAGTTTTCCGCGGATTTCGTTCTTTTCGACAATGTAGGAGTATGAAGAACTATATATATAGGTATCCTGTTTTTATATCTCTATCTATATTCAACTGAACCAAGAAAAGTACTTAAATCATAAAATATTTAGTTTCAATGGCTATCACGCGATGGCAGCGCAGCCATACATATCTTCTTAACTCTTTTTTCAGAACACGTGTTGAAAAAGCTGTTGTGATTGATTCATCATATCTAATCTATAGTATGAGGAACAGGGTGGAAGGTTTCTCATCCTCCATAAAAATCCCTCCGACCAGACGGGTGTTGTTTCTGATCTCCGACCAGACGGGTGTTGTTTCTGATGGGTCACTGCCCGAGGGTTGATGTCGGAATGGTGTATACGGCTATTTCGCGCGGATAACTCTGCTTGCGCGATGCAAGATTTGCGTGACGTCAGGCCGTCGCTCGCATGACTAAAAGTCCTATCTCCTTTTCATCATTTTTTAGCTGACTTGAGTTAGGACAACTACATTTTTCTATTCGTTATTCTTTACATTTTCACTAACCGTCGTACCTCTATGTTATTTGGATCTCAAAATATAAGCATTTTGAAAACGCAAAAAAATGTAAAGAATCACGAATAGAAAAATGTAGTTTTCCTAACTCAAATCAGCTAAAAATGAGATAAGACTTTTAGTAATGCGAGCGACAAGGTGTGATGCGTTGTTTGATGGCATTGTAAATGGCACTACAATCAAAATAACAACGGCCAATTAAATTACTTGGCATGATATTTTATTGAATGTACACCCAAACCTTGCCTAAGACAAACTGTCCAGTTAGGTAGGTCCAACTTCGAGAAAGAGATCAATCGTCGAATCCGACTCGGCTGGACAGTAATATCTTCTCGTCCCACATACCGCAGTGTCTCAAGACGAACGCCTTTGACCAGTGCGTGTTGCCAGTGATGACATGTCATATGGCACTAAAAACGTGGTCGCTCACAATGGGTCTTTTATGAAGACTAAAAGTCACCCAAATGGTAATGGAGAGGGATATGCTTGGAGTTTCCCTGCATGATCGAATTAAAAATGAGGAGATCCGCAGTACTACCAAGGTAACCGACATAGCCCGAAGAATTGCCAAACTTAAGTGGCAGTGGGCAGGGCACATTGCTCGAAGAACAGATAGCCGATGGGGCCGAAAGGTTCTGGAGTGGCGACCGCGTACCGGAAGACGTAGCGTTGGAAGGCCTCCCACAAGGTGGTCCGACGACCTTGTGAAGGACGCTAGATGCAAGAAGCACAGAACCGGTCGAAATGGAGGTGCTTGGGGAGGCCTATGTCTAGCAGTGGACGTCTTTCGCCTGAAATGATGACCCAAGCCCGTGGGGATCATGACTGAGATCGCCTATCACTACGGTCTTTTCCTTGGATGGCATAAAATACTAATAAAAAATCACGCAAAAGATTAACAAGCCAAAGATAAATCTTGTAACGGTAACCCGCAAAACTAATTGATGGCAAACTATAATTAATTACTTTCTAGCGCGTACCCTCGTGGTATAAGGATATTGATTACTAATTAAGTCCTTTACTTGCAGATGTGTATTAAATATCGTAATTAGCGGGTGGAAGCTGCTTTGTGATCATCCCTGGGGTGACGCGTCCCTTGTTAGTGCGTCAGGATAATATTAAGAAGAACAGGGGTAGGAAAAATAGCGTTTCGCATATTTGTTTATTAGTGTATTTATGTTTGAAACAGTTTGTATAGACTTCATGGCCCTTTTTTGCTGACAATGCTATTTCACTAATGGAATAACTATTGATTTTCAAGGGTTGATTTTGATGTATTACCTGGATGAGAGACACACAGATCAGGGAAGTATGGCAGAAGAAAGGGGAGGCCAACAGTGGGTGATTCCGGGTTGAAATGATGATGATGATGATTTTGATGTATGAACGAGGCAAAAGGAGTGTGTAAAGATCGTAAGAGGTGGAGTTCTGTAGTTTCTGCCTACACCCATGGGAAGAGGATGTGAGTTTATGTTATGTTTTTGAAACTGCAGGGCCATGAAGTCTATACAAACTGTTTCAATTATTTTTAGTTTATTATTTCAAGTTAATCATATATCAACTTTATTTTAATGATAATTAAGTTGATTTCAGAGTGACTAGCAGTATTGAAACAGTTATAAACATGTTTGAAGTTGTAGCGTAAACTGAACTTTATTGAGTAGGATTTAAAGTGATTTTTCCTTAGGTATAAGTACTCATATTTGTTTAAATTTTTGGCAAATAAATCGCGAATGCAAATTAATTCTGTATGGTAATTATTATTGCCCCGCGTAATCTTACCACGTGCAAACTACTTACGGTTGACAATCGTGGTATTTTGACAGTTCTAACCATGGTCAAACCACTCCGTTAAACAACTTCGCGTTCATTTCGCGCGGTTTTTGTCATTGTGTCATAGAGGTTATTAGCAGGACTTGATTAAAGTCAACGTCACGAGAAGCTATAAATTTTGTAAATTAATAACTTCTACTAATTTACGTAGAGATAATTCAATCATCAACAAATAATACCAAATTCAATCAACTCAAAGTAACATACGTGTAATCGAAACTAACGAGCAGTTTCACTTGGTCGGGTTATATTTTAGCGATATAAAGCGCTGTCGTCTAATGTTTTGTTGTACTGGAACGCGTCTAACTCATGGAACGTAAACATTTGGGCCGCCATTTTGAAGTAAGTTCACGCTGACGCTGTCAATGCTGCAGAACGCAGATGCAGAATACTCGGGACCGTCTGACGACAGTACTTAATTAGATGTGTGTGTTAACATAATTATATCCCTAAAATAAAAATCATTACAAAACTGTTTTTTTTTTAACTTGTTCCAAAGGTTGCGAAGCCTTGAATGTGTGTTTACAAATTTTATAGCTTCTCGTGACGGGGACTTTAGCTTAGCTTTAGAAATCATATAGGTAAACAACAAGACGGTACTGTGCATTAAATGACACATCATACATAGGCAAAGAACTATCTCACAAACATTATATTTACCCACTGAGATTTAGAACCTTTCTAAGCCGTAGTCCGGCAAAAATACACAAAAGTTACCCATAAAAACCTTCAGCCAGCAAAAATATTTTCGTTCATAAATAGGTCGAAATTCGCGTCAAGGAGTAAACACAATAAAATGATGGTGCTGTTCACAGGATCTCCTCAGTCAGCTTTACTTGCCCGGAAAGACAAGCGACATACACATTTCACATTTTCTTTCATCTTTCACAACGAATAGAGTGAAAACTATTGCTTACGCTTGGAGCACACGAACGAAAGCTCGCTTGATTTAAGAGTTGAAAATAATTATGATGTGTGTGAATATGTTTATTTGCTCTGTAAAATGGAATTCTAAAAAGAAATCTTTAATTTGATCTGACGACGGTCGATATGTTTTCCATAATAACAATCATGTTCCATAATAACAGTCAGTTTCTATTTTCATAATGGTATTTTCATTTAATTATTTTTTTCTCGAGGTAGTTAATTTATTTTAATTTATTTAATTATTATTTATTAAAACTTTATGCACAAGTAAAAGAAATACTGTACAAAGGCGGACTTAATGCCTGAGGTATTTCCTACCAGTTACCAGTCAACCTTATGGTGATGTAGAGACAAAACATGGCAGGTGCAACATACGGGATAATTAGCTAGGAAATGCCTGATGATTTTCTGTCAGTTACAAAAGTCAGGGTGTTGTGGCGCGGGGTGCCAGGGCAGAAAACCTCCACGTGTGCCTGGGGACTGGGGTTCCTTTCTGGATACGTCCGGGGGGAAGACCAGTGTTCGGGCCGGTGCATCCTGGGGTGCGGGCAGCGATTTCCCATTGGGATTATTTCCCAGTGGGATTTCGCTGTCCGCATGCTAATGTTCTGCCAGGAGGATCGCCCCACACAGGATCGCTCTGAGTAGCAGAGCGACAATTGTGGGGGGTCATAGTGGGCCCGGTGTGCACTTACCCTGCCGCCGGGCAGGCAAGAGGGGCAACCCTCCTGCCACCGCTAATCTCGTAGCCCTGGAGACAGTTAAGGTCATGTCTCTGGCTGTTGAAGGGGGTCGAGGGTCTTGGCTTAATCGCCCGGACCGCGAGGAAGATTAACCTCTATAAAAAATTCCCCAAACCTCCAAGCGGCGGCGCACCGTGAGGGAGGTTGTAAGCTTGGCTAATGGGTAGCTTGATTTAGTCGCTAGTGCGAACCATTTATTATTTGAGCCAGTACAACAATATATATACTCGTGGGAACAAAAATGGAAGAATTTAAAACACAAAACAAAACAGAAGAGAGGAGGAGCGATGCGGGGTCGGAGTCCGACGCCGCGTCTGGAGGCGCGAGCACGGGAGGCTCAGGGAGCCCCTGTCGTGCCAAGGAGGTGGCCGCTGCGAAGAAGTACAGCAAGCGGCCAAGGTCAGAGGACAGCCAGGGGTCGTCCTCCGACGGAGAGCTGGCCTCGGCTCGGAAGATCCCCACCAGTAGACGGGGTGGGGTCCGAGAGCGAGGCAAGGGCAGGGGCCTCACTGCCCGTGAGGCGGCGGAGAGAGCGGAGGAGTCCGCAAAGGAGGAGGGGACCGGTCGCGCGGTCGCTTCGGGGCCCTCTAGCGACGAGGCGGGGGAGGCTAGCGGCCTTGAACCCGAGGCGGACTGCAAGCGCAGGTTTGCGGCGGTCGTGGAGGCCGCGATCCGAGACGTGGCCTTGAAGAAGCTCCAAGCTTCGAAGAACAAGGCCGTAGTCTCGGCGACGGCCTCCATCATGGCGGCAGCGGAGGCGGCCAACTACACCGGCCCCTCGGCCGGCGAGGTGGCTGAACTGCGGGCGGAGGTTGCCCGCCTGACGGCTGCCATGGAGCATCTCCAAAAGGAGAATGGGAGGCTCCGGGCAGACCTGGCCGGCCTGCGGGTCACCGGGGGCGCGCAGGCGAAGACGCCGAGCCAGCCCGTACCGGTAGAGAACCAGGTCCTCAGCCTGGTTCGACAGGAGCTGGCGGCCTTCCAGGCGCGGTTCTCCGTCCTGGAGGGCATAGTCCTGCGCCCCCCTCTGGCGGGCGGGACGGCCCCGGGGCCGAAGGCGGCCTCATACGCGGCCGCTACGGCAGCTGCCGCCCCTAAACCCGGGCCGTCCGGCCGGGCCCAGGCGCCGGCTAAGCCGGCGTCGGCAAAACCGGCGTCGGCCAAACCGGCGCCGGCCAAATCGGCGCCGGCCAAACCGGCGTCGGCCAAACCGGCGTCGGCCAAACCGGTGTCGGCTGGAGGAGCCCCGGCGCCGGCTGGCGGGGCCCCGGCGCCTACTGGCAACACCCCGGCGCAGGTCCGGAAGAGAGGCAGACCGGCAAGGGAGGCGAAGGCCCCAGAGCCAACGCCCCGCCCCCAAAACCCTCCCACTTCTCCCACGACCGACGCCGAATGGCAGGTGGTCGGGGAGAAGAAGAAGGCGGCCAAGGCGGCCAGAAAGAAGGCGCAAAGGCGGCGCCGCAAGGAGCGAGCCGTCGCGGCTAGGCTACGCGCCCCGAAGACCGCGGCTGTAGTTATAACGCTACAGCCGGACGCGGTCAAGAGGGGCGTGACGTACCGCGACGTGCTCGCCAAAGCGAGAGAGACGGTGGACCTCCAGGAGCTGGGGATCACCGGGGGCCTCCGGCATAGGGTGACCGCCACTGGCGCCCGCATGTTAGAGATCCCCGGTGCGACGAGTGGCCCCACCGCTGACGCCCTAGCTGAGAAGCTAAGGGCGTCCCTCAATGCGGATGAGGCTCGAGTCTCCAGGCCCGTCAAATGCGCAGACATGCGCATCTTGGGCCTGGATGACTCCGTAACGGAGGGAGAGGTGGTTGCCGCCGTTGTCAGGACGGGCGGGTGTCTGGCCGACCAGGTGAAGGCGGGCACCATACGTCCTGACTTCACGGGTATGCGTACCGTAACGGTAAGCTGCCCCGTGACGGCGGCCAGAACAATCGTGGAGGGCCGAAGGCTCCTGGTGGGCTGGGTTTCAGCGCAGGTCAAACTGCTGGAACCCAAGCCTCTGAGGTGCTTCCGATGCCTTGTGGGACACCATGTTGGCGTCCAATGCACCTCGGAGGTAGACCGCAGCTCACTATGCTTCCGCTGCGGTCAGCCCGGACACAAGGCCGGCTCCTGCAACGCCGCGCCGCACTGCATCGCATGTGCGGCCGCTGGCAAGCCGGCCGATCACCGGGCGGGGAGCAAGTCCTGCGCTCCACCCGCCGGGACCAGGAGGAAAGGCAGGCCCTCCGCCGCCGTCACCACCACCACCGTCGCCGCCGCCGCTGCCGCCGCCACCAACGCCGCTGCTGCCGCCGCCACCACCGCCGCCGCCGCCGCCGCCACCACCGCCGCCGCCGCTGCCGCTGCCGCCATCGTCGAGGGGCCCTCACAAGGGGCCCGGGAGGGGGCTGAAATGGAGGAGTAATGGCTCCTCTACGCCTCCTCCAGGCGAACATCAACCACTGCGCCTCTGCTCAGGATCTGTTGCTCCAGAGCATGGCGCAGTGGTCGATCAACATCGCCGTGGTCGCTGAGCCGTACTTTGTCCCGCCCAGGGATTACTGGGTGGAGGACCTGAGCGGCTCAGTGACCCTAATTTCGTCGGCCGCCGCCGGTACACCGTCCCTCGAGGCTGTCAAGAGGGGACGGGGTTGCGTGGCAGCACGCTTCGGGGAGATTGTTGTGGTGGGGGTATACTTCTCCCCGAACCGAACTCTCGCCGAGTTCCACAACTCCCTTGCGGAGTTGAGAGTCGTCGTCGTCGGGTTCCGTTCCCTCCCCGTGCTCGTCCTCGGGGACTTCAATGCCAAGAATGTGGCTTGGGGTTCCCGGTATACGGACACACGGGGCAGGATGGTGGAGGACTGGGCTCTGGAGACAGGCCTGGTCGTCCTAAACCGGGGTTCTGTCCCAACGTGTGTGCGGATGCGGGGTGAATCAGTGGTGGACATTTCGTTCGCCAGCCCCGCTCTGTTGCCGCACGTCGTCGACTGGCGCGTCATGGAGGGGGTGGAGACCTACTCCGACCACCGGTACATCCGGTTCGACGTCTCCGCCCAGACCTCAAGCGCGCCGGTCCGACAGGCCCCGAGTGGTCCGCGGTGGGCGCTGAAGCAGCTGGACCGGGAGCTTCTCCTGGAAGCCTCGATCGTGCAGGCCTGGGTGTCACCACCGGACAGGCCTGCTGACATCAACGACGAGGCGGAGTGGTTCCGGGAGGCCATGTCCGAAATATGTGACGTGGCAATGCCCCGGGTCCAGCCAGGACGCGCCTGGCGCCAGGTGTACTGGTGGTCGCCGGAGCTGGCGACCCTGCGCGAAGAGTGCGTCGCTGCGCGGCGCCGGTACGCCAGGCACCGCAGGCTCCGTATCCGCCCTCCGGATACGGAAGCCATTCAGGCGGAGCTGTACGAGGGGTACAGAGCGGCGAAAACCGCCCTCCGAGCGGAGATCCTGCGGGCCAGGGGACTGGCCCGCGAGGAGTCGCTGGAGACTCTGAACCGGGACCCGTGGGGACGCCCCTACAAAATGGTGCGGGATAAACTCCGCCCATGGGCGCCCCCGCTGACGCAGAGTCTCCGGCCCCAGCTAGTGGAGGACGTGGTGGGCGCTCTGTTCCCTTCACGAGGGGAATATACACCCCCGCCCATGGCTCCGCCTCCTGCGGTGCCCGATGCGGACCACACTACCGACGACGATGACGACGATGCTCCGGAGGTGACCGAGGTAGAGTTGAGAGTGGCGGTACGTAGGCTGAATGCCAAAAATACCGCCCCAGGACCCGACGGCTTACATGGGAAAGCCTGGGTTCTGGCCATGGAGGCTCTCGGGCCTCGACTGAGGGGGCTCCTAAGCGCATGTCTGGAGAGGGGCCAGTTTCCACTACGTTGGAAAACGGGGAAGCTGGTCCTCATTAAGAAGCCGGGGCGCCCTGCGGACTCTCCGTCCGCTTACCGGCCCATTGTGCTGCTCGACGAGGTGGGCAAGCTCTTTGAAAGAGTCATTGCAGACCGCCTCGTCGGGCAGCTGATGCGGGTGGGGCCGGACCTGGCGGAGGGCCAGTTCGGTTTCCGCAGGGGGCGCTCTACGGTTGACGCTGTCATGCGCGTACGAGCCCTCACGACGGGGGATGCTGTTGCCCGGGGTGGGGTCGTCTTGGCGGTGTCTCTAGATATTGCCAATGCCTTCAACACCCTGCCCTGGAGTTGCATCAGGGAGGCACTCCGGCATCACCGGATGCCGACCTACCTCTGTCGCGTGGTCGAGGCCTATCTGTCGGACAGGGCCATCATCTACCCCGGTCATCAGGGAGAGTGGAACCGGCGAGAGATGTCGTGCGGTGTCCCACAGGGATCGGTCCTGGGGCCGCCTCTGTGGAACATCGGTTACGACTGGGTGCTGCGCGCCGACCTCCCTAGCGGCGTCAGCGTAGTTTGCTACGCTGACGACACGCTCGTCCTGGCGCAGGGGAGGTCGCACCAGGCGGCGGCGGAACTAGCGACACGCGGGGTTGCGACAGTCGTTGAAAGGATCCGGCAACTGGGACTCGAGGTGGCCCTGCACAAGTCCGAGGCCATGTGTTTTCATGGCCCTCGGAACGCGCCACCGTCGGGTTCCCAAATAACGGTAGGAGGGGTTCACATCGGCGTCGGGTCGACGATGAAGTACCTGGGACTCGTCCTCGACAGCCGGTGGAATTTCGTGGAGCACTTCAGACGTTTGGCTCCCAAACTGGAGCGGGCCGGGGCTGCGTTGAAGCGGCTCCTGCCCAATCTAGGGGGTCCAAACGCCTCCTGCCGGAGGCTCTACGCGGGGGTCGTGCGGTCCATGGCCCTTTACGGGGCACCAGTGTGGGCGCGTTCACTGAGGCGGCGACCAGCCCGGCGGTTGAACGCGTCCCAGAGGGTCATGGCCGTCCGGCTAGTCCGGGGTTACCGCACGGTCTCCGGGGAGGCAGCGAGCCTCCTTGCCGGATTGCCGCCATGGGATCTGGAGGCCAAAGTCCTCGCTCACATATGGGAGTGGCGAGAGGAGGTAAAACGCCGGGGCGTAACTCCGCTGCCGCGAGAAATCGCGGCGCAGCGGACAGAGCTCCGGCGGGATCTCATGGCGATATGGAGAGTACGACTGTCGCAACCCAGTGCTGGGCACGCCACAATTGCGGCGATAAGTCCCCTCTTTGAGGAGTGGCTAGGGAGGCGCCACGGCGTCCTCACCTTCCGTCTAACGCAGGTCCTCACCGGGCACGGCTGCTTCGGGAGGTTCCTGTTCAGAATAGGGCGGGAGGAAACGCCCGGGTGTCACCATTGTGTGGATCGCCCGGAGGACACGGTGGAGCATACGGTGGAGATCTGCCCAGCTTGGGCAGAGCACCGCCGTGTCCTCACGGAGGCGATCGGCGGCGGCGATCTCTCGCGTCCGGCCCTAGTCCGGGCCATGGTACGGAGCGAGAGTGCATGGGAGGCTGTCGCCTCCTTCTGCGAAGCAGTGATGCTCGCGAAGGAGGAGGCGGAGCGCGTGAGGGAGAGGCAATCCTTGCGCCCTCACGCCCCTAGCCGCCGCAGGAGACGCCCTGGGCGTCGGGAATCGATAGCCGATTCCCGGCCACCGTAGGCGCGGGCTTGCGGACGGCGAGCAATGGGCAGCTCGCCGTCCGGTAAGGACCAGGCCCGGGTCGACGGCGCGTTGTGTTCCACGCGCGCCTCAAGGAGATGTCAGCACCAACTGACGGGGTCCGCTAGGGCCGATGCCCGCCAGGGTCGCGGGTTGTTCGAAAGAGATACCGTGGCCCCTGGCACAGGCAACTGAAGGAACACGGGTGGGTTTTAGTCAGTAAGAGTCTGACACTCCCTTCCGCTCCGCCCAGAGCGGGAGGGGTCATTTGATGATTTCCCACCCAAAAAAAAAAAAAAAAAAAAAAGGGTGTTGTGGCGCAGTCTGGGAGAGGCCTATGTCCAGCAGTGGACTGCGATAGGCTGAGTTGATGATGTAAAAAGTCTGAACCTCTGAGACCCGAAACTAAGTAGAAAGAGCGCCTACGATTTTGATTGGACTACAGCTATACTTACTGATCTGTTTGTCTGTCTGTGTAACCGCATAAATTTTCTAAACTTCACAATGGGTTTAAATAGATCTTGTTACAGTTTACACTATGACTCATCGGCCTAGCCTTTTCCCAACTATGTTGGAATCGGATTCCATTCTAACTGGATGCAGCTGAACACCAGTATTTTACATGGAGCGACTGCCTATCTGACCTCCACAACCCAGGTACTGGGAAATACGATACCCATTGGTAAAACTGGTTGTCAGACTTTTTGGCTTATGGCTACTCGAAACGACTGTCAAAGATCTACAAATGACAGCCAGCACCTTAAAACGGCTTAACGTGCTTTCCGAGGTACGGAGGGTTCTTGATATGTAATGGATGGTCACCCATCCACGGACCAACCTCAGCAGGCGTAGCTTAACCTTACGAGCCCCACAGTTCACATGACTAAGCCATGATTATTTCAAACCGGAAATATGATCTTGTTAAATCAGATGCAAAGTTTAGTATCCCTTGGCCTTGCTTGTGGTTTGAAGTACTTGAAATAATACTGAAACTTCGGGTCCTTTGAAATATAATGTTGGCGTTACTTCACTAACTTGTAAGTAATAAGGCTGTTTCTTGATAATGCTGACCCGTAAATAGCGGATGTTTACCAAAGTTCATGGATGTTTACCAAAGTTCATGAATATGTCTAATGATTAGATTATACTGTGTTTACGTGTGAGAAAGTCTGCAGTACAGTAGACCGCATGACGGTGGTCACATTTTAACCTTAGCTGACCTAGCGTAGGAGTTTAACCCCTCAAGCGTCAAGTGTATACCAACTGTACATAAGAAAAAGTGCTCGAAACGTCAACGGTACACCAAATGTACACAACAGTGTCATTGTTGAAACAATGACATTACTGCGCCCATTCAACTGTTCCGATGCGTGGGTTGTTTCGACAGGTAGGCGGGCAAAGTGGTTAAATAGAATGCGAAGCCAGCTTATACTGGTTTTGTTTCACTGACGTGCGGCCTACTGTACTTATGAAAGTATTTAAATTCAGTACCACTACTACCGTTCAATTTAAAAATGGAAAGATTGACATCATTTAGGTAATCTATATCTATCTATCTATATAAATAAAACAAAGTCGGGTTAGTTACACCATTTATAACTCAAGAACGGCTGGATCGATTTTTATGATCTTTGATTTGTTGGATTTGTCTCCGCCCCGAATAGCAGAATCTACTGAAACATGGGAAAATTTCATGAAAAATAAAATGAAGAAAATTCATTTTCTCATACATTTTGTATTTATTGATTCTGAGGCGGTTCGAAGTTCGCTGAGTCAGCTGGTAATAAAGCAGCAGCTAATAATAATATATGAACGTTTTATTTCTCTTCCACAAAGGAATCTTAAAAATATGAAGATTATAACATCTGATAAATCCTTTGTGAGACTGGTAATCAATTTAAGTAGAAACTGGAAAGATCTACATCTATAATTAACTCCCTAAATAGGATGTTCAAAAAAAGATATCCATACTAATATTATAAATTCGAAAGTAACTCTGTCTCTCTGTCTGTATGTTACCTTTTCACGCCTAAACCACTGAACGGATTTCGATAATAAGGCAGAGAGATAGATTGTATCCCGGGGAAGGACATACTCGTAGAATAGTTTTTATCGACATACCTCGCGGACGAAGCCGCGGACGGAAGCTAAAAAATAAATTACACATAAACATAATTCATAATGGCTTGGATGGATGAACTAAAAAGACATGCACCTTATGATATTATTCTGCTACTGGATAGCATAATTAATTAGCATTTCATCATAAGTAAGAAGTGCTCGAGATTCTGTAAAGGAACGAACTAAATATACGACATACACATACATACATTAATATAGAATGTCTTTGAATGAATTTTCACATGAAAATGTGTACAAGAAAATTCTTGTAATTTCTGTGTTAACATTAATTTCATAGTAGTTTCATGAAAACAATAAGATAAATTGCGTTACCAAATTATATTATGTAGGCATACTAATACGTCTTCATTTTCGTAAAACGAATTTTCAAGTTCTATTATATTTGTTTGCGAAAATATTCTATTAGGTCGTAAACTTCGTATATTTTAGTTAAGATGGGGCCTAAAATGAGACGAAAAGTTGTGCGTAAATATATCTTAATACTTACTACGTCGGGAACAGCGTCCTAATTCACACACTCTATCAATCACAATCTTTTTTATTTTGATGGATATTGTTAGTCCATTGCTTCATATGTTCGAAAAAATTGTCTACTCAACAACGTAAATAACGCAATGAACGATGAATGATGGTTGAATTGTTAAAATGAAAGCCATTCCTGCTGTTAGTGTATTACGCAAATACTCCGCTGGGGGCTACTCCCTAAGCAAGAAGTCCTTAGGGAATTCGTGCTTTTTGGCCGAAGTTACGGGCGTATCCTTGTCCATATCCGTTCCTGCCAGCGAAGATACTGGCCCGTCCGAAAGTAGTTGATGTCATGTTCAATTATTCGGACGGACATATTCATATCGGGAGTAGGGACAACTTTCAAATCGTGTTGAGGAGTAGACCTCCACTCTCCACTTAAAGATTAATTCGGTTTCCAAACTAAGAATGAATAAGTAACGACTAAACGATTTGACCGTTGTCTATACGCACGATGTTTTTCCCCGCGTCCGACAAATTGAATTTGACAGTTCATCTAAGTACTTTCAGACGGGCCCGAATCTTCGTTGATGGTCTTGGGGAATAGACCCTCTGTGCAGTAAAACAGAGGTCTGTCCTAGAGTTGGTGGTAAGTACCTATAGGCTTTCTCATCGACACTACGTACTTACCATGTCCGTTTGCAATTGATACCGTATAACTTGGTTTATCTCAACATTTATAGGTGAGAATGGATATAGGATTATTGTTTTTTTTTTTCCGAGATTGTCCTGATTTTGCTTAGGATAACTTTTTGTTAGTAAAAGCGGTGGAAAAATGCAATTATTTTTAGTATATCGGAAAACTACGTTACAGTCTCGAAAACCGTATTTGTTTTAGGTTACGTAGGTACTCAAAGGGTGCCAACGGGACCCTATTACTAAGCTTCCGCTGTCCGTCTGTCCGTCTGTTTGTCAGCGGGCTGTATCTCAAGAATCGGAATAGTTACTTACAGATGAAATTTTCACAGTGTGTGTATTTGTATTGTCGCTATAACAAGAAATAATATATAAAATAAAGTTAAAAATTAAAGGGGTCTCCATACAAGAAAAGTGTCTTTTTCGGAGGTTTTTGCCTTGTGGTACGGAACCCTTCGTGTGCGTGTCCGACTCGCATTTGGCCGGTTTTTTTTATTATTTGTACGAAGCTCTGATCACATTAAATTCAGGGTCAGCAAAACTTCTGAAAATTATTTATTTACTACATAAAAGGCGCCAGATTAAATTCAACTCCTTTTATAACATGCTAATCTAAAGTGCCTTTTTATTACCGCAGTTTCGCATCCCATCTTATTTATTGCAGATTGAACCCACAAGTAGTTAATAAACATCAAGGGAAGGAAACAACGAAACTCATAAAAGGGCTGTATCATTATTTACATAAACGCTATAAAACCGAACAAAGAAAATTTATGCGGCAAACTTTTAGGCAATATCCGTTTTCTGTGACACGTTTTTTCGAGGGCCGTTGTTCATCGTTAATCTTGGAAACAAAAACAGCAAGTTTGGTCGCGGCGCGTCTGCGCCACCCATAATTTACGTGAAACAAGTGCGCGCGACATGCGGTGTTGTACCTACGTAGGTACCTATCTACGTACCTATAGCTATACAAAAATTACCTTCCGAATACTTGGCCAGGGTCTCTTCCATGCCAGCTTATTATATGTGCGACTAACTGCTATTAGTTGGCAAAGTTCCGCACACTTTCAGCATGTACGACGTCGGATTTCGGGGTGCTGAAATTACAAGCAGTCTTGGGTTCTGCTTACCGTTCGCGTTCCGTGTTATGCCCGTATCACAGCAATATTATAAATATTTTGCGAAAATAACTCGACAAATTGCAGTGGGAATTTTTAGTCCTTGGCTTTTTAGCTGTTCGTGTAAAGTAATTTTAATAGGCAGCTGTCAGCTTGACGTTTTGCTTGGCCGGAGTTACAAATAAGGTGGGATCCAACTTTAACCCTTAGTATGTCGGAACGTAGATCTACGCGAGACACAATGGCTTTTTAATTGTGTCTGTAATTCCGACATACGAGGGGTTAAATACCGCGATGGCTCACATGATAGGTACTTTTATTATACGACCAGCTGCAGCCCACGGTTTCAGCCGCGTAAATGTCGATCCCGTGGGAATATCGGGATAAAAAGTAGCCTATATGTTAATCCAGGGTGTCAGCTACCTCCATACAAAATGTTATCAAAATTGGTCCAGCCGTTTGAGCGTGAAGAACTAACAAACATATAAACACACACACATACACTCACAAACTTTTGACTTTATAATATTAGTGTAACTAACTCATGGAGAATAGAAGTAAGAATTAATTACTCTTATAGGGCGAAATTTGTAAAAGTGTCCAGCTATAAGCAGTAAATAACAGTTCAAAAACCTTCCACAATGGCGCTAGCGTAGGCAAAGGGTATGGCATGAATGTAGCAGTAGTTGACGGATTGAAGTACCTATGCCGACTTAGAAAATTTAATATTTCTAGGGACTAGAGTAGTTAGTAACAGCTCAGTAACCAAACCTCAACTATTTACTTAGTTCCAAATAATTTTGTAAACATAACCTAAAATTACTGCTGTGAGAAACCCTGTTGCTACTGTGCCGCCATCCTAATTTAACGCAGTTTGACGGACACTTTTCATAACAGTCAGTTCTCCTTACTTCTACTCTCCGTGGACCAGCTCCTTGCCCGCGAGTTCTTTGGCGCAAAAATCGTAAGACACCTACACAAAAGGTATATTAAAATAACAGCCACATTTTTATAAAACTCGTTTGGCTCCCGACCCACCGCGTTGTATCGCATCGCCCGCTCGCGCTATTACTTCGTTTTTTGCTGCGGCTCCTAAGGGTCGTAGCGTGATGTTAAATGGGTCAACCTTCCTCAAGAATTGGGTTATCAAATGCAAAAAGATATTTTCTAATCCGACCGGCAGTTTCGGAGAAAAGCTCGTTCAAATAAAAAATCTTCAACTGTATTATATCAGTATAGAGGTGTAAACTTTTTCGTAGGTAAAGCTAAAAATTGTGGCGGTTTTTGGCCCGCTACTTCCCATTTATACTTCTTTTGCTTCCTCCATGTCTATAGGTATCTCCTCGGAAAGCACGTTAAGCCGTTGGTCCCGGCTGTCATTCGTGGATCTTTGACAGTCGTTACGGGTCGTCAGAAGCCCAAAAATCTGACAACCAGTCTTACCAAGGGGGTATCGTATTACCCAGTAACTGGGTTGTGGAGGTCACATAGGCAATCGCTCCATGTAAAATACTGGTATTCAGCTGCATCCGGTTATACTGGAAGCCGACCCCAACATAGTTGGGAAAAGGCTCGGCAGATGATCATCAAAGAATAATAATTATAATAATCCTCCACACCATATTTCGTCCTTGACGGCCAATCTCAACGGAGACTAGGCCTTCGGCGCGGGATATATTATAATAGTACACAAGCGTGTGCGCAGATAAGGTGCACTCTCCCTTTCCTCACTCCCATAGTCCGATGGGACTGCACGACCGGGGAGGTATCAGGCACAGGACCAACGGCTTAACGTGCCTTCCGAGGCATGGGGGCACATCACACCTTCAACATCCAAAACTAAGAAATTCCTAATAATAAATACTGGTATTCAGCTGCATCCGGTTAGGTTGGAAGCCGAGTAGGGAAAAGGCTAGGCTTACACCGCATTATATTGTAGTCTTTGGGATAGGCAGATGATGAGTTCTGTCGGTAAATTAAAGAAAAACACAGTGACAGCTGTCAGTCTTCCCGTACAATTACTTAAAGTCAACCTGTCACGGGTGACTATTTACCCGCGGTTACTAATCTGCAAGCTTCGACTACCATTAAATTACGCCGTTTAAGAACGATGACGGTAATTGGTTTTCGGTAGTGAATGTAAATTATTGTTTAGGCTGACTTGAGTTGTTAATGGTTTTCACCGAATGGTTGTATTGTGCTAAAATCTTCTCCAATTAATGAAGTAGCTAGCGTCTTCAAAACTCTAAGATCCTTAGGGTGCGTCCAGATTATGTTATACCTATAACACATAATCACTTTTGGTCACAGAAACACGTGCATACAAAAATAAATTATCTTTTAGTATGCACGTCTTTTTAAAATTCGAATAATAAAGAAAAATAAAAACAAAATAGATCGATAATCAGCAGAAAGCAGAAATAGTCGACAGCTGCACGTCATGACAGTGACAAGAAAGCTTCCAGTGAAAAGCTTCGAAGGCTTCTTTTTGGCTTAAATGGGTCAGAAGCCGACGTCAAGCTCGAATCGGAAATATTAAAAAATCTAATTTATGTATTTAAAAAATTATTGGCATTTAAAAAAAACGTGAAAATCTGACAGTTTTTCACTCCTCATGCGAAAAATCTTAACTTAAAAAATGTTTTTGTTGTTGGATCCTGAATAATGTGTCTGTAAACTCTTGCCGACTGCACCAGCTTAGAAGAAAATGTCACTTTTTGCCCAACCAAATATTCAAAATTAATATTTTGCCGCTCACAATGGGCCTCATAAGAAGGCTAAAAGTCACCCAAAGGGCAACGGAGAGGGCTATGATTGGAGTTTCCCTGCATGATCGAATCAGGAATGAGGAGAGCCGCAGGAGAACCAAGGTAACCGACATAGCCCGAAGAATTGCCAAACTTAAGTGGCAGTGGGCAGGGCACATTGCTCGCAGAACAGATGGCCGATAAGGCCGAAAGGTTCTGGAGTGGCGACCGCGTACCGGAAGACGTAGCGTTGGAAGGCCTCCCACAAGGTGGACTGACGACCTTGTGAAGGCCGCAGGAACCCGTTGGGTGCGAGAAGCACAGAACCGGTCGAAGTGGAGGTGCTTGAGGGAGGCCTATGTCCAGCAGTGGTCGTCTTTCGGCTGAAATGATAATGATGATGAATAATTTGCACAACTTTGACTGACTGTACTGAAAAAAAAATGTATTAAGCGAGTTTGGCAAGTAAGTAGTTTGAGGTTTTTTTAAATATTTTTCTGATAATTATTATGACTTGGCCTATTACCCCATTCTGGGACACCCTGTTTAATACGTCCACATTATTTAATATTGCATACCTCTTTAACGTTTTATAATCTATACATATAATAAAATCGTAGGAAAGTCAAAACTGTACATTGAATATTATTTTAAAAGAATACTTGGGGCGTGATCTACAATCGATATCGAAGCCAAAAATATAGTTTTTAGAATTTTTGTCTGTTTGTCTGTATGTATGTCCGGGCTAAACTCAAAAAGTACTGCATGGATTTGCTTAAAATTTTGCATAAATATTACTAAGAGGTCGGGTCAACATATAGGCTACATATTATCACGCTAGCACCTACGGGGGAGGAGCTGTGAATCTTTATTTTTCTTACGCATTCTGTGACAGCGTGTAATCTAACGACGCATATTTAAATGTTGTTTTTGAGTAAGCCATGCTATTATCTAGCTTTACACTAAAAACTTTTTAAAAATTGATAAAATTTGATTATTTGATTTTTAAAATGAAATTAATAATTTAAATTTGATCATGTTGGCGATGTTAGTAGTTAGTTATTCTTAAAATTCATAGATGCATAAATTATTAATGTGCATTTTCTTCATACAAGGTGTATCGTGTAGTTCGTTTTGACAAATTCAAGTTCCAACAAAACCCTCAAAATCTTGAGCAGAGATGAAGAAGACAATTTAAAAAAAATGCGGTGTTACGTATTAAAAAAAAAGGTATGTTCATTGATGATGATCATTTCTTCATCAATTTCATGTTGTTAGTACAAAATAAACATTGACTGTTAATATTTTTGTTCGGTATTTATCTGTGTGATTATTGCTTGGTAATTAATATATTTCTACGAGCTTTGAGGCGTGCTACTAGAGACGAAGTTGAAGTAACTGATGAGCGCGTGCTGAACACCTGTCTCAGTTCACTACAAGATGTGGTCATTTCTATCGGCGGCAATCCACTGATCGAATATGGCTTACCAGCTCCCCAAACATCACCGCATCAAGACCGTGGAAATCGGGAGTATAACGCTGAGACAAATTACGATCCGGGCGAAATGACCACCATACGAAATGACCATGTCGCTTTGTTCTCTTGAGAGCAAAAACAAATTTATGACACCGTCCTTGAAAGCGTTGGGCAAAACCAAGGTAAAACGTTTTTCTTGGATGCTCCTGTTGGAACAGGAAAAACATTTGTTACCACTGGCATACTTGCAGAGGTCAGGAGGCAAGGCAAAATTGCTATTGCTGTAGCGTCGTCGGGAATCGCTGCTACACTGCTTGCCGGGTGGCAAGATAGCACATTGCCATGTTTAAAATTCCCATCGATTTAGAGAGCGCCGAAACGCCTGTTTGTGGTGTGTCACGTAACAGCGATAAGGGACACGTGCTGAATGATTGCTCTCTGATCGTATGGGATAAGTGTACGATGGCCAATGAGAAGGCAGTTGAGGCCGTGGACAGAACCCTGCAGGACATCCGCAGGAACCAACATTTGATGGGTGGTGTCACAGTTCTGTTCAGTGGCGATTTCCGGCAAACGCTTCCCGTGGTGACGCGGGGATCGAGGGCTGACGAGGTGAATGCTTCGTTGAAACGATCTTCGTTGTGGTCACAGGTTCGTACGCTGCGCTTGACTATTAATATGAGAGCTCGGCTCGGCGGCAATGCACGTGCTTAAGAATTCTCCGATGTCCTTCTAAGTCTTGGCGAAGGCACTCTACCAGAAGAGAGAGGTGGACAGGTGGTGCTTCCAGAGTCTCTCAGTAGAGTGGTATCCAGCTTAGAAGAACTCGTTCGCTGTGTGTACGGGGTCATCAGTCGTATACCGCACCAGCAGAATTCTTGGGTGTGTGAGCGGGCCATTTTAACGCAAATTTAAAGTGAAAATTTTTGTTCCAGTAGGGCGTCCCCCCCTCCCCCTCCCTCTAAAACCTAAACTGCTGGCATGAAAAATTTGGAAAAATTCACGATGATACTTAGTGCATTTCATGAACTTTAAAGGAAAAGTATAGCGGTTTAGATAACTTTATCCTTAGCATTAATCCTTTAAAGTGACTGCTTGTTTATAACTGGTAAAGACTTGCATTGAAAAACAAAATATGAAAAACATTTTTTTTTTATTTGTTTTTTTTTTATATTTAGAATAAAGAACAACAGAATCGTACTACACTGTGATAACGGGCTACTACGGACTGTGCGTGGCCCGACACGCACTTGGCCGGTTTTACAATAAAGACCATACTAATATGCATACATACGATCATTCTGATTTTTATTGATAATGAGTACTATAAAAAATTGTGTGTGTTGTGTTCAACCGTCCTCGGTAGGACTACAGAGGGCTAATTCCCGTATTGTCGAACAAGAACATTTATCGACAAGTTTTTCACATTGATTGTCGCGAATGAGATTGCGACTAGATTTGAACGTGTTTATGTAATTACAGGAATTGCCCTTCAGATTAATGCACCATATAGGACAGTCAAACTTTTCTAATAGAAATCTATTTAATTTAAGTATTGTTATGGCACTTCAGCGACTTAGTCATTAAAACATACATAAACGAAACTCACATTCAGTTTTAGGTATTGTGAAGTCGTCACTTATAGAAGTGCTTTAGCACTAGGTAAGTGACAAATTAGACAAATCTGAAGGAGGAGCAGGTAATTGATTTTATCCACGTGCGTAAATGTAGTGTAAACTCATCCATTCTAGTACACATCTTACCTTGTTTATGAGGGTATGCGTGTGTGTGCGATTTTACTTATTCCTCCCACGTTTTAAGATCACTAGTAATCTGCCAATGTTACTTAGACACCTCCGCATGTAGTTCATATTTAATGACAAGGAAGGGTTGTCTGTCTCCGGCAACGTGGAACAAACGACGTCAAATGGCATTGTTTTGTCGCCTAGTATTAGCCTACTCAACCTTGCGACAGAATTCTTAATTAACTTTGAATTAACTCGAGGCTTTTCTTCGACCTCGTAAGGCAGCGACGAAATAATGAATATTTAAGTTTTATTTTAAATAATATTAACGATAGGCATTACGAAGAAAAATACTTTTCATAAAAAGTTCGTTTTAACAACCTCATTTCTTTTTGTATTCACAAAAAATTGTCTATCTTCAAGTCGCTGAAAGCAGTCTAGACTGAATTACAGAAGAGTGATACACAAAGCCTCGGCTTATGTTTCTTTTGCAGCTTATCAGCCAATTCTCACCGCGCCACATCACATATAATCCATCTTAATTAAGCGGATTAAGTAAATATAACGGAGATAATAAACAATTAATCTTTTGTATCAACGCGTGTGGTTGATAAAGACGTAAGACCCTCCTAAATCAGGTAAGAGCTTACGGTGTAGGTAACGATAACGTCAATATTTTAACGTTGATTAGCTAAGACTGTGTATTAATTCACAATACAAAGGCCTAAGGCATTAAGTCCGCCTTTGTACCTTTTTGTGCGAAAAGTTTAAATAAATAAAGGCTTGTACATCCTATTTACCTACGTGTACCCATTAAAGTGCAAATGCGGCTTTCGGCAGAAAATTGATGGGCTTTCGTACTAGCTATCAATCAAGATTTGCAACCAAAACTCCCTTTAAAGTTGAGTAAGCTCAGTAAATTTAATAAAAACAATCGTTACGGGACTTTAGTGCAGAGTTGACAAATGGTACGTACCTAAAGAATATTGATGACTGACGAGAGTTTCACCGAACTAATTGTGATCGATATCCCCCAAATTTTGCTACGTATACAGTTGGTACAAACATATTTGGATCATAAATATGTTAGCAGCAAAGGTTTATACTGACAAAGTTTTCAAATATATTAGTACCGAGTCAAAAATATGTTCGGATACAACGCTCAACTTACATTGTACGTTAGAGATTATTTTTCTTTTTGACATATTTTATTGACTTGTTGTGCAAGTACTTTTGAAAGCTCGGCACGGGTATCATTTGTAACGAATGGATTGTGTGGGCATGTGTAGGAACACATGCCCACGCTCGTTCGTAGTTTTATACAGTCTATTTGAAACTTCAAATACCTCTGTCGTAGGTAGGAGTAGGTTGCTTTACAGTGTAACACTTGTGTAATCCTGCAATATTTATAGCCATCAATTTGTTTGATGCTTACTTTTGAAACTTTGGAACATCTGAAAAGTTTCCTTAAGTGCGGGTCTCTTGTGCCAATAATGGTGCTCGGCAAAAATTTCAGTCAATTTCGTAAAGTGATATAGGCGCTGGAGACGTTGGCGGCTCAGTCCGTGATTGATCGTGGTAAATGGTTTGTGATGCTCGAGGCCCGAGCTCCTCGCCTGACAGCCGGAGGCGGCGTGCCGTGAAACTTTACGAGCTCCACCATTCGTTCGTTTAAATGGAACGAAGGGATGTTGCGACCAAAAAAGCAGCTGTCCGTGTAATAGTCACTCTTCTTTTACGTTATGAGTGCAAATATTGATGTAACGCGCTCTAGCTGAATGTAAACAGGGGCACGCCGATAAACTTTGATGTATTCTGCTCGAGTATGATGGACGGAGTTGGAATGACGCGCACTATTATGTGATAGTTTATAGATAGATTGTACTTCTATTGTGGCGCGTGGTAGCACATATTTTACTAGAGAACTGGTAGGGGTTAAAGATCTACATACTATTGATACCACCTTAGTAAATCGAAGTGAATATTTATTAGGTTATACACACATTAGTATCGCTACGTCTGTATACAAAAGGTGTAGGTAGACTGCGAAGGTGTTTGCTTGGTTAAATATTTTAACTGACTTTTCAGACGTGTCTCCTCCAAAGGTACCTTCCTTCTTTATAGACTTGCACCCATAAACTTTGTTACTACATTTTTATGACAGTAAAAATTAAAATAGGTAGTCATAAATATAATGCAGCTATAACTACTTACTCATAGATACAATTTTTATAGCTTCATCAATGTCCACATTGTGCTTTCTACACAGATGTCTTTAATTCAAACTATCATTTTTATGATGAAAACGTTCGGTTTCATTGGCCCATCATAAAACACGTACTTATGATCGTTAAAACCGTAAAAATGGTTTCAGTATAGAATAAGCTCGATATATGAGTCTATAAAAACCACGGAAACATTACTTTTTCCATGTAATATACTAGCAATTTCCGATATGGTAGCTTACAGCACTTGGTGTTATGGCGCCGGCAATTTTTTCAGCGCTTTAATGTGGTTAAAAGTTTATACTCAATAACTGGTAACTATTTTCGATCGAGCTGATAAAAAATTCATTGACGCTGAAGTGCTACAGAGCGAACGCAATGAAAAAAAATAGCAAACATTTTCACTGAGCGACTGCCTAAATAAAATGTTAAAACAAATCTTATTTAAATGATGTTATTAAAACCGAAAGTAGTAAAACCGCGTTTCCTGTTATGATGGCATGACGGGCTCGCATGTTACGAGATGCAACCTATCAACATGTTTTCATTTGCAATAAAATTCAGCAATGCCCTCGGGTGTGCCGATGAAATTTCTGAAATATACATTCCAATAAAAAGAAAAGTGTTCTGGGAGACGTCGAAAATGTGTCCGCATTTGGACAAATTTGGGTCGAATATAACCTCGAATGGAGAGACTGAACGATCCCTTACAACCGTAATATAAAATCCGGTGAATACCTCTTTACATTATTGAATGACATGAAATAAGTGAACGACAATTTCATGCTTTATCTATTACAGTTCTCTCTAGCAATCATAAATATTTTAATAACGAAACAGTAAGCTTCATATTTAAAGTAGGTACCACTCTAATGTAAAAAGTATTCCAAACAGTTTAAGTACTATTAGTCTGGCTCTACATGACGCTCACTTCTTTACTTTGACACACAGATAAATGGTACAGAACCACGAGAGAACCTTGGAGCCATTTCATTCTGTAATGGAGTACATATTTTAGCAGAGTCTTCATTTTTGTATAGACAATAATGATCTTGGTTTTCTAGCCAACGCATCTAATGCTTTTAGCAGATATTCGGTCAAAAAGCAAAATGTCTTCAGTCAATTTAATCCGGTAATTTAAATCTGTCGCTTCACACAGTTACCAGTAACGACTCGCCGAGCATTGGCGACTTTTTGTTCGCAAGATTAACGACAAAGTATGGGTCACAAAAAAAGCGACGCCAAGTACGGAAATTGCCAAAACTTCGTGTCGAAGCCTGAAATTTTCTTGTTCTAAATGTCGTCGTAAATGAAAGATGGCTCTTTTAAAATCGGAAAAGAAATTAGGAACAGACGTTTTTAGGATTACGAGTTTTGTAACAACTCAAAAGTTGCTTTTTATTTTTCCGCAAGTATATTAGAATGGGTCCCTTCCGATGTTCTATAGATAAGTATGGCCGTAACAAGACCGCGAGGAGTTGTATCCGTAGTAATAAAGATAGCTACCCAAATGACACTTAAAACAAATAATTGTCGGAAGCATTTCGTTTAGATTAACTTCTGCATTTATACTGGAGTTCTTTGTTCATCGGCTTACAGCGTTTTAATGTGATAATAACATTATAACATCAAATCCTTCATGAATATTTAGAATCACTGTGCATAGTAAAATATTTGGTTTTATAGTCTGCAATGCTGTAGTTCCTTTAAATTTATGCTGGCAGACAGAAACCTTATATTTTTACCGTTTTAGGGTAAATATAAAGCCAATTAATTACCATAAATTATTGCAGTTTAGTTTATAATGTTGCGGTCATGAGTGTAGGCAGCATCCCTTTCAATTCATCCGGCACGCGCCGGTACGTGCCGGGCATGACAACCGTACAGACATTACCGCTTCTATAAATATGTATATAACAGGTCCTTGCGCATGCCGTAACGACGACATTATAATATGAGCGGAACTGTTACAGCATTCGATATGATAAACGCTTATGGTTATTCGATGGCGAAATATTTAAAACGGCAATCACACAATGAAACACTGCTGCCGCTCACTATCCTGTATTCAAATAGAACGAACGAAGTACAAAAAAGCCGAGAAGGATTTAATTAAATTTTCACTGAAGGGTGACAAAAGGAGCAGAAGTGGGCTATATTGATTTAAATTTTTCTCTGAAGAGAAATAAAACTGCCCTAGGCTGTGTTAATTAAACGGCACGCCCATTTAACGAAGATCAGGTCAGTTGGCCCTTAATTTCGATATAAACAAGTGGAAAAAATGCGGAGGGGAGTGATGTCGGACGTTAAATCAGGCTTACATATGAAAAGTTACGCAGAGGTTGTTTGGTGGAATTTCCTCGCTGTGTGGGCAATGCGGCGGTTCGCGGCTAATGACGAGTCGGCCCACAATATATCTCTCGTAGTTAGGCGCAGAAATCACGGCGACTCGTGCGCCTGATTGAGTTTTCTTTTCCATTGTACTTCCATTAACAGAATAGCTTTCTCCTATATGCTCCCGAAGGGACGCCATGTGTTCGGGGAAAATTATATCGGCAATTTTTCTTGCGTCTTGTGATAGACAGCTGACAGATATTTTCGGCTTTTATTTTTTTGTTATTGATTACTCCACCTGCGTTATTAATCTTAAAATAATAGACTGGTATCATATTTGAAGGGTATTGTTTTAGTGAGAACAAGTTGTCAGACGATATCAACTGCGTACCTAATAACAATAGTATTTGAGCAGTCTTTGTGTTGTTATTGGATAGTGAGTTCTATTGTCTGTTTTCGAAGTGTCTACAAGTAAAGTGATTTAATTTTAGCCGTTGGCAAAGAAGGGTCGGTGCCTAGTTCTTGTACGAAAGTAAACGAGAGCGGCCCCTGAGTGCTCTTGTGGAGCTACCGTCTAATTAACGACGTATCTAATTATACCATCGTGGAGCTCACAGCGAAGAGAATTTCCCAAATTACGTATTACGAAACGCAATTACACTTAAGGGAAATGCTATGAGACAAATTGAGTTATATTGTAATTGAAATAAAAAACGGGTTAACAGACATGCAGTTAAGTAATTGATGTAGGGGCTGCTGATTACGTTTTGATTATTAGGAAGTGCTTTTTGATCATTTTGGGTGGTGCACGCCTATTATTCGAGTGGTTTAGCGACAGCGATATAATAATAATTATTGTTGTATTATTAGGAGTACTCAATAATACAACAGTAATCAAAAACACACAGTGGGTGCCTGAAGACGGGCGTCGTCACGAGGTAGGCCTAAGAAACGCTGTGCTTTTTTTTTGCGGATGGGCAATCATCAAATGACTCCTCCCGCTCTGGGTGGAGCGGGAGTGTCAGAGTCTTACTGACTAAAACCCACCCGTGTTCCTTCCTTAGCCCTTTATGTTCCGGGCCAGCGGTAACCCTTTCGGACAATCCCACTGGAAGAAACGCTGTGCTGGCGTGACGATTTGAACTCGTTTCTGTCCGATTGGATGGAGAAGGCACAAGTACAACGAAAAACCGGTCAAGAGCGAGTCGGACTCGTGCACCGAGGGTTCCGTATTGTGAAACGTGAAATGTTTTAAAATTTTCATCGGCGAAAATTCTCTGATGAATATAGGCTATAAATCAGAGAATTTTATCACTATGGAAGAGAATATTGTAGTTCTTAGTCGAATTTCGTAGTCCCTGTTGCAAAAAAAATATTTTTATTTTTATTTCTTTCTTATTTGCAAAATAGTTGGGCAAATGTCATCTAAGACTATTCTAAATTTCAAATTGATAGCATTAGTAGTTCTTGAGATATCCAGTTGTGACAGACGGACAGACAGACAAATAGACAGACAGACTGAGTCTCACCATAAGGGTTCCTTTTTACCATTTTAGTACGGAACCCTAACAATGGAAAAATATGGGGCAGACCTTTGCCCGGCACTCGGTACTTAGTGTGTCAAAATAGTTTAAATGAAAAAATATGTTGTTATTTTATGAGGTACGATTGCATTTGGTATACCCATAGATATCCGAGGTATGCCTATCTGGGGGCACGGGAGTGCCCCCACTAAGTTGAGCAAAAAGGGGCACGGCCGTACCATCCTTTTCTCGAAGCAGTTCAGGCCATTTTCGACACCCTATAACTTCGTTGTGGATAAAGCTAGAGACCTGATTGTATTTACAAAACTTATCAAGAAAGAAAAATAATTAATGAAAAATCTAAGTCTTTTTGACAGGTTTTGTTAGTCGAAGAACCATTTTGTTATATATAACAAAATTGCACATTTAGCAGTAGTAGCAGTATAGTAAAACACAAGAATATAAAGAGCAGTAGATTTTTCAAATAATGTCTCATTGAAGCGCCAGGCGGCGGTGGCTGCGACCCGGGAAGCGACGATTTGTCTCACAATTGGTTCTACACCTTGCCTCTATGTAGATGTATGGATGTAAGTTATGGTTGGCACACAATGTATGTCGTCCAGACGGTTTTATCTGCAATTTTATGCAGACTATAAAACGCCTTTGATTCAGAGGCTCTGGCACGAACGCACCACGTTAACGTAACGTAAATTCGAAAGATTTTAAAATCGGTAATACAACTTTCCTATAGCATTTTGTTTAAAATTTATGTGACAAGCACAATTAGTATCACCCATAATAATAATAATTTATTTATTTGACAGACAACAAAAAGGTCCACACTGACAAAAACAAAAATACATAAAAGATGTTAGTAACAATATATCCTATGTTAGTACTTATATACTAGTATGTTAGTAACAATGTGGCTTATGATCTATGTTAATACTTATACACTACGACAGACAGTGTTGTTTTGATGAGATGTCCCATTATGGGGCTCTCATCATGCCTGTCAGCTATCACTTTCAGGAGGCTGTTGCCACTGCCACGCAATCTGGCGAGCAGAGACGCACTTTTCTTACGTACGATAGCTGAGAAGCTGTCGACTCGGGCTTTTGCGAACATCTCTGACGCACTGCAGTAACGTGGCAGCCGCATCAGCGGCCTGAAGGCGTTATTGTATTGGACGCACATCGCATTGACGGCACGTTTGGTACAGCTGATCCATAGGGCGCTCGAGTACAGAGATGTGCAGTATGCTTTAAATAGCGTAGGTATGTTTGACCGCTTCTGTACATCGAGCGAACCTACGTGCCAACATGTTCGCCCGTACCGCCAATGCCCTGCGTTCCCGTTCGACATCAGCATCATCTTTAAGGTTGTCAGCAATCAAGTGTCCCAAGTATTTAAACTGATGTACCCGACGAATCGGGACATCGTTAATTTTTATTGGTGGCACATTTACTGGACATTTCTTGCCGACAGCCTCAAAGACCATGAGTTCGGACTTCTTCACATTATACAGCAATCCATGGCTGGCAGCATAGTCTTCACAGATTTTTACAAGTTTTCTGAGTGCACTGACCGAGGGAGCCAACAGCACCATATCATCTGCGTAGCTGATGTTATTAAAACACAACCCGTCCACAAAACAGCCCACATGCGCACTGCTGAGTCCCCCGATCAATGCATTCAGATACAAGTTAAAAAGATTAGGGGAGGTTAAGCCCCCCTGCCTCACACCACACTCCAACTTGTACGGCAGAGAACATCCATTTCGCCACCTTACAACGTTAGTTTGGCTGTCGTACCAGTACCTAAAAACGCTCAGGAGCTCATTGGGTATCCCTGTTTTCTTTAATTTATCCCAAAGAATGTCATATGAGACCAGGTCGAAGGCCTTGGAGAGATCTAGGAACGCCGCATAAACTGGTGTACTCCTGTCAGCGTAGTACCTGACAGTGTGCTTGAGGCACGCGATTGCACTTTCGGTGGATAAGCCAGGTCGAAAACCAAATTGCGCATCGTGCAAAGATATATATGTCTCCAGCTGTACGTTAAGCACACTGTCAAGCACCTTAGCGACAATCGTTGCCAGAGAAATAGGCCTATAATTCGACCGATCTGATGAGTCTCCTGTTCTGTTTTTAATCACTGGCACGACCACCGTCCTCATCATACTTTCAGGCACGTAGGAGTGTGTGATACAAAAATTAAACAGTAGTGCCAAAACTCTGGGCAAGTGGCAACCCGCATGCTGCAAGTGCTCGATACTGAGTCCGTCGTGACCTGGGGATTTCCCTCTTTTCATATTTTTAAGAGCTATCTTAACATCTTTAGCTGTGATAAGAGTGGAAATGGGTCCTGTTTGGGTCTCATCATCGATCACTCGCTGCGCTGGCCCCAACGGTGATCGAACCATGAAGTGGTCTTTAAACACCTCGGCTATTAGTTGAGGTTCAGTAACGCCCTCAACGCTCACGGGATATGATAGATACGAATACATAAATCATGTGCCAAACGAGTATTTTATTTATTTATTTATTTATATATCACTTCAATCACAAAAATGTACAGAGGCAGACTTAATGCCATAGGCATTTTTTACCAGTCTACCTTTGGGTGATGCATAGACAAACAGTGGTAGGTGAAATAATGAACATTGAGGAATAAATATTTTAAATATAAAAATACAAAATAAACCAATATAGTAACAGGTAGTATTTTCAATTTTAAAATCGTTCCAATCTACGTTACGTTTAATCCGGGCCTCGGGCTTCATTAGTAGTATAGTAGGCACAGTCGAAGAATCAAAAACAAGTTTTTTTTTTATTGCTCGTTGATAATGTTTTTCATACCTATGCATAATCACTCTATGATGTTCTGGGGCACCGGCCTCCTCTTTTTCAGAAGGAGTGGGCCGTAATCCACCACGCTGGCCCAGTGCGGGTTGGTATAAAATACAACCTATACCTTACCTTATACAGGGTTATTGGTAAAACATTAACAACCTCTTAAGAGGTCATTGTACTCATCATTATGAACAACTTTTACTATGGGACCAAACCAGAAATCACGAAAAAAAAATCAGCTGTTCCCTAAATTTTGACGAGCTATACCTACGAACATAAATGTAGGGAACAGCTGATTTTTTTTCGCGATTTCAGGTTTGGTCCCATAGAAAAAGTTGTTCATAATTATGAGTACAATGACCTCTTAGGAGGTTTTACCAATAACCCTGTATAACGAATGATACCCACGGAAACAGAAAGGATAGACATATGCGTTAAACAATGATTCGTTGCCCTTCACTGGCGCAACAAAAAACACGAAAGACAAATGATTAATTAGATAAAATTACGTATCCAATCCATATTAGTATTATAAATCCTAATGTACGTATGACTGTCTGATGTCTTTTCACAACTAAACCACTGAACGAATTTTGACAAAATTTGGCAAGGAGATAGATGGCATCCTGAGGAAGGACATAGGCCCCGGTAGCACGTTCTTGTGGGATAATTTCCGACACACACGCGGGCGAAAATAAAAATATATAACTAGCTGCGGCCAGCGGTTTTACCCGCATAAGTGTCGATCCCGTGGGAATATTGGGATAAAAACTATTCTATGTCCTTCCCCGGGATGCAATCTATCTCTCTGCCAAATTTTATCGAAATCCGTTCAGTGGTTTAAGCGTGAAAGGTAACATACAGACAGACAGAGTTACTTTCGAATTTATAATATTAGTATGGTTTAGCCTGTGATGTCCTACTGCAGGGCGAAGGCCTCCCTACTCTTTCCACTTCTCTCTGTTCAAAGCTGCTAAGGACCAGTTCTTGGCACGTCAAAGGCGGCGCCCACGGGCCCAGTCAGGCGGTCCACTGTACACCCACCAACTCGCACTAGACAAGCACGGTGGGTAAATTTGTCTAAATCCCTGCTCTCATGACCAGTGATCAGAATAGGTAGAGCTATCTAGGTTCATTGACCGCAAACATTTATGTTAATATGGATATTCCACGGGATTCCGACTGATACTATACGGGATTTTATTGTCGCTAGAGTGACGCACCTGTTTTTGTCTCTTTCTGCGCCACTAGAATTCAATTCTTTACCAACAGTAACTACGAAACTAAACTTAACTTCGTAACTAAAACGGAATATCCATATTATTCTAACCTATGGCAAGTACATAAAACAGCTCTACCTATTCCGATCTCTGCTCATGACACACACGAAAAATATATAATTGATAATTTTACGAATCACATAGCCCGAATCATTTCATTTCTTAAAGATTGGTCGGAGAAATAAATGTCTAACCTTCTTATCGCAAAACATAACTCAAAGATTTCTCTTGGTATAAAGCCATTGTTTAATGTCACAAACAATAGACTCAAACAAAGACTACAGTTAAACAACGTTTTGTAATAGGAAGGTTAACGTTTTGCAAGCAAACAGTTTGATTTTCATTTTGGGTACCCGTACCTACGTAACCATATTATTCCTTAGTTTGTCTCTTGGGTCGGAATCAAAATTCACTAGTCGGCAACTGGACGGGTTTAGACGCTTGACTTCTGTGTTTGGGAGAGCACATTAAGCCAGCCAACCGTCCGTAGTTGCGGACGTAACTAGAAACGGCTAGGAGTCAGTTAACTTAACGTTTATTTGGTCATATATTTTTGACTTAATCCTGCGGTATTGGTTTGATTAGATTTTGGGTTTGATTTTTATGTTTTTGGTTTTTTAAGCAGTGGTGGCCCAGGGGTGTCGGCCCGACTTTACGAGGGTCTCACTTTACTTTGTGTATTTAATTTCATCACCATTTCTCTCAAAACGGCGAAGGAAAACATCGTGAGGAAACCAGCATGTCTTAGAACCAAAAAGATTCGTAGACTTGCGACATCCACCAACCTGCACTGGGCTCGCGTAGTGGATTATGGCCTACTCCCTCTTTCCAGAGGAGGCCTGTGTCCCAGCAATGGGAGCATCATAGACTTATTATGTTGTTATTCTTGAAGTTCTTAACATGTGATAATATTCAGTTTAGTGACACGTAGCTCGCCTCTCGAAAAATAGCGTAGAGAATAACTTCAATCATACATTTTCATAATTTAATGATGAAAAATTACTTAAAGCTATTATCATTTTGGTTCGTAGTTGTAAAGTTTATGTTAAAAACTTGCATTATTTGATCTCTTTCCACCTATAATAATTGTACAATGTAAACAAGAGTCACGCACGTTGGAGTGCTCCATTTTTTACTTGCGTACATCTCCCCATCGTCCCCATGCGAGGTTCTTTAATATAACAAGCATTGAGAGCAACGCGCTGTAATCAGGGAGAGCTATGATTGTTATACTCTCCCCTCATCCCATTTTTTTTTTTCATGTAGGCTCGAGCATGAAAATTGTGCCATCTAATAGAACATGATTTTTCCCATCAACCTAATCTCTTCGTTCGTTTAGTACCATTATATTTTATTTATTTAATTTTCTCCGCTGGTGTTGTTTTGAGATGTCCGAAACAGTAAAGCTTGTCATGAACATAATATTACGATTCAATTTTGTTTGATGCATGTCTTATAGATTTTGCCTTATTTTGGCTCATAACATGTTATTTTTATTGTTATATCCAGTCTCCATAATATCTCGGAATAATAAACTGTTTTACTGTCAGGTATAACATGCTATTGACGTGCTAATATTTGAGATTTATCAGCAAAGCTAAAGTCTTCTAAAACGGAAAACTCATGTCAGTGCTCTATCCACCTTATACAAGCCTGTAAAATCTTCATCAATGCCAGACTGCACAACCAATAATATGTCCCATCTTTTGCATGGGAATAAGTGATACAACTCTGCTTACTCCTTAGGGGAATATGGCGAGATAGGAATGCAGAGTTGTAGGTCGTGGGTTCAAACCCAAGCAGGCACTTTAGTATAAATTATTTCATTACCACTTATCTCAAAATGGTGAAGGAAAACATCGTGAGGACACCGGCATGTCCTAGAACCAAAAATTCGAACACATCTTCCAACCCGCACTGGGCCCGCGTGGTGGGTTACGGCCCACTCCCTCTCTCTGAGAGGAAGCCTGCTATTCTATGGTAAACCTTCATTTTCTCCGACATCAAAGGTCTTTTTGTTTCCTATAATATCAACATTTACACATTCTCTTTTTCTCTTAGAACAAAGTTATGATTTTCTCTTTGTAATACCAACTCAAACATCTCTACATTTTTATCTTTCCGAAATTAAGCGGTGCGATTGAAGACATGTGATGTCCACCAACCCACACTGGGCCCGCGTGGTGGATTATGGCCCACTCCCTCTGACAGAAAGGGGAGGCCAGTGTCCCAGCAGTGTGAACATTATTGGCTGATTATGCATGAATGTATCTAAGTATATTAAAATTTACAGATTGTTTCGTATCTTTTAATGCCTTCATAAAATCTCTCCTCAAAATGCTAACAGCTCTTCAATTTCAAGTAGATATGACTACGTGTCCTGTATACTTGATAACGTAGTTGCTACCTTCTTGAAGATATTATTTACATATTTCTTCATCTTTATTTATCACGACATGTCGTTTGCATCTGACCATATCAGATTTCAGCTGTCGTATACAGCTATATGGGAAAATGTGACTTGTATTAAAAGGCTGGCAGGCGAAAATGGGATAAGCGTGTCGCGTCAGCTGTATGTACGTATTATGAGCACGGTTGGGCAAAGTCTCCACGCAATAGGTGCCTTAAGATAGACGAGGCCACTAAATACAGAAGAAAATGACGGAATGACCAGCGTGGTGATTGCGTAAAACACTAATAGAATCAATGGCTTTCATTTTGACATTTCGACAAAATTCATTGCTTTATTTATTTATGTTATTTATCCGTGATGGTTTGTGTGGTACGTTTAATTTTTCAACAATGATGTGTAACTGTTTTGTTTTTGATTAATAAACAATAAAAAAAAGAAATTCGTTTTTGATCATATAGATTTTTCGAACATATTATGACGCAATGGATTAACAATACCTATCCTTCAAAATGATTGAAATTGTGATTGAAACTGTGTTATGCAATTAGTGTGCAGGACGAGCACTGCGAAAGATGGTATCAGGGTAGCGTAGGAAAAGAGTCATCAGCATCATCATTACATCTGAAACGACGTCCATTACCAGATAAGGCTTCTTTGAAGTGTAGGCTCATCGACCGGTCTTGTGCTTCTCGCATTCATCGGATTCCCGCGATCTTCACCGAGTCATCGGTCCATCTTCTGGGAAGCCTACTAAAATGAAAAGAGTAACAAACAGAATTTAGGGAAAGCTTTTACCCGTGATAAAGGCAACTAAAATCACACATTATGTTATTCGCACATCCATTTGTCGAGGTCTAGTACACTCTAGTTTTTATTGCATGATGTGGTCTCCTATAATTGTGTTCTCCCTGGACATAGATTTTTGTTCTTGTCCTTTATAATATAGCATGTAAGGTGTATTCTTTGTTGGAGATCCTAATAAAATATATATCATGTGGGGTAAAAAAATAAAGGGCTTGAGGAGACGATTCCAAAAAAGGTTAGAAATAAAACTAGAAAAAACTAAATAGCAAAACTTATTGACGTTCAAATCCGCCATTTTGATTTTATAAAAACAGAATATTGTCCGTTCACAGTTATTTGACCTCTGTTAGCAGCAATCTAAGAGCAACCTTCTAGTGACGAGAATAAAGATCACAATGATTTTGAGAGACTTGTCAGTGGTAGCAAACCAACAGCAAACTTATAAAAATAGCTTTATTTCCTCTGACCATCTTGTTATAAACAAGTTCTTATAAACTAATAGCATTTAATCATATTTATCAGCTACCAGTTCAGGGAGTCTTGCGACATTGGCCTCCTCTATTTCCCTTCACTTATTCCTGTCCAAAGCTGTTCTTCGCCAACCTTTTGACAGATCATCCTTCCATTTTTTCATCCGTCTTCCTCTATGTCTTTTTCCATTCCTAGTTTACCATTGTGTGACCTTTTTCGGTCCATTTACGCGTCTTTTTTTTTGCGGATGGAAATCATCAAATGCCTCTTGCTCTGGGTGAAGCGGCAGGGAGTGTCAGACTCTTACTGACTAAAACCCACCCGTGTTCCTTCCTTAGCCCTTTATGTTCCGGGCTAGCGGTAACCCTTTCGGACAATCCCGCTGACCCGGCAGGCTTCGGCCATAACTCTGATGCTGACATATATTTGAGGCGCGCGTGGAACACGTACGCGCCGTCCGGCATAGGCCTGGTCCTGATCAGACGGTGAGCTACCCATTACTCTCCACCTGCAGGCCCGCGCCTACGTTGGCCATTTTTCCGTCTTAATTCGCATCATATGACCTGTCAATTCCCACGTAGGCACAGAGATACAAACACGAAAAACATAATCCTATCTTTGCAGCCGCGCAGTCGGGTAGTAATTGAAAGGTCTAGTCCACTCAATGCTTAATTAGTTAGTAAATCTTGACCTGCCACTGAGGTAAAGTAAGTTCTGTTTACAGTTGAATCTCTGATTGATACTTTAAGCCTCTTGTGGATTTCCAAGTTTGTTGAATTTGGCCACAAAGGTTGTTAGCAGGTGATATTAATGGTAAGGTCTTATCTGTTCTTAGTAGATTTGGTTATTGATTGTATTACACCTTTGTTTTTGAAGTGAAACCTTTGTAAGGCGCACTTTGTGCTCTTTCTGAACAGTGAACAAAACTGAATCGTCACGCTCGGGTCGGTGACGCTTAATCGGGTATACTCGGCTCTAGCTGGTCATCAGCTGTCACCAGCCACGTTTATTGTAAGATTACGTACTCACTGACAGGTGGCTTGCTTAGCGCCTAGAGCCTAGCGAGTCACCTTGCGAGTAGCGAAGTAAAACGAACGCTCTAGAACTGAAATTAAATCGTCACGTTCGCGTCGGTGACGCTTAATCGGGTATACTCGGCTCTAGCTGGTCATCAGCTGTCACCAGCCACGTTTATTGTAAGGTTACGTACTCACTGACAGGTGGCTTGCTTAGCGCCTAGAGCCTAGCGAGTTACCTTGCGAGTAGCGAAGTAAAACGAACGCTCTAGAACTGAAATTAAATCGTCACGTTCGGGTCGGTGACGCTTAATCGGGTATACTCGGACCCAACTGGTCATCAGCTGTCACCAGCCACTTTATTGTAAGGTTACGTACGCACTGGCAGGTGGCTTGCTTAGCGCCTAGAGCCTAGCGAGTCACCTTGCAAGTAGCGAAGTAAAACGAACGCTCTAGAACTGAAATTAAATCGTCACGTTCGGGTCGGTGACGCTTAATCGGGTATACTCGGATCTAGCTGGTCATCAGCTGTCACCAGCCACGTTTATTGTAAGGTTACGTACTCACTGACAGGTGGCTTGCTTAGCGCCTAGAGCCTAGCGAGTCACCTTGCGAGTAGCGAAGTAAAACGAACGCTCTAGAACTGAAATTAAATCGTCACGTTCGGGTCGGTGACGCTTAATCGGGTATACTCGGCTCTAGCTGATCATCAGCTGTCACCAGCCACGTTTATTGTAAGGTTACGTACTCACTGACAGGCGGCTTGCTTAGCGCCTAGAGCCTACCGAGTCACCTTGCGAGTAGCGAAGTAAAACGAACGCTCTAGAACTGAAATTAAATCGTCACGTTCGGGTCGGTGACGCTTAATCGGGTATACTCGGATCTAGCTGGTCATCAGCTGTCACCAGCCACGTTTATTGTAAGGTTACGTACTCACTGACAGGTGGCTTGCTTAGCGCCTAGAGCCTAGCGAGTCTCCTTGCGAGTAACGAAGTAAAACGAACGCTCTAGAACTGAAATTAAATCGTCACGTTTGGGTCGGTGACGCTTAATCGGGTATACTCGGCTCCAACTGGTCATCATCTGTCACCAGCCACGTTTATTGTAAGGTTACGTACGCACTGGCAGGTGGCTTGCTTAGCGGCTAGAGCCTAGCGAGTCACCTTGCAAGTAGCGAAGTAAAATTAACGCTCTAGAACTGAAATTAAATCGTCACGCTCGGGTCGGTGACGCTAAATCGGGTATACTCGGCTCCAGCTGGTCATCAGCTGTCACCAGCCACGTTTATTGTAAGGTTACGTACGCACTGACAGGCGGCTTGCTTAGCGTCTAGACCTTAGCGAGTCACGTTGCAAGTAGCGAAGTGAAACGAACGCTCTAGAACTTTCACAGAATTTTCACTGCGTGCTTGGCGTCTTCGTTAGTCACCTAGCGTTTATAGGAATGTTAAGTCACTAGGCTCTAGACTCTAAGCAAGTCACCTGCCAGTGCATACGTGGCCTTAGTTTTTAACCGACTTCAAAAAAGGAGGAGGTTTCTCAATTCGACCGTATATATATATTTTTTTTTTTTTATGTGTGTTCGCGGATAACTTCGTCGTTTATGAACCGATTTTGATTATTCTTTTTTTGTTGGAAAGGGGATATACCAAGGGTGGTCCCATGATAAGGAAACCAGGATCTGATGATGGCATCTCAGTGAAATCGAGGGGAACTTTCGAAAATCGTAGGAGCGACTAGTGGGTTTGTTAATTTTTTCATTAACTATTTTAAAGCACTACAATTTAATGAAGGCCTGAAGTCGATCTGATGATGGAGCCGAAAGACAGACGAGGGGACTCCTCAACGATTTACAGCAGTTACCTTGTGTTTGGGCTTGATTAATTTGTATTGATGTGAACTTTACACCTAGATGGGTTGCGACTGTCATTAGGGGTCTGATGATGAAGACGAAGGACAGTTAAGGGAACTCCTCAACAGTTTACAGTAGCTACCTTGTGTATGTTCACCGATTACTCGAAGACGGCTGGACCGATTCCAAAAGTTCTTTTTTTATTTGAAAGGGTATACTCTCGAGGTGGTCCCATTATCATCAAGTTGGAATCTGATTAGAGGATTCCATGGAAATCGAGGGAAACCCTCAAACTTTATAGGCAAAGCTACAGCGATTTGGATATTTTTTAAAGTAACTTAAGCATTTGCTCTCGGAAATCATCACTTGGTAAAGTGGAGCTGATGATGAAGATCACAGATGGCCATCGGAACTACTCACTGACAAATATTTCACGGGTTGCGATTCGATTACTTTAATATGGTTGCTAAGCAATTTATGCTTGTCACAATGCGTATTGCGAGTGATTGTTGAGGATCTCCTGGTTCTTACCGGGAGAACTCCTCAACAATTAACGTCCCAGCATCGGGAAAAGCAATATTTTGTAAAAGGTGGTGACAGTTGGCATTAGGCTATTGTAACTTAGATAAATTACAAACTGACCCACTAAAAAGTGAAAAATAAAAACATTTTTACAAAAAAAAACAACAGACTTCCAAAAAAAACCACTATAAATTGAAAAATAACTTTAATTTCGGAAGTCGGTGTCAATAAACGAAAACGCGGAACCAAAGACACCGACTTCCGAAATTAAAGTTATTTTTCAATTTGTAGTGTTTTTTTGGAAGTCGGTTGTTTTTTTTTGTAAAAATGTTTTCACTTCTATCGTGTGGCACACACCCTCTTTTTATTTAAGGACTTTACTTTAGTCATTATATATGTTTTAATGCGTCAAAATTTATAATACTAAATCTGTAATAAAAACTTGGCAAAAGTTTGAAAAATTCAGAGCAAATTAGTGGTCTTGGGATCCTTTCTGGTATGAAATATTAAGAGTGAGTTGCATCAGCTAACTATAATGATAACCAATCCCATGACAGCCGTCAAAATCTCCGGTTAAGCGAAATTCGGGTTGCATCATTTTGAGAATTGTTAAAATGACGTCATAAATAACTATAACAAGTCATTTTTAACTATAATCAAAGCTTTGACAGACGTCAAATCTCCGGTTAAGCGAAATTCGGGTTGCATCGTTTTAATTTTGACAAAATTGTTAAAATGACGTCACAGGTAACTATAACTTTAATCGCCCAACTTCGGGCGGTAAAGGGCTATAGTTACGGTTTGTGTCATTGTATATGTCATCTGCTTTGCATTGTAACCTATAAAAATATTGTGTTATTGAATAAAGTACCTACTAAAACAAATTAGGTATGTCTTTACTCCGCGATATATTGTGGAAATAAAGCTCTTCTAGCGATGATAGTGTCAGTGAATCCGATTTGCCAGTTAGGAAGAGAAAAAAATTCACCCTCGCATTGATCGATTTCATAAGTAGGATGAAAATTATTTTTTGGACAGATTCCGGGTTCTAAGACCTTAGAAAAACTGAAATTTGAAATCGATATTCTTATGTAAAATGTTATTATGTAAACTGTAGCAAGTGTATTGTGAATATTGATTACTAATTTCAGTTTTTCTAGTTCCTAGCTTATACTTCTCTTCATTGTGCCGATGAAGTTCATCTTGATTCCAAATGCTTTATCTGATTTGATCCATTTCAATTTCATTAAGTTCTTTGAAGACAGGTTGTTTTTGTTTGGTCATATTATGTTTTTAAAATTGTACTTGTTTTTTTTTCTTCCTTATTTTATGAAAGTCAATGCTTATCAAAATTAATTTAGTATATACTAGCAGCGCCCCGCGATTTCACCCACATTAGTTACGATCCCGTGGGAATATCGGGATAAAAACTATCCTATGTCCTTTCCCGGGACTCAAACTATCTCTATACAAAATTTCATCTAAATCAGTTCAGCGGCTTAAGCGTGAAGAGGTAACAGACAGACACTCTTTCGCATTTATAATATTAGTATGGATATAGGACTTCCTCACGATGTTTTGAGAGCAGTGGTGATGAAATAATTTACACAAAGTAAAGCGCCTGTCTGGGTTCGAACCTACGACCTTTATGCTGTAAGTCGCAGCTGTTACGACGGACCCACCACTGCTCAGCGATAAATAGTAGGAGTGTATTGAACGGTTAAAAAAAATAATAATAATAACAAATTGTACATAGCAGAGCATTTTTATTAATGTAACTACTTATATTAATTTCAACGTCAGACGCCTTAGAAGTAGGTAATATTTCATCTGAAAAATATGCAGGTCACTCCACCGATGAAAATACTTCAATACCGCACGCTCAACAGTACATGTGCACATTAGCTAACAATACCAACGTCTGTCCACCAAACAGTTGCAATAGCATCAATAATGCACCTGAAAATAAATAGATGATTTATGTTAGAAAATAAGCGTATTCTAACTAATATTATTCTTGTTCTTTTTGGTGTGCTGGATGCCACTGCAAAACAATGTTCTTTCCCGCATTCATCAGGCGCAGTATGCGTTTGCTGTGAAAATCGACATATAATGTAAATATTCCTGTATTCAAATCTCCATAATGTATAAACAGTTTCAATACTTTCTTGCATCGTCTATACGCATTTTCGTTAAACTGCACTAAAGATGGTTTGACTAGCGTTCGTGAATCCTTGCGTTCACAAGTTACCGTACATTTGCAGCAGTCTCGGGCAATGTGTTCGCACATTGCGTTAAAATCTTATTGAACAATTAACACAACATCCTTCTGGAGTAAATGCTGTAATGCATCTTCCAATAATATAATCCTTCAATTACATACAGGAAAACAGAAATATCAATTTCATGCAATTCGAAAGAAACGGAAAAATAAAATGAATGTTATAGTCACTTGACACTTGTCTTTCTGACAGTGTCAGATAGTGATGCGGCTCGATTTTATTTAACTCGTTACTCAAAAGCTGAGTCCATTTTCTCTCGAGGTGCCACTCGATGTACTCACGATTAGATAAATATCACCAACACTGCCACACTAGTTAACTGTCATTCTTGGTTAAAAAACCAGGTAATAAATATATTCTTGTAATAAACCGTCATAATACTGTGATGTACAGTCACAGAGTTTTAATAACAGAAAATACATATTCTGTGGGTTAGTGCTGTCAGATAATAAAGTGTAATTTGTCATTAAATCGTCATTGATTTCATCAGATCAATCTGACAATCAGTGGAATATGCGTAGGAATTATTATTATTATTATTCGTATTAATACGCTCTTTACAAAGTCGAAAAAGCCAATCTGAGCCGAATGTCACTGACTTAAATACCTTGGTACATTACCAATATAGAACGGTAACTGTATTTTGGATCTTGCTATGATTCTTTTCTTGAAGTTTATTTTTGTGTGCGTTTCAAACGTACGAAGCTGCTGGGAACCTCCCTCTAGTCCTTAGATCAACTGTTACTTAAATTGAGTTTTTGAATTAAATAATCGAGACAATCGAGTCCTGACCATTAATGACTGATTAACATCACTAGTGTCAAATAAACAAAGCGTGATGACAACAAGCTTGAAGTGTTGCCCTTGTCAAAAAATTACCCACGTACATTTTGGGGAAATATGACGTCTTGTCACTTGTCACCCTTTTAACTTTAACTGTGAAATACACGAAATACATGATGGTGCAACAACGGATAGTAGATTCTATGGTCATTGTTATGGTTACGGTTAAATTTAACTTTGACACAAACTATAACGGAGCTATTGATGCAACCCACTCTAAAGGTTTTAGTACAAAAGCTAAATAGTCTGTCGTTACCGACAAAGAAAAGAACAGTCTAGTTAATTTTTTTCTGTGGTTTTCAAAAAGGGTTACAATAGATAATATTTTATTATTAGTTCGTAAAATAATTTGGTACGAGTAGATAATATTATACTCTTTTACATAACCAATTATTTATAGCATTGCCAATCCATACTTACTTACCAAAGCTCTGATTTTTAATTTGCAAGACCAAAAGAACAGCTGTGATCGAATAACTTTAAGCCAATCGTTGATCTCAAATTCAAACTTAGCGTTACGTTTTGAATTGAAAGATGGTAAAACTGCCAATGTGTAGAATATGTTTAGTAAAAAATTTACGAATATAGTGGTCAACAGGAACTTCTTCGAACTATATGAGTTGCTAAACTATAGGTATGTAAAAGGTCGATCGCAGCTGTCATTTTTGTCTAGTTTTAATTTGCCATCAGAGTAAAGGTACTCTCGATAATTTTGTCAATGTACAGACGCCTGCACATCAACCTACTACAATCTGTCAAAATTCTTCAATAGATTTTTAACTTTATCGCTAAAGTATAAGGTTCAAAGTTGATTGGGAAAATTTGACAGTTTCGGGTTGCTTGATGTGCTGGCGTCTGTACATAATACTGTCTTAAGGGGCCGGCGAACTACGCATGCTAATACTTCTATAGTTAGGACAGTTATTACGTTTGTATGAACTACGCATGCTCCGCCGGCCCCTTAAGTAGCTAATTATTTTACGAACTCTCAGATTATTGCCAAACAAAAGACATGCAATCAATAAAAACACGTTTTGCAGTAAACGTTGCGTTTTAATATAATTGTGTGACTTTAAGGCCTTGTGTTTCGATAGTCAGATAACTTTTATGTAAGTATAAATCAATGTCGATTTGACACTATTGTGTAGGAAATATATCAAACCGCCTGATTAGATAAAAGTAGCGAAATCGACCCTAAATTTAATGTTAATGATTATACACCGTCTATCAGAAAGGTGTTGTCAAAAAGGGTATACAGACCTGATAAACTGAACAATTTTCTCTAAGGGATAAACATCGTAATCGCGAAAAACTGTTCAGATGTACGATTACAGTGTTACTCGCCGATTTGCGTCATAAAACACATCTTTGTCGCCCTGCAACATTAATCAAACATATGGTAACATTTCAATACATTTCCAATCGTCTCCGTGCACAGTGCAAACTATGCATTATTGATTAGAACCCGTACAAAGTCGTACAAGCTCTTTTGTTCAAGAATATAATTTTCTGAATACAACTCTTATAAAGTTTTGTGCTCAATTCGATTTAAAGTTACTTTTCTAAGAAGATCTTTAATATGGGTTCATTATTGAATGAACACTTTCTTTTATCATAAAAAATAATAATTGTGATTTATTACCTACGTAAACTCATTTTTCCAACAGCCTTTTTATAACAGTTTCTAAGACGTGTTCCACATTGGGCATCCGCTTAAATGGCACCTGACTGATTCACTCAGGTGCCATTTAAGCAGCCGGTTGATTCTGTATAAATCTCACCGTGAAAACTTAGGTGAAGTGAGTTTGTTTTTGCTAGGAATTGACACTATTGACAGCTCACTCCACGCTCACTTCACCTAAGTTTTCACGGTGAGATTTTTACAGAATAGCACCACAGGTGCCCAATGTGGAATACGTCGTTTCTAACAGTGTAGAAAAGCAGACACTATACTGATTATGATGGTGTAACCATGAAATCAGCACATGATTCTAGACCCACTAACTTGAAAAAATAATTTATTGCTTTTCCATACATTTTGACCGCGTAGGTGAAGCACTTTTCTATGAAATAACAGTTTTTAGGGTTCCGTATAAAAACGGAACCCTATTACTAAGACTTCGCTGTCTGACCGTCTGTCCGTCTGTCCGTCTGTCTGTCTGTCTGTCACCAGGCTGTATCTCAAAAACCGCGATAGCTAGACAGTTGAAATTTTCACAAATTATGTATTTCTGTTGCCGCTATAACAACAAATACTAAAAATAAAATAAAATTAATATTTAAGGGGGGCTCCCATACAACAAACGCGATTTTTTTGCCCTTTTTTGCTCGATATCAAAAATGGCAACAGGTAGGCACTTGAAATATTCACGAAATACTCAGTTGTATTTTAACTTTAATAATAAATAATAATAATAAAATAAAATAAATATTTAAGGGGGGCTCCCATACAACAAACATGTTTTTTTCGGCGTTTTTGCCTTGTGGTACGAACCCTTCGTGTGCGAGTCCGACTCGCACTTGGCCAGTTTTTTTTTATAACCGACATAATCATATGAAAAAAAAAAGCATTTAAGCAGATGCCCAATGTGGAATGTGTCGTTTCTAACAGTGCAAGTTAAGCAGACACTATACTGATTATGATGGTGTAACCATGAAATCAGCACATGAATCTAGACCCACTAACATAAAAATAAATTATTGATTGCTTTTCTATACATATTGACCGCGTAGGTAATGCACTTTTCTATGAAATAACAGTTTTTTTTTTATAACCGACATAATCATATGCTATGTATCATGCTTTCAGTTTGCACGTGGATGACCCTACCACCCTGGATTATGTACTAGAGTTGAGATTTTTTAGTTTATTTTTGGACCGGCCAAAAATAAACTAAAAAATAAAAATCAGGAAGTGAACACTACCCCCCGTAATCACTGCAGTCAATGAACATGAACCGAATAACAGTTCTAGTTCCATAGAAAGTTTCAAAAACTAATTTTCCTAGTTGACCAAACATCGGCAAACATTAAACAAAGGTGTTCGACGAGTGACGTACGGAGTGAAGCTTAATTTCGGGAACCTAAATGGCTAACATTACGGGGTACGCGGAACCCCTTCCTGCTATTTGCCTCTCTAATTGTTACATAAACCAAATAAAACGAGCATTTCGAGGTCGGCCGGTCGAATATAGGCATCATCTAACGGAGCTACTGTACTCGTGTTTATACAACCATTGTGATTGCAGCTATTTATAAATAGGTAGGGACCACGTAGGCACTATATGCATTTGTTTATTGAGGGACTTACATGACCTAAAGCGCGGTCACTGCCAGACTGCATAGAAAAGAAAGAGAAGCGCGATGACACAACCCTGGTAATTTATTGCAAAATATGAAGCAATTATTTAATTACAAAAAATCTATTGGTTTGACTAAAAATTAAATATTAGTATTTTAGTATGTTGCTTGTAGTATAATCTGACAAACAATCAGAATGATTGTTTGTATATTAGTATGGTTATTATTGTAAAAAGAAAGTTTTTGGAGGTATCTTCATGATTTTTTTCTGTCGTATAAAATTACTTGTATTATATTGTCAACACAATATCTACCTAGCATATATCCTGAAGAATCACACTAATAATAAAGGCGAAAGTTTGTGAGTGTGTGTGTGAGTGTGTGTGTGTTTATATGTTTGTTACTTCTTCACGCTCAAACGGCTGGACCAATTTTGATAAAATTTTGTATGGAGGTAGCTGACGCCCTGGATTAACATATAGGCTACTTTTTATCCTTATATTCCCACGGGATCGACATTTACGCGGGTGAAACCGCGGGGCGCAGCTAGTATAATATATATTTCTGATTTTGTTTAGTGTAGTTGATCATATTATGCTTTTATTGTTTCTAAAACTTGCTTGTATTGCGTTTAGGTCAAGTGTAAGCCCCTTAATCCGATCCAGCCTGCCCCTTGCTGCCCGCACCTAGCGACGTCCTAAGCCGAGGTTCGTACCCCACAGGGGGTGCCCTTAGTGATTAGCGTGTAGCCGCTTAGTTTTTTAAGCCCTGGTTGGAGGTCTTAATTCATTGAGGCAACCACATGCAAGCCCGGTTAAGCAGCCAACGCACCACCTTCTAGGTTGACCTGTGGATGCCATTAAAATAATGCGTTTGTTTATCTGATGGTTTGTGTCACCCTAACCATCAAACGTATCTCATAAATTACTGGTACTGACCAAAAATGTATTGTTTCCAATCAATCAATCAATAAATTCAATTTCAATCAATCAATTCAATTCAATTTTTCAATTTTTTTTTCAATTTTGTTTGTTTTTTTGTTCAATTAGTTATCTAGAAGGGATCACAGTAGATATATTACATAAACCCCTTCACATGTAAAATAATAGTAAAACAAAATATATTGTGCGCAGTTGTAAACTGCGCACAATATATTTTCCAAACTGCGCTTGGTATTTATTTCAGAATGATAATCCATACATCTGTTTTTTTACAATGCCAGGAAACCGCTTTTAAGTACCGGGAACATCTGAAAATCATAGCAACTGAAGTTTCGAGAGGTGTTCCATATTTTGTGAAATTTTATGTGAAATTCAAATATTTTTTAGTGCCCAGTGAAGCTGAAATATTATGTAAATTGCGTTCGAATATACAAAAGCGCCAACCGCAACCACGCATATCATAGGTTAATCTTAGGTTAGCACCAGCTCAAAGCAGCTAGCAATGGCTTTTGAGTTCGTTGGATCTGGGACACTTGTGTGAAAGACATTTCCGTGAATGACACTTGCGTGAAAAGACATTTCCGAGAACGGACTTTTTCGCGAAAGGACACTTGCGCGAAAAGAGATTTCCGCGAATGGACTTTTGCGAGAAAGACACTTGCGTGAATACACTTGCGCGACAGGCGCGAATCCATTTGCACGAAAAGACAATTGCGTGAATAAGTTACGGAAATGGGATTTCTTCATAAAATCACGCCTGTAATCATTCAAAGGGTTGGGCAGGGGTGTAAGTACAGCTACAATTCGCCAGTAATTATTTTTCTTATATTTAGTTTCTTAAAAATGTTGTATTCGAGGAGAATTTTTGTATTCGAGGTCGCTGATAACAAAATTGGGCTCAAAATGAAAATCCAAGATCGCGGCTGCGATAATTTTAAAATGTTTCATCATGGATGTCGATTTCATGGTTTTCGAGGGTGCTAAAGCCGTTGGTGAGGTCAAAATGAAAATAGAAGATGGTGGCTGCGAAAATTTTCGAATGAAGAAATCTCATTTCTGCAACTTTTTCGAATTCGCGCAAGTATCCTTCGCGCAAGTGTCTTTCGCGCAAAAATCCATTTGCGCAAGTGTCTTTCGCGCAAAAGTCCATTTGCGTAAAAGTCCAGTTGCGCAAAAGTCCATTCGCGGAAATGTCTTTTCGCGCGTCATTCGCGGAAATGTCTTTCGGGCAAGTGTCCTGATACCATTCGTTTAAGAAGAACTGATACTGTTTATTTTTCTGCTAAATATAGGTAGCCTTGCAGGGTTAAAGCTACTGTTTCGTAGGAGAGCGGAGACTTAACATAGGGTCCGCAATTTACCCTGGAATGACGTCACTGAAACGTTGGTGAGTTTTCCTAGAAAGCGTTTTTGATACCGTATCTAGTCAAACCTCGCTGCACAGAGATTTAAATTGCTAGATTTGCCCTCGCCGTACTTAATCATGCGAAAAAGTGTCCATACTCAGATGAGTGAGCTCACACATTTTTAAATCGCTTCCATGAAAATCAAGTCAAATCACTGCGTCATTGTCAGAGGTGTTAAATGAAACAGAGACGCGACTATCTTTTGACGCGGTAGGGAGCGTAGCGGTTTAAATCTTTGCAGCTGTCATCATTTTCATGAAAGCCGTCAGTGACGGCGGTCACCGCTTTTCTAGGAAACCATAGTTTTATTGGGCCTAGCAAGATCGCGCGGAGTAACGTAAATTGGAACGATTTTTGACTCGAAAATACAACAATCTTGTAGCATTTTGGATTACATTTTTGCGTCATAGACAATAAGTTTGATAGATATAATTGAGGCCTTAAATGTGCTAAACGAGTGTTTTAAAGTTTGTCATCGTTTGAGTTAACGTTACGTTTACGTAGCGCGTTGGTGCTAGGGCCTCTGGTCAGACTACAGGCATAAGAGACAGGCAGTTCAAGCTTATGTCAATAGTTGGCAACATATTGGCAAACATGGTGGTAGTGTGGTGGTTGGTCATAAAAACATAACTCGTGAAATGTTGCAGATGCACAGGTGTACAGGCGCACTTCTGCCTAACCTTTCTAGAAATACAGGCGTGATGTTATGTTATGTTTATGGTCCATCAACTGTTTCATTTATTTTATTTTTATTTTTATGGCATTGGTTTTTATAGTCTGTGACAACTGTAACTCACACACTCCTTAAATTTCTAGGAAAATCATCTACTTTTACAATATTTGTAAATATGTGAGCACCGTGTATCTATCACATAATTGATTAACCTGTTATTGCTTTATTTTTTATTTCTTTTTACCTTTTGTGGTAGAGCAGGTCATTTTATTCTAAGTGCATCGACTGCACAAATAATTATAATTATAATAAATAATTATAATAAATGTGTACAAAACCTCATAAAACATTTTTAAAGAGTCGGTAACGATGGAGTCTCTTGTCCATTCTTCTCCAAACGAAAACCATTTGGAAGGGGCGACTAGAATCAATTATATTTTATTGCAATTTTTGACGTTCAAAAGTGCCTTTTGTGTGTCTATTTGAAATAAATGATTTGACTTTGACTTTGTTTGCCAATCTAAACATCTTGTAGAACTACATAACTTCTTTGAAAAACCTTAATGATTAAAAAAACAACATCAAAACAACAAAATCGCAATTTGCCATTACACCAAATAAAAGCCAATTTATTGTGAAAGGAATTACAGTGAGTATGCAATTTTAGAAACATAAACAACAGAATGTAATCAAATAAAGGGCCATAGAAATTCAATCAAGTAAGATTATGCAAAATAGATCAGTATCATCAAAGTAATAGTATTAATTTTCATTGCGATACATTTACGGAATCTAACTGATATTGTCACGAATTTGTAATTTAAAGTAAGATTGAGTATTCCACTGCAGAACATGACTTCCCAATTATTGCTACAATATGCCATGCGCCAAATGGGATTGCCCATCGGCAAAAATGACAAATTTCTATACGAATTTTCATCCCCTTCAGGAGTCGAATTTTCAAAAATCCACTTTTTTGCCATTTTTTACCTAAGTCAAAGTCAAATCATTTATTTCAAATAGGCACATAAAAAGACACTTTTGAACGTCGGGTTTTCAGTTTAAGCAGATGCGGATAAATATCAATATTCTTTGCTCCCTTTTACGAAACCACTAATGAAAAGGGGTTTTTATACACGTGATGTAAGTAATATTTTTTTACTTATAAATAGTGTGTCTTAATCCTATTTTTATTTGTTGATGACCTTTAAAGCTAGTTACTAGCTTCTTGATGACTACATTTCCGAAAAATGATTTTATGAATTTGCAGGTTGATGTTACGACCTTTCACTTTGATATCAAAAAGCATCTTTAAAGCTTCGGTACACATTCTGCTTATGTTTTATGAGCAGAATGCATCTCTGTACTGTTTACTAGGTGCATACTTAGGTTTTTTATTTTTTTTTATCGTGGAGAAACACTTATGCATTCCGCACTACCACGGGGAGATAATGCAGTTATGTGGAACTCTAACCCACTAAAACTCCACGATGTCCTCCTCTGCCGCTTACGACGGGAACACAGGCACGCGTTAGCACCCATCCGTGAAGCCGTCGCGGCTGTCCGTCACCGGACCCTCCTCTGGGGAGTACTCCCCATCACCGGCGCACCAGAACACATAGCACGCCGTGACCACCCCAGGGACCAAACCAGCATATGTCCGCCAGACGACCCTGTGTCTGGGCACCCTTGGTGGGTCCTGCGACGGGTCAGGTCATTGGCTCAGCCACCTGCCAATTTTCGGCCGCAGAGGATAGGGAGAGCAGCCAACGTCATACCAACACTCCTCCCCTGCGGCACCACCGCTTCCGCCATCAGACGGTGGCGACCCCGTCAAGGCCGCGGATGGTAGGGAGAGCGGCGCAAAGCAATACCGGCATTCCTCTCCCGCCGCGGCCTCCAACCCTCAACCGCGATGTCTCGCGTCGGTTGCGAAGTCGCCCAAGCGGCACCGCAACCTACTTGTTGGCCGCTACGTCATCGGCTTATACAGGCAAAAGCCCTGACGAACGGCCCTCCTCGGGTTCCTCTTAGCTTCGCCGTGGGTGACCAAGCCACGGCTACTGAGTCCCCCCGCCTCGACAAGGTGCATACTTATCTAAATTAAGACAACTTGCATTCTCGCTTTTGATAGCCAATTTGCGTTTTTATAATTTCTGACGTGACGATAATTATTCAGGGGGAAGCGCCAAGGTAGCCCGCGAAATACAACTTTTCTTAAATTTTTTGCATCTTGCAGGTCAGTGTCCGGAGAATTATAATCACTTAAATCACCAATAGAATACTCTAAGTTCATAAAATCCTATTGAATGACTATTTCCATGAAATATCAATTATTATCGTGGAGGTCCACGTTTACGCCACGGTATCACGATAACGCTGAGAAGTAAAATTCATGGAAATATATGAAGCCGCTTTTAAATTTCCGCCCACGTCAGCGTAATAACGTGCACAAATTTCCATTCATTTTATAGACGTGGACGTCCACGGTAATAATTATCGCCACGTATTAGAAATTATAGAAATTACAACATTGCATAATATGTGTCAGATATGCAAGAGAAAATTGCGATCTCCCTGCATAAGCATAGCATAATCAAGCAGCCTATAATGTTCCCATTTCTGGGACACAGGCCTCCCAGTCACAGTCACTCACAGTCCCTCTCGAAGGAAGTCGAGAGGGACTGGACTGTGATCTTCTACGCGGGCATTGTGGGTTGATATGTCACATGTCTTCAAATTTTTGGGTTTGATTTGATTTCCTTGATTGATGCTCAATCGTTTTTAAAAATGAAATCAAATACACCATGAAGTCCCTTCATATAAAACAAGGCGCGGCTGATAATTTAACGTTTTATAAATCAAGAAATGTCACAAAATAAATCAATAACATCATAACCAACGTACATATAATAAGTAGGTACACTAGGCCGACGTATTTGTGTTTTCCGCACAGCAGGCTCATACTCCAGTTGGATTTAGTGATTGATGACACTTTATAATGGGATTTGTTCTGATTCCTATTTAATTTCCTGTACGGATATTTAGCTGTCGTTTTATTATAAATTCAACGGAATCGTTTACTTTCGCGTTTAACCTTCGTTTCGGTATTCGTTGTGGTGGATTAACGTTCCAATTTTCTTGGAAGTTTTCAAAATAATTATAGTGTAGCACTAAAACTTAGCTGCTTTTATTTTGTTAACAGCAAATTAATGTCCCTACTTAGATATTCAGCTGTTTTTCCAATTAACACGCTTTGAAACTTTATAATTATTGTAATTTTAATTACATTCATAAATAATGTATCTACTTAATTAATATCATATTACAGAATTAACTTTCTTTTATCTATAGTCTCCCATCATATCTATTTCATAGAATTTAGAATTAATAACATGACTAATTTAAGTATGTATACGGAGTGAAATTAAATTAGCTAGCGAAACTCCGCAAACATGATTGGTATCGATATCTAAACATGATGAATCAAAATCACACTAATATTATAAAGGCGAAAGTTTGTGAGTGTGTGTGTGAGTGTGTGTGTGTGTGTATTTATATGTTTGTTACTTCTTCACGCTCAAACGACTGGGCCAATTTTGATAAAATTTTGTATGGAGGTAGCTGACACCCTGGATTAACATATAGGCTACTTTTTATCCCGATATTCCCACGGGATCGACATTTACGCGGGTGAAACCGCGTGGCGCAGCTAGTAAAACATAATATATTCTCAACTCATACTTCGAGTAACAAAACTCAGCGCTCGAAGTCATCGAGCGCTGAGGTTTGAGCCAAACAAAAAAACATCAAATCTATTTTTATTTTATTACATCGCGTATAGATATCGATATCCATCTCGGCTGCAGAGTTTCGCTAGTTAATTTAATTTGTATACCGTCGTATTTATCATAATCTTGTTAATATCGAAATAATAATCTGATGCTGCATTGAAATATTCAATGAACAACCTGTCTATGGTTTATATATTTCCGCATGTTTAATTTAATAAAAATATCAACACAGGTATTAAAAACGGTAACAAAAAACATGTTTTCATTTAACCGTCACCAGAATTGATTTAAAGAAAGGATTGATTTTAATTAACAGATATCGAAACGCGAGCCATTGTGTTTTTTGGTGGCTTGATTAGATTTTCGTGAAACAATGTGTAAAGGGACAGATAACAAATTGAATCGCGAGTTTATTAAAATTTGTTCGTGTTTACGGGAACGTAATTCTTTCAGTCCCTATTGGAGCACAATGAACAGAAATGTCAACAATACAACGAGTCACAATAACAAATGTAATGAAAAACAATATCCATGGAATGGAATCACAACATCACGTCGGTATCAAATGTGCCGTTCTCTTCAAACATTTTATATTGACATAATGTCTCTCAGGTACCACAAGAGTGTTTTATCAGAAATTTCTATTATCATTTGCTGTCCAAAAGACAAATTAAACTTTGAACAAAGACCATTTTGTAGAAAACTAAATAATATTAATTACCCAGATGAGTTTTCGTATGAAATGAAAACATAAACGGACGCATAATTACACAAACTCGGACCTGTTTTAAGCACAAAAATATACGAGTGCTTTTAAAATAAAAATGAAAAAATATTCGTTTCATGAATTCATGATACGGAACAAAACAGAGGCAGGTATGCAAAAACTCCCACATTCTAAAAAAAAGTTTATAATAAAACAATCTGAAGCTCCGAGTGTAATACGGTGAAAAATGAGACGAAAGAATTTAAAATGGCCAACATTTACGGAATATTTCGTGCAGTAAAAATAGGATAAAAGAGTCAGATATGTTACGAGAGTGTTGTTCATAATTATTCCATTATATTATATGGGAGATGTAAAAGGAGAAACAAACGCAAACAATGACTTTGTAGTGTGTCTCGCTTCTGAATGGACGGTGTTCGGCAAAAATACTGCAGTTGAATTTTCTTAATATTTACGTGCCACGTTCACAGCAACAGGCGAGTTACAGCGAAAACATAGCGTTGCCAGCGCAAGCCGCAAACCCCTGGAGATTCAGACGACTCGCTTGGAATAGCTTTGTGTCGTATTCCTTTGTCTTTAACTGAGCATCCTACTATCTCCCTAGACCTGCTTATATATTCACAACTTAGCCCCGAAGCCCCTCTATACCACTCCTCGCATATGTTCACCCACTTGATTGTTTCGATAAACACGCTTAGAAATGCTCCCCTCATGCAGAAAAAACTTAGCTGCAATATTTCAAAAGTTATTCCATTTTTCAGCCGGCATTTTGTTTTAATCTTCATAATATGATGTACTTTATTACTAGAAATATGAATGCTATAAAATACGTCCATTGAACGTTATCGGTGGATCATAAAGAAGTCGGAGATAGTTTTCATCGTAGGTACTTTCTGAAAATAAAATTCTTTTAGGTACGCAAAATATTTAAATATCATGTAACCATCGAAATTTATTGAATAAAATGTCCCAAAATTGAATACCTATTTTGGAATTGGGAAAGTTTGAAAGCAAGCAAACAATTCGTTAGGAAAGATTTGCTTGAATAATTTCACGTAAATACAATCTTTCGCTCGATTTGCAATTCACATAACGACGGTCGGCCTAAATTATTCATATTATTTTTAGCGTTCCGTATTCAGGTAGCGGTTTTAACTCAATTTCCCCACAATGTTTCAATTAAATTGATTGATATTTGACTGCACTTAATAATGTGTGTAAAAGATAAAATTAATGGGATCGAGGAGGTTTATCGTCGCATGTACACTTTTAGCATCTGTTTTGTTCGCGTTATGTGATGTTAAATAAAGCCCGCGTACAATTATTATGCTCATTTTATCCTTAAACTCATATTATTCGTACGATAATTTTCCCTTTGTGCGGTAAGCATTCATATGGATACAAAATTATTATTTTTTGTTTTAAAATGAGTGCACATTTCCACATGAGTTGGGTTAATTAACCGGTGCCCATTTGCATTGTAGCGTAAGTATTTCATACGTTTGTTGCGATTTCAACATGAGATTAATGCCGCAGTATGATTTGGCGAGCCTTTGCCAACTTTGTAAATGGGCGTTATAATTGTATTATCTTCATAACAATGTTATTTTATGAACTGAAAACTGAATTACGAATCTAATCTTGTTTTAGGATTTTACAATGAAAGCCAACGTAGCTGTGGCAGTCTTTGTATATAGCAGAAATGTGATCCACAAAAAAAAAACATTTTATAGTGTACGACAAAGGAAAGTCCATTTTTCTAACCCTCGAAGAGTCGTTCCTTGCCAAAAAACAACCTTGCGTGTAAGTGAGGTCTTTTTTCCTCGTTGTCAAGGAAAACCTGTACAAAACCCCGGCTTTTCTGTGGCCGACTATAGCCTGTATCACAACAGTTCTACACAATCACCGCTAATTAATTAAGGTAGTTGAATAGAAAATATTATCTGGAGAAATCTTGACAAAAAAAATCATACTCATTTTTCCCTTCGTTTTCTCTGGCCTCCATGATAACATGTTTTCATTGCCACATAGGCGTTTTGTTATCCTGTGGTCTGTAACTCGTATATATAAGCGGGATTATCTGCGAACTAACCCGTTAATGTATATTAGCCTGCTGTGGACAATAATTAGGTATTAATAGGTTTATATCCACTTAGCAAATTAGGTTGGTGTATATTCGAAATAGCAGATTTACTCAGTAACACAACTCATGATAATTATGTCCGTTCGACATCTAATTGACGGAAAATATATACCTAACTCTGTAATTAATTAGGTTCTTTAATGTGGCGCAAGCCCTAACGAGGCATAATATCTTTACTTAGAGCCTCCACAAAGTGTCCATGCATGGTTCTCCTACTGAAGACGAGTGTTTGTGCAAGTATTTCTTATCCATTGCGTTTCTTCTTGATATCGGCAATAAACACTCCGTAAACAACCTATTAAAAAAAATTGTTTATTTTGACCCAGGTTAAGTCATCATCTGCCTAGCCTTTTCCCAACTATGTTGGTGTCGGTTTCCAGTCTAACCGGATGCAACTGAATACCAGTATTTTACATGGAGCGACTGCCTATCTGACCTCCACAACCACTGGGTAATACGATACCCCTTGGTAAGACTGGTTGTCAGAGTTTCGGGCTTCTGTCTACTGACTGACTACTGACTGTCAAAGATCTACGAATGCCAGCCGGCACCAACGGCTTAACGCGCTTTCCGAGGCACGGAGGGGTCACCAACCGCGGCAAGCGTAGCTTAACCTGATCGATCGACCTGTGCGGCTGTTATTATTTACGCCACGGGCCCCAGGTTAGGTAAGGCACGTATTCACAAAAAAGAATTAAAATAGAAAAATAAAGAAGAAAAGTAAAGAATAGAAAAATATTTATTATTTGCTAGTTAAGTTAATTCAAAAACGAAAGATGCAAGGTTCATAATCCCACACAAGAGACCACTTACAAAATCAACATGTAATTGAATATTCAATAAAAGTAAATTAAAGCCATCATCCGTGGCCCTGAATATTAGTAATCCTGTTGCCTCCCTGAAACGGACCCTTATAATCCAACCCTTCAGTTTCATCCTTGGTTCAACCCTCGTGTGATTGACGTTTCGCTAGCGATTATTACGGGGGTCTCTCAGACCCCTCGTTGCGGACCCCAGATTACGACCACAGAGTTTTTTGACTGTATATCCGTGACAAGGCTGCGGTCATAAGATTTTGCAGTATTATTTTAAATTCTGTTTTGGACAGTGGTCGCGCTATCTACTCGCTTAATCTCATTTTGAACTGTTTTGAGTATTTTATTTTAAGTTAAATAATCTCTGTACGTTTTTGTATCGTTTCATTTAACTTTAGACTATATACCTAAATATGACGGTAATAAGGTGACCTTTTCATGCAAGAGACTATTGTAGTTTGCATTTGATTAAAGCAGTACAGTATCATCACATCACAGTTACAAATAAAGCTTTATCGCACCATCACGGGAGACGTAAAATGAAACTAGGGTCACAAGGTAGGGTCTGCCAACATTCTGTGGACTTGGAGAAAGCTTTTGTCTATATATACTTACATACGATAATCTATATAAGTACAACGTTATTTTTAGTATATGCGAAACCTGAATATAGTTTGTTCAGAATAAGTGACTGAATCGATTCCAATAGTTTTTACCCCATGTCCCAAAAATATTCAAAAAAGGTTAAAAGTTGGACACCGAGCGACACTAAGTAGGTTATCAAATCTCCGCGCCGAACGGTTAAGTACCTAGGTACTATTACCAATGAGCGCGGCGCGAGTGGCGCGGGTGAGCATGTTTTTGTAAGGACAAACAGGTAACTTTGTGATTTTTCATGATACAGTTTTGAAATTTTGTACATAGATTCTTTACATAAAAATACTAGACACGTGTTTCGGGTTTCACACAAATACTAAAAATAATGTTGTATACTAATAATAAAGTTGAAGAGTTTGTTTGTTTAAACGCGCTAATCTCTGAAACTACCTGTCGGATTTGAAAAATTCTTTATGCATTTCATAGCCCTTTTCTCGAGGAAGTTATATCACTAGGACCCTTTGGAGCTGACGAAAAAGAAAAAAAACTCAAAAAGAACCCTTAGTAAAAACGAAGTAGTAACGGTAGATGCGATGCGAACCGGCGGGTCTAGGAAAGAAGAAATTTTACGCGGGCAATAAAGTTTCCTTCTCCCTCCTCTTTTTCTCTTGGTTTAGCATTCCGGCTTTCCCCTAATCCAACCTACTACTTTGCATTACAAAATTCAGGACATTAACTCCCAATATCAATGCGATCTTACTTACAAAGTACCAGGGTCCCATAACGCTAACGTAGTCTATACCAGCAGAGTAGTGTGTACAATGTGACCTCCCGCCGGGTCGTTAAAGGAGCACGGAGTAAGCAAACACGCGTAGTCTGCAAACCTACTGAGGATCACACCGCGGCGAAGTTAGTTTTGCATTCGAAGCGCAAAACGGGGGGTTAGAGATACAGGATGTGCCTTGTCCTTCGTTTTTGCTCGATATGAATAGCCTTGTTTAATGTTTAAAAGTGCATTTTAATTGTCTTGGGAATTGTAATAAACTAGCGACTTCGTCCGCGTGAAATTTCACCCTCCCCCCATTAGGGGTGGAATTTCGAAAAACCCTTTCTTAGTGGACACCTACTCTTCACAAAGAACACACACTTCAAATTTCATGTCTCTAGGACCAGTGGTTGAGGCTGTGCGTTGATATATCAGTCAGTAAGTCAGGACTTTAAAATTTTATATCTATAGACTACCTGCGCCCCGCGGTTTCACCCGCGTAAGTGTCGATCCCTTGGGAATATCAGGATAAAAAGTAGCCTATATGTTAATCCAGGGTGTCAGCTACCTCCATACAAAATTTTATCAAAATCGGTCCAGCCGTTTGAGCGTGAAGAAGTAACAAACATATAAACACACACACACACTCACAAACTTTAGCCTTTATAATATTAGTGTGATAGATGATTTGACTTTGACTTTGACCTCTTTTAGTACGAGTAGCATAAACATAATCAGCCTATAATGTTCCCATTGCTGGGACACAGGGCTCCTCTCTATGAGGGAGTGGGCCATAATCCACCACGCGGGTCCATTGCGAGTTGGTGGGTGTCGGATGTCTTCGAGTTTTTGTTTCTAAGACATGCCGGCTTCCTCATGATGTTTTCCTCGATCAATTTGAGAGCAGTGGTGATGAAATCTAAACCGCTGGTCCTAGAGACATGAAATTTGGAGGGTGCGTTCTTTCACTAGAGTACCTAGGTATCCACTAAGAAAGGGTTCTTCGAAATTCCATCCCTAAGAGGGTGAATAGGGGGAGGGTAAAATTTCACGCGGACGAAGTTGCGGGCAGAAGCTAGTTAAATAATAAAGTGCCTGCCTGGGTTCGAACTCACGACCTACAACTCGTAAGTCAGTGCCGATACAGGTACCACCGGGTCCTCACTGCTCTTTTAATATTTAGGCTTTATCTCTCTATATAGAGGACACTAAAATTGTTTCAAAGTTGATTGAAATTAATACTAGTTACGCCTTATTGACAAACTTTCATCAGCAGTGCTGGCACATTACAAACTGAATTGGAAAACTCCGCCTTGACCTTCTCTAAACACGAACGAGCTGCTAATTCAAAACAAAATTGTTCCATTTCGGAAGCTGATGAATAGATAATCATAATATACATTTTATGATTCTGCGCACATTTAAAACCACAACAATGTATCGCAGTCAACGCTTATTTTGTGACGTATACGTAATCGGTTAATTACAACTAATTACTTAAATAGAAGCTACACGATTTTGTACTCAGAAATGACCGGCGTAGCTTTAAATATAAATGAGTACGTCTGCCCGAAAAACACAATACAAACTCCCGAAATACCTGGTTTGATAGCTGGTTTAAAAGTAATTCGTATATTTAATGAAAACGTACGGCCTAACAATGTGCGCATTTAGTTGTGTCGTGCAAATTCTGAAATTAATTAGTTTGTAAACATTTCCATTAAATAAGAATCTTGCCATTTTCGTTCCCATGTTAGTGCTACAACTCTGCAGAACATAAAAAGATATAACAATACAAGGAAGCAAGCTATCCAATACCCATCATAACAAAACCGGTAGACATAATGTTCAGAACTAAATCTGCGGCGAAGCAGTAATATCAGTTCATGTCGCTTCACGGAAGCCACAAAACAGTAATCTCTAATCGCACATTGTCAAGAAAGAGCAAAATATTCATAAGACTACATATTCTTATTACGTGCGGATGAGGGCGTTAGGTCGGCGGCGCGTCGGCGCATAATGTGTTACAATGTGTTCCGAGGTAACAACCTGGGCTTATGAGGCTCTTGTGGTACCACAGATAAGGCACGCCGGAGGCTTTGTGAAGGTACTTGTACAATGTAATAAGGCGGCCACGGTAATACGGGGACGCCCGTCTATTTCGCACCTTTTATAAACAATGTTTACGTAGAGCTACCGGGCCCGTTGTATCAAGGACGCAATTAGTTTTCAGGTTCATTGTTGTTTTTCTAGGAACGTATGAATTCAACGCGCTAACAAAACGCTCTCGTCGACAGACGTACGCGCCACGCCGCTCTCTCGTGAAGTCGTGACGCATCACCCCGCGACTATCACAATGTTGTTGTTGAAAATGTTGTACATTTTTTACGCTTTGTGTTTTTCACATCACACGTCTGGGCCACTAAGATAATATGAATTATTCATCGAAACATCATAAAAACGCTCTGCAGAATTTCGTTTATACTATTTGGAGCTTCAATCCCTAAGTTCTCTTTTGCGAGTTCCAGGAACGCTATAATGTGTAATGCTATTGTACTTCTGAAGTGGCTTTTATGTGTTATTATATGACAGTACTTCTCAACAGTCAGTAACGTAACGTAACGTGGCTCGGGGAAGACTCGTGCGTGATGGAAGGACGTACACACGTGTAGACTAACGAGGTCGTTTGAGCTCGTCACATATAATAAAAGTGGCCTAAAAAGTTGCCAGTCCAAACTAGAAACGTGAAACTAGTGCTTGAGCCGGAAAATTCCGGGAGATAAAATCTCAACGCCTCTCCAGTTTTCACTGTTTTTTTATAAACGAAATTATTTCAAGTCTATTCGAGATGCGCGATTCATTATGCTCGCAGTTGCAAGAGTGGAGCGCGGTGGAGTAAGAGGCAAGTTTTAATAATGTAGGGCGGTTGGCAAGGCTGCTGCCGTTTCCTTCCATTCATCTCTCCCCTTTCCGGTTGGCGCAATTAAAACGGAGGCTTGTTCCGGCACTTAAAAAACTTTTAAAGTATAGGCACAGACAATTTGAACAGTACCTACCGGCACATTGTTGCGAATTACACAATAAATTTAATTTAGGGGATTGTATTAATTTCAGCTTGTTAAGGTGATAATTGTGTTGTTTTAACTTGTTCTTGGTTTAATTTGTATTTTCTGGGGAGGCCTATAGTGCCACGTCGACGCGTACAACACAATGTTGGGAAGCAATTTCATTTATCATCACGTCGTTTGAGCATCATAGGGGGGGCGTTAAAATGAAACTTTGATTCTAAGACATCCTCTTTCGAGGTCGACCCTCGCACAGTTTGCTATGAATGCAATACATGACGTCATGGTGGTACATAATCAGTGGGGAGGTCGACGTCGCGACGGCAGCGACTCGCCCTTCGATCGGGCAGCAAAACGTCTGAATCATTCGCGTGTGGTTGAAGCTATTCACCACTGTGCTGAAGTTCCGCTACGCGTGATTAATGGTCTCGCGTTCCCTCGACATTGTGTTTTTGTGATGCAAATAACTCGAGCCGTCGGAACAAGGAAAATTGAGTGGGAGGACCGAGCACCACCGCAGTTTCAATTGCTTCGCCGCTGAATACTGATGAACCGTTTCGGTTAAAGGCATTATCTCTGTTGCAATGTTTAAGGTGAAAAGCGGTTGACATAAGCGATGCGATTTGTAACAAGACTCCGTTCACCTTCAATCAATTTAAGCTGGGATTCCGAGACGTTGTTATGCTGATGCTGTTTTATCCGATTACGATTAATGCGACACCAGGGTCTTGCAATCTCTGCGCATCTTGTGCGCAAAAAGAAAGCAGAAATAAGTTCGAAACAAAGACAGCTTAAAGGTACAGTCACTGTACATGTTGTTAAAAATTCTAGAGATCCAATTTGCGTGTGGGAGTACCGTAAAAACAAAATGCTGATCTTTAACTCTTCAGTGAATTTATTATATTTTAATCCAATTCAATGTTATAGCATTCTCCATTTACAAAGCTGAATTTTGGTTAAGTTTATCTATTACTGTACTGTGTACTGAACTTTATTATTATAATAAAACTTACTGCGCCACTGAAACCGTATTTAGGAGTCAACGTCCGCCTCAAGTTAGTTTGGTACAGAAGTCAGACGAAACACATTATGTAAAGTTACTGTTAAGCGCTTCTCATCACAATGGAAGTCGGTGTATCATGTCTGACATTCTACATATTAACAATTTTAGTAATAGAACTTTATGTTACTTTAAAATCCTTTTTTTTATCGCTAAATGGGCCCGCTCTTGGCCCCGACCACGCCTGATGGAAAGCGATGGATGAGGTCTATTATAGAACGAGCGTGCCCTGAAGATGCCTGTTCACTTTTGATTTGAAGGCAGACGGGTTAAATGTGGGAGGGAACACAGATGCCGAGAGTTCCACACTTTGGCTTTGCGCATAATAAACGTGAAGGAGAAGCGCTAAGTACGACTTGTCGGGATATCAACCAAGGGTCGATGGTACGCTGCAGTACTGGTTGTCCGGTGGTAAAAGGGCGATGGTGGGTGGGAGCTCCTGCGCACACTCTCCGAAGTACAGTCTGTAGAAGACCGACAGGCAAGCAACATTACGCCGATGAGCTACCAACGACTCGCCGCCTATAAGCCTTTTAGCTCTGAGTTCCACCGAGTAAAGTGCAGCAAGCTGATATTTTGCTGTATTTAAATTCTGAGTATTGAACATTCTCGGGTTACCCAAGAATTTCCAATCTCTTTCTTTTCTAGTTTGCGGTCTTCTTTGTAGTTAGAAGTTTATTTGTGAACTAGATTCTGTTTGGTACTTCGCCCGCCTGGATGTCGGAAATAATGCCACGGGAACGTCCTACCGGGAGAAAAAGCCTATGTTTCTTCTTATAACATCAGCTACCTGCCAGTGAAAGTCGTTTTGGAGATGAGCCGGAACAAATAGACAGACAGATAGATAGACAAAAAAATAAAAAATGTCGTCTTTGTTATAAGTACTTATACCTTATATACTTTCATATGCATTTAGTAAAAAGCTGTTATTTTGATATTATTAACAGACAGTTAAATTTCATTTATTTGTATATCATTTATTTGTTTGTCGGGGGACCTCTTAGAATAGAAGGTGTCCCACAGAACGGTCCCCCGACTTTCATATGAATTTATCTGTTTTTACCCGACTGCGCGACGCAAAGGAGTGATGTTCATCAGCCTATGTATGTATGGATGTATGTATGTTTATATGTTCTTTTGAAGCACTATACAGACCAAACGCCTGGGCCGATTTTTATGATTCACACGTTAATCGATTCCTCTTAGTCCGGCGAGTGTCACTAAAGACATGACGTTAGTGAAAATTCAATATGGCGACTACTGGACGCCATATTAATTTTTTTTTTCAAAACCTATCGAGTGGGGTATCAAAATAAAGGGTTTTAAAAGGTGATTACAAAAATATATACAACTTATATACTTAAAAGCAATTCGAAGTGGCAAATCGCAAAAAAACGCCCACCAAGAACTGAATCGTCTGCGAAATCTTTCAAATTTGTAAACTAAAAAGCTGGAAATAAAAAAAAATCAAAAACCCGACTGCTGTAAAAAACTTAGGTAAGTTAAAAGAATCTGAAAAGCTAAAAACAAGCCCATTTTAAATTAAATAAAAGTTGGAAGCAGGCGGGATCTATTTGAATTTGAAAATACAATAAAAATGATGTGGGTCCCGCCTGCTTCCAACTTTTATTTAATTTAAAATGGGCTTGTTTTTAGCTTTTCAGTTTCTTTTAACTTACCTAAGTTTTTTACCACAGTCGGGTTTTTTGATTTTTTTAAATAACTTTTTTTATAGTCTCTTCTTCTCTTACATCAATTCTTTAAGTCGGGGGTTTTTAAATTATTTTATCCTTTTCCAAATACATTTAATTTTATTATTATTTTGTGTCGGGGGTTTTTTAAATTTTAATTTTTTTTTTATTTCTTGCTTTTTGTAGGGACTCCTTAATTTTTGTATTACATTTCTTTTCTTTCTTGCGTTTTTAAATTCAGATTATTTGGTGTATAATCAGGTTTCTTTCCGTCAAAAAATAATTAAGTACATCTTAATTTATAGTTGAAAAATAATCTTTAAGACTAAACAGATTTTTTTGTTTTATTATATCCTTTTTCTAGTTCTTCCTTTAGTTATTCAACTTTCGTACAAGTGGGTATTTCATAGCTATTAGATATCTTAGGTTTTTCAGATCTAGTTTATAAAATGGGACTGCGACACTACACACTACTGATGTAGAAATACATTTGTTAAGTAGGATAAATTCCATTCGTAAAAATGGTCAAACTCAGTGGTCGTAGGTACCAGTCATCACTCCACTTTCCTCATCAATCTAGGGCATTGATCAGACAAAATAATAATTTTCAAGATTTTAGTTTTCATTTCGTTAGTTAATATTCCTCATTCCCTTTCAATATAGTGTACATTATTCTACTTGTCAAGCCCTTGCATTTGATACTTATATTGAAGGAGTTGTGAAAAAAAAATGTAATTCACCATTTTGTGGTGGCGGCCATCTTGGATTTCAAATTTGTAATAGTGTATAGTATTCTACTAGTCAAGCCCTTTCATTTTCTTATCCGTCAAAAAATAATTAAGTACATCTTAATTTATAGTTGAAAAATAATCTTTAAGACTAAACAGATTTTTTTGTTTTATTATATCCTTTTTCTAGTTCTTCCTTTAGTTATTCAACTTTCGTACAAGTGGGTATTTCATAGCTATTAGATATCTTAGGTTTTTCAGATCTAGTTTATAAAATGGGACTGCGACACTACACACTACTGATGTAGAAATACATTTGTTAAGTAGGATAAATTCCATTCGTAAAAATGGTCAAACTTAGTGGTCGTAGGTACCAGTCATCACTCCACTTTCCTCATCAATCTAGGGCATTGATCAGACAAAATAATAATTTTCAAGATTTTAGTTTTCATTTCGTTAGTTAATATTCCTCATTCCCTTTCAATATAGTGTACATTATTCTACTTGTCAAGCCCTTGCATTTGATACCTATATTGAAGGAGTTGTGAAAAAAAAAATGTAATTCACCATTTTGTGGTGGCGGCCATCTTGGATTTCAAATTTGTAATAGTGTATAGTATTCTACTAGTCAAGCCCTTTCATTTGATACCCATTATGAGGGAGATGTGAAAAAATATGTAATCCGCCATTTTGTGGCGGCGGCCATCTTGGACCGATTTCCATCAAACATAGCTAAGAACATTCCCGACAAATTCACCTTTCAAACAAAAAAAACAAAATCAAAATCGGTTCATCGGTTCGGGAGCTACGATGCTACAGACAGACACACACACAGACACGTCAAACTTATAACACCCCGTCGTTTTTGCGTCGGGGGTTAAAAAGTAAATAATTAAAATAGTATTTTGTCAGACATACCCCATTGTAGTAGGTAATGCTCTGAACCACGTTATTGTGAGTGCACAGTACTATATAATTATATTCACGGAGCAGAGATTCAAAGCTCTGAACGGATGTGGTTTATTAAACGTATTTACCATTCAGCTATTTTATTTAATCTTACAAGCTTAACGAGACAATACCGAGTGCGATATTCACTTTGTGTGTTATTTTTATTCTTTGCATTGCGTTGGTCAATTTTGCTCTTGTATATCTGTTACTATCGTGATTTTGATCCTTGTTTATTTTATTGATTAGAGTTTTTTATTTATAAGCTTTCTTTCTAGCTTATAGTCTAGATGGCTGGTGGTTTAAGTTGTTTAGAGGTATCCACCTACACGGTAGAGCATAAGGTGGAGGTCTGCCCGGTTTGGGCGGAGCATCGTCGCGTCCTCACGACGGCAGCGATATCTCGCGTCCGGCCCTGGTCCAGTCCCTAGTCGCCGCCGGAGACGCCCTGCCCTGCCCTGCCCGGGCGTCGAGAATCGAGAGCCGATTCCGGGCCACCGTAGGCGCGGGCTTGCGGACGGCGAGCAGTGGGTAGCTCGCCGTCCGGTAAGGACCAGGCCCGGGTTGACGGCGCGTTGTGTTCCACGCGCGCCTCAAATTAAGAGAAGTCAGCACTGACTGATGCGGTCCGTTAGGGCATCAGCCCGAACTACCCGCGACCCTGACAGGCATCGGCCTGCCAGGGTCGCGGGTAGTTCGAAAGAGTTACCGTGCTCCTGACATAGATAACAGAAGTAACACGAGTGGGTTTTAGCCACTAAAAGTCTGACATTCCCGCTCCGCCCAGAGCGGGAGAAGTTGTTTGATAATTTCCCACACAAAAAAAAAAGGGATATCCACTTTTGTTATTATATATACGTATAAAAAATCTAAGTGTCTATTTGTAATGTCAAAACAACAGCTTTTTACTTAAATGCATAAGAAAGTATAGAAAATGCCCTCAGACTGCCTTCGAGAATCAGCGAATTCCTGATTGAGTATGTCTTCTATGGGTTTGGTGGTGTCAAGGAAGTTGTGTCAGATAGGGGGTCAGTTTTCACATCGCGTTTAGTTACAGAAACTATACAACACTTTGGGGCCAAAACACAGTTCACCACAGCATTTCATCCGGCAACAAATGGACTGGTTGAAAGATTTAATAGAACATTAACGCTATTGCTGTCCATGTATGTTTCAGCTGACCAAAGGAACTGGTGTAGTTATGTCCCATTAGTATGCTATGCATATAATTCCAGTAAACAATCAAGCACTAGAATTTCACCTTACATGCTGATGTATGCTATGGAACCTCTATTTCGTACCGACATGGTTGTAAACAACGATGATCGAGATCACATAAATAATTGTACAATGCGACATAATATTACATCATAATGCCCTAATTAAAAGGCACAATTATAGCAGAAAGTCACTTATGATAAAAAAGCCAAAGTTAGAAGTTTTATACCTAATCCATTGGTATTGGTTTATACGCCTAGGCGAATAACCGATAAGAGCATAAAATTGTGTAGATTATTTAAGGGTTCATAACAAATAGTAAGTAGAACGTATCATCATCATTTCAGCCGAAAAACGTCCACTGCTTGACATAGGCCTTTTTTTTTTTTTTTTTTTTTGAGGATGGGAAATCATCACATGACTCCTCCCGCTCTGGGTGGAGCGGAAGGGAGTGTCAGACTCTTACTGACTAAAACCCACCCGTGTTCCTTCCTTAGCCCTTTATGTTCCGAGCCAGCGGTAACCCTTTCGGACAATCCCGCTGACCCGGCAGGCTTCGGCCCTAAGGGGCCCCTCCTCGATGCTGACATCTCTTTGAGGCGCGCGTGGAACACGTACGCGCCGTCCGGCACGGGCCTGGTCCTGATCGGGCGGTGAGCTACCCATTACTCTCCGCCCGCAGGCCCGCGCCTACGGTGGCCGGGAGTCGTCACGCGGCTCCCGACGCCCGGAGCGTCTCCCGCGGCGGCTGGGACGGGAGGCTCTCTCCCTGAGCCGTTCCGCCACCTCCTTCGCTAGCATGACTGCTTCGCAGAAGGAGGTGACTGCCTCCCACTCCCTGTCGCCCCGGACCATGGCTTGCACCAGGGCCGGACGCGAGAGGTCGCCGTCGCTGCCAATCGCCTCTACGAGGACACGGCGGTGCTCCGCCCAAGCGGGGCAGACCTCCACCGTGTGCTCCACCGTGTCCTCTGGGCGATCCTGGCAATGGTGACACCCGGGCGTTTCCTCCCGCCTGATGATGTGCAGGAACCTCCCGAAACTTCCGTGTCCGGTGAGGACCTGCGTCAGGCGAAAGGTGAGGGCGCCGTGGCGCCTCTCTAGCCACTCCTCAAAGAGGGGTCTTATCGCCGCTATCGCGGCGTGCCCTCTGGACATAGGCCTGGGTTTGCCATAATCGCCACGTATGGTGGTGGAATGCATAGAGAACGCTGCTGCCCATTCTCCGGTACGATCCTTAGTCGCCTTTTACGACACCCACGGGAAGTATGGCGTAGAACGTATATCTAATGTAAATTACGTTATTAGAAAGTTTAATAACAGGAGGTTTGGAGATATAGTACATGTGAATAGATTAAAACCTTTTCATGTTAGGATATAAACTTTTATTGCCTTTTGTTGACATTTATCTTGTCATGTCAAAGTAAATGTATGTTTTCATTTGTATTTTCGCATATGCTGAGAAGAAAATATCGGACGCGGCCGGGAGTTTGTGAGGTGCCATGCGTCGCAGCTCTCAGGGGCCTGTGAGGTGCCATGCCTCGCAGCTCCAAGGGGCCTGAGGGAGTGAACATATCGACGTCTTCAATGTTTTTAATTCGAATAGGCTGGGATAGCATGAACGTACTCCAGAAAATAGTAATGCGAGTTAAGGGTGGAAATTGGTTTTGAAAACTGTGGTCACTCCTAGAGGGAGGGTGACAGACACTCAGCTTAAGTTGAAACCAGCTTTGCTAACGGGGCATAGCCTTCGCAAAGTGTGTTTGGTTGACACAATTGATTAAGCACCCACAGTTTTATCAGTATTAACTGATATTTCTTGGAGTTAGAACTTAATGAGAACGAAGTAATTTTTTTAAATTTTTCCTCTGGAGTATGGACTCTCTGGTTGATAGGTTTATGATAGGCTTCTTCGATAAACCCTGGCCTCTTAAGCTTTTCCCTCCCTCTGGCTCAATACCGTCCGATGGAGTAAAAGAGTTTGATGTTAAGATCATTTAAATTTAAGGCCCCTCCAGGCTGATGTGAACTATCACGTCATTTGTTTTCATTAAGAGGCCGCGTCGCTTCTTTTACGCCAGTTTTGGTTCGACGACGTTTAAGCACGTTTATATGTTAGTACACATAGGCACTTATAAATGCTAACTTACCTGGCACTTAACGAAGTGTCGGATACGCGGTTCGTTCGTCCTGACTTAAGCCTTCTCTTGCAAGAGATGGACCTCATCATGTAAACTTAGCCTTTTTTTTTTTTTTTTGGGTGGGAAATCATCAAATGACCCCTCCCGCTCTGGGCGGAGCGGAAGGGAGTGTCAGACTCTTACTGACTAAAACCCACCTGTGTTCCTTCAGTTGCCTGTGCCAGGGGCCACGGTATCTCTTTCGAACAACCCGCGACCCTGGCGGGCATCGGCCCTAGCGGACCCCGTCAGTTGGTGCTGACATCTCCTTGAGGCGCGCGTGGAACACAACGCGCCGTCGACCCGGGCCTGGTCCTTACCGGACGGCGAGCTGCCCATTGCTCGCCGTCCGCAAGCCCGCGCCTACGGTGGCCGGGAATCGGCTATCGATTCCCGACGCCCAGGGCGTCTCCTGCGGCGGCTAGGGGCGTGAGGGCGCAAGGATTGCCTCTCCCTCACGCGCTCCGCCTCCTCCTTCGCGAGCATCACTGCTTCGCAGAAGGAGGCGACAGCCTCCCATGCACTCTCGCTCCGTACCATGGCCCGGACTAGGGCCGGACGCGAGAGATCGCCGCCGCCGATCGCCTCCGTGAGGACACGGCGGTGCTCTGCCCAAGCTGGGCAGATCTGCACCGTATGCTCCACCGTGTCCTCCGGGCGATCCACACAATGGTGACACCCGGGCGTTTCCTCCCGCCCTATTCTGAACAAGAACCTCCCGAAGCAGCCGTGCCCGGTGAGGACCTGCGTTAGGCGGAAGGTGAGGACGCCGTGGCGCCTCCCTAGCCACTCCTCAAAGAGGGGACTTATCGCCGCAATTGTGGCGTGCCCAGCACTGGGTTGCGACAGTCGCACTCTCCATGTCGCCATGAGATCCCGCCGGAGCTCTGTCCGCTGCGCCGCGATTTCTCGCGGCAGCGGAGTTACGCCCCGGCGTTTTACCTCCTCTCGCCACTCCCATATGTGAGCGAGGACTTTGGCCTCCAGATCCCATGGCGGCAATCCGGCAAGGAGGCTCGCTGCCTCCCCGGAGACCGTGCGGTAACCCCGGACTAGCCGGACGGCCATGACCCTCTGGGACGCGTCAACCGCCGGGCTGGTCGCCGCCTCAGTGAACGCGCCCACACCGGTGCCCCGTAAAGGGCCATGGACCGCACGACCCCCGCGTAGAGCCTCCGGCAGGAGGCGTTTGGACCCCCTAGATTGGGCAGGAGCCGCTTCAACGCAGCCCCGGCCCGCTCCAGTCTGGGAGCCAAACGTCTGAAGTGCTCCACGAAATTCCACCGGCTGTCGAGGACGAGTCCCAGGTACTTCATCGTCGACTCGACGCCGATGTGAACCCCTCCTACCGTTATTTGGGAACCCGACGGTGGCGCGTTCCGAGGGCCATGAAAACACATGGCCTCGGACTTGTGCAGGGCCACCTCGAGTCCCAGTTGCCGGATCCTTTCAACGACTGTCGCAACCCCGCGTGTCGCTAGTTCCGCCGCCGCCTGGTGCGACCTCCCCTGCGCCAGGAATGTAAACTTAGCCTGGCGTTAGGTAATGTTTCTTATAGGGATAGGCAGGACGGACCTGGATGTTCGAATGGTGTGAATAAAAGACTTGTTTGGTAGTGGAGCTATGCCAATACTTTTATTCAAGGATGGGCGTAGCTCATGTAGAGGCTATCTATGTAGCCCTACCTTTTACAGGCTGGTTATAATTGCCGGAGTGTTTCATTCGAACGTTCAAGCAAGTGTCAAATATTCTCATAAGGTATTTTTGTTTAGTAGAGGCAGTGCTAGAAATAACATGATATTGTAAAGTCATAAATATATTATATCGAAGTCATAGCTTTTTAATTATGTTGTGAAGCTCCCATCTGGAGCTCCACAGTACTTATAACAAAAAACAATTTTTTGTCGGACTGGCTGTCTGTTTGTTGCGAAGAATCTCCTAAACAGCTGGACCGATTTTGATGAAACTTGGTATGGGATACTTTGTACCCTGGTGGTTTTTTATCGACATATCATCATAAACATTGTAGGAGTGTAAATTTATCGTATCTCTAGCTAGGTGTTATAAGTTTTACAATAAGAGATCCAAGATTCTAAAAATAGCATCACGTTCATTCGCAGATAATACTGACACGCACTCTAAGTTAGTCGTGATTGTATTTAGGCTACAGTTACACGGCATAACACCTCCGCTGATACGAATAAGATAAAACAAGATTAAATAAGTTTCAACGAGATAATAATATCATTCTCCAGCGAAAACATCTCGACAAACTTTCATGTTAAAGTTTTTGCAGCGAACGTTAACTATGCAAACTTCTCCTGTCGCTCTTCACTTTGAAATGTGAAAACAATTCGTGTCTACCCTGGTAAGGCGGTCGCTACAAAAAACCCTTCGTAAGTAATTAAGAAGTTTCAGAACACCGGCTCATTGGCATACTTTCGGCTTGTAATACGCAGTTAATCTCGGCGCAAAAACTTGGCGTTCTATGTTATAATTCACGAGGGCCCGCCCTACGCCACCGACAAGGGTGAATTTCTTATGAGCACGACGTGTATTTGTCACAAAAATATATAGGTATGTATATTAGACGTGCCACTACGTGCTCGCGATCTCACCCGGGTAACGCGAAACTGACGTACGTAGTTCTTTATTACTCATCGGATGACTACATTACCATTCGTTAATTCTTTCACCATACATTTTCGGTGGCTACAGAGGCCCTTAAAATGTAATAAAGTTGGTAATATCGTCTGCCACGCTCATCGCAGCTGGGTCACGAAGAACATTTCATTACGATTATTGCTGAGTTAATGATATCTTCACTGGAGCCGGGCGGGGTATGCTGTGAATTTGAATAAATTCGGCTCACACGTGGCAAGTCATCCTACGAAGCGTCAGACGAAGTCGAGCCGATGTCGCACAAAGAAACGGCGGTAATTCACCAGCTTAACGCGATCCACTCTTATCTCTTTCAGTTGTGCAAACGACGAAGCTCTTAAATCCTACCGAGGCTCGAATACTACTCAAGAATACTTACAAGCCTTTAATTCGAGACAAATTATTGCATAATTTAGGAGTGCCTATTTAAATCCCTGGCTGTGCGCTTCGACTGTGACAGTTGTCACGTCTTAGCGTTGTGTCGGATTCAATTACTTTTTTTTAGAAAAAGGATTCTGTGAGCACAAAAGGGTAAAGTGTTTAAGAGTGCAAACTAAGAGGTTCTGCTATTTTTATTCTGAAAGCGAAAGTTTTACAGTTTATCTTACTGAATCACGGTTGAACAGATTTGAGAAATAAAATGATAAAATTCAATAATCTTACTTGTTTAAAAGTATAGCATAGCATGATCAACAGCCTCTATTGTTTCCACTGCTAGGACCCATGTCTCTTTTCTGTGAGATGGAGTGGGCCATAATCCACCTTACGGGCCCAGTGCGGGTTAGTGGATGTTACATGTCCTCGGATGTTTCATTCTAGGACATGCCGGTTTCCTCACGATGTTTTCCTTCACCGAAACTGAAATCCCGAAAAAATAATCAGCTGTTCCCTACATTTATGTTCGTATACCTAACTCGTCAAAATGTAAGGAACAGCTGATTTTTTTTTTCGGGATTTCTGGTTTGGTCCCATAGTAAAAGTTGTTCATAATGATGAGTTCAATGACCCCTTAAGAGGTTGGTAAAGTTTTACCAATAACCCTGTATATATAGTCTAAGGTATTCCTTGTATATAGCCCATAACTACGTCAGAATATTTGGAATACAAACTATGTTCGAACTTCAATTATTTGCAATTTACATCAAATCAAGTTCAACGTTCTCGCTAACATTCTTGCATGTATAATCAAAAGTATTGGAAACTCGTATATTGAAACGAAATAGAAATACTGGCCGTTTTAGATCTACACAGTAACAGAACCCCCGATAAAATGAATTCTGTTGTTTGGTTTATGATTTTTTTTTTTTACTTTTACCTACTGTGTTTTGTTTCACCCGCATAAGAGTCGCTTCCGTGGCAATATCGGGATACAATGTATTCTATGTGTTAATCCAGGAAATGGTCTATATATGTGCCAATTTTCGTTCAAATCTACTCAACGGTTTACGCGTGATTGAGTAACAAACATACAATTAAACATCTTCGTTCGTATCGTGTCGTTTGATATTATACCCTTCGTCTTCCCAGTGTTCATTGTCCACAAAGATTTATTCCCAAAACCTATTTATTTATAATATTTAGATAATTTAAAAAGCTAACAGCTATTTTTTTAGCCAAAGAATAAGTATTGCCATACAATGTAGCAATGCTGACTCTGACAGCCTTTTGAGCTCTTTTCTTGTTAACAGCGATGCGGACGAATTTTTTGATGCGCTTTTTACATACTTTTCCCAAATGAATAAGAAGCTGTCTATCTATGTTCCGTTAGCCGTCTCATGGAAGCCTGAACATCTACGATCGATCCATATCAGTCAAATTAGACTGAAGTCTACCTAGACTTCAGCCTAATTTACTAAATTTGACTGATATGGATCGACAAGCTCACGTGTTTGGATTGAAGACGTGATAAAAATACTTAGGTAGGTCGTCTCGGCTCGATCATGAGATATCCTTATAAGTACTTATTTGTATCTCATGATTGAGTGAGAGACCTTAGGCTCTTTGTACGCACACGTTTTTCTTGTCGTGAAAAACTACGGTTTATTCGCCGTGTCAGGCACGGTCGTCAGTGTTGTAAGGATCACCGCCTAGCCTTTTAACTAAAAGGCGGCCGTTAAACTAACGGCCTGAATGATATTCAATAAGAGTTTAGGTTGGAAATCTGTAACCAATCACGAGCGAGCCGAATTTGTCGCAGTAACTAAGCCAGGGCATCCCGACCAAATGGGTTAGGTTATGTTAGAACTGTAATCAACCGCATGAGAGCCGAGAGAGCGAAGCGAGGCGAGCACTACTTACAAAGGCCGGGCGGTTAACTGAACGGCTAATTTAACCAGTTGGCTGCGACATAGCTACCATATAGAAACCGTGCAAATTATCTGAAGGGCCTTATGGTTTTTAAGTAATTTATGAAACAGTGCACAATACTAAGTCCAAACATATCACAAAAAAAGTAATTATCACGCGTATGTTAAATCGTAAAATTGTTTTAGTTTTACATTTAATTTCTGCGACAATTATTCGGGTCCGTTACAAAGGCAGGTTTTGCGCGAGTAACCTGAGTTATAAAAAGGGTCTCGACTCGACCCAACTAATACCCTTGTCATGTCGAGATGAAATTAGTTCAACTCTGCAGCTGCGCCGAAACCCGCTGTTTGTCCAAAATTTATGTAATCTATAAATAGTACAAAATAAAGTCGCTTTTTGTGTCTGTCTGTTTACGTGGTTAGTTCTTCATAGCTACGCAATGGTCTTTGATGAGGTTTTCACTATTAATTAGAGAATTTATTCCAGAAAAATTATTTACCTATACTTATACTTGTTACTTATTACTTACTTACATCTTTATTTATATAAAAGAAAGTCGGGTTAGTTACATCATTTAAACTCAAGAATGGCTGGACCAATTTTTATGACCTTTTGGTTTGTTGCATTTGTCTCCGCCCCGAACAGTAGAATAACTATTACAACATAGGGAAAATTCACAAAGCAAATTTTTTTTTTCTCATTCTATTTGTATGACCAATTTTTATGTGGCCTGGACCTGATCGGACGGTGAGCTACCCATTACTTTCCGTCCGCAGACCCGCGCCTACGGTGGCTGAGAGTCGTCACGCGGCTCCCGACGTCCGGAGCGTCTCCCGCGGCGCGGCTGGGACGGGAGGTGACTGCCTCTCACTCCCTCTAGCTCCGGACCATGGCTTGCACCAGGGCCGGGCGCGAGTTATGCTGATTATGATTACATAGCTTAGAAATCTCAATATTTCGACTTATCACCACATCAGTAGATCGCACCCGAACGAAGCAGGGTCGGGTCACTAGTCTGGCAATATAACGTCAATGTGGGTAGGTAAAGGCAATCAGGCATTGCCTTAAGAACCACAATGTTGCGTTTCCTCTATGTTGAGTTAATTAATTGATGGCTATTAAGGCTTTGGGCTCAGAGTGGTGGATGTATTGAAATTAAGTGTAAGTAGTTTTTGGTTAATGTCTTCATTTGGGTTCGAAGGATTTTTGTACGAGATGATGTTAATGGATATTAATGTTTTCTCATAGCTATTTAGTTGCTCACCAGTGTGTTTTTAGGGCTAATTTGGATACGATACAAAAACATACATAAACTAGAAGTATACCTAAGTATAATCATCTTGCTTTTTTATGCTGTATAGCTGAGTATAAGTACAGACGCCAGCACATCAAGCTACTACAAACTGTCATATTTCTTTAATAGGTTTTCAACTTTATCTTTAAGGTTCAAAATTGATTGGGAAAATTTTACAGTTTCGGGTAGCTTGATGTGCTGGCGTCTGTACCTACAAGAAGGCCAATTCTCGTAATTTACTAAACGTTAAAAATCTCGTCGCAATCTCATCTCATCATCATCATCATTTCAGCCGGAAGAGGTCCACTGCTGGACATAGGCCTCTCCCAAAAGGGGGAGGGTTTGCCATAATCGCCACGCTTGGCAGGCGGGTTGGCGATCGCAGTATGGTATTGTGGTGGAATGCATAGAGAACGCTGCTGCCCTTCTCCGGTTAGACCCTTAGTCGCCTTTTACGACACCCACGGGAAGTATGGGGAAGTATGGGTAATCTCATCTAGCGACAATTAATGTCAAAAACCTGTCAAAAATGAAGGGTATTTTTGACAGATTGATAAGTACTGAGATTAGACTGTGAACGTTCTTAAAATTACGAGAACTCAGGTTAGAATTTTTTTACAATAATAATAAACAACAGTTGTCGTTTCTCAAAATCCAACAATCACATTAAATTATGCAAACGAACGTCACTGAAAAGTCATAAAAAATCCCAATTCCACTGGCAATCAGAAAAATATTAATGTCACGGTCCTTGTAAATTATTACTGAAACAGATGTTACAGGCAAACAAGAGGTAGGTATTCGTAACAAAGATTAACGGGACAGAGAACTTGTATAAAAAACGTACGAAACACTGAACGCGAAGCGGCAATAAACTTATTTTATGACAAATATACCACCATTTACAATAACGACTTCGAGTACCTACTTAAATGTACATAGATTGTGACATAAACAGGCGTAGTTAAGTGTATATCGTTAATCAAGGGAACATAAAACGGTCACGTACAACGTTTACTTGTGTTGAAAACCGCTATTCAATTGAAACTCGCGGTCTATGAACGATTTTAAATTGTTCTCGATTGTTCCAGAATTTTGATAGCGTTCCAGAATCATGTGCTTGCTTTGGAAAATTTCATTTTTGTTCATGATTGAATTAATTTAACTTTCAAAGAATTTAGGTTATAGACAAATGTTATTTTAAAGATTTAAAAGCGTTTACGCCGTACGGCATTTCATACAAACTTTCAAACCCTTGTTTTTCGAAATGAATGAACCGTTTTTAATTAAACTTCATACGCATAAGCAGGATACAAAGGTCTAAAAAGTTACACATCGAAATGTCTTATTTAAAAAAGATAACTGGAAATCTCTGTTGCTATATAAAAATCGGTCTAATTTACTATTTTGTACTACCTTCTACGATTTTGTATTTGTTATCTAGCATCATTCCAAGTAAATTAGGCATTCAAGCAGTAAATTAGCCACAACAAGCGTTTGGTTTTCATCGATACCGATACCACCATCATTAGACCCGAAAAACAAAAGCTAAACGTTACTAAATGTTACTAAATAACTTGATTCGAGATCGTCAACGACCACAAATCGAACAAATTATTCGCAATCAAACAAGTTGCAATAGCGTGGCGCTTGTATGTGTACCGCTGTATAATTTTGCATTTAAAATCGTGTTCGGTTGACGTGACATGAATTTATTATAAAACTTGCTGACTGTGTTCAGTACTTACTCCGTTGTTGTGTTGTGGGTTGGCTGAAAATAGGCATTTCCTTTTCATGTTAGACGACGTACACATTAGGGATCTTATCACAAAAACTTAGACACTTGGCACTTGTCTAAGATGTATCTTTCTTATGTCAGTCAGACGTCAAACTCCAAACATACTAGCATACATACTAGACTAGGTGTTGCCCGCGGCTTCGCCCGCTTGGAGGTCGGAAATTATCTTAAAATTCTATAAAAAAAAAATGAAATGCTGTTCTTTGGTAAGCACATCAGTTGATTTGGCTATGTTTTGTTTTAACCGACTTCAAAAAAGGAGGAGATTCTCAATTTTACGGTGTTTTTTTGTGTTTTTTACGCGATTACTCCGCCAATTGTGGACCGATTTTCAAAATTCTTTTTTTGTTTGAAAGGATATACTCTCGAGGTGGTCTCATTATCATCAAGTTGGAATCTGATGAGAGGATCCCATGGAAATCGAGGGAAACCCTCAAATTTTATAGGCAAAGCTATAACGATTTGGGAATTTTTTTAAATAACTTGTGCATTTGCTCTCGGAAATCATCATTTGGTAAAGTGGAGCTGATGAAGAAGACCACTGATGGCCATTGGAACTACTCAATGACAAATATTTCACGGGTTGCGATTCGATTACTTTAATATGGTTGCTAAGCAATTTATGCTCGTCACAATGCGTATGGTGAGTGGTTGTTGAGAAGTTCTCCTGGTTCTTACCAGGAAAACTCCTCAACAATTAACGTCCCAACATCGGGAAAAGCAATATTTTGTAACAAGTGATGAGCAGTTGACATTAGGCTATTGTAACTAATATAAATTACAAACGGACCCACTAAAAAGTGAAAAATAAACCCTTAAAAAAAAAACAACCGACTTCCAAAAAAAACACTACAAATTGAAAAATAACTTTAATTTCGGAAGTCGGTGTCTTTGGTTCCGCATTTTCGTTTATTGACACCGACTTCCGAAATAAAAGTTATTTTTCAATTTGTAGTGTTTTTTTTGGAAGCCTGTTTTTTTTTTTTTTGTAAAAAGTTTTTATTAAAATAATGTTTTGTCCGAATTAGGTTTTTATGGAAAAAAAATTGTAAAGGTTTCCCGGAAAATTTTCAAGTTCGGGAAAAACAGAACGACCTTTTCTCTCAATGGGATTTTTGTATAATCTATTGAAATTTGGACAGGACAACTGCGTCTGTCGGGTCAGCTAGCAGGGTTTGAGGTCCTTGATGGAAATTCCTAATCCATTGCTTCATAGGTTTCAAAAATTCGTCTGCTCGACAACGTAAATAAAGCAATGAACGTGGCTGAACTATCAAAATGAAAAACTTTGCGTTTGATTGTTATTTTATGTGTGTTACGAAATTACCCCGCAGGTCAAGTTACCTATGTGACAAATTTCATTGAAATCTGTTCAGCCGTTAAGGCGTGAAAAGGTAACAGACAGACAGAGTTACTTTCGTATTTATAATAATACAGTGCGGCTAACAAGAGAATGCGTTCTTGGTACCCGTCAGTATCATACAAACGAATACGTGTTTTGCAAAGAATGATGGGCATTTTGGCCGGTATGTCCACTATACACCACAAACACATCAAATGAAATTTTATAACATAGGCATCCATTTTCATTATGAGCAGAAGGCTGTGAAATACCGGGTTAAAGAGATATCAGACCTGCAAGTACCATGTAAACGTATTAGTTTATGACGCTAATGTTCACTGCAGTTCTCAATAATATTAGTTATTGCCTCATAACATAGAGGGGGCTTATGGCTAAGTAATAACAGCCGCACGGGTCGCCCGATCAGGTGAAGCTGCGCTTGTCGCGGTTGGTTCCTGGATGGGTGACCATTTTTACATACCAAGACCCCTACGTGCCTCGGAAATCACGTTAAGCCGTTGGTCCCGGCTGTCATTCGTGGAACTTTGACAGTGGTTACTCTCTAACTCTATTGGTCATCAGGCCAGGCTCTATACAAAAATGCCCATCATTCTTTGATCTTTATTAGTTACTAGAATTATCCAGGTTTCACGAACGCATTTTCACGATGGCCGCACCGAATGGAAGTATGAATGTTGCTTGTTGTTGACAATTGATTAGCCTAATCAACTGATAATCAAGGTTTTGTGCTAGCAAGAAAGATTTTTATAGATGAACTAGCAGCACCCCGCGGTTTTACCCGCAAGTTTAGATCCCGTGGGAATATCGGGATAAAATGTATACTATGTGTTAATCCTGGTTATAAACTATCTGTGTGCAAAATTTCATCCAAATCCGTTTAGGAGTTTTTGCGTGAAAGAGTAACAAACATCCATCCATCCATCCTCATAAGCTTTGGCGTTTTTAATAATTAATAGTAGGAAAGCAATTAGTAGGATAGGACAGTGGCTTCCAAAAGTTAATTGACATTAATGTCAACTATGATTGCCACGTTATGATTTAAAATAAAAATATATCAGGTACTCCTAAATGCGGATACAGACATTGCGACAGGCGCTCATCGCATGATTCGCAATGTGTAGACGTTCATAATCGTGGTGAGGCATGAGGAAACACGTGCCTAATATGAACGTCCCACACATTGCGAATCATGAGATGAGCGCAGTTCGCTGCGCATGCCTCACAATGTCTGTATCCACCTTAAGGGATTACTTGATTATTTTTTATGATAAGTCAAAGGTATTTGAATCGGTCAATGAAAACGTTACAGCAGTTCAAACATTTGGATCACTAGAATTTTAAATCTTAATGTGGTGCTTCAAAGCTAAAGTGGAATAATGTCAACTAACTTTAAGAGGCCACTTTATCCATCTAATGGCATAAACGACAAATAGTCCACATCAAGGCCAGAGCCAATTTAGGAAACTCTGAAAAAAATAGGAAGGGATTTTATCTAGCTTTATATTTATATGCTGAAAGTAACATTAAGTCACTGAAGTAAACCACTGATGACTTTTACTGCTCCGTCGGACGGCGGAAAGAGGGAATAGCTTTTATCAGATTGTAAGTAGGTAAAAGAGAATTCTAGGATCGATAATCAGTTAAGAATTCTTGTTAGTGTTATGAATATCGGTTGTGTAGGTATTAACAACGAGGTAAACGATTTATACCAATGACGTATACGGGGTTGTTGACGAATGTCTGTATACGCAGCAGGACCCTACGTTTAATCCGATTGAAAGCTAAAGTTTAACGTGCCTAGTATTTAGTACCTTCCGAATCGTGTAAGTAAAGAATAGAGAAACCTCCTCCTTTTTTAAAGTCGGTTAAAATTGAGTACCTTACAGCGAAATCTTAAATGACCCTCCGCTGTTTGAAGGTCTTCAGACCAATCTTATATGGTCCCATTTAGCGTAGGCATTAGTGTATTAGTACCTTCAAAATAACTTAGTTTTATTTTAAAATAATTATTATATTATGAGGAATGCACTTGCAAAACTTTTATCATGCCAGCAGGACCCTATTTTGTTTTGACGGTTTCCGCCCAGACAGTCATATTTTTTATAAGCATTTTATTAGTATACTTATCAAATAACCTTACGTTTAATTTAAATAGTTTGTATTTTAGCAGAAAAGTTTAAAGGGTTTTAGTACTTTTTCAGCGAATGAACGTTTAGTTTGGCCGATGTTATGAGCTTGCTCAGCTTTTAGTAGGTGGTGTTGTCGACTGTTTTAATTAGTTGATAAATGACCTGTTTGTTTTCTATTGATAAAATTAAATTTTATTCGAGAACATCCATCGGTTTCTTACTAAACTTCAACTAAATCCAACGATCCTACATACTTATAGCTTTTGTTGACTGTACATAGAAATGGGCTGAAAGCGTCAACACATAAAAAGTAATTTATAAAAATTAAACCGACTTCAAAAAGAAATGAACTCAAAAGTCTATTGTTATGTATTTTAGTTTTAGTTTTTTGCCACCGATTTCCGAAATTAAAGTTATTTCATAATGTAGAGTTCATTTCTTTTTGAAGTCGGTTTAATTTTTTTAAATTACTTTTTATTTCGTAATTTTTAGTTTTAAGTAAAAACTGGAATATTTGTTTGTAATAAGTAGGTAATAGTTTTGTTGTAAATATTGCACTAGAATTTGACCAAGGTTTTGAGATGTTTTGCCTTTAACACTACACCCGTAGCTCGTATCAATAAGCCAGGCCGTCACCCTTACACGTATTAGTCCATATCTTGAAAATTACTGAATCGATTTTGATGAAACTTGCACTGTTCCCTACAGACTAGACTACTGTTCCCTGTTCCCTCAGTTGAAGTAAATTTAATCCAATACAAAACAAAAATGGTCATGATTCGATTAATAGTTGCGGAGAAATGCGTGGACAAACATACATACATACTTCTATACAATTTTTTATATTTGTTTGGATGCCCTAATAGATTGTCATATGCGAATATATATTATATTCGCATATGATATGTATTGTCTGTGTGGTGCCGGACTTAAAGAATTGCACTACCCCTTACTTCCCGTGGGTGTCGTAAAAGGTGACTAAGGGTCTTACCGGAGAATGGGCAGCAGCGTTCTCTATTTATTCCACCATCATACCATACTGCGGTCGCCAACCCGCCTGCCAAGCGTGGCGATTATGGCAAACCCCCCCCCAAAATTGGGGGAGACCTATGTCCAGCAGTGGACGTCTATCGGCTGAAACGACGATGCGAATATAATGCAATTCCAATAATATTAGAATGAGTGTCGAATTGATAACCTCCTTTTTTTGAAGTCGGTAAAAATAGGGTCCTGCTGGCACGATAAAAGTTTTGCAGGTGCATTCCTCATAAAATAATAATTATTTTAAAATAAAACTAAGGTATTTTTAAGGTAATAATACACCGCTAAACGGGACCATAATATAACATTGGTCTGAAGACCTTTTAAACAGCGGAGGGTCCTGCTGGAAAATAATTTTAAGATTTCGCTGTAGCCATTAAGTTACTTACTAATTTTTTACTTACACGATTCGGAAGCTTAGCTTTTAGCTTAGCTTTTTCGGAAGCGGAGCTTTTAGCTCTCAATCGGATTAAACGTAGGGTCCTGCTGCGTATACAGACATGACATAATTGGACTTCACAAACTGACAGACAACGCACCTGGTTAAACCGGTTTGCCTAAAAGCATGGCACAAGAGTTCCTTTTATAAAGAAAGTGAGCGCTAAGGAAGGATTTTTGAAAATTGATCCATTAAAGACGTTATAAGGTGGGGATAAAGGTTTATATAAACGCGTTTATGTAACGCCCGCCTGGTTTGCAACCACCTTCCCACCGGAGTCCGGCGTCAAGCAGCCTGCTGTGTTCCGTCGATGCGTGGGAGTTCCAGTGCCTTAAGCATCCTTTGGGCACGGTCGTTCCATCAGGCGTGATCGATGTCAAGAGCGGGCCCATTCAGCATTTAAAAAACAGTGGCACTCCGGAAGTGCCGGTAGAAGTGAAAACTTGAACAATGACGTGGGTATTTTTTTAATCGTCTTAAAAACAAAACACGCGCGGTGCCGGTTGTGGTAACAGTGTTGCGAATGCCCGTCTCAAAAAATTCCAACGCGCCTAAAGAAAGATATAAACCTAAGCATTTTTTCCGATGGGAGGACCCATTGGAAGCCCGGCTTGTAGCTTTAAAAGAAATCTAAAAAGAAGGATCTCGTATCCAGCAGTGCATTAAACAAGAAGGCTGTGGATTCTGATGAAGGTCAAACAAGTAAGCAGTAAAAATTACTGATCATATACATACATAACACCATGCCTGTTTTCCCGAAGGGCAAGGCAGAGATGTACCTATAGCACACCAACCTTTTGTGTAGTAAAGGACAAGCCAATTGCCAATCGGGCAAAAATTCAGACTCCGGATTGCTACTGAGAAATTCTTGATAGGAAAACCCAATAACACTATGTTACACTCGGGAACCGAACCCAGAACCTTTGGATGCGGCTACTAGACCAACGAAACAGCCAGACTGACAATAAAGGTTTCTAATAATGTGATTGTAACAGACTTTATACCCCTAGCTACATTCATTACGTCATCTTAAGAGGAAAAGGAGAAGGTCTTGCTCAGCACTTCATACCTACTTCCAATAGGTACATATGTACGTAACACGTAGAAGATTTATGTGTTACTTTGAGTAACGAACGACAACTATTTAGCTCTCCCAATAAATACGCCAACGAACGAGCTGAGATGTAAATTGCATCTTCCTAACGACGCTGATATATCGTCCTAGAGACATTCAAACTGAATTATAGATCCGCGGTCTGGTCTTATATGTATGTCTTTCTGAAATTTATTGAGTCACTCTAAATGATTTTCGGGGATTAATTTCTATTGATGAGGTCTTACAATTTGAGAAGATTATGTCACAGGAGAGTTGTGATATCCTAGTGGTATAGGCCCCGACTTATGAGTTGTAGGCCGTCATATCGAACCCAGGCAAGCACTTTACTTTGTATATTTGATTTCATCACCACTGCTTTCAAAACGGCGAAGGAAAATAACGTGAGAAAATCGAAATGTCCTAAAACCAAAAATTCGAGGACATCTGACATTCACCAACCTGCAGTGGGCCCGCGTGGTGGAATATGGCTCACTCCCTCATATAGAGAGGAAACCTGTGACCCAGAATACAATGGGTGCAATGCAGTGGGTGTGTATAGGCTGATTATGCTATGGCATAGGAATGGAAGTTTTGTTGGCAGTTTTTTGGGAAAATTTATCAAAATTCAATATTTATCGTCCGGTTTTGTTTCAGAGTAAGGTTATGTAAAGCATATCCTTAGAAAAATATAGCGCTGTTCAAACAATTACGTTTGAATATAGCGTTGTTCAAACAATTACGTTGTGAAAAAAAAGAGATTCTTAAAATAAAAGCGTTTCTCCGAATAACTGTGACGCAGAAACACGGAAGGATTACAAGCCTTCAGCAAAAATTCTGTAGGGAAATGGCAGCATTCGCTTCAGTCGTTATTAATATCATCTGAGAAGTATGCCTCCCGAGGGAAACATTACAGTAACGACCATATAAAAGACAAATGAGCCAAGAATACGATCGTGAAAAGCCTGTAATTTTTTAAATATATTTTCTTAAAGGCTCTTACTTCCATTTTTTATCCATTATTATACTCTTTAAGTACAGTTAAAGATATTACAGTATCTTTTGTTTAAAAACATAATAAAAACGTTTTACTCCATCTTATCTTAATCGCAGTGTCTACAGCCGAGTCGCCCTATATCTTTGCTATTCAAAAACGGTCTTATTCAAAAAAGTGTGCTTATCTCCCGCCCCAAATGATTTGAAAGTATGATTGATGATACATAGAAATGAGATAGCTCCTTATACTGATATTTAAAAGTATGATACTCAGCGGCAGTTTTTTAAGGATAATTTAGATTTTGATACGGCTATCAAAATGAAATACGTTTTATCTTCTGAAAAGCGATTTGTTGCGGTTCTAGATAATGTTTATCGCGTCACTATTGTGAAGACAAGCAGGTCTTTGTTAGGCTTAAACCGACTGGGCTGTATGGTCGTTGGGTTAAACCATTATAAAGATCTGAAGATATCAAATCTAATTTATGATTGTAATGAATCATATTGTAGGAACTTTTCGTTATGCTAGCAGTGAGCAAAATAATTAGAAACTTAAATCAAAATAGTGGTATTTTGTTAGTTTCTATGAAAGTAAGTTGATGGGTTTTCCTAGAGAGCAGTCGTTTTTGACACCTTAAAGTCAAACACTGCTGACAAAAGACGCTAGATCTGCCCTCACCGTAAATCTTTTAAACATGGACTTATAAACATGGACTTATTGTAATACAATGGTATTCTAATAAGTCCATGCTTTTAAATCTTTGCCGCTGTCATTATTTTCTTGACAGCCGTCACTGCGGCCATTTTGTGCGGTCATAGCTTTTGATGGAAACCATAGCATATTAAACTACAGTCCGGTCATCGAGAGAATGCGTTTCTCACACCTGTCAGTGCAACAATTCTAGTAGCTAATAAAGATCAAATTCGCAAAACACGTATTTGTTTGTATGAAACTGATAGCTATCAAGAGCGCATTCTCTCAATGGCCGGATTTTAGTTCATTGAAAGACGTTATGCTTTATACGATAACCAAGTTGATAAAGTTTAGTTACCCATTGTTCGTTTATATAAAATCGTAATAAATGTGACATACATTTGAAATGGTAACGTCAAAATGTATCTAGTCATATAAAAATATCTAAGAAATGAAACCCCTTACTGAGTGTATCACAAGGACTCAGATTCACATTTCTTTCATATTATAAATCTATTCGTGGACGACAAAGGTTGGGTATGAATAACTAGTCCCGAGATTTGGAATCTTCTACGTTGGTGCTCTGAAAATGAAAATATTAGGTACGAAAACTTGAAGTTAGCAAAAGCTGGATATTTAATTTTTTATTTCGTTGGCCTTTCCAAAACCCATCTTAATTTTGTTAATTCAAAAACAAATTTTTACATAAGTCATCATCTGCCTAGTCTTTTCCCAACTATGTTGGGGTCGGCTTCCTCTCTAACCGGATGCAGCTGAATACCAGTATTTTACATGGAGCGACTGCCTATCTGACCTCCACAACCCAGTTACTGGCTAATACGCTCTTGGTAAGACTGGTTGTCAGACTTTCGGGCTTCTGACTACCCGTAACGACTGTCAAAGATCCACAAGTGACAGCCGGCACCAACGGCTTAACGTACTTTCCGAGGCACGGAGGCATCACGGTATGTAAAGATGGTCACCCATCCACATACCAACCGCGGCAAGCGTAGCTTAACCTGATCGAGCGATCTGTGCAGCTGTTATTATTTAGCCACGGGCCCCTCCCAAATTTCACAAAAGTATCTATCTACCAAAAAATATTTTTTCGTTGTTCATTCAGGATAAATGATTTTCACGAACGATTTAATCTCATTTGTGAATGACATTTTGTATGTGCTAGCAGTATCATTATAATTTATATCATTACTTGCGAACCGCGCTTGGGGCCTTATTCTCTATAACACAATGAACAAAACCGCGTGAAATTAATGCGAGAATGGCGGAATGAGCTAAGGAATGAACGTGGTTTCAAGTAAGGATTATTTAAGTGATCATAGTCAATTAGGGCGCTTCACATTGTTTTTACGACTTACATAGAGATTGCTTTATTATATAGAGGTATGAGGAACAGGGTGTAAAGTTCACTCATACTCTATAGAAAAGGGAGAATCCTTCGACCAGACGAGTGTTGTGTCTGGCGGGCAACTGCCCGATGATTCATGACCTGCCGTTGTGTCTATGCTAGTTGCGCGGTAAACTCTGCTTGCGAGATGCAGGATTGTGCGTGACGTGACGTCGTATGACGCGTTGTTCTCTTGTGGCGTTGTAGATACCGCTACAATTATATAATGTAAGTTTAGTATTTAACAGATATACCTTCTGGGATAAATTTTCTCTTTAATCCGTTGCGTTAAAAGAACAACGCAGTTCATACAGACAGACACGAAAAGCGAGTTTAATTTGTAATTTAAGTGGATAGTGGGTATCAAATAAGCAAAAAAGTGTTGACGTTTTTATTTTATCTTTTTCGTGTTTAGTTTTTTCAGCGAACCGTTCATTACTGACTCCAACAAATGAAAATCACAAAAAAGGGGTCCCGTGGGCCGTGCTACCCTCCACCTATGACTAATTGGAGAGTAGTGACTGAACAAATGCATGGGGTGGAGCAACAATGGTAACATACTTATATTGGTACATAGTACTTAGGTCGGTAGTTAACTGTTTACTTTTCCCTGTCTGTAAATTGAAGCTACGAACTTAGGTTCATAGTGATCTTTGTATAGAACGTTAGTTAAACATATTAATCGAAATATAGTATACTGGCTTCTGCCTGCGCTTTCATCTGCCTGAAATTGCTTGTTTTAACATAAAATATATCCTAAGACACCTTGTAATACTGTAATTTCCTATTAGTGAAATAAAAATCGGAACCAAACTCAAACTCAAAGCATTTATTTCAATTAAACCATATACAGGCACTTCTGATTTGTCAAAGAGTCGGTCAGGAAAGTAGAAGTCAGTCGGCTCAGGTAGTTCCGAAGATTACCTCCTACATACAAACTCACATAGTTTACCTCATTATAATATTAAATGCAGATGTCTCATATTCAATTGGTGCATTTGATTTACTTCAAGATAACTTAATTAAACAAAAGTTCCCGCAGATTCGACAAGTAATTTTTGTGCTGCAGTATTTTGTTTACAATAAAGCTCAAAACTTCAAACCGCAGAACATAAATTGCAGTCTATGTTTACATATGTAAGTGCATAGTACTTACGCTGCCCTGGGACGGCTGTACGCAAGTGTCTCGTGATGCCACTGTACGGAACCCGTCGGGACCAACGTTTTTTAATGGAAACTTTTGGCACAACGAGGCCATCCCAGAGCACTATCTCTGTTAAATTGGAATATATTTTTCTTGGCGGGACTTTGCAGTGGCGTGCAAATAGAAAGAACATCCACCGACTTTCTGTGATTTGAGACATTCGCCCCACGGCTATTTGTATAGTGTCACAGAATCAGAAAAATGGTACAACCTTGCATTTTTCATGCACGAAATACACGCTGAACGGCTTTGTGTCATCGAATCCGTACACACTCATGTGTAAATGCCCATCTTGGCACTTTTATGCTCGTGTGGTTATTTATTCTTTACCTTTTGTGACGTCATCAGAAATTTTACGTTCGATGAAACGCAATTTTATTTGCAGCCCCTGTAATGTAATTTGGAAATCCAAAAATATTTGGTTCCGAAAATAGGAACATTTTTTATACAGTGTTTGTGAATCTTATAGATAGCGAACGACTTTTTTAATTAAAAAGTTTTGAGTGCAAAAGTAAATAAAAATGGGACCGGGAAATCAACGATTTCACCCTATACAAACATTAGGTAAGCCTATTTTATCTAATTCAGACCGAACCATTTCATTTAGTTGTATTTGTTTTTACACTTATCTATTAGAAAATGTTTTTGAGTTGTCCAATAAATAGGTATGTTAGATACGAGGATGAAGGCTGGTGAAAGCATATGTATTATTATTTATGTATATTACCACAAACATAAATAGTATTTACACGATTACATATTACTTTTTATTTAATCACACTAAGGCGAAAGTTCGTGAGTGTGTGTGTGTATGTTTATATGTTTGTTACTTCTTCACGCTCAAACGGCTGGACGAATTTTGATAAAATTTGGTATGGAAGTAGCTGGCACCCTGGATTAACATACAGGCTACTTTTTACCCCGATATTCCCACGGGATTGAAACTTATGCGAATAACATAACAAACAAATCTCATTTCGACTTAACATTTGTACTGTATGTCTGTTCTTCGGCTACAGGGGCTCAGTGGGAAAGCATGATCCTAGAATACCTGTATCGTTGTACACTGGTCACATCAGACGCGCACGCATTGCAACCAGTCATGACCTATAATGCTCGCGGTGCGCATGATGCTCAACTACCTACTGTTCTACTTATACCCGATAACTCAGTTACGGGTTATGAGTTAGATAACTCACAACCCGTTTTTGGGTAAAGTAAATCGCATTCCGCTAAAATGTATTCGACGCGGTATTTACATAACATACTTACAATCCCAATTACACAATTATTCAACAATATTCACTGAGCTATTTGCGTTGTTGGAGGGCTTGTGGCTAAGAAGTAACAGTCGTAGGTTCAATCGATCAGGTTAAGCAACGCTTGTCGCGGTTTGTCCATGGATGGGTGACCATTTTTACATACCAATACCTCTCCGTGCCTCAGAAAGCACATAAAGTCTTTGGTCCCGTCTGTCATTCGTAGATCTTTGACAGTCGTTACGGGTCGTCAGAGGCCCGAATTCTGACAACCAGTTTTACCAAGGGATATCGTATTATCCCGTAACTGGGTTGTGGAGGGCAATCGCTCCATGTAAAATACTGGTATTCAGCTGCATCCGGTTAGACTGGAAGCCGACCTCAACATAAACATCGTTTGGAAAAAGCTAGGCAGATGATGATAATCCATAGGCGAGAGTCAACAGCAGCAGTGCAGAATGTCAACATATTGTTAAAAATTTCAAACACATTGTACAAAACTAAAACAATGTTTAAAGCTGCACTACATACTAACAATGTGTTGTTCAGATTTTCATTCCGAAAATTCTCAGGGGTTTGTAATACTATGGGCAAAAATTCCCGGTAAAAGGAAACAGTGTCATTACGCAGGATGTAACACCGTCTTTGCAATATGTGTGTGCAGGTTTGTTCCCTTTTTATTCTCAGGAAAAGCTAGACGAGATAAAGTTTTATACCTCCTTGACAATTCACATTGCCTGTAAATAGTTTAGCTTAGTAGAAATAAATGTTTTAAGTTTAAACTTTTTACTATTGGTCTGGCAGTTTAAGTAGTTTACTCAAATGTCCTTTTTTGGCTTCTAAGTTCTGAGTTGAGATGCATGGTTACTGACCTATTCCTGCAATGACTGGGCAGGTCCACTCAATCTGTGTGGTTCCTTCCTCAAAAGACCATTTCAGACACCAATCTAGCTGGCTTCAAATGATCTGACCAGGATTATGTCTGGACCTTAAAAGAGACTGTGACCTCTGAGTTTGTTTCGGCCTTTCTTCTCAGAGTAGTCAGATAAGAAACGCCGACCTCATCTAGTTTTAAAAATATGATTGACATGTGAAAGTGTAACAACCCACTTACAGAAATAAAATCATTTATCGTTACAAAAACATCAACCTCAGTCATGTTTCCAGCTCGAAAAGCATTTAGTTTAGAACCCAAATTAGCGATGTTTTTGTGCCATCAACCCTAAAATCAGCACGCTATCCTAACATTTCAGTGCACCATTACATCACGTGATCAAGAAAGCATGGAAGAATCCATTTAATGTGCCAAGTAACATTAACTTCTAATTTAGTTCTCATCGTGTCCTGAACAAAAGGTATTACACCTTGTTTTTGTGTAAATATCAATTTAGATTACACACAGAACAAGCGGGAATGCTCGCAATGGCCGGTGGCTACCAGCGGCGAGTATTAAGAAGAAATATGTATTACGTGACTACGTGAACTGAAACACAAATGTAAGTGAAAGTTACTGTTGAAGCTTGTGCAATTATACGAGTAGTGTTTGGATTCCTGAAAGTACAGTCGCGGACTGAAAATGTTTAACTCGCGAATTCGCGTATGGCTTGCACATTTTCTGCCATCAAATTAAGCAAGGCTTAGATTACATATATACTTAGCTCAGCCTACAATTTCCCACTGCTGGGAAACCAGTGAAACGCGTGGTACCAGCGGGCCACGCGGGCCCAGTGTGGGCTGATAGATGTCCCTGTCTTCGAATTTTTGGTTCTAGGACATGGTGGTTTCCTCACGATGTTTTCCTTCACCGTTTTGAGAGCAGCGGTGATGAAATTATTTACACAATGTAAAGAGCCTGCCTGGGTTCGTACCCGCGACCTACAACTCGTAAGTCAGGGCCGTTAACATTGGGTCACCATTGCTCCCAGTTTTAAATGCGCAAGTTTATTATCGAATTTGTGCGTTACATTATAAAATAGCCATCAGCCACACCTCCAATATACACATATGTATTGGAAATAGGAGCCTAAATCAAATGTGAATTTCCTGTTTGAATGTCAAGAATTTATATACCTAACATAACAATATTTATAGATAAACACGTTCGTCATGTCATATTAAGGAGTGTCCAGACCTGGCGAATGCGCCGCTCGCGAGCCGCTTGCGAACTGAGGCTCATAGTTCAAACAGGAATGAAGCTATGTGCGCAGCACCGAGAAGGGGCCCCCTTAGGACCGAAGCCTGGCAGGTCAGCGGGATTGTCTGAAAGGGTTACCGCTGGCCCGGAACATAAAGGGCTAAGGAAGGAACACGGGTGGGTTTTAGTCAGTAAGAGTCTGACACTGCTCCCTTCCGCTCCACCCAGAGCGGGAAAAGTCATTTGCTGATTTCCCATCCGCAAAAAAAAAAAGCTAGGTGCGCACGAGCTCACTCGAGCCTTGCCGGAGTTGCACTAGAGCGGCGCACCAAACGTAGGCTATAACCGCACGCGAGCAACACGCGCGCAGTTCGCTAGCGGCTCACGAGCGGCGCATTTGCCAGGTCTAGACACACCTTTACACTTTTTTATTGATTTTATTTTTGTCTATTATTACAACTGAAAGATACCAGATTGGCATTACATTGAAAAGTACCACTAAACATGGATTGTTTTATTTATAAAGGACTAGCAGCGCCCCGCGGTTTCACCTGCATAAGTTTCTACCCCGTGGGGGATATCGGGATAAAAAGTAGCCTATGTGTTAATCCTGGTTATAAACGGTATTTGTGCCAAATTTTATTCAAATCCGTTTAGCTGTTTGTGCGTGAAGAAGTAACAAACATACAAACACACTCACAAACTTTCGCCTTTATAATATTAGTGTGAATTAAGGGGACTGCATGACCTAAAGCGCGGTCACTGTCGGACTGCATAGAAAAGAAAGTGAAGCGCGATGACACAACGCTGGTAATTTATTCCAAATCATGAAGCAATTATCTATTTACAAAAAAAAACTATTGTTTGGACTAAAAAATTAAAACACTAGTGCTTTAGTACGTTGCTTGTAGAATAATCTGACAAAAAATCAGAACGATTGTATGTATTATATTAGTATGGTTTTGATTGTAAAAAGTATCTTCGTGATTTTTTCTATCATATCAAATTAGTTGTATTATGTTTTCAACACACTATCTACCTAGCATATATCCTGAAGAAAATCATATATTTTTCTGATTTTGTTTACTGTAGTCGATCATATACTTTTATTGTTTCTAAAACTTGCGTTTTTTGCGTTTAGGTCCTGTAAGCCCCTTAACGCCGCCCTTATAACAAAGTTTTCTTAATTCCTATATGCAGGTACTCTCCTGAGTAGATATTACTTAATTGAGATAAAAGAATATAGCAAAAGATTGACCAATAGGTACATGCAAAATATTGAGAGGCAAAGATAAGTTTTAATCTTCAATAAGTCATTATAAGCCTCCCAACTTCATTATATTTCAATAGTTAGGTAATGAATTGGAAGGCTGGTTAACAATTTTAGTTCACGACCGTACCTACGTGTAGGGGAGAGTAGCCCAAAACGGGTAAGCTAAGGTTGATGATAAATAAAAACAGTTTATAGATACAAATTGAACATTTATTTGTACATTTTGAAATGTTTAGTTATCAAGGACTATAAAATAAATGACATATTTAGTAGTTTTGTACATTAAGAATAAAAAAATAACAAAAATCTTTACCATTCGAATTACCCGTTTTGCCCGTAGGGGGGGCCTAAAGCAGGTAGGGCTTTTGGGCAAAGCGGGTAGGGGCTGAATTACATTAGGTCAACGTCAATCAATGACTAAAACTGTTTCTTAACAATCATAACTCAGATGGAGCTCCACCAGGATCATCAGCTACTTGCAGTGATAATGGTTGGATCAATGGACCAGTATTCTTGGAATGGTTACGGCACTTTGTAGACAACGTAATGAGTTGGCAACGTAAACAGATAATCCATATGAAATAGATACTCAACTAGCTCTAATTCTTGAGCTGCTGTAAAAACTGTTGTTCCTAGATTTTTTTTGACATCCTTTCTTTACATGTATCTGTAATGTCGAAAAGTTGATGCAAAATTTTATTGCTGCACCATTGACGGAAATTTTGAGAGCTTCTTCTATCGCAAGCTTCATAACTCCCTCATCCCACGATGCATTTGCAGTATTTCTTTTGCATTTATTAACCATCTGCAAAAATAAAAGAACTAATAAGCAGTCAATGAAATTATACAAGGCAAATCGGGTATGGGCAAAACGGGCACCCGCTTTACCCCTACCCTTTTTGCCCACAAGCATGTATTTTTTTCAATCGACTCATATCCTTAAAACCTAAATAATAAACGCCAACCTATTACACAAATAAAACGTCTATTTATTGCAAAATAATAACACAAAACTAGTAAGAACATATTGTGAACCATTTTCGAGTATTCAAAAGTAATGTAACTCAATTTTTTTTAGTGGAAATAGCAAAAAACTTCTTTCTTATCTTACCGTGAACTCGTGTCCGCCAGAGAAGCGCGCCGACTCCCTGTGATTGGCGAGCGGCAGGGTCCGCGCACTGCACGCACACATTCTAATTAGCAATAACGGTGCGCAATTTAAAAAGCATACCCGTTTTAGGCGGGCTACCCGTTTTAGGCTTACCTCCTCTACCTTTTGTTACGGGTTTTTATTTTCAACTTATAGTTTTTTCGGCATTTCCGGGGGTAAGAGGCGATTTAATGGCTGTTAAGGAAGTTTTGTAGCTTGTAGAAGATTCGAAAGGAAACTCTTGTTTATTTCACTAAAAGAAATTGATTACTACCATTTCCCCGAAAAAGTTTATTCAGTCTGCAAAGTTCAGAAAATATTTTTGTAGGATGCGAACGATGAGCTTTTAACGGCAAATCAGTCGTTTGTTTTGTACGGAAAATATTGCACAATGTGCATTCTAAAATGTTTAAGAGCGTTTACGCCGTACGGCATTTCATACAAACTTTCAAGCCCTTATTTTACGAAATTAGTGAACCGATTTTAATGAAACTTCATACGCATAAGCAGGATACAAAGGTCCAAAAAGTTAATAAAGAACATTTTCGAAATGTCTTATTTAAAAAAAGATAACTGGAAATCTCTGTTTCGATGGAAAATTTAAAATCCGTCTAATTTGGCTGTAACACTATTTTTCGAAAATATTCTCTACTAACTTTTTAGACCTTTGTAACCTGCTTATGCGTATGAAGTTTCATTAAAATCGGTTCATTTATTTCGAAAAATATGGGCTTGAAAGATTGTATGAAATGCCATACGGCGTAAACGCTCTTAAGGGCTGCACACACCAAACATTCAACACAAACAAAGCCAGCAATCTAGGTATGTAGCAGCAGCCAGCTATCTAGTATGTACAGACGCCAACACATCAAGCTACTACAATCTGTCAAATTTCTTTAATAGATTTTCAACTTTATTGCTGAAGCATAAGGCTCAGAGATGATTGGGAAAATTTGACAGTTTCGGGTAGCTTGATGTGCTGGCGTCTGTACTGACATAGCTATCTAGGTATGCCCGCCAGTTTTGTCAGGAAATCTATATTTAGCTAGATAGCTAAATATAGATTTCCTGACAATACAGACGCACTAACCACAGACTATGAATCAATCAGTATGAGGACTGCACTCCCCTCAGCTAAACCCACCTCGGCTTGTTTGATTAGCATACAAGTGAACGCTGGTAATCTTGCAAGCCGGCTTAGGGTCAGCGCAGACAGAGCAGCAAGATATTTGACCAGTTCTCATTGTTTACATGATAATAAGCTTAAAAATAACTTGGAAAAGTTGATGAATCCGGGCAGCATGCGCGCGGTATGTTCCTCGCAGCCATGCATGCGGGCCGTCGCGAGAGCGCTAGAGCATACTCGAGTGTATTCGCGTCGTTGCTTGGGAACAGTCGCCGCTGCAGCATTGAGTAAATACATGAGATAAAGCTTATAAGGAAGGTTTTAAAATTGTTCATAATTGAGTAATCTGTATGTTATTATTCTGATTACGGTACTGCATGTGAGCACCCGCGAGACTGCTCAAGCGCGCGCGCGGGTTTTGGAGCATTCGCTGCGATCACCGAGTTTACGTCTCGGATTTTGCTCAAGCTGCTCTGTCTGCGCTAACCTTTAGGATCAGCGGCCACCAAGAGCAAAGCAGAGCAGAGCATTTTCTGAGATTATTGAAAAAAATATCTTATGATTTTTATCATACTTCGCAAAATTGAATACGTCCAAATTTGATGCTCGACCATGCTCGAGCAAGCCGACTGCGTGTTCGAGTATGCGTTCGAGCAGTAGTCGACCATGCGCGAGCATATTGCAGTTCGGTCTGCGCTGACCCTTAAACAGCTACTACGGTTTTAATGGACCATTCGGACCGCTCCGATACTTGGTTTAATCAGGCTTCTTAAATACATGACTTGTAATGCAATTAAAGGAGAGCTTCTTTTGTTTTAACACAATTGCGCTTAATTTTCATTAAAAATACGAGGGTGGACGAAAGAGATAAAGGGAATCGTTTTGTTTTTGTGTTTGTATTCTGTTTTATTGCTTAGGTACTTATTTATTTAATAAATAAAGTTTATTTTAATTATCCTACACATTTAATATAACCTATGCAAACACAAGCTGTCTAGAGTACTGTAATGATAAGTCTTACACAGGCAATAACGATTTACTTAAAGGTTGTACTATTATTTTTTGTATATGAATAAACATTTTAGTTAGTTGGTAATAGCGGGCATTACATTGCACTTATAAGTACTAGACATACCTTGCGGAGATTTAGAAATCAATACTTTCAGTTGTCACTGAGGTGAGAATTAAAAATACTCTTTTTACATTATGTAAAGATATAAAGGTTTAAGTAAAAAAAAAAAGAAGTTTATTGCAGTAACATGTACAACTTTTACAGAAAATCTTACATAGGGACCTCCTTTTAAGTAAAGATACCTGTGCTAAGAGGCCCCGCTCTTCAATGACAAATTATAAAATGGTAAAAGTGGTGTACCAAGTAAGTTCTAACATTATAGCCAAGTATTTTTGATTAAAATTACTTTAATTCAATATTAGACTTGCGTAACAACTAAACTTACATAAACTTAACCTAATTTGATTTGACATAACATTAAAATCCACTTTGAGTTTGAAATTGGTTTTAAATTATAAAATTACTGCTTTCAGCCGCCGCCGGGAATAAAGTGTTCATTTTTTTTTCTAAAAGGTCTCTGATTTTTCATCACGAGCGTTGGCAACCTCTGCTTACAGTGTAGCCGACAAAAATGTCCGACGCAATTTTTCAATAAATTCGGTTAAAGATTAAAATCATTTTTACTGAGGCCACCTTTGTTACAAAAGCATTTTTGTGGGAATATATTCGGTGTCTATATTTATTTTATAAGCGATGATTACTTTTTAACGTCATACAATTTTGCATTTTCAGTTTTCAGAAATCTACTTAAAACTGCAAAGGGTTTTTCAGTTTCAAACCATGTAATACCCTTTTATAAAAGGTGCAACTTACACTATGTTAATTTCAGGTGGGTCAGTTTGCGGTCGCCTAATGTAACGTCAGATGTTTTTGGCAACGGCAAGACCAATTTGTACAGTAGATACGCAATTACCATCGCTTTCCTACGGACAATAACGCAGAGAAAGATGCATCATCTAACTAGAACTTAAACTCTTTTGAATTGTCAAGGGGTCGGTCAGTCAGAAAGATGAAGCTAGTTGCACATTTCAAAGCGTAGTTACTAAAAATCTAAAGACACTCTTTTAAATCAAAATATTGTTACAAAACTGTTACATCACTTATCTTTGTGGTTTTTTTTTAAGTTTTCCGTAAAATAAGTAAGTATTTGTTGTAAATTCTAAGCTATGATCAGCTCAAGCGTTTTAGTTACCTACCTAAATGTTTTCTTTGACAGCCAATTTAGATCCTATTAAATTCAATGTCTTTCAGATCAAGATATTATTTCGATTTCGCGTTAATAGCTATTCTGTTACTGCAGATAAGTTTGATAGACAACACAGACATAGTTTATGTTAATAGTATCGATATTAAACTTTCCATTTTGTCTGGTGACCTAGAGCCAGCACTAGGTCACCACCCAAAATGGAAAGTAGAAGAATGCACGCGCCAGTCTATGCTCTTAGCCTTTGGCGTATAAGTCCGTATTTTGCTGGTCTGTTTTATCACCACTGATTTGAAAATGGTGATGGTAAACATCGTTAGGAACCCAACATGTTTCCGAACCAACAACTCGCACGAGGACTGAGTCCGCATGGTGAATTTGAGGTTTTGGCCTAAATACAGTATGATTACTTTTTCCTTTATAACATACTAGCTTCCGCCCGCGGCTTCGTCCGTAAGGTATGTTGATAAAAACTATCCTACGTCTTTCCCCGGGATGCAATCTATCTCTCTGCCAAATTGTATCGAAATCCGTTCAGTGGTTTAGGCGTGAAAAGGTAACATACAGACAGACAGACAGAGTTACTTTCGAATTTATAATATTAGTATGGAAGTATGGATATACTATATTATATACGGTATATTTATGGCGCTATCATTTATAGAATTTATTCCAGAAGATATATGTATATAAACACTAGTTTTTGCCCGCGATCTGCGTCTGCGATCGAGGATGAAAAGCAGCCCATGTCCTTTTCCAAGTAATGCCCTACCCATGTGCCAAATTTCATCTAAATCCATTCAGCCGTTTTAGCGTTATAGTGTAACAAATAAATATACAAAAAATCTAATCTTTTCTCTTTGCTTAGACTATTATTAAACTTACACACATCAAAAGTGTCTAGGGATCAACATATATTTTTGCAATAACTTTTCTCCTGATTGATATTAATTAAAATTTTCTTTAAGGATTCATCAAATAAAGTGTTTTCGTTTGTCACAGTAACGATAAACCAAGTCACCTTTGCATTAATAAAGAAATTTGCCATTTTCCTAATAAAGGGATTTTTGACATTTGAACCACTAACACAAAAGTTCGAAAAAAAGACTGAAATAACAGTTTTCTATAAAATTTTATTGGGTAACTTAAACAATTAATAATCCGTGTTTCTACCGCGAACACTAACAACACAAGAACATCGGTTTGGCATACTCAAAATGAGTTCATCCAAATCACGCTGTGGAATGGCCGCCCATGTTCGTTGCAACAACAAAAAAAGGTCTTCTTGCGACTGGATACCCTCCATATTCGGCAGAGCTCTTCTCTGTAGCATATCCCATGCATGCTCAATCGGGTTCAAGTCTGGCGACTGAGCAGGCCAGGGCAGGACATTGATGTTAGCTGCGGCGAGAGTCTGTCTTACAACTCTTGCGGTGTGCGGTCGTGCATTATCATGCATTAACTGAAATAAGGGACCGATTTGCACTTGTAGAGGAACGATGACGTCTGATACAATCGTCTCAGCATAAATTTGAGCGTTGAGGTTGCCTCTGATCCAAATCAACTCAGTTCTTCCGCCGATCCAAATACCCGCCCATACCATGATGGTTTCACCACTATAAGGATGGACTTCCTGGCAGGATTTTAATCGCTGTTGGCGTCCAGGGGTTCTCCAGTGTCGTATACGTCTTGTATCCGGTCTCATACCAAAACGAGACTCATCAGAAAAGCACACGAAACGCCATTGTTCTTCTGCCCAATTTCTGTGTTCAAGAGCCCATTGATATCGAATCCTACGATTGTGCATTGCTATAGGTGGTACCCGTAGCGGTCTTCGGGAATGAAGGTTCACTTCATGCAAGCGGTTTCTGACTGTTTGGTCGCTAATTAAGTTCCCTGAAGAGTGATGAAGCCTCACGGCTAACATCATGGCGGTTATTGTTGGAGCTCTTCGAGTTAAGATTTGAATGTATCGGTCTTGTCTCCGTGTGGTGCAGCGATACCGTCCTCCATGGCGCTCAGCCACGGTACCAGTGCTTCGGTAACGTGTCCAAAGTCGACTGATAACACTCTGACTTGTATTCAGAGCTAAAGCCACAGTACGTTGCCGGGAACCAGCTTCTATCATTCCCACGGCTCTGAGCATTACTTCCCTGCTTAAATGACGTCGCCGCTCCATAATAACGTTGGTTTTAATCAGTAGTAGGGAAACAGTAGCACTAATAATGTCTTCAATGCGTTGTATGTTTTTATAGGGAAAATATTGACAGCTGATTTTCATCTTTTACTCGAATTTGATTCACAGTTCCTGATTCAAATTATGAAATGCACCAAAAAGGATCCATATAAATTTATAAAATCATAAATTTATTACAAAGCCACATCTCAATCTCAAGAAATCCGCATAAAAATGCTTGATCCCTAGACACTTTTGATGTGTGTACTTATTATAAAGACATCTCGATGTTTTATCAAGTCGTAAACATCGGGCGAAGCAGGGGCGGGCAGCTAGTTGGAAATAATAATCGTTGAATGATAAAATAATATTAATTAAGCTTTCTATTCTGGGTTGTGCCGAATTATCGAAAACAACCCTTGTTAGGCCGGATAATATGAAGTAGCTCTCCATAACTGATATACTTCATATGTTTCCATGGAGACACTGATCTAATCCTCTACCTACGCATAATATGATAACCCGCTTAACCTGGATAGGTCGGTCAGATTGGACGGAGCTCACAAAGCATTTTGTTTGTTTGTAGTGAGGTCAGATAACAACATATCCTTCACGTGGGAGTTAAAGTCGGTTTCCAATCGACAAAATAAACCTCTGGCGATGGCTAGCAACTGGGTGCTACGTCCCTTATTCTGCAAAGTTTATAAGTAACACTGGTTTGCTTTCAGCTGCGTGGGATCTAAAAGCGGTTTTATTATTTCTAATTATCAGGCGTTTTGCTTAAGGCGACTACATGACCTAAAGCGCGGTCTTTGTCGAACTACATAGAAAAGAAAGAGAAGCGCGATGACACAACGCTGGTAATTTATTGCAAAATATGAAGCAATTATCCCGTGCCGGGGCCCGTGGCTAAATAACAACAGCCGCACAGGTCGATCGATCAGGTTAAGCTACGCTTGCCGCGGTTGGTCTGTGGATGGGTGACCATCTTTACATACCGTGACCCCTCCGTGCCTCGGAAAGCACGTTAAGCCGTTGGTCCCGGCTGTCATTCGTGGATCTTTGACAGTCGTTTACGGGTAGTCAGAAGCCCGAAAGTCTGACAACCAGTCTTACCAAGGGGTATCGTATTACCCAGTAACTGGGTTGTGGAGATCAGATAGGCAGTCGCTCCATGTAAAATACTGGTATTCAGCTGCATCCGGTTAGACTGGAAGCCGACCCCAACATGGTTGGGAAAAGGCTAGGCAGATGATGATGAAGCAATTATCTATTTACAAAAAATCTATTGTTTGGATTAAAAAATCAAAACACTAGTGTTTTAGTATGTTGCTTTTAGAATAATCTGACAAAAAATCTGAATTATTGTATGTATATTAGTATGGTTTTTATTGTAAAAAGAAAGTTTTTAGTGGTATCTTCATGATCTTTTTCTATCGCATCAAATTAATATGTTTTAACACACTATCTACTTAGCATATATCCGAAGAATATCATATATTTTCCTGATTTTGTTTACTGTAGTCGATCATATAGGTACTTTTATTGTTTCTAAAACTTGCGTTTTTTGTTTAGGTCCTGTGGCTTACAGGACCCAAATTGATATAAGTTTAGTACTGTACGTTTTTATGAACATAGGTATACAACGTGCCTTTACCATGGCGACATTAATTTAACATACGGGTAGGGCAAGTGGCCAGTAATAATAAAAATTATAACAACATAAAATAATTCGTAATTTGAAACCAATCGCCTGCGCCGCTCGCCGACGCCGTCTCTCTCTTTCCTTCAATTCGCCTACTCTTCGCACATTTTAATTTCATTGATGCGATGTTATGATCCGTGACCCCTGCAAACGACCCCTTCGCCACAGTTCTTTAAGTACAGGTTGCTCCAAGATGCTATTTAAAAAAATTGTAAGTAAGTAAATAATAACGTTTAAGGGGGAAGCGCTAAGGTAGCCTGCGAAATTCAATTCGTTTTTTGCAATTTGCTGGTTAGTATTAAGTTGTACGAGTAAGAAAGAAAAGAAGAAAGAAAATACATTTATTTAGCACAGACTAAAAGACACACAGTACACCAGATAGATAATAGTCGTACATCGGATAAAAAACAATAATTAAAAAAATCAAAATCAAAAGTGCAAAGTCCGATGTAAGAAATTAGCAGGAAAGTACGTTGATTAAAATATGATTAATTGGCTTAACAAATATGTATTTACAGAATTATAATCATTACAATCAGTAATACAACTTGTTAAGTTAGTATCCCCAAATGTCATGATTTCATGAAATAGTCATTATTGGGGATTACTAGGGTCTTAGAGAGTTGTGTTGATGACTTTAATTATTATAATTCTGTAAATACATGTTTGTTATCATATTTTAAGAGCGTTTACGCCGTACGGCATTTCATACAAACTTTCAAGCCCTTATTTTTCGAAATGAATGAACAGATTTTATTGAAACTTCAGACGCGTAAGCAGGATACAAACATCTAAAAAGTTATTAAAGAACATTTTCGAGATGTCTTATTTAAAAAAAGATAACTGGAAATCTCTGTTTCTATGGAAAATTTCAATTCGGTCTAATTTGGCTGTAACACTATTTTTCGAAAATGTTCTCTAAACGTTATTTATAGACCTTCGTATCCTGCTTAAGCGTATGAAGTTTCATTAAAATCAGTTCATTCATTTCGAAAAATAAGGGTTTGAAAGTTTGTATGAAATGCCGGACGGCGTAAACGCTCTTAATCAACATATAACTTCATACTGACCAGCAAATTGCAAAAAACGTAAAAAAAATTGAATTTCGCGGGCTACAGTGGCGCTTTTGCCTTAAATTAAATTAAAATATGTTCATAATACGAAAACGCGAAACCGTATTTGTGTGATGAATGTCGCCATTAAAGTGGCACGAATATAAAAGTAACATCGCTTTATCCCACGATAATTGTTAACTTAATTAAAATAATGAACAAGCAATAATTTATTTATTTTATTATTTGTGTACACATAGTGTTTTATTATTTGTGGATACAGATACGACAGTATCTGTATCCACAAATAATAAAACACTATGTTTACTGTAATAACATTTTACTGTTTGCTATTTGTTTGCCATTTTACTGTTTTTTTTGTTTTTTACTGTTCATTAGTATTGAGTACAAAAGTACTGGTTATTTCTTAAAAATAATGTGTGTTTTGAGGTGTTAAAGACCACTCTTTACAAAGTCGGTACCAACACTGACTCATGATGTGACCACTCACATCATGAGTCAGTGTTGGTAGGTACCGACTTTGTTGTCTGGTGACAGTTTTCACCACGACTAAAGACGATAAACTGTAACATACAAATCATGTAAACATAAGCCCTTTTAAACCTTAACAGTGTACATAGTTGCATGCCCTAATTAATTAAGGGAAACCTCGGAGGGTAAACAGCGTGTCTCGATCACAGGCCGGGCGTTGGGCAAACAATGGTTTAGCCAGCAAAGCTGTTGCGTCAGAAACGCCTCATCAGGTACACGCCACTGTGACGGTGAAAGCCCAGCGCTACGTCCAATCATTGTGAGGTTTGAGGCCGTCTGTCACACCGTTGCGTAAGAAAATTATTTGTGACTATTACGAATGTATTAATTACTCCCTAGTTAAAATGGCATTTTTTTTTCTTTTGTTGACAAATTAACAAATATTGGAAATTTTCAACAGACATTTTTTTTTATTGGTGTACTAAAGTAAAAAAACAAAACTGCATTCATCACCTGCCTACCCTTTAGGTACCCAACTATGGGGTCGGCTTCCAGTAAACCAGATGCATCTGAATACCAGTATTTTACAAGGAGCGACTGCCTATATGACTTCCACAACCCAGTTACTGGGTAATACGATAGATACTTCTTGGTAAGATTGTTGTCCGATTTTCGGGGTTCTGACGACTCGTAACAATTGTCAAAGATCTACGAATGATAACCGCGTTAACATGCTTTCCTAGGGGCGGAGGGGTCTTGGTATGTTAAGATGGGCACCTATCCATGGACCAACGCGCGTAGCTTAACCTGATCGATCGACCCGTGCGGCTGTTATTATTTAGCCCCCAAAACAAAACTGCATGATAAATTGTTATTTATTTTTTAATTTCTTTTCTATCAATATTTTTCAAATAAATTGATATTATTAGAAAACATTGTATTCATTAACGCATTGGGTTTTTATTAAAAAAAAAAAAAGGTACTTTTAATAGATACTTCAAACTATTGACTATTGCTCTTGACTACTGAAATTGCTTTATAATCCCTGAAATGTGTAAAATATTTCATTTATTTCTATTGGAACTTCTATTTTCTAGGTTCAGGCTTTCATTTTGTTGTAATTCAAAGAAAAACACTGCCAGTCAGGTAGACTAATTGAATTTAAAAACGTAGTTTGTTTTATGTTGTGAAACATTGTAACATCTGCAGATATTTTGCCGACAAAATTAATTACAAAAGATTACCTTAGTTGGCAACGTATTTTTAACAAAAAAATAATACTTTGATAAGTTATTTCTTGGTAAATGAGTAAAACATACCCAAGTTAATATTCAAACTATTACATTATTTATACTCAAAAGCATTTTATATTTTTTTTTAAATTATGCCTTATATGTTCCATTATCAATGCTTAGGTACTAAAGTAGGTATAGAACAGGAAAAGGACAAATAAATTTGAGGTCGTTCCAAATTGTAACTAAAGTAAATAATAATAGCGGAAGCAACTGTTTGTTAAGAAATGATAAATAATTCTGATGTTTTCTGAGAAGGATGCTTTAACAATGCATGTTTAGTAAAATCAGGAGCAATATTTCCCAGAAAATCTCATGACAACTAGATCGCAACTGGTTTTCATACTTTAGTAGACAGTAAAAGTTATTGTGTCTAAAGTCAATATTAACCAGCTGGGGTTATATCGTGGAAGCGAGTGTCAAATGTATATAGAACTAGCAGTGCCCCGCGGTTTTACCCGCATAAGTATCGTTCCCGTGGGAATATTGGGATAAAAAGTATCCTATGTGTTATTCTGATGTATAATGCTATGCTATATTAGTGTAAAGTTTCATCAAAATCCGTACAGTAGTTTTTGCGTGAAGAGTAACAAACATCCAATCATCCAACCTCACAAACTTTCGCATTTATAATATTATATTATGTAGAATAAGATAGGTACAGTCGGTGACCAACATTGTCTGACCCACCCAACATTGCCTGACCCACCGACATAACTTGTCAAGCCATTTTAATCATTATCTTCTTGTCGTTAAAGTTGAAAAGATTTTAAGTAACACGGCCATACTTACTACCTAATCTTTAATTTCGCGTATTTTCAACCAGTCATTGTGGCTTCGCGGTTCGATGCTGGATTCGCGACGAACAACATGTGGGTTCGAAAACACAATCCACCTTATATCAATTTCTTTATAATTTCTTTTTCTTTATTTGTTTTCATTTATGATTTCTACAATATTTCTTGCATTATTATAGAACGACCAATATGATTTTTGCCTAACAACTTTTCTGGAAAACAAGTGGGTAAATAATAAAAAACTATAAGTCCTCAAATAAGTATGACGAAGTTAAAGTTTACGTCGTGGGGTAGATGGATAAATAAAATAAATAAATTGATCTAAGTGACAAAAGTCAGTCTACATAAACTACCTAAACAGTGACTGCGGCGCACAAACATTTCTAAAACGTTTGACGTAAATCGTGAAAAGTATTTTTAATGAATTTGGTGTAATCAAAGCGTCATGTCGGAACTTAATGACTATACAAAACATTGCTGGCTGGATGGTGACGTCCTGTTGCCGACTGTGCGAATTGCCTATCCAAATACAGATATTTACTTCGTGCAAGATAACTGCTCCATCCACCGTGCAGGCATTGTTTGTTTGTGTTGCAAAAATTGGTTAGCTGCTCAAGAAGGTGTAACTGTTATTTACTGGCCATCTAAAACTCCCGATTTGAACCCTATAGAAAACCTATGGGGTCAAATGGTTTTAAATTGGGACACATCCGAAGGGCGAAATAAAAACGATTTGGCTGAGATCGTGTCATCGACATGGGAGCACATGAGAGGAAAAGATTTGTGTTGGAACATGGTGAGCGGTATGCGTAGCCGCTTACAGCAAGTTATAGAAGGAGACGGTGCGCCACTTCGCTACAACTAATCTACTTATAAGTATTTTGAAACACACTATGTAAGTAAGTGCTCAATTGAATGAATGCTAAACCATTAAAATGTAAGATTCTGTGGTGATGTTATTGTTATAAATGGAAATGCATTTTTCTATTTAAATAACATGTTGATTCACTACATATACTTAGCTATAAATCTGTAAAACATTTCACAAATTCATTATTTTCTCGCATTTACATAAAGACATCAATGTTTTCTCGATAACACACTTCCAAGCAATTACCATTAGCATGACTTTTTTTAAATGTTTATAAATGGTTAGGTTTGGATATGATATTATAAAATGTATTAATTTAAGAGCATTTACTTACTTTATCTTACTTATGTATATTTTAATGAATTAATAAACATTTTTATTACTTGCAATGATTTTGTTTCATTTCTATACAAACTGCCCATTTAAAAAGATATTTCCCGACTTCGTTCGTTAAAAAAAAGTAAAAAAATAGATAATAATAAAAAACAAAACATTGCTAACAAAAAGCTGTTAGGTTTTTCCTAGTTTCGAACGCAGACAACGATAAATATCGAACTGCCTTAGTGACCACGAGACCAACACAACTGTTGTAATATGTTTTGAAATTCGATCTTAGTTGTGATGACAGACGCAATATTCTAAAGAATTTGAACCGTAACGTATATTTTCATAAAGTTCATTATCGCACAATCACAACCAGCTATTAAAATGAATCACGGAATTTAGCTATTAACCGTAGACACCTTTAAAATGTTACTGATGCGCGATATTTTTTTTTATTCATCCACCCTCGCCTTGGTTTTTTTTTAGTAATCTTGAAACTCATTAGCCTTTCAACCTTAACAACAACAATATAATGATTAAAATCGCCTAACAACATGATTTATCGAAATGCTTGCACGGAGTATTCCAAATGTTCACGATAAGGTTGAAATTCGCTATCACTCAAGTGGGTCAGATAATGTTGGCCACCGACTGTACTAGCTGGTGACTTCGTTCGAGTGGAAGTCGTAATACGCCACAATTTATCTACTAAAATAACAGCCACATTTTTATTAAACTCCTTTTGATTTGTGACATCGCATCGCATCTCCCGCCTCAGAATCTTAAAGCTTTTTTTAACACCTAATGTACGTAATAGGTAGGTGTTAAAAAAAAGCTTTAAGATTCTGGGAAGGAAGGATGATAAAAAAATACAGAATATTTACGATATTGGAAAGAGTACAAAATATTCAAGCTAAGTTGATTTAGACCTTTTTGCTTATTATGTATAATAATAAAGTTCATATCATGTAGTAAAATATTGACGATCTAATTTACGGCCCAACTGAGAGACGGTTCTTGACTACGTGTCTTTTCATATTTTATGGGACTTACAAATACTGATATGACAAAGTTTCGTAAATTAATTTTATTAAGTACCCACTGAGTACATTTTAGCTAGGTAGGTAATTCTTTAGCGGAATTTTAAAATGATGTTTGTTAAGAGCGTTTACGCCGTACGGCATTTCATACAAACTTTCAAGCCCATATTTTTCGAAATTAATGAACCGATTTTAATGAAACTTCATATGTATAAGCAGGATACAAAGGTCTAAAAAGTTAGTAGAGAACATTTTCGAAATGTCTTATTTAAAAAAAGATAACTGGAAATCTCTGTTTCTATGGAAAATTTAAAATCGGTCTAATTTGGCTGTAACACTATTTTTCGAAAATGTTCTCTACTAACTTTTTAGACCTTTGTATCCTGCTTATGCGTACGAAGTTACATTAAAATCGGTTCATTCGTTTCGGAAATTAAGGGCTTGAAAGTTTGTATGAAATGCCGTACGGCGGCGTAAACGCTCTTAAATATAAATAAAAAAATAAAACTGCTGCTACGATGTCTACGGCTACGAAGATCACGTAGCAGTGCTACGCCAGCTACGCTTTTGTAGCGAATAAACGATACGCTACGCGTCCTGTTTCGTTCGCCAGCATTTTTGTGCGTTCCTAGTCAGTACGTGTACTCCGTCTGTAGCTTTTTAATTGGAACACTAACGGTTATTTCATGTTTGTAGTAGGGACTGGCTTTCAGTACCATGTTTCGCATGCAAAATATGTTATTTATACTTTACTATACAGGCTGATAATTTAATCACTTGAATCCGTCAAAGGATAATTCTGGAAACTTACACAATTCTACCGTATGTATATACGGAAGAATTGTGTAGTTAAGTGAAAGTGAATTTGTTTTTTTACACGAATAAGTAGTACTACTTATCGTGTAAAAAAAAAACAAATTCAAACAGTAGACAATTTTGATGCAAGTATGTAAAGTATTACTTTTTCATGTAGGAAAAGTTGATCAGTTTGACGGGTAAATCACCAGCTTATATACGACGGTGTAACAGAATCCTGACGTCAGCAATATGTAGGCTAGTCATCACAGGGTTTGACTCAAGTCATTTGCATCACAACACCACATCAAGGCTGCATTCATTAATCACGTGACGCAGACGTTCTCTTGTTTACTTGTCCAAAACTATTCAGTAGGCCTCTATTGAATGTACAGACGTCAGCACATCAAGCTACCCGAAACTGTAAAATTTTCCCAATCAACTTTGAACCTTATACTTTAATGTTAAAGGTGAAAATATATTAAAGAAATTTGACAGATTGTAGTAGCTTGACGTGCTGGCGTCTGTATATCAGTGTTATGACAGGGAGAAGAGATATTGGATTGACGTTCTGAAAAAAAAAATTATTCAAGTATTTACTGATAGACAGATAGATAGATAAAAATGCTCTTTATTATGAACAACATAAAAATTACAGATATAAGTGTAAAAACTTTACATAGGGTGACCTTATCGCTAAAAGAGATCTTTTACAGACAACCTTTGGATGGATTAAAGGGAGAAGGAGAGACTGCAGGTAGTCAGTGGTGTACCATTTCCATATACAATAAATACATACAAAAAACATATAGTTATCTATATAATATACAATAATAAACATCAAACAAGAGCAAGGAACTATATGTAATGACGCTGAAAACTGCTAAGAAGAGAGAAAGTGTATTAATTTATTACCAAAATTTTAAAAATATGTAGCACTCCTTATCGACAAGGGCAAGGCATTCTATAACCGACACGGGCAAGGCATTCTACTCGTATAACCGTACTGGTTGAGGATATAATCCTGAGTGAGTAAGGTTTTTGGTAGGATTATCTAGAGGTACTTTTTTCAAAGAAGTGACGTATTTATAATATGGGAATTGTCTAATCGCTAACTTATCAAATAGGAAATATTTACCCTCGTATTAAATCGTAGTTCTTATTCCGCTCGACCATAACATGTACAATTTAAGAGCTAAACTGAAAGCAATACACAACTTTAAGTAAGTCGTAGTAAAATTCTAAGGTCGATCACATAAGGGTGTATAATGTATATTTATAAGAGGATCTCACCGTAACCTGTCGACCGGTGTGACTAATTTTGGGTAAGTGCCCACGTAGGCACGACTTACGATGTAAGGGGTACACGTAAGAAGCTTAAGTGAAAATCATAGTACAATTTCCAACCGAGGTTTGTACATAAAATTCTGAGTTTATCTCCCAAAATATACCACTGTACCACTACATAACTTTTAACTTTTCCCACAAAAAATCCTTCCGAAAATTTCTCGTTGCCGGGTGGAAGTTGAATAGGTACGTCTATTACTAAATTTTTCTTTTACCATGAGCTTGTTCGCCCTTTGGTAAAATTTTGCTAATTAAGCCTTTGTTTCTTCGGAACTTTTTATTTCCTCTTTTTGATAATTAAGCAACAATGCGCGTCATGACAATTCCCGGACGGGCGGAAAAACAATTTACTTTTACGTTAAATACACCGGACCTCCTCAGAGAAAAATATTTTCGCGATAATATTATTATGTGCTGGTATAATGGGAGTAAGGTGAAGAGATATGTTACGTTATGTAACATTATTATTAGGGTATTGTAGTATAGTGGCGTAATTTGCACTAATTAATACGTCATTGTCAACATTTCAGCACAAAACACTATAAATCACAGAATTAAACGATTTCGCTTTCAAATGTTCCGACCATTTATTTGCCATATTCAAACGTGCTATCTGTCAGGAATTCCTTTGTGGTAATATTTAACATTATTTTTGTGCGGTATATTGATGAATTATTGCTTTTCACCAAAAATGTTGGTAAACGTTTTTCAATAAAAATATTTTAATAGCCCTTTGAAAACGTCAATAATGGCTTCCGAGTATAACAATAGGGTTCCGTCCACCGACAGACAGCATTGTCATCGGCTCTCAATAGGTGCCCTGCCAGAGGAAAATGGCTCCTCGAATCATTTGCCTTTATGCATTGAGGAGTGATAAGTCTCTTTAAACATACGAAGTAATTGAAATCTCATCTGTGGATGTTTGAGCTATTACAATACTGTTAACTGACTCGGGATTAAAATATTACAATGGTGTGACGTCGGTATTATTTCCAATTTATCGTATTGTTCACTCCTGCTTTATACTTTTGACATAATTATTATCAGCTACAGACGTGTCACTGCTGGAGATGTGTTTTCAAAAAGAAAACTTTAATTTCACTTGAGAATTTTTATTTTTTTTTTGGATTAAATAGAGCAAATATATACGATTTAAGTTTTATATCTAAGCTAAGTATTGTAAAGTTTATTTATTTTCCAACTAGATAATATTTTCATGTTAAATAGGTACGCTTATAGACTTAAAATAGTAAATGTATATAAAAAAGGAGGGAAAATAATCATAGGGCATCAAAAATTCGTCCGCATCGCAACTACAATTCGTTAACAGGAAAAGTGCCTAAAAAAGCTACCAATATTGGGACTTTAATTATTTGAAATGCTACTGCACTTATTTTTGATACAATACCTTTCGCAGTTTTACAATACTCAATGGATTCACTCAAACAAAAGGGCTTCTTTATTCTATTTTAAATGCCACAGTAGATCAGACCTAGATTATGCAGATAAAAGTAGAAAACTTCAAATTCTTAGTGATTTATTGATTGCATTTTCGCCGGGGCCGTAGCATGGCCGTAGCTAAGGAAAATTTAAACACATCGAAGCATAAATTTCCCCTGAAGTTACGCTTTTTAGCTCCCCAGTGGAGCTAAAAAGCATTTTAAATGCCAATGGACGACTGTGACTTCTAACCTACTAAAGCTTTTACTTCCAATTACTTCATCAATACGTAATGTGTTTAGTTTAAAGTGAATATTTCCAAATCCCTGCACAGTATATTCGTGAAGAATTTTATTATCGTGTAGGAATTTCTGAACATAAAAAATAAGGCGCCGAACTATCCTCGGAGGATTTGCATGCACTCTGAAGCGTAATTTCAAATGCTTTGCTCACTGAAAGCATCCCCTGTAGACAACAATAAACTCACACAGCCAGTGCATCTGTGCCAGATAAAAGTTTTAATGACTCTGAGCATTCGAGTATAAAGGATGCGATTTGAACAGTTCCCCTCTCCTTCATCTAGATGACAGTAACGTCGCCGACGAGCTAATCGATAAAACTTCTCGATTGAAAAACTTTTATGTACCCCACCTATAAATCGATTTAGCACCGAAATGTGCCGTCAACTCTATCAATTACTAACTTTCAACTATTTTGATCGTAGATTGTCATAATTAGAATTGCGATCGTGAATTTGACGTTAAATGGAAAATTACTGTTTTTTCTGTTTGCGGAACATAATGAACCTGCAATTTTCTAGTGGATAATTTTGTATGCACTGCAGTCAGTGTTTGTTTTCTGTAATTAGTGCAAATGTATAATTTAAATGTGTCCGGTATTTATTTACATTCTCCTGTTGTTTGGACTGTGTGTTTTGTTTGTTGTGACGTATAAAACTAATGGGTGAACATGAATATGAATGTATGTAATAAAAAAGCTCCAGTTAAATTTACTGCAGTGTTAAAATCATGAAAACGATCATTCCACCGCTTAATAGCATTAATGCAGTCATACGTTACCTTCAATTGGCTCGTGGATAAGTAATAACAGCCGCGCGGGTCAATCGATCAGGTTGAGCTAGGCTTACCGTGGTTGGTCTGTAGATGGGTGACCATCTTTACATATCAAGACCCGAAGCGACGTTAAGCGGTTGGTCCCGGCTGGCAATCGTGGATCTTTGGCAGTCGTCAGAAGCCCGAAAGCCTGACAACCAGTCTTCCAAGCGGTATCGTATTACCCATTAACTGAGTTGGGAAGGTCGGATAGGCAGTCGATTCATGTAAAATACTGGTATTCAGCTGCATCTGGTTAGACTGGAAGCGGACCCCAACATAGTTGGGAAAAGGCTAGGCAGATGATGATGACGTTACCCGCAATAGATTTTCACAGTTGGCATGGGACCAAGTAACCATCGTTTTTTATCGAATAGAAGAAAATGTAACTCTTAAAACAAAAGAGATAGTCTGTGTAAAAATTTCTTACTACTTTATTTCTAGGCATTATAAGAATCTTTGGTTAGGCGCCTCCACCAAACCATAGAGAGCCCACAGACGCGCACGAGCCAAATCTTTCTCAGCAAAAGATTTCCCAAAGTTAACAGGAAGCAAACAATATCGGCCTCAACCTTCTAAACTTTTGGGGAGTTTATATCAGTTCTATGTTCAAATAAAAAGAATGAACGATTTATCCTTACCTGTTAAATTGAAAAAGTTGCCGGGACCACTGTAAGGGCAGATTTACGTGCAACGGCTGCTGAGTAATATCAAAAAAGTTTACAGCGAACGGTTAGCGTCTCTGCCGTGCGACAGCGGCGGGCTCACTGGCAGATTTTAATAATTTGAAACGAATTGAAAAATATAGGTAGCTCCGTAGTTCCTGTACCGGTAGATCGAAGGGACCGTTGCCGGGAATTGTGTTGTGGAAATCAAAATATTTTCGATGATCGTGGTATGAAAACGTCTGTGAAAGGACATTGCATTGGTGAAGGAATATTGCAATCATTTCAAATGTGGAACCTGTGTGTCATTGTTTCTTGGACTATTTCATGAAGAGAGTCTACGACAGGGGAATACCGCTTTACCGTTTTAATTAATACGTATAAAAAGACACTAGAATAATAAACAAAGTACGCCCAGATTTCCGAGAACTAAGAAAAACGCAAGGCAACACTACAAATATTTTTTCAAATCTAAACGAAAGAACTACAAGAAAACCAGCTCAGAGGCGAATCTAAGTAATTGAATTCTAGCGAACCCAAGCATGGAGATTGTACCTTACGCACTCACACCACCACAGATACATATTCATACATACACTGTTTACATGTACGAATGCCTTACGGGTAAATCCGAACACGCTAAGTCAGCGGTCGACGACGTCAGTTAGTGGTCAGCACAACGTAGCAGGCACAGTCCATTAACCCGGATCGTCATAGACACGGGGTACTTGGTACCTACATATTTTACGTTGGTTTTATCTACGGGGTATACGAAACCTCCTAATATCAATTCTGACATCTTTACTTACGCAGCATAATGGAACGAAGGTAGAGGCGAATCTGTGTACTGTGTGATGTCGACGCGCAATCTGTTACCAGAAATTGAGGCTGATCCTAGACCCCAATTAGGCCTAAATCAGTGTTGTTTTTCAACGATATTAAATTATAAAAAACTGGCCAAGTGTGAGTCGGACTCGCACACGAAGGGTTCCGTACCACAAGGCGAAAACGCCAAAAAAAACACGTTTGTTGTATGGGAGCCCCCCTTAAATATTCATTTTATTTTGTTTTTAGTATTTGCTGTTATAGCGGCAACAGAAATACATAATTTGTGAAAATTTCAACTGTCTAGCTATCGCGGTTCTTGAGATAGGTTCTTGAGATACAGCCTGGTGACAAACAGACGGACAGACGGACAGACAGCGAAGTCTTAGTAATAGGGTCCCCTTTTTACCCTTTGGGTACGGAACCCTAAAAAGTGGCACTCCAGGAGTGCCGACAGAAGTGAAAACAAAACACAAACAGAATACTTTGCCATCACTCACTGACATACCGGATATACATTGAAACCGAGTACATTCCGAGGACAGCCGAACACATCCGAAGCGGTGTCGGTCACGGTAACAGTGGCGCGAGTTCAATAGTTTTTTCCCCATCTCAAAAAGTGCTCAACGCGCCTAAACAAGTTTTCACTTCAAAAATTAAAAAAAAAACTAATGAAGGGCTAAAGTAGGTGCCTGGGGCGGACTGAATGCGGAGGATGGAGGACAGGATGTTGTGGCGCAGCATGGGAGAGGCCTATGTCCAGCAGTGGACTGCAATAGGCTGAGTTGATTGATTGAAATAAAAAACTAGCTATTCCATACATTTTGGTGTAGGTCAACACCTACACTGCCATATTTTTAACCGACTTAAAAAAAAAGGAGGAGGTTCTCAATTCGGTTGTGTTTTTTTTTTAATATATTTGTTACCTCAGTACGCCGTCATTTATAAGCCGATTTAGAAAATTCTTTTTTTATTCAATAGGATATACTTCCAGATTGGTCCCATTTTTTTCAAAATTCAGTTCTGATGATGGGATCCATGAGGAATTGAGGGAACTCCTCAAATATTATAAGCACACCTATAGCGATTTGGGTATTTTTATAATAACTCGTGCATTTGCCCTCGGAAACCACCATTTGGTGAAGTGGAACTGATGAAGAAGACCACAGATGGCCACCGGAACAACTCAATAAAAATTATTTCACGGGTTGCGATTCGATTACTTTAATATGGTTGCTAAGCACTTAAGTCACAATGCGAATGGTGGAATAGAGCTGATGGTGGAATACCAGGAGAACTCCTCAACAATTAACGTCCCTGCATCGGGAAATTTATATTAATATATTTTGTAAAAGGCAATGGGCAAGTTGACATTAGGCTATAGTAACTTAGACACATGGTAAACAAACCCACTTAAAAGCGAGAAATAAAAACTTTTTAACCAAAAAAAAACCGACTTCGAAGTCAGTTTTTTTTTGTTAAAAAGTTTTTTGTATGAAACAGTTGTTATTTTTATAAACTACGTAACATTTTTACACTGGGGTTCTAGAATTATAGTTTTCAGAATTTGTATGAGGATTTGCAAATATTTTAATACTATTGCTATATCCGCTAGTTTATGTAATTGTTAGGAAGTTAAGACGTCTTCACGTACAGATATGAATCGAAAATTTTTTGAAAATGCCAACACGGAATTACCGTGAAGGCATGGTCTGAACATTAAATCCAGGTTTTTTTTAAAGAGGTGTAGTGATTTGTAGTATGATAAATAGGCAGCACATAAGATTAACTCGGAAATTAAATTGTTGCCAAATACATAGGTACGTGTGCTTACATAGGGCGACTTTTTATTTTATAAAAAAAAAAAATTATGATTACGTAAATTATAATGCATGCACAATATCAGTCATATTTCTATGTATAATAACGCTAAAGCTGTTAGGGTAGGATAATGTCAACGATGGCTCGACTACAACTTTTTTTTTTTCGATCGGATATCCTCATGGATACCTTCCGACTGGGAAGAATGGAGAGTTATGTCGGACTACTACCGACTAAAACGACACTGTTCCTTCTAGTACCATGAGTCGGGGGCCCGGGAGACACTTGTACATTCGCCGCACCCCCGACTGATATCAGCACGTCATGCCTAGCGGGCCCCATCACCAAGTGCGGCCATTCCTACGACCGCACATCCTTTCATTTAGGCGCCCATAGTGCATACCACCTCTTTGAGCCTGACTGCTCGAGCAATGACACGGCCCCAATTTCGCCGCTCGCAGGCCCCTTCTGATGGTGGCCGGATCGGAGATCCGGAGATCGTTAAGCGCCCTTCGACGCCCGGCTGCTCTTCTGGTGTGGGTGGAATGAGAGGTATGCTCTCTCTCCCTCTCCGCCGCCTCCTTTCCATGCATCAGCATGAAACGTCCTCCTCCTCCTACCTACGAATTATATTACAAACTTGGCTGAAAGTCACGAACCTCTTTACTTGGCAACCTGTAGGTATGTACTCGGTAAACGTGTGCGTAACTACAGTCAAGTCAAGTAAATTACCGATTTTTCTTTAGCTCACCAATTCACTGGATTGTTTTCTTCTGTCTATATTTTAACATACATAAATGACTAGCTTCTGCCCGTGTCTCGTTCGTGTGAAATTTCTTGTCGCATTACATCGTCCGTCCGCGCTATAACTTCGTTATCGCTTAGCGTTCTTTCTTACTTTTGTTCGGTTTCTGAGAGTCATAGCGTGATGTTAAATAGCTTATAGCCTTCCTCAAGAATTGAGCTATTAAATGCAAAAATAATATTTGAAATTCGACTAGTAGTTCTAGAGATAAGCGCGATCAAACAAACAAACTTCAGCTTTATTATTATAATAAGTATAGATTTTGCTGGTAACTATCTTATTAGTAATAAGGTATGATAATCTACAGAATTGATTATAATCCTGTACAATTATTTTATCCAATAAATGGTGTAACTAAAGCCTGTTGTCGGGTGTTCAGTTATTTGTTAATCTCAATTTATAGCTACAAAATTCCAATTCCGGATAATTTCCATACGGTAACCTTAATCACCTAACGGTGACATTAATTTCGGCTTTGTTATGCCACGTAATAGGCGTGCAATCATTAAAATAAAACGCGATTGGCAATTATTGTGGTGAACATAATTTTAAAACTCGGTGTCGTGTTTCAAAGTGTCAAAAGTCACGGCAAAAGTTAATATTTCAATATCAATTAATATGAAATTTTAATGGGAATGTCGATTATCGGTACAAAGTAACGTAACCTATAAAATATTCCTATTGCAACTACCGAACTTAGCTGGAGAGCTACGTAAATGTTTGTTCAAGTCTGAACGTAGCGCTACGTCTCCGCTGCTACGGCGGCCGAGCTACGCTCGTAGCAGCTCTACGCGACGTGTCCGAGCCATTGGTTTGGAAACATTTACTCGATTAGACGGAAGGCATACGCTTTAGTGGTGACGGAATTCTCTTGCTCGGCCAGCGTGCGCTTGATTTGTGTACCTACTTCATTTATGGAGGGGATTTTCACACTACTGAATTGTTTTATTGGGAGCTCTTTATCGATGTAGCGTTTAAAAGGGGTAAATTGGTTGAGTAACTTTGTTAAATGTGGCTTAACCTATATCTTCATTCGATTAGTAGTTCAGTGTTTCATAGAGTACCACGTCATTTGGAAATAAAATAAGTGTATCTTCGTAATCCATTATATAACAAAACTGACGATATACAAAAAAATATGTATGAGATTCAATAATGCGATTACAATTTAATTTACGCTGCAACGTGTAGTATGCATCCAAGGAATTCGTTCCCTAGAACGATTGCAAATGTAATCGCAACTTAACTCTAGACTTTAATGCAACATCGTGCGTTCCGCGGTGTCAGGTATGAAACATACACACTGCAGGTAGCTTTCACAAAAGCATACCATTTTAATAAAAAAATATTTTTGATAAATAAAATATTTTATCATCTTTTGTAGTAGCTACATCTTGGGTTAAAAGGTCATGACCTACGTTATAACACAGGTAACCAAGAAACAAAGTCTCAGCGAATACAATGATGGACACTCGCGAACAGAAGATATTACATTAAGTATTCTAAACCCATACGCAGAGCATATTGAGGTTAGTTTCCTGACTTATTTCAGCTCTTATCTCGCATTCGGTCCAAATAGAGACGTGTCGCATTGAACACTTATCAACGTCGGTTTACGGTCGCCCGGGCTAAAACGAAAAGTAACAGTTGGACCGCCCCTAACATTAGTCACTGGCCCAACTTAAGTGGAAGAATTTGCGGCAGTTCTTGAACAATGGACACATTTAGAGCCCTAATTTTTACTATTGTTTCGCTCCATTTTTTTAATTTTACAGCGCCACTGCTTTTGTGTTTACAAATGATTTGAGTTGTAGGGTAGATATGAGGGAGAGGGAGAGGGGCTCGTGTCTAAGTAATAACAGCCGCGCGGGTCGATCGATCAGGTTAAGCTACGCTTGTCGCGGTTGATCCGTGTATAGTAAGTGCCTCCGTGCCTTAGAAAATAAGGTAAGCCGTTGGTCCCGGCTGTCATTCGTGGATCTTCGACAGTCGTTACGGGTCGCCAGAACCCCGAAATTCTGACAACCAGTCTTACGAAGGGGTTTCGTATTACCCAGTAACTGGGTTGTGGAGGTCAACTAGGCAGTCGCTTCATGTAAAATACTGGTACTCAGCTGCATCTGGTTAGACTGGATGCCGACCCCACCATAGTTGGAAAAAGGCTAGGCAGATGATGAAATAATTATGACTTGTTTAGGCTATGTTTAAAGATTTTTGTTTTTCAATGTTTATGTGAAATACTTAAAGATCAAATTATTTATTAGGTACCAGCTTCTGCCCCGGACCCACTCCGTCGCATCGCATCGCCAACCCTCGCTATTTCTTCGTTTTTTGCTCAGCATTCTTTCTGATTATTTTTGTTTTTGCTCGGCTCCTAAAGGTTCTATTGTGATGTTAAGTAGCCTGTAGCCTAAGTAGCCTTCCTCAAGAGTTGGGCTATTACGTACAAAAACATTTTTCCAAATTTTTTTTTTAGTTCCTGAAATTAGCGCTTTTTAAAAAAACAAACTCTTCAGTTTTATTATTAGTAAGTATATACCGTGTATACTCGTATATATATGTAGTGAAGTATAGTTTGTCATTTAATGATAATAAAAGCCGAGACTTTTATGTTCTATATTACTTAAGATAAATTATACATAGAAGCTGTTGGTGTACCTTAATAAATAAATAAATAAATGGTAATTTAAAAAATGCCATCACACATAAACAAGTGCTCTTCTAATAAAGCTATGTATAAAAGTGTTACACAAAGTAGCTTTTATCTTTGACAAATGGCATACAATTCTCTAGCTGCTTAGTTTCAGGTTCCGGATCCGAGAATATGTTCTTTGAGTCCTTTGTGAGCCAATATAAAATAGATCTTTGTTCCTCTCCTTACACAGGATCGAGGGCGATCAAAAGAATATGTCAAGTTGACTGGCTCTCGAGCTATTGAAGAAGTACCTTCTACCTACAGTTACACAATGACTTCTACTTTGTTTTCACTAGGTTTTTTTCTTTAAGTGGACGGTATTGTGAGCGAGCGAGATTGTCCGAAAGCGTTACCGCTACCCCGAAACATAAAGGGCGAAGGAAGGAACACGGGTGAGTTTTAATAATAATAATAAACCATTTATTTTCAGGTAACAAAGACCCATAGATACATACCTTAATCTAAGTATACATAATAATATAGTAACAATTTTGTTAGTAAATAAACTTAATAACTATGTTAGTATCACTTAGTTGCACTAAGTCTTTGTGCGTTCCGGTGGCACTTGTCCGCGAAAGCGGCGGAATACCACACCCTGCGGCCATAACCTTTCTTCCATCACCAGGTGCAGGTAGCATGTTGGTATGCGCACCACAAACGCCTTAAAGTTGACATAGTTTAGTCTGTATGAGTCTGACACTCCCTTCCGCTCCACCCAGAGCGGGAGAGGTCATTCGATGATTTCCCATCCTCAAGAAAAAAAGTATTCACTTCACTTTTTTATTTTTTTAGCTTACAGTTACTTTCACTGTCTCAAAATGACAATGAAAGTAACTGTTAAGCAAATTGACATCTTACGTCAATTTGACGTCTTCTAGCCATTTCATACAACTGTTTAAAAATTACAGTTGTGATTTGAATATACAGACAATTTAAGTTGGTAATCAATTTGCTTAACACGTTGAACGCCAGACAGCAGACACAATAGAAAATCTATTGTTCGCGGTCACCGGTGACCGCGTTGGCAGTCAAAGCCTTAAAAGTTATTTATTTATTAAAGGGGATAAAAATATATACACTGGATAAACTTCTTATACTGTTAACTAACATACTGTTAAAATAAAAATAGAATCACCAAACCTAACTAAAACTATTAACAATATAAAATATGGCGTCGAAAAATATAATACCTCACTAAAAACCATCCCGGTGATCACCATCAGCACATAGGGGTGATCCCGGTTCCTCTTAAAAAAACAAATCCGGAACCCCCCCGTGCAACGCCTGTAAGGCACATCCCTGGGGAGACTGTAAAGGGGCCTCCCCTGAGCTTCGCTATGCACGCAGCACGTGTTCACTGTACCACTGTGCCTTCGTCTTCCCTGGGGTTACTTGGTGGGTGGACAGAGTCCCAACTCTGTGCGCCCGCGACCCCAAAAGTCCACTTACCTTGATTGGTAAGCGAGTTTCGGCGTATAAACCGCCAAAGCGGTTGCCACCGGCTCCTTCTCCGAGCAGGATCAGCCCTCTTCCTATCCCGCCTGGGGGCCTCCTTCTTGACCATCACGGTCTCAGAGAAGGAGGCTACTACCGTCCAATTCTCTTTCTCTGCCAGCATAGCCCTCACTACTGCCGGCAGAGACAGGTCTCGCCCGATTCTTGTAGAACAATATCCATGTAGTTTTCCTAGAAATTGTTCTACCAGAGCCTCGTCGCGCCTGAAGGCTTTGAGTTTACCTAAGGGAACCACAGGATTGTCCGGTTAAGTAGTCACGACCTTTCAAGGTCAACTACGAGATGCCACAGTAAAAAAAAAAGAAAAAAAAATCACGTCGCGCCTGCCTGTGGCACCCTTAGTGAAAACTAGCTAATCTGAAATAATATTTAATCAAACAAATCAAATCTAGATATTTTTACAGAATTAAAAGTTGATACATATCTTGCTGTTGTAAATAAATATTGTTAAAATTATTTATTTATAGGAGAAACAACAGCTATAACTGAGGCATAACAATAGTCATCATCATCATTACAGCCGAAAGACGTCCACTGCTGGACATAGGCCTCCCCCAAAAGGGGGGGGGGTTGCCATAATCGCCACGCTTGGCAGGCGGGTTGGCAATCGCAGTATAGTATGGTGGTGGAATGCATAGAGAACGCTGCTGCCCATACTCCGGTACGACCCTTAGTCGCCTTTTATGAAACCCACGGGACCACCCACGGGTGGTGCTATTCTTTAAGTCCGGCACCACACAGACAAGTCCAATAACAATAGTATATGAGACATAAAGCCATTTACAGGCTATTATGGGTCATCATCATTATCATCATTTCAGCCGTAAGACGTCTAATTTACGCTGAACTTAGGTCTTCCCCAAGCATCGTCACTTCGATCGGTTCTTTGCTTCTTGCATCTAGCGGATCCCTGTGGTCTTTACAAGGTCATTGGTCCACCATGAGGCCTTCCAACTCTATGAGTACCTAACGGTATTATGGGTACCAATTTTTTTATTGAATTTATTTGTCAGTTCTATTCTATCAGTGAGATAGGAAACGCCGACCTAAAATATGATTGACGTCTAAAAGTATTTGTACAAACCTACTTACAGAAGTAAAATCATTTATCATTTGGATGCCGCATAGTTGTGCCTAAGTTATAGGTTAGTTAAGAGTTGAACATAAGTGTGAGTTTATTTGAAATGGGAGATTCCAGATTTTGTAATATAAATCTTTAGGATAAAACAAAGAGTTTTGACTAAGACCTTACTATATTTTGTTAGACTATTAGCGTTATGACCGCAAAAATACATAGGTACAAATATATTAACATAAACTATTCTTAACCCGCGTCTTAACCAAAAAGATCGTTCGCGCGAAGACGCAATCGTCGCGTTCATATGTTCGGAAAACCGGAATGCGCCCTCTATTAGCGCGACCACGCGTTCTGGTTCGCCGAACAAAATGTACGCGGCGATCGCGTTGAGTAGGACGGCCTTTACGCTGTTTCCAAATGTCTCGGTGTTTTTACAGTTAAATAATAATAAAATACTTTAAAGAATCTTGTGGCTTTTAATTACAGTTGCTTTTCATAATTTCAGGTAGGTGAATTATAAATTTACATTTCGAACGAAGAATAGAAAGTTGTTTCTTTTTAAAATCCAAGTTGCACTATGACGTGAATGTAATGCAGAAATACTGACATATACATTTCTCGACGTGAAGTATAAAATTGGCTCAGCAAACTATGTAAAAGCTCGAGTCTGGAAAAATCTGTGCGCATCATTCTCTTCTGGTTCATTGGGTTTTGTGTTTAGGCGTGTCGTTTGCGATAGTGTGGTTTCAAGCAGGTTTTAGATTTGAATTCAGCTTGTTTGGTTCGATAATTGCTTGGTTTTTCGTCCTTGTTGTTTTACTTCATCGACGTAGCTTTAATGTAAGTCAACAGATATATTGAACATACAGGGTGGCAGGCAGAACGACGTGCAAATTGTAACCATGAATTTAGCACATTTTCGTCAATTATCAAAAACAAAAACTGCTGTTTCATAAAAAAGTGCAATACCTACGGGGCCAAAATGTATGGAACAAGTAATTTTTAGGGTTCCCCACCCAAAGGGTAAAAACGGGACCCTATTACTATATAAGACTCCTCTGTCTGTCTGTCACCAGGCTGTATCTCATGAACGGTGATAGCTAAACAGATGAAATTTTCACAGATGATGTATTTCTGTTGCCGCTGTAACAAAAAATACTAAAAACAGGATAAAATAAATATTTAAGGGGGGCTCCCACACAACAAACGTGTTTTTTTTTAAGTTTTTGCCATGTGGTACGGAACCCTTCATACGTGTTCCACGCGCGCCTCAAAGAGATGAGGGGCCCCCTTAGGGCCAATGCCTGCCGGGTCAGCGGGATTGTCCGAAAGCGCTACCGCTGGCCCGAAACATAAAGGGCTAAGGAAGGAACACGGGTGGGTTTTAGTCAGTAAGAGTCTGACACTTTCCGCTCCAACCAGAGCGGGAGGAGTAATTTGATAATTTCCCATCCGCAAAAAAAAAGGGGTGCTCCCATACAACAAACGAGATTTTTTCGGCGTTTTTTTTGCCTTGTGGTACGGAACCATTCGTGTGCGAGTCCGATTGCCACTTGGCCAGTTTTTTAAAAAAACGACGAAAAATTTCAACGCAGGGGGTCTGAATCATGAATTGAATTCATGGTAAAAGGTTCCGCGTCAATGTTCCTGCAACCCTATATATCTTTTAAGATGATTGAAAACAATAAATATATTATGTGTTTTAGTACATTGATAGTCAAAATACTTAAAGCTAGGCTTCTAATATATTTGTAATTGTGATGTTGAAATCATTCAATGGACACTACTTTCTAACGGTCGGTTTCATCATCAATCTAACAGCCAAAGTAACGTCACAAAGTCAAAGTAATGGTTAAATTTGTTTCTTTACTATTTTAGCTGTTGCTTTTACTGTTACTTTTGCCCCTAACTTTTACTGCTCATTAAACTAATGTGAAAGCTAAAGTAATGGTCATTTTGTCAAAGTTGTATTGTTGTAAGTTAACATGTGGTAATTTAAAACAACGGCCACCTAAAAGAAGTGTAGGGATTTTTTGTAACAAATTATAATAAAATGAAAAGATTTTTTCTGAAAAAATGTATATAGCACCGTACAATCTATATATACAAAAGAAAGTCGTGTTAGTTACACAATTTATAACTCAAGAACGGCTGAACCGATTTGGCTGAAAATTGGTGGGGAGGTAGCTTAGAACCAGGAGACGGACATAGGATACTTTTATATATTTTTTTTTACTTATAGGAGTAGGGTAGGAGTAGTGTAGGAGTACGGTTGGAGTAGGGTAGGAGTAGTGTAGGAGTAGCGTAGAGGTAGGTTAGGGTAAGGGGTAGGACACCACGCGAACGAAGTAGCGCCGGGCAGCTAGAAATAATGTATATGGCGAACAACGTTTGCCGGGTCAGCTATTATAACAATAATGACAACATAACTAGGCATTAAGAAATATTAGTACATACAACCATTGCAACATTTTGTTGTTTGAGTAACATATGAGTATTTGCGCAAATATCAAGCGGTAAGATACGATAAAAAGCTGTTACTGCAATTGAAGCCAGATGCCGAGGCATTTAATAAAAAATAAACGAGAGCGGCGGGCGGTCGGCAATCTATCACGCTCTCAGTCATAAGCTGACTTTAATGCTGGGTCACTTCAGGCCTTTTTGTTGACGTTAATATTACTTAAAAAATTACAAAGTCATCGGGCGCTCTTTAAATGAAACGTCAACGTCGGGATAAACGTCTGAATATTCATAGCGACCCATGAGTCGACGTCACTCGCTTTTAATCAACGTTGGAATATTACAACACACCTATTTTTGTTGCTTTTCATCCACGTTAATTAGCTTTCGTTCTAAAATTGGTGGCCCGTCGTGCGATCGGGCCAAAGCTATTGTTTTCACATCGGGCTTTACTGTTACTGCTTGCGCTTAAATAAGGCGTCTAGTTGTACTGAAAGCTCGAGCTCACACGAATACGCTCAACATCGTCCAACTGTTTGAGTATTTTATGTTTATATAAAAGCATAAAATTCGTGTATGTTACTTTAAAATTTTACTGTGACAAAACCCTTTTAGCGAAACAGCAAAAAGTTCCTTTAGCGACATATTATGTAACGTGTGCCCACAGTGCCCTCGACTGCGGTCAACGGACAAGAGAGAAAAACTGTAGAATGCATGCTACCGCGGGCAATTTCACCCTTTGTTTTAAATGACGAGGAGTCGTCTTCGCCAGTCGAGAACGCTAAGTGGGGAAGATGTCACTGTTCCGTTGCTCCCCTACATACTCTAAAAGTCGAGCATTCTTCACGACTCGTGATGCAAGCAGAGTGCAGATTTCAACAGCCTTTTGTTGTTACGCAGCTGTGTGTAAAGATGGTTTCAAGAGATAGCAGTGCACGGCAGATGTAATATTGCATACTTTGTTATTTTATGTGCATGAAGAATGTGAGACTTTAACTTTACATGGATACAATGTGACCTGGCCCTGTTGTATAAATAGTATTCTTAATGGGATGGTCCTCATTAGAAATAATGGCGTGTTTGCTTCACCACTCGATATGTAACAATGTAAGTAACCAGCACGTTCCAGTTCCACTACAAACGCAAATGAGGATCGTTCTCCGGAGGCTCCGCGCAAATGAGTTTCTCAAATGAATCGTTACCAAGTGTCGGCAAACGAGAAATCATTCTGCGGAACTCGTTTGAACGCTTTCCAATTTCGTGCATTGAGTTTTTCCAGTTACACGCGTCGATATGACCCTTGACCCCAATTTTGACTATGCGAGATACAGGGGTAGCGTTACACTAATCGGCTTCAGTTACAGCAAGAAATAAAACAATAAATCCAACAACCTCGAACCCAATTTAAACGGTTTCGTACCATAAAAAACTATCGGTTACGGAATGAAACAAATAAAGAAAATATACTGTGAAAGCTCTAAAGATAGTGAAAAATGTATTTTCTTTCACAAAGCGCATAACGTAGAGAACATGAAATATGGTACGGATTCCGTTTGGCTCAGCGTGCGTTGGGGACTCTACCTATCGGTTTTCGCGACTCGGAAAGCATCGAACTTATTTGGTATTTGTTTCCCATTCGAAGCTGGACCATAATATTTTATTTATATCACAATATTTGTACTTAAACTTTGAATTGGTTCGATACTTAAAGCGTAATTAAAGTTTACGGTTTGTGAATATCAATTGTGCCTAATTAATGTGTCTGCATGGAAACATCACACGTTCCTCGAGGTATCAACACTAAATGAACGTTAGGTGATTACAGTAACGAGATACATGCCTCAGACAGGCGCGCAGTAGAAATTACAACCACCGTTGACAAGCCTCGAATTAATTAAACTCAAACAACGCAAGCATTCTACAAAATTATCTCCTTCGCAAACGGAATTAATAATTTCATTTAGCGTATGCGCGCGTGCTAGTTTGGAATTAGCATTTTGGCCATCAATTCCACAACATCTACAAACACGGTTTTACTGATCGAAAAATGACATGAGTTTTATACAGGAAAATGAGAAAAATGTTACCGGAATGCGATCACTCACTCGTCTGTCCGTCTGTCACAATCGATTTTCTCTGCGATGTGTACCTAAAGGTATCGAGTTGACGCGGCGCCACGGTTATGAAGACTGTTAGTTAGCTCACATATTACGTTTCGATCAAAATTTAAAAAGTATTTTCGTGCAGGTGCATCCACAGTTTAGCTAATTGAAATGTTGTGTTATTGGAATTCCCAAAATACATGATCAGGCTGATATATTTTCGTTTTGAATGTATAATCTATACATTTTCACCTAAGCTCACCTAATTAATGAGACGGGTCTCCAAAGCGCACCGCACATTATGTCCTGGCTTTGCGAAGTTTGTTTCCCCTAAGAAATAAATATTTAAGTACCGACACGTTGGTATGGGGGTCTGATTTCGACCGCAAGAAAGTACGTATTTATTTATGGGATACGCTTTCTACTTCGATGTAGTGCACCGCTGCGGTACAGCTATTAGAATCATAAGTACTGACTTATTTATCGAGGTAAGTATATGATTTTCTCTTTCTGTTGAAAAATTCTAAGGGAATGAATCAAAATTTCACTCCCTTGAAAACTCTGACTCAAAATTTTGGAACTTTGAGTCAGAGAGATATGGAACCCTTTCATTGCAATGTTATCACGTAACTCAAAAAAACTGCAGTATGTAACTCACATAGACTACCTGCATAAATTTCCCACTATTTTATTCTTGAAAAAAAAAGATAAATATTCGATGATAAAAAAGATCGCATAAAGTTTTAATAACTAGGTATAAATCAGTCTTTCCATAGAACCAAAAATGTTGCTGTAACCGTAGGTAATATAATATCTTGATTCTATTGTTTACATAATAAACAATAGAATCAAGACTTATGAGGCAGCCTAGTAAAATATGGCCAGCGATATTAACGAGAAGGAAATAAAATATCCCTTTAAAATTTTTTATTCGAATATTGCATCGATAGTTTAGGTTATAGAATCACTATTCGTTTTACACGTACAGGCTTCGAAATCCGCTGAAAGCTTTTCAATGTTTGATTGAAACACACGCTTTTTCTCCTGAAATATGACGCTTGTAAAACCAATATATATTATGCATTTTTTTTACTTAATGCATATATTTTAGTACTTGTGCATAAAGTGGTGATTTTGACAGTAGGTAGAGAGGTAACGTAACAGTTTCACTAAGGGCTGGTTTTTCAATCATCTGATAACTTTATTCGAGGAATAATTTTGAAATTTTAACATTTATTTCATACAAAAACTGTCAAACGTCAATTTTATTCCTCGAATAAAAGTTATCTGGCGATGGAAAAATCAGCCCTTAAAGTTCATTTCAAATAAACTTGCGATAAAGTTTGTTCACCTCCGTCTACTAATGTATCCCAATATTTCCAAACCATACGAAAAAAATGTATGGGCAGTGTCGGTAACACGATCAAAACATTGACTTACTCCGTGTTTGGTATTATGAAACTCAACCGATGCAATGTTAGCGACAGTTTTGTATGACGAACGATATCTATCGTAAGTTATTTGGACTTTTTGGTACAGGGTGGTTGAATGACATTTATCGCAAGTTTATTTGAAAAACACTTTAATGGAAAATAAATGTCATGTTGAATAACTAAATGAAATCCGTAAATGTGCAATTGCGCATACCTACAATGAAACACTCAAGTGCTATTAAATCTTCAAAAAATAATGTTCTTTGCTGGATTGTAGTCTACAGTACCTACCTACTTAATTGCGGCATAGGTCGCCAAATCATAGCGATACATACTGGCCCCCTAAAGTTATTTGACATTTTTTCACTTCAGCTGTGATGCCACATTATCTATTATTTAAAATTCTAGTTTCAAATGTATGAACCGTACACTATAACGTTTTAATTGACTAAGGGCTGATTTTTCAATCGACAGATAATTTTTATTGGAGGAATAAAATTGACGTCTGACAGATTTTGTATGGGAGAACTGTCAAAAATTCAAAATTATTCCTCCGATAAAATTATCTGGCGTTGGAAAAATCAGCCCTAATTCAAATACTTAAGACTTATTTCTTTTTTATAATCGTAATGTGATCATAATCACAGCTGAAGTGGGAATATGTCTACTAACTTTTGGAGGGCACCATATATTTTTATATTTTGTTGTGAATACCGTCTGTTAGGTAAACCTAGGAGGTTGTCCGGTTGGCCGCTTCATCCTGGGCACCTTCTGTGGGGTCGGACCACGGCTTGGCGCGTACCTATACTTAATCAAAGTGAAATAATTAATATTACATTCATTTTGTAATAACCTTTACGTCATTTTATCGTAATGATAAAACAGTTATTCGATCTGAAAACTGTCGACAATAATCATCGAGTCGGCAGTACAACTATCGGAAGAAAGCGTATAGTTTAAAAAAAGTTTCCCTTCCTTAGTTGCAGCTTGGTCTGTAGTTCAAATGGCAAAGTTTTGGTTTCAGACAAGCCGACCTAAGTGCACTTTGTCACTTAAATTGGAAAATATTGTTCTCCAAGAAGAAACGGGAAGTAACGGTTTTCAACTAAAAGAATGTCATTGTTATTTTATACAATTTAAAAAGCGCGGAGTAGAGAGGGCATAATTTATTGCCACGATCTTTAGGAGAACAATTTTGTATTTGTTTTGTTGAGTTGCGAAAACGGTCCGAGAATCGGTTCTGGGAAGGCCGTGCATTTTGTAAATATTGTCTTTATCGGTATTCATTGCTATTAAAACTTTTTGTGTAATACACTGATTGTAAAAGTGTTAAGATTGAACCAATTGCATCTATATCTATACTTATTATAAATTAAATTCGCTTTTCGTGAGTCTTCTAAACTACGTAACTGATTGCGTAGTTTAGAAGCCACGATTTGATGTGGTGTAGCACCGCCGGTACCATCATTTAGAGAATTTATTTCGAAAGTTTTGTGTGAATATCACAGCCAATCGCCTGGCCTTTGGAAGTAGTGCTCGCCTCGCTTCGCTCTCTCGGCTCGCACGCGGTTGTTCACAGTTCTAACCTAAGCTAACCCATTTCGTCTTGGTGCCCTGGCTTAGTTACTGCGACCAATTCGGCTCGCGCGTGATTGGTTACAGTTCCAACCTAAACTATAATATTGAATATTCAGGCCGTTATTTGAACGGCCGCCGTTTAGTTAAAAGGCTAGACGGTTAACAAAATGGCTAATTAAACCAGTTGGCTGCGATATGTTATTAAACTTACATATAATAAAGAAATATCCATATTTTGTCAAGCCGTAAAATCCGTGAGAAGCAAGAGCGGTTTGCTAGTGTTGAATATCTAGCTTGGTAATTTGCTTTTTGTCTTGTCTGAGAGTTACATTCACTCGAGTCGTAGTATATTTTTTTTTTTATCTACCTATATCAACGCTCATTAGCGGTTTCGCGATTAATGAGACTACATACAATGTTAATACACGGCGTATCATTCTTGAAAAAGCGTTGTATTCATAGTCACATAGGATTTGAAAGTTGTAAATGATACCTAATAATTAAAGCTGCACTGCTTAAAAACCTTAGCCAATTTGTTACAATTTAAAAGAGCCATAGGTATTTCTTTCTTCATAAATATTCTCCATGACTAGATCGGTAGGTATTGTGATTTGTGTGTATTGTGTGGGGCCTTAAAATTATATAACTTTATATTAACTGCGTTTATTTCAAGCGAACGTGTTTACATCACCGCGCCTGTATCATCACTAGTTCTTCCAAAAAAAACCTAATACAAGAAAGCTCATTCTGAATTCGCTTGATTATTCAAACGTAACCGGATTTATTTTACTGCCAGTCTCCACTACATAAGGTCGACTTTTGCAGACAACGTTTACAGTACCCAGCTACCTAACACATTAATATATTTTCAGCAAAATACACTATAATGAATTTTGTTGATATGTCACAGTAGGAACAGCGCTCAAAAAAGGATTCATCTTTACGTAGTGACGGTCTAAGCAAAAATACAGTTTTTTTTTTTTATACAAGTAATATTTTTTCTGTTAAGGCGACTACTGCATAGAAAAGAAAGAGAAGCGCGATGACAAAATATGAAGCAATTATTTAATTACAAAAAATCTATTGTTTGGACTAAGAAATTAAAACACTAGTGTTTTTGTATGTTGCTTGTAGAATAATCTGACAAAAAATCAAAATGTTTGTATGTATGGTTTTTATTGTAAAAAGAAAGTTTTTAGAGGTAAGTATCTTCATTTTTTTTTTCTATCGTTTCAAATTAGTTGTATTATGTTTTCAACACACTATCTACCTAGCATATATCCTGAAGAATATCAAATCTTTTTCTGACTTTGTTTTCTGTAGTCGATCATATACTTTTATGTTTCTAAAACTTGCGTTTTTTGCGTTTAGGTCCTGTAAGCCCCTTAACGCCGAAGGCAGTGCGTGTTTGTACATGGTTTGGCGTTTTCAGCTATTCCAGAACAGACGTTTACTCGCAATGCGTGTTTAGCTATCACGCCGGCATTTCGTCGGCGACGACGGCTGCCTTCTGGCACCTACTCCACCTACCTATTATACCTACCTACGATACACAAATACAGGGTGGCAGAGGACAGTACCTACATGTATCTACATAGATTCAGTACCTACATGATTCTGAATACTGCGTGCAATTTTTTGGACGGTTAAAGAAAAAAGTCTGGTGTTCCATACATTTTGACCAAGTAGGTATTGCATTTATAAAACAGCTGACTTTTTTAGGGTTCCATACCCAAAGGGTGAAAACGGAACCCATTACTAAGACTCCATTGTCCGTCTGTCACGAGGCTGTATCTCATGAACCGTGATAGCTGCAGTTGAAATTTTCACAGATGATGTATTTCTGTTGTCATTATAACAACAAATACTAAAAACAGAATAAAATAAATATTTAAGCCCAGCTCCCATACAACAAACGTGTTTTTTTCGGCGTTTTTGCCTTGTGGTACGGAACCCTTCATGTGTGTGCACTAAGCACTTGGCCAGTTTTTTGTTAATTGCCGAAAAATTTCAACGCAAGGCGGTTCAGAATCATGTGCTGAATTCATGGTTACAGTTTGCGCGCTGATGTTTCTGCCACCCTGTATATTTTATTTGAATAATAGGTACTTACTACACTCACGTCAGGTTAATAGAAATGCTTTTTATCAAACAAAGTGAGTCCAAATTCAATGTTTATCAAGAAATTCCCCCTAAATGGGGTTAACTAAATAACTTGCTATAAAATAAATGGATACCTATAATTTGCTTGGACTAACATAACTATTCTGACTGATGATTAACTGATGGTTTCCTCTGGTTTAACTTCTCAGTGAATATTAACTGTGCGCTTTTTTTTTTTAATATGACGATATTGTCGAACGATATTGCAGGGAGTAAGAAGACGCGCTTTACCATATTACACGATTTCTATTTATATTATTTTTTATTAAATTGAAGTAGGTAAAAAGACCCTAAAAACATCCACACCGAATAAAGCAACACATTATTAAAAATGATAACTTTCCAACCTACTCTTAAAAGCACTCATAAAATCCGAGCTATTGTTTGTTCGTAATTTACAAGACTAACAACCAAACTGAACTCAATAGAGGAGATAAGAGTCAAATTCCAATATTGGATTTAGTTAAGCGATGAGACCGCAACTGCAACAATTTTGTGCGCTCTAACTGAACGGGAGCAAAGTTTAGCATTATTAAAGTTTTATCAACGTTAGCAGCACTTACATGGTGTTACACTTTGTACAGGTAATGTATTTAGTGCGCTTGCATCAGTAATCTGTGCTGTTTTCTCGCGGAAAGTTTTTCCTTTTCTATTTTTATGTCTGTTGTTAAGTTTGTGTTGAGGAGGTTTCCCGCGGCGTTGCTCACACCTGTTCTATTTTCAAATTTTTTGCCAAGTAATTTATTGTCAATGTCTTGTAAACTACCTATCTTAAATCATCATCATCCTCCTTAACGCAATTTATATGGGTTCGGAGCAACATGTCTTTCTCTTCGATACTTCTCTATTAGTCGTCATCTCGGTAGCCACTCCCTTTCTAACCATATCCATCTTTTTATGGACTCTTACAGCTATCGACATTCATACTCGAAACTTTCCTCGCGACATTTTCCTACAAAAAATCGTGGATCAAACGAAACAGGGCGACAGTTGGGGTTATTTGCAGTAAAAAAAAAGTATCATCACTACAACAGTGCTTTTATGACAGTGGGTTACCATGATTTATCAGTATTGGCACTTTTTTCAATATCTTTTAAGTCTCACGTAAAATTATTTGTAACTTTAGAACCTCACTCAAAATGTCATAACTTTTAAGGGGATCAAGTTAGGGCTCTGCCACAAAGATATTTTTTACTGCAAATAACCCCAACTATCGCTCTGTTTCGTTTGATCCACGATTTTTTGCCCACCCTGTATATATGGACAGGTACCTATCTTAAATATTGATAGGTATTACGATGCCTATCATCGTATTACCTAATAATTAAATAAACCACCTGCTATTACTTCGTCTAGGGTTCCCTGTATCATGTGTGAAATCCCATTTTTACTAATAATGGATATAATGTAAAAACTGTCACGATATCCACAAAGACACGTTTTGGTAGCGAACCTATCGAACCTTTTTTAAATTCAAAAGTCGTCATAAAATAAATATGTACCTAGCTTCAAAAAAGATCAAACACAATCTAAAAGGCAATAGAATAGATACCTACCTATATAGTATTGCAGACAGACCGTTTAATAGCTGTTTTATGTTACGCGCAAATTAACAAACAGATCTAAAATAATATTTTCTCTGAGTCTGTTATATATTAGTTCAAAAGTAATAAAGAAGTAACACAACATATTTGCACTGAAATATGTAATAAAGTCATACACGTTATGAATACATCTATCATAAACTTTTGTTCACACATATAATATTACACAGCACGAGCGAGCGATATTGTGTAAACTTTGAAATTCTTGATAAATAAAACAGAAGAAGTCGTCAGCAAAACGAATTCATTTTGTCTTTAAACATTTCTTTAACCGTACGGAACCAATTTGATCAACTCGAAACCATTCCGTTTCGGGAATTGCTGGCAGCAAGAAATGAGAGAGGCATTTTAAAAAAGGTCCGAGCCATTGTCCCCGCTGCGCCGCGACGCTTAACCCGCCAGTCTGCGAGCACAAAGCCACTACAAAAGGTAAATGGGCTTTCTGCTTCTGAAACTACGTTCACATTATGCTTTACAGCAGACGCTGTAGGTGTGCCGTGAGCATTGTTGCTGCGTCTTATTACAGTATGCATAATAACATAACATTCATAACTGACACCGCTAGCGCTGCTCGGTATATTAAAACCAAGCTGTGTTTATGCAGGGCTCGTTTGTATGTGTTATCGAGCCGCTTACTCGTTTTGTGAACGTTATTCATTTTGTTAAATCCATACTATCCATACTAATATTATAAATTCGAAAGTAACTCTGTCTGTCTGTATAATATGTTACCTTTTCACACCTAAACCACTGAATGAATTTCGATGAAATTTGGCAGAGAGATAGATTGCATCCCGGGGAAGGACTTTAGATAGTTTTTATCGACATACCTCGTGGGCGAAGCCGAGGGTGGAAGCTAGTTACATATAATTAATTTAAATGAATGTTTTATTAAATAAGCATCACATTTGTACCTATTTTTCTGTTCTTTTCTTCTTGTCTGTTTATATATGTGTATACATAAGTGGTTACACTGATAGATTATATTTTATCTTTTTCTACGTATTCCCTATATTATTATTTTACGTACTGAGATATATTCTTTTATGTTTCGTACTACCTACATGGTAAACAGAGAAATAATATTAACATATAAAAGCTGCAAAAAATAGATGTATACTACGGTTGCTTGTTTCTTGAATTCTAGTAGTTATAAAAAATTAAATAAAAATTATTTATTTCAGAGCTTGATCCATATGATGTTAGTTACACTAATTATATAATATATATATATATTAGTAGCATGTGTTATACAAAATTTTAGTACATAATAATATCTACATATTATATCTGTTGCACTTACCTGACGCACCTGGTACATGTATAAAATGCGCCATGATGGCGCAACATGGCATTATACCACTGATGACCTTCAGAATGCCGTTGTTGCCGTTATACAAAAGGTTATATTGAGATTAAAAAAAAATATCATATTTTTTTTAAATCTCAATTTTAATTCTATAAATCTTCGTCTTCAACCAAACCAATACATTTAGCGGTCCAAATCACGAATTGTGAATAACAAAATCTAGCTTATCCGAAAAGTCGATATTCTGATACCTACCCCACTATGGCAAGGGCTTTAGTCGAGCTCGTGTTTCTGTCGATTTTATAACAATATGTTGCTCAACGAAAATGTATGAATAATGAGCAACGTTTGAAACCATCATTGCATGTCACTAGTTTACAACAGCACTTTATTCAACCATTAGAGCGATCAATTTGATGTATATTTTTGGCAATATTAAAGCTTGATTCATGCAATTCAAATTGTGAATTAATAGAAATTTTATATCAACCCGCGTTCTGTGAAATAGATTATTATCAATCAACTAATTTTTTGAAGCACTTGTTAATTAAATACAACTGAAACTGTCAATCAATTTAATTTATTAATAATTACGTGCAATTCGAAAAAGCAAACTATGTTAGCATCATCTAAAAAAGGAGTTTCCCCAAACTCAAAATACATCGGATACCGTATATCTTGTTTGTACTGATATTTGATACTTATTTTGTTCATGGAGCATTTATGACGTCACAAAATTGTGTACATATAAAACAGAACGCGCCGAGCCAGATTACCACTATTATTTGAACGATAACTACTCTTTTCTGCATCAGTATCCCTCTATCGTATGGGGGATGGGGAATGGGCGATGGCAAATGTTGGTCAACACGGTGTCAGTGAGAGGAATAAGTAACGCGATACGTCTTCGTGCCGCGTGTTGCTGAGACTGATGGATGGCGCACGCCCAACGAATTCATCAGCGGAAACTAATAGAATTAGTTTATTTAATTGCTTACATAGAGTGATAGATAAATTGGTTTTTGTTTGGTTTGGTGTGGTGGAGATTGGGAGTGTTTGTGTTAGAAGTTTCTCGTTCTTCGTTCGACGATTAAGATTTTTCTTTACAATTTCTGCCAACATGAGCACTTAGTTATAGGTTTTTTATTTGCAAAAGTGTAATGTAGCAACAATTTTGTTCTTTTTTAATAGGCAACTACTGGAAATCTTAGGTTGGTATGCATTAACATATTAAGAGATGTAGATACCATAATAAATTAACACGCTCAGGTACATTATTAGGCGTCAGCGATGCGGAGGAGTTTTTCCATACAAAATCTGTCAGACGTCAGTTTTATTCTACGAATAAAACTTATCTGTCGATTAAAAAATCAGCCCTAAGTGTAGGAAGTTTATCCGGTGTATATATTTCAATCCTCTTTGATAAAACCAAAGTCACACGCAAACTATTCTCACCTTTGTAGTTTGGATTATAAAAGGAAGATCCCAAAGTAATCTAGCTAGGTATTATTTCCGCAAATCCCTAAGTATATGCGTCCCTTGAGCCCTCAGTAAAGAGAAGATGAGCTCTAATCGCTAAGTATACGCTCCCCAAGAGAACAGCGAGAACATCAAAACTTATTTATTACTAAGTTTTCACTAAGTTTAACACATTTTGAGACCTTTACAACCGAGAGGCTTTAAACTATGAGTATGAATGACAGTCATGCCCAAAACGTATATGGAGGCCTTTGTTTTAGAGGCCATATGCCTGTTATTTAGTGTGGGGTGTAGTTTTGTGTTTTGGTTCCTTTAGGGTAGGTATGTCTGTGACAGAATTAATGCATATTAGGTATAAATGAACCTACTTTGGTCAGAATCTTTGGCTGAATCGATTTCTATAATTTTTAATATACGTAATTTTTTATCCCAAAAATAATTAAAACTGCGTAAATTCCAGTCACACTTCCGCTGTACAGTCAAAACAAACTAAAATGGACGAAGTACCTTCATTTTGACAACGACGATTTTTTTTTGTGTACGACTGTGTGCGTGCGTAGATTTGTAATGTAACCACAATTTTCTCCCACAATCAGTATAGCTAATTTAATAAATAAACAATGTTTTATGCATAATAGCAAAAAATCAGTGCAGGTAGATATTGTGATTATAACATAATATTCTAATATGGGGTGTTTGATGGTGTGCGTTAATTCCCGGACATGTTGTATGTATGCTCATTGAGCGAAGAATGATCCGATTACTTCCCACCATAGAAATGTAAAAAACATATATCTATGCTTCTTTCATATATCTATATGCTTCCCACTGTCTTGGACAGTAGTGCTTTTGTGTAAAGTTTACTTCATAGTTCAAATCGCACTCAAGTGACTGCACACACAATCTTGTATCGGCCGTTTGTTTCCTTGCTGTAAAAGAGTCAGTTATTCAAATTTTGTTGGCCCAAAACTTCGCCACTTGCACGGCATTATCGGTGGCAGGGTAGAGGTCACTATGGCTGCATGTTTTAGGGCACCAGAGGCCAGGATAGGAGGTAGAGCATAGTTTGTGACTCAGCTCCACATCCACACCCTACTGCCGTTCCTTCGAGGTAGCCCCACTTTACGAGGTCGACTTACACCTTCCCACTTGGATTCAGAGACGGTTCATGGACTTCGAAGTGAACCACCGGTTTTTCACAAGACGGCTCTTTTAAGAGCAACACCCCGGAATTTAACCTAGTAAAAGAATAAAACTTGGTTACCAGAAATAACATCTACTATTTTACTTGTAAATCTAATAGCAGCACTTACACTTTTTTGATTGATCCCTGGCGATTAAATCAAAGATCAAAAAACCGGTCAAGTGCGAGTCGGACTCGCGCACCTAGGGCTCCGTACAAATTTGTAGGTATCTAAATATAATAACGGAGCCTTAGTCGTAGGATCCCGTTGGCACCCGAGTTGGGGCTGTGACCCCGTCCCTTTTTGATGGCAATTAGAATAGGCCCAGCTTATCGACAGCTGTGTTACTGAATGGATGCTCACTATGAACGCGTTCTTTGGGCAGATCCGCCATGATTGGCTGAATCGTTCTGCCGGTGAATCTACAACACTTATGACACTCATGTGTGACCTTTCTGGCAAGACTGCGACCGCCTATTACCCAGAATCTTTGTCTCAATGTAGCAAGCAGTAATTGAGGTTCTGCATGCATTAATAGTGTATGATAATGTCTGAATAAGATTTGGGTAACATAGTGAGAAGCATGAATTAGAATAGGAAACACCACCCACCCTATTAACGACTAGAAAAAAAAAAATCTCTTATATATGAAGCCAATGAGTGTTCGTGAAAACGTTTGAATAAATTAGTAAGTTTAGAAACTTTACATATAGACTGCTTGATAAGACCGTAAACAGTTGTAGTTCCCGTAGGAACGCGGAAAATTTACGCTCCACGCAAACGGAGCCGGCGGCAAAAGCTAGTGAATTATTTAAACTCTTGTCTGTAGGTAAATGCTTCCGACTTGTCTACTTAAATACCTACTTTTTGTTTAACTAATGTGACACATTTTGCATGATTTCATTCGCAAGTGTGTGTATACATGGTATACGTTCAAATTAAATTAGCTAGCGAAACTCCGCAGACATGATAGGTATCGATATCTATGTAGGGGGTATGTGGATGACCGAAATAAACTTCACTTCTTGATAACTTCTTATCAAAACGTCTTATCCTTTAGCTCGCTCACCATCTTCCCTCCTATCCCTTTCTCCTTACCACACATAGTCTCTCATTTACTTATCGCAGCGTTCATATTCAATTTGTTTTTCTTAAAGTTATGATGCGTTCCGAATTAACAGCCTACATCTATTTGTATAGGAATGTAGGAACCTAGGTATAACACTTGAAAAACACAAACTACACTGAGTTCAAAACAAACTGTACCATTTTAAAGTGGTTTAAATCACCGTTATATACTAAATAGAGGCATGTATTTAATCATAAGTAGGTAGGTACTCCAAATAATTCCCATTTTGATGTCCTAAAAATATTAATCTGAACATATTAATGTACAGACGCCAGCACATCAAGCTACCTGAAACTGTCAAATTTTCCCAATCAACCTTGAACCTTATAATGTAGCGATAAAGTAGAAAATCTATTAAAGAAATTTGACAGATTGTAGTAGCTTGACATGCTGGCGTTTGTACATTCTAATATAATAAATATGGCTCTTATTACTTGCCTCAAATAATTCGAATTTTGTTGTCCTAAAATACTAAATAGCCTATACAGGCCTACAAAAAAATATTTTATTTTGGTGCAGCTGATTTTGTGTCTATGGTCGATAAAATAGGTAGAATACAATATATTGACATACGTCATTTTAACTCATCAGCTCTAGTTTATCAACTACCCTCATTTTAAATTTTTCCCGCCTTGTTCGCAAATAGTCATTATTACAATAACATCGATAAAATTTATGTTACTATTTCATTATGGCTAGTACGTCCAGATGTTGTGTTAACGATCCTGATTTATTTTGTTATGTTTGTGGTGAATACATACTGAAAAATCAGCGTAAATCGATTACAAACACTGTGATTCGTTTGTATTTTGCTTACTTCGGTATTGAAATTCGACACCAAGATAAAGTGTGGGTGCCTCATAGTGTATGTAAAATATGCGTTGAACATCTGCGACAATGGGAGAAAGGCACACGTAAGTTTTTGAAGTTTGGAGTGCCTATGATATGGCGAGAACAAAAAAATCATCATGACGACTGTTACTTTTGTATGACTAATATAGTGGGCATCAACAAAAACAATCGCCATAAATGGAAATACCCTAATATTCCCTCAGCACAAAGACCTATTCCTCATTCAGAAAATGTTCCAATACCAGCTTCTCACCAGGTAGTGCAGCAATCTCAGGAGGATCAAACTGAAACACCTATTTCTTCCCAAGTAGATGACGACTTTGAATATTGCGGGAAATCATCAAATCCTAAGCCATTTTCACAAAATGAGCTTAATGACCTCATCAGAGACTTAGACCTTTCTAAGGAACGTGCTGAGTTACAATCGTCAAGATTAAAAGAAAAAAATTGCCTTTCCTCAGACGTTCGAGTGTCTACATATCGTGTCTCAAAGCAGTTCTGCTACATAATGGAAATAAATATGCTGCCGTTCAAATTGCTCACTCAACATGTGTGAAAGAAGAATATGAGGTAATTTCAATACTTTTACAGAAAATAAAATATACTGAACATAGCTGGGTGATCTGCGTCGATTTGAAGATGGTTAATTTTTTATTGGGTCAACAGAGTGGTTATACTAAATACCCATGCTTTATTTGTCTCTGGGACAGTCGAGCCAAATCACTTCATTGGACTCAAAAAAATTGGCCTGTGAGAGATGCTCTTGTTGTTGGGGAAAGAAATGTTATAAATGAACCCTTGGTTTCAAGAGAAAAAATCATTCTTCCACCATTACACATAAAATTAGGGCTAATGAAGCAATTCGTGAAGGCTCTCGACAAAAATGGTCAATGTTTTCAGTATATTTCACAGAAATTTCCTGGTTTAAGTACTGAAAAACTTAAAGCAGGTATCTTTGATGGACCTCAAATACGTCTCTTAATAAAAGACACCACTAAATTTGAGACTTCTATGAATGATGTGGAAAGACTTGCGTGGAAATCTTTTGTATCAGTTGTACAAAATTTCCTCGGAAATCATAAGGCTGACAACTATGTAGAATTAGTAGAAGATGCTGGTTCGATTTAAAGATTTAAGCTGTAATATGAGTATAAAATTACACTATCTCAACAGTCACCTAGATCATTTCCAACACAATTTAGGAGAACTAAGTGAAGAACAGGGAGAACGTTTTCACCAAGACATAAAAACAATGGAGAATAGATACCAAGGAAGATGGGACACTCATATGATGGCCGACTACTGCTGGGGAATCATGCGAGATTGCCCAAGTCAGTTTCATTCGAGAAAATCACTCAAAAGACAATTTCTTGATGTCTAATGCCAATAAAATATATATATATTTTGTGAAAATTGTTTTTTTATTTATCTTGGGAACTAGAGCTGATAGAAAAAAACCGATTATATATTTGATATCGCCATGTAAGACATGCTTAAAATCAGGTCTAAAATCCCCGGCACCAAAATGGTTGTAGGCCAGTGATGAATGTTATCTGACCAAAACTGAATGAAAGAACATTGAACGGAACTTGCTTATCTCTTTTACACTACATCACGCTACGTAATACTTACTTTCTTGTCTTTGAATATTATAACAAGACATTTTGTTTTAATCATGTTCTATTTGGATCATTCGTTTGCGAACCGGAGTTACTTATATGTTATAAATTTTATTTAATAAAACACTTCACTTCACTTTCTTTTTCGAGCCTAAATCTTCAATGAAAATCTGTGTATCTTTGTGAATTACTCGTATAATAATCAGATTGACCCCCTTCTATCAAAGAAGTTTGAATATTCAATAATTTCTTCATCATTAGAAAACCACAATTCAGTGATCATTGCGATACACTTAACCCAGAGTTTAGCAACTTAACCCTCCCACATCGGTGGGTTAAATAGAGGAGCTTGTGGCTAACTAATAACTGCCGCACGAGTCGATCGATCAGGTTAAGCTACGCTGGCCGCGGTAGGTCCGTGGATAAGTGACCATCTGTACAAGACCCCTCTGTGCGTCGGAAAGCACGTAAAGCCGTTGGTCCCCTGCTGTCATTCGTGGATCTTTGATAGTCGTTACGGGTCTTCAGAAGCCCGAAAGTCTGACAACCAGTCTTACCAAGGGGTATCGTAGTACACAGTAACTGGGTTGTGGAGGTTAGATAGGCAGTCGCTTCATGTAAAATACTGGTATTCAGCTGCATCCGTTTAGACTGGAACCCGACCCCAACATAGTTGGGAAAAGGCTAGGCAGATGATGATGATCGGTGGGTTAAATATTTAAAAGCTTAACCCTAGTTTTACCTCTAACTCTCGGTGGCGTAAGAGGAATTATTTGATTAACCCTGAATTAGCTGTTGACTTCGAATTATTTAGGATAACCCATAAAAGTGCAAGGGAGCCTTAGTGAATTATTGTGTCACCCACCCTTAACCACCTTAAAACAAACAAAACACACAACCCTCAGATAAAATCTCGTGTTAAACAATGTTTGTAACCGAAGTGTATTCCGAAGATATTTTCTGTATTTTCGTAGATCCAACAAAATACGTTTGTAATGCGATAGTAATGTATTCAGCGTTCAGATCACGTCTATATCATATGCAAAGTTCTTCGTACATATTTTCATACGTTTTCTGTTGGAGTTTAATAAAATCTATGGGTACGTTGGGCACACAGCTTGATCTCGCTTTTAGTTTGGTAAATATTGCTGGTTTGTTGTTCAAGTAATGCTTGCTTTTATGGACGACATTGGTGAGACTACTTCAATGGTTCCGGGGATTTTGGGGAGTGGGTCGTTTCTTTTATTTTAATAAACTTGAAAAGCAGAACCCGAATTACGTAACGTACTTTCTATCACAATCCGAATGATTTAAAAAGAAATTGCTAATCCAGTTGGTTTTTCAAGACATCAACATGCCGTTGGTCGACTCTTCACGTGACCAAAAGGCTGGCCTATTTTTTATTTGTACAAAGAATCAGCATTGCCGTACATCTTGGTAAAGTTAACTTTTTGGTTCCAGATAAAATTCTTATAAAAAATCTTTCCTTAATGATACTATTATGATTTTATTTCTGTACCTAAGAAAGTAGGTTTGTACTATGATGTCGTCGTTTCCAATCAGACTACTCTGAGAAGAAAGGCCTAAACAAACTCAGAGGTCACAGTCTGTTTTAAAGTCCAGTCATAATCTTGGTCAGATTATGTGAAGACCATTTAGATAGGTGTCTGAAAGGGTCTTTTGAGGAAAGAACCACACAGATTGAGTGGACCTGCCCAGTCACGTATTTGTCAGTAATCGTACAACTCACTCTCAGAACTTAAGGAGCTCAACGATTCCACAACCATACCAAAGAAAGGACATTTGGGTAGGCCGCATAAATCACTCAGACTGCCAGATCATGTTTAAAATTAACTAAGAAGGAAAAACAAAACAGAAAAAACAATGACCCACATATTCCTCACATTCACAATAATTTAAAGAACGCTTATGCTGCCCGGCCACGTCAGACTTTTTGTAGCACCGATAATCGGGACGATTATTGCTCCGATTTTTATGACCGATTTTGTAACCGACTCAACATACACGTCCGTCACTTTGTCTTCAACACAACGTCCTTCCCTAGCAAGTGCATGCAGCCGACTTTCGGTGAGTAGATTTCCGAACGTTCCATTTTTCACTGATAATTTATTTATTTAATACTTCAAGCACATAAATGTAAAGAGGCGGATAATCGGATCGGTCGGGATGTACCGATTTTATTTCTGACCGACTTTTTGTAGGACGTATGCGTCGCACTATTGCCATCAATACGTTCTATTTTTCTCCTACAAAGAACAGTCACCGATTATCGGACGTGGGCGGGCAACCTAAACTTTAACGAGAGGGTTGTCAATATTTACCTACCTACTTATAACTTCTAATTTGGGCAAAGCCTATTCTGTCGAAGCTGCCAGTTCATAGATTGCAAATAAAACAAATTAAGTGATTTTATACTGTAGCCTAAATTCAAATTAGCATTCAGCGAGCTTAATACGCAAATTCCAAATATCCAGCGCGAACAAAACTGTCACGCGCCAATCTAATATGTTATAAATGGGTCAGCCATTAAATCGTTTATTAACTGTAATAATGCTCACTGGCGCAGAGTTAATTTGTTTGGAACGCGGAAAATTACGGCCACCCCTACCTGTGGCTTATTATTCGTCATTCATTGTGTAAAAAAACGTCGTAGTAACATCAGTGGCTCAGGAAAATTGAGTTTTGTGGAACGGGTTTGAATGTTCACAAATTGCATGTTTATCGAATTTTTAATTGACAATTTACACAGAAGGTGTCTTACTATTGGCTCTGCAAAAATACGAACCACAGGAAAACTTAAATTAAGTACTAAAACACCGTCATGGTTTTGGAGTTCGAATGTGTATCCTAATATACAATGCGCAGCGGGACGGCAAACCAAAGCAAATTAGGTACATTTTAGTATTAGTGCGCCGAATATTTCACGTATAAATTATGAACAGAGCTCCCGAAGTTTAGTGCGGCAAAGGACGGCTACTCCATAAGGTATAATAGTTAGTGTTGCGCTGCACTTTAACCTTTGCGGAGTACGTGTCACCCCGAAACTGAGCCCGCACCGCCATACATATTGCATTATAAATACTTAAACAGGAAATATTTGGGGAACACAAACGTAATGTAAACAAAATAAAGCATGTCCTCCGGACATAACTTGCGTAGAATGCGGGGGACGTGTTATATTTTTACTGCTTATCGATAAAGTGTCTATAATGGAAACCGGCTGGGATTGTGGGCTGAGCTCTAAACAAATGACAATCGGGCGCGGCGACTCGGCACCGTCATCCAATCCGATCGGAGGCAATTTCCTCAGACAAGGATTTTCTATCCCTTGAGCAAATATGCACTCATGAGTCTGCGAACTACGATGAAAGTCGTACAGAAAATTGAATTGTACCTACGGAAAAGGTCTTGTTTATTTTGATATAGCATCGAATGGCGTAGGTATGTCGTTATTGCCGTTTGCCGGCCACTTTATGTGTTTAAACGTTTCTGTTTATGTTTCCCGATAAAATAGTAAAAGTAAGAATACGGCTCGTGTAACATGTCAGAAGCGTGACATCGCAGATTGTTTTGTGAGATAAGTAATGTTCCGGTCATTGCGGAACCGATATTTGTCCCCAATCTGTGTTAATGCTGACCGATACAAACGATACGCAACTCTAATTTATGTGGTGTTTATGTCGCAGCCAACTGGTTTAATTAGTTGTTTAACTAAACGGCGGATGGTCAACTAACGGCCTGGATGATATTCAATATTATAGTTTAAGTTGGAACTGTAACCAATCACGCGCGAGCCGAATTTGGTCGCCGTAACTAAGCCAGGGCACTCCGACCAAATGGGTTAGGTTAGAACTGTAATCAACCGCGTGCGAGCCGAGAGAGCAAACCGAGAGAGCAAAGCGAAGCGAACACTACTTCCAAAGACCAGGTGGTTAACTAAACGGCTAATTTAACCAATTGGCTGTGACATCTACCCTGCTTTGTGTATTTAAAATTATTCGATACGTTCAATCTATGCGTATATTAATTACCTACCTTAATATTTTGGGTGCCGCTGCACCGATTTTTCACCAATACTTTTTGAAGATCCGATAAAAAATAACCGATGATCTAATATTGTAACTTGGGTGAAATTGACCGGAGCAAAGATAGGAGCAGGCGGATCCGATACCATAATTCACTAGCGCGCGTCAGCTTTAAAAAAAGTAAACTTTGACATCGGCGCGTCAATTGATGTGCCACTTTTCTTCGATTGCCAATATAAACTACTCAAAAGAAAATAGGGCCCACCCAGTTTTTAGGCTGTTATTTAAAAATAATGAGTAGATAATATGTTTGGAGTAGGAATTTAAAAATTGCTTAAACATAGTCAATGGTAACATTGTTTATTTTGATTAATTTATACAAAAAAAGCACTTGTAAGGGAAATAAACTCGGCAGCGGCGGCGAAATCTCGCGTCCGGCCCTGGTGCAAGCCATGGTCCAGGGCGAGAGGGAGTGGGAGGCAGTCACCTCCTTCTGCGAAACAGTCATGCTAGCGAAGGAGGTGGCGGGACGGTTCAGGGAGAGAGCCTCCCGTCTCAGCCGCCGCGGCGGACGCCCCCGGCGTCGGGAGCCGCGTGACGACTCCCGGCCACGGTAGGCGCGGGCCTGCGGGCGGAGAGTAATGGGTAACTCACCGTCCGATCAGGACCAGGCCCGTGCCTGACGGCGCGTACGTGTTCCACACGCGCCTCAAAGAGATGTCAGCATTGAGGAGGGGGGCCCCTTAGGGCCGAAGCCTGCCAGGTCAGCGGGATTGTCCGAAAGGGTTACCGCTGGCCCGGAACATAAAGGCTAAGGAAGGAACACGGGTGGGTTTTAGACAGTAAGAGTCTGACACTCCCTTCCGCTCCACCCAGAGCGGGAGGAGTCATTTAATGATTTCCGATCCAAAAAAATTAACTTGAAAAATAAACTAAGTCTATTGCCCATTTCCTGTAACCGTTTGATGATAAATGTTATGGTTAGGAGCGAGTGAAGCTTCCTCTGCTTTGTATGTACTCTCTAAGCCTGTCTAGTACACTTTCAATAAGATGGGTAACATTTTGTTCCGAATTCGTTCCCAACAGTTTCAGCGCGTTTACGAGCTCCTGTTGACTGTAAACACGGCTGTAGTTTTCTTAAGGGCTTCTTTTCAATTGATAAATGCTCGATGGGGTTGAGATCGGGACTCATGCTGACCATGGCGAAACTGTGATATTGGCCTCAAAAAGTGCTCTTCGTGTGGCACGGGCCGTAACGACGACGCCCTATTCTTTTCGAACATGGGATGACACGAGGTTGGATTACCCGCCCAACGTAACAAGCGGCGCTTACAGTACCCTCATCTTAGTATTAACAGTTCTGTGTTTGCCTACCAAGCTTATTCCCGTCCATACCATAACACTTGGACCCCAACGGTTAGTTCCATGGATGCTTGGTTCTGTAAAACGTTCACCTTATTTTCTCCACACGCGGACTCGTTTGTCATCACTGAAAAACTTGACCTTACAGTCTTCTGAAAAGAGTACAACCCTTCCGTTATCCATTGCCCAGTTCAAATACTCGCAAGCATACCTGAAATGCGCTGCTTGGTGGGCCCATGTCAGTTTGAATCGAACAACACGCACTCGGGAAAGTTGACCATCTTTGTGGAGACGATTGCGAATGGTTTGATCAAGGACTCTAGTACCAGTAGATTGCCGCAGTAGGTTTTGTAAGGCCCGGGCGGTTACGGTACGCTCTCTTCGTGCAGTTAACCTGATGTACCGGTCGTCCTGGGAAGTTGGGGCTCTAATTCTTACTGATCCAGGCCTCCTAGGTAAAGTCTCTGTCTTGAAAGCGTTCCCACACGTTTCGAATAGTTCGTCGCGACACACCGAGATGTATTGCTACAGATCTTTGAGAGCCTCCCTCCTGAAGCATAGCAACAGCCCTTGCTATGCTTTCCATGTCCATATGACGACGAAAATCAGACATAGTAATCACGATTGACACCAAAATAAAAAAAACCGGCCAAGTGCATGTCGGGCCACGCACAGTGTAGGATTCCGTAGTAGCCCGTTACCACAATTTCGTACGATTCTGTTGTTCTGTATTCCGAATATTAAAAAAAAAAAAACATATTTTGTTTTTCAATGCAAGTCTTTACAAGCAACTACTTCATCTTAGTCACTCTAAAGGATTAATGCCAAGGATTTTGTATTTGGTACAAAATTATCCAACACCCAAGTTCAACGACTATTACTGCTAAACTAATAAAGTTATCTTAACCGCTATACTTTTCCTTTAAAGTTCATGAAATGCACTATCATCGTGAATTTTTCCAGTATTTTCAAGCCAGCAGTTTAGGTTTTAGAGGGGGAGGGGACGCCAGTCATTTTAGAAGTCATTTTAGAAGACCTATTCAACGATACCCCACAGGATGGGGGACGAAAAAAATATTCATCCCCACTACCCATGTAGGGGAGCTACCCTAAAAAAAAATTCCGCAATTTTATTTTACCACTTTGTTGACGTAATTGATATACGTACTCCTACAAAATTACAGCTTTCTAATACTAACGGTCTCTTAGCAAAACCTCGGACAGACAGACAGACGGACATGAAACTATAAGGGTTCCTTGTAGGAACTACGGAACACTAAAAAAGCTGCGTCAGAACGTGACGGTAACGTCAACGCTTTGAATCGGACTGAGAACACAAGCGAAAGAATTCGTACAACTAGTGTTTTTTTCAAGCACTTCTCATTTTCTGGCACTTGAATTCGACGCTAAAATTGACGCTCAAAACATTGATAAGGACCCATGAACAAGGCAAGAACAAAGTTTAGTACTTTACTTCATAAATGTTTACTTAATTATATATTTCTCAATTAACTTAGGGCTCGAGCCCTATTTGTTTTGTTTTGAGTAGTTTTGAACGTTTTTTAATAGTAAAAAATAATCATTTTTCAATGCACGTGCCCGATGGAATTTCTTAACGGAAAAAATGACGAACTTCCATTCAATCTTTCATCACCCGTTTAATCCTTTTAGGAGATGAATTTTCAAAAATCCTTCCTTAGTTCCTACTTGTTCACTTTAGATAGAAGGAAGTCTTGTGCAAAAATTTCATGCTCTCGACCCAGCGGCTTAGGCTGTATTTTGCCTGTCAGCGAATTAATTTATTTAAGATTTTTAAGTAAATAGTCTCACAATTCAAATCGTGTGCCCGATAAGATTTCCAATTATCAAAAATTACGAACATTTCCGTACATTCCCTACCCCCGTTAGCAATGAATTTTCAAAAATCTTTCTTAGTGCTCTCCTTCATTGTAAAAGAAACCCAGGTGCCTTGGTTCTTGACCCCGCGGCAGTGTGTTGTCTGTGTGTGAGTGAATGTCGTCGATCTAAAAGTTTATAAAACCTTTGTTAAATCAGGATATCTCATTGAAAGGCTTGGAGAAGCGGGGATGGTTACCAAACCTGTTTGGCTGACTGTAAATCTTTCCCAAGATCGAAAAGGCCACGTCCTATATTTTTAAATCCCCGGTTAAATACGTAATGGAGTTTACGGTAACAAAAATAATAATCTCTATTTATTTAATTATTTAAATAGCAGTTAAATATATGTACGTATATTATCATTATACATCATAATCATCATCAGCCTTTAATATGCCCACTGCTGGGACACAGACCTCTTCTCTGTGAGAAGGAGTGGGCCATAATCCACCACGCGGGCCTGCGGTTTGTCACATGTCACATATCTTCGACTTTATGGTTCTCGGACATGCCGGTTTCCTCACGATATTTTCCTTCACCGTTTTAAGAGCAGCGATGATGAAATAATTTACACAAAGCAAAGTGTCTGCTTGGATTTGAACTCACGACCAACAACTCATAAGTCGCAGCCGTTGCCACTGGACTACCACAGCTCATATGTACCTACATAATATGTCGAAATTACTGCGTAACGCCTCACGATGTTAGCTCTGTTTATCTTTTCTACATCAGTAAATCCCAAAAAGGGACACCGCGCTTCTCCGCCTTCCTCATTCTCCTAATTTTGTCAGGTAAAGTCCTACAGGGTATTCTATTGTACTCAGCTAAGTGATAAACTCCTTTATTCATGTATACCTACGTATTTTTTATGAGCTAAATCAATATCGTCACATGTGTTGAAAACATCGTCAGACTATATTTTGCCACTATGCCGAGATTCGCTAACGACATGAAAAAGTTTTGATGGATTTTTCATGGCCCTACCTAGTAAAAAATACAGCAGTATGTGGTTAGCCAATAACGAAAGTTTTAGACTGTCCTTTTCGCGTTAGATTTGGAAAAACTGGGAAAAAGTTGAAACCTTGTTTTGAAGACCATTGAAACCGACTAGCACATTCAATCCCCAGTTTTTCTAGGTACAGTGGTTCGGGGAAAACAATAATCAGAACGGAGGTCCGTTAGAAGTACATTTCGAGGAAATAGTCAATTTGTATTTGAGCGAACTGTTTAACTTAGTGGTAGAATTAAAAATTGTTGTTATAGCCTGAATTCAGCAGAGCTTTAGAAACAAATTACTGTGACTAACAAAGTTCGGGCCGCATAAATAACTTGGCAGTACATTTTAGAACGCTTCCACCTCCACATTATAATTTAATTGCTTCACATTAAACATTTGCGCTGTTCAATCTCCCGTGTATTATTAAATATTTTTCATTGTGGTCCGTTATTGCGAACGCGAGTTGGAAACAGAACAAAATAAAAAAATCAATTTATTTCCCTTGTGAGCGAACATGTCCCGAGCTAATCCAGTTTGTTCGACCGCGCAAGGGTTGAATTGTCAATGAGGAACGCAGTCCAAATGTAAAAGTGTGCCACTCGGGGAAAAGTATCGAATATTGGCTCTTCGCGATGAAAACCCGGCCCTGAATGAGATCAGTATCTATTTGTAATTCTCCTTACTCGCAAAAACGACCCGAAAACTTATAGTCTTAGATAGTTGCCTAACTGAATTGTAACGGGCAGTATGTTTGACGTTTTAACAATATTTATTCATTTGTTTCTTAGATACCAAAGAGTGTTACATTTTTAATTCTGGTATAATTACAGGAAATAGGGGATATAAGACTGACTTGTCTTTTTATCCGACTTCAAAAAGGAGGAGGTTATGTATTCGATATTTTTTCGTTTATACACACCGAATTTTTCATTATTACTAGGGCGATTAATCTCATATTTAACAGAAATATATGGTGCGCTAAAGCGTATGTTTTAAAACTTTATAATTTTTTTTTTTTTACAATTACCTTTATGCTTGTTATTCGCTGTGCTCACTCTTCAAAGGCATGTTGATAAATACACAGTATGCAGTAGACACCAACGTCACCAACCAAAAACCTCGACATATTTTTTTGTAAACTGAAAAGTATTTATTTTGCAGCGGTTGGGAAAATATTAAAAGTTTAATTTTTTTATATCGCGTTCCTGTACCCACAAAGGCATTAACTTTTTACACTCTAGTATATTACATTAATTTGTTTCGCAAACATTCTCTGGAAACTCCTTTATTTGTTGCGTTCTTTTAATTTCAACTTTGAAAGCAATTAAATGAAGTTGGAATAGTTTACACTCTGCCGTGTAATAAAAATCTTTGTAAATTAATTATATTTTTTTACTCTTCTAATGACGTACTTTGAGAGATTTTATTCTTTGTTAGCTGTACCTACCTAGTGTCTTTGGTTTTGTATTTTTGTTTTTGTCCCCGAAAAACTATGTTTCTTTGTATAGTAATTTTAGTGGAGGGGCGTGCATGATCTCTACCTTATATGGAAGAGATTAAGATGGATCTATGGAAAGAGAGTAGAGGGCCTTTGCCCGAAGGTATTAATGAGAGAAATAACGCAGAAATGTAGGTACGTTGTTAATATCTAAAGAGAATATGTGGGTAATCTTTAAAAACAGATCTTAACTAAAATGTATTTCATGTCAGAGATGACAGATAGATCATTAAATTAACTATTATATTAATGGATGCCCAAACAGCAGCAAACGGCATCGCGGCAGGCCGAGGAGAAGGCGGCGGGACGAACTCGACTTTTTCGAAGGTTTTGGTCACGAACAGCAGTAGATAGGGATACGTGTAAGGAGGGAAAGGAGGTCTTAGCCCTGCACTGTACACAAACAATTGATAATAGTCACTAGCTACGTGCCGTTATTAAAGGAAGTTCACCGACGGCCGACGCTGCATTTACTCCAATAGTCATTGATCACGTCAATCGATGGTACAAGCTATTTAAGTGATTATTTTTGTAAGAAGCATTCCATTTTCCTACTTCGAGGTGGAATCAATATTCATAGGTTAGTAAGCTGTAATTTTATTAATTAAATAGTCATGAAACCATTTCGGGTTTTCTTATCTGATAATTCATTAAGTAGTCAGAAAGCATTTAAGCGGACATTGCAGAGATATTTTCTAAACAAATAGCGTAGAGTCATCTCAACACCTATCTCCCTAGAATTTTTATATATATAGGTATATTATAGTATTATTCTCTCCGTGCCTCGGAAAGCACGTTAAGCGGTCCCGGCTGTCATTCGTGGATCTTTGACAGTCGTTAGGGGTCGTCAGAAGCCCGAAAGTCTGACAACCAGTCTTACCAAGGGGTATAGATTTTCTAGTAATTGGGTTGTGGAGGTCAGATAGGCAGTCGCTCCATGTAAAATACTGGTATTCAGCTGCATCCGGTTAGACTGGAAGCCGACCTCAATATAGTTGGGAAAAGGCTAGGCAGATGACGATGAAGTATATATTACAGTAAATAGTATGTAGGTTTAATAGTTTTTTATCATTGTTCCTCTCAATCAAAGCACCTGCCATTTAATCTCTTCACCACCCTTGGTTAGTCAACCAAGGGTGGTGAAGAGATTAAATGGCAGGTGCTTTGATACCAGTCGGTACAGAATGCCTTTAAGCATTAAGTCCGCCATTGTACCTTTTTGTGCGAAAAGTTTAAATAAATAAATAATAAAATAATGTGCAACAGGAAACTCGTGAAAGTTGAGAAAGAAAAACAAATCTCTATATCTTTGACTTAGCACACGAGGTTGTTGACATGTGAAATGTGAGCTCGGCTGTTATTATGCCGATTGTCGTATCGGCCAATGGCCTGATGGCCGAAACCCTCGATCAATCGATACGGCTCGCATTGTGTGGAGGTTCCCGTCTCTGGAGCCCTACCCACCGGTAGTTTGGACCCTGCTCCCGACACCGGTGGATCACTATTTTTTTAAATATTGTTAAATGTTTTATATAGGTACTAGATTTTACTAAGTATTTTAAGAAATACTTAAAAATGTGTACGACAAGGAACAAAGCTTATGTCCAGGATTAGGAACAAAAGCCCAACAGTGGACTGCAATAAGCTGAGTTGAATGATTGAAGGAACTAAATAAATAAATGAAACAAGAGTTAGCTGACACCCTGTATTAACTTATAGGCTACTTTAAAAAGTATAAGTGTAAGTAAAGTAAACTACACTATTACTACTACTTTACTAAACTTTTTTTTTTGGTATTTTGTGAAGTATAAGTATAGTGTGTATAAATCGATCGATCGAAATTTATGCGGGTGAAACCGCGGGTCGCCGCTAGTCTGCCTTATAAAAAGGCATGTTTGTTATTAATGAAGTATACTAAATTACTATAGCATCAGCCTATAACGTTCCCTCTCAGTAAGAGGAAATGGGACTTAATCCGCCACGCCCAGTGCGGGTTGGTAGATGTCACATGTCTTTGAAATTTTGGTTCTAGGGCATGTCGGTTTCCTCACGATGTTTTCTTTCGCCATTTTTTGAAAGCAGTGAAATACCATTTCCAGTTCATAAATTTCACGAATCTTCAGTTTCAGTCAGTAAAATTAGTTTTATATTTGATTTTCAGAGGTTCAAACTATTCAGTTGTAATGTTAGTGTTTGTCTATGTGTTCTATACCTACTCACTAGTCTGTTAATTTATTCACATAGCTGGTTATTAGCAAAAGCTTTTAAAAGAAAGAAATAAAATAAAAACGAATGCAAGTTAAAAATTATAAAAGGATTACTAAAATCTAGTATTTAATTTATTATGTTATACTAGCTGCGCCCCGCGGTTTCACCAGCATAAGTCTCGGTCTATGAGGGATATTTATATTGGGATAAAAAGTGCGATATGTCCTAATCCAGGTTATGATCTACCCATGTGCCAAATTTAATCCAAATCCATGCAGCCATTTTAGCGTGAAAGCGTAAAAAACAAACATACAAAAAATCAAACCTTTTCTCTAAGTTTAGAAAATGCATAAGTAAATACATACTTCGACTTTTTTGTAAAGCTCACGTATTAGGGTTTTATTTTTGTTGAATATGTGTGAGACTGCGTGACGTCTTTTTATTATTATGTATCGATAAATAAATATAGCACTGATAAATGTCAACACTTTACATTTTTTCAACCTTAAAATAAAAATCCAATTTTAATATTTCAAACAAAAATATCGAATGTGTAAATGGCTTTTTGGGGATGAAAAGCTGCCTGAGTAATTGTACAAATTGTTGCCATTTTTCATATTGACTTACTCTGCTTACCTCTGATAGAAAATATATTCGTGAGCTTTATACACATAAATCTGAAACGTCGACGTTGACGGAGTTACGTCGCTCAGTATAATAAATACCAGGCGGGCTCATGTTAACCCGCTTTTAAAACAAGCACATCTACAAAGCATTTTTATATGAATTTTATTTTTTAACTTCAAAACTCATCACAAACGAGTAGGATGCTCCGACTGCTGGCTTTAGAGCAGAAAAACTTATGAATAAAAAATGAATTCCTTGGTTTTTAAATTAGCATTACAAAGAGAGGGTAATTCTCGTACCTTTGCGCCTGAAAAAGAAATGTATAAACGTGGTCTTTGTCGTTTTATTTTAAGTGAAAAATCAGCGTTTTACGTAAAACAACTTTAAGGCGTTGGAAGGCCAGAGTTGAGTCAACATCTACAAAAAGGTGTGTGATTTATTCTTCTATTGACGTTATAAAACGTGTATTGAACCGATCATCCGGTCTTGAAGTAGTTTTGTAGGAGTATTACTATTGTACTAGTACATAGGTACGTAATCTCACGCCCTCTTTCCATGGATGGGAAGAAGGCGGAAACTACAGAACGCTACCTGCTACGACCCTTTTTTTTCGGGTGGGAAATCATCAAATGACCCCTCCCGCTCTGGGTGAAGCGGACGGGAGTGTCAGACTCTTACTTACTCCTTTATGTTCTGGGCCAGCGGTAACCCTTTCCGACAATCCCGCTGAAAACCTGCTACGACCCTTAGGTACAGTGGGCTGCATCAATTGGGTACCCCAGTTGTATGAACATTTTAATGCAACTGCATGGGATACCCAATTGATGCAGCTCACCGTACATACTCCTTTTGCCTCATTTACGTTCATACACGCACGCATGTAGTACTAGTAGCAGCAGTAGTATAAAATTGACTACTCGATGTGTTTTCCCCCAGCACTTTTATCCACTTGGACCACTTACACGCTATCGTAAATGTAACAAAATATCACCTTCACTGTAGAGGTATACCTATTCAAGTTACGTGAAGTTGGGAGCTCTCAAAAACTCACAATATAAATCGAATTGTTCCGCGCTTTTAACCCACCAGGTTCGTGAGAGTCGCGTGATTGATCCCGCTAAATGCCACGTACCCTCTACTCATAAAAAAGGAAAATCTTTTTTTAGTTTTTGTTTTATAAAAACATTCCGAGATATTTTTTGTTTTGGAATTTGATTCCGTCTTTCCTGCTTTCAAAAAGAATAAAACAATAACAACGAGATTGTTTTCTGTTTTTCCTAGAGTTTCGTTTTCTTTTATTTTTAAATTGCTTGTTTTACGTCGACAATTAGGTTCCGTAACTAACTAAGGGGTTGTCCCCTTAGTTAGTTTTATTTTATTTTTATGCTTAAATTAACATGGTAGTAATTATTTTGCTGTGGAACAAAACAGCCACTCCATCATATCCTCGTATGTTCAGGAGTACTTAAGTTGGAATTTGAACATCACTTGATTAGAGTGTCCTAATTTTATGACGATAACGGCACAAGTGTCAGCACCGAATTAGGCAAAAAATGTATGTGTTAAAATTTATTGGTTTTCTCATTACTCGATCTAGTACGGTATTGTTGGGTGCCTTTTCAGTAATTATTAAGTATCTAGTGAACTGCGAAATTAAAACAAGCAAGTGAATGTTCATTCATTTACAAACACTATGACGACTGTAGATGTTTTTTTTGTTGTTTTGTTTTATACCCAAACAAAGAAAACTGTGTCACCGATTTACAAATAAATGTAACCATTTCTAAAATTAAAAATTACAAAGTTCCTTGTGATTAGGGTCACGCGAGACCGCCGCGTCTTACGCCCCTTCGCGTGTTGCAAAACGGTTAAACTGTATAATTTTTGCGTTCCAGCCACACTGGTTTGTGTTCCGACCCGCATTGTGTAATAATTACACCCCACGCATTTGTACTTTTTTTTTTGACATTTTGTAAATTAATTTTTCTTTCGTTTAGCACCGTATTTTTTATGGTATTTGCTGGGTTTATCAGTGTTTAAATGTGAAAATGTCAAGTTAAATGTTTAATTAAATTACCCACAGCTCGCTAAGCTTATAATCTAAATAGGTGATGCGTGCATTTAATAGGTTTACATTTTTTATTTCATCTGCCTAGCCTTTTCCCAACTATGTTGGGGTCGTATTCCAGTCTAACCGGATGCCGCTAAATACCAGTATTTTACATGGAGCGAGTGCCTATCTGACCTCCACAACCCAGTTACTGGGTAATACGATACCCCTTGGTAAGACTGGTATTCGGACTTACGGGCTTCTGACTACCTGTAATGACTGTAAAAGATCCACTAATGACAACCGGGACCAACGGCAGCACGGTGGGGTCTTGGTATGTAAAGATGGTCACCCATCCATAGACCAACCGCGGTAATCGATCGACCTATGCGGCTGTGTTATTGTTTAGCCACGGGTCCCTCAGGTAGGTTTACATTTTTTATTCGTCATATTTAATACCAATTTCAATATTTTATTCATACCAATCGATAAAGTATTCAAACGATTCCTGAGAAAATAAACTATGGTAGATAGGTACCTAATATTACCAATCACATATTATCTAATTATGTATCTAAGAACCATAAGGGCTCGGTACCCTTATATTACCTACTGGGATCTTCAAATGAAAGGCGTACTTGTATTATAATTTTATTATTTATTTCTAGAACTCACGCTACTCATTTTTTTTATCATGACGCTCCCACCCGATCTTGATTTTTTTTCTATCTTCTAAATATCAAAATAATTGTTAACTCCATAAACATTGGCAGCAACCAAATATTTGTCTACGTTGGTTTAACATAGCCAACCGGATAAAACCGCAACAGTAGGTACCTACCGAAAGGAAATTTTCAAAAAACCATTTCAACACTAACGTCCCATTCACTATATTGTTGTAAGAATATTTCGTCAAAGTGTCACTTTATTCCCTCGGGAGAGAAAGCTCCGCGCATCAAGTTCTCATTGTAGTGCCCGAGTTATTTCCCACGAAAGGGCTCAATTTTGTATGGAGCGATAACATTTTCATGGTAATACTTTGAAGATACCTTCTTTCATATTACGTCACTGTTATCCACTTATACGCTTTGACGGCATAACAAAATCTGAGATTCTATGCATAAATAGTAGATTCATAAAATATAATGTCGTATAGATTGTAGGTTTATAATAATATTATAATAATACAGTTTATTTCTCTCATAGAGGTACATTGTTACAGCAGTGGGTATATACAATTTTGCCTTAGGTATGCTAAGAACTTTGTGAGAGCTGGAGTCTGAACTAGGTTCCGGACCTGTATGACAGAACTCCAGGCTCACACCCCTCTAAACATTTATCATATTTTACGGCATCTTGATTTAGTTTATACATAGTATTATCACTATTAGAAAACTGTTTAGATAGAGAGGTAAATCTATAATAAAAAACTGGCCAAGTGCGAGTCGGACTCGCACACGAAAGGTTCCGTACCACAAGGCAAAAACGCCGAAAAAAACATGTTTGTTGTATGGGAGCCCCCCTTAAATATTTATTTTAGTTTTATTATTTATTATTAAAGTTAAAATACATCTGAGTATTTTGTGAATATTTCAAGTGCCAGTTGTTATAGCGGCAACAGAAATACATAGCTTGTGAAAATTTCAACTGTCTAGCTATCGCGGTTCTTGAGATACAGCCTGGTGACAGACAGACAGACACACGGACAGACGGACAGACGGACAGACAGCGAAGTCTTAGTAATAGGGTTCCGTTTTTACCCTTTAGGTACGGAACCCTAAAAGGGTTTATGAAACTGCTTATCTTATTTGGATTAATCTAAATGTAGGTTTGGTGTTTTCATCATCATCATTTCAGCCGAAAGACGTCCACTGCTGGACATAGGCCTCCCCTAAAAGGGGGGGTTTGCCATAATCGCCACGCTTGGCAGGCGGGTTGGCGATCGCAGTATGGTATGGTGGTGAAATGCATAGAGAACGCTGCTGCCCATTCTCCGGTACGCCCCTTAGTCGCCTTTTACGACACCCACGGGAAGTATGGGGTGGTGCTATTCTTTAAGTCCGGCACCACACAGACAACACACACACACTTTGGTGTTTTAGGTAAGTACATATGAAGTTCTTTATCCATAATATAAATACTAGAAACAAACACAAATTTGTTGTACCTACAACAAGGCTCAAAAAAGTAGGTGGCTCGTTCAGATGCCAATGTATTCGCTTTTATAATAAGCTACCAAGCCACGTTCAAGATCTAAGCCTCAATAAATTCAAATCATTCATTAAACGTAAGTTGTGCCAGAAAGCCTTTTCTACCGTTAAAGATTATCATCATCATCATCATTTCAGCCGAAAGACGTCCACTGCTGGACATAGGCCTCCCCCAAAAGGGGGGTTTTGCCATAATCGCCACGCTTGGCAGGCGGGTTGGCGATCGCAGTATGGTATGGTGGTGGAATGCATAGAGAACGCTGCTGCCCAGTCTCCGGTACGCCCCTTAGTCGCCTTTTACGACACCCACGGGAAGTATGGGGTGGTGCAATTCTTTAAGTTGAAAGAATTGCACCACCCCATACTTCCCGTGGGTGTTGTTAACCACACAGACAAAGAAAGAAAAAGATTAAAGAAAGGAAAGAAAGAAAAAAGGAAAGGAAAGAAAGGTTAAAGATTATATTGAGGACAAAAAGGCTTGGGATTGAGCTGCTTCCAATTTCTGCATTTCGAATGACTTTTTTTTATATATCTACACATTGACATTAATGATTTTTTTTATAAACAATGACATTTGCTTACTTTGTAAAGTTTTTTTTTTTATTGTGATTTGTGAATGTGAAGACGATGTGGGTCATTTTATTAATTTTATATTTTTTATTTTCTCTCTGTTCTATTACTTGTTTTTTTTTTCTCTCATGGTCTGGCAGTTTGAGTAATTTATGTGGCCTACCCAAATGTCCTTTCTTTGGTATTGTTCGTCGAATCGTTGAGCTCCTTAAGTCCTGAGTTGAGCTGCACGATTTCTGACAAATGCGTGCTCTGACCGGACAGGTCCTCTCAATCTGTGTGGTTCTTTCCTCAAAAGACCGTCCAAGATTATGTCTGGACTTTAAAACAGACTGTGACCTCTGAGTTTGTTTCGGCCTTTCTTCTCAGAGTAGTCAGATAGGAAACGCCGACCTCATCTAGTTTTAAAAAAACATGATTGACTGTAAAAGTGTTTGTACAAACCTACTTACAAAAATAAAATCATTTATCATTTATCACTTACCTATGTAGCAAAAGTAGGTACGTAGATATAAATAACGCTGGTTGGAGGCTGATAGTGTCAAATCAAAACCATAGACTACCTATTTGCTCAATAAAACGCTTAATAAAATGATCAAAACAGAGTACAACTTAACAAAATACTATATTTTTACACATATTACTCCAAAGCGCTGTTGCGCGCTTTCAAGTTGAATACAAGTTTATGTGCAACGTTGCAATCCTAACATCCTGTTATTGGCATACTAGTAGGTACGTGTTTCACGCAGTAGGTACAGTGCATTCATAGTTATTTTACCTCTGATTTTGAATCACTGTCGATATTATAGTCATCTTTATTCTTCTGACAATAAGGTTGCTGTTAGGTTGCTGCAACTGTCAAGTCTGTCAAAATCACAGTAGTCTTTATTCTTGTTGAAATAAGGTTGCTGTTGGGTTGCAGCTGTCAAAGGTAAAATAGAAAGGACTATACAGATAATCACCTTTACCTGAACAAGAAAAAGGTTTAATATAACGTATTTATAAATATAGAACCGTTACGTCACGCGGAATAATGCTACGTCATACTTCTGACCTTACGTCACCACTTGACGAGCTAACAATTCGCATCAAAAACCTACGCTCAAAAATAGCGGCTCGCACAGAAAGCTGTGACATCGGAATTTCTCATTACAGCTACAAGCAAGATTCCCATACATCACGATGGGAAAATATCGCTTTTAACATCCCCCCTCATCCATTAATGGCCGCGCGTACTTATGTTTATACGATGTCCAATAAAAAGCGCACATGCGTCACGGAAGAGTTACGTGTGACGTCAGACAAGTGAAATAACATTCCGAAACCTATTTATGTAGTACTGAGCGAAGGTACGAATGCACGGACACGTAGACAAGCAAAACTGCTAGGTTCCAATTACCGAAACTTGATTAAAACATAATAAAAGTAAATGAGCTCCAATCGACGCGGTAAGTAATTTCTAGCAAGCGCCCGGAGGATCGCAAAACCTTTGCTTTAATTAAGACGGGAAAACATGACCTTCTTAGGTCGAGCCTCGAGCTGTACCTAATAGCAGCAGCGAGATACAGAAATGCCATCTACTTAAGAGGGAAGTGCTAAGTTAGCCCGAGAAATTTAAATTTTCTTAAGTTTTTTGCAATTTGCTGGTCAGTATTAAGTTGTACGTTGATTAAAATATGATTCGCGATCGTAACAAATATGTATTTACAAAATTATAATCATTAGAATCAGTAATACAACTTGTTAAGTTAGTATAATCCTCAAAATGTCAAGATTTCATAAAATAGTCATTAGGATTACTTGGGTCTTAGAGAGTTGTCTTAGAGACTTTAATGATTATAATTTTGTAAATACATATTTGTTACGGTCGCGAATCATATTTTATCAACGTACAAATTAATACTCAGTATACTCACCAACAATTTAAAAAAAAAACGTAAAAAAAATTAAAATCGCGGGATATCCTGGCGCTTTCGCCTTAAAGATGAAGTACGTATATTTACTTTGCTTTGTTGTATTATTAAGATAGTGGGCTTACCTACTGCAACTTACCGACGAATTATTTTTTCTTACCCGTCGTTTTTTAGGGTTCCGTATGTCTGAATGAAAAAACAGAACCCTTAGAGGATCACGCGTGTATCTGTCTGTCCGTCTGTCACAGCCAGTTTGCTCCACATCTATTGGACCGACTAAGTTGAACTTTGGTACCTACAAATATAAATTTCTGTGACCCAAACACGGACGTATAGCGTAAATAAATTATTTTGAAATAGGGGTCACTTTTGGGGGGCAAATTAGAAACTTGAAAATAAAAGTATTGCAAACTGTAAACAAATGTGACATCAAAAAATTAAAGAACTTGCTGTGACGGTCAGTTATTAATGTTTTAAATAATTTTAAAATAAACAGTTTTCAAGTTATTTAAGAAAATGTATTGTAAATAATTGATCATTCTCCATAATCTCCGAAACAACTGAGCCTAAAATTTTGATAAAATAACAGAAAATTGTGCTTTACTAATCGATTACAGGATAAGAAGTTTATGAATAACAAGGTAAATCTCTCAACATTGTGCATTCAAACTTACATTTGCAGTTGAAATGTATGTAAGAATAGAATACTCTTTATTATGTACACCATATAAATTACAGACATAAATATACAAACTGTACAGCGGGTGACACAATGGGCGGTCTTATCGCTAAAAGCGATCTTTTAAAGACAACCTTTGGATGGATTAAAAAGGGGAAGGACAGACAAATACTGTAGGTTGTCATAAAGTCGTCATGGACGTCATAGTCATGGTAAGTCATGTTTTTCAACTAAAATTTTAAGTCTAGGTACCCTTTTTTTTTTTGTGCGGGAAATCATCAAATGACCCCTCCCGCTCTGGGCGGAGCGAAAGGGAGTGTCAGACTCTTACTGACCACGGTATCTCTTTCGAACAACCCGCGACCCTGGCGGGCATCGGCCCTAGCGGACCCCGTCAGTTGGTGCTGACATCTCCTTGAGGCGCGCATGGAACACAACGCGCCGTCGACCCGGGCCTGGTCCTTACCGGACGGCGAGCTGCCCATTGCTCGCCGTCCGCAAGCCCGCCCTACGGTGGCCGGGAATCGGCTATCGATTCCCGACGCCCAGGGCGTCTCTTGCGGCGGCTAGGGGCGTGAGAGCGCAAGGATTGCCTCTCCCTCACGCGCTCCGCCTCCTCCTTCGCGAGCATCACTGCTTCGCAGAAGGAGGCGACAGCCTCCCATGCACTCTCGCTCCGTACCATGGCCCGGACTAGGGCCGGACGCGAGAGATCGCCGCCGCCGATCGCCTCCGTGAGGACACGGCGGTGCTCTGCCCAAGCTGGGCAGATCTCCACCGTATGCTCCACCGTGTCCTCCGGGCGATCCACACAATGGTGACACCTTGGCGTTTCCTCCCGCCCTATTCTGAACAGGAACCTCCCGAAGCAGCTGTGCCCGGTGAGAACCTGCGTTAGGCGGAAGGTGAGGACGCCGTGGCGCCTCTCTAGCCACTCCTCAAAGAGGGGACTTATCGCCGCAATTGTGGCGTGCCCAAAGTCTAGGTACCCTTCAGTCCAGAATTGGAATTGTTTAGGCTGTATCAATTGAGTGAAGCTGCGGGCAGCCAGGCGCAGCTTTTGAGATGGAACCCTCAGGGCGCGAGTCCTACTACGGTTGTTTTCATTTGTTTTTATAGGATAACAATAAGCACTTCGTAAACTAAACACTAAAACGAACAGTTTTAAAGACAACAAATAGATATAAAAGCCAGCAAGGCTGATACTTTAGCCGGTGATACAGGAGAAATATCGCAATCACGGCTCATTAGGGAATTCCTTAATGAGGGCAAAGAATTTAAATATCTTTAGTTCTTGGATAAGACATTATTTATCTATACATATAATAAAATTGTAGAAAAGTGGTGTCTGTACAATGGAAATATATTAAAAAAAAGTAGCAGGGGTTGTTATTATATCGATGCCGAACCCGAAATTGTAATTAAATTTTTTTTTGTCTGTTTGTCTGTTTATCTGTTTGTCTGTTTGTCTGTTTGTCTGCTGTGTTTGTGCACGCTAATATCAGAAACGGCTTATTCGATTTAGATGCGGTTTTCACTAATATATTGTAGTAAGCTTCACTTAACATTTAGTGTTTATTTCATGTCAATCGGTACATAAATAAAAAAGTTATGTCAATTTAAAGAATCACGGCGAACATTTGTTAAGGTATTCAGCGAACGCACGTATCCTGGAGAGTATAGGCGAATAGTTGCTTTCGATTATTGCGATTCACTTGAATACTGACTTAGGCGGTTCTTTCCTGGATTTTTGGGTATTTACTTATCTTAATTTTTATTCAGGGTTTGTAAATAAATATTGTAAGCATTTATTATAGGTTAGGCACTTATTTCCCTGATTTTCGGTATACTTATCTTAATTTGTATTTAGGGTATGTATATAAATATTATAAGTATTATATTTGGTATAGGTTAGGCATTTCTTTTCTAGATTTTCTTTATCTTCTATATATATATATATATAAAATGGTAAACTGACTGACTGTTGTATATCAACACACAGCCCAAACCGCTGGTCCTAGAGACATGAAACTTGGAGGGTTTGTTCTTTGTAAGGAGTAAGTATCCACTAAGAAAGGATTTTTGGGAATTCTACCCCTAAAGGGGTGAAATAGGGAATGGAAGTTTATATGAAAGTCTGTCAGTTTTGAAGTTAGGATCTTCAAGTTTTGTGTTTAGGCTGAGGATTTAAAATTAATTAACAAGTGTCTCAGCGTTGTGTATGGAAAGTCCTTAATTTTCGAAGTAAAAATCACAAAATTCAATCTAGGCTTATGGTTGGAAGGTAACGCAACGCAACGTAAAAATGTAACGCAACGTAAAGGTAATGCAACGTAAAAATCTAGGCTTATTTATGGTTGATAATGGTTGGAAGGTAACGCAACGGTATTGTTAGAATTTCAACCCTTAAGAGCGTATACGCCGTACGGCATTTCATACAAACTTTCAAGCCCTTATTTTTCGAAATGAATGAACCGATTTTAATGAAACTTTGTACGCATATGCAAAATACATAGGTCTAAAAAGTTAGTAGAGAACATTTTTGAAAAATAGTGTTACAGCCAAATTAGACCGATTTTAAATTTTCAATAGAAACAGAGATTTCCAGTTATCTTTTTTAAATAAGATATTTTGAAAATGTTCTCTACTAAATTTTTTAACCCTTTGTATCCTGCTAATGCGTATGAAGTTTAATTAACATCGGTTCATTAATTTCGAATAATAGGGGCTTGAAAGTATGTATGAAATGCCGTACGGCGTAAACGCTCTTAAGGGGGTGAAAAGGGGAATGAAATTTTGTTTTTAATTATATTATATAATCTATCAACGCACAGCCTGCACTGCTGGTCCTAGAGATATGAATTTTGGAGGGTGTGTTTTTTGTGAAGAGTAGGTATCCACTAAGAAGGGGTTTTTGGAAATTCAACCTTTAAGGAGGTGGAAAAGGGGGGATTTTGTTTATATGAAACATCTTATTCCTTGAGTTAATAACCTTGAAACTTGGCACGAATACTTATCTAAGTAAATTATGAAGTTTGGCAATTTTTGTTTTTCTAAACTACTCTCTAAAAAGGGATTGGGGATTGGGGGGTGTCAAAATTTGTATGGAAGAATTTTAACGCGCTGTCCGATTAGCTCGAAACTGAGTATGTATACTTAAAACTAAAAATAAAGACTAATGTGTATCAAGGTTTTTCGAAAATCTACCCCTAACTGCGTGAAAAAGGGTAGTCAATTTCACAGGGGAGTATTTTATTACGTGGCATGATTAGCTCGAAAATTGGTATAAATAATGTTTGAGTCGAGTCATCGAAACATCCTGCCGGGTCAGCGGGATTGTCCGAAAGGGTTACCGCTGGTCCGGAACATAAAAGGCTAAGGAAAGAACATGGCTGGGTTTTAGTCAGTAAGAGTTTGACACTCCCTTCTGCTCCACCCAGAGCGGGAGGGGTCATTTGATGATTTGCCACACGAAAAAAAAAAGTCATCGAAACATCCCAGACGATTGTTCAAAATTCCATCCTTATGGGGATAAAAAGAGGGGACACTGTTTATATGAAAAATCTTATTTATTTGGTTTATAAACTTTATAGACGTCCAGAAATACTAACTTTAATTTCGGAAGTCGGTGTCTTTGGATCTGTATTTATGTTTTTTGCGGTGGCAAAAAACTTCCGAAATTAAAGTTATTTTTCACTTTGTAGTGTTTTTTGGAGGTCGGTTTTTTTTTTGTTATAACGTTTTTATTTCTCACTTTTTAGTGGGTCTGTTTATAATGTATCTAAGTTAAAACATCCTAATATCAACTTGCTCATCGCCTTTACCAAAATATTGCTCTTCCCGATGCATGACTGACATTAATTGTTGAGGAATTCTCCTGGTATTTCACCATCAGCTCCATTTCACCAGTCGCATTGTGACGAGCATAAATTACTTAGCAACCATGTTAAAGTAATCGAATCGCAACCCGTGAAGTACTTATTATGGAGTAGTTTCGGTGGCCATCTGTGGTCTTCATCATCGGTTCCACTTCACCAAATAGTGCTTTCGAGAGCAAATGCACGAGTTACTGTAAAAATTGCCCAAATCGCTATAGGTGTGCCTATAATATTTAAAGAGTTCCTTCGATTTCTCCATTATCCCCTCATCAGATCCTGACCTGATGACAATGGGACCACCTGGAAAGTATACCCTGAAAACAAAAAAAAAATCAAATCGGTCTAGCCGTCTTCGAGTAATCAGGAACGTACATAAAAAAAAAGATTCCGACGAATTGAGAACCTCCTGCTTTTGTTGATGTCGGTTAAAAATAAAAAAGTGTGTTTTAGGGTTTTTCAAATATCGACTCCTACCAAGTTGGAAAAGAGTAATGAAGTTTATGGGTTGGATTTTACTGCTTGCTTCCATTAACTCGAAAATGGGTATGGGTCTTTGAGTCAAGTTATGAACACATGCATCCCAAACGATTTTTCAAAATTCCATCCCTGTTGGAGTGAAAAGCGGGGATATAGTTTATTTGAAAAGTACAAAAACTCTTTGATCTATAAACTTAAAAATTGGCCCGAATACTTATTTATCTAAATAAATGTTAAGATCATAAACATACATTTTTGAAATATTAGGAGGAAAGTACGAATTTCACGCGGACGAAGTCGCGGGCAGAAGCTAGTCTAAACTAATAATAAAGAAGAAGAGTTTGTTTCTTTGAACGCTCTTGTACGAGTCATGAATCGTACATAGCACGCGCGCATTGCATAGATCAGGGGTCCTAAAAAAGTCACTTTGGCAGAATCATAAAGGGATAACATTATAAGTCATAATGGACAGTTAACTGTTAAGTTAATCGTATCAAAACCCATTGGTGAAGGATTTTTCAGTTATTTTTTTTTTTGTCTGTGCTAAAATACCAATCAATCCAATCCAAATCCAATCCCAATCTCTTTGATTATACCTACGTAGTGCAGCGAAAAAAGAAAAATACGGACTGTCTTCGCCATATTTATGACTCATAATGTTATCCTTTTATGATTCTGTCAAAGTGGCTTTTTAGGCCCCCAGCATTTTTTCGTCGCCTTGCACAAATTATAGTGTAACGCGACAGTATAAGATCAGCGTTCAAAATCTCTTCACACAACATTCATTTAGCATTAGTTACATGCTAGTTAAATATATTGAATAAACCATCATCTTTGGCTATCCGTGACATATTCAAGCTGACACCCAAGGTGTGTGCAATCCATTCAGCAGCGCATACAGAGCTAGGTAATCTCTGGAACTACCCAATTCTTAAGGAAGGCTACTTAACATCACGCTAAGACCCATTTTTTTTTTTTTTGTGGATGGGAAATCATCAAATGACACCTCCCGCTCTGGGTGGAGCGGAAGGAAGTGTCAGACTCTTACTGACTAAAACCAACCCGTGTTTCTTCCTTAGCCCTTTACGTTCAGGGCCAGCGGTAACCCTTTCGGACAATCCCGAGCTAGAGATAGGATAAAGTTACACTCTTGTAATGTTTATGATGAAAGTAGCTTCCACCCGCGGCTTGTCCGCGTGGTATGTCGATAAAAAACCTCCGGCGGCAACCTCTCGCGTCCGGCCCTGGTGCAAGCCATGGTCCGGTGCGAGAGAGAATGGGAGGCTGTCACCTCCTTCTGCGAAGCAGTCATGCTAGCGAAGGAGGTGACGGGATGGATGAGGGAGAGAGCCTCCCGTCCCAGCCGCCGCGGGGGACAAACCGGGCGTCGGGAGCCCGGACGACGCTAGGACCTTTAGGACCCGAAAAAAAACTAAAAAGTCGGAAAGAAAAGTAATCCCGGGGCAGGCGATGCGATGTGACGGAGTGGGTCGGGGGAACGAGAACTTTCACGAGGACGGATTCGCGGGCAGTGGCCAGAGTATTATGGAAGTGTAGGTAGTGGAGTCTAAACGCAGTCTGTCCATCTGCCCATACCTATCTACATATAATAACCAAAGATGATAAAATATTTAAAAAAAAATTAAACCATTGAGGCTCAGTAACAAAAAGGAGCTAAAACTTCACCGTGTCTTAGGGAAGTTATCCAATCCTAACCCATCTAGTCGGGATAAAAACTTAGGTCTTTTTGCGACACAAGCTTTCTTCTGGGTTTCATTTTGTCTAAAAGTGATTGGATTAGGTATGGTGGGCTGCATCAATTGGGTACCCCAGTTGTATTAAAATTTTCATACAACTGGGGTACCAGAGATAATTTAAAAAAATAAAAACACAAAATTGGCTTAGTCGCAAAATGTCTCTTTCGCAAAATGTGTACTATAGTCCGCGCGGAAGTAGTTGGCCGCGCCTTAGGTATGTAAGCGGTGGGACGGAGAAGCGGGGGCGCTTTGTCATTACTCAGTCCGTGGGTAGCGAACACTAGGCAACCCTGCCGCCCTCACCCCCGTCCCCACCTAAGGCGCGGCCAACTAGTTCGCACATTGTCGCTTTCGCAAAATTTCGCTTTCGCAGAATTTATCTAAACACACTCATAAATATCGTAACACCCTGATTATTATAATTGAAGAATAGGTACTTACAATACAAGTAGGTATCTCTGAATAATTCCAGCGATACTCTTAAAAATATCTTCTACACGTCGTTATTCCACAGTCGCTAGCAGCACCTCCTTTTCTTTTTTGAATGGCATCTTGCAGTTCAACCTAAGAGGTTGTAGTATGCTTAACCGGACTTGCCTGTGGATGCCTCAATGAGGCCTCCAGCCAGGGCTTAAAAAAACTTAGCAGCAGCTCCTCACAACAGTAACATCTTATCAAACGCTTGTAATAAAACCATAAACCATAGCGCGATTCAGGAAAAGATACAACGCCATCTATTGAACAAGAACGTAAACTTGAGAGTTTATATTTTGATCTGGTTTTCCTGTTATTTCATAATGACAACGGCATTTATGCAGCCCGGTTTTTTAAATTGTTTCACACCTAATATTAGTTGGTACTTTTAAATTACCTATAGACAAACCGAAATATATATTTTTTTAAATACCTTTCATGTTTTCTATTTATATACTGGCTGATTTTTTTTTGAGTCACCCCTTTAACCGTCACAATACTTACAGCAGGTATCAGTAAACGACATTTTATCGGCAGAAAAGATATTTCCATAAGCCACACAAATTAAACAACAGAAACTGAGCAACTTTATTTTCTCTGTAACACAGACTTTTCCTGTTAAACCCAACTCCCAGCCATCGAACTTTTCACCGCAGCTAATATAAACCGTGTCACCATAATGGAATCCGGAGCGGCTCCAAATTACGTAGTAGCATGTCTCTCCATTAGCTCTGTCTTAATTAGGAGCCATCAGGGAAGATCTCTAAAGCTAAGTTGGTCGCACGGGGGCGCCTTAATCCCGTCATCAAAATTCTGATCACGCGTCCTCAGTTTCTATGAGTGTGCCGAATGTCAGCACTGCCCTCAAATTTATAATCGAAAGGGATTGGAGTTGCCTCTACAGAGGTTTTTGGTTAGCTGTATTTATACGGATAGCACCTATATTATATTTAGGGGAATTTTGTAAGACTAGTTTATTTATCTCGTCTACAAAAATATTATGTACTTTTTATTACATTATTTAAAAGTAAGGACCGCGATGCGGAAGAATTTTTCGACGCCATATTTTAGTTTGTTAGAATATATACACTGGACAAACTTCTTATACTAAATTAACTTAGTTTATGAAGTTCATCCAGTGTCATATATTCTTAACTTAAAACTTAAATTAAAATACTCATGAAAATGAAAAAAGTAAGTGATCTGTCCTTTGTTCTAATAAATTAATGAATTTTCTAGAATATTTTGTGGATCTTAACAAAGTTAGCAGACAGCAACGGTGAACATAATTAAATTTTAAGTTACATTGACCAGATTTCAAATTAGTAACGCAGTAGTTTCGTACTTAGGTTATCAAAAGTGGCTCGTGGCCAAATCGTGTTTCATTTTAACATACCGCTTACCAAAGGGTTAATTATTGTGCATAGCTATAGTTTTTAATTATATACCTATTTGGAAAAGTCACCTTTTTGGTACACATTATTTCAAAGATGTTTTTCTTACGGATTAAGTCTTTTCTCCATAGAAACGCTCTCGCCTGTTTTATTTCTGGTTAATGACCATAAATAAAGCAATATTTTTTTAGAGAATAATAAATAGTAACTACTTGTATGTCCCTACGTTTTCCTTTTTGACGATACATTGTTTTTATAAGCACTAGAACCCTCAAAAAATTACAGTTTATGAAATATCTTTTAAATTAGTCCATTATTGGAGGAGGAAATAGGCGGGAGCCAAACCTCGAATTATGACTTTTTATTTAGGCTTTTTCAAAAGTCTCGCCGACCGCATTTCCTCTTAAGTCCTATTTATTAATTGACCAGCCATGCACCCGATGGAATTTCTCATCGGCAAAAATGACAAACTATTATCCCCTATTTAACACCTTTAGGGGATGAATTTTCAAAATACTTCCTTGTTGCTCACTTTAAATGTATAAGGAACTTTTGTGCAAAATTCTATGTTTCTAGACCCAGCGATTTAGGTTTGTCAGTAAATTAATTTAAGACTTTTATTGAGTAGATTAGTCTGTCCCTCAATGTCGTGTCTACTTTTATTTCTAGATGATAATCATATCTTATGCTGGCCATAAACACATCTCACACTTTCACACTCTGAATAATAATCTGTATGCAGTCTGAAAGCCCGGGAATTGGAAACCATTTCTTACTTCTTCCACATGCATTCTGTTTTTTTTTCAGATTATATTGTTGTGTATGAACGTAAACGGAGCAAAAAGAATATTTTGAGGGCCGTAGCAGGTGGCGTCCTTTAGTACCCGCCTTATCCCTATGGGAAGATGGCGTGAGTTGAAGAATTAAGATTATGATAAGAGGCATCTTAAGATACCGGCTGTAACGAGAATTCCCTAAGTTAATGTTGCCAAAATAAGTTCCTTATAGTGTTTATTGTTTTAAATTCAAAATAGAATACTACCTACCATGAATACATAAGTAATGCAAGTTAAGTGTCGCGCTCAATGTTGTCTAGTCTTATTATTTCCCTAGCTAGGAAACTGAATCCTACGCGCTTAAACCGGATCAAAATGAACCGAGCGCAGCTTTAACTGGATCTCTCCTACAACGAGCCCTGTAATACTCTACAAATTCAACTGACTGTACTAAATCTTTAAAAATAACTTTCTTATAACAAAATATCGCCGGATTTTTAGTTACTTTTATACAGACACTTTTATTATGAAACAGGCTTCCGTTATGAGCTGCATTGTTTTAGCCGAAAAACGATGACGATTGATGATAAGAAGTACAGCTGATACTCACGTAACTACTGTAATAATCGCCTGGTTACAATCAGGAAGAAGTTGTTGCTCAAAATAAAGATAAAGGTGGACAGTTACTTACACAGAGGTCAGGACTACATAGTAAAGAATAATAAAACTGCAACAAATATCAAATAGCTTAGCCGTTTTATTCGTGCAATCTCGATCAGCGTATAACCGTAGTCTTATTTCAACTTTTTAAATATCGTACGTAACATCTGTGCCCCATTTTCCTAACTATCGGTCGGGCGAGACGTTTTGTTCCCAGTTAGGTTTCCAATATTTATGGTTGGTGTGACAATATTGTTTGTTTGCCGTAACTTCTAAGCCAATTAAGGGGAATTCGTGAGCGTCTTCAAGTGGCAGTTTCGGTACAAATTAACTACGAGCCAAGTCCGCCGATTGGGTTTCTAGTCACGAACAAACTGAATTTAGATGAGTGTATCAATGTGTATGGTCAGGCGGAGCTAGGGCGCGGAGGTCTGCGCAAAAACTTTTCTGTTTGATGAAATTGGGTCTATAAATAAAAAGCTGGAGCCGTCATATTGCGTATGTATCAACATGTGCGCGTTTCGTTAAAATATTCCTAGACATAACGCTGTTTTTCCTTGTTCAGAAAAAGTGCTGTGCATACGAACCTACTTCGTGTTTCATCTGTAACTTTATGGTTGTTGGACGTTCAGCTCTTTTATATTTTTTTCCTACCTAAGCAATCATATATCGTTTTTTTTTGTGAGTATGTCATAAAGATTTGACTATCAAACAATTTCTTCGCACCAACAAAAATCTGTTCCTAATCTGTACCACTAGGGGCTGGTGTCAAAGGACCTTAAACTGTTATTTCAAACAAAATGCATCCCCGTAGTCACACAACAGAAACAAAATGATTTCATGGAAACGAAATCCAAATCGAAGTCTGTTATCGTATGTAGCATTCTATACGCTGAGCTGAAGTAGATAGTGCCTGATAACGGAGTATAGTACGGCGGCGCATAGAAATGGGCTCGCTTCCAGTAGACTACACCGGCGCGGCGGGCGAGTGTATAGAAGAATACGTATTTTTACTTAGATGCACTTTAAACGGATTTTGTATTAGGTGTTTATTTTTAAAGAGCATTTTGAAATACGCGTTCTAGAAAATTGTTTAAAGAATTTTTAACTGCGCGTTCCGAGACTTTGCTCGATAGCTTTTTGTATAAAGATATTACTTTGAAGTACATTAGCCACGTTTGAATAACTCCATTCAACCCGTGGGCAGTTTATAACGACAATAAAAGTTACTGAAAATTTGTACAAACATAAAATTCTTTACGTTTAGTTTTGTGATGCATCTAAAATTTTATTGTGTCGTATATCAGCCATGTTATACAACAATAACAGCCCGGAAAAGTTGTTTTATGTTTGTTAAAGCCCACTTGTTTTAATCTTGCCTATTATTGATAACATTTAGCTATTATGGGAGGGACAAAATACGTAATCCTCATTTTAAAATGTTTCTAATACTCTAAATCCTGTGACAGTTGTGGACACAAGCGGAAAGTTTCATAATTTCGCTACAGAAACTAACGATAACGGGGGGGTTTGAGCGAAAGGCATATTTTATCAGTTTTGGCGGATAAAGGCCATCAACCACACCTGAGACTTATTTTACGCCCAACGTGCCAATATCCATATCCGTGACATAGGTAGGTTAGATACCTAAGCGGTAGATAGTTATCTACTGGTGAGGTGGGTTTGGCACCGACTAAACCAATTTTAAAACATAGTTTTGTCTTTTTCTTTTCGGCGAAGGAAGGAAGAGTCGACAGAGTTTTAGAATTGTCAAACAGCTCGACGTGAACATCTTGGCTAAAAACTTCATCTGTCTGAAACTTTTTGTTTGAAAGAACTTAATTTAGCAGCTCTAATTGGTCCATCTTATTCTTTTTCCACCTCAGGATTTTTTAGCTTGGTCGGTGCCCAGAGTCGCTCCAGTTTCAGCGGTACCTACGTTCATATCCAACCTACCCGCGAGTCCACTCGTCCGGGTGAATTCAACGGATAAATCATAAAATTCGCGCGCAGGCCACCGGACGGAATTAGCTTTGTTAATTCTAATTTGTTTTGTTACCTCGCCTGTTTGAATTATGACCGTTTATTGTTTCATGTGTATGTACATAATAAATGTGTAACGTACAACCCAAAAACTGTGTTTTGCTTTTGTTATTACGATTGTACTATGCCATTGTTTGTCTAGTTTGTACTGTGTTTTTGTTGAATTTAGTGGGCGGTAGAAAAGGGTAATACCGCTGCGTAAACGAAAATGTTTATTATTGTGGTGTAAAAGCTACAAAGGTCGGGCGAAAATTAATAACACTAACATTTTAATTAATTGAAAGACAACAAGACTTGAATCTGATAACACAGGCACGTAAATGAGAGGTCGGGCCCCGTATGAGGTCGGATCATTCGATCAGCAAGGTTAAGCCACCGTAGATCCGGCTGCCAGTTGGATTACCGTGCGGATGTGACGTTGGCCACCGGTTATCATAACCCGGTCGGATCTAAATCCCTTATACGGAAAGTTAGCCTTAGTACACACGAGATAAAGTTGAAGAAGAACTCGCTCGTCATCCATAAACAATGGATGAAACTTTGTGCGTGTATCGGTTTTTAATCAACTATGGCGAATTTACGGGAAGGTATGATTGTTACTTAAGGATAATATAATATTTACAAACGTCTAGCAAGTTTTGAGGGGCCCGTGGCTTAATAATAACAGCCGCACAGGTCGATCGATCAGGTTAGGCTACGCTTGCTGCGGTTGGTCTGTGGATGGGTGCCCATCTTTACATACCGTGATCCCTCCGTGCCTCGGAAAGCACGTTAAGTCGTTGGTCCCGGCTGTCATTCGTGGATCTTTGATAGTCGTTACGGGAAGTCAGAAGCCCGAAAGTCTGACAACCAATCTTACCAAGGGGTATCGTATTACCCAGTAACCGGGTGCTGGAGGTCAGATAGGCAGTCTTGTACACGCGCTTGTTTCGGAAACGTCGGACTATTTTTCGACGAAAACGAGGTTACATAAGCTGCTTACAGAATTATAAGAGAAGCCTTATTTTCCAAATTATATTCTTGCACATCGTCTTTGGTTCGTTTAGATCTCCCGGCATTCTAGACGTTCTTAAAATCAATATCGTCTGCTCTATTAAAATCAATTACATCCATAATAATTTTATAGAATGTCTCTAAATTAGAGCTGAAAACTTTTCCACCGTGCATGTGACAGGGGACAGACCGTAGTCAGGTAAAAGGTTTAATTAATGTCAAGTAGGTACCTACGTAGGTAGTTGTTCATCAAGAGTGATACGGGACTCTAATGTTAATCTAGGTTACATAGAAAAAGGTTGGCTGGGAGAAAATGCGTAAAGGCTTTATGTACCTAACTAAGTACTTTTTAAAGGCTTTTAAAGTGAGAGGGTGTCCTTTATGAATGTACAATGTAAAGATCAGGGGGCCTAAAAAGGCCACTTTGGCAGAATCATAAAAGGATAACATTATGAATCATAATGGACAGGTAACTGTTAAGTTAATCGTATCAATTCCCATTGTTGAAGCATTTTTTAGTTCTTTTTTTTTGCCTGTGCTAAAATATCAATCAATCCAATCCAAATAGCGACGGCGACCTCTCGCGTCCGGCCCTGGTGCAAGCCATGGTCCGGGGCGAGAGGGAGTGGGAAGCAGTCACCTCCTTCTGCGAAGCAGTCATGCTAGCGAAGGAGGTGGCGGGACGGTTCAGGGAGAGAGCCTCCCGTCTCAGCCGCCGCGGGGGACGCCCCAGGCGTCGGGAGCCGCGTGACGACTCCCGGCCACCGTAGGCGCGGGCCTGCGGGCGCAGAGTAATGGGTAGCTCACCGTCCGATAAGGACCAGGCCCGTGCCGCACGGCGCGTATGTGTTCCACGCGCGCCTCAAAGAGATGTCAGCATCGAGGAGGGGCCCCTTAGGGCCGAAGCCTGCCGGGTCAGCGGGATTGTCCGAAAGGGTTACCGCTGGCCCGGAACATAAAGGGCTAAGGAAGGAACACGGGTGGGTTTTAGTCAGTAGGAGTCTGACACTCCCTTCCGCTCCACCCAGAGCGGGAGGAGTCATTTGATGATTTCCCATCCGCAAAAAAAAAAAAAATCCAATCCAAATCCAATCCCAATCTCTTTGATTATACCTACGTAGTGTAGTTTTTAAATTAATACTCTAAACTGTAATATAGATATAACGATGCTTTATTTTACAGCAAAAATATAGGAGCAAAATGTAAATATTTTTGGTGTACTTCATCTAAAATGTACGAAAATACAGTCTCCTTAAAATATTTAAAAACATTACGAAACTCAAAGCCCGAAATGTTGCTTCAAAATCCGCAAAAATTCGCAGCATCATCGGCTATTATCCGAACAGTTTACATCAGCTTCTTGAACGATATACCTGAACATTTGGTACATTTGTATTCCATCAATTTGCGAATCTCGTATGCGCCGGAGCGCGGCCGATCGTTTGCGTTATATGTGCTTCGCATAACTCATTGGGCGGCTCTGCCCAAATGTTACCCTATCCTTGCTTTGTGAGACGTGGAATGTCTGTAATCTGATTGTGATGGTCTAGCATTTATATTGTGTTATTTCAACTTTAACTTTCGTGTTGACCTTAAGGTCTTCAAATAAGCTGTTAGAAGTTGTTAGAAAATGTTCTACCCACTTCCTTGTATTGTAGGTACCTACATAGCTCCTTTGTGTTTTTTACATACTAGGAATACTTAAATAAATGAAATAATCTATAAAAATATAATTGCTTCCCCGACCATTTTCGGTCACGGTGGCCAATCTCAATGGAGATTAGCCAGGTACGCAGGAGATATTATAGTGCACAAGTGTGTGCGCAAACACAGGTGCACTCTCTGTTCCTTTACTTCACGACCGGGGAGAGTTCAGGCGCAGGACCAACGGCATTACGTGCTTTCCGAGGCACGGAGGTATTAAACCGCCAACTTCCAAACTCCGGACTGTTACTAAGAAATTCCTAATGCAAAACCCAAGAACACTTTGTCCGACCCGGGAATCGAACCCAGGACCCCACGCTCAGCAGTCGCGCTTGCAACCACGAGACCAACAGGACAGTCATAATAATATAGTGATAATTAAACTATACAGTGTGTCCGGTCATGGACTAGCGATATTCTAGGTACTTATATAACAACTATTCTAGTACACAAATACACTATACACTAGGGTCCAATCCACTAAAATATTAATGTTAATTTAATGTTGTATTGTAACTTAGCTCAAAATCTGTCGATCTAGGAAAAAAATAAAAAGGGTCCTAGGGGTTGTTTTCGCAGTAACTTACAATAATTTGTTGATTGACATAATTTTTAGAAATTTTTTTTTTTAGTTTTTTTTTTTTTTAAGTTATGAGAATGTGAACCCATTGGATCGTAATGGAAACTATAGACAGTATTGTTACCCTCCGAATAAGCCTACTTTAATCTCAGTAGGACCAAAACTTTGAGAGATATGTTTTCTTTGTACACACGTAGAGAATATCTCAATAAAATGACTGCCAAATAGCGGGGAAGCAGATTGGACCCTAGTGTGTAGTGAATTTGTGTACTAGAATAGTTGCTTTATAAGTACCTAGAATATCGCTAGTCCATGACCGGACACATTGTATAGAGGTACATTTTGTTTGTTTGTAAGTTTGTATGAAGGCGGTTATGTTTGCAAAATTCTTGAGGAACGCTATTTAACATCAAGATATGGCCCTTAGGAGCCGACCAAAAATAAAAAAGTCAGAAAGAACGCTAAGCAAAAACGTTGTGATAGCGTGGACAGGTGATGCGATACGACGGGGTGGGTCGGATAAGAAATGCGGACGAAGTCGCAGGCAGAAGCTAGCTATAAATATAGTTAGTAGGTAAGTGTAACGAGAATTCTAAAAGGTTTTCTAACTGTTTACTTTAATTAATATTCAGTATTGGCACGTGTTCATACAGCGTGTATTTTCTTTCCTCGCGAAATTCTGTTGAATTTTATTACAAAAATTTACTTTATAAAAGTTTATATTCCTTGGAATTTAAGAAAAGAAGTACCGGGGAAGTACTTAGTTAAGTAGTTTTAAAGCCCTTTTGTTAGCTTTCTATTATCAAAGAATTGCCTTCTGAGTATTTTTAAATAGATTTTAGTATCACATTCCTTTTATAGGTACTTCAGTTACTTATATCAACCTTTTTGGATAAAGCCTTCTTTTGGAAAAACTTTCGCTGAAAATAATAACGATTTTAGAAAACACAAAGTATCTTTACAAACTGAACTTCATTACTAAGTATCTCTTAATACCCGCTCCTTGAAATAAGCAGACGACATTTAAAAGGCAAGTAAAATATTTTTCCTCTCAATTGCACCCTGAAATCCTATTTGCTTATCTCGCTTCATTTTATTTCCCAATAGTGATTGCAGGCACCTGGATTCTACCATTACTCTTTTAAAATTGCAAACTTTATAGCGTCAATATTTCAGTGAAATTGCAGAGCTGTTCACAGAAATCATTTATTTCAGGAAATACAACGTTGCTTTTTCTTTGATTTCAAACTAAGAAGTCTGTTAGTATTTAAATCTGTTGCTAGCAAGCAATTATTTCTTAAGATTCTTACTGTATTGTTCTTTCACGTAAATTAAATTTGTATTCGCTTTAGTAATTATAATCTAAACAATAATAATAGTCGTTTTTGTATAGTCTGTAAAGCTCACGGAGCGTGGTGTGCCTTCAAAAACACAAAAATGTTAAATATTTTTTAGCACAAAGCTTATTGGAAACGATCATTCAACTTAAAGAATATTCGGCAACAGCCCCGACGAAGTCACCAAATGTACGAACTAATTTTGGCCGTTGAAATGCTAGTAGCACTTTTTGGGAACGGTAAATTAGATCGGCAACGCACGTGACCGGCTTTATAATATCTACTCTCCGTTGTACAAGCGTAGGTATTAGACACAGTATTTACTTTTCAATAGTGCGTCTCCCTCACACCTTTGGTGGTAGTAAAGGATGGAATAAACCGGGGTACTATTAGTGGGTAATACGCCGTAGAAAATTCACTGACGCAGCAACCTTCATTACTGCCCCTCGTGGAGGAAACAAGCCTGCCGCTGGCCGAACATTATTACCGAATAATCCGCGTTTACACTGAAAGACGTTACAAATTTTCTAAAGGTGAAAAAGTGCTCAATTTACTCGGATGGCCGAGGTTTTATCTACCTTTTCCCGTTTATTAATGCCACAGTCGATGCCTACAGACATAAATAAAAAGGGAAAACACCTGTTTGTTTATCTTTTAAACACGTTCGAGTAGGCAAAGATTAATACGGAAGAATTTGGGATCAAAATTGGAAGGAAATGCGTACTTGTTTTTGTAATCAATCTAAAATTGAATGATAAATACCTAGGTACTGCTTTTACACAAAAAAATATGTATGTTTTTCATTATCAATACCTGCTGTAATTTAGGATTTTTTTTTTGGATGAGAAATCAGCAAATGCCCCTCCCGCTCTAGATGGAGCGGAAGGGAGTGTCAGACTCTTACTGACTAAAACCCACCCGTGTTTCTTCCTTAGCCCTTTATGTTCCGGGGTAGCGGTAACCCTTTCGGACAATCCGGCTGTTTCGGACAATCCCGCTGGTAATTTAGGATTGCTATCTTTTTACGAATAGAGAATCTTATAAATAGCTCTAATGCAAAAAAAAGTCACCTACGTAAATCAAAATCATCGTAATAATTCTTCGATGCAAATAAAAAGTATATATTTTATAGTACACCTTAAATTAGATCCACGCAGAACGCTACCCGCATCGATAAAAAGGTTGAGCTTAGCTTTTTCTGATTGCATAAAGAGAGCGTTTCTTTCAATACTGCAATATAAAGAATATATAAAATGCTTATACGCTGCAGTTGGTCTGAGACTCCTTTAGAATTTATTTATTATAAAGGAAACTTTATAGGAGAACATTATCGAAAGCAAGGTGGCAAAACAACTTGGCCAAATTAAAAAACCGCATCTCATTTTAGAACTTATTTTATAGGAATTTTTAAATACGGAAATTAAAAACTCGATATACTTACAAGAAACTGTCTGCAGTTTTAAAATATGATATAGCTTTGGGTTGTTATAGAATATAGAAATAATCGACGTAACTCACTACATTTCTTTTTGTAGACCGCGCCTTGCAAACAATTATCACCAGTGCCAAATATCATTCAGAACTGCTCAACCCTTGCGGCTTGGTTCAACAAAAAACGCCGAAAGTTTTAATTTTTTATAAGAATTGTTAAATAAAATGGAATTGGGTCCCTAAAAGATCCGAAAAACAGTAAGCTCAAGCAATTAAGGACGTAGATAAAATACAAGGACGAAACTACTTCATAACTCGTTTCAGAAATTATATAATAAATTTTTCATAACAAGCGATACCGCTGTGTAACGAGAGGAGACGGAGACCTGGCTAGTTGGGCGATTAATTAACATCACTGCCCTCTAGGGGGCGCTGCTCTCGGAATTATTCACTATCCCGTTCTTACCCTTCTGCGAAATAATTATTAATAGTAAACCTAATTAATCTTGAAGTCCCCACATTATCCAAAGTGAATTTCAACTTTTTTGTTTCGCAATTCCATTTTTATTTCAGGTGGCTTTTGTTGCTAATTACACAAAGATTATGAAGGTTTTGATGAAGGCTTGTAAATAAACACGCGACCCTTTTATAGAATATTGTTTTAATTTTCCGTAACCAGACTCTTAAATTGTATCTCAGAGCTTTATGTAAGTCAACAAATCTGAAAGTATAAACGGAAAGATAAGAAAGTAAAGCTTAAGAATACGTAGCAATCCAAAAATCCCAGCAATTCGTTAGTTAACTAAGTCCATTAGTAAATGGTACCGGTCCATTTCAATCTGATTAAAAGCCGTTACAATCACTCGAGTCCCGTTCAAAGGGATTCCTAAAAATAAAATTGTATAGGCAGGCTTCGAATTGTGTGCGCCTCGATAATTTGAGACCACCCTGTACAACGAGGACTGATAAAATCTCGCGAGGGGTTCCTTCTGTTCACACTTCACGTATTTGCAAATGAGCGATAGAGGAAAAAGGCGTGAGTGAGATTACGGCGCATTCCAAAGTTACGGGGCCCGAGGAATCTTGACAAAGCAGATAAATACCGCAGATACCCTCTTTACTAAGAAACATCCCTCTGATTTTTTTGTACGTTACGTACAGATGACTGGGACATCTTACTTCGTGTCGTATTAGTTAATGGCTATGGTAGGATATGACAATATTTTTATAGCAATTCGAAATGTTTATACTTAGATTGTGTAGTTTTTATTAATGAATTATGCTCTTTCGTGCTCTTGAAGTTACCTTCGTACCTATGCGATGCTAAGTTAGTTTTAAAGTTTAATTTCGTTGCATGATATAAACATGACCCCTTTTCAAGCGGTATAATTACAATAAAAGACACTTATATCTGCATAGTGTAGGCCTTCTTTCTCGCATATACAAGGAACGGTAGCTATATATTTGCCCAACGTTTCGAGACCTGTCTGAGAACGTCGTTGCCCAGTGAAGCAGAAAATGACGTAAATGGCTATCTGGAAATTCAATTATAAAGAAACTGATGTTGTCCATGCTTTTATTTACCTGGGTTCGGACCTATGTAAGCGAGAGTCACTTCAGTAAAACACGTACGGAAGACACGTTAAGAAATTGTTCCCGGCTGTCATTTGTGGATCTTTGACAGTCGTTACGGGTCGTCAGAAGCCCGAAAGTCTGACAACCAGTCTTACCAAGGTTATCGTTATCTTACCCAGGAACTAGGTTGTGGAGGTCAGACAGGCAGTCGCTTCATGTAAAATACTACATATACGGTTAGACTGGAAGCCGACCCCAACATAGTTGGGAAAACACTGGGCAGATGATGATATTGTTCAGACAGATAGTTAAAATATACTCCATGCAGTTATTCAATTAAGGACATACCTACCTATTGTAAAAATCACATTTGGATACATGTAAAATGCTTTAAAAAATATAGATCAGAGGCAGCAGTGGTAGTCTTCAGTCTTCACGATCTGTTTATTAATGAATTAAATTGCTTTCCGGTCTAATTTCAATGGAAACTTAATTTAGGAGTAGCTTGTGACATAGATAGATAGATAGATAAAACGTTTATTCAGTGCAACAAAAGACACAATACAGGTATTAAAAAACATTAAAAACATACAAACATTAAAAACATACAAACATTAATGACGTTTATATACATAGCGGCCAATTTCCTCGTATCTAATATTGTAATCACATAGCACTTTAGAGCAGCGTGTCAGTGAATCTATTGGTATTTGCTAGTGGGATAATACTGAGAACCACAAAGGATCTAATCACCATACATTGCCAGTTTCCTATAAGCAATGTCAAAGCAAATTCTAGTGATATATATTTTAGAGTAGGCCTTCATTGTGCGAATGCGGACATCGTCGTAGTAATCTGAGTTTATGGAAAACTTTGTCGTACAATTAAATTTCGATAACACAAAAAAGAAAAAAATATATTAAGAAATCGCGTAGCTACCTATAAGAAAATCGACATAGCAATTTTTTTTTAAATTATATTTGTTTCAGTACTTCTTTCAAAGAGGTTAAATTTTATTGCAATTTATTAGCCTTTACAGGTACTACCTGCAAAGAACTTCAATTCTGATATCCATTATCTGAGCCTGTTTTGAAGTAAGTGTCAAGAGATTTCAAACATGGGAAGAAGGTAGGTAGGTCATCATTATTATCATCATTTTAGTCGAAAGACATAGGCCTGACAAAAGCGTCGCCGCATAGTCCGGTCCTGTGCTCCATGCATCCAGGGGGTTCCTGCGGCCTGCATAAGGTCATCGGTAGTTAGATACAGAATCAGAAAATACAATTTCTAAACATTGCTTCCACACTTGCACCACAAAATACAGAGAGTACAGAAGGCAATCACATGTATGTACTTCACTTTCCATACCTACACTCGGCGGTCGCACTATGGTTGTCAACTTTGGCTTATGCACAAAAAACTAACTATCGTGGTGGTGGCACTCGTATCTAGTTGTTTGATTTATGGTTGAGCTTATTCTGCAATATTAAAACAAAACAATAAACATAGTATTGCAATACAAAAAGTTTACAGCACAAAACATAACATATAAAATTTTACATTTGTCAATTTTCACTATCGAAAATCCCTAATAACTTCAAATGGATTACCCTATTTACACAATTTATTTTGCCCTATCCGTTTTAGACCTAAACCAATCAAATGATACTAAAAACAACACAATATCTACACATCATGTTTTCAACTTACGCTGGTGTTGGCGTGAATTTACCTTACAAAAAAGTTACTTCGTTTACACTGATTCGAAATAGGAAACTATTACATAAATCGAGCTTAGATAGCCACTTTTTTGTTGCTCCATTTTTGCACTTCACAGACGCGTGTCTCAAGCGGATGGCACTCGCGCTCGCACTAGTTCCAACCAGTCCGAGATAACGTGTCCGTGAGCGGTGTCTATGCACTTTGTATGTAGATTGCCTTCTGTACTCTCTGTATTTTGTGCTTGCACAGCTTGGAGATTTCCTTGAATTTTAATTAACCATGATTGCCTCCCATTAGAATTAGACACACATCATCGCCTAACATTCTAAGCTGATCATTGTCTGTTTGTGTGTGCAATGGATGCTCAGCAACGATCCTTGATTACGAGGCGCGCCAGCTAATCATCTCCTCTCGTAGTGCGTAATTATGCAGTGGTTTAGGATAGCAGTACTGCTATCTAGTGTGCCGTTCTATTATATTAGTCATGGCTTTGATGGGGTTAAAATTGGTTTTGTTATTGGAGAGAACATTTTCCGGGAGTGATTTTGGACCAGATTTCAGAGAAAACAAAGCTTCTCAGATTCACAATATAAAGATAAAATAATAATACTTAAGTATAAAAAAAACAGTGGTACTCCAGGAGTGCCGACAGAATTGAAACCTCGAAAAAGCATAATTATTTTATAAATAAACGTTTGAAGGTCGTTTCCAAAGAAAATGTACCACGCGTTGATGTCTTTATAATGGCCAAAACTTAAAACAGAGGTGTCGGTTACGGTAACAGTGTCGCGAGTTCAATGGTTTTTTCCCATCTGAAAAATGCCCAACGTGCATAAAGAGGTTTTCACATCAAAAAATTACAGTCTTTAGTAAAAGCACTACACGAAGAAGATATTATGGAACATGTTTATTTTTAACCGACTTCAAAAAAGGAGGAGGTTCTCAATTCGACGGTATGTTTTTTTTTTTTTTTGTGTGTTTGTTACGCGATTACTCCGCCAATTGTGGACCGATGTTCAAAATTCTTTTTTTGTTTGAAAGGGTATACTCTCGAGGTGGTCCCATTATCACCAAGTTGGAATCTGATGAGAGGATCCCATGGAAATCGAGGGAAACCCTCAAATTTTATAGGCAAAGCTATAACGATTTGGGTATTTTTTAAAATAACTTGAGCATTTGCTCTCGGAAATCGTCATTTGGTAAAGTGGAGCTGATGAAGAAGACCACAGATGGCCATTGGAACTACTTAATGACAAATATTTCACGGGTTGCGATTCGATTACTTTAATATGGTTGCTAAGCAATTTATGCTCGTCACAATGCGTATGGTGAGTGGTTGTTGAGGAGTTCTCCTGGTTCTTACCAGGAGAACTCCTCAACAATGAACGTCCCAACATCGGGAAAAGCAATATTTTGTAACAAGTGATGAGCAGTTGACATTAGACTATTGTAACCTAGATAAATTACAAACGGACGCACTAAAAAGTGAAAAATAAAAACTTTTTACAAAACAAAACAACCGACTTCCAAAAATAATACTAAAAATTGAAAAATAACTTTAATTTCGGAAGTCGGTGTCAATAAACGAAAATGCGGAACCAAAGACACCGACTTACGAAATTAAAGTTATTTTTCAATTTTTAGTATTATTTTTGGAACTCGGTTGTTTTTTTTTTGTAAAAAGTTTTTATTTAATTCATTTTTGAAAACCAACACTATCTACTCCAAAGTTTTTAGAAAGCTCTCAAATTCACGAAAAACAGCAATCAAAAAGTTATGCCTACATTATCTCAGTACCTACATGTTGTAACTTCTCACGTTAATTTGTTTACAACCTAAACAATACCGGCTCCCAAATAATTGTCAGTTCGAACGTCGAAATACACTCGAGAGCAATGAATTAGGGCCACATAAAGATACCTGAGAGTCTCGGAAACTAAGAATGCTAGCTTAATAAAATAAATTGTGTTTAAAAGACCGTCAAATGTTCCATATGAAAGTAATAAAGTGTATGTGTCACTTTGTATTTTATCATAAAAAGTTACATACTTACAAAAAAAAATCAATCTCATGTTGTAACAAAAATAGAAAAGCATTTTTTTTTCCACTTTACACTTTTCTTGAGTTTTAGTACTTTGTATTACCCCCACGTACTGTCATCACTGCGGTTATGCGGTTTGGCATGCTGTACACGAAGTTTCTTATACGATGTTGGGGAATATTCTCCCATTCCTCTACGAGCGCATCTTTAAGCTTTTGAAGCATGATCAGGGAAGGGTTTCGGTGTCTCACACATTGTCCGATCTCGTCTCAAGCATGCTCGATTGGGTTGAGGTCCGGAATGAGTGCTGGCCACTCTATACAGTTAATGTTCACCTCTTAAAGGCATGTATTCACAATTTCACCAGTATGAGGCCGGGCATTGTCATGCATAAAGAAAGCATCCTCTCCCAAATTGGCCATAAATGGACCAACGTATTCGTTTAGGATTTCTTCCACGTTTCTTTCGCTAGTTATATTGCCGTTTTCTATAACGACCATGTCTGTGCGGCTCTCTGCAGACACAACACAACCATAGGCCACTTTCTCTTCGATGCATGCTTACTTGAATCTCTCCTCTGGTCTTCTATACACTCATGTTCTTCCACCATACTTATAGACTATAAATCTTGATTCATCTGAGAACAACTCTTGACCAATCTTCAATACTCCAATTTAAGTGGTTCCGGGCATAATATGTTAATCTTGTAATGCGATGCCCAAGCTCCAATTTAGGGCCGTTTGCAGGTTTTAATGGTTTTAAATTTGCTTCACCAAGTCATCGTCCTACAGTCCTTGCACTTGGGTTGCTTCCTCCGAGGCGTCGAAACTGGCATGTAAGTGCAGTTCCTGTGAGAAAGCGGTTTAGAAGCATTGGGTTGACCAAGTATCGATCTTCTCGTGATGTAGTACTGTATGTGCGCCTGTTCTTGGTCTGCGTAGGTTAGAGCTGGCTTTCTCGTAATGTCGGACAACTCATTGTACAGTTGACAGCGACACACCAACTATGCTTGCTATATCACGCTAACTCCGGCTGATTTCCAGCATTGTGAGAATTCTGGTGCATTCTTCAGGTGTAAGCAACATTATAACAGCTTTAATAATGAATATCGAACATCAGAAACGCTGTTTACATACCGTTTTATATGACAGAATAGAAACAATAACAAATAGAGATGCAAAAATTCGCAGCTCCATTTACAAAAGTCCCATTTTTTTATTTTGTCATTTTTGATAGCATAACTTTACAGTAACTAAGAAATTTTATTACTTTCATTTAAGAGCGTTTACGCCGTGCGGCATTTCATACAAACTTTGAAGCCCTTGTTTTTCGAAATTAATGAACTGATTTTAATGAAACTTCATACGCATAAGCAGGATACAAAGGTCTAAAAAGTTAGTAGAGATCATTTTCGAAATGTCTTATTTAAAAAAAGATAAATGGAAATCTCTGTTTCTATGGAAAATCTAAAATCGGTCTAATTTGGCTGTAACACTATTTTTCGAAAATGTTCTCTACCAACTTTTTAGACCTTTGTATCCTGCTTATGCGTATGAAGTTTCATTTAAATCGGTTCATTAATTTCTAAAAACAAGGGCTTGAAAGTTTGTATGAAATGCCGTACGGCGTAAACGCTCTTAAGGAACATTTAATTGTCTATTAAACACAATTTATTTCACTAAGCTAGCATTCTTTGTTTCCGAAACTTTCAGGTATCTTTATGTGACCCTAATTCATTGCTCTCGAGTGTACATTCATGAACTTTCGTAATAATTAAATTAGCAACATGAAGTCCTATAATTAATTAAAAGTTCTAATTTGTATGCAAAAGGTAGGAAAAACTTTGTGTCTGAAGTAGTGATGTTTCTTGTTTGTGAAACACCGTTATTTTCTTTGATTCCTACTTGATTTCTGGTAAATAAATAAATGCAAAATTATCAAGTTGAGGCACCCCGTCGCGTCGCTTGTTGGTAGGGTAAATTGAATCGCTCCCTTAGATTGTTTAATCTAGACATATTAAATTAAACTGAAATGTCGGTCTGAGATCGTAAAAAATGGCTACACTAAAACGTAATTACTTTGTGGGTATTATTTTAACAAACGGCCTGAAGATCAAATTGAATCCAGCCAATCATTCTCTGATTCGATCATCATTTTCAACAATAATTGACAATACCAATAGACACTTTTAGTAACAACTGAACTTTTTATATTATTGAAATATCAATATGCAAGCCAAGAAGGGGCTCGTGGCTAAATAATATCAGTCACACAAGTCGATCGAAGGTTAAGCTACGCTTGCCGCGGTTAGTTCGTGGGTGACCACAACCATCCATCATTAGTTCGTGTTTCGGAAAGCACGTTAAACCGTTTCGGTATTCGTGGTTCCGGCTGTCATTCGTATGTATTTGAAAGTCGTTACGGGCAATCAAAAGCCTAAAAGTCTGACAACCAGTCGTACCAAGAGGTATTGAGTTACCCACTAACTGGCTTTTGGAGGTCAGATAGGCAGTAGCTCCATATAAAATACTGGTATTCAGGTTCATCCGGTTAGACTGGAACATAGTTGGGAAAAGGTTAGGCAGATGATGAAAGCCGTTTGAAATCAACAAAGAGAAATCAAAGTCTAGTAAGAACTCGATAAGTAATTTATCAGTCCACCAACCTTGATTTCTCGGATTATATTTTAGCTGGAATGGAATCACAAGTCTAGTCACTGGCTAATTTGTAATAGGATAAACGGACCTTTGATTCTCCTGAATTCAGGGATTGTACTATAATTTAACATTTAGGTTCTTCAATGAGGATTAGATAAATTCTAACTGTAACAACTGTGATTTCAGATATGATTAATTATAGCCAACCTTTTCTAAATGTCCATCCGCCATTTCAGGACATTAGAATAGAATAGAATAGAATACTCTTTATTATGTACACCATTCCCTCTCACCGAGAGGAGGCCTGTGTCCCAGCAGTGGGAACGTTATAGGCTGATTATGTAATGTACACCATATTAATTACAGACATAAGGTATAGAAACTGTACAAAGGGTGACACAATGGGCGGTCTTATCGCTAAAAGCGATCTTTTAAAGACAACATTTCGATTGTAATGAATTAATTACTCATGTCTCAACTAAGCGTCGTCTGATTAGGTATAAAAGGGCTTCATGTATTGGGAACCCTTAATTTTTAACTTAAATTTAGTTCTATTATTTTTTCTTACATATAGCGGCCATAATAGTACGCACTCTGTGAAAATTACAAGTGTCTACTTATTACGGTTTAAAAGATACAGCCCTGTGACAAACGAACCGACAGACGGACAGCGAAGCCTTAGTGATAGGATCCCGTTGGCACCCTTTGTGTACGGAAATACGAAACCCTAAAAAATATTCGCTAGCTATTTGTTTTAAATTAATGGAATTCATGTTCTGTTTGCATTTAATAATTGAAAGTGGTCGTTTGACATAATTAATAGTTTTAAAATTATTTTACACAGGTTTAAAATAAATCATTCAATTTTGCAACATCCAAAAATACAAACAAACTTTGTTACACGAATATTACTTAGGAGTAATTCCTGGATAGTCGGTGGAATCTAGGAAACTCCCTTGTGCCAACAGAATACTCACGAGCACCGGAGGTCTTACTGAAAACGAGATTTTGCCGCTGCACCAAGGATAGTGGTAGTGGCCAATGTGGAATGAAATGCTGAACTGATATGAGGCGTGCCTCCACTGCCAAGGGAAATGCCTCAATGGCGTGTATATTGACGAGGATGGCGATGAAGATGACGTAGCGGCCCCTTCAGCAAGAACCACCCACCACTGAGGATAAGGATGCCATGAGTACTTTTAGTATATTCTAGTCCCCTGTCCCTTAAGTATCCTATCATGTTTTTGACGCACACGCACTCTACAACTCCTTTATTGACTGGGCTATTAATTTCATTTTAATATATTGCACTGATATAGAATTACCGGCTCTATTTCGGCAAGGTCCGAAAGACCTTCGACGAAGACGAAAGATCTTTACAAAATTGATGATCTATAAGGGGATTCCAATAGATTGTTGATGTTATATTTATGTATTGTTGTTGTATTTAACGTGTTTCTTATTACTGTGATTTAAATTATTATTTATTGTGTTCTTATTATTGTGATTTAAATTATTGATTTTAATTATGTAAATTCAGATACAATTTATTGTTCATGAATAAATGACTAATGACTAATGACCGACAGAGTCGAGGGCTTGAGTTGGCCACAGCTGCATATTCTATTCTTAAAGAAATAGGCTTATGTCGCTTTACGAGAGATTAATATAGAGAATTTATCCCGGAAGGGTTATGTGTATTGCTAATAACATTAATATTTAAATTAAATATAGCACAGAAATCTAGATGATTTGACATATCACCATATAAGTAGATCGCACCCGTACGAAGCAAGGGCGGGTCCCTAGATGTATATAATTTATTTACCTCACTATAGTCTGCCAGAAAATGGACACATATGTCTAGATAAATATAATTTTAGTTCACGTGACTTACAACAAACTTACAATGAACTTATACGTACTCTTTATGTCTACCTTTTCAGACACATCTATTTCGCTGCGATCTTACGAAGTGATAAAATTAAGGTGTCTCCTAGAGATAATAATCAGCCTATCATGTTCCCACTGCTGGAATACCGGCCTCTTCTCTTCAAGAGGGAGTGTGCTGTAATCTACCACATGGGCCTAGTGCGGGTTAGTAGAAGTCACATGACTTCGAATTTTTGGTTCTAGGAGATGCAGGTTTCCTCACGATGTTTTCCTTCACCGTTTTGAGAGCAGTGGTTATGACATTATTTACACAAAGTAAAGCACGACGGACAACTCGTAAGTTGTGTACATTACCACTGGGTCACAACTGCTCCTAGACTGCTTACAGCCTGATAGATATTATACCAGCTCATACCTAGTTATAAAAATCGCGACGTGATATTTTTCAAACTTTGCTATAAATTCAATTATAGTATATAAAGTTATTTGAGACGAGATTGCTGCTCTTAATAGTAGGTGAATGCTAAAGTATATGCCGACACCCACACACCAGTAATCCTACTTAAATCCGTAGTCCAAAAATATCACAAATTGGATCCGCCAAACTCTCCGATTCTCGTCTTACGTAAAGAATATATAAGAATAGCTGCTTAATAATAAAAACGACCCCAAAAACTTTGTACCTTAGGTATTTCTTCGATTCAGAAAGTCAACGTTCGTCCTTCTGAATTAATGAATTTTTGTGCCACAGAGTTTACTTTTGTACTTTAGACGTTTAATTACGAGGTACTTTTTCAGGTCTAATCAAGGTTTATTGGCTTTTCATAATTATAACTTGTTCTCTGTACATTTTTAGACGGCTTCGTGGATTTGGACCAAAAATTTAGATACTTAATTATAATTTTTTTTTCCTTCAGAACACAGAATTGGTTTAAGAAGCAGTCTAACACTTTCACCATCTACATGCTATAATAATAAGAATACACATACCTTTATCTTGCTTCGTTACCTGTGATATTTTACTTTGGCAGAACTCGTGCCGACCCTTGGTTACAGCTGTCATTTACAAATGTCATTCATAGCGTCTAAAATTTTTGTACTTTAGACGTTTCGTTAGACGTTTAGTTTAGGGAGAGGGGTCCATGGCTAAATAATAACAGCCGCACAGGTCGATAGATCAGGTTAAGCTACGCTTGCCGCGGTTGGTCTGTGGATGGGTGACCATCTTTACATACCGTGACCCCTCCGTGCCAGTAATTGGTTTGTGGAGGTCAGATAGGCAGTCGCTCCATGTAAAATACTGGTATTCAGCTGTATCCGGTTTGACTGGAAGCCGACCCCAACATGGTTGGGAAAAGGCTAGGCAGATGATGATGACGTTTAGTTAGAAGGCACTTTTTCAGGTCTAATAAAGGTTTATTGGTTCTTCATAATTATAACTTGTTCTCTGTACATTTTTAGACGGCTTCGTGGATTTGGACTAAAAATGTAGATAATTATAATATTATTTTTCCTTCAAAACACATAGAATTGGTTGAAAAAGCAGTCCAACAATTTCGCCATTTATATGCTATAATAATAAAAATACACATAACTTTATCTTGCTTCGTTACCTGTGATTTTTCACTTCGGTAGAACTCATGCCGATCCTTGGTCACAGCTGCAATTTCCAAATGTCATTCATAGAGTCTAAAATGTTTGTACTTTAGACGTGCAATATACGTACGCAAAATACGCGCATTAACGTGGAGTTGCGGAAACCAGCCCGTATTACCTATTACCTATTAGACGTGTAATTTCGAGGCACTTTTTCAGGTCTAATCAAGGTTTATTGGCTTTTCATAATTATAACTTGTTCCCTGTACATTTTAGACGGCTTCGTGGATTTGGACTAAAAACTTAGATAATTATAATATTAATAATAGGTCTTTACCTATGAAATTGCCGTTCTGCAGTACTGGCCATTTCAAATCAAAATAATTTTTGTTTGGCTAAGAATTCTAATTTCAAATTTATTTTATTTTAAAAACATGGAATTCGTTTTCCAAAAGTAGTCATTTGTTTATTGATTAGTGTTACATTTTCATCGCATTTCAATCTTTTTCGTCATCATGGATACATTAAAAATTCGAGTAATTCTGCAATATGAGTACCGTCGTGGCAGCAACGCGGCACAAGCAGCACGCAACATCAACGACGTTTACGGAGCTAACACTACAAACCAACGCACCACCTGTTATTGGTTTGCTCGCTTCCGTTCTGGAAATGACGACCTGAAAAATGAACCTCGCGGTCGTCCGAAGACTTTGGTCGACAATGACGAATTAAAGGCGATTGTGGTAGCTGATGATACACAATCTACGGCTGAATTAGCAGCAGCTTTCGACGTTAGCGTCAAAACAATATTGGTCCATTTGCGTTAAATTGGCAAGGTAAAAAAGCTTGACAAATCGGTGCCCCACGAACTCAATGATCGCCAGCGCGAAGTACGCGTCGAGACGTGCCTTGCACTGCTCAACAGACACACAAATGAAGGATTTTTGAACCGCATTGTCACCTGCGATGAAAAATGGATTCTGTTTGATAACCGCAAGCGCTCAGCAAGTTGGTTGGATCCTGGTTCAGCACCTAAACAATGCCCTAAACGAAAACTTACCCCTAGAAAAGTGATGGTCACTGTTTGGTGGTCTAGCGCCGGAATGATTCATCACAGCTTCTTACCAAACGGGGTGAGCATTACTGTAGATGTGTACTGTGAAGAACTGAACACAATGATGGAGAAGCTGGCACATCTCCAACCAGCATTGGTGAATCGCTCGTCTCCGCTGCTCCTGCACGACAACGCGCGACTTCATACTGCACAGCAGACGGTCTCCAAGTTGCAAGAACTGGGGTTGGAAGCTCTCCGTCCATCCGCCCTACTCACCAGACCTTGCGCCTACAGACTACTACTTTTTCTAGAATTTGGATAACTTCTTGCCATCAACATTTCGCCAGTTACGTTTAAATCTAAAAGTGGGCGAGCCTATTGCCATCAACTGGGTGCAAACCTAGACTCCGGCTGCTACTGAGAAATTCCAGATGTAAAAAAAAAACAAATGAAAAAGAAAGGAAATGAAAAATACTGAATTTAATACTTAAACGTATTCAGAATAATTATATTTCTTTTTACCAAAGAAAAAATAATCTCCTTCAAAAAAACATGAACTGAAACGTGAGAAATCATATTTTATTCACTTCACTTAACATAACATCTTGTATTAATTTTAAAACATTACAAAACCCAAATAATATCTAAAGGTGCTGCCATACTGCTGTTATAAAATGTTTACAAACATTTTCTAACATTGTGATCTAATACATTTAATCAAAATGCTTTTCAGAAATCAGAAAGGTTCTCATGTTAGGTAATGTTAGTAAACATTTTTAAACAGCAGTGTGGCAGCACCTTAAGTTATCATCTGTCTAGCCTTTTCCAAACTATGTCGGGGTCGGCTTCCAGTCTAACCGGATGCAGCTGAATACCAGTATTTTACATGGAGCGACTGCCTAATTGACCTCCACAACCCAGTTACTGGGTAATACGAAACCCCTTGGTAAGACTGGTTGTTAGACTTTCGAGCTTCTGACTACCCGTAACGACTGTAAAAGATTCATGAATACCAGTCGGGACGAACGGCTTAATGTGCTTTCCGAGGCTCGGAGGTGTCTCGGTATGTAAAGATGGCCACCATCCACAGAACAACCGCTGCAATCGTAGCTTAACCTGATGGCTGTTATTACCTGTGCGGCTGTTATTATGTAGGCATGGGCCTAAGTATAATTGAAGTCGGTGCCAAACACCAACTACACATACTATTCTAGGTATTTCCTACGTAAAGTGTTGCTACTGTAAATATGTATTTCGTGATTTTTTAGATTTTGATAATAGTTTGAATACTATCCTAAGTACTTCTTTGTCTAAATTAGTTTAATTACCTGATGTATACGTACAAAAATTGTTGGGATTTGGCGTTTATAATAGGTATTAATTGGGTTTATTGTAAAAACCATACAGGTGTGATATTAAATTATGAAATGATGTAAACAACACATACATATACGATCGAAGTAATCGCAGCTAATTTGCTGTTAGTTATTAAAGAGTACCATTTTCTATGTCCGAAGATCTTCATCAGATCCTAATATATTATATACTAGAACCTTCCCCGAAAATATGCACTTAAATAACAAAAACCCCATATAAATCGGATCAGTAGTTTTTGAGAAAATGACGGACACACAAACATACATACACACGAGTCGCATACAGAACCATCTTTTTTTGAAGTCGGTTAAAAACCCAATAACACTTTGCCCAGACCAACGAGGCAATCAAAATAATATAATAATTAATCTATAATGTATTAATATAATATTTGTCGCAGCGTCAACACTGATCTGTCTTTATTTTTGACTATTAGTAACATTATATAATTATTACTAACCGGAAACGTCAAGTACCTATTACACTTGCGTGAGATCGATATAGGAAGTGGCAACACTGGGTTGACGGTTGAATTGTCAGTTGATATTTTTGAGATTTGTGAACGTTAGTGTAGACGTTGCAGCTCAGTGAGCTCACTTTTGTGTCGAGACGCGCTTGCGAAAGGTTGTCTTGCTTTTCTATATCGAATTCACCGTATTTCCTTATTGTAATCTGATAGCATCTACCTAATCAAGTGATATTTTTGTATGTAGTGACTTTAGTGCATTAATTAGATATCTGTACCTAGTGTTTTGACTATTATTTCGATTACCCATCATATCCGACCATTCTGATAACGAAAAAATCGAAATGCCTTCGTTATATTTAATATATTTTATTATATTTGTGTCATTGATGTCGTCTTTCTTACGAGAGGCATATTTTATTATGAAATTAATACTAGGCATTAAATTTGTTGTCATGTGCCTACACTATAACATGTACAACACTGGTGGGTTGTCTATTTTCCACATTAAACCACTTGTCAATTCGTTGGCTCATTAACTTTATCATTTCGATTGACCAAAAAACGAAATTTTTGCATAAATAAACGTCTATTTTGAAGTCTGAAAAAGTTATTAATAGTTCATCACTCGAACTCTAAAATTAATTTTACACACACAATATTCCCTCTAATCACTTTAGTTTTTACAACACAATCTAGCTACCAACACATTGCCAATGATAATAATTAATGACTTCATAGTGCGGGGCTTGTTTGAAGTTGTTTACAACTTTCTCGACGTAAGTAAATGGACGTTATGACAAATTAGTTTAACTTGGTTACACGTATAAATAACAGGACAAGGTGATGGATAACGGCGGTGCTTTTGCCTCGAGACTCGACTCCTAGAGTTGCTTCTACTAAATGCAACTTAGGTTTGTGAGCTTAAACAGTTACTGCATAGTTGCTGGACTGGGTCTTAAGTTATGTTCAGGATCCTGAACTGGTGTTGTGTTATCTTAGACAGGTCTAGTTTTAAAGAATCTTAAATATGTACTTGTTAAGCTAAATAATATATCTATGTTATTTTTAATTTTATTATCACATTTTATCACACTGAGCTTATTAACATAAATATGTAGGAATTTATCTTAGTTTTCCTCGCAATCTGAAAGCTTATATTACTTATAATTCCCCACTTTGAAAGATTTTTCAGAATTCGTTGAGGTTTAACTGAATAATTATAAACTAAGTAATTATATTTTCCTTTGCTTTTAGTGTGGAGTTATAGATTTCGGTAGAAATTCAGGATGTACTAGCTCGTAATATTACCACTGCGGCTATGAAACACTGCGCTGCATTAAACATTCGCTGTGGTGTAATCCCTAAACGGCCCTTTACAAAACAAAGGCACCGCACAACACACGAGTATATCCTTAGCTTAGGAATATACAATTGCAATACCATTAACTAAATCTTCGCAATCGCATTATATTTGCATTGTATTTTGGGGCGAACTGTTTAGGTATGGTTGTGATACTTACAATACGTAACAACAGTTAGGTACTTACGTCGGAGACACAAATACGTATAATCTTTAAAGTAAGTCGCGCGGGCGTAAGAGGCAATTCAATTTTAGCCGAGTGGCGGGAAGTGCTCCTACGTCACACATTCAAGACTGTCCTTGCAGCTAGTGTATGAATTATTCAGCTTTATGATTCTGCCGAGAAAAGTAATTAAGTTTTCCTTCGTAGAGCTTCGCTTGCGGCCGGCTCTCTGTTAATTAATCATCCTACCCGTCGCTTTTCTCCACTTTCAGAAATAGGTTAATAATGGTTGTCTTTTTCGCATCCTTTCTGCCGTTGCCATTATTGAATAAGCAAATAAATTGCTAAGAGTTTTAATTAAATGCAAAGTTCAGTTTTTGCTAGTGGCCGTGTCGTCGCAGCAAACTTATTTACATTAATGCAGGAATTTATTTGTTTGTAGACAGAGACATACATATTTATTAAGTGTACTACTTTTTTATACTTTGCACACATGTCTGTGTGGTATAAACTGTTTGTAGACGAAGCGGTATTATGTAAAACCTACGTTATGTTGTATATTTTATACTTACAATCTATTCACCGGAAGGTAATCCGTCGTCATCATCTAGAAGGTTATATAAAATTCAATTGAATATAGTATCCTGGTGCTGATGCAATAGGTACCTAATCATCACTTTCACAATTGGATAAGTGTTTATTGAACTGGTTTTATGGTCCTTGTTTACCGACCTCACAACATTTACAGGAACTGCTGTGTTAGTCAGCTCGTAGCCGAGATCCACACACCGGTCTTAATTTAGAATGCATGAACGAATCTAGTATGTTAGCAGAACGCACCTATTGTACATTTAACATCCGAAATATAACGTAAGTGCATGTGTATTTATGTCTATCATAATTACAACATGCCTCTGTGCGTCTGTGTGCACTGTGCACGAATTAGCTAGTGTCCGCACAATATGCGGGCACGAACCCCGTGCCTCAATGCAAATGTCTGACCCATTTCCACCCTTACTTAAAAAACATTAACATTAATTACTAAACAGGAATTTTTCAAAGAAAATACGCAAAGAAAACAAATTCGTTACAGCACCCTTAAAACTAAAAGAGGAAAACGTCTGTTATATTATTACTCCAGTAAACATTAAGTGGTTTATAAAACCTTCCAGGGATAATTTTAGTCTACAATAAACATAAAAATATATTCTTCTGTCCCCAACGTTATATGAACACTTCAAATAACAATAACAATGAGAAAAAATGTCTAGGAGACATTAGGACGAAAATAAAAAGTTTCAATATTTGTTTTAATTTCGTAAAAAGGTCTGTTGGGGGAGAGAGCGTAAATATCAATTAGGTATTCCAATGTTTTCTTGAAAAGAAACAATAGCCGGAGTACAATTAGTCGTCCTTCATTAGCGGGGACAAATCCTTTCACTAGTATTGCTCGTCCTAATTGCAGCATTAGGGGCAGAATGAGCTATTGTAGCGTTGTCTGTCGGATCTGTTTTATTTTTAACGCTCCGAGCGCTCACAACACGGTTTTAGAGTTCGCAACGTTAAAGACTATTGTTCGGACCAACAAACGATTCATTGATGAAAAAGTATTTCCGTTCTCGCATTATCCCTATATAGTATAACAATACGACCTACGGAACTGAACGTGCATTTAGTAAAAAGTTGAATTAGTATCTATTCTATTCAATTCCTTTTCTTACTCAAGGTATTTTTTCGAAGTTCTTGTTCTTGATTGTTGTATTTTCAAAGAATTGAATGAACGAAAGCAGTATTTGGAAAACTCGTCCATGGTTTACTTTAAATTAAATGCTTTAAAACCCGGGTTTCAGAAAGAGAGAGAATTCTGTACCTTACTAAAGCAACGTTAGGAAAAGGTTTACCTGTTCATGCAGCATTACATTTCCGTGATCACAAAGCTAAAAATAATGAGCGTCCCTAATTTATAGAGCACTTACTGCAGGCGTATACCAAAATAATGTTCGGTAGCTGCCACGACGGATGTCTAAGCGGGCTCGTTTAGAAGCATCGGTTTAACTTAGCGCAAGCGGATCACACGCTCCATCGCGTAACGCGCCTGAAGATCCGCTCAGAATGGAGCCCCTACTAATTTAGGATAAGTGCTCACGTCCCGAGCTCAACGATTCGCCTGCGAATGGAAAATACCTTTTGAACTACCGGGCTTCGACGCACCCCACGACAAATTACTCTCGCGGTAAATACGAACTATCTAGTTCACTTCGGCAGAGCTTCGGCCGGCATTAATTGCTCGCTACAATGAAATAGAGGGTCGTGTTGTCGTGTCTGAACCGATCATAGTCTGTAATCTCCTACGCTATCGTTGTCCAGTTCTTTCAGGCTATCGCTAGACTCGATATAGTTACAGGAACAGTCGGTCGATTCTGTAAAAATCTCACCGTGAAAACTTAGGTGAAGCGAGTTTGTTTTTTGATAGGAATAAAAACACTATTGACAGCTCACTGCACGCTCACTTCACCTAGTTTTCAGTGACATTTTTACAGAATAGAACAGCTGGTCGTGGACTTGCTTATGAGGTAGACGAACTCGCCTTGTTAATTTTTTCATGGTAATGCAGTTTCAGTTTTTTTTTTATTATTGTCTGGCTTGGGTTACTAACTTACTACAAAAAGTAAATGTTTATGTTTATAAAAAATAAGAAAATGATTATGTTTTCTGTTGATGCTGCGTACTTTCGAGCTCAAAAAAGACCCAAATTCATTATTCAAAAACAAACTTTTCAACGATACATTCTTTCAGCAAACTAGGGCAGCGAAAACAGATTGATCCCGTGATCAATAAGTACATCTTGGATTCCTAGTTGAGTGCACGCGGGACGGGACGTGAGTGCATTTTGTCGTCGAAGAAACCAGTGAAGCGTACCCGCTGCATAAACACATGCCTAGAAGCGAACAGCTAAGCTCCTCGCCACCACCCGCCCGCCCGCGACGCAACGCCCGATTTTTCTACTGGCTTTGAATATTGATGTTGTATAAACACTAGTGGAACTGTGAAACCAGCAGCCGGGTCCTCGCCACAGTTTTTAGTGATGCTCGAATTGTTTCCAGATTGAGAGTACTTTCAAGCGAGTGTTTTACGACATTGAAACAGGCGCAATGAGCAAACTAAATCACAAAGTTTATCCGGCGGGGACCTGTTGTTTTGTGACGGGAACAAATTACTTAGAAAAGGAGTTGCCTCTTATTACCTTTGCTAAATGTATTTTGATAAGGATTGCTTATAACCACATGACATGGATGTAAACTAGAGTAAAAGCTTTCCATTTGCAGGAGCCGCGGGTTCCACCTAAAGATATTCAAGATTTAATTACGGTGTAATTAAATTTGCCGAGAAACGCACAATTGGTATACCTAGTACAGTCAGCTATTATGTTCCTATATTATTTGAAAGCAAACCTTCCGACGTTGTGCCGGTTATAACAAGAAGTACCTAGGTGCTTATGCAAGTTAAAAGTGCTTACTTTATTAAAAGCAAGTTTTCATTTTACCACTCGAGAAAACCTTCAGCTGAGCCAGAGCTAAAAATAAAAGTTGTTTTTCATTTTTCCATGAAACAAGTAGGTAGGTACCTACCACCGCTGACGCTAAATAATAAACAAAACAGATGTTGCAGATATAAACATTTTATGTTCGTGTGTCATAACTTCATAAGTACTGCTGGCCAAAATAATAAATGCAAAATAGCCTTTAATTTAGACGGGTGTAGACAGAGAAGTAGAATAATTATAATATTAGTACAATTTTAAACGCTAATGATGCTTGATACTTCCGAATTGTAAGCAATTAGCGGTTTTGATGATCCTTCGTACTTCGTTTCATTCTGAAAATTATAGCGTGGCTCTTTTGCGACCTTATTCTTAAAAGAACCTTATTCTTTACAAAAAGAGAATAGTGAAACAACAATGTCGCTATATTTATACCTACTGTCGTAAAAAATGTCTTAATATAATATTAGAAATTAGAAATTACCTACCTACTGCCACTTTGTATGAACCTACGTTTCTATGGAGATTATTTCTACTAAGTGAAAGAATACCTTTGTAATGTTTAGATTATGTTTGGGTACCGATAGTCATGACACATAAAATTTATGTTACGCTATGGATCCTAAGCTAATCGTTTTAACCTCCAAAGATCAGATAAAATTATTCGACGTAATACATGTTTCTTCCGATTTAATAAAATAATTCACAAAAGTTATAACGTAAGAAAAATGTTGCTTTTTACCAGAGTGGGAATTTTCGCCTGCGGTTTGCGCAAAAAAGGTCTTTTGGCGTAAGCGATTTGTGAGAAAAGCGCGAAGCTCTCAAAGGTTTTCGCTCCAATAAGATGGCCAAATATTCAGGATAAGTGCCAGTTTGATAATTCCGAGTGGTGTTGAAAACTTTTAACCTTTCAGTTTATCTAAGTAATGTTAACCCGTATTCTCTTGAGCACTTTTAGGGTCTGGGTCTTTCAGAGAACGAATTTTGTAGAAGAAATGAATAACCAGTTTTTCTTTAATGCAGTTACGCACTTTGGTATTTTGAAGATTATATTTTTTTGCCTTAAGATTTACTATGGTTTTAGATACTAGACGTTCTTTTCCTGGTGCCAAAAGGTAAAGTAAACAAAAAAACGTATATTATATAATTTTATTAAAATTAAAGCTTGATCCATCGAATGATAACTTGTAATAAATAATGGTATTATTAAAATCTTCTACAGATCTCGTTGCAATCAATTAAATGAATCGGTCAGATGTTGAATTTTAAACATCGCTGCGGTTGCTTTTCTTGCTAATTACTTTCACGTGAACTGCATTCACCGAAAACACGAAACGGTAAAATTAACTTTTGTTTTGGCAAACGGAATCGTGTAAAAAATAAAAAACAAATCTTATAAACAGTCTCAAACCTTGTTAAATAAAAAGCTTGTAAAAACGCGAGAACGTACCACGCATTTACGAAGTGGGTAGCGAAGTAATTAGTTATTTTTCTGTTTTCTTTGTTGAATGGGGCTGTGTTGTGGCCGTTACGTCGGTTCGTGGCGTTCCGCCGGTATCCCTGTAAATGTGGGGCCACGCCAATTGCCCGGGGCAATTTCTGTGAGGCGTTGTAATTAACGCCTCAAAGTATCCGGGTTTGGAGTGAAGAGCGTCGAGATCATTGCAAATACACTTTTAAAATGGCGACCTGATTGGTTGCTCGGTTCAAAAAGGTATCAAACGAGACCGAGCTTAATAAAGTGAAGGTTGAAGTTATAATAACAATATGAAAGTTGCTATTTTTGTTTGACATTTCATTTATTGATGCGTAGAGCTAAGCCTAGTCAGTACCTATAAAAACTTGTGGGTGGTTTTATCATCATCATTCATCCTTCCATACTTACTAATATTATAAATTCAAAAGTAACTCTGTCTGTCTGTATGTTACCTTTTCATCATTCTCAATTTGGTAGAGAGATAGATTGCATCCTGGGCGAAGGATATAGGATAGTTTTTATCGACATACCTCGCGGGCGAAGTCGCGGGCGGAAGCTAGTGTAGCTATAAATATATTGCATGTTATAAATATTGTGCAGTCTAGCTTCGATAATAGCTGATAAAAAAACCTTCTTGGATTACGATACGTTTGTTCTGTATGCTCAACAAAACTGTCTTTGTTATGTCAAAATAATAGCTTTTTACTAAATGCGTGTAAAAGTTTTTTTTAAATATTTGTATGTCTGTTTGTTCCGGCTCATCTCCGAAACTCCTGGACGGGACTTTCACAGGGAGACAACTGATGTTATAAGAAGTAACTTAGTACTTTTATTTTAGAAAAATAATAATTAGTGTTTCGCGAAATAAAATTAAAACCAATAAAATCCAATTTGTTTTTCGACATGCAGGCAAATGAAGTCACGGGCACAGCTAGTTAATTATAAAAACAAAACACATTTTTGTACCACAAATAAAAAAAAATTGCATTCTGATAGTTTGTTGTGAAAAGGACAATATTATTTTCGAATATCGGAATAAAACAATTGTTTGTTTCGTCCTGTTTTCGGCCAAAAACACAAAACACCATTGTCAAAAACACCATTGTTAGTAACGTTGCTATTTTTAGAACTAGCTAGATCGGGGTAGTGAATTTATTAACAGGTACCTAGATATCGGATTTTTTGTGAGTGCCTGATCCACTCCAATATGGTTGAAAAAGACTAGATAAGTAGATACTTATCTAGTCTTTTTCGACCATATTGGAGTGGTTTCTGGCTGAGAGGCAGTGGCACAAGGAAGTTTTTAAATCGCAGCTTCCACTACCGACTAAAAAAAAAATTATGGATTCCGAAACACTACCATGCCTCACCTACGGCTCCTAGACTTGGACATTAGATCGCAAGACTAGGAACAAAATATAGACTACTCAAAGAAGAATGGAGAGAAGTTGCTTAGGTATAAAATTAAAAGATAGAGCGAGGAATGTTGAAATTTGGAGGAAAACTAAAGTAACAGATGCCCTAACTTTCTCACTTCAAAGAAAATGGAAGTGGGCAGGCCACGTGGCCAGGCTTTTTTTTTCCGGATGGGAAATCACCAAATGACTCCTCCCGCTCTGGGTGAAGCGGAAGAGAGTGTCAGACTCTTACTGACTAAAACCCCCCGTGTTCCTTCCTTAGCCCTTTATGTTCCGGGCCAGCGGTAACCCTTTCGGACAATCCCGCTGGCCCGGCAGGCTTCGGCCCTAAGGGGCCCCTCCTCGATGCTGACATCTCTTTGAGGCGCGCGTGGAACACGTACGCGCCGTCCGGCACGGACGTGGCCAGGCTTTAAGATGACAGATGGACGAAGAGAGTAATAAATTGGACTGGACCACGAGGCATTAGAAGCAGAGGCAGGCCTAGCGCTACATGGGCAGATGACATAGTGGAGACGGCAGGTCAAAGCTGGCTGAACACAGCCAGCAACAAAGATTACTGGCATTTCTTGGAGGAGGCTCTTACCCGAAGGGGGTCCGTACAAGTGGCTTGTGTGTATGCACACTAACGCGGTGTCGGTGACGATAATCTCTTGTCGTGTCGTAAACTGAGGTGGTTGCCGAGACTGACGTACGTGTGAACCTGGACCTGTAAGTCACAAAATCATGCCGTTTTCATAAGTACGGTAGTTTATTTCACATATTTATTATTCTTAGAAAAATATTTTGAATTTGTGTTTTCGTGCCGTTAAAATGTAGGATACCTTTTGGATTGGTACCTTGCTCTCCCACCCTCTGTAGTGGGCAGTCTTTTGTTTCAAAATTACACAATTATTAAAAGTTCTTCTAGCGGAAATTGGTCACTGCTTACCTCCTAAGTAAATTACAACAACTTGTTTCTCCAGTAAAGTTCACTGAAACAACAGTGAACGTATTATTATTTAACTTGTGGCCGCCCTCGCTTTAGTATGCGACGTGTACGAGTATGTTCAGACATATTGCTAGTTTCATGCGCCAAAACGTTTGTCACAAAATACTTGAATGCGAAATGAAGTTCTGGCTTTTTGGCACAAGCCTAAACAAAGACTTCCAGTCGTTGTTAAAAAAGGTCAGTTTTTCATAAAGATATGACTAGAACATGACGTATAAAGCGTTATTTTGAATCAGTGTAAACAAACTATCTATTTAACAGTAGCTTTTGCATGCGCCTTCGCCCACGTGTACCTATGTCGGAAATTATCCCACGGGAACTTGCAACCAGCAATAAATACATGCTAGTATCTTAACCCATATCATAGTCTACCTCGAAATCCGTTCACCTGTTTAACGTGAAAAGGTAACATAGACAGACAGAGTTACTTTTGCATTTATAACGGGAACGAGCTAAGTACCGGGACAAAAAGTCGCCTATGTTCCTTCCCCTTCATCGATCTCCTTGCCACATTTTATCGGAATCCGTTCAGTGGTTTAGGTGGAAAACGGTGACTTAAAGACAGAATTACGTTCGAATCTATTTAAACCAATAATAAAGCTGAAAAGTTTGTTTGTTTGTTTGAACGCGCTAAAAACTACCCGTCGGATTTTAAAAATTATATTTGCATTTGATAGGCCAATTCTTGAAGAAGGCTTTAAGGCTATTTAACATCATGCTATGATCCTTAGGAGAAGAGCGAAAAGAAGAAAAGTCAGAAAGAATGCTAAGCGAAAACGAAGTGATACCGCGGGCGCAGGTGATGTGATAAGACGGGGTGGGACGGGGAAACAAGAAGTCGCGGGCAAAAGCTAGTTTATAATATTAGTATGGATATATAGTATGGAAGTATGATTCTAACAAATGGTTACTAAAGTTCAAGGTTCTAAAATAAAAATAAAACAATCTGATCCTCATCTTAAATCATCTTAGGTACCATATTAGACTTGGGGTTGCGGGCGCACAGAATGGGGACTCTGTCCGCCCGCCCACCAAGTGACCCCAGGGAAGACGGTGGCACAGTGGTCACGTGCTGTCGTGCATAGCGAGGCTCAGGGGAGGCCCCTTTACAGTCTCCCCAGGAATGTGCCCTACAGGCGTTGCACGGGGGGGGGGGGGTTCCGGAATTGGTATTTTAAGAAGTACCGGGAATCTTATGTACTGATGGTGATCACCGGGATGGTTTTAGTGAGGTAAAAATCCCACACTACACGACCTCCCTCCCCGGAGGTCGGGTGCCTTTTGAAGGTTCCCCCGACAACAAAAAATAAATAAAATAAAAAACTATTCCCTTCGCATTCAGGCGAATCAAAGGTCAGTTTATCTTGTTACAAATTAGCTAGTGGCTAGACTTGTGATTCCATTTCAGTTAGCTAAAATATATTCTGAGAGATTTAGGTTTCTATGCTGATAAATTACTTATCGTGTTGTTTAAGTAGACTTGGATTTCTCTTTAGTGATGTATTGCTTTCTTAATGATAATGATTGAAAAATATAAAAAGTTCAGGTGGAACTTAAAGTGGCCTTTTTTTAGGGTTATTACTAAGGCTTCGCTGTCTGTCCGTCTGTCTGTTTGTGCCAGGCTGTATCTCAAGAACCGCGATAGCTAGACAGTTGAAATTTTCACAAAGTATGTATTTCTGTTGCCGCTATAACAACAAATACTAAAAACAAAATAAAATAAATATTTAAGGGGGCTGCCATACAACAAACGCGACTTTTTTGCCCTTTTTTGCTCGATATCAAAAATGGCAACAGGTAGGCACTTGAAATATTCACAAAATACTCAGTGTATTTTAACTTAAATAATAAATAATCAAATTAAAATAAAATAAATACCTATTTAAGGGGGGCTCCCATACAACAAACATGTTTTTTTTTTTTCCTCGATGCTGACATCTCTTTGAGGCACGCGTGGAACACGTACGCGCCGTCCGGCACGGGCCTGGTCCTGATCGGACAGTGAGCTACCCATTACTCTCCGCCCGCAGGCACGCGCCTACGGTGGCCGGGAGTCGTCACGCGGCGCCCGACGCCCAGAGCGTCTCCCGCGGCGGCTGGGATGGGAGGCTCTCTCCCTGAGCCGTCCCGCCACCTCCATCGCTAGCATGACTGCTTCGCAGAAGGAGGTGACTGCCTCCCACTCCCTCTCGCCCCGGACCATGGCTTGCACCAGGGCCGGACGCGAGAGGTCGCCGCCGCTGCCGATCGCCTCTACGAGGACACGGCGGTGCTCTGCCCATGCAGGGCAGACCTCCACCGTGTGCTCCACTGTGTCCTCTGGGCGATCCTGGCAATGGTGACACCCGGGCGTTTCCTCCCGCCTGATGATGTGCAGGAACCTCCTGAAACATCCGTGTCCAGTGAGGACCTGCGTCAGGCGGTAGGTGAGGGCGCCGTGGCGCCTCTCTAGGCACTCCTCAAAGAGGGGTCTTATCGCCGCTATCGCGGCGTGCCCTGCGCTGGGTTGCGACAGTCGCTCTTTCCATGCCGCCATGAAATCGCGCCGGAGATCCGTCCGCTCCGCAGCGATTTGCCGCGAAAGCGGATCCTCCCCCCGGCATAGTGCCTCCGCGCGCCACTCATACAGACGCGCGAGGACTATCGCCTCCAGATCCCATGGCGGCAGTCCGGCAAGGAGGCTTGCCGCCTCGCCCGAGATCGTGCGGTATCCCCGGATAAGCCTTATGGCTACCACCTTCTGGGGCGCGTTCAGGTAGTGGGCGGCTCGCCGCCGCAGTGAACGCGCCCACACCGGGGCTCCGTATAGGGCCATGGACCGCACGACCCCCGCGTAAAGCCTCCGGCAGGAGGCGTTTCGCCTTTACTGAACTTTAATAATAAATAATTAAATTAAAATAAAATAAATATTTAAGGAGGGCTCCCATACAACAAACATGTTTTTTTCGGCGTTTTTGCCTTGTGGTACGGAACCCTTTGTGTGCGAGTCCGACTCGCACTTGGCCAGTTTTTCCAATCTTCGTTGAATATTGACAATTTCCGAAACCCTAAAACTTGTGAGTTTGAAATAAATTTTCAGACCGTTTAGTAAAATTGTACCTAAAAGTAATTAAGTACCAAGTAGTTAGTAAGTGGTTTTTGTACCTACAACCATTTTTTACGATTACAGACCGACACAGTTCAGTTTCATTTATTATGTCTACATTAAACAATGTAAGGGAGAGATTCAATTAACACTACAAACAAGCGACGGAGTACCTTAACTTGATAATTTAGCCTTTATTTATATAACAGAAATGAAGTAGGAATCAAAGAAAACAATAATGTTCCACGAGAAGAAAGATCAGGACTCCAGACGCAAAGTTATTCCTACCTTTTGCATACAAATTAGAACTTTTAATTAATTATAGGACTTCATGTTGCTAATTTAATTAGCTATAAGGAAAGTTCATGAATTTGTTTCAAAGTTAGAATTGACAATTTGTTCAAGTTCTAGGTTTACAACATGTAGGTATAATGCGAACATGAAGTAAGGAAAGTTATTAGACTTTTTGAATCTTTGCTGGTACGGTTAACATTGAACACGAACTAAATAACTACAATATAAACTCTGAACACTGTTAATGTGAACTTAGTATTAAAATTTAGTAGGAAAAGTAGAAAATCAATCTTGCTGTGCCTCTTCATTGCTTATTGCAAGTCTGAAAGCTCTTTGTCTTCAACAAACTTGACCAGTCCACTCTCTGATCTTACGGAACTCTGAGACTGTTCTTCTTCAATCTAAAGTTTTGCCTGTAAACTTTTCCATTATAAGTTATAACCTGGCAAATGTTCTATAATAGGTTCCCCAATAATTATCAAAACCAATTCTAATCCCATCCAAGCCATAACTAATAATAGAACGGGTACACTAGATAGCAGTGTTGCTATCCTAAACCACTGCATAATTACGCACTACGAGAGGAGATGATTAGCTGGCGCGCCTCGTAATCAAGGATCGTTGCTGAGCATCCATTGCACACACAAACAGACAATGATGAGCTTAGAATGGTAGGCGATGATGTGTGTTTAGTTATAATGGGAGGCAATCACGGTTAATTAAATTAGGCTGATTAGGCTTTTATGAATTATGAAAAATAAAAACGTGTCTATTTGGCCAGACCATTGTTAGTCGGTGCTCATTCAAACTCATTTCAACTCATTTCAATTACCAGATTAACAAAAGAAAAAAAGAAAATATTGTCTTAATGTAAAAATGTAGGTAAGTAGGTACTAAAAACAGAGTTCAAGCAGCTTAAAAAGTTCAAACAAATTCACCACATTTTTAACCGACGAATAAAAATGTTCTTAAGTCTACGCGTATACTTATTTGTTTTTTTATGTATAGCTTTTTACAGATTTGTCCGATTTTGACAAATCTTTTTTATATGTTTGGGTATACCTTGAAGTTGATCCCATCTAAAATAAAATCTACCCCTAGGGGTAAAAAACTCGGGGTTAAATAATTTTTTACCAACTGAATTCTCACTTGCGAATCGATTATATTAAAACTCAGCACACATTTATGTAGTCTGAGAACACTACAACATGGAAGATACCTGGGATTGATCTGATGATGGAGACAGAAGACAGTCGAGAGAGCTCCTCTACTGTTTCCAGTAGCAGTTTCAGGCAGGGCTAATAAGCCCAAACACGATTTGGGTTTGTTTTTATTCATCTTCATGAGAACTTTAGACCTAGCTAGGGTATGCCAGTCTTCGAGGGTCTGATGATGGAGGCGGTGCCAAACCAACCATTAATGAAGATCAATCAAGCTTCTATTATAATAAGCGCACTTTTTGTTTGTTTGACGCCAACTCAAATTTACCAGAATAAGAGTTGATTTTTCCATCGCCAGATAACTTTTATTCGAGGAATAAATTGACGTTTGACAGTTTATGTATGAAATAACTGTCAACATTTCCAAATTATTCCTCGAATAAAGTTATCAGATGATTGAAAAATCAGCCCTAAATGGTTTTATTTTTATTTTAGATGTTGTTTTCATCAGTCTAATTTTGTATAACACGTAGTTTCAAAAGGGTTTATTTAACACCAATAATATACGACACGACCAAAAACGACCAAAAATAAATGAAACATGGCAAGTCGTTAAACTGAACTTGGAGGAATGTAACCGGTTAAGCATCCCTAGTTCAATCCCTAGAGTATGAGGCAGACACGTAGCGTTCACTCAGCACTCAAGTTTCTACTATCCTCAAAGACAATTTCACTGTTCTTTTCATCGGCTCAAAGAGCTTGCGATATAGCTGACATAATACTTAATTTTGTTCAGATACTGTATTGTCATAATACGGAGTGTGGATCATGGGAAGGTATGAAATGCCAATGTGATGTCTGAATTTATGCCTATGTGCTCATAAAAAGATGCTTTAGGTGGAAATGAGCTTTCAGCAGCATTAGCACAGTATTTTCCAATTGTACCGAAAATGAAATGTAATTTATATTTCAAATTGTAATTTAGCACATAAAATTCTAAACTTTTGACTGGGTCTGGATTTGTTCATGCAAACAGCAGAACAAATATAAGTTTGAAACGAAATACTTACATGTTTACAGTTTAACATATTTTTCGGGAACAAGCCTTTTTAATCCTTTAGCATATGAGTTGGTAATTTTTGTGGTGGGTGGGAACTAAGATAAAGCGTGAACGCAGTGATTTATTTCCGGAAAAATGCATTTATTCTGTAACAAGACCACGTTGCAGACTTTTCTCAACTCATATATCTCAAACTCTTTCGAGATTACAAAGTTATGCCCTCTCCGCGTTTTTACAGGAAAAGTGGATTAAGATTTTCTATATCTACCTAATATATCAACATTACGGTACGTTCGTATGATTTATAGGCCAAGTTGAGAAACTTCTGCATGTCATCCACTGGCTCTTTGCGAAATTTTCTAAAGAAACTTTAAACTTTTTACATTAGCACGATGATGGTGACTAACCTAGGTATTATATACCAATTTTTATTTAACACTTAAGTTTTTCTTTGGAACTAGGTGAAGAGAAAATTCCCGTTTGGTATTCGTACCTATTGTGAAATAATTTGATGCTAAAAGATTACTGGTGTGAAACCTAATGAAAAAAAAAATAAATGAAAGAAAGTGTATTAAATAATATATTGACTATCTACTTTTTATTGCTGAAATTCTAACTGTAAACGTAATTATCTATTTAAAAATTTGTCTTCAAAACTCTTTTCTCCCAAAAGAAAAAGCCCTTTTTTTAGGTAAAACCAGTAAAATGTAATACAAACGTAATCAATAATGGTTTAAAAACCGCTAGGTGCGGCAGCATCGGAGTAGAGAACTAATGATATTTGTCTGCGCGGTGATTAATGGCAACCGACTCGCGGATTGTTCGAGCGGGATGAGTTCTGAAGAAGCATTCACAACCCGTGAAATTAACTTTCGTCGCCTTCCGAACAGCCGTCAGTTTATTTTCACAGAAGCGTTTCACTTTTTGTGACTAAAGTACCGAACCCTTCCGACGGTATTGGGAATGTTTGTTATTGCTTCCCTATTAGGCACACGGTAATGAGATTCCGTGTACGGCTAAACCAGATTAAACATTTCTGAGAAAATATTTTTACAGGTTAAACCAGAGTTATCATTTCTGAGAAAATATTTCTTAGTATAGTACTAAGAAAGTTTTAATAAGGGTCATGTAAGTATAGTTGAGCAAAACAAAATTAAGAACTTATCTCGTATAGAAAGAGACATAAATATTAATGTATAATCTTACATATTTTCATTTGAAGAATAAATTTTCCAGTTAAGCTCACATTTTAATTATGTAAGCTGATACCTACTTATTTATCTTACTTAGGAACAACAGCTCTATCCATCAAGTTAGTCTGTTTTACTAAATTAATTAGCCTTTTATTTTTTTAAATAAAACTTTTGCGTTTGCTTTGAAGAGAGACGCTGTTATGTGCAGACGCCAGCACATCAAGTTACTACAATCTGTTAAATTTCTTTAATAGATTTTCAACCATATCGCTAAAGCATTAAGGTTCAAAGTTGATTGGGAAAATTTGGCAGTTTCGGGTAGCTTGATGTGCTGGCGTTTGAACAAGAAGTTTTTCATGACTTACCTACATACCTAATTATTTAAGGAAAGAAAATTAGTCGTTCTATAATTTACATTTCACAAAAATCCTCTGGTTATTATCTACTTTTCTTTATAAGATCAAAGTGAAAAAAATTAAAAGTAAGTACCTATCTACTTTTAATTTTCTCTATCCTATACTTTTCACGTTACATCCTGGCAACTTGTCTTCATGCATTTCAAGTAGTATGAAACCGTTAAAGGTCATATACGTCGTCGGAGTAGCTAGTGTCCATTCTCCACATACAATTCAGTTAGATTTTCTTTCGAAAACCTTTTCATGGAATAGAATAACGTTTTTTTTTTACTTTGTTGATAAGAAAAGCAGCTTTTTTCTTAGATATAAACAACTGGATGCTCGGTTGATGTCAATTGTAGTATAACATACTTGCATTAGTGTAAGAAAATCCACTGGAGATCTCTTACTAGTTGAAGAGGTCTTCAAGTGTTTCTGTTCCAGTATTTACATGGTGCTGACTAGTTACTATCTCAGTGTAAAATGAAATACTCTGTTTAATTTTATATGCAATATATATCTTGAGTTGGAATGACTTGACTGTCTCGTTAATAGAATTTATTTATTTATTTAACATAAAACAGCCAAGGTCAATTACATTAGTTAAACACAAACACATTTTAAAAGCACAGTACACACACGCTCATCTCACAATACCCCAGACATACTGACAAGATCTTCTTCCATCTATCCGCGAACACATCACAGTCAGGCTTAGCGTCCAAAAGCGCGTTCAGCGCAGAGAGTGTGCGAGGAACAGGAGACTGGGCTCGCGCGACAGTTCCACCCCAAGGCACGGCGAACAATCTATGCCTCCTGCCACAGTTGTAATTTATCGGAGCAAAAAGATGGGACAACTCATCAAGCAGTTCGGGAGCATCTGTTTTACCGTGAAAGATCTTAACCATATTAATAATTTGGTCATTATTTCTTCTGACCTCGAGAGAATAGGGATGCAGGTACGACTACTAGCGTGCAGGTGTTGGTTCAATTCTCACATAATCAGCCTAATGTTCCCACTGCTGGCACACAAGCCTCCTCTCTGTGAGAGGGAGTCGGCCGTAATCCACCACGCGGGCCCAGTGTGGGCTGGTATATGTCACATGTCTTTTTTGGTTCTAGGATATGCCGGTTTCCTTCAGCGTTTTGTTGAGAGAGAGCAGTGGTGATGATATAATTTACACAAAGTAAAGCGGTTCGAACCTACGATCTACAACTCGTAAGTCGCGGCGGTCACCACTTGGACACCACTGTTCTAACACTGTTCAATTCTCAGATCGGATAAAATGGTTAGTGGCAGGCTTTTCCTTCAAGAATATCTCACTAGGAGCCTGAAATTGGACCCGATTAATTTAAGTAAGCTCGTCTCATATTTTAAAGAATTTTTAAGTACCAGCGAAATTGTGGTGTAGGTAACTAGGTTAAGACGCCTCTGCAACTCAGGCGTAGTATAATTAATTGTACGTATGCTCATCAGAAACACCAAAGTAAAATAAACCAGAAGACAATTTCATAATTGTATAACTTTATAATCATCAAAGTTTAGTCACGCAAACATCCTTCCTACGGCGTCATTGCGTTGTGTTATTCAACCGAACATGAAATTTTGCGGTAGCTGACAATAATTATGTTCCACGCAGTCGCGGCATTCTGTGTGTAATACAACCATGCCGTTGTAACGTATTGCTAAGCGTTGCCGTTTTCACGTTACACTCGGTAAACTCTGCTGTTCATGATAGACTTTATACAGGGACCTATTTGTACAAATGATTATTTGATTGGGAACTTAATTTTATTAAATGCTTCATCGAGGAATAACTTTGAAGTTTAGTTAGTTTTTCATTTATCATGACAAATGTCATGATAAATGATATCATTTCTGTAACCATGTTTGTACAAACACTTTTTCACGTCAATCATATTTTGAAAACTAGATGAGGTCGGTGTTTCCTTAACTGACTTCTCTTAGAAGGAAGGCCGAAGCAAACTCAGAGGTCACAGTTTCTTTTAAAGTCAAGAGTTAATCTTAGTCAGATCATGTGAAGACCACAGATAAGATCAAAATTGGTGTCTGGAATGGTCTTTTGAGAAAGGACCAATAGTTTGATTGTCAATTTTATTCCATGGATAAAAGATATCAGGGGGCCTAAAAAGGCCACTTTGGCAGAATCGTAAAAGGATAACATTATTAATTATAATATGGCGAAGACAGTCAGCGTTTTTCTTTTTTTTGCTGCACTACGTAGGTATAATCAAAGAGATTGGGATTGGATTTGGATTAGATTGATTGGTATTTTAGCACAGACAAAAAAAAATAACTGAAAAATCTTGCACCAATGGGATTTGATACGATTAACTTAACAGTTAACTGTCCATTCATAATGTTATCCTTTTATATAAAGTGTCCTTTTTAGGCCCCCTGGCGTTGGAAAAATCAGTCCATAATAGAAAACATTATTTCAAGGTTCGAAAATGTGTCGACCTAAATCAGTTTCTCATTTATTTTTGTTTAGACGTTTCCTAGTCTTCTTTCTGTTACATGAAAAATAAAATGATAAGTCTATTCCAATCAGAAGCAACATTTATAAGAAATGCCTTTGCTGTAACTCAATAAATCTGAAAAAAAGCTTTCATTTTTCTTCCAAGCAGTGATTATTATACCCGACGAATATAGGTTAGAAAAGTCCTGAGATAAAAGACTGATTTACTTGAAATGTTTCAAGCTTAATTCGCTAAAACGGCAAAAAATCGACTGTCTAGTCGCAGTGGGATATTTATAATCCCGTCACTCATAAACTGTTCGATGCCATCACTTAACGAGCTGACTTACCAAAGTAATAGAATTCAAGTTTTGACAGATCCATATTGTACAAGTTTTTCAAACTTAAGCCAACTAAATCTCAAGACAAAGGCACTTGTTAGGTGTTACCAAGAAATTGCAACAGTGTATAGTGCAGGGTACACACCGTAGTGCAGGGGATGGGCCAGCACACCACTAATGGATCAGCGTGCGTCATGCTCTATGTCAATAAATATAGAGTATTTATTGCTGCCTTTGTTAAAGTAGGCCAATTACTATCAGTAATGGCAATTACGGTCGTGTTGGTGCAATGGCTTTCATGCCCCAAGCGGCGAGCTCTGGAAACACTGCTGTGATTGATTTTAACAATAGGCAATATAATTACTTAAAATAAACCGAAAACGTTCATCGGAAACTTTACCCCTGTATTCAAAAGTGGATTAAAAGTTTGTACCAATTTACCATTAATTCGATTTCCTGGAAACGGAAACAATACAGATTTAAATAATGATTTGAGTCACAGTTGAATAAGACGTCTAAATTATCCAATTGTGAACTTCAAAGAGTTTTATGCTGTTGCAAATCAAGCTGAAGCTCCGTCGGTTTAAGGTCGGTTTCAATATGAACGGGGAAGCAGTCCTGATTGGATTTTAAGGTGCATCTAGGAGACCGTTACGATAGTTAAAACGCGAAGTGGTCATTTCGCTTCACTTGTGATTGAAAAATAAAAGCGTGTCGTAAATTACAGCACAGGCCAGAACTCGGGGAGAAGCTTACCTAAGATTTGAAAATCAGCGTTCTATTCGCAAATATGCATTTTATTTGCGATTCAGTCGGCTACTGTGATTTGGAGATCAATATGTAAATGCATTCGTGAGTGCACGCGGCCCGGCGGAGGCGTGAGTGCATTTTGTCGTAGAGGAGGAGGCAGCCAGCCGTGACGCCGCGACCCACTGTTTCTGACTTTGTGAGACCAACCTTGCTCTGTAGGATTTAAATGTAAAATTCTTTCACATTTTGTAACACTTCGTTTCAGTGTAGCTTAGTTTTAGAGGCATTTATTATGCACATAACTCTGCTTCTTACATATTTATTTAAAAGTTAAATTTTGTGTACCTGAGCATATACCTAGAAGTTATGGCTTCCAATTTGCTACCATATTTTGTTATTTTAATTTGTCTGTATAACAACACGATTTTATTAATTTTTGCAAAACTAAGACTAATAAATTATATTTTATTAGTTTTCGAAAACTAAGACTCTAATAAATTATTACTGACTTGTAATGCGTTTCTCATGTTAAAGAAAATATTAAACAGCGCAAAAGAATAACATCGTAAAAATAAATCCAAAGTTTTAACGAAACCGGTATGAATATTTTATAGCCATAAAATCTTTTGCCTGAAAATTGTTTTATTTTGTCCATTAAGAACTTGCTTAAAATATCATCTGTATTTTTACGGCTAATTTCACCTTTACGATTTCCGACTATGATACGAACGATAACAAAAAAAAAACAAACGTAAAAAATACGTAAGAAAGGAAGGCTCAGAAGACAGGTGTCAAAATAACATTTTCCTGTCCAAGCCATCCGCCATTAAAATTTACGAAAACGCTTTATCAAAACAAAGATTAATGATGGCATTTTGTTAAATAGGCGAGCTATTTACAACAGAAACACGGCTCGCGGTAGTGATTGAATAGTTGCATGTTCAGCGGTATTAAAAGCCTCTGTCGTGGCTCGGCGTCGTAAGTTCGACTTAATTTTCGCTCCGTAACGACTTGAGAGAATCACTGATTTGATAGGCGTGTAGTGTTGATCGTTACGCGTTAACGAGACGTAATTAATATCGACCTACTGATAGTCTAATCAGATTTGACGAGGCGGTCAGAGATGCTTTAGGTTAGGATAAGAGATCGGCCGTTATTGCGGTATGCGGTAGCTGTGTGGACCGTTATTGTTTACTGTATTTAAATTGCGTGATGAGTATTTTAATTAATCTCGTGTCTCTCGTATACCTTCCTTCAATTATAATGTTCCTGAGCAATGCAGCTGATAATCTTTCTTGGCATTGTCCATTTCATCACGAAAGACAAAGGAACGAAAGAAGACAAAGACGAGACCTCAAACATAATTTTCCGTTAAAAGCAAAATTTTCTTTGAACAAAACCCTGGAAAGAGCTAGTGTAGACATGAATATTAATAAATTGGTTCGCCTTATTACAATATTTATGTAGGTAAGTAGGTAAAACTATGGATGTTGAATAATTCAAAGTACTGCCATAAATCTTTTTTAATACAAGCCTGTCTGTAAGTCGGTAAATTGTTTTTAAGCTCCGCACAACGTACATGCTTACCGGTCTTCCATCTAGTAAAAGTTTAATTACAAAGCAGATCCCGAAATCTGATAAGCAAACCGTTTGATTCGAAGTACGAGTAGTACAGATAAGTTGAAAGTAAATTAAAGTAACCGCACTGCTTAGTTTGCTGACTGTTCACGATTAAAACTAAGTAGATATACTACGGTGTCAAAATTTGTTGGTATGCGGTTGCAACACAAGCTGTTCAGTGAAGTTAAATACGACTTAGGCGAACTTCGGCGACATACCGAACTAGACTAAGATGCCAGTTTTGGCTGAGAAACTAGTTGACTTTGTTTCAACCGTACTACCTGATATAGTAGGTAGGTACTTCGCCAAGTGGGACTTACAATTTTGGTTTTGGGACTAGTATCTACTCGAATTGATATTCAGAGACGAACTACTCAGTTCAAAATGGCCTTCTGAATTAGTTTGTGTTACAAAGCTAAGTTACACGGTATGCCACTTAGCTGGTTCACATGCGACTGTCCATTTTCCTATTTTGTGAAAGCGCTATGTTAAAGTAGGTAGTAGGTTCTGGTATCTGTAAATTGTGTAAATTTTACAACATAAGAACCTTTAAAAAGTGATTAAATAACTTTTTTGGCCCAGAATACAACATCTCCATCTCCTATGCAACACATTTAGGTACATCGCTGTATTTCTGTTAAAAATCTTATAAAATGACCGGATACCGCTGTCTTTCTTATACAGCCTCTTAATATTCAAATCCCCGTGATAGCACTTCTATGAAGAGATAAGCAGAAATACTTTCTTATAATAAAACTAAATAAAATACTCTGCTACGAATTTATGTGGAGATTTTGTTTCTCGGCTAAATGAAATATCATGTGGTTTATTTCTTTTTCTTTGTAACTAAATGGCATCTCCTTCGCTCTTGGTTTCCTTTTTATCATATTTACGGGGTTTTCTCTTATCTGGCAACTTTATCGCTTTTAATAATATCATTTGAAGCCATAATTCCCCTGAGTGTTCTTAATTTGATTTCGATTATCCTTTTCGACAATTCCTTTATTTTTCCTTGGCTTCGGTTCATTTCGGTCTCATCTGGAAAATGTATGAGCACAACAAATGGATCATATTTTGTAATGTCCGACTTCGTTTTTAGGTATCATATTTTGTTAGTGTAAACATTAAATCTCTTTACTTGTAAAAATTTCTACGCATTGATCAAATATTTGTAGAAACAAAATGGATCCAAAAAGGTTATAAAACAAGTTTAAATTAATGTTATTAGGTCAATTAAATGTAAATAATCGTCATCACCTCATTAACCAAGCTTGCCAGAGGTATTGGCCGTACCGCTATCTTCTTCAAATACTAATGCGTCGCCTTAAATTTTGTATAAATAAAACCATTAATACGTATTTCATTCGAATCCATTAATTTATAACAGCCAAGATTATGACATCAAGATAGTAGTCGTAGTTAGTAGGTACCTAAAATATTATACTTAATACAACACAATATCGTATCATCCACGTTTTCCTCATCAGGGTAAACGTGCCATTACCGGCGAGCTTCAAGCCATATACTATGATATATTAGTGATTACATGCCGTTACCATTGCGATATATCGCAAATTGACTTTAGCCGAGCCCATGAATACATATTAAGTTTCACAAATAAAAATCACACATGGTTGTGCTTCAAAATACTTCCCCTCAAATTCAGTAATAAGTGTCGTAATATTTCATGATTCCTTTCTCACCTTAATTTCATTAGCCGGTGGTATTCAAGCGTTTGTCCTGGTACAAAGCTTTAAACATTCTTGAAACGCTCGAGTTTTGCTGAGGTTTTGCATATAATAACTCAAGCGTGATAATCTTTGCTCCCGGGCCTTAGGTACGAAATGGAAATTCTATTTATGTTTCCTAACACAGCTCTCGTATCTCGTAACGTTCGCATTAGCATTTGTTTACATACGTTGTTTGTGAGTATAATGTACCTATATTAATTACCTGGATATTGATTGATCAAGGGTTCGTGGGTGAGTTCTCGCAAATGTACAAATGAAGCAGAACGAAGCGCCGGGAGCCGCTCTGTTCCGAATAGCAATACAGGTGCCGTAATTCCTATTGGTATCTACTTGTACGATCGATTGACTATTAAGTCCATTCAAATAGTACACAAATGCTGTCGAAGCAGCAGGTTATTTCTAGCACGTTGGGACTGGATCGCAGTAAATTGTGATGGCGTTTTGGCCTCTCGCAATCGACCGAGTCACCGGGGTGGAATTAAACGATTTATCGTAGTCACGGAGTCCGATTTCCACGGATCCCTGTCACGGCTACCAATATTGTTGTTACATGGACCTTTCTAAACGTATGTATAATGTTGTCTCTGTTTGTCGCAACTTCGTACGCAAGACGTAGGTACCTTACCGACCGAATACTCAGGTAGTTTATCTTCTGTTGAACGTAATTTGTAAGCATGTCCTATGCTTACGTAGCTATGTAGTATACATATTTTCTTACCTACAAAGAGTGACATTACGTATACGCAGCTCCTTTGCAAACACTTTTATAGTAGCCTACTCGAGACGTCGTTGTCACTGCGAAAAAGAATACAAAGCTTTCTTAATCTGACGGAGCGCGGAGAGGAAATTCGTTTCCATTAATCTTCAGTGTGTATCTACACATGGCGCCATTTACACAAATTATTATTCAATTGCTTATATCGTAACAACCTTACGGAGGTAATATATCATGGCGCTTCATATCACGTGGGCCCGCTCTTACTCCACAGGGACAATATATCAACCCCAATTTATTTTCTCTCCCGCCTTTCAAAGCTTCCACTTTTTATTCTATGTCATCACATTTATATACAGTAACATGATTATCTTTAATTCTCTTTCTGATTCACAAACAGTTCGAGCAGCTATTCGTTTCGTACTATTACTTATGGAGGTAACGTCTTTTGGAGTTCGTTTGCAGTCCCGTCTGTGTTCAAAGAGAGAGAGAGTACGTACATAATGTACAGTCAACAAAAGAGATAAGTATGCAGGATCGTCGGATATAGTTGTAGTTTAGTAAGAAACCGATGGATGTTGTCGACTGAAATTTAATTCGGTAAATGAGATATTTGTATTCTATTAATTAAATAAAATTTCATTCGAGAACGTCCATCGGTTTCTTACTAAACTTCAACTATATCCGACGATCCTGTATACTTATCTCTTTTGTTGACTGTACATTCGTAATACAATCTAGGGTGAAGACGTCCTATGCGGGGAATGTGGACATTGCTACATGATAAGAAGTCACGATAACATTCTAGGTTGCGAGCCAACACGTTGTGGACTCGCTTTGCGCCCCCAATGCGTTGGTTATGAATAAGTAATATTTTAGGTTTAAATGATGACGGTAGATGAGGTGACGATACTAGCGATGACGTTACCGCGCTGATTGAACATTTGCTCTGGATTCACAAGTGATAGTAAGTGGTGGGTTGTTAATATCGTAATAAATTTAAGTGTCGAAAAAGAGTTACTTATAATAGTTGACGGCACGATTGGCGCAGTGGTTAAGCGATTGACTGCTGCGCTGCGCGTCACGGGTTCCATTCCCGCACGGAACAAATATTTGTATGACCTAGAGTAGTTGTTCCGGGTCTAGCTGTTTGTGTATGTGAGTTTAAATGTTTGTAAACGCACCCACAATACAGGAGAAATTCCTAGTGTGGGGCAATATTTTTGCAAAAAAAAAAACTCTAACGAATACGTAACCATATACAGTACGTAACTACATACATATCCATCTACAGTTTAAACTATTGCGGTGCTGGTTGCCGGAATCGCTTTGAATATGCATCACATGCTGCGTATCATTGGCGTGAGACAAAGTCGTACCTACAGATATCTCCTCAGTAACGTTTGGATTTCTTTCAGCGAGTTCTCAAACGGGAGGTTTCCCGGGTTGCGCGTATCACCAAGAATCGCGGACTTATTCAGGACACGTCTCGCGCTGCGGGGAGACGAGATACAAATCCCGGGAGACGGTGGGAATCTGTATACCTTTATGTTTACCTTAGCCTTATCTAAACACGATTGAAAGAAAAATACGTGCATGATTGTGAGCCATACAAAAGCGCTTCACAGTTTTGTTCCATCGCTCTATTGTAAAATATTATTTCTACGCCTCAAACACAAAATTGCTTAAAAATAAAACAGCAAATTGTTACTGATTGTACAAACGCGTAAACTTAAATAAATAAAGATTTAATTATAATATTTCATCTGATAAATATAGATTTGCGTATTTTATTAATTCCCGCTATCATCACTTATTAATCTAGTCAGTAATGTTTTGATTTATTTATCAATTGCATCGCAGTTGACACGGTATTTACCAAACCATGACAACGCCGATAGGGGTGCCACAAATCATGTCGAGTATGAATCACTAGCGTAACGGGCATGCATCGAGTGCCAAGCGTTCACTGCGAAAATGTTCGACTGAAAATTCAAAACTGCGTAGAACAATCTAGCCTTTGGGACCTAATCCCTCATGCAAAATAAAAGCCCGTGTTAAAGCTTTCACTTTTGCTGTTATGGCGGGGTTAGCAACTCTTCAAGTGAATTTTTCACATAGAAAATGCAATGGAAAAAAATATTTTTTATTTTTCAATCGCACTAATATCATAAAGGCCAAAGTTTGTGAGTGTGTGTGTGTTTATATGTTTGTTACTTCTTCACGCTCAAACGGCTGGACCAATTTTGATACAATTTGGTATGGAAGTAGCTGACACCCTGGATTAAGATATAGGCTACTTTTTATCCCGATGTTTCCACGGAATCGAAACTTATGCGGGTAAAATCGTGAGGCGCAGCGTAAATTAAATTTTTGATATGAAAGAGAAGAGAGTGAATAATAACGTGAAAATTGACAAGGAAGAACGGAAGAAGAACATTTGTTGGGCCGACCCCAACTAAGAGACTACTAGAGGTGTAATTGCGTAACCCACTATCAGTAGCAATGGTTTTCATTTTGACAGTTCAACAACATTCATTGCGTTATTTACGATGTTAAGCAGACAAACTTTTCGAACATATGAAGCAATGGATTAGCAATATCCTTTAAAACCATTCAGATTGAGATCGATATTGTTTTACTCAATTAGGGCGCAGAACAGGAAGATGATGATCAATTTAACAGCGCATAAGCTATGCTGTCGTATACTAGTATATTATGCGATTATGTCTGTTCTACCGAGCTAGAGTGAAGCCCTTTGGTAATTGACTAACGTAAGCTATGCCAATAGGTGATTGACGAGGTACCTATTAGTGGAAATAACGTTACAGTAGTCAACTACAAAAGGACTTTACTCGAGCTCTTGATTGAACTGACAACCTTTGTATATCAAGAAAGGATCATATCCAAAAATGAATACTGCTCTTGGAAATATACAAAACCAGCGTTTATTTAGTGTTCTAAATAACACTTCACGGTAAATTAAGTGGTAACTCCACAAGCACTTAGAAAGTAGAGTAGGTACGAATAGAATTGTTCATACAATTAACGTTTAGTGTAGATGTTTTAAATTAGCCGATGCAAGTGCAATAAAGATGCGATTATTACTCCTCATCATGCAACTGCGGCTTGTAACATGCTAGAATGAACTTCTTTTACACCTAGAAAACCTTTCTACCTGCACCAACGACCCAAACATTTAATAAAGTGATAAAACGCTTGCGCCTAACACGCGATGTTTTTATGATTCCATTTCGTTACCTTTTATTGCTTTTTTCGTATACCCATACTTTTAACCTTAATAAACTTGAAACTTCTGGGAATAAATAAAATGTGTACCCGATTTTCAGATTTTATCGAGGGACAAAAGTTGATAGAAACTAAATGAAAACGTAATGAGCTGAAATACTGTAATACAGATTGGCTTAAGTATAAATTTAGTTTTTCTGCTTTTGTAGTACGTCTCGAAGGAGTTATACAATTTTGAACTTTTCTTTTGTGAATTCTTTTGAGTAAGTTATCCAAACATTTTATTTCTGTATTATCCTAAAATCCAATAGCACATTAGGTTAATACATGAGAATTTTGGCGGCGTATTCTTAAATTGCCTCTCCGCGAGGCTGTTTTCTTTCCCACATATCTCAGAAATCCACCCTAAGCGGCGTTTCACTTTTTGGTTAATATCTACCTATTGCTTATTTTCCTCGTTCATAATGCCTCCAGGGATTCCGGTGGCTCACGTGATTTATGGCTTATGCAAAGAATGAGAGGATATTTTCTACACCATAATTCAGGCTAGTTGAGATTAGAGGCGGGTCTGTATAGAGGATGATATATCAATCTGTTCGTTTCGCCTTTTTATGCCGTCGTATATTACGCACAATTGTCAAATAAATAAAGAAATGTTGATACTTCCTGTACTTGCCGAATTTATGTGATACTAACTTTGTTTCGGCTCACCTAATAGTAAGATGTAACAAATATCGATACTGGAAATATGAAATAACGTAAGGGACATTTTGTCGAAAATGAGTTATATATATCGTTGGATTCGGAATTTTTTGCTCTATCGATTGGTATATTTATCTTAAAAAAAATGTTCTTTACATCACATATTTTCCGTAGGCCCAGACCATTTTTTTTCTAGAAACTCGCTGTATATGACATTTAAATTAATATTTTTATAAAAACTAATGTAAGTCTCTTTACTCACAGTATTTGGTATTTACATTAAATCAAAATCGAGTACATTTTACAACAGGTCACTTAAGTTATTCCATAATTTGAGATGTTTTATTATTGTCTTATACATTAGTGTTCCCAGAGAAGGTTTGAACGCTCATTTCTTTTATCGATGTGTTAAAACAGCTATTTTAACACATCGATACTGGAAATATGAAATAACGTAAGGGACAAAACTAAGGTTTTCAGGAGAGCAAAAATAAGATATTTTTCTTTCAAAACTGGCTATAATTTTTTAACTATATAATTTATGTAAAAAGTGTCTAGGACAAAGTTTCTTAGATTTCTTCATTCTTTGCAGCTAAACTAGTTAAAAATCAATAAAGCCTACAGTTCCAAAGATAGCATGTCCCTTACGTTAAATAATAATGAATACGAGTGATATACGTTTACAAAATTTTAGATGTAAATAAACGGCATTGATGTATGGGACACTTAAGGAAATAAACATTTAGAGTTTTTCAAAGTAAAGGTCTCTTAATGGTACACTCTATATTGTTAATGCTGTTAACAAATATAAAAAATAGAATTTTATACATTCGTGACCTACTATGCCTTTGTAATACAGTTTAAAACTACTTGCTGACTCATAGGGATACAAAATAAACGGATAAAATAGATCAAAACTTTTATTTGTGCTCACTAATCCTCTTTTATAAACGCAATTTAGGTACTCTCAAAAATTATGTTAAGTAAAACATTATTAAATTCTGTTTTAAATCACAATAAAAAAATAGCTATTTTGGCAGCTTACTAAAATTAGACTCATTGTCCCAAAAGAAAAATAAATTTTACTTAAAAATTAAACAAAATCAACAAATCAGTCTTCTTATGTAAATAGTAATCATTAAACATAAAAAAAAACTTCTTCCTCAATAGAAAGCCTACAGTAAAATTGAAAAAGTCTCAAAAATTAGTCATTAGCATGCATGCTATCTACTGGCATGTATGTATGTCCAGCTAATAAGTAATTTATTTGAATCGTTTGTATATTCGCAAAACGTTCCAAAAAATATGTTAACATTGAGAAAATCACTTTGTTTTTATTCTGCCCCGTACAGTATCACAATAGAATAACACAGTTGTAACCCCCCTGGAATCAAGTTCCTTTTAAATTTTCTCAATGTTAACATATTTTTTGGAACGTTCTGCGAATATACAAACGATTCGATTTCGAAGGACAGTGAAGGGTAAAGGAAAGGGCAAGGGCCTTGCAAAGAATGATCAATCTGAATTAGAAATCTAGCTGTGCCCAGTAGCATAGACAGCTTACCATTTCTGTATAAGGAAAGACTGCCAATTTCAGTTCCAACGTTTAAAGATCTCAAAAAAATATGTGGCAATGGTATAATTCCAAATAGGTTTCACAATGAATATTTGAATCTTCCTAATAAGAGTATAATTAAAGATAGGCTCAATGACACCGACGATGATGAGACTGATAAAGATAATGACTAATTTTTGAGACTTTTTCAATTTTACTGTAGGCTTTCTATTGAGGAAGAAGTTTTTTTTTTTATGTTTAATGATTACTATTTACATAAGAAGACTGATTTGTTGATTTTGTTTAATTTTTAAGTAAAATTTATTTTTCTTTTGGGACAATGAGTCTAATTTTAGTAAGCAGCCAAAATAGCTATTTTTTTATTGTGATTTAAAACAGAATTTAATAATGTTTTACTTAACATAATTTTTGAGAGTACCTAAATTGCGTTTATAAAAGAGGATTAGTGAGCACAAATAAAAGTTTTGATCTATTTTATCCGTTTATTTTGTATCCCTATGAGTCAGCAAGTAGTTTTAAACTGTATTACAAAGGCATAGTAGGTCACGAATGTATAAAATTCTATTTTTTATATTTGTTAACAGCATTAACAATATAGAGTGTACCATTAAGAGACCTTTACTTTGAAAAACTCTAAATTTTTATTTCCTTAAGTGTCCCATACATCAATGCCGTTTATTTACATCTAAAATTTTGTAAACGTATATCACTCGTATTCATTATTATTTAACGTAAGGGACATGCTATCTTTGGAACTGTAGGCTTTATTGATTTTTAACTAGTTTAGCTGCAAAGAATGAAGAAATCTAAGAAACTTTGTCCTAGACACTTTTTACATAAATTATATAGTTAAAAAATTATAGCCAGTTTTGTAAGAAAAATATCTTATTTTTGCTCTCCTGAAAACCTTAGTTTTGTCCCTTACGTTATTTCATATTTCCAGTATCGATATGTGCGTTGACTTTTTTACTATTCGCTAGTGATTTCACCAAATCCTATACCTACAATAAATGTCGGTTGAAATAATTTGTTCAGAGAGTAAACACAGGTATATACCTGTGTTTACTCTCTGTATGTATTACCTACATATTTCGTAAACAACACTTTGTGGAAGCAAGCTTTGTGTAATAACTTTTAAAAAAATCTATAAGCAAATATGATTCACAACTAAATATTAATAACATCGGGCATCCTGTGCCCACATTACGCAGCTTACCACTTGTACGCTACGCGTCGTAGCACTTGCACGCTACGCGGCGTAGCACTTGTACGCTACGCGGCGTAGCACATGTACGCTACGCGACGTAGCACTTGTACGCTTCGCGGCGTAGCACTTGTACACTTCGCGGCATAGCACTTTTACGCTACGCCACGTATTTCAGTTTTTTCAGTGTATACGCAGTCTCCTGTATAAATTGTAAACGTACTCTGAGAAGCCTTTCCTAGTAGGCTTTAAGAGGGATGAGCGGATTTTAAGAAAAATAAAACTACATACATATTTTGTTTATTGATAAAGCATCTGCCTGAGCTAGGAATCTGAAGACGAGTATTGTGGCGGTACAAAATTGTTTTTTTTTTCTTTTTTCAGATCACTTCGTTATCCGTCTGTCTGTCCGTCTGTTAAGACCCTTTTTTTCAGTGGCTGTAATTACTTGAAGCAGTGAAAATTTAAACTTTTACGTCGCAATCAAAAGATACGGGCGTTTATGTTTCGTTTATGCCGCATATTTTGACACTCGCAAGGGAATCAAAACCTATAGGATACTTCCCGTTGACCTAGAATCATGAAATTTGGCAAGACGCAATTTCATGTAGCACAAGTAAAGGGAAAAATCCAGTAACAGTAAATGTGTAGTTACATACCTTCTAAACTGTACGGAACCTTCGGTGCGCGAGTCCAACTCGCACTTGACCGGTTCTTTTTACTTTCTGTAACTGTGGATTCCCCATAGGGTGCGGTGACTGACTCTCATTCTGATGCTTATTGAATAATAAACAAATACTGGCAATGAAATTTATCCGTGTAAAAAAAATCAATGAGTATACTGTAGAGACCTATTTGGTGCGAGTAATAATATAATACGAATAATACGAGACAAAGAGTAATACGAGAGTATAGAGAGAGTAATACGAGATAAATAATAATAAGAGTAATACGAGACAAAGAGGAGGATTTATAATTAGAAGAGATTAGGCGTCAGATTAGACTGACAAGCAAAAATATTAAGTTGTAAAACACGTATGATTTTATAAGAATAACTAGCTTCTGCCCGCGACTTCGCCCGCGTTTCTACCCTCCCCCATTCACCCTCTTAGGGGTGGAATTTCGAAAAACCCTTTCTTAGTGGACTCTTCACAAAGGACACACCCTCCAAATTTCATGTCTCTAGGACTACCGTTTAGGCTGTGCGTTGATATATCAGTCAGTCGGGAATTTTAATTTTATATATATAGATTATTGAATATACCGTTGAATATATCGTCTTCACATATTATATAATTAATGTATACAAAATATTGTAAAACATTTTAAAAGAGTAACGGTGGAGTTTCTTGCCCATTCTTCTCCATACGAAAACTACCTTTTGGAATGGGCGACTAGAATCAATTCAATTTTTTTTCGTAATTTTTGACGTTCAAAAGTGCCTTTTAAGTGCCTACTTGAAATAAATGTTTTGACTTTGACTTTTACCCACGAGATAAACCGTAGTTTGATTTTATTAAATCCGATACCGTGAAGCGGGTGGAGAGTTTTACAATACCTACCTCCTCTACTATTACGTTTTTGCAAATTACAGCGCTATTTTACGTCATACATTGATCAAAACTCAATAATACGCGCCAATTATGACAAAGAAAAATGCTGCAAATAAGATTATTTTCTGAAAATATGACGATTTGCATCAAATGTTACTTCGAAAGCTATACTTATTGATGTTCTACCGACATTATGGCCTCGCCTCTCATGCACGAGGTTGTGGGTTCAAATCCGGGGATGCACCAGTGGGACTTATTTAATTCTCATATAGATACCTACTTTCTAAGTTTATACTGACATAAATGAAGGAAAACATCGTGAGGATAATAAAAGACTGAAATCGCCGTCGGTGCTCCATGGACCAATTCAAATTTGTCCAATTGGACTGAGGGGAAAATGACATGTTTCCATCGTCCAATTACCAACTGGACTATGGAGAACGCTGGACGTAAACCAAAACTATGTTCCATTGTAACATTATAACCCTTAGTTCACACCAGTTTCCTATTCTTTCTTTTGCCAACCCGTCTTGAGCAATCGTGGTGAATGACATTATAGGAATCACCTTAAAACAAAACGTCTTTCTACGTTATTTGATCCTTTCACACTGGTTTCCATGTTCATGGCATAATGAAGATAAATAAAAAAGTATCGTCTTTGGATGATTAATCCCATAGCAACAGAGACCGGAATCCTTCAGAAGGTAATATCAAATATTTTTTCTTGTTGTTTCCCAAAATATTACGTAATCGGGCAGTAAAACAATCGAGGGGCATGTCCAAACATAAGTAAACAAGTTCCGCTCATCAATCCAATCGCCTAATAGCTATCGGCGGTTGTCTGTACATTGTATAAACTTGTGGCCAGTCCCACAATTGTCTATATCATTAAATTAAAAGCTTTCGTGTTTGAAGGCCATTAGTAATATTCGCGGCACCTAAGCCCCATCGGTACAAGGGCACGGTTGGCTAAACAGTTAACTAATTTATTATCCATAAATTCCGATCAAGAATTTGATAAGACACGTCCTCAGGGTTTTACGAGTTCAGCTTGCGTTTAATCGGCTTGTAGATTGAAAATGGTAGAATTTCGGTATTCGTGTTGAGTTGAGGTAACTACTATCTGTTAGTTCTAGCTCGATGGTTCACAGCGTAAATATTGATCCACTGATAAGCGTCTAAACTCATTTAACTGAACTGTTATCGTCGATGATTCATTGTCGTTTTCTTTCCATTCGATCGTATTTTCCTCCATTGTGAACGCTGAAGGGATGTTTCCTTATATTTTACAAGGACCGTTTCGTTTCGGGAGGGGTTCGAAAATAAACACATTATTACGGATTGCAGTCTCATTTTATTTTATGGTTTTGTATTATTAAACTAAGATAGTTACATCAAAACACACATTGCGTAACAAACTGGACTGGAAGATATGTACGAACCAGTGACAATACTGTACCTAAAGGTAGGTTATTGCTGATAACCCTGTCTTGCGTTCATTCGGATACAATATTCTTGTAATATTTATATCTTGTCTGTAATTAAGTACATAATAATAAGTACAACACAGGAATGTACTCGTTCATCACTAAGTCCGAATAAACAGCAATAGGGTTATCCTAAATATCATCTAAAAAGTGAATTGTGTTTCGTTCGACCACGAAGCATGTCTAACACGAAAAACGTAACTCTAAATGCCATTTTGATATATATATAATAATATTGTCATTGTTTTATTTTAATTAGTATTAAGTATAATACTTTACAAGTAGTTCGCTAGACGAAAATGTAGAAAAACGAACTTAGCTTTTAGTTAAAGAGCGTAGTTTTGCGTTAGCGTAACATCAAACGAATGAACTAAAAGTTACCTTAGGTAATTGATTCTACGCTATTAAACCAATTTTCTATACATAACATTACGTATGTAGTTATTTAAAATGTACAGGCTTAGAAATAAAATTGAAATTCGTTATTCATTAGTTCGTAACGTAACTAGCCTACAGCCGGCCTTATTTTAAATAGTTGATTTTGCAGCAAGAGTAATGAATGATTCTTAAAGTTAGGAAGATCGATTACATATGCCACGTGAAGAGTGTTCAAGAATGTTGAACTGAAATACAATGCTGCTCTATGACGGAGATTAAGACAAGTCACAATTGTAGGTCAAGTGTCCAAAGTTTGGGCGAGCCCTCGTGTCACTCATGCCTACAACTGCGAACATAACCGAACCCCCGAGGGATTTGCTTAGAACGTACTCACATGGGCTGAACTTACTCACAGATTACTCACTTGGAATTCATAATCTAGGATAACGGACATTTCGTAACATTTATTAGATATCTCGATAAAACAGTAAAGCGGCTTGTAAAAAAATTCTAATCTATAGTTATTATTATATGTACATATATTACAAAATGTCTGTAATAAGATTAAACTATGAAAATAATCTCAGGTGATACAAAAATGAATATTATGTAAAACCTTTTTGAAGTATTAGCGCATCACATAAAACTAAATTTTGTTTGAACGATTTTTACAATTAAGTACTTGCAAAAAGTTCTGAAAAAATATATGGCACCGAAAATTCTAATGTCACTCAACAATAATAATTGAATGATTGCAATTTTTTATCGAAATCAGGAAGTAATTCATAACTTAAAACTTTGATTCTAATTTAATAACACTTTTGATTGCAATGATAACACAAGTAGGTATAGCTAAAATAAATAGGTAGGTACTATTCGAAAGGAAATTACAAACACAACCTAGTATTATGCATTAAACACTGTAGATATATAAAAATCCTAAAACAGCTACTGTACAATTACTATGGCACTGTCATTTAAAAATAATTGCTAAATAATTATCATACTTCACAATATAAAAGGAATGGCAAACATGGAATCAAAATGATAATTTCATTATCAAATAAAAAGGTCTGAAAATGTTAGTCAAAATATTAATTTACGATTGCTTATTCTTGATACATTAATAATAATATGTCCTGAAGACATAGCTCAAGAGCTGGAATGTCACCATTAGAGCCCGGTCATCATAATTTTCTACACCAATAAAGTTTTAGAAACTTTTTATAATTTCTCACATGATATTTTTGCTCTCGCTTATAATAGAAACTATTCTTATGTATTATTGACTAATCTATTAACTAGATTATATATTTCTGCTAATTTTAACAACAAAATATCAAGAGTCTTTTTTTTTAATTCAGTACTTTCGCATAATTAATATTTCATTTTTTCTTTATACCTCTGATGTGTAATCCGAGCACCGATTTAAAAAAGATAGTAATTGATATAGTTCCTATTCAATCTAAAACTACAACGTAACGTATTATGGCAACAAACTCTTTTGGTTAAATAGATATGAATACTTATATACGAGGCGATATGAAATATTTATCTCTTTAGAGATATGTTCATGGACTTTTTAAAAAGCTGTAAAGTTTAAATAATACGAACATAATATCGGAACGGATATGTATCGGTAGGTACATTATTAGACAGGTACATTTAAAACACTATTCAACACAACAACTACAAAATAATACTTTTTAAATCTCACAATCCACTTGGCAATTTACACTGACAATCGTGCGCGGGTCGCACGACTTGGTCGTATCGTCACTCATCAGTCACAATGTCGTACCGTGGTCGCAGGTCGTATGGGCGCGGTGAGATCAATATGTCTTCCGTTCGCCTTCACGCTGGCGACGCAGCCTCGCAGACCCGTGTACAAGGCCGCTGGCAAACCCAGGGGCAGTGATGGAGAACCTCCTATGAACAAACAACAATTTAACTTTGCTATTTTATAGGACAACAACAGATTACGGGATAAAACGTACGATACAATTCATTGTTTTAACTCGTTCTGCATGCAAACGTGCAATAATATTTATTTTAACCGTTAACGTATTGGAAATAAATCAAATAGGTGGAAGCTTTTATCGTTAACAGGCTATAGTGCCAGTTTAAATTGAACATAAATACGATTGATGAGATAATTTAAAAGAAAAATGTTGTCAGTGAAAAAAATACATACCGATCCATAGCTTGGGGTTTGCCTTCGAGGGCACTAACAGTGACTGCGAGTATCCTCTAACAGGTTGAGTGTCGTCGACTTGCAGCATGGCAAGCCTCTTCCTCCGTCTCACGGTGGCCGTGTGCCACCTCCCATCATCAACCCTTGCCTTGGACTCCACACACTGGAACCAGTCCTCATGGGTCGCCAAGTTCATCTCCTTTATATCGGTGTCCGTGTAAATAAGCTGGAGTTTCCCGTCGCTCAGACCTAGACCGATGAAATCTCTAGGTCGTATACCGATTTTCCGCCTCCACATAAGGAGCCCGGAGTCGTTGTATGTTCGGAATTTTATTTCATATCTAATACCGCGGGCGCCGCTGTTCCTAAAATAGTTGGTTTTATTTAATATCATGTCTTAAATCCTATCCTTATTGTTAGTAAACATTGAGTGGTAAAATTCATAAAGCATGCAATGTTTCAGTAAGGTAGGACCTATTTCGTTAGTATGTAGTTAAAAGGAGTGTACGACTAAACGCCGACAGACAGTACGCCGACAGACTGAACACCGACAAGACTTTACGTCGACGGGACTCTTCACCGACCGGACACTTTGCCGACAGGACTCTTTGCCGACAGGCTCATCAGCGACGCAACTTATCTCCGATAATCAGATACTTGCTTTGTAAATCGATTAGGCTTTTCTTGTAATTATACAATTCATAAAAAATAAAGATCTAAAATTTTTGACGGGAAACATGATTTGGTAACTAAAACTATCAGGCAGCATTGTCACATGCCGAATCCCGAACTACTTGTTGTTCGTAAATTCCAGGCTAAAATAAAAAACAAAGCTCATTGTAGTATGGATTGTAATAGCTATATCACAATAACTACTTTTCCATGTTAAAATTTGCAATAGTAACGCGGAAAAATCCTTATATCTTATTTTTGTTAAATACCAATATCTCAAGTACCTACCTAGAAATCACAAGCTTTCAGAGATAATTTTATTGCCTATGAGCATTTTCCTTTATATATTTACTATCAAATCTAATCTAACTAACCTGTAGGTAATATCCTACTGCAGGGCAAACACCTCCCTCTCCTTAAGATAACTACCAACCTTAAAAAAAGTATTTCCTAACCTTTGCAAAAATACTCGTATCGAAAATAACTGATATATAATTAGGTGATGCCTTAATACAATCCTTGACGTGTTGTAAGTATTCCGTATGGTCGTTATAATGAGAATATCTCTTCTGAGAAAAAGGAGCAACATTTAATATAGCAAAGACCTTCCGCCCTCGAAATGTAGTAAACAAAAATAGTAATCTGCCTTCATATTGTTATATTATTAGCAGATAATATTGTATTAGGAAAGGAAAGGTCACTAATAATTAGCTATCTTTAATCACCTATCCATAATAATATTATAAATTCGAAAGTAACTCTGTCTTTCTGTATGTTGCATTTTCACGCCTAAACCACAGAACGGATTTCGATAAAATTTGACAGAGAGATAGATTGCATCCCGGAGAAGGACATAGGATAGTTTTTATGGACATACCTCGCGAGCGAAGCCGCGATCAGTAGCTACTTTTCCATACTTCTTAGCTACTATTTACGAGTATAGCAATAACACAGTTAAGACCAGACAATATAACATTAAACGACTACTTAAGGTACCTTTTGTAAGGCCTACGGAATTTAAAAATACCTTTTTCTCTTGCCTCGTGTACAAGTTCACCTATCAGTTGGAAAATTAGATTGCGATGAAAGAACTTATTTAATAAGGTAAGTACACGTTTTGGGTCTTATTTAGGCACTCAACTTTGTGGAAATCATTTTAAGTTTACTTTTACCCGTTATTTATGTATTTAATTCAAAATGATAATTATTTGCTCTATACACGGTTAGAGAATGAGTTTTACCAACTACTTAGCAGTATCATTCGCCTTCCTACATTATAAGACTAAGTTCTCCTGTGTCTATTTGCCCATCTGTATGCTCGACATGTACTCCGTAATTTTCGAGATTAGCCCAAAACTAACTCGGCACTCACTAACTGGATTTCCGTTCAGTTTTCTCATCCCATAACCGTGGGAAGGAGGAAACGTGGAATGTTAAAAGTACCTAATTATCTACTTATCCTGCATATAGTTTTAGGTATAAACAACTTGATACCGTAAATATCTTCAAAAGCACGTTCGTTTTGTACTGTTGCCGTGAAAATAAATATTTGTGATAAATACTTTTAACAATCCGTTGTTGTTACGTGAACGGAACCCTAACAAAGGTTGGAAATTCCTAATAAATGGGGTACGTGTTTAGCTAAGTTTTTATCAAACATGGTGCAGCTAAATAATAACAGCCGCATGGGTCGATCGAAGGTTAAGCTACGCTTATATCCGAGGTCTGTCCTTGGATGGGTGACCATCTAGGCCTCACCGTGCCTCGGAAAGCATGTTAAAACGTTGGTATTGCTATCATTTGTAGATCTCTGACAGTCGTTACGAAAGACTGACAACCAGACTCACTAAGGGGTATCTTATTACCCAGTTACTGGGTTATGGACATAGGTTGTGGAGATCTAAAATACTGATATTCAGCTGTATCCGGTTAGACTGGATGTTGAACCCACTATATTTTTGAAAAGGCTAGGCAGATTATAATTTTTTTTTCATAAAACCTATGTAATATTATTTTTATGTACATGAAAAATAACTCATAGTCATAACTCGTTATTAGGTACGTAGCTATTTAGCACCTAAACGAGTCACAAAATCGCAATTTTAGTAAGTTCGTCAAAATTATTTCTATGGTTAGAAAACAAAGGACTTTTTAATAGCAAGCATAATTCTAAAGCTTTTGAGTTCATATAATTTCCTAGTAAAGAACCTGCTATTTAGTTAATGTTTGGTAAATACAGTAATATAGGTACGCAGTACGGTACAGTTTAGTAAACAACCAAAATAATAATCACGTTGCGTGACGTTGAAAACCTATATTTAAATGCGGAAAACAATGAAAAACAGTTGTTCCTAGTTCGATAAACTAAAGATGTAAATAGAAGAACACATACAATAGCAGACTGTGAGTACACAAAGACACTATCTGAAAGCAGTATTTACAATCTACGTTGTTACGTTAACGTGTTTATGTAAATACGTAAACTTCGATGTAACTTATTTGACTTCCCGTGAATTTATACATTCGGAGCGGAGGCCAAGGAAAGCTTGTTGATGCGCATTATTACGGCACTTTACTATAAGCTTTAGACAAATAAAGATAAGAAACTGAGAAAACTCTTATTCTTTCCAGTATTAGGTATAATTTTCTGTTTAAGTACAATTTCTAAGAAGAAACATTTGTGTATTTTCTAGATCTTCATCTAGAAAATACACATTTTTGCTATGAAAATTAAAATAAATTGTTACTATCCAAATCTTTCCCTAGTTGAACTATCAGCCGGTCGATTCTGTAAAAATCTCACAGTAAAAACTTAGGTGAAGTGAGTTTGTTTTTGATAGGAATTGACACTATTGACAGCTCACTCCACGCTCACTTCACCTAAGTTTTCACAATGAGATTTTTACAGACACCGCTGTTCTCAAAACTGCGTAGTTAAACCGTTGAAAACAATTGCTCATCATCAGTACTATCTACTAACATGAAAACACTGCAATGATTAAAGTTGTATAGGTCACTCAAAGTTCAAACCACATGGAAACACTGTCATTAAATATTAATAATAAAATCATACAATAAAATTCATGAAAAATAATTACAAATAAAATAATGAAAGCAAGGTACAAAGCGACACGCTCAGATATAGAAAATAAATTCTTCATTACTAGGTGTCATTAAATTCAGCCAACTATTCAAATTACACTTTAAGTGGAGAAATTGCCACTTGTCGCTATTAAGTATTCATGTTTCTGAAACCACACGACTGCTAAATGTTCCCACTTTCACTACAACTACGAGGAAATAATAAATATATAATGTTTTACCTAAACTAACTGCTGTGACGCATTACGACTAATTTATGTAATTATGTGGTGATTCCTTCAAATGTTATCTCACACCGTAGTGACCCTCACCGACGTCTTTGTTAGTATGTAAGCTAGAAAGATAGAAAATTAGTATCAGTTATATTTAACTAACATCAATTAGCATACATATCGAAATGTTGCTTTCCGTTGCCGGCATTGGATACCGTGTCTTGCAAAAATTAAAATAAAACCGAAGACATTATTAGTAAATTTAGCAATAAAACCCTTATACAACAACAACTATAAGTAAGTTAGACAAGAAAGTCAAGAGAACCATATTCATAAAATGGAAAATTTACAACTCTATATATTATTATGGCTGAGTTAAATTTTGTTAAGTAACATGAACTTTGCACATTAGAGAATTTTATACAGACATTATTTGTAGAATGAATGTGCCTTTTGTAGTAGGTTACCTGCGACTGCCCCTGCTTCTGTAAGAGAAGTAATTGTTTCCGTCGAAGTTGACCGGGGTCCTCTCGTTGAGCATTTCCACGTTGATCTGAACCTCGCAGTTCCTGCCTTGGTAACCATCGCGGCAAGTACATTTGTATTCGTTTAGTAGAGGTATGCAGGAGCCGTTGTTTTTGCATGGGGTCAGACCTATTGCAGAAAATTAATTTGAATTTTACACGCTGTTTTTTGAACCATCAATGGAAGTCCAACAAAAACGAAGTAAGGACTTCGTTTTTGTTTGACTTCCGTTGTTTATTTACGTTATGCGTGAACAAGGTTTAATTTAATATCAAGAATACAAACATTTTTAATTAAAAGTTACAATTTAGGGAATTTTTTAATAAATACCCAATATTCTACTTTCAGGTAAAAACATAGTACGTAGATAAATATGTGTTAAAGAACATTCAAAATTTGTACCTACTACTAGCAATAGTTCACCTTTAAACAACACATCTTTCAAACTACCTAGACATTTTCTAAAAGAGCATCAGTGTTTCAGTTCACTTACCGTCTCCACACGGCGGTCCCGTGTACTTTGTAACCCCAGTAGTGGCACAAGGGAGTCGATCTTCGTCTTGCACAATCGCACACTTTGCCGTCTCAGCCCCATACAGAGACAAAGGGTTCCCATTCACAAAGACCTGTTGCACCGAGCCTATGAAACTGCTGGTCACGCCTGACATCTTGTGCGGACGAATGTAAGAGCTAGGGAAGGTAAGTACTCCGATTGAAAGAATAGTCACGGTGAAATGGCGAAAATTAAAACTATTTCCAACAGTTTTTATTAGTATGAATGTCTGGCAAGTTGCCTCGCCACGGAAAGGAACATGATTATGGGTCTTGTTCGTGTCCGAAACGAGACAGGCATTTCCTGTTTATGCGAGTAAAAGTAACAATGTAGTTTTTATTACAATAAATTAGTACTGAAGTGTAAGTCAATGTTAACGGAAAGAATTATCATATTGGATTTTTTAAGGCCTCCTGCCTTATAAAAGTTAAATATTTCGAATATAATCAATTTCACTCACGGTAAAGATCCAATGAAAAGCGGCAGAGTGAGTTCTAGATGTGTTAGTGGAGGGGACGAGTGTCCTCTCTGAGTAGGATGGTGGTCTAACTGCAGACTGCCATGGCGGCCTGACCTAGAAACTCGAGCTCGATGCCAACGACCCTTCGTTATAGGCACTGGTGACCTACATACAACAAAAATAACACTGTAGCTCAACCACCCTATAAACATGAAAAAATATTCAGACCGTTTAGGTTATCGCATAAAATAAATTTCTCCTTAAATTAAAACACGGTACTTACGTTATGTTCGCAATACCGCTCCCCAAATTGTATCTAAACTGAAGGTAACCATTAACCAGGTTAATCGCTATAAAATCCCCCTTGGCTTTATTAGACTGGCCGGTGTAAAGGAGCATTCCGGAAAATCGGTTCGTTAAAAACCACATTTCAATGCGGAATGCTTTGCCCAGACCTTCAAGTGGCGGCAATTCAATGTAGCTCGTCCCATTGAACTGAGGGGACCAAGTTTCCTGTACCACATTTACATCTGTAAACAAATTGGGCATGTAATAGTTTCACCATATCTAAATTACGTTAACATAATTGTTATCTTGAATAACGGATGCTTGTACGTAATAACACTGACCATTGTTGCAAGTATTTCCATTGGAACCAACTTCACCTCCAAACAAACAACGGCAGACGTGTCCGCCGTCGGCTCCGATGTCACACAATAGCCCCTCATCATATCCGCAGGGATTCGACTCGCACGGATCTAATCTCTCGTCACAATTGGCTCCTTGAAATCCGATAGGGCAGCTACAAGTATATTCGGTCGCCGACCCGTCTATAGATTTACACGTGGCACCATTCTTGCATGGCATACTCATACATGGGTTAGATTGGCACTCTTGAACGTTTTCTATAGCAACGACTAATGAGTCCGGTCGGCCCAATTTCTTTGTCACTTGATGACGTATTATCCTTAAGTATTTTACGCAACCGATAAAGCTGCTCCGGGTGCCAATATTATCGAAGACCCTGTGTGAAGACATTTATTAATATTAGACACTTCAGTGATTATTACGTAACAATTAAACAATTGTATTAATAAAGAGATTAGTGATGTGAAACATTTCATTTACCTAGAATAGTTAGTAGGCACGCTACCAATGTAAGTGTCTTCATTCAAATCTAGTGCTTTTAAATGGCCACTGGATTGGCCGACCACATCTTCCATATCGTCGACTGATAAAATCCCGTCGCGATGGTATCGCTTCGCTGACACCTTGTGATACTCGTTTAACGTTATCTTTTCTAGTGAGGTAAGTATTAACACTCCGTTACCAAGATTATACCTGTATTGAGAATGAGATTAAAATGTAAGCGAAATCCAAAAGCAGTTCGTCGTTTCGTTTTATCAAATCCAATAATCTTTGCATTTTATTACATTCACAGTGATGCTTGGAAATATTGCTTACCTAAACTCTAAATATCCGTTTACTAAAGCGAGTGAAACAAAATCACCGGTGCCGTCTGGTTTCTGCTGATTGTACAATATAACGCCGTTCTCGGAAAAGGCTTTAAATTCGATATCGATATTCAACTTGTGGTAAGCTTTCAAGGGTTTTAGTCTTATATAAGAAGTGCCGTCGAACGACGGAGTCTCTATGTAGGCGCCCAGGAGTCCGTCCTTTGCGAGGGACTCGCAGTTCAATCCGGTGTAAGGACCGGCACACAAGCACGTGTAAGTGGATCCAGGCAAATCAATACATGTGCCGAGGTTGTAACATGGCTCTGACAAACAAGCGCTATATTCTTCAGTCGTCTCTTGTGGCGTTTGTTCTGTGAAAAGAAAAAGGTTCCATTGTTCTCTTGAAAAAAACGTGGCGTTTAGGGTATTTCATAATAAGGAATATCTTAAAAAACCAAATTGAATATATAAATGAAAAACCTAATCCACCCTAAGCTGTTGCGGCTCGTACGCAGCGTAGCGCGTATTCATAAACTTTTCTCCGATAAAAAGTTGCAAAATCAGGTGCATACTTGCAGTTTTTTGTAAGTAATAATGAATTTGTAGCAAATGTTAGAACTTGTACGACATAAACTAAAAATACAGGTCACCTGCTCAAACTTGGACCACACAGAGAACGCACTCAGACGCATTAAATTATCTAAGCATCAATTAGTGATCTATCTAGCAATTAGTGACGATCACGAATTTCAATGACACATCTAGGTATTATTTCAGTGGATTACCGTTCGAGCAAAACGGGACCAGTCATGCGGCACTTATCGCCCTAAGAGAGCTAATCAGCCAATAGTCTAAGTCGCCGGAAAGGAGTTGGCTCTCCGAGTCACATGACTGAATGAGATAAGCTCTCATGCCAGAATATTCCCGGGCGGACAGACAAGCCACTCCAACTTGTCAAGTTTATAATTATGAGAGAAAGAACTACTTAGGTACTTTGCAACTAAATCTAGGAATGTGGCACACTAAGTAAAAGGATGAGTGCTAACGGTAGCGTAATATAGGTTTCTGAAAATGTATTACCGTAAGTAAATATGACTAGTTGTCGGCTTATGAACGAAATGAAGGGTTAAACCAATTTTTGTTAAATTATTATGTATAATATTTTTTTTATTATGTATTCATGTATCTACACACAAAATACATTAAAGAGCAACTACATAAATTATTATTTTTATTATTTATTTTATTCAGACACAGTGATTTATAAAAGCTTTATATAAAAAGATAAAAGAGTTGAGATTTTATTGAGCAAATAATTTTAGTTAATTGAGTTTTTTTCTACGGATGCTTACAATAATATTTTTTATATTTATAAAATATACTTTGGGAATACTGAATTACAAAAAATATTTCACCAATAAAAAGCTGCACAATTCCCAAGTGACAAAGGATACTTTTAATGCCAGAAAAATGCACAGTTCCTTTGGGAATCTTCATAAAATTCACAATATAAACAATTATAGCATAGCCTCTCTATAACATAATGGCACTTACCAACACACGCCTTCCGATGCATCGTGGGCACATGTCCTGCGCGGCACACGCAGGCCGCGCGCGCGCACTCCGCACCGGGCAGTGCGGAGCAATCACCGTCGTCTGCGCATAAGTCACCTAGCAAGGCACCCACTGCGCCTGAACCTACTGTTGCTGTGGTTGCTATGAAAAAAAGTTATAATGTCACATGTTTGAGGCCAGAAGGCTTAGATACATAAACTGCGTTGATAGTTTTATTGTTTAGACTGGGAACTTAGCAGTCATCTATTTATTAAAGTAACTTAGGGCTGATTTTTCCAAAGCCAGATAACTTTATTCGAGGAATAATTTTGAAATTTTGACAGTTATTTCATACAAAAACTGTCAAACGTCAATTTTATTCCTTGAATAAAAACTATCTGGCGATTGAAAAATCAGCCCTTAGTCAATCAATTTTGAAGCTAGGGATCTTTCAATAATTGAAAAATTTAATAACGTCTCGAGGTAGTCTTAGAAGAAATTTCTAATGTAAAAATAACAGCCGACTTTTCTAAGATACAAAAGCAAAATTTCGTTAGACCCAATCCCATATTTCCATGGGAGAAAATCTACACAACGCCGGTAATAAAACTTGAAAACGTGTGTGAATTAAAGATGCAACATTCAGCAAGGTAAAACTCCAATACAATGGAAAAATAAATTGTTAATAAAAAGTTTATAAATCGATACTTTAAATGCGTAAATCCAATAGCAACTCTCATGACGGATGCGAGAGTAAAATTAAATATTGGCGACTCAATATTGACTAAATAATAACAGAGGATGGAAAAGCGGATACTGTCTGATAAAATTGTTTGTCCGCAAACGTTTTTAATGAAACACTTTGTTGCAAATAAATCGTTAAACACGCCAAAAATGTTTGGGCAACTCAAACTCAAAGCATTTATTTCAATTAAACCATTTACAGGCACTTTTGAATTGTCAAGAAGTCGGTCCGTCAGAAAATATGAAGCTAGTTGCCCATTCCAAAGCCTAGGTACCTATGGAGAAGAACGGGCAAGAAACTCCATGGACACTCTTTGAAATTATATTTTTACAAAAATATTAGTTACTTCATTAATGTTGAATTTATAATTACATGTAAGAACGATGTAAAAAAGACGTACGCGTTAAAAGCGTCCAGAGTACAGCAAATAGTAAGAAAAAGGGCAGAAGGCTCACTGCTTACCTTTGAATTTTTGTCCGGATAGGATGCTGTCGAAGTCACTGGGCGTTTCTTTCCTTGTCCAGTCGTATTTGTTGTAGTATTTGTCTGGGTTGAGAAGGTGTCTGGTAGACTTAGAAGCGGCGCCGTCGTCCTGCTGAGTGAACTGAATGGGCGAGGATGGCCGGGGCGGGCCAGCCGTGCCCGCCACTTCGCCCAGCTTGCACGGCCCGAATGCTTGCACTACAATATCCTCTTGCGTGCGACACGCTTGCAATTTGAGGTGACACTCAGACTCGTAAGTTTTGCCATCGCTACCGCATACCTGTTGGTTTTGGTTAAACTTAGCTACGTCTCACCGGAAAAGTTACAATGTCAAGTTCTTCGATGTGAATATTAATGGGCTACAACTCCCTGACAGATAACTTCTAGATTGTAATAAATTATGGGTTATTAATAATTCGTAAGCTTTTATTGGAGGTAATATTCATGATATGAAAATGCAATATTAGCAAGTTAGATTGGAATAAGGCGGTGTGCTCACCAGCATGTTGGTGTCGCTGTCGGAGCAGGGCGCGGCGGCGCACTCGCACAGCGCGCCGCCCGTGCGCTCCGTGCACAGCGCGCCGAAGTAACACGACAGCTCCGCGCACGACGATACCACGCCACCTGTTTCAGCTACAGGAGAATAATGTTTTATGAAGCGCACGATAAGAGTGACAGATAGTCGTCCAATGTTGGACTAACCAAACAAAAGAGAAGGTCAGAAATTCATTAATTCAAACTTCAAAGTGTACAATTTAAGTTTTACGCGTGTGTCAGTCACCTTACTGTGGTAGGCACTTAATGTTCCGTGGTAACATGAACCAGAGCATATTAGGCTCTATTTGTAAATAGATAAAAGCCTTTACCTATCTTCTGAGAATTCGCTCCGTACACACAAAAGTAGTTTCCTATCCTAATCAAAATCTCCGTTATATTGAAAAGGGAGATTTTGGTTAGGAGTAATTGCGTAGGTTGGTTTCCCAAGTCAATGTAGGCCTAATTAAATTGATAATACTGTACAACAGTAGGTACATACAATTGTATATCTTTGGCCTTTGTACAAAATAAAGAAAAACAGGACGAAAATTAAGTACATGCACACAATCGTGCTTAAATAACTACCTACAAAAAAGAAAAACGGTTAATACGAAAACATCTTGACATGGGTCAGGCATGGCATTGTTGTAAGTACCTTTGTAATGAGGACCCTAAATCTCAGTGAAGAGTGGGGTTGTATTTTTTTTTTTAAAGAAAATACGACTTACGGTCGGAGCAGCCGTTGGGTCCTAATCTTCGTCTGTGGTCCGCACACACGGTACACTTCTGTCCTTGAACCCCGGTTCGGCAAACACATCGACCAGTCATTTGTTCACAATCCTCTCTTACTGATCCGAAAGCCGAACATCCGCACGCTAAAATAGAACTTTATGTTGTGAATAGGTACAACAATACCAATAACAACAATAGGTACAAAATGTATTTTCTACACAAATGGAAACTGTAGGAAAAATACATTACAAGATTGGAATATAAGAATCTGTCGATAATGAAAAAGTGGAACGCATTAAGTAATAATCAAGGAGTATACGTACGAATACATCCAGTGTGACCGGAACCGATCCTCGGCAGCCCCCAGTAGCCGGGCTCGCATCGGTCGCACTTGAGGCCGCCCACACCGGGCCGACAAACACACTGGCCGTCCTCGTCGCATCGATCCGACACCGAGCCGAGCCGGTTACAACCGCAACTCGAACTCGTGATTGGACACCCTTCCTCATTAGGACCCGTGGCTGCGGTCGAACCGTCCGAACAACACCCATACGACGACTCCGAACAGTGAGACATCTTCTTTTCCTCAAATTGTCTCGAATCGTCTGTACAATAATGTATTAACGAAATTATAACCAAATTTTCTTTGCAAGTGCCACCACTTGTGAATAAACTACCCTATTTTATAAGATGGAGACAAAGGATCCGAGGCGGCAACGGCTAGCGTGATTGTATCCAATTTACTGCCTGGTGCCGTGTACCGTTAGTATCTTCACTCTGACAAATCACCAGTTAGGTATCATATTATATGCATGAAACCAAGGTTTGCTTCGTGGAAATATCACAGAATAATAAAATTATAACTATAATAAAATATGATAGCCACTACAAATCCGTTTCGCTTTTAATTAAAAAGGATTAATTGTAACTGTACAAATAATTAAAATCAACTGACTAAATGGAATATTTGTCTGGCACAGATAGGTATAATTACAACAGCTGTACATTTCTAGGGTACAGTTGTACAATACAAATGGTTATTACACTTGTTTGATGTTAAATGTTAGAAAGTTTAGTCTAAATGGGCAGCGTATTCAATTAGAGTAATGGCCATGAGACATAATTAGTTTGAATGGATACGGTATAATTCAATACAAATAACGCTAGAAAATAGATTCAAACAATTGATTTATTTAGATAAATTATTGAATTTAAAAGCAGAAGGTACGCATTATCGCATGAAAGCATAAATTGCTATTCATAGTTATTTCTATGTGAATACGTAATACTCACTTTTAGGGCAACACCGAGCCGCAGTCAGCGTGATATGACAGTAGCTGCCAACAGGGCAATCCTGTCGGTGCGGCCCGTTACCACAGTCTATTTCGAGGCCAGTGGTGGGATCAACCATTGCTTTATTATTACCGCATGGTCTTACTTCCATACCTGCGGTTAACAACAATTCATTGCCGAGAATGATAGGTATGTGAAAATATGCTCTACTAATATTGTCATAATCGAAGAGAAAGTGTTAGTATGTGTTAACAAGCATGATGACGAACCTTTACAAAGATCCAGAGGTCGGAGTCTTAACTCAAGCTGTTTTTGACATCCCTCTTTACGCATAGCACAGAGACTGGGATAGAGTCGGAAGTCTGATGCGCAGACAGGGAAGTATTCGGTTTCGTGCGGACATTCGAAAAGGCAGGAGCAACGTGGATAGCCGTCGGCGCCGATCTCGCAGCTGGCGCCGAAGTCGCAGCGGATATCGCGGCAGGCGGACGGCGCGGCCGTACCGTCCAGCTCGCTGGCGTGCCACGCGTCCGTGGAGCCGTCCGCCGCCTCCGTCGTGGTCATCGCGGTCGTCGCTACACCCCCACCCAAATATTTGCGTGTTAGTCGAGCGATAAAGCGGAAAGTTAGTTAATCGATTGACGATCGGTCGCTTTATTGAAATTACTGCTAACAACTGGGTTGATGTCGGTCCGATAGTAAATATTTTCTCTTGGATCAACCATTTTACGGAGACCTTCCCCAGCAATTTAATGAACTACTATTTTCGGACTAATTCAACTTAGGGAACGACATAATGAACTGTAGTAGAGTTAGAAGGAGTTAGTTGTGTTACATTAGGAAGCGGAAAATATTTAAAGACAACAGTAGGCTTGTGATACGTACTCATAGCAATTGGAGGCACAACTGCTAGTCTGTCTTTGCAGTCCCCATAAAAGATGACGTGTAGTGTGGCTGGTGGAGGTAGCCTACATGCTGCCTTTTGCAGTTCACATTCGTTGGGAAATGTCTGCATGGTACTGCCACAAACTGGTTCACGAGCAGCGCCAGTACAGTCCGTAGGACATATACACTCGCCGGCAGCACAATGCGCTCCAAAGGCACATTGTACACCTTCACACAGAGCTGTTAAAGAAATACCAAATAGATAAATGAAGCTATAATTCAAGTTCAAATATTATCCAAATTGAATTAAATCTATAAAAATGGTTTTCAGGAAGTCGGTACGAGCGCATCGTGAGTCGCGTGAGTCATAAATAATAATACAAGCGCGAGTTTTATGTCGTCTGTGCTGCAAGGTTACGACTTTGTAAGCACCCCGGCTGAAGTTTTCGAGAAACGAATGGCTGAACAGATAATGACATTACGTTGGACAATTGTGTGTTTCCTGCAGTACTCTCTCATTCTGCCGCTAAGGAAAATTAGGCTCCCTCGTTCTCTCATTGAGGGATGAGGGAAGACACCCGTGCAAATTTAATAACGATTGTTTACCACTTCTCCGCAAAATGAAAGTCTTGTGAAAGCGGTCGATTAATGCCGGACGGAAAATGGAAGGAGACGTTTTGTAATAAAATTTTAAAGTAGGAACACTGTAGACACAACAATATCTTTCGCTGAAATTGGTAAGGACTAAAGTTTCGTAATCTTGAACCCGCAAATTAATGGGTTGCTTATTACAAGGAATATAAAAGGTTATAACCTCAATTTTCATTGTCTGTTGTTTTACATTTTAATGGTTGTGCTAATAATATCAAAACAATGATAATTGTGTGATGTAAATGAATACAAATATACGAGCATTACGTGACTTCAGCATAGGTTTAAAATATTTATTACAAAACTTAAATTAGCTATTTTATTTACCTACATACATTATATGTTTATCTGAATGAATGTCTGTATATTTAATGCAGAGGTCTTGAAAGTAATAAAAAAGGCAAACGCTGAATATAAAGAATAAGATTGTACCATTTGTAACGATGTTTCAAGAAATAGAAACCTTTAGAAATATGCTATTGTTGCGATTTATATATTCGTACCTATGTGAAGATCCTTGAATGTATATTTAATGCGATACCTACATTTACATGTTATTAAAGAAATATTTTACGTAAATAAAATCAATGGAGCCCGCGTAATACGTGAATGAGCTAGGTAGCAATGAATCTATAAATACATATGAGCGAACATATTACAAGTCCTTGCTTTCGAGATTTGAAGCCATTTAGATCGCTGAATCCTGTATTAAGCAACCTCCGGAAATTAAATTTAACAATAGAATCGCAGTCCTCCCATTTCCAATATCTCTCTGATATATCGGTACTTATTTACTTCAGTAGAGTATATTTTGGAAGATAAAATATTCCGAGTATCAATTCGTCGATTTTGGGAGTTAGATAAGTTGGATTTAATGGAATGTTAATATCCTTTGTTCATTGGGTTAATCTTCCCACGTCGAGTGTACACCATGTGTACCGATAACTATAAAATTTCTATTGTGTCTGCTAATTAGACGCGCGACGGGTTAAGTGATTGTTTCGAGTTGAGTGACAGGGTTTTTACTGATTTTTACTTAAGTCTTTCAATACATGTATCGGATTAAACTCTTAATTCCGACGTAGACCTCCCGCGATTAGTAAAATAAAGTAACCCGAGGATGCACATAACAAAGGCGATATACCTAATCTCACTCTGTTTCGGGTACGCCCGTTATGGGGAGACATTAATCCGCTATCGATCTCTAATCCCTCTGCGCAATACCTAAGCCTATCACGGCTTTATAAAAAACTCTTTGTTCCTATAAAATGCCTACACTCTATGAAAAATCACAAAGCTTACTAGCAGTCTTCAGGACTGAGACGCGTAGTTTTTCTTTGTTAATATCGTTGTTGTAAATATAAACCACTTGGCTAAATAAAACACCAGTTTCCGTGGTAACTAAGTTGAAACTAGGATGCTCCCATCAATCTTGTGAACTCACCTTTATACCTACAAGTTTATAACGAGCAAGTGATTCATTAAAATTCTTGAACCACCAGAGTTCAAGAATTTTAATGAATCACTTGCTCTACATATGAACTTTAAGGCATTGTTAGTTTGGCATCATTCATTTAGCTTAAATTTTTGAATATTCTAATTCTCAACTCACACAGTGCTCAACTGTTCAGCCTGTATTCTTAAATGAGCCTTTTGTGACCTTTGAGAAAGAATTGGATATCAACTTTCAAGAACAGCTAACAAAATTTCGTTTGCTAAAGATTTTTGTTTAGGTATTGAACCTTTTGAAAACTGATTCAAACAGTAAACACTTGAAAACATCTTTTAACAACAAAGCCTCCTACTCCATGCCGTTTATATTGTGTTATTTATACCCAAATAAAAGAAACCTTAGCTAAGTATCTAATGTATGGAAGCCTGGTCGATAAATTCAAATAGACTAGCTATCAATATCAATTAACCGATTTGGAGTTCAAACTTTGAATCTGTGTACGAGTATAACGATAAAGTTCCACGTGATTTCATGTTATAAGCTTTTTGAGGTTTAGTAGTTTCATATCCTGGTAGAATAAGCCATGCCAATATGGCCGTAATTAAACTAATTAGCGAGTCTGTCGTGTTTTTGTCAAATAGATGGTGTACTCAAAATAGGTAATGTTTTCTAAAATTAAAAAGTGAACATTTAATTTACATTAAATTAGAGAGAGATTTATTTAATTTAAATTAGAGTTGAGAGATGTATACAGGTCCTCAAAATACGTTTATTTTCGGTGCAAATTTACCATTTACAGATTATCTGACCAAGATTATGTCTGGACTTTAAGAGAGACTGTGACCTCTAAGTTTGTTTCGGCCTTTCTTCTCAGAGTAGTCTAATAGAAAAATCCGATCTCATCTAGTTTTTAAAATATGATTGACGTGTAAAAGTGTATGTGTAAACCTACTTACAGAAATGGAATAATTCATGATTTACCACTGCAAACATAAACGAAATTCGTCGCAAATACGCAGGTTTTGATTATCTATATTCTACTTCAACGTTTAATTAATTATCTTAGCAAACACAACGTTAAAGAAATAAGAAAATGAGTGAGAAGAATGAATAAGATTCTCAAGCGTAAGCTAATTAATCAGAATATACGCACAACGATCAAAATTTCCTAAAATCAAAACACCTAAATTACACTTGTGATAATATAATGAGATTGGCATTAGACTTACCACAATCGCCTTTGTATGCGAGCCGCAGATCAGTTTGCTCTCGACACGCTGTCGAGTCCAGCTCACATTGCGACGGGTACGTCTGTCCGTCGGTCCCGCATGCCACGTCTGATTCCTGCCACCAACGAACATATTCACGATAAGCTTTGACAAATACAGAAGATGTCGTTTTTGTTGTTGTTGTCATTTCGTTTTTGTTAGGCATGATTTAAACATTGACTCTGAAAATAAATCCAGTACAAACAAACTTGGGCCAAATAACATTAGTTGACAAAGGCTGATCTTTTTTTGAGCAGTCTTTTTCCTGAAACGTACACATAATTTCCAAAGAAAAGACGGACGGAGGAAAACCAGGCCGTAATATTCGCTATGACATTAATTTTCGTAATGTAAGAGGCGCCATCCATAACGTACTAAAGTCACCAAAAACGTAACTTATAAGGCAATTTAGGACAGATACTAAGACCACCCATCTGTGCATCTTCACGTAGAAATAAGAAAATAAGGTAGAATAATCTCACGGCTCACAAATCTATTATTTATCGTGGACAACCCGCCTGACTTTCATTTATCTTCCCGCGAAGATTTGACTGAAGCAGTTTGTTATGAATTCTCAAAAATATTTTATTGTCGTAACATCAAAGTATAATTGGCAACTTTAATCCGAAACAAGGTGAGTATCTTAATTAACAAATGATGGAAATATCCGCGCGATATTATTATTAAGCTTATTATGATCCGGATCCCAAACCAACCAAAGCAGTATAATCATAGCTTCTCTTTCACCAATTATATATTGTTTGTTGCTCATTTCGGTGCATTGTTTACAATCGGCTTAACTTGATTGGTTCGAGACTGTAGTCTTAAGAGGTATATTGAGTACATAATGAATTGTTTACAGTTTTTACTTGTGGATCATGAATCTTGTGTATCATAATAAAGATTACTAGTATTATTATTTGTTGGTATACATTTTTGTATCTCGGCTGCTCAGCCGGTTTTATAGGGTAAAACGGGCCAAAGCCAAGTGCTACCCCTCAGAGTATTAACCTAAGTGATAGTTGATGATAATGTATGACGTGATGATGGTATGTTATGATTTTTTGTTGCAATGGTGGATGAAGTTTGAGCTTGTGACATTTGTGTGTCATTGTCGTTCTGCAGGAATTTTCGGACAATTCTGCAAGTCTTCAGGATAGCAGCTTTCTGTAAGCTTTGGTAGGTGGAGGGAGCTAAATCTAGCGTTTTTAAAGATACATGCAGTTGTTTGGGAATGACACCCGTGGTTGAGAGTACTACAGGGATTATGGCAACGCCTCCTAAATGCCACATTCGGTTAATTTCTATTTTTAAGTCTGTGTATTTTGACAGCATTTCTGCAATAGTGTTTTGTAGGTTGTGTGTGTTTGGTACTGCTATATCAATAATTTGCGCGGTTTTATTAATTTTATCTAGTAAAGTTATGCCTGGTCTATTGTAATGTGTTGTTCTATCTGTGATGATGGCTCGATCAAAGTATAACTTGTGTGTTGAAAGAAAGAAAAAGAAAGAAAGAAAGAAAATACGTTTATTTGCGGTAAACATGACGCAATAAAGAACATAAACTGCAAAAAATAAAATAAGAAAGGGTTGGGGGAAACATGCGTCACATCCACGCAAAACGGTTATCGCTCAGCATTATGCTGCGACCCTATGCAAGACAGAGCCCCAGCGCTGGTTTTCAGCGACAGCTGGCGCCGACGTATTGACGTCGCCCGGTGCAGCAAACAAATATTAGGACGCTGTACTGGTACAGCATTCACAAAGCAAATTAATAGTATAATTGAAACAATGTGATAAAAACAGGAAAATAAAACATTTTCAAGTACTGGTACTCATCTACAGTGCTTAGTGACTAGTTTATTAAAAATTATTTCTTGTCTTTCGTTATATACAACGCGGATCCCACCATTTGACAATAAATTAATACTCTGACAATACTACTGTATCTATAGGATTATTTTGAAACTATCCTAAAATAGCTTTTTTTTTCACAGAAATAAAAATTGTTTACTTCAAACAAACCAAATAGTTGTGTTGGGCCGACTATGGGTTTTGGCAAATTTTGGCTAGCTCTAGTGACTTTACTATTGGAAATTTTTTATTGAATTTTTGTATGCAGGCTGGGAACGTGACATTAGATATTATTATAAGAAATTTAATTTATTGTAATAAGAATGACCTAATTATGTTTGGTAATAACACTCACTTTATGGCTGTAGAGCTAAGTCATGAGCTCAAATTCTCTCCGGAAGTTAACACATTACATCACACCTAGTTTTAAACAGTAGCAACTTGAGCTGATAACTGCCATAACTTAATATGTAATTGCTCAATATATCGTACCTTAATACCACTTGAAATACCGTTCAACTATGAAATTCGAAAGGACCTTACATGTATTAATTATAATAGATATACCCGTAAGTTACCCACATAAGGAAGCTTCGAATTCCTTCTCGTCTCGGTCTTACCACTACCTTCTAAGGATACGTACCTCAACGGTAGGGAGGCGGGAATTTCGCCGAAATGCTTTAACCAACCAAACTATAATGTTATAGGAATGTTAAATGTTAATTCATTTACTACTCGTAAGGTGCTAACTGAGGTTTACAGGTGGCCGCCTAGTAACTCATAGTTGCTAAACCTTAATGGTATTTACCTTTGATTATTTCCGTTAGACTTTGCCAATAGTTACGTATTAGTTAGAAAGGCAGAGATTTCATATATTCCTAAGTATTTATTACATATTTTACTGTCCATTTCTTTCTACGCAGGAATCTTAGGTTATGAGCGATGAGATGTATTTCGCCAGAGTTACGAGTATGACACGTTTTCATTGTTTTATGCCAAACCCAAAACGGTTTGCGCTCTACCGCAAACAAAATTAGTGTTGTGATGCTATTGTAGGTACATTGTTTAGAAATGTTTATATCCTTACAAAGTTACGCAAGCAAGTCGAAGTGGCAATAAATACGGGGTAGTAAATTTAGTAGTGTACAATACCTGTGCCTCGGTGCAGTTGTGGTTGCAGCGACATATGGGCCGGCCTGTGTCGCCGTCCACAACGCAGTCACCGCCGCCTTTGCACACGATGTCCGAGCAAGTCTCTAAACAATACACGTCTAATAAGAATATTTCATATTTTAACACAAGAAAGGCTATTGCTATTCTTTGCTGCCAGCCTTTTGGGCACTTGTGCCATTGACAGCGATGCGGACGAATTTTTTGATGCGCAATGAGCTCCTGTGTTTTTTTTTTACCTTTTTTTATACTTGTATATACTATATAATATTTATATTTTAGTGTTAAATTGTAAAATAGTAACATTATGATTGAAATATTATATGAAAAATAGTAGAAAGACTATTTATTTCGTTGGCATGGCATAGTTATAATCTTCAGTGGGTCTTTCTTATCGTGGGTAATGTGAATTGAGTTTTTTGCGGTTATACAAGACAAAAAAGTCATATCTCAGTTTTGGTCCTACTGAAGTAAAAGTAGGCTTAATCGGAGGGCAACAATATTGTCTATCGTTTACATTTCGATCCAATAGGTTCACATATTCGTAATTTAAAAAAAAAATAACACCAAAAAAATGCCAGTCAACAAATTATTGTAAATAACTGCAAAGCAATGACTCTTTTTGTTTTTTCCTAGATCGACAGATTTTGAGTTAAGCTAAAAAACAACATTAAATTAACATTAATATTTTAGTGGAGTGGAGCCTAGTGTGGTAGTGAATTTGTGTATTAGAATAGTTGCGATATAAGTACTTAGTAGAATATCACTAGTCCATGATCGGACACATTTAACATATCAAGTTATTGAGGTCTACAACATTTTGTAATTTAATTTTAGACGATTTTCAACCAAAGTAAACTTAATAGGGAACAAAGCTTTAATTTTGTTTGTTTTGAACAGCCCCTGATGTAATGGAAATTTAAATATTAATCCACAAACATACCTAATATTTTTTTAACAAACTCAATAACACGTAAATCAAACAGAGTTCATAAATTCTGTTTTAACGTAATTTTCTAACAGAATGATTGATTAGCTGTAAATCTTGTATAAAGTGGCCTTTGTGATTTATCGACAAGTGGTAGCTTGATACCTTTGAAAGAAATTCAATTAAACTGTGACTAAGCGCCGGTGAACGGCTCTATCAAATATTGTTGAAATAAATTAATGGCCACGCTCGGACGCCTTTAAATAATAAAATTAATCCGTATTCTCCGTTCATCAATCCGCGTCGAGTTCAATTTCCATTGAGCCATTTTAATCTCTAATTGACATTTCAGTGCGCAATGATAGAGTAACGTACAATTTATTACTGTGTTGAGTCCCGCGAACAAATTGAACTGAATGAGTTTCAGCGGAAATAAATGAGTGCTCATGTAAAAGTACGCGGGTTTATTAAATGTTGAGTGGCCACGATGCAGCAAGCACTTGGGCTTCTTTCATTAACATGATTTTTAATATCAACGAAGTTATACATTTATGTTCCATGTTGCTAATAGAACAATAGCGATAAAATAAGCATCTCTAGTAATGCTTATTTTATCGCTAGGTATTGTTCTTGTAGTAACGTATGTTGCTTACAGTAACGAAAAAGATGGAAACTGTAAGTATAATTTAAGCAGTGAAATGAACACTAAGCGCTGTCGATTTTAGCGCTTCCTTGTCCAGAAGCTTTTCTTTAATTAAATTGAACTTGTATCCTGACTTCAAGCTTCACTGGCAGTACAAATCCGTAAAAGCAAAAATCTGATACTTTATTTCCTGGTATTTTATTATTGCCTACATAAATAATTTAGGCAAAATCTTGAACACCGCAAAATATTTCTTATTTCAAAAGAATTTTGTGCGCCTTTTATTGACATTTTCATAAAGAAAAAGATTTTCATCACGGGAAATTGATAGCAATTTCTCTTGAAGAAATAAATTATATAAATCATCTCCGGATTCGGCGGTGCGGTGAGGAGAGTTTAATTTAAATGACCTATGAAAGCATTTTATTCTCCTTTGGAACGTAAACATTAAAGAAATAAATCACGAATGAACACACTTGTTACGAGATCGAAAATTAATATTAGATATACTTTGAAAAGTTTATAAGCTTTGTTCTTTACAGCACTTACAAAGTTTCTATTTAGGTTGCCTATATTAAATTAGCAAAGTTCTTTTAATAAATTAGTTCACAGAGGCGGTCTGTTCTGTGCCTAGGTCATTGGGTAATGGGTAGCTACGAGCTACCAGGGTATAAGGACACGACTAACTATATTAGGAATTTATAACACGTCGATGGGTATTTTGAAGGTTAACATGGTTTGTTTTGAGGACAATTTTATTCCGTTTCTGAACATGACTTGGTAATTCCAGATTTAACATTTCCTACAAAGAAAGTACTTAAGTGCTAACATGGAGTTTTGCAATTCATATTAGAACAAGACGGACTTATCTCAGTATCACTATCCCAGAAAGAAAAATGAAGATTAAAATAAGGTAGGTATTTAAAAATGATTTGCTTGCTAAGTCTAAATATTAACAGGTGTATCTAAATGCATACGCCTCCCTAGACGGAGAAATTGCAAACGACGCGTGAGCAACGCGTCGGAGCATGGGCCAAACTAAATTAGTCTAAATATATTTGTTACGTAGATAGTACTCACGGCAAGTTCCATTATATAGCACCCGCAGCTCTCCATCAGTGACGGCTTCCTGGCAGGCGTGCATGCGCATCTTGCACTCGGAGCCGTACGTGTTGCGGTCGGACGCGCACACGGGCGTGAGTGTGGCGTCACACACGGGGCATGCGCACTGCGCCGCGCCGCCTCGCGCCACGCATGCCCCACCCCACGGACATGACGCGCGTGCGCATGGGTTTTCTACGCCTGTTGGAAAATTATTGAATTGTTTTTCTCTCGAAGAGTGTTCAGTTGAGACGTTTCTAATGATATACATACATACGTAAATGACCCATAGTAAAATGAAGCAGTTACTAAAAATTAGGTAAGGTAGGTTACAAAACAAAGTAGCCAACCGAATTTCCATATTTATTTTAAGCTTCAAAAGTGGTCACTAAGGCTGACTGGTCAACCTAAGCCGAAGACCATACAAAGTCAAAGCTAACCACCAACTTGGCTAAACCGCGTCACACATTCACGAGCACGATTTTACGTTTCAAAACATTCAACTCACCGCAGGGTCCAGTGTAAGCAACTCGTACATCTCGATTATCTAGACACGAGGCGCGGTCCAAGTGGCAGCGGCTGTCGTATGTGCGGCCATCAGAACCGCATACGGGCCGCACGACAGGCTCGCACTCCGAACCGCAACCGCAGACAGCCACGCCGCGCGCGTCAAGGGAACAGTGCTCGCGAGCTCCGCACTTGACCGAGTCGCACGGATGTTGCGCTATTACAAATTAAACGAAATATTTCGAAAAATCAATTTAAACACGCCCGTGACAGCTTTCAAATCTATTAAATCTCAAAGACCCTGACATAAATTTATTACGAACAATTTAACACAAAAGTTACTTAACTCTGATGGATGCAAAGCGAGAGAAAGTAGCACTTGTAATATTAAAACTTTAATACTAGGTAACGAAATTATTCCATTCCTGCCACAATTTGTTTCGGGTCGACTTGACGCCTCGATGCTCGTACCCAATTACTTTTCTAAGGACAAAATGTCTCCTCAACACGGGTACTTAAATAAGCTGGTGCTTTTACAATTCCGAATAAAGATTTAATTTTAGATTATAAGACTAGGTTTTGGAGTGTACGAGTATTTATTGTAAAATAAGTTTTTCAAAAACATAGCAAGTTTAAGCTGTTTGAGAATAGATAAGAAAAATTACCTGAAGCGCATTCTCCTCTGTAGGCGATAGTGAGTTGTTGTCTTGTTCGACATGACTCCCGGCGCAGAGCGCACTCGCTCGGGTAGTCTCTGTAGTCGGAGCCGCACACAGCGGAGCCGGGCCGCACCAACAGATCGCATGGTGGACCGCATCTGCAGACTGGCGCCCGCGCTTCATTTAACTGACATACTCCACCGTCAGCGCATTCATGTTCCGAACAGGGATCTGTGAGGAAAACGCATTTCAGAAAGCGAAAGAACTGAAAATTATGTACTTACATTTTCTTGGGATAGTGTTTAAACATAAGAATAAATTTAAACGTTATATTAAGGCAATCTAAGAACACGACGTAAGCTAAGAAAGTCTATAAAAGAAGACTTACTTTTGTCAGAGAGAAAGTTCTCATCTTAGGTAGAGCAATTCTGTCTTATAAAAGAGTACAGACTATGTTGAAACAATCTAATAAAAGCTCCGAAGCAAGCAAGAGTAATGTAAATAAAGAATCTTACAAAGGATGTTGGAATGTGCGGGCATTCGGTCTTGTACAAATTTAGTTCAGATCGAATATGCTGGGACAAGGTTCAGTGAAAAGGGTTAGCGAAATGTATTTACTTTTCATACATAGATTAAATTACTTTTATGAAAAAGACGACCCAATTTATGTGTTACTTATACGAGGAAAAAATATTTTTGCGTATTAGTGTTTGACTAACTTTTGGAGGGTTGGCAATTTATTGCTCACAATGTAAAATGTTCTGAAAATATAAGTAGAATATTGAACATGTAGGAAAAATAATATGGTGCTAAACTTTGACATCTGTCTCTCTCGAATTGATTTACCTACATTAAGTTGATGTTACCTACAGTTTTACATATATAAGAAAGGTATTCACTGATATCTAGTAGTATCTTTTTCAATAAAAGGAAAGTGACAGAAGGCGTGTCACCTTTCTACGCACGTTTCCTTAGAAAGCCCGATTTTATTCCGGGACAGTCACGTCACCTGACACGGGCAAAATGAAATGTTGACCCTTTTTGTGTGCTCCGCGTCTATTATTAAGAAAAGACCTGCTCTTAACGAGTTCTTTTATGCTCTCAAAGATCGACACTAACAATACGAGGCCATTATATTTTAATTAATAATCCCTCATTAAAATAACTGTAGCGGAGCAGGCGTATTAAAAAAGAGACTTTTATCATGAAATAATTAATGAATTGATATAAAAATTAAGTACAACACTTTTGTGAATCAAATTTTCTTAATAATCTAAAGTTAACTCGTGTGAATTAAAACAGTAAACACTATGTAATTAACATAATGGCAGCTAATAAAGTCAGAAGCATAACTTGTTTATGTTGTAACTATATGGACTCTGTTTTGAACAGACAAACATGCAACTTTTAGTTCAGTACAACGCTATGCTTTTATGAATCTAACAAAACTACGGGCAAGTTGTCAACAGCAAACATTTGTGTTCTGCTATAACTGGAAGAAGCTTATGTCCAACAACTGTCTGCGAAATACTGATAATAAATAAACATTCAGGGAAATGTTTAGCTGATTGAAATACTATAAAAATTTGCCGTGTAATAGCTATTTCATACGACTGATAGGGAATGATAGTTACGATTTTAATAGATGGACAATTTAAGGCGGTGCCCAAACATCTAAGGACACCGCAAAACGCTCAGTTTGTTTTTCGTACAGTTAGGCATATTCTACTAATATTATAAATGTAAAAGTTTGTGAAGATGTTTGGATGTTTGTTACTCAATCACGCGTAAACCGTTAAACAGATTTGGATGAAAATTGGCACATAAATAGACCATTTCTTGGATTAACACATAGAATACTTTTTATTTCAATATTCCCACGGGATCGAAACTTACGCGGGTGAAACCGCGGGGAACTGCTAGTTGGTATATACTGATTACATGTATTACAAGCATTTTTATTAACATCAAACGCATCGCTGTTTTGAACCTATTCCGGAAAATTTGCATCTCACCGCGCCATAAGTTGGTAGTCAATTTGCTAAATAAAATAATCTGTTTCAATTACTAAAAAATATGTATGACTTGCCGCATTTCCCATGGTACTTGATGGTTGTGTTGAGCTGGTTGTCGCAGGCATGTTTGTCGAGATGGCACACGGACGGGTACTCTCTGCCGTCAGTCCCACATACTGGCTTGCGTCGTTGACAACTTCGGGGACATCTACATTCTGGCTGGCCGTACGCTGCGACGCATCGCGCCCCTACTGGACACGATACTCCTGTACATGGATCGCCTGCGTCTGCGTGGGACAAGAGAAATTACAAATTCAGTGAGATATTCTTTATAAGACTTTAATCGCATTTTCATAGGAATTTGACAGAGAAATCAATCAGAATTTTTTAAATGACTTCTTCTTCTTCTTCGTAGCACTCTTGTCAGAGCGGTCGTGGTCCTCATGTAGTGTCTTGTTTAGGGGCTAATGTGATTCGCCTCACGATTTCTCGCCACCTCCTCCGATTTCAGATGTTTTTTGTGCACTCATGCAATGGATCACCCACCGCGGATTTAATTTGGTCAGTCCGTCTCATGGGTGAGCGTCCGCGTGGTCTAGTACCCTCCACTCTACCCTGCACGACAAGGCGCTCAATAGAGTCACGCCTCGAGACATGTCCGAAGTATTTGAGAACGCGCGTTTGGACCATAACAGATAAAAAAATGTCTAACTAAGTAACAAAAATGACTAACAAACTTTACAAATAAATACAAAAAATCCTCTTGTTTTTTATCACTAAGTAATAATAATAATAAGTAATCGAAGTAGTAAGGCGTCGAAGTAATCGTCCGCATCACTGTCATCCGGAAACGTGCCCAAAAGACTGGCAGCATTGCAACGTTGAATGGCAATGTTAATTATTTGGCCAAAGAACAAGCCGGCGCGGCCCTCTGGTCATATATGAAGTGTCAATTAGTCAGCGGGAAATTCCCTTAAAAAGGAAATGTGGACACGGGCCTCATGACCCGAGTGTTTCGACCCCAAACGACTCAAAACTGCAGTTATGTATTTTATTATGTATTTTTCATAAGGTGTATTTGCACTACTTGAGGAATCAGAATTTTTACAAAGAAAACTCAATCATTGACCGAGACCGCGACTATTCTTGATAATTATAACGATTTAGTAAAGGCTCTTTAAATTGTTTTTTATCTCATAACATGGAGAGAGGGGAGTGAAAGGAGAAAGGGAGGCCTGTGCCCTCCAGTGGGACAACATAGACTAAAAATCTCTATATACCTATATAAAACAAAGTCAGGTTAGTTACACCGCATGTAGAAGTATTGACGTAGAGTTGCGGACACCAGCCCGTAGGTATTACCTATTACCTTAATTACACCATTTATAACTCAAAAACGGCTGGACCAATTTTTATGATCTTTAATTTGTTGGATTTGTCTCCGCCCCGAATAGCAGAATAACTATTAAAACATGGGAAAATTTCACCAAAAAAAAAATTATGAAGATAATTCATTTTCTCATACATTAATCCTGAGGCAGTATTAAGTTCAGCTAGTAAATAAATAAACAAAATTTATAACTACCATACAAATACAATAACATCAAATAAATTGTAGGATAAAGAGACCAAAAAAGTAACAAAAAGCTATTTGTACACATGTATTGACGGTAAATTGTGGGACGCTTGCGAAGTCGTGGGGATCCATTGGAAGTGTGACGAGATTAAGGACAGAAAGATGCTTTATCCTATCGAGTGGCTGTCCTCATAGTGAGCGGTTGACACTGTTAATACTCGATGTGACGGGTGGCGCTACTCAAGGCGCCAAGATCTTTGAGTACACACTTTATTATTTCTTATTGACGTTTGTTTATTCACATACATTCTTATAATCAGTTATCGGTTTGTTTTTATCTATATACCGGTAAAATTTGTTTCTTTGAGTGTTTGTATGTAGGGGGTAATCTTTGGAACTACCAGTCGGATTTGAAAAAAAATTGTTTGTATTTAATAGCCTAATTCTTGAGGAAGGCTATAGGCTATTTAACATCACGCTATGACTCTTAAGAGCCGCGCAAAAAGAAAAAGTTAGAAAGAATGCTAAGTGAGAACGAAGTAGTAGCACGGACGCGATGGGTTGGGGGCCGAAATTTCACGCGTACGAAGTCGCGGGCAGGAGCTAGTTTAGTATAAATCTGTGTAGTACAGACTTTGTCTTTTGACCTTGACTTTTCTTTTTTTTGTCTCGTACAAATTTAAGTAAAATAACGTGAATTGGTATTTAGAAAATTTATTGATTTTCACAACATCATAAAAAGAAAAGATAGAGGATCCAAAGTAGCTATAGTATACCCGGCCGAAAGGCAAGATTGTATAAAAGAAACTCCTTAAACATTGACAAGTGAAAATCACTTGAATAGGTGAGTGCCCAATAACAATGTTAGTTTATTACGTAAAGGTCTTGGAAAGGGCCGGCGGCGACGTTGGCTAAAGTGACTATTTGAATGGAAAATTAAATACCAATAAAATTTGGCTGGAATATCCAATAATAAATAGACTAACTTTAAATAGATTACATTAAAATATAGACAGTTAACAATTTAAAACATGAGTATTTCTCAAGTAAATAGAAACATATTATACAGGTTTAACTTTCGTTACAATTTATCAAAAATATCTACCTATCCAATGGCTGCACTTTACACCATAAATTAATTACACAGATATTTTTCGCGTTGAAATGCACGCAATGAAAATTGATAATGGCATTTGAGTAGCTGGGCAATGTCACGAATCTGCGTGATAAATTGCCTTTGTTCGGGTAGTATTAGTAATATTATTGTGCTACATAAGCTTTGTGTTGCTATTTCAATATTCAGAAACACAGGAGTTGCACGCTACTCTAGGTTAAATATTACGAATTCCATATCACAAACGTTGCACGCAGTCTAATTAAATTAACGGACGAATTAATAATGTTATCTCAACCTAATGTACACTGAGCCTCAAATATAATTTCACATTTAAACGAGCAACGTTTAATCATCATAAAATAAATAAAGTTAGGTGTTGGCGACTCTTACCGCATTCGCCCTCGTGCTTGACGCGTAGGTTCAGGCGTCGCTCGCAGGCTTCCTTACGTAAGTAGCAATGGTTGCGGTAGGTGCGGCCGGCAGTGGAGCACACGGGCGCCGGCGATGTGGGGCACGTCGCGGGGCAGGCGCAGTGGGCCCGCCCGTCCCCGAGGGACACACACTCCGCGCCCCAGCGACAAAATGTTTTTTCACACGCTTCTGAAAAATGAAAAGTTGTTCAGCATTCACGTCAGTGACCATGACGCATTGAAATTAAAAATGCAATGGTACGTAAAATGTTTTAAATTTATATGAATTAACAGAATTAATTGAATTTAATATATGCAAATAGTAGGAAGTACTGGAAGCCCACACAGTATTCGCAATATTACTTGGATATTTATTATGCATGAGTGTTGTTGAGTGGCTGTGAAAGTCATTACTGTATCAGCTCTGTGTTGTGTTCTCCGAAAATGGTATTTAAAACAGTACCGCAAAGGGTGGCTAGTGAATTTTAGCTTTATACCTTAAATTACGTGATGGACACGACTTAAGTCATAGTCATGGTCATAATCAGCCTATAATGTTCCCACTGCTGGGACACAGGCCTCCTCTCGGTGAGAGGGAGTGGGCCGTAATCCGCCACGCGGGCCCAGTGCGGATTGGCAGATGTCACATGTCTTCGAATTTATGGTTCTAGGACGTGCCGGTTTCCTCACGATGTTTTCATTCACCGTTTTGAGAGCAGTGGTGATGGAATAATTTACACAAGGTAAAGCACCTGCCTGGGCTTAACGACTTAATTAAGGCCTATAAATTATTAAACACGATCTATTATTAACCTGATCAATATAAAACATTAGAATATCTAATATTCAGAAAGTTAAGGAATTGATTAAGGTACGTCGTCGGGCTCGGCCGTGAATAGCGCTAATAAAACTGATATCCCGGGCCGCAAGCCACCGGCGAATTCTTTGAGCAAGATATAATTCTTTAGCGAACTCCGCTATGGATGACACAATTTCCAATTTTCTACCTGGGGAGTCAGAGGCGTGACTAAATTATTAAGGCGGACTAAAATAAGATGCGAGTTCTCGTTTCGCCACAGCATTGTGTTAGAACAAGCTTTAAAGATTACCGATTTCTATCGCCTTGTTAAAATTCTAAGCAGATATTGCCGGCCGCAAAGTCAAACAGCGGCTTACTAAAAGTTAATTTACAATTTTCTTCTCGATCATAAACTTTTAAGTTTTGGCAGTCGTGAGCCAAAAATACTTCAAGTTTATTAACTTAATAAAGACGCTTTACAAAAAGGTCATGATCATGGACGAAATATTTAATCAAATTGTCTGATACCTTTTTACAAAGTTTGCACCAGTTAGGTATTAAGTCTTATTATTGAATAAAAATTAAATACCTTTCTATGTATCACTTGCAATTGCACCTTTTTCTACAATAATCAATCTAGTCACCTAGATACATATGCCTGAGTAGACGTGAAACTCATAAAAAAAACAAAAATCGAAAAGGTTTCAATTTCTCTCACATTCTACGATTTTAATAGGATTTACGAAAAAACCGAACCAATCCTACATCTAAATCATTCATGCAACCAAGTTTAAGTTAATAATTTCCAAGCGTTTTTACAAAGAAATTCTATCGGGATTTTTAATAATGGTAAGAAATAGAGCAGACATCTCAACACCTGCGCCCATAGGAGGGTGGGCTTGCTTGAAAATCTTTAGACTAGACGGCAGCTGAGTAAGAACACATTGATTTCAGCAAGCGCCTTCATTGCAGCTTGCTGTTAGTTTAGTATTTTCAGCACTAGTGGTGTTAGTGACTATACAGTGTATTCTCACTTTAGTTATTCTCATTCTCACTAACAAATGAACTTTGTACGCGAAGCTAAACCTAACTCACAATTAATTATACAACGACTAACACGCGACGACTAGGAATATAATAAACTTGGTTGAAGTGCACAAGCACTTACACAGAATTGTTTAACACTGAAGTGTTTATATAACTAAAATAATTGAGTTTATAATTTATACTGTCGACTAAAATTTCGCAAAGTCGTGACATTCATTCAAATCTGCCAATTGATATGCCAGATTAAAATAAGATTCTTATAATTAAACTTCGGTGCGAATATAAAACGATCCTTATCCCTTAGACACCCCATTGTGATTGTGAAATATAAACAACCTGTGACTTTGAAGATGACAAATTGTTTTCATTATTGTATTTGTCTCTTGAAAAGAGGTCAAGTATCAGCGGCGAACTCATTTCCTTGGCTTTCATATAAAGGTTACAGACGAATCCGCTTAAGAAAAGAAAGCAGTCGGAAATAACAATTTTGTAAGAAACAAACAAAATGTAAGAACACGAATCGCTGTTGGAGAAGCCTGAGATAAATGGAGACAGGGAGGGGAGATAAAAATGATGGCGGATGCTCCGTGAATGGAAGAAAATTAGGAAATTCACCGCGGCGCTTTTTCAGGCGCGAGAGCTGTTTAAATTATCCATATTATCTGTGTATAAATAAAATTGTAGGTACTCATGCGGGTTGAATTTATAATAAGACGGAGATTGTTGGAATTTTGTTGATCTAAGAACGAAGGATATTTTTTTTTTGTTTCCGAAAACATGACGATACATTCTCATTCGTAACTCACGTGTTCGTATAAAATATTTAGTAAAAAGCTGTGTCTGTGTGCTATATTCGATTATCTATTTAGAATAAATATCGAAGGACTAACACAAAGCACAACGTAATACTAATTAGAACAATTCCTTGAAACGAATAATCCTAAAATAATAACACGATATAATGTAGGAGCTGACTGTCACCCACATAATTCGGGACGCGCCCTCCTAAAGTCTCCGAGACAAAGCAATTTTGTTGGCTCGAGACACCGACGTAGTTGGCATGTCACTCGCACAGTAGATACCTACACATGTGGATTGTGGACTAAAGATAAGCTTTGAAGAAGTACCGACGCATTTATTACTTAGCTGATAAAACTACGTAACTAAAAAAGTTAACATAAGTTGACAAGATACAGTAGAGCGAAATAATTTAAACATCGAAGATTTTATCAAGATTTCTCGGTTGAGTATAAATGGAAAAGATAAAAAAAAAGTTTCTTTATTAACTTCAGTTGTACAAAAGCGTTACAACTAAGGGATAAAGTGATTTCGATGAACTCTGGCACCCAAAGTAAGATTTAACTTGTGTTTAGGGTGCCAGCGTCCTCGCCTATAATTGAACATAGTATATCAGTAGTTGTAGGACGAGCACAGTATATTATTATTATTATGATAACTACTTACTAGTGAATGTATAGATGTGGCCTATTAAAGGGGTCCGTGGCTTAGGCCCCCAGTGGTCGACGCACCTGTGGCCGACGCCCCCGATACGATTAATTTAATATCTTTTTTTTCTTGTGCTTTTTCACTTAGTACAGTAAACGATAAAAGTGTTTCACCCTATTAATAAAGTATTTTTCCTTGCTAAACAAAAGTTATCTATCAAATAGCAGAGAGAATAGATCGCCAACAACCAATATTAAGTACATTTAATATTTTTGTAAAACAATTTTTGTGCCTGACAGTACATTTGATCAAAAATTACTTTGAATTAAATTAATCGAATCGGGGGCGTCGGCCACAGGTGCGTCGACCACTGGGGGCCTAAGCCACGGACCCTATTAAAGTACCTATGTGTATGTATTGAGAGAGGGATAAATATGGTGAAAACTTGTGTTTATGGTTATCCTGTATAAATATAATTATAAATATATAACTTTATTAAATACTTAACATTAGGTTAAGTCTCTTCAGTTCCATCGTAACTCAGTACCAATAGCCACTTAGAGACCTTGGTCTTTCATTCATTTAGGCACATGGAAGCAATGGTGCATAGTTTATTTATTTTATTATTTATATGGTTAGACAGAACATCATAATGACGCTGAGCAAGGGCCGTTCTACATCCGCGAGTAGAGCATACATCGTAGTATCTACGCTTTTTAGCAGCATTCGGCTTGTATACCACAGAGGGATGTTTGCGCAAAATAGTGCCAAGAACAAAGAGCTGCCTCACAGTGAGGACCTGACATTTGGTGTAGAGGGCCGAGGTTGGATATCTAAACGGCTTCGAGGTCATTACCTTGAGGACAGCTCTATGTGCTCGTTCCAGGGGCAGTAGGGTTGTCTTGGGAGCCCCACCCCACACTGTGATGCAGTAGTTTATTATGCTTTGACAGGGGGCATAATAAACAGTTTTAATGGTGCAATACTCCGCGGAGTGCCTTAGTTTTTTAAAAATAAATATACACTTGCGGACTCGCGATATGAGATTGCTAAGGTGAGGTTTCCAGCTCAAAGAACTATCTACATAGACTCCGAGATACTTAACAGACTCACACCTTGTGAGTTGCGGACAGTCGCATTGTGAAGAGGATAGACCGAATGAGTAGGTATGAGCTCTAAGCGCCATTGAATCCAGTGGAGGGAGATTGGTGGATAGTAAGGAGAAAGGTAAGTATGCCATCAAAAACATAACTTGTAAAAAAAGCCAAGTCTCGCAACTCAGTTCTTCTACCATAAAAAGTATTTTAAAAATGTTTTATGTTTTAAATAAATACATTGACTTGGCCATCGCATGAAAACACAATGTATCTCACAATGCGATTGCCAAGTGAAGCAATAAGGTTAAGGTACTGAGTTGATGATTGGGAGATCATGTGAGGAGGAGGCCATGTGAAGCAATAAGGTTAAGGTACTGAGTTGATGATTGGGAGATCATAGCATTCGGAGTGATGTCAATGTTGATGTCACCCATTATCACTAAGTTTTTTTGGACTGTCGACTGAGTAAGGACAGTGTCTAACTTATCAATAAAATTATCAAAATTTCGTGTGGACTGAGAGCGATATAGCGCTAAAAGTTAGATATTATGGGATTTTACATTACAGATCAAGCAGAGCACCAGATATAGAAGGTTCAGTAACGATATGAAGTAATTCTGATTTTACATATATTATGACACGTTCTGGTTGATAAGATTAGTCGTATGATAAAAACATATCAATCCAGTGGTGGAACTGTTGACACCATCAACCAGCACTCCGATAAAATCAAAACATCACATGAAATTTTTATCCTAGCCATGAGCACAAGAAAACTATCAAAGTTACAATTTACACTGCGTATATTAAGGTACATTATAATAAGCGACTTACTATTGTTATTAATGAAACGTCCACATGACTCCGAAATAGATATTTAATGATAATAATTCAGAGATACCTATTTAAAAAACAACCATATTAAACTACAAACTTAAACATTTAACTCATCGAGGCTCTAACTACAATACACTTTGAAAACATACCTCTTTTACCCTATATAAAGTAAACACACATTGGAAAAGTAATCCAGCTTCCACATACTGAACACAGAAATACACATTGCAGATTATCCATTACAAATTACGCGAAAGTAAAACCCATAATATTAATTTTCAAACGTAATCCACGTTTTCAATTCATTAATTTTATTGATGTTGGGCTTTTACGTACGATGTTACGAGCGTGTAAAAACTATAAATTTAATCAAACTGAAAAGCTTTTTAAGCGGTCGATTAAGTAAATCGGTTATAATATAAATTATGTAATAATTTTATGAACGGAGCTTAGGCACATAGCTTCAGTCTTACACGCAATATACACGTTTTTATGTACTTGATAACTATTCATGTTTACGTTTTCAATAACTTTTATATTTTGCTTTTCGCTTCTGTTTTCGGACTTCAAAAGCGGTCTTGTTCTTTGAACTTAGAGTATGAGAGCTCAAGAAAACAGGGTCTGAAAATACTACACTAAAATACGAGCATAACTGAAATAAGTACACAGTTTATAAAACCATGTGCAATATTAATGAAATATCAATCAGTTCAGTTAAATATACTCCTTCATCTATACGCAATATAGGTAGGTAGGTACACACGTTTTTATGTAATAACTTTCATGAGACAACATTCATGTTTACGGTTTCAATCATTTTTAGGGTTCCGTACCCAATGGGTACAAAACGGAACCCTATTACTAAGACTTCGCTGTCTGTCGGTCTGTCCGTCTGTCCGTCTGTCCGTCTGTCCGTCTGTCCGTCTGTCCGTCTGTCCGTCTGTCTGTCTGTCTGTCACCAGGCTGTATCTCAAGAACCGCGATAGCTAGACATTTGAAATTTTCACAGATGATGTATTTCTGTTGCCGCTATAACAACAAATACTAAAAACAAAATAAAATAAATATTTAAGGGGGGCTCCCATACAACAAACGCGATTTTTTTGCCCTTTTTTGCTCGATATCAAAAATGGCAACAGGTAGGCACTTGAAATATTCACAAAATACTCAGTTGTATTTTAACTTTAATAATAAATAATAAAATTAAAATAAAATAAATATTTAAGGGGGGCTCCCATACAACAAACATGTTTTTTTTCGGCGTTTTTGCCTTGTGGTACGGAACCCTTCGTGTGCGAGTCCGACTCGCACTTGGCCAGTTTTTATATTCTACTTTTCGCCTCTGTTTTCTGATTTCAAAAGCTTCCTTGTTCTTTAAACTTATCGTATGAGAGCTCAAGAAAACAGGGTCTAAAAATAATAGGTATACTAAATAAAATACAGACTTAACCGACATAAACACATAGATAGTTTAGTAAAACCATGTGCAACAGTAATGAAATATCAATTAGTTCAGTTAAATATCCATTAGGTACCATCCATGACCTAAACTTGTTTTTCGAAATGAAAGAACCGATTTTAATGAAACTTCATACGCATAAGCAGAATCTAAAGGTCTAAAAAGTTACTTAAAAACATTTTTGAAATGTCTTATTTATATAAACACTTTTTTACAAAAAAACAACCGACTTCCAAAAACACTATAAAGTGAAAAATAACTTTAATTTCGGAAGTCGGTGTCTTTGGATTTGTATTTTAGTTTTTTGCCACCGACTTCCGAAATTAAAGTTATTTTTCACTTTATAGTGTTTTTGGAAGTCGGTTGTTTTTTTTGTAAAAAGTTTTTATTTTTCACTTTTTAGCGGGTCAGTTTGTAATTTATCTAAGTTATAATAGCCTAATGTCAACTGCTTATCACCTTTTACAAAATATTGCTTTTCCCGATGCAGGGACGTTCATTGTTGAGGAGTTCTCCTAGTAAGAACCTGGAGAAGTGGAGCTGATTGAGAAGTCACCATCAGCTCCACTTCACCATACACATTGTAATGAGCATAAATTGCTTAGCAGCTATAATAAAGTAATCGAATCGCAACCCGTGAAATATTTGTCATTGAGTAGTTCCGATGGCCATTTGTGGTCTTCATCATCAGCTCCACTTTACCAAATCATAATTTCCGAGAGCAAATGCTCAAGTTACTTTAATAATAGACTTAGGCAAAAAAAAATTGCTAAGGGCCAAGTTTATGTTACGCTTAGTCGTGTAAAGACGCTGGATGGCATTGTATTATGCGACTTGGAACCTACCAATTTGCTAAATAGACCACATGACGAAAAGGCATTGCGTGAAATGCAACGATTGAGGCTTTTATAAATCATCATCAGCCTATTGCAGTTCACTGCTGGACGTAGACCTCCCCAAGTTTGCGCCAACGTTCACGGTCCTCCGCTTCTCTCATCCAGCCACTACCGGCAACCTTTGTTAGGATAATTATACAGAAGAAAAACTCGCAAAAGTATTTCACTTTAAGAAGTAAGTATTTGACTGACTTTATTTATTAGTTTTTAGACTAGATGGTGATAATCCTGGCTGCAGCATCAGGCCAGACTTATGTCAACATTGCATTGAACTTAAAATTTAGTCCTGTTTAAAATGAGCCAAACACGACTACGGTGCTGTAATTTCAAGGTTTGTACTTTTTCTGATGCTCCTGGCTTCAGCATCAGGTCTCTATGTACTTCGGTGTTCCTCATTAACAGTACGTTTATCCACACATCGAGCCCTTTTCAATAAGCCTAAACACGATATATCTGCTGTTAGTTATCAAGGAGTTAGGTACTCAGCAGACTATCCTGACTGCAGCATCAGGTCATAACTTGATGATCATAAGACCAAATGTGACAAATGCCCTATCAAATATCAAAACAATTTACTAAAACAGTCCTTGCCTGTTCGAGTAACTTCTTACTGTTAAGGAGTTGTACCTTCCATCATCAGCCCAGCTACCTGAGATGGTAACAACCATACGCAAATACACAAGATACTTCATAAAATATGCGAAAAACAATAAGTGAGCCTATAACATTTGAGGGTTGCCCTCGATTTCTCTAAGATCTCATCATCAGATCCTAACTTGGTGACAGTGGGACCACCTCAGAACTATCTACTTTCGAACAAAAAAAGAATTTTGAAAATCCGTCGACAATTGGCGGAGTATTCGATGAACAAACATACAAAAAAAAAAAAACATACAAACATCCGAACATAGTACCTCCTCCTTTTTGTGAAGTCGGTAAAAAGATAACTGGAAATCTCTGTTTCTATGGAAAATTTAAAATCGGTCTAATTTGGCTGTAACACTATTTTTCGAAAATGTTCTTAAGGAACTTTTTAGATCTTTGTATTCCTGCTTATGTGTTCGAAGTTTCATTAAAATCGGTTTATTCATTTCGAAAAACAAGGGCTTGACAATTTTTATGAAATGCCGTACGGCGTAAACGCTCTTAAACATAAATAGAATTCTAAGCACGAATGATAGTGTTATCAGTTTGCTAATGTTATTAATACATTAATAGATTACAGCTATATAATTATATGGTAGGTATTGTTTGTCTGTTATAAACTAATTTCATTTAAAGCTGTGTAATAACATTTAATAACAGTGAATGTAATTTGTACACGTCAACATGTTAATTGTACCTAATTAAAAGAGTGGAAGGAAATTTTAATACAGCATTGACTCGATTGATGTAAGTTAAAGGATTCCAGACCAGATTCACCAACGATAAAAATTTGCTTTATCGTATGTCAGTAGTGCAGAGACTATATGTTATAAACGTCATTACCAATGGTCGGAGTAGGTAGATTGATTTTTGGTACTTGTATCATAAATGCCCACAGAAAGAATAACATGGATAAGCAATTTTCCCGGAAAGTAATTCCGGTATTTCCGGATCCAATTAAGTATTGTTAATGTTGGTAGTGATTATTATTACTACTCGATTCAAAATTTAAAGGAAGGTATTAAAACTAAATTAATTTATTATTTATCTGTTTTCACGTAAAATTTCAATCCCGAAATTCCGAAGGAATGTCCATATTAATATATACGTTTCGGATCAATGACCCCAATTCAAACTACTTACTCCGACCACTGGTCATTACAAATCTGTTCGATGACATACTCACCACAGTAATCATACCAAAAACATCGTCTACCACTATAATTATTGCTCCATAGAAAAAAAGTGACAAAGCCGAAATAAATAACTATCGACCTTGATATTTTCAAGGGTGATAACTAAACAAAATAAGTTGAAAGAACAGGCTGGATTCCGAACCGATTTTTGAACAATTGATCATATCCATGTCATAAATCAAGTCGTAGAAAAAAATATGAATATGGGAAAATATACTTTTTGGCCTTTGTAGAGTATAATAATTGAATTTCATTTATGCATTAGTTTTCTGAAACATACACACATGACGGCAAGCACTAAGCTCACAAGGAGTACCTACTTAATGATAATAAAGTAGCAACGTAGAATGTTTTTATAAATCAAGTTAATAAAAACATATAAGTCAAGGATTCAACGGCAACCATCCAGACCGAAAGAAAAAGCTGTATGGTCGTTGGAAAAAGCCTTGCGTTCAAAATAAAAAGGTAGTACTCGTAGGTAAGTCAAGGGGACACCTTTTCGTCAAAGCTATTTTCAGCAGTATTACAACACATTCAGGAAAATAGATTGTGATACATTTGGAATCAATGTAAACGATGAAAAGCTAAACCACTTCAGATTCGCAGACGACCTAATTCTGCTTGTGAAATTCCTGAAAGCTAAAATAAGGAATAATGTTACCGCAATTAGAAAGAGAAAGCAAAATTGTGGGTATGTACGTCTATGAACGTAGACAAAACCAAATTAATGACAAATCATGTAAAAACGTATAAGTAACTAAAATCCAACCAAATAAAATATGGGGTTACTCCCGTTTGGGAACGCTCCCGTTTGGTAACGCTACACACACTTACTTAAAGCGGTGTATCGCATGCACCAGGTACAGTCAGTATGTTAAGTATAATTTTTAAGGAATGTATATATTTGTTTGAAATAAAATAAGTAATTTAAGATTTTTGTAGTGTATACCTATTTATTATGCTTTAGAGCATTTAACATGGACATTTTAGTTTACACTAAATGGATTTTGAAATTGTTAATTAATTATTTTTTTAATTTAATTGTTAAGTTTACTTAATTTTAATTTAAAATATATATTATATACATATATATTGTCATTTAATATATTTCAAAATATTGTCATTTGTATTCGATGCAGTACTTAGTAATTAATATAGTAGTTTTAAAAGTAGACAATAAAATTAATATGAAATAAATTTGGCAAACCAGAACATTTTTACTCTGACTGTATTTTAAGGTGTGTGAGTAACCCAAAATATGTTGACCAATATATTTAGGTCAAATAATTTCACCAGAAAACTGCAGGATCAACATGGAGAAGAAAAGCGGACACAGGAAATTACGGTAAACTCTAGGGGAGGTCTTTGCCAAAGGGCAAGCAACCTAATTTTACCGACGTCGATCATCATCTGCCTGCCTTTTCCCAACTATGTTGGGGTCGGCTTCCAGTCTAACTGGATGCAGCTGAATACCAGTATTTTACATGGAGCGACTATCTGACCTCCACAACCCAATTACTGGGTGATACGAAACCCCTTGGTAATACTGGTTGTTAGACTTTCGGGCTTCTGACTAGCTCCGCGGCAAGAGTAGCTTTACCTGATCTATCGACCTGTGCGGCTGTTATTTTTTTGTCACGGGCCCCTTTTACCGATGTCAATGATTAATAATAATTTATGAAACCAAAAAATTTAATTATATCAATATTTATTTTTAATTTACTTAATATTACAAATTGGAGGAATGTGAGTGAAATGAATAAATAAAGCAAAAATGAAATTGATAAAAGTAAGTCCACATGTGGAAGCAATAAATATATTGACTAGGTATTGAGTATTGAGTAAAACTTGTATTAATATAAGTAAACAACAATTTTTAGTTTATAAATTATGGAAATGTAATTGCATGCACAGTATCAGAAATAAAGAATCTTTGAATTTAAAGTCAGTTGTATTTTAATTTAGGTTATATTTAGCCTAGATCACTTTTGAATCAAAATTTATTTATTCATTTATTTAAACTTTTCGCACAAAAAGGTACAAAGGCGGACTTAATGCCTTAGGCATTCTCTACCAGTCAACCAAGGGTGGTGAAGAGATTGGATGGCAGGTGCTTTGGTTGAGAGGAACTATGATAAAAAAAATTAAAACTAGGTACACAAGTACTTATGTACTTGTGTACCTAGTTTTAATTTGTTTTAAGTTATATACACATACATACTATTGACTATAATATATACCTACTTACAATATAATTATATATACATACAAATTCAAGGAAGAGAGGTGTTGAGATGACTCTACGCTATTTGTTTTGAAAATAACTCTACAATTTCCGCTTAAATGCAAACCGACTGGTGGCCGTCCTGATATTAAGAAGAAGTGCATTCCAAAGAAGAATGGACTGAATATGAAAGGAAGAATGAACAAAGTCAGAAGTATGAGAAGGACAGAGTAGGAGAAGATTGTTAGAAGAACGCAAATTCTTAGCGTGAGAAGAACATAGATATTGGAAGTGAGACACGAGATAAGAAGGAGGAGTAGGAGAGTTGAGAAGGGAGAAAAGCGTGGTCAAAGCGCGCAAACTTCAGACCTATAGCTCGACACATGGTCATATTTCCTCAGGTTGAATATGAACCGGATCCCATTGTTGAGCAATCTGTCGAGCTTATCCAGCATAACCGCGTTCAAGTCAAAGAAGCACACGTCACCATAGTCAATTATAGGGAAAATCAAAATCTTTTATCTTAGTTTTTGTGAAATGCATCAATGGTAGGCACATTTCTGAATATGAGCTTTATATGGGCTTTAGAAATCTTAATAAGTAGTTCACAGAACATTAAAATAATCACGATCACAAATAATACATGTTAGATTTTGACCTACAACCTTGAACTTAAGGAGGCAATTCCGTTAACGTCTGGAAAACACGACATTTTATGTATACTAATAAATTGCGTCACCTACAATTAACTAAATCCTCTTTATGTACACATACTTTAAATAAAATAAATTAAAAGGGGCTAAATTAGATTCTTACCTTCCGGAGCTGGAGGTCTAGGCTGATAGTGTAAATCTGAAACAATTAAAACAGCTGTTAAATATTTTTGTTTTTCACACTCCAACTCATTCATCATTTATTTCAGTCAAACCAGGCACTTTTGTATACTTTATTATTATCAAGGAGACGCAGAAAGATGACGCTAATTGCACATTCCACAGCGTAGTAGGTACTGTAGAGATTATGCAGCATGGTTTGTGGTATGCAACCTTTTTGGTAATTATAAGATAATGGTGTAACATTATAAAATAAACGCCAATACAAACTGAGAAGCTAGAAAACAATAGGCGTCTGATTTGGCTGACACGCCATGTACGAAGGAAAAAGATATAAAAAAAGTGAAAAACTTGCAAAGATTCCGTAATTACTATTTATTTGAAATATATTGTTTAATTGATGTAATGCTGCAGTTGTTTTCTATTAATTACATTTTCTGCTAATTTTACTTTTTCAAGAGATTTATTACATTTCATAACGAATGCTTCATAAATACTAACGTAATGACAAAATCTCATTGCAACGATCATCCATTAGGAGCGTTTAACCGCTCATAACTACACTACCGAAAACTACGCAACCATTTTGTTTACAAAACCATACAACGTAATTGTAAAACCGAACTATTACCACACCGCAACAAGGTTAACAGAGCACTGCTGGTCACTATGCTTAATTATCTGCATAATACTAGGTATAGATACGAGATATTGTGAAAACCAAAATCTTTGCTTTTTATCATCGCAATAAAATTTTAAAATATTTAAGAAACATAATTTCAAAATGACAGTTATCTTTTCCCGCCGATAATCAACAGCTTTTTTTTTTGACACACAACCTTTTGTAACAGCCAGTAACTACTTTCAAAAATATATTTGAATAGGAACTTTTTTTAAATCTGAGTTGGACACAATTTTATGGTGCAACATTTTCTTAGCCTTTTTGAGTTGCATAATACCTGACATGCAAATGCCTCCAAACATGGTATTTTATTAGACAGACCAAGACGAATATATTAGGCTTCTAAGTCTTTCGGTGAAAATGTTAACCAAAGTTTGGTTATATTTATATGCAAAGCACATCTACGGTAGAGACGTCTGCATTGCGAAGCTAGAAAGTATAATATTTATTTTGTCAAAAGCTAAATAAATAACGTTGGTACAACTGAAAATACAAACACGTAAAACTACTTGCTTACAGACTCGGATATTGTATAATAAATGTCTTGATACTCGTCAGATTTTATTTTAAATAAAAGGTATTTTAAATAGTATTCCATAATTTAATAAGTAATTGTAGGTATTAGTTATTTACACTAACCTTAAGAAGTACAACCTTTTAAGCACCTTATAGACTTAGGCACTTCAAAGCAATACCTGCAATAGGTAATAGTAATAAGTAGTAATAGTAAGCACAAATAAATATTTATTTACTCTATCTTTAAGCAATGGATCGCTTCACTGAGAATGTCAAGACCATCTCTTTTATTTTTATGTTCCTCAACCGTCACATTCGCTTTGGTGTCCACAAAAATGTAGTACTGCTACTTTGAAATCCAATTCAAAACGGAACCGGCAGTTATACGGGTTTACTTTGCCTTTATTGATTTTACACGGCTCTGTTCCAACACCGCTCAGCAATATTTAGGGGAGTTGTTTTAAATCACCCTTAAACATATAAACCTGCTCGCTTCCCATCATAATTAAAAATAAAAGAGCACCTAATTTATCAAAAAGCTACAAGTACATTGACAGTACAAACATACTCGGGAAATTGGATTTCAAAGGGATCTCGGCAAACATGACGACATCGTAACAGAATTTTCGGTGTTCAAGTATTAGATAAGATTCTTCAGCCTATTCTTGAAGCTGTCCTTAGATATACTACGAAAATACGCTACAGAATTCACAAAACGAATCAGCTGTAGTGGGCTCACGTGCAAAAATAGTTACGATTGTCTTTAGAGGTGCCATTGAAACCGAAAAGTACTACGAAACTCTTTGTAGATTGAAAACTCTGTTTCACAAAAATTGCCTCACAGCAGGAATTTATTACAAACCAGAAAATTTAAGTTTTAAAATAATAATAGACGTCATAAATTTCAAAAGAAAACAAGGTTACATTTAATATTTATTATAAACACTAAAATCTTGAGAGCCCTCTTACATTTTGGTACTGAGCGCGCATCTTTTTATTCTTTGTTATAAGTAGCATCTCGCAGTTCAACCTATGAGGTTGTCGTCTGCTGCAAATAGTATTCAATTTCAACGAGGAAATCATGCATCTACGCGTATGTTTGTATAAATTGGCCTCATAATTAACTCTAAGATTCAGCTTTTTATGGCACCTATAGAACATTATTTAAAGTTATACTAAAGGCAAGAAAGTATAAATTAATACGCTACTGAGACGCCATTTATTAAGTAGGTACCTACGCTTTCATGAATATTAAAGGATAGAGGTTCATTAAAAGTTATTTTAATCCGATTTCCCTCCGTTGCATGTTAATTAGTTTATCTTGCTTTCTTCCATCGGACTTGTAACGAGTACGTAGCAAAAAATATCAAGAAGGTGGGCAAAGGAGAACGAAATGGATTCAAAGGGACATTACAGTCATCTCGGATTAATTTCGCTAAAAAAGATTACGTAACATCGGTAATGTGACATAAAAGTTGGCGACTAATGGGTCCGGAGTAGGATAAATATAAAATATAACAAGAGGCTGGCAGAACGTTCGGCCACAAGCCGGGGTGTGCTGGGGCGGCGCGCCATATTGTTTTATTGCAAATTGGTTGGACGTAGACCGCGCCTGTCCTTTACATATACGAGGCTATTAAACTACCGCCGGTGTCCAGTCACGTGTTAAACGAATTCGATCGCTGCATACAATGTTAGGAGCCCGGTGCTTGTGACGTGAACCGAGCCTTAGGAACCGACGTTAAACAAATCGCCGCTTTACTCCCAAACTAAATTAAATTGTTAGAAAACTTTTAGTCGCAATTGTTAAAGTCGCTCTTTACAAGAGACGCCTCTTTTACTATCTCGTTCTCCATAGTCATTTAATGATCTCTTGGAGTAAAACTTTCATTGTAACTTCCTACTGGATCGCCATCTAGTTTGTTCCTTGCAGAAACTACATACACAAATAACTAAACCAAAAGATCTTAGGATCTTTGAAAAAATATTATGAGCTTCATTTATAATTTCCTCTTTTTTTTTCGTTAGGTATAGCGATGTTTGTTCTTAGTTTATTAAGTACCTAATGATAACTTTAATTTTACAAATCTATTCATTTACTGTCAAACTGTACAAAGTGCTGAAAACTGAAAATTAACTAACAATACCATAAGATGTCTTAAACAAATCTGTAATAAAATCCGAGTACGTCGTTTCGAATATCGTACTATAAGGTTTCGGCACCTAAACCTTTCAACAAGGCCGACATTAGGTACTACTTTACGGCTTTACCGTATCGTTATCTAAGGCAGAGATTTTCATTGTATTACATCTCATTTTCCGTAATAATCTTGTAGATGTAAGAATTTTTCCATTACTTGCAAGAAAGCTATAATTTGGAGAATAGAACATTCAACTCTTGTCCTAACTTTCTCGATTAAAGTCCGATTCGCCGTAGATAGGTATCATTACCTTCACGGTCTACCGTTGCGTTGGTCCACCTAATTTACATTATTTAATTATTATAAGACTAGCTTCCGCCCACGGCTTCACCCGCGAGGTATGTCGATAAAAACTATCCTATGTCCTTCCCTGGGATGCAATCTATCTCTCTGCCAAATTTTATCGAAATTCGTTCAGTGGTTTAGGCGTGAAAAGGTAGACAAAGTTACTTTCGAATTTATAATATTAATTATGGAACTATTTATCTTCCGCTAAAAGTTAGTATTTTATTTTGCTCCGCTGGATTTATTTGTACGGTATATTTCTCTCGCACAGTATGATTGCGAATATCTCAAATATGAAGTTTAACTTTGGAACTCACTGTAGAACCAACAAACTGCGCCGTAAAACCACAAAACAACAGAGTAATTCACTAATTACATAGCGGCTAACAACGAAATGAGATTCCAAACCTAATTACAAATCACGAAACCTTTCAAACGAATACAATTCTGCTCCTGAAACAGCATTAATCAACAAAATGGGAAAGATAAAATCAATGCAATATCATTAGGCAGCAGATTATCAAATGTCGCCGACGTTTTACGTTTTATAGATCACGCACAACACCACGGCCATATCCTGAACTATACAATAATTGTGTATGAGGGTATAATTTATACAACGATAATGAATGTGACTAACGGTTTGTTATCACGAAGGTTTTTACCGTAATAAGTACCACGAGTCACAAAAAAAAATATGCACAAAAGGTATTGAATTATGTCTCGAGAGAAGCCTTTCGTATACTCGCGACTCGTAATGACTCATTCATGCTATAATACAAAGAAAATAATACGTATAAAAGGCGACTTTTATCCACTTTCTGTGGTACAAATGAATCTAGTTAGTTACAGAATTGGTTTATTTACCTGTTACACGGTTATTTCGAAGAGTTTTATTTCTTGTTATTCTATTATGTAAGAAACCTCACACTCACCTCTTCAAGGGCCTGTATTATTCCAATTATAACAAGGAATACGAAACATTTTTCAAAATTAAATATAAAATGGAATAAAATTATAACTAACTAACCTAACTTAACCCATTTAAAATAATGATTTTGAAAGATACCAGCACAGACTAAGAAGAGAAGTTACCTTAGTCACTAGCCATTAGTGGTGAAAATAACACGCGGTGCTTGATGTTATTTTTTTATCAATTTATATTTTTTTTAAAGTTACAGTAGATAATTTTTCACGGCCAGTGTTTTCTATTAGATATTATTTATAATGAAGCCTTTTTATGATGTTGTTTTAGCAATTTTATTATTTTCATTCCATGTATTAACTATTCAATATAATTGGTCGGTATGCCGCCTAAATTATTTTGTATGTATTGTATTTAAAAAGATAGGTCGCGTATTCCATAATTATTTATGTACCATCAATACAACACAAGTTTTATTTTGACTATTAATATTAAACCGCAGATTATAAGTAGGCACGTTACTTTGATTACAAACTCTTTATTATTTACAGCAAACGTTTTTACCATTTTGATTAAAAAATTATACCCAAAAAGAAAAGGCCAATACAATCTACTTTACGGAAACCTCTTTAAAATAATGATTTAAAACACTACTGGCCACTCGCGGTGAAAATAATACGCGATGCCATAAAGTTTTTCATTTAAATCTATTTATTCTTTTGAGAAAATGGCTGTCATTATTTTTTTATCAAAAACGAGCAGTTCTTTTTTAAATTATATTCTAATGCAAACTTTTTATGACTTTGGTTAATTTATTTAGAAATCATGCAAATCGAATGAAACATATTTTTTATTTAGAAGATACTTAGTATTTTCTTAAGTTCTATATTCTATTGAGAATCCTCAAACTCAAAGCATTTACTTCAAATAAAAATTTACAGGCACTTTTGAATTGTCATGAAGAAGTCGGTCAATCAGAAAGTATGAAGTTAGTCCGTTCCAAAGCGCACTAAAAAAAAGCAAAGCGTACTGTTGTACAGTTGTGTAAAGTCCAATATTGTAGGTCTGTACAAATAAACCATTTGTACAAATAAACAACTTGAAATCTAAGTGGAACTTAGGTACAAAGAAAACTTGGAAGATACTGACAAATTACTTATTGAGGTATATAACCCAAACCTTCTAAGTATGTCTTTCATTCACAATACGGAACACCAAAAATAGCACACTGAGCATCAAATGTAAAGGTTCATTCGTCCTTGAAGTTTTTCATTGACCCAATTAAGGACGCTCTATTAACTGCTCTCGAAAATAGCGCTGGAAATATCTGTCTAAGTGGATTCATGAACACGTATGCCGCACGCCATCGACTGCCAAATTCGAGTGAATGGCGCAATTACGCACGAACAACACGGAGGCGCGCGCAGATCTAACAAAGTGTTAGATACGGCGTCCACCTAGCCAGTGGCTAGGCCAATGCTCGCAGGCTAGTGCGTGATTGCGCTTGACACCCGTAATATCCGGCCGCTCGCTACTGCCCACCGATGGTATCAATTTCAATTTGTTGCGGCGCCATAACAGCCGCCTCTGCTCGATTCGTTGTATGAATCGATTTCGCTCCAGTTTCCTGTTGCGTTCGCATCGGACTTAATCTCGTATCGGTCGATTGAAATGCTCACCGGGAATCATTGCTGTTTATAGCTGATATCTATTTAATTTCATGTTCGTTGAAATTCAATAAAACACAGATTTATGATAGGCTATTTGATGAAATAATCTGTTCTCAAATGGCAATAAACTGTTACGGTTTTATCTGCTGGTATGGGTGTAATGGGCTCTTGGGAATGGTAGTTGTAAAATGAAATACAAAGCACTGCGAAACGATTAAATAGTTGTCCCGGTCCGATTAGCCTATAAAAACTTGGAGTTATTTAATAAAGTGAGTACCTGTGTCCTACAAGAGGGTGTATTTTAAGGTATTAGAGATTCCAATCCTTGCATTCCAGGAGAAATTCGTGTTCAAACGGCGTGAAAATTAATCGATCGATTAGCCATTCGCGCTCGGCTTCAAAAGCTAAAGTTGAACGTGACTCGTGGAGCAGTCCCCTGCCGCACCGGCGCCGGTGGAAATTAATTCTGCCGTTAAAAAAAGAACGATCCGTTCCGAGTTTTCGACAATCTATTGCATAGAGTTCCAACTAACTGTGCAGTTGTTGCAACACGCAAAACATTTAGTAACGCTAGAGATATGCACGTATTCATACATAGGTATGTCGACACGAGAATATTAATACTTCACTCAGCGCGTGTGCAGGTAGTAGCAAGAAGTACTGACGCAGAGTTTACTGTTAGGAAGATAATATGGTGGGCTTTTAATATAAACATATTGCAATAGAGAATTAAATGCATCCTAATAATGTTCCATGCTATTAAACGCCGGGAGACTATCGACAACTGTATCTTAATGTTGCATTAAACTTAAGATTAAAACCAAAGGCATACGGGGTCTCCCCCCGTATGTCGGACCCACATAAGCCTACCGAAAGACAGGGTGCTACCTTGCAAAGGATTCCAACCCGTGTAGAGGCACAAACTTACCACATTATGCACATTGCTTAGCAATTAGTAATACAGAATAATCTTAGAGGACGCTTTAACCCATAAACTCGGCCTTCCCCTATGAATATCTAATAGCAGTTGTGGAACTACTGGAACTACTTAGGTAAGCTGTCGCCAGTCCTATGTTCCAACTATAATTTATTTAGCGTCGAACATAGTTAATTATTGTTCTATTGCGATCTGCCAACAATAGGGACGCCTTCTTTGTAATCAAGGTGTATTATAAGCTCGGCGGTAATAATATATGAAATGAAGATTTGTATGGACATAATATATAAAATATGTTCTTCAGTTGAACAACAAGATAAATATCGTACGTAAGCTCGTCGTATCGTACGTCTTCTTTATTTGCTTTATTATACGGACATCGGGCGTAATTAATAACTCTGGGACCTTCTTTTGTTTTATTATTTTATTGCAGGTACAATCACGAGCACTAATATGTCAACACTTGGCAACTTTCAATTGCGATTTTTTCGTGAAATAACGAATGCAACGTTGAAATACGACACTTTACACAAACCTATGGGTTCAAAAATACGTTGTTCGTAATAACATAAAATTTCATTCAAAACTAAAGGAGAAAATCGTCTTTGAATAAAGCCAAGTATATACATACTTATGCTCGTGACTGTACGTATCATAAGTGCCTGACAAGGTTCGAACCTACGACCCCACTCGTAAGTCGCGGCCGTTACCACTGGGACACCACAGCAAGCATTTGCTAAAATTAATTAATTAATAATTAATTGAAGAATTAGGTTGTATTATATAAATGAAGAAAATGGGAAATGTTTTGGTTTAGTACCTGTAGGTACTGACAACTGACTACAATTTTTTTTTCATATTTTTATGCTATCCGCTAGCTTGTATTGTAACTTTTGATCCTAATTCAAGTTAAAAACTAACTGAAAACAAATAAAAGATATTAAAATTTTACAGTCTTTAAAAATAATGCCAAAAGCAATGGAGTAGTGACCTGATCTTGTTTTAGTAACAATGTTTTAAACATTGAGTATTTTTTAAGGGTTTATGAATATTTAAATGCGGCCCAGATACTGCTACTACAATCGTAATATTCGAAAATCAAGATACAAGGAAAAAGTTTTAATAAAAAATTACGATTCACGACGTCAAACATTTTTTAATTTAATTATGAACGTGAAGATAATCTGACTACTTGGTGGCTGGATCTCTTCCCGTCAGATTCACGGTAATGATTTTCCAGTTGTATTCTTAGAGATTGTTTGTTTGTTAGCTATTACATTTTACCTTCCACGAATCGGATCTCTAAAGATTTAGACCTTTTATCTAAAGGCTCTTATTGAACAACAAAACATTGGTTTCTTAGAACAAGCTTCATAAAGTGATTCCACGAAATGAGGATTTATACAATGTGCATTCTAGAAACAAAACAAGGGCTATGAAAAGGGACCAGCCGGTATATTCTGTAAAAATGTCACCGTGAAAAATGGGTAAATTGAGTGGAATGGGTAAGTTGATTGGGTAAGTTGAAGTGAGCTTTCATTTCACCTGATTTTAGGAATAGAGTTGTCATTGTGTTATTGAACATTTCAAGCACAGTTGACCTAAGTTTCCATGGATGAGCAGTTGTCAATTTCGACCACCAAATAGTGCAGGGTGAAAAGTGGTAGAAAAAAAGCCTTCACAATAAGGCATACATTAATTAATATTTGCATACTTTCAAATACGTAATGCTGGAAACGTCTTTACTTTGCTTACGAACACCTTTCGGAATTCTCGTTAGATTATTTCTGACACCTGGATTATATTTATAAGGCAACCGCTGCGAATGAAGCGACTAACTATCTGCTATTTTCTCGCTCAAGAAACGTACAATAGGTATACATTCCGTGTAAACAAAAGAGATGCATATATTAATAGCTGATCGCTGACTGTTCACACTGCCGGCGAGGACTAGCTCCACTGGTTTGTCGCTGAGCGACAAGAGCTATCAAAGATAATACTCGCTCAGCAATGCCCACTTGGCGGTCAGAGCTCACGCCGACAGACCAACCGACCGACTGAAACTCCTGTGGGACTAACCACCCCGAGCGAGTGGTACGAATAATCGCCCGTCGCACTCGGATACTCGCTGATAGCCCAGCGACAAAACTATCGGAACTACACTCGCTGCTCGCCGACTCGTTTTCAGTTACTCGCCGACTCGTTCATCGCCGGCGGTGGGACAATTGCCCAAATCCTGGTATTTTTCTTGAGAGTGGGGTTTTAGAAATTCTTACCTGGTTTAGGATTTTTTTTTTAATTTTTGTTTGAATGAACACGTATTAAAAAGGTAGGCGCAGTATTAGTTGCATGTCAGAGGTAACACTTTGATCTGAACCTGGCCCAGCGTATAACGGAGTTTCAATAAATAAGAGGTCACCTTATTTATATGGTGTACATAATAAAGATTATTCTTTTCTATTCTATTCAGCTTTTACTGGATTTCTTACCACTGACATGTGGTTTACCATACCTACCTGAATAAAGATAATTTTAGTAGGTATAGTTTTAATAGATTTTTGTGTAAAAATTATACCATAAATAATTTTCATAATTGCACCTATAATAGAATTTGTCTCTGCATCATCCAAAGGTTGAGTAGTAGAAAATGCCTATGACATTAAGTCTGCTTCTGTACATTTGTGTGCTTTAAGTATTAAATAAATAATAAAATGTAGAGCATTATCCTCATTTTACAACGCGAGTTGTTTATTTCCCACACAGAAGCATGTAAATGCTGCCTTATAAAGGCGCTTCTTTAAATAATAATACCTAATGATATTCACGTAATCTACTTAATTTGCATGGTGATTTTTAACGAAAGGAAACATAAAGTGTATCAGCTTATCTTTTTGTTTAAGTACCTACTGCCGACCGAGGGGAAGCGACTGACTACTTTGATTGTACCCATTGACGATAACCTATTACATGAGCCTTTTTGCAATTTCCATGATCTTTTGAAGAAAAAAAAGAAAACATAATCACGTAACATCCTCTCAGTTTATGAAGTATCTGTTTAATATCGTATCTACAGTTAGCCAATAACCCTACAGTATTAGGTCTCAATTATGTGGTATAGCAACCTATTTCCGTTTATCGCCAACCATTCTGAAGCCAATAACTGAGAATTGTAAACCAATATCACTACGCGGATATGTGAACCATTATTGGATCTTGTAGGTATGTACCTATACTTGGGGGTTTCGTGGCTAAGTAACAATTGCGCTGATTGGTCCATCAGCGATGTGATGTTATGCTTGTTAGGAGGCCGAAATTATGTGAATTGGACCTTGGGATGTTGCGTATGCCAAGCGCCTAACTATGTCCGAAATTAAACCGAGAAACTGCCTATTACTACTACTTCTATATTGGAGACTCAAGTTGGGAAAAAAGCTATAGCAGATAAAAATCTAGGTACAGGAAGCTTTGCGTTCAAAATTTGGAAAGATTGAATTCACTAGCACGTTTTAAGCCGAAAAATTTTGAACTTTTTCCATTTATCTATCAGACAAAATGTTACCATCCATTTTATCAATATCCAGAAAACTGTTCTCGAACCCAACTCTGCCTTTAATTAATTAAAAGTTAATCGACGACTCTCAAAGTTCGACGTCGACTTTTTGCACCACACGTCCTCCAACACCCAAGTTTATACAGGAATAAAATTTGCTCCATGAAAAGCGACGAAGGCAATATGTTACAGGTATAAGTGAGCAACTTTAGACGTTAAACTTTAAAGATTTGCGAAAAATATTTCTCTAAAAATATTTCTGTAGTTGTCACCTTCATTGTTAAATAAATATTCTTGGCATTATTGCAAGGTTTGCAATTAAAACAGAAATAGCAGGCGAAGTGACGACCCGTAGTGACGTCATTCCGACTCCCTATCATGAATTGTGTAAGGGGTTTCAAAGCCCCATCATAAAGGCCTGACGACACCAAACTGCTCTTTGATGTCAAAAAGCTTTTGTAAGAAAAATTGAGAACACAGTTAAAATAAGGTGTTCACCTGTATTTTAGGAGTCTTTTGTTGTACTTTATAATAAAACTAGCACTTTGCCCGCGTGGAGTTCATACTTTCCTCAAACAAACCTCCACTTCCCCTCGATAGGTAATTTTCGAAAATTAATGTTTACGATCTTTATAATTTATTTAGAGAAAAAAGTATTCGGGCCAATTTTTAAGTTAAACTAAGATTTTTTAAATAAACTGTTCTCCCTTTACACCACGACAGGGCTTGTTTTTAAAAAAGCGTTTGGTACGTTTCAATTTTTATGATTTAAGATTATTTATACGATTTTCGAGTTAATGGAAGCAAGCAGTAAAATCTAACTTTATTACCCTATTCCACCCGTAGAAGTCGATTTTTGAAAACCCTAAAAGACATATTTTTTTATTTTAAGTATTAGTAGGTACCAAGTTTCGAGTTAATCCGACAGCGGGTTCGTTTTTTCTTACCTATTAACCACCCCCAAAATCCTCTGTAAGGGGTTTTTTGAAAACGAAAAGTGAAAATCTTTATTTTTACTGACGCAAATGTTGCCAAGTTTCGTGTTTCTTAACCAAAGTAATAAGATTTTTCATATTAACTGTATCCCCACAGTTTTTATCCCCATAGGGGTAAAATTTTGAAAAAAGGTTTGGGATTTTTCCATAGCTTGACTCAAAGATTAATTATACTGATTTTTCAGTAAATTATGCCAAGCAATAAAATACTCCTCTGTGAAATTGACAACCCCTTTTCACCCCATTAGGGGTAGATTTTCGAAAACCCTAGTACAGTTTATTATATATTTTGGTCTTAAGTAAACATACTGAGTTTCGAGTTTACCGCACGTTAAAATTCTTCCATACAAACTTTGATACCCCAATCTCCCTTTAGGGTAGTATAGAAAAACATAAAATGACATATTTTATAATTTACTAGATAACTATTTGTGCCGAGTTTTAAGTTTAAATTTACTTATACCATTTTGTTTAGTTAATCAAGCCACGCACTATAATCCTCCCCTTACAATCGAATTACAACTTTTTGCCCCGTCAGGGGTCTATTTTCGAAAGAACCATATATACTTATTATTGTTTATTTTCTGTCAAAACTGTGTTATTACTGAGTTTCGAGTTAATTGGACCGTGCGTTAAAATTCATCCACACAAACTTTAATACCCCTAAACCCCCCTTTGAGGAGTAGTTTTGAAAAACGAATAATGGTAAACTTTATTACTCGCTTAGCCAAGTGTTCTTGCCAAGATTCAAGCTTATTAACCAAATGAATAAGATTTTTCATATTATTTATTTATTTATTCAGTCATTTATTTTAGGCGACGCAGGCCCATCGCCTTGAAGTTGACGTTGCGGTACGACTCCAGTAAGTGCACCCTCGGCGTGTACCTCGTCTTCTGGCTCACATACTCCACGATTTTCTCCGCCTTAGTTGTATAGTGTAAGCGGGAGATGTACACCGGAGTGTTCGGCTTTACGGCACGCAAGCTGACTTCGTGCTCCGTAGGAGCTTTGCAGCAGCGGTTCTTGTTCGGTCGCGATCGGCGCTTCCTCCTTTGCACCGTCACGAAACCTTCATCATCAGCCCTATCCGGTGCCTTTTCTGGCACAGGCTTCCTACTCATATAAACTGTGTCCCCGCTTTCCACCCCTACAGGGGTGGAATCTTGAAAAAACGTTTGGGATGTGTTCCTAACTTGACTCAAAGATTAATTATTTATACCAAATTTCGAATTAATCAAGCCACGCAGTAAAATCAGCCTCTGGAAAATTAACTACCCCTGTTCACCCCATTAGGGGTAGATTTTCGTAAAACCCTGATACACGTTATCCTTTATTTTTGGTCCTGAGTTTCGAGTTAATCGGACTGCGCGTTAAAATTCTTCCATACAAATTTTGACACCCCCCATTCCCCTTTAGGGGATAGTTTAGAAAAACAAGAAAAACAATCTTCATAATTTACTTATATAAGTATTCGTGTCAAGTTTCTAGTTATTAGCTCAAGGAATAAGATTTTTCATTCAAACAAAATCCCCCCTTAAAAGTTGAATTTCCAAAAACCCCTTCTGGCGCACCCCTACATTATAAAAAGAAGCCGTGTGCAAAATTTCTCATTCCTAGTCCCAGTAGTTTTGGCTGTGCGTTGATATGTCAGTCAGTCAGTTTCTCCTTTTATATAATACTACGAGGCGAAGACAAACCCAGCAAGTAAAAGATTATAAAAATCGGTCCTTCCGTTCTTGAGTTATAACTAACCCGACTTTGTTTTATAACATATAGATAGATGTTTGTAGATTGTCTGATTTGAATATTAACATAAAACAAACGCCTATATTTTAGACAGGGCTCTGATTTTTTTAACGTTTTCCCGTCATTCCATGAATATTTAAGTTACTTCCTTAATTCCAATGGTTTCACCGCAATTTGAAAATCCGACTGTGAGTGTGCGCCCAGAGTGCCACTAAAATTAATGTTCTGCCAGAGAGAAAAACGAGCGGAACGGAATGGAACCCGGTATTCATACACCCACAATATAACTGTATATGTCTTTCGATTTAGTTAAATCGAGGTTAAATTTTTGGGACACATCCCTTTATTTACTTTCTGTTATTTTTGGGTTCGTTTGGACAACAATATTAATAGTTTATTCTTGTTGTCAAGTAATGTAATTACCATCTACAAATTTAAAGGTCGTCTATATACCTACTCATTTAAATCTAAACTTCAAACTTGGACCTGCATAGGCCAAGAGAAATAAAAAAACTGGCCAAGTGCGAGTCGGACTTGCACACGAAGGGTTCCGTACTACAAGGCAAAAACGCCAAAAAAATCGTGTTTATTGTATGGGAGCCCCCCTTAAATATTTGTTTTATTTTAATATTTATTATTAAAGTTAAAATACAACTGAGTATTTTGTGAATATTTCAAGTGCCTACCTGTTGCCATTTTTGATATCGAGCAAAAAAGGGCAAAAAAATCGCGTTTCTTGTATGGGAGCCCCCCTTAAATATTTAATTTATTTTGTTTTTAGTATTTGTTGTTATAGCGGCAACAGAAATACATAATTTGTGAAAATTTCAACTGTCTAGCTATCGCGGTTCTTGAGATACAGCCTGGTGACAGACAGATGGACAGACGGACAGACGGACAGACGGCCAGACGGACAGACGGACAGACAGCGAAGTCTTAGTAATAGGGTTCCGTTTTTACTCTTAGGGCACGGAACCCTAAAAACCACGATGAGTATATTCGTACGGGGTAATAAACGCAAATGTATATACTGTTTTCGTATTTAGACGAAAATAATCACTAATGACAACTGAATTGACTAAACATTTTCTCATCAAAAAGAATGAATAGGTATCGCTCTGCATACGTATCTAGTGGGTAGGTAAGCATAATCTACATATGTACAGATTTCCAATAGATGTAGGAAGATGTACCCGCTATAATAAAAATAATAAACGTTTAATCCGAATCGTTTTACTTGGATTACTATGTTTCTATGAAACTTTCTACCATACCGTATTTTATTTAAACACCGAACATTTGTTGACACTTAAGTGGTGTTTGTAACAGCCAGCGCCGCGGGATTGCAATGCAGGTGCAACTTCAGAACTCTACGTCTCGAAATCATAATTTGTTCAACATCTGAAAACTGGAATGCTTAAAACTTTTTAATGTCTTTGGAATTAAAACTGCTTTATGTTTTCGCGATTTTAGAGCCAACACTTTATTATCTGCCCAGTTGTGAATTCAGAAACGAAACTTCAGTAAGCTTTACAAATTAATATCGTTAATATTCCAGTGAATGTTTAATCGCCATTAATAAACCATTCGATACGGAAAATAAAAGTTAGGAATGCATTGATTTACAATGGCGGTCGTAAAACGTACAGTAGTTTGTTCCCAGTAAGCAAAAACAATTGCTTGGCGGATTTGATTGGTAAGCGGTACAGTTCCTGGTCGAGCTGGCATTTTAGCCGCGGGAGCGTTTGGACTTGTTAGTCTCGCCAAAAAAGGAGAAAATAATCTATTTTTTATACCGATTGTATTGGTGGAATGGAAATAAAATCTAAAATATCGTCAGGCACGACACGAGTGACACTACATGTACTGTCAATGGGTTTTATAAATGGACGGCAATGATCAAGTTGATCGAATTAATCGGGTTAGCGTGGAGTGAGTGCAGTTGACAGTGGGCACTTCGACGTACTCGTATTTATAGACGTGTCCGTTTCCAACCATGGTAAGGCTTTTCTAACATTAAAATTGAACGCGACGGAGAGAAAGGTTTATTTTAATACAGACGATTTGAGCCACAATGCGTTTACTAAAACCTTTGAATTGACCGAAATATCGAAACATGTCAGCTAGAGGATAGTGAAATAGTAATTTTGATTTGGATTTCGGCATTATAGCTTTTGATATATTTTACATCTCTAACCCATGAAGCCATCTCTCTATCATCTCTCGTATCGACGGGAAGATAAAAACATTAATATACACACGTTGTTTTAAACAAAAAGAACAGTCTATAAAAACCAAATTAAACTATGAAACAGGAACCGCAATGCGGCGGTCATTACCACCTATTACAACAAGGTCAATGTGGACTAAATAGGATTATTAAAATTTATGTAGATACTTACAGTTATTCGTCAGTAAGAAACCAGTAGAAACGCCCAACAGGACTAGAAAAAACAATAGTAGTAAGACTATGAGCGCGGGGCGGCAGTAGTGTATCCAGCAGTAGTCTTCTGAGTTGGCGGCGGGCGCGCTGGACGACCACTGACAGCAGCGGGCGCAACCGGTTGGAGCCGGCGACGCCGCGCGCACCAACGCGCTGTTCCCCTGCTGGTTCACTATCACACCCTGCACCGGAGCATCGCTCCCTTGTCCGTACACACCACTTTTCTCCGACAACCGCGCGAACCCCGAACTATCATCATCCCTAGGGTTCCCATACACCCCGTACGACGCCACCATGTCGACCCCCGACAGCGACCGTGTCGTCTCGTTCCCCGCACTATCTTGCACGATATTATTGTCGGTGCTGGGCCAGCACTCGCACGAGCACCGGTCCTCTTTCCGTCTCTGACGCGGCTGCCCCCCGTCAGATCGTCTGATTGGTACGTCACTTTTCTTCTCTTCCTCTTTCTTAACTTTGGCATCTTGAGGTATGGCATCGACACTGACTTCATAATTATTAGGTTGTAAATTCTTATGGTTTTCTATATACCAGTGCCTCTCTTCTGCTCGGAGAGTGGTATCGTTGTTACCCTCATATACATCTGCGTAATTGGAGAGCGGATGGGAGGAGGGACTGTAGAGAGGACCGGCTGTGAGCTGTCCGTAGCCGCGCTCGTACTGCGGTGGCCGGTTATTACTCGCGTAATAGGTGGTGGAAGCAGGCACGGTATAATCGTAGCCCGGCCTGTTCATCTTCAACGCTTAATCGCCTCATTTGAGCTTATGTTTCACTGGAGAAAACATCATTAAAGGCGCTGTAAATGAATTAGACAACCATTAGGCAACGGCAGACACTTTGATGCTATTTAAGTTACGGACTGATATAATCTTCGGAAACAGTTAATGATATTATAAAAGGTTAATCGGATTGAGAACCCGGCGATAATACGCGTTAGTCAATATGAACAGCGGGCAGACTAAGTTCGTGAAATAACTTGGTTGGTTTTATTACTTGGTTGATTTTATTATGCGTTACATCGGAAGGCAGAAAGTTATATAGTGGAATACACGTCTGTTTATCTCAATTACTCGTCTTGTTCGACGTTGGTATTTATCTTGTGTGTTAGGACAAGCGCCCGCGCGCTGCACCTCTCGCTCTCACCCCGCGCTACAGCTACTCAGGACGGCAGACAAAGAAGTACTGACGTGAGTAAACAAACTCCCCTAACTTAAATTAACCGTATTTATTCCTCTGATTTTGACACGTGTGAGTTGTGTAACTTGATTACCTCCCAAACTACCTTTACGAACATAATAAACAAGTATCGCAACAGGGTCCTGATTTAATTTATCGGCACTCTTTGCTACACGGATTCAGATAAGTTCCGAACATAATAAGTTCGTCGACCTTTCGAGGGGGGAGTCAATAATAAACTTTTCTGTGAATCCCTGCGATAACTAGGATAATCCGTTGGAATTAATTAAATTAAAAACAAACAAAAGTCATTACATAAAAGTTGAGGGACAGCAAGTTACGACTCGTGACTGCCGACCCGGTTCAAATTAGGGAGCTACTAATTTTAAATGCTTACGGTACCTACTGTACCCTTATTCATTATTGAACATCTGCTTTGGTCACAAAAATCGTCATTTGTTTATATACCTACTTTGTCTACTCATGTACTACTGCTGGGAGAAAATAGAAAGTCTAAAACTTTCTTTCTTTCTTTCTTTCTGGAATATGAGTATATACTCACACTCTAGAAGCTTTATGTTATGGGTCACATAGTTACATGAAAATTCGACTCAAATTACAGATTTCGGCTTTTCATTAGTAACAGTAGTACAACGAAAACGTTTTTCTTTTTTGAGAATTGGATAACGGTATATGATTAGTGGGAACCACCCACTTAAAATAGCGGTCTAATTATAAACTGGAGCTATAATTCATAACATTTTACTCATCATTTTAATAACGGAGTTTCCGGTATCTGGATAAATTACTGAAATGATTAAATAAATTGCGGTGAACGACACGCATCGGTTTTATATTATTATATAACCAGTGACCGCCCTTGCCTCGCACAAGTGCAATCTACTAATGTGGCGACAATGCAATAGGTACATCGACATTTCTTTGCTATATCTAAAACTAGCTTCTGCCCGCAACTTTGTCCGCGTGAAATTTCACCCTCTTAGGGTTGGAATTTCGAAAAACCCTTTCTTAGTGGATACTTACTCTTCACAAAGAACACACCCTCCAAATTTAATATCTCTAGGACCAGCGGTTTAGGCTGTGCGTTGATATATCAGTCAGTCAGTCAGGACTTTGAATTTTATATATTATATAGATAATAATAAATAAATAGAACTCATCAATTGTATGGTTTAGAAGATCTCAGCAATCTCACAGACAAACACGAAAATTTGACTTTGTTTTATACTATCTATTAGATAATGATAATGTACCATAATCAGCCTATAATGTCCCCACTTCTGGGACCCAGGCCTCCTCTCTTAGAGAGGGAGTGGGCTATAATTTACCATGCGGGTCCAGTGCGGGTTCGTCGATGTCATATGTCTTCAAATTTTTGGATCTAGGACATGCCGGTTTCCTCAAGATGTTTTTCTTCAGCGTTTTGAGAGTAGCAGTGATGAAATTGTTTACACAAAGTAAAGCGCCTGCTGTCTGGGTTCGAATCTGCGACCTACAACTCGTAAGTCGGGGCCATTACCCCTGGGCGATCAATGCTCTCTTAATGATAATGTCATTTTACTAAAAGTTCTGTATCATAGTTTTATTTTTTACTTTTACATTATCATTAATTAACGAGGCTCCTAACAAATAAGTATTAATTCTAGTTGGGAATAGACTCGTCTAAAATGGTTTGCCTTAGTGTTCGATAACTTTGTCGTTATACTAATATAATTGATTGATCTTTAAGTTTTTGGAGTATGTCAATGTATGAATCCTTATAATGTGTGTTGCTTCAATCCTACAAATATTATAAATGTGAAAGTTTTTTAAGATGTTGGGATGTTTGTTACTCAATCACGCGTAAACCGTTGAACAGATTTGTATGAAAATTGGCACATAGATAGACTATTTCCTGGGTTAATCCAGGAAATAGTCTATCTATGTACCAAATTTCATAAAGTATCCTATGTGTTAACATAGGACACTTTTTAGTCCGTTTTCCCACGGGATTGAAACTTACGCGGTTGAAACTTCTGATTAATTCTGAATTGGATATTTTCGATATTATAAAAATACAGTTAGCCATACTAAATGACACAAAAAGAAATACTTATGAAAACCTAAAGTTTCATGTTGTACTAAAACAAAGTGATGGCGAATAGAAATCAAGATTTATTCCGGTCTGATCCCCTGAAAGCTGCAATCATTCATCATTCTTAACTATCTATGGGAAACAATTAACTAATCCTCTAAAAACTTATTGAGCTTCTAATGACGCACACTTTTTTTATATAATTGCGCCTCTTATTTACTTGTCTTTTCCCAGCAACGGCCGGCGAGCGCTACATCCGAGTTAGTCGCAGTTACTTGGCTGTTTAATTTTTTTAGGACCCCAAAATAGGAATTATTTCAGATTCACAAAAAGTGGCGCAATCGTTATAAATATTACAGTGTTCAACAAAATTTTTAGGAGTTCAACATTGGATTTATTAGAGGTTCAATTAAATACATATGCCATTATCTATACAAAGCTCTTCACATTATCTTCAAAAGAAAACTGAAAAAATATCGGAATGAAATTCACTTCCAAGAAAGGTTCGGCCATAACTTCTCCGCCATTCATAAAAGCACCTTTAGGTTGTCATCAATAGGGTATAAAATATAGGCGTGTAGAAAAATAAACAATAAAGCTCATTGCACGTTTTTCCTGCTGTTGGAAGTATAAGCTTTAAGCAAACTTTATTAAGTGGCTGTTACTTGATCACACTATCAGAATTTTAATTAATTTACCGAGCTCTTGTGTTCGTGATTGTCGATAAATTAATCTTATACCTACCTACCTTATAACTATTTTTAATTTTAGGTAAATGCTGGATAAATATCTTTTAAACCACCCTAATTGCGTAACATAAAATCCGTCACAATATATTGCTTTATATATTCTGCTTCACAATGTAAATAACGCAATGAATGATGTTGGAAATATGAAAGCCATTCCTATTGTTAGTTTGTTACTCAATTACCCCGCCTGGTAGCGTTTTCTAAACAAATAACAATATTAGAAACTAATAAGAAACGCGGCAAGTGAGCTGCGGTAGTCAAGTTATTCTGGAATGATGTAATTAATGAGCAATTTACTAAAATGATTGTATTTTTAAATCAGATATCGAAGAGCGCAGATGATCATTCTTTCATTGATACAAGTTCTCCACAGGGCTGGGTCGTTTTTTGGCCAAAGAATTAGCATTGCCATTCAACGTGGCAGTGCTGCCAGTCTTCTGGGCACGTTTCCGGATGACAGCGATGCGGACGAGTACTTCAACGCCTAAGTGTCCTTTGTTTTTGTATTTATTTGTATAGTAAGTTAGTTAGTCATTTAATTTAGTATTCTAGTGTAAATAGTTTGTAATAAACTTAATAAAAGTTCTCACATAGTTGAATTTAGTAACAAAAGACAAAATTATCACCTAAAAAAATACGTACTAAAGCGTAACAAATTATATTAGTGAAATAAATAATGGTGGTCGTTTTTCGTCGGACATAATTTCTAAAAACTTTACGAGAATTGGAACACGAAAAAGATGATAGAATTTTAGGACCACTTTAAATCTTATTGCGTAATCTTAAGGCGGACAGTTTCTATTTACAACTGTATAATGTGTTATTAAAACTGCAAAATGATACTTGACTAAGTACAGTTGAAACTGGGGTAATTGATATAATGTATGGCTATGTTTGTAACAATAGGTATTTGCTCTTCCCTATTTGGTTAAACTAGCATTTGTATAGGTTGATAACCATGTAGGTATACTACAATTATCTTTGATTAGAACTGAGCCGACCTATTATTAACCGATTCAATGGTGCAATTACAGAAAAGGTAGGATTTCTGCTGTGTCTCGTGTACATTACAGCTTTAAGTACAACTGCACAAAGTAATAAATAAATAACTAAAAGGAGTCTAGAGATAAAAAAATATTTAAAACCGCTAATTGTCAAGTTAGCTGAGTCAAGCTACCTGCAGATGTGATATTGACTTTTATAATAATATTTAATTAATTTATGTATTTATTAAAATAAATAATTAAATAACACTCATTGGTCTATTATTACGAATATATTGCCTCCTCGCATAGTGAAAGCTAATTGTACATCATAGAGCTATATTTGACATTGAATTATCCTCTAAACAAAAACTCTTAGATGTTTAGCCGATTCAAACAAAAATAATCAATTCCATATAAATAAACGACACTAGAGCAAAAACAAATACTTCAATCGGAAAAATGCTTGTTCTATTTGTTTGACGACGAGTGTGTGAAGTTTGGCAAACGTCAGAGCGTCAACGTTGTTGAACGGGAGCGTTCACAGGCCATGCTATAGCACGAACGTGTGATGTAAACGTATCGTTAACTCAAAATATTTTTCATTCAACTATACAATGATTCTACCCAATTTGGTCTCAATTTTTGCGACAAGCAAAATTAGTATCACACATGGGATATGAATACAGTTTTAGAACTCAATAATGGCTGTGAAAAAGTATTTTAATTTTTTTTAAATCGCTCGTCATTACGATACGTTTACTCCGCAGGTTTTGTTGCTAGGTTCACCATTTCAGCGTCACCCTTATTGCGTAACACTCTATCAATCGAATCCCAATCTGAATAATTTTGAGGAATATTGCTAATCCATTGCTTCATATGTTCGAAAAATTTGTCTGCTTGACAACGTAAATAACGCAATGAATGTTGTTGAACTGTCAAAATCAAAGCCAATGTTACTGATAGTGTTTACGCAATTACCCCGCGAAGCGGCAAGCGGGCTACAACCATCCACGTGGTACGCGCCAACGTACGCAAATAGACTCCCACTCACCCTTTATGAAAATTAAAATTAATCAGTCAACAAAAAGAGCACTTGAATAGGTTCTACTTAAAGAAAATTCTAGCATTTCTATCAAAAATTACTGAAATAGAGCAATGTTCTGGAAACTAATTATCTACAAATATACATCCATGTTGGTTATAAGGAACACAAAAATAGGCAACTCTAATTTTAGCAAAAATACGAACTGAGTTATTACCCAGGAGGCCATATATTTAAGTCACGAATTCGCCAAATATTTAGTACTTGCTCGAATTAAAACACGGATCAGCTGTTCCGTCGCTGTTTTATTTTATTTTTTATTTCATTTGAGATGCGCAAAGAAGCAAAATTACGGGAGCCGGAAACATAAAGCCCCGGAGAGAGTTTAGGTTTACTACGCACCTCTTGTTAAGTATTTAAAAAGGTACGGGTTAACATTAATCATGGCGAGGAGAAATCATGTGTAGTACGGTGAAGTTCACCCAGCCAAGTAACGACCGGCCCGAGCAATGCTTAACCGAGCAATATCGAGCCATCAGTGCGAGTATATGGTTTACGTACCCGCACCCTAAACTAATTGTTTCTGCGTATTAATAAATGTTACTTCGCCTATATGCGCGTATAATCAAATCGCGCTAAAACCTATGGGTTACCGAGTGACGTCACACGAAACAAGGTAAGCAATAACAATTAGATTTGGCTATCAACACCAGACATGTAATATGTTGTTCTACGATTTATGGTATTGAAAATTACAAGGGCGATAATACATCGGGCTTAAGTGCTACAACCAAGACAGATGATAGTAAGGGTGGAACCGTTTTCGGGTGTGTAATTTGTATTGGAAATACAATAACACGTAACGTTAGTACACATGTATACCTAAAGCTTGTCGACAAATTGCCGTTGTAATTTTTATTTTAGTTGTGTTATAATAAGATTGATTTAGCTTCTATCAACAATCGCACTAGATTAAGGATTAACCTCCTCTCACAGAGAGGAGGCCTGTGTCCCAGCAGTGGGAACATTATAGGCTGATTATGGTATGCTAAGGATTAGGAACAAAACTTGATTATAAACCTTAACACTCAAACATAAAGTTTATTATTGTTTGCAATATATTTACTACTTTGATTGAAAAGTAAACGTCTTTTTAACATTTTTTTTGTTAGCCTATTTTGTGTCCCACTGCTGGGCAAAGGCCTACCCTTTTTATTCGTCCAAAACGGGTCTTGTGAGATCAAATTGTTTATCACACTGATATTATAAAGGCGAAAGTTTGTGAGTGTGTGTATGTGTGTGTGGGTGTTTATATGTTTGTTACTTCTTCACGTTCAAACGGCTCCACCAATTTTGATAAAATTTTGTATGGAAGTAGCTGACACCCTGGATTAACATATAGGCTACTCTTTATCCCGACATTCCCACGGGATTGGTATTTACGCGGCGCAGCTAGTGGAACATAAAAACAAATTATTACAATTATTAACATAGGAACATAAGAACAAATTATATATGGAAAAATAAAACATAATCTCCAACCAATAAGGTTGAAAAACTACTTTGCAAAATAAGACCAACACTGTTTGGGGTTTTATTTTTGCCAGCCGTTTTTGGTGCGCTTATCGGAAATCAAGTTGACCGAAGGATTTAAGTAATAAAGAAAGATTAGAGATTTAAAAAAGCCATGATATAAATCAGCGGGTATTGATTTTTCTTTTTTCTGGTTGATTACAACATTTCTGTTCTTTCAGTGGATAAGTACCGCTCTCATATAATAAAATTTAATTAACCTTATAATAAAATTAACCTTCAGTTCACATAAGACTTAATTATTATTTATTATACGAATCTAGAGTTAATAATTATAAAGTTCAGTATAATAATTAATTAATTACCTAAGCCAAAGCCTATATAAAATAATTACCTCAGCCAAAGCCTATATAATATAACTATTATGTTGTCATAATTATATCCTAATTAATATAGTTTCTTGATCGTATCCCATAATAAGGGCTTTTAATGTTAAAGAATAAAAATATAATGAAACTTAACATATTACATACTGAGCTTGCTACGGCGTAGCAGCTGCCTACGCCGTAGATCTACAATTCAGATTATTTTTCGTATGCTTGTTTGTAAAGCGGAAAAGAAGACATCGTAGCTTTATTTACATATACCATGTGTTTCAATCAAAAATGTAAGGTGGAAGAGGAAAAATAAGGAAAATCGTTCTGATATGCATAGGTTTAAAGCTAGCAAACGATTGCTACTGCATGCTCCACGTAGACCTTTTTATTCAATCGAATTCTATGTAACCATTCCCTTTCTATACGAATACGCAGGAATTGAATGAAAAGCACTACCGTTATAACTTACGTAGAACATTTACTGCCAATCAAGAAATGACGCAAGATATTTTATTACTAGCAGCAATAAAATGCACTTGAGTGCTTTTCGTCGTTCAACTGACGTCTTGCGCGATAACGTCTTAGACCGAATGAATCTCTGGTCTAGGATAAAATTAGCTTATATCTATGTTCTACAATACCCTTTCAGAAACAATCGTTTGAATTCTTAATAAAAGTTCAAAAGTGTTATTTTTATAGTGCAGTTATTTGTCAAATAATAAACTTTTATGGTTGCTAGTGCAGTTTTACGTTACTTGGAACGGAACCGGGTCCCAGCGGTAATTGCAGCATAACTTAAAGCCTCGTGTAATTGCTAAGTTAAAAAGTTAATTGAACATGTGTTGTAGTAGGTAAAAACATCGGTGAAGAGCAACAATAATATTCTTTTGAATTCTACAGTTTGATAAGGTTTGATATTATAAAAAACAGCTGACATCCATAAGGTAGAAGTACTACCTACAGTCTGTTTCTGACGTTAAGTTAAAGTAAGAAAAACAAAGCTTAGACTTTATGAACGTTATACTAAGTAATTCTATCCGTCTTATTTCTTTAGATAAATCTTCGCCCATTTAGTCACGATTAAAACGCAATTTTTCTGAAACTTTCAGCGCAACATTTTCTTCTTACTTGTAAAGAGAAAGCTCGTAGATAGGTACTTAGACTTTAAAACCAGCTTCTCCCATAAATGCGGGTAAGTAAGATGGAGAAAAATAAAGTTTCTCCCCACATCTATTCAAGTTTACTGTTTTCCACCGTAAGCGAACAAGTAATTCTATACATTTAACGAACTTTCATTATTTAGATAAACGTTTTTCCGCGTACCTACTTAACCCGGGTAAGCAGAATCGCGTGCAAGACTGTGTCTACCTCGTTTAAATATTTTTAAGTCATTTTAGCATGTATGAACACAGGAAAAATGACGATGTCAAAGGTCGACGAACGAAACATACAATTAAAATAATTAATGGTTGCGTTTCGGAACCACGAATTAAATTTTACCTAGACCTATTTTTTTTTTTTTGAGTAAAATAAGTGTGCCCAGTTTCATAAAAAAAAAAAAAAATTGGTATTATTTTATTTTTCACGTAGGTCTAATTAAACTCTAGAGATCTAGTATTTAACATTAAACTTAATTAAACTAGTGTCTCACATTGATCATAGTCGAATAGCGTCAAAGGCCTCTTAATAAGTCTTCATTTAACCAAAATAGCATCATAGTTCTGCCATCATGTGAACGGTGCGTCACAAACTAGTTCATTCTAATCATCAAAAGTGGGTGACAGGTCGCATAGGGCGACGAACCAGTGCACCCATATAAACGGAACTCGCCTTCAGCACATGTTATTTGAAACGAAAACACATCCAAACGGTACACTGAACACATTCGTAGGCCTCTCTCTTCCCGGGAGGATGGAAGTCCCCATCATCGCACGCGTATAGTTCGCGGCATAAACAGTCTGAAAATATCGAGGTCCACGATCGCGAGTGCAGAGCGCGTCGCGACGTCGGCGACGTAAGGTCGGCAGTGCAGCGCGGCGCGGACTGGCACATCCACCCGAGGACCCCGCCCGCCCTCCGTCGCGCCCGCCTCTGTCACCGCCACTCTTCGCCCAAATCCAGACGAGTTTTCATTAATGTTGTTATCGGTGTAAAAGTTCCACCAAGTCCAACTAAGCAGGCACAGCTTTAATTAACTGTCCGTAAAATAACACTGAACAAACGAGCCGATCCGACAGCCTTCAACAGTAGTTATCAATAGTCCAACTTCTTGAATAGAGCGGGATGTTGATTGACTTGTAACACAAATGCCCAGAATACAAAGCCACCTTCAGACGAGTATTTATGTAGATATCTATAGTCCAAACCTCTCGTTTAATTCAATACGGCACGGACAAAACTTTTTGAAAACTATGTTCCCAATTGTTTGGATGCCCTATTTCGCTACATCGACAATAGCATACCTATATTTCTTACAAAAAAGTACCGTAAAACGGGGTGAAAAGGGATGCAGGGGTGAATCGGGACGAAACTTTAAAATGGATTTTAACATTGAAATAATATCGTTTTTTTCCAAAAAGGACTCTAATGTGTTTACTATATTATAATTAACGACTACGTTTCCTTGTTGGCAACAAACTATATTACATCAACGTTAAAATCCATTTTAAAGTTTCGCCCCGATTCACCCCTGCATCCCTGAGTCTTTGGTCAACTGGACCCACTCGAACTGGACCCGCGGGTCATTCACCCCGTTTTACCGGTATCTGTTTGTACCACACATAATATGTTTCCAGCCAATTGAACACATTCAGGGTATCTACCTGAATGTTTTTATTGACCTTCACTCTACTGAACTCCACATAAAGGGTATGAAGGGCAAGCCTCATTAATAAGTATGACGCAACTTTGACATTATTATATTTTCGAAAGCAATATCAAGCTGAAATCACGAATCTCAACGTCAAGGCTTACAATTCACGTCGCGGCTGATTAATAGTGTAGATTACATTTTCACATAAACGCCAATTCTAAGTACTTACCTAAAGATGTTTATCGGTATGTCGTAGTGAATAAGGTTGGAGTCGGCAGTCGGCTTCCATCGATTGAATACGAGCACAAATTGTAAGAATTATTGATATCGCGCCGGTGGCGGCTCATACAAAAAGTTTATAAAAGGAAGTGGAGCGAACAAACCGGCGGGGAACAAACTTTTATGCGGGGACGCGACGCGAACGTTACTTATCTGCCGCCGCCGAGCTGACAGCTGCAGATGAAAAATTGAAATTGTGTGAGATAAAACTACCTAACTGCCGCTGCAATGGCGGCCGAACAATGTGACGACAACAACGACACTACGTATTTTTTAAACCTCATATTTCTAAAGTGTTTTATTTATATTACAAGCATTTGCAAGTTTAATAACCAAGAAGATAAATACGAATGACTCGCACATTTATTTTTGCAATGTCTAACAAACAGTGAACCAAGCTTTTTTTGTTAAAAAATTGATTTACTACGAGAATATTTATCATTTTAAAACACCAAACTAGACAAAACACCAGGACTTGAGTCCACTAAATCACAATAAGTGCCCAACAGTCTGCGCCAGTAACAGGATTTGCTCTCATTTCGTTGTAAGCTTAATCTCGGCTTGAGCCGCTTTGCCTCGAAGCGCAGTCGATTGTACATCATAATCGTTTTAAAAGGTGAGAAATAATCCCGTCAGTATGCAAATAAGATCTCTCGCAGTATCAATTCCGTCTCGGGTGGAGGTTGAATGGTTGACAGTGACGCGACGTAACATGCAATAATAACGTGCCTCCCAAACGTCAGCCGGGGGACCCTTCTCTATTTATGGACGAACTACGGCGTCGAGGGCGCCACGTGAAAAGTCTCGCGTAAATCAAAGTCATAAATTCTCCTATCGTGAATGAACATTTCTCTTCGTGGACGTCTACACCGGCTGAATGGATAACGTCGACCCACCCTAGCAGGATCACCTCTACCGAGTCATTTGCTTTTGTTCGTGGGGCAATTAATAACGACCAGAAGGGCGTTTTCGAACCGCAGGCGCCATTCGCATATCAGTAATGATCTAGCGGCGCGCTACGGCCAACCTCCGGTTCCGCTCAACTATCGATCATATTCACTTAATGAACGGCACATGTGAAATGGCTCGTAGCAAGCCATTGCCAGCGGGCTCAGCCCCTAACCTGAAAATTCGTTTTATTAATTCCTCTAGCGCACGGTGTATTTCGCAGAATAACACGTACGTATAGCTCCCACTTTTGTTCGTTTATAAATAAGCAGGGTAGGTGACTCCGCGTGAACGAGCACTGCTTGAAGCCGCATAACTGGGCCATCAACTGTAGTCGGCAGCTAAAGAATGTGACTCAAAGCAGAAGTGTGAAGTAACTGGGTTATTAATGTCGACTCGGGATTTTCTGAAATATAGCCAAGAACCTACCGTTCTTGGCTATATTTCTGTTTTATTCAGAAATTGGGTAATTTATGAAAAAACCGGTCAAGTGCGAGTCGGGCTCGCGCACCGAGGGTTCCGTACAAACTTGCAGGTATGTAACTACAAATTTATGGTTTTCGGATTTTTTCCTTTATTTGTGCTACATGACATTGCTTCTTGCCAAATTTCATGATTCTAGGTCAACGGGAAGTACCTACCCTATAAATTTTGATTCCCTTGAGAATGTCGAAAAAATTCCTGTCATTTTTGCGGCATAATCGCCGTATCGTTTTAATAATAATAATAATAATAATAAATTCGTTTATTTCAGGCAAGTTTTTACACATACACCCATAGTATTATAAAATTAAATATGAAAAAGATATTAAATTAAATTAAACTAAGTAGAATTACATTAAATTAAACAAAATTGAATACGTTTTATTACGTTAACTTAGAAGTTTGATTTTTCACAGCTTCATGGGACTTACCTGAGTATATGGTTTTAGTTTTAACTCGATACGTTTACGCATTCCTGAGATAAAGGGTCTTGACAGACAGACAGACAGCGGGACAACAAAGTGATCCTATAAGGGTTCCGTTTTTCCTTTTGAGGCACCTACGGAACCCTAAAAATACCGATACCGATTAAAATGACAAATGTTTTAAAAAATTATAGCAATTTTATTCAATCAAGCAATTTTATTAAAATGACAAATGATTTAAAAATTATAGCAATTTTATTCTAAATGATTCATCAGAGAACTATTATCATGCCGCTAAATACCTTTGTAATGACAGTAATAACTTCTTAATTATATTATTGCGTGATGTGTTACAATAAAAGCTTTTTATACTTAGGTATTCGTAATAGGATTCACCTTTATTTTAACATTCGATATTAGACCTTAGCAAATAAACATCGTCGTCGTCGTTTCAGCCGATAGACGTCCACTGCTGGACATAGGCCTCCCCCAATTTTGGGGGGGTTTGCCATAATCACCACGCTTGGCAGGCGGGTTGGCGATCGCAGTATGGTATGATGGTGGAATAAATAGAGAACGCTGCTGCCCATTCTCCGGTAAGACCCTTAGTCGCCTTTTACGACACCCACGGGAAGTAAGGGGTGGTGCAATTCTTTAAGTCACCACACAGACAGATATACACCACCACACAGGCAAATAAACATACATGACATGTATTACATAAGTAGGATAAAAGCAAAATTTATTTGCTTAAGGGGTTTACATGACCTAAAGCGCGGTCACTATCGGACTGCATGGGAAAAAAAGAGAAGCGCGATGACACAACGCTGGTAATTTATTGCCAAACTAAAAGCAATTATCTATTTACAAAAGTCTATTGTTTGGACTAAAAAAATAAAACACTAGTGCTTTAGTATGTTGCTTGTAGAATAATCTGACAAAAAATCAGAATGATTATATGTATATTAGTACCTATGGTTTTTATTGTAAAAACAAAGTTTTTAGAAGTAGGTTCATTCATATTTTTTTTCTATCGTATCAAATTAGTTGTATTATGTTTCCAACACACTATCTACCTAGCATATATCGTGAAGAATTCAAAAATTCAAAATTCAAAATTCATTTATTTTGTGAACATGGGTACAATGATCTTATATTATATATAGTGTTTGGTCCAACCTATGTTCCGCCAAAATGCATACAAAATTGTGATGCTATAGTCAAAATTAAAAGTTAAATAAAATAGTACAAAAGGATAAAAGAAATTAATTAAAATAAAATAATCTAAATGTCATAAAAAGATTTAAAAAAAAAATACAATGTCAGCAGGAATAAAAATTATCAAAACTTACAATTGCATAATAATTAAATAAAATTAAATAATAACATAACAATAATTACAGAATTATGATTAATTAAGTTTGTCATTTAGAAACTGGTCTAATGTGTAATAGCATTTTTCAAGTACCTACCAGCTTCTGTAGAGTGTTTCTGAATTTTTGTAATGGCATACATTTAATTGCATCGGGAACTTTATTAAAAACTTGAGGAGCAATACCAAAGAAACTTTTTTTCATCAGTGCAGTTTTACATTTAACATTGCATAATGTGTATGATTGAGTACGTATGGGTAATTTCTTGACTGTGGCCATTTTTATGAATAAGTGGGGATTATTTTTTACAAACAAAGAAGTTTCCAAGATGTACAAAGCAGGAAAGGTTAACATATTGTATTTTTTTAAATATGGGATGCAACTGTCAGTCCTGAAGTTGCATCCCATATATGAAGAATATCATATATTTTTCTGACTGTAGTCGATCTTATACTTTTATTTCTTCTAAAACCTGAGTTTTTTGCCTTTAGGTCCAGTAATCCCCCTAAATAATGCTTTTAGTCTTGCATTAGACGGATAAAATACCAAAACTTTCAGAACAACATTTACAGAAACATAAACACAACGAGCCAAGTTGTAGTAAGCATCTAATAAAGTCTCATAACACTGTACAGCTTTACACGAATTCTTCAGCGAGGATTTCTTCCCATTCCGCACGTCACATTAGGCCGGCGTCGACCAAACATTGGATAACTTGTATATTGTTGTTTACGGCAAGCTTGGAACTTAGCAGGGGCAATTCACCTCATAAATTCTGGTGTAATAACAGCTCACAGTTTCCCTAGACACTTGTAGAAGCACCGCAATAAGGTACCGGCGCTAAGTAACCGGGTCACCTCGGCCTTGCGTCGATACCTCACTAATACACATGTTGTACTAATGTTCGTGACACACCGATATGTGTAGCCAGCCAATTTGACGGCTACGAGTACACCTCAATCATTATAAATATTTGACCTATACATCGGAAGCTGTAGCCGCTGCAAACCAACGGACTTGTAATGGCCTCTATGCTAATGCAAGTCTCTAATACTACTTTGTATTTGCATACTATCACAGACGTAAATATCTCAGTTCCGTTGAAAATTATTGAATGTAAACAACATCCTTGTTAATATTTACTATACTCTTAATCTCTGGAACTATTCAGTCGATTTGTATATTACATTCTCTATTGAAAGGTACGTGTCCCGAGGGCGAAATAAACTATAACATTTCGTTCTGGAGAGCAAAGTGGTTCCTACGGGTAAACCCAAAAAACTCGAGGGTAATAAGCTATTTAGAAATAGTTATGCGAACTGAAAGGAGTTTCAGTAATCGAGTAGCGGCCATCTGGTCCATATTCAAATAGTATAAATCCTTTAAATACGACAAGGGGCGTGTTTATCTTGATTCAATTTATTAACTCTGTTTGTAACAAGGGATCCGATCTCGTTTAGGGCCTTATGTCAATATTTAGATAACAATCTTCTTTGCCATCAGACGGTGCCCAAGATGTTGCCCGTAATTCAATGGATTGGGTTGTTAGTACTTTATTTAAATAACGTAACATTTACATTCGCTTAGATACTGTCGAAATTTCGAAAATATCTAGTATTCTAAAACTACAGGGTTGTTGAAACTGAAAATTCGCGGCTTCGCCCGCATGGATGTCGGAAATAATCCCACGGGAACATGCTACCTGGCCAAAAAATAGCCAATGTCCTTCCTTAGGACGCGATCTATAATCCTTGCCAAATTTTATCGAAATCCGTTCAGTGGTTTATACGTGAAAAGGTAACATACAAATATAATTACTTTCGAATTTATAATATTATTACCTATGGATTGTTTGTGGAAGGGACTTCGGAACACCTATTCATCTTTTTTTACAAAAAAACCCTAACATTGCAAGTTAACACAGGCTAGCACCAACCACAATCTCACTGTCCTGATAACGACAAATATATGGAAAGCCGCTGCCTTCCTTATCTGTTTGAATCGTTTTATTTCCACGTACAGCGGCCGAGGAAAGGCTTAAGAAAAGTAAAGGTGGAAAGCTAATCCAGCATATTACCCCAACTCGTTATAAAGCACGGAACTTTTTTAGCAAACTGCACACCGGAGTATCATAGTTACGTAACTTCGTGCCCCCAGCGTTGTTACAGCTGCAAAAATTATCGAATGGAGGTCAATTGAGACCTCTCGACTAACACAGCGAGCTAATCTAGAGGATATCAAAGTAGTTTTGCGAAAGTTTAATAATGAGTCCGCGCGGAAAAATGTTTGTTTACAATAAAATTTTGGTGTAGATGTCTCTTTAAAAAAAACTTATAAGGGAAATCTACCAGTGAGAGAAGCCTACTAATGTAACTTTCCTACTACTGAAAATTGTGACTATAATTTACTACCCAGTTTCACTTTAAATTCGTGAAAAAAATGACTTTGTTTCCTTTGCTTAGTTTCAGGTTAGTGCGAATTAACATAACTTAAGGGGCTTACAGGACCTAATCGCAAAAAACTCAAGTTTTAGAAGCAATAAAAGTATTTGATCGACTACAGTAAACAAAATCAGAAAAATATATGATATTCTTCAGGATATATTATGCTAGGTAGATAGTGTGTTGAAAACATAATACAACTAATTTGATACGATATAAAAAATCATGAAGATGCCTCTAAAAACTTTCTTTTTACAATAAAAACCATACTGATATACATACAATCATTCTGATTCTTTGTCAGATTATTCTACAAGCAACATACTAAAGCGCTAGTGTTTTAATTTTTTAGTCCAAACAATAGATTTTTTGTAAATAGATAATTGCTTCATATTTTGCAATAAATTACCAGCGAAGTGTCATCGCGCTTCTCTTTCTTTTCTGTGCAGTCCGACAGTGACCGCGCTTTAGGTCATATAAGCCCCTTTAATGAAAATAATTGAATAAATATGGCTTCATAGTAAACGTAATTACTTGATTTCAGAAATGTAGCACAATATGTTTTAGCATACTCGAGAGGTAGTCGTGTATTATCTCATCTTCATCACTTCACATGAAATGACCCGTTTCTCACAACTGCAAACTAGAAAAACCATTACATGGTGAATATAAACGACTACTTTAGGTCAGCAAAAAAAAAGAACAAATATATTCATATGTGCTAGATACCGTTTATCAGCCAGTTGATTAGCAAATTATAATGTACAAGATATTATGTCTCAAGACGGACTTACATTATCTTTTTAATATGCACTGCGTCCGTAATATATTCAGATACAGTATGGAGCAGAATCCTCGGCCACAGAACGCCAAACCGCCGTCCGGACGCCAGCCGCAGCGTAATTAGCTAAATATGACTTTTAAACTAAGAGCTCCCAGTTAGAAGCCTCTCCATATTCCGCCAACCTTTTTGCTAAACGAGCAGATTTCCATGCGAACATCCTATTCCTGGCTTGATATTTAATTTGGGACTGAAGAAATTTACACCGTCCCATTAAAATGTTATTATGCGAGATTAATGTGTTTTGAATTTGCACCGCACGCGGGGCAAAACGACGTGTGAATATTTTACAAGTAGGTACTGTTTTCCGGTAAGAATCGTTTCCTCGTGTTTTAGAACCGTTTTATTTGAATAATATTTGTCCTTAAAAATCTGTGTAATGACAAATGAACGTGGTCTAAAATTGGCGCACAATTCCTAATGTCAGAAATGGTGAAAGAAATGTTAATTTGTGTAGAATTGTTGAAGTTCACGTCACGTTCGTGTCGGAAGCTGGTCGTAATACCAGCTCGTGAAGTCTCACTATAAATCATTTCGCCGTTTCAATTTACCAAGTGTAACACGGCTGTAATAGGCCAGCCGCTGCCCGCCGTGTGCTGAAAGACCTGAATTTGTATTCAAGAAACGATATGATCATTAGTTTGTGCAATTTTCTTCGCATCCACTACACGAATAGTATCGTCGAGTAAGCTATGCTTCGAATGAATAATACTTTGTAATTGCTTTAGGGATCCGACTTTAGATTCAACTTGACTACTGGACTTTGATAATTTGTATGGATATCTGCGGTAATGTGGTCTCATTACGTTCCCATACTATGCAACTCGTTAGCATTTACCGACTATTTGCATAATATACGTTGCATTCTATCAAATCGTAATTGCACTTGGTTTTTTGTAGAACACGCTACCTTTATCAAGTCGTTTTCATTTAAATGCGATCAAGTAAGTAAGTGCATCGTTTAATGCGGACGTAGGCCGCGAGGATTGTCACTTCATTTACACTTTACAGATAACCAAAGTCAGCTTTTACGCGTACTCGTGTGAGTTGTCCTATGAATAAACAAGACTCTTAAAAGGTTATTACTGAGAGGTTCTGCTGCATTATTAATAATATTATGTTTCATTGCCTTGAGAATAGAAAGTTTCTTTCAATAAAAATCTAATTACGTTAATTGATGTTCATCGAGAACGATGTAATAAAGTGCTGTCGTATATCGATTTGATAGTTACAGAGACAAATTATCGGATACCGTACAGTATGTTAAAATGAGGTTGGTACTATGGAATTCTCATGTCCGTGGAGTGGTCTTGGCGCGGTGACTTCAGGAAGCACGTACATGTAATATTATTGATTACGGGGTGCGGCGGTCCAGCTCCATTTGAATTTCCAATGAGCTCGTTAGAATCGGCCGGGACACGCTTTGGACGACCGATGAAAAAATCTCTCCTTCGAGCTGATTGTGTACGACTGCCGAATTCGCAGAATTATTGTAAACGCTACTTGTTATGATTTTTAATAAGCAATTTCTTGCTTCGTTGATATTACGTTATAGGGTTACGTCTTCCATGATTATCAAATTTGCAGATATTTCATCCAATCGAATTGATGATCCATCAAATTCGGTAAAATGATTTTTCTAAAATCGTTTTATTGCAATTTTGGAGCGAGCAGCAGCTAAATCAAATACTTGTTAAGGTGTGCTAATTTATGCGGTCCTTGTAGTTATTAATCCTTTTTGGAAAGCCATGTTTACTTTACTTTACTTTACCAGTGGCGCTACCGATCGGTCGCAATACTTGACGTGTGGGTGTCTCGAGATGTTTGCCTTCACCTTTTGAAACGGGATAGTAAATAATTGTAAGTGGCGTCAACACGGTCTAGTTGGTTCAAACAATAGTTGTATAATCCTAGATTTGTATTTTGCCATACATTTTTGAGATAAATAAAAGTATATCTATTTTTTTCAGAGCAGGTGGTGGCCCAGTCGAGAGGGCCTTGACTTATGAGTTGGAGGTCGTGGGTTTGAACCCAGATGATTTACACAAAGTAAAGTGCAGGCAATTTACTTTGCGTAAATTATTTCATCACCTCTCAAAAACGGTGAAGGAAAACATCGTGAGGGTCGGCATGTCCTAGAACTAAAAATTTAAAGACATGTGACATCCACCGACCCGCATGGGCCCGCGTGGTAGATTATGTCTCTCTCTCACAGAGAGGAGGCCTGTGTCCCAGCAGTGGGAGCATTATACGCTGATTATGTGTTCCCTTTTTTTACAAAAAATTTTTTTTTTGTACGAGTAGGTAGGTACTACTAAGTCTAACTGTTTTAAATTTAAGTACCTAAGTGTATATTTTAAAATTACCTACAGAAGTTACGTGCCTTTAAGCTGACCATGGACTAAGATGAACTTACGCACTTACGAACCTTGACCTCATTTTACTGAACCCCTTACCTTTACAATCACAGTTATGCTTACAGCCTATCACTACACTAAATCCGCCATCTTGCATTTTACAAACAAAAGGAGTATTTATCCGGAATAATATAAGTAGAAGGTATAAATTTGTCAGGAGCAATTAAAGTATCAATGAAGTTTGCGTGTAATAGCATAAAGCAACCGACAATTCCTCGGCAGCGCAGCGGAGCCCCGATACGTAGCAATTGGAGTTTGTACCAGCTCTTAATTAAACCCGGCGGCAGGGCCTAGCGGCAAACTTCGATTGCGCTGTCAAAAATCCGAAGAATTATTCCAGCAGTAAAATAACTTCTGCGATTTTAGGCTTTATCGTACGAGTTCAGGCATATTAGCGAATTTATACTGTACGGATGCAATATGGTGCCCGATCGCGTCGCGCCGCCACGCGCTAGTTGGACGCAGCACTTTTATTAAAAACTGTTTTTATTTATTGACGGTTCGAGGTGGCCAACGATTTTTCTTGCTATATGTTTCTGAAATTGTTTTACGATATTGTTTCGGTTTTGAATTTATTGCCGCTGGCTGTGCTTTTGAAGAATATCTGCCAATAACTGCAGTAAATGTGGCCTTTTGCAGTCCACTGCTGGGTTTAACATATACACCTTTCTAATATGTAGTAGCGAATGACTGCGTCATAATGCTTGTAACATAGTCTGCTGCTTACTCAAGCTAGCAACTGGATGAGTAAGGATATTGTCAACAGTTTTGATTTTAGGCAATTTCCCCTCGCTGGTATAGAATTTAAACTACCGGATGTTACCAGCGTTAATACACTAAAAACAAACGAGCCTCGTCATTTTCCTGTTTAATTCAGTCCCAATAATATCATGGCTTCTGTGGTACCAACTGCACGCACTGTTCTTATTTTACTACCATACCGTGACCATTCTCATCTGACCTTTACATATGCAAAGACCCGCAACAAAACTCGTACACAATAATTGAAAAGATAAAGCTAGAAGAGTTCGTTTTACACTGGACGATATACCGAACACACAGCCCTACGGTAATTAGACCAGGATTGAACCGCGACACGCTACGAAATTGCGAAACGAATTTGTTCAGCACTATTATTTTGAACGTTTACGAAATTCTCTTTGTGATTAGACAGTATTTGAAATGCTTTTCTCACTTAAATAAGTTATAGTTTGTGCTATCTACCTGTAGATCCTTGAACTAAATTATCTAGTTGCGTGACAGAACGACTTCCGGGCGCGATGATACACATAAATAATAATAATAACAACAAACAAAGTTCATGATATTTAGGAGCCACTCGAAATAGTGTCTTTATTATTGAAACACCATGGCATTAGAAAAAAAGCAATTCGTCGCACGGATATAATACTGGAGGTAGAGGTCCCAGCCCACGCGCAGTTTTATGGCTGAGGTATTTATATTATTGTCATTATTCATTTTAAGTGTAGCATTCGATACCTTTGAAATTATATACCTTTGAGGCATTAACAACCAAGTTTTTTATTTGTCGAGGTACTCGCTCGAATGTATTAAAGGAGCACCATCTGAATGCAAAAGTCGGTATTTATAACGGCTCAATTAGCAACCGGTTCTCAATGGGTACGCTATGATGCTACGAGAAGCTTGTTCACATTGGAAATTTATGAAAATCGTTGACAGCTTATGATTGAGGAGACGCACGTTTTATTATGTTGCAAAGTGGTTAGAGGAATTTGGTTTGATATTACTTGTTAGTTCAATGTTCCAATAAGGTCGATGGAATTCCGATGTGGAATTTGGTGAAGGATGTAAGTAGTGGGTTGTGCGGCTGGGTCGTAAGTACTCGTAACATGTGCACTTTACTGTCTGAGTAGAAAGACTGGCGACACATTAGGTAAGGTGGCCGGGTCTACGCCTACGGTCTCACGCCACCACCCAAACCGAGCAACCGGTTCTCAATGGGTACGCTATGATGCTACGAGAAGCTTGTTCACATTGGAAATTTATGAAAATCGTTGACAGCTTATGATTGAGGAGACGCACGTTTTATTATGTTGCAAAGTGGTTAGAGGAATTTGGTTTGATATTACTTGTTAGTTCAATGTTCCAATAAGGTCGATGGAATTCCGATGTGGAATTTGGTGAAGGATGTAAGTAGTGGGTTGTGCGGCTGGGTCGTAAGTACTCGTAACATGTGCACTTTACTGTCTGAGTAGAAAGACTGGCGACACATTAGGTAAGGTGGCCGGGTCTACGCCTACGGTCTCACGCCACCACCCAAACCGAGGCATTCCCTTCGCAATTTTATGACCACAACCACTGCTCTACTTGGCTAAGGCCTTATTGTCAAGTCGGCATTCTATCGCGAGGCGTGCCCGCTACATTATTATATAGTTGGCTCCAATGATATTATATTAAAGAGGTAGATATGGCACTAGCGCGCGCAAATTGTTGCGGACAAATTCGAACAATTGTTGTAGTTTCATTTAGTCCGCTAATAGCAGCGAGCAACACACTACAGATAGCTATCTCTTTCTGTGTCATACGTTCCGTATTATCTATCGCAGTAAGTACTTTGTAATAACAACCCAACAATACAGAACGTCGCTCAGTATGAACGTAGCGTATCTTTCCTTTATAATATCATTGGTTGGCTCACGGATATCCTAATCCTAAATTTAATATCACACTAATATTGCAAAGGCGAAATTTTGTGAGTGTGTTTGTTTTTTATGTTTATTTCTTTTTCACGCTCAAACGGCGGCACCAATTCTGATAAAATGTTCTAAAGAGGTAGCTGACACCCTGGATTAACATATAGGCTAATTTTTATCCCGATATTCCCACGGGATCGACATTTACGCTGGTGAAACCGCGGGGCGTAGCTAGTATAATATCATATATAATTATATTATATAATATATAATACAGGGTTATTGGTAAAACATTAACAACCTCTTAAGAGGTCATTGTAATGATGAGTACAATGACCTCTAAAGAGGTTGTTAATAACCCTGTATAATAATATTATTATAAATGCGAAAATAAGTTTGTTTGTTTGTTACCTTTTCACGCCTAAACTACTGAACCAAGCATCCTGAAATTTTGCATATACGTTGTCAGGTGTACATAAACGGACTTAGGGTTGTTCCCGAGGAAAATAAGAATAACGTTATTATTATAATTATAATATATATATAATATGTTATTATGTGTCACGTGTCTTTCGAACGGGATCGACACTTATACGGGTGAAACCGCGGGGCGCTGCTAGTATATATATATATCTACATATATTCTAATTGGGTATTGTTGTTTTCAATTAAAACGGTAGGATACAATTTCTGAAATATCTTGTTACAGAATCTGTGAGGACTTAATTGTAGGTATTCGTTCGTTTTTGTTAATTTCAACACCAACTCTACTAAAGTACTTTATTGGCAGAATTCCTGTTCTTCGAAATCTTTTATTTTTAAATTGTTTTTTTTTTTTGTGTAAACGAGATCGTCAAATCAGAGCTATTAAAACCAAATTTGCCAATTATATCAGTGCGAAAGCTACTAGACCTTAAGTAGTTAAAGTTACCAACCCACACGATAATAATGTATTGTCCAATCTTAGCCGCACTGCAAGTTTAATACTACGCGATGATGACCTAAGAAATTTAACACACTAACTTTCCACCCTACTGACTGATGCAATTACCCGGTTTAACCCTTCACGTGCAGAAGGGGAAGTGTCTCATAGAGGGCGCATCGTCTGTGTTCATTTAATTGTTAATGCCATAGTGATCTAAGTGGGAGCGGGCTCATGTGGGTTAATGAGGTCGCTAGTAATTCATGGAGACACGGAACCCCCCCTCTCCCCCTAGTTATGAAAACTTCGGTCCGGTAGATGGGGGAAGTTTTATGGGCGTTTTGTCATTTACCTACCTTTGCTTTTAGGTTTCATGGCTACTTGGCTTCCTAACATTAAGTCCTCGCTTGCGAAAATTAGGTAAAATAAATTGGGGTAGTGTTATCTTAATATTGTTTGAAGCGGAGCTTTGAAGTTTCTTCTTTTACGATGCGAAAAACGTTCGTGTTTTCTTGTACTATGAGTTATTAGTTCCTGTGAGCTCAAGGATACATAGATGGTACTTCTGGAGCTGTAATTCAGTTGTTTGGCCTAGATTCTAGGATACCAGAAAACAGGTCACCTAAGATCATTAGGTTGGTAGGAAGATATTGGATAACTATTAATAGCGCAGTAGCCATCTTTGTTAAGAGGCTTACAGGACCTAAACGGAAAAAACACAAGTTTTAGAAACAATAAAAGTGTGATCGAATATAGTAAACAAAATCAGAAAAATATATGATATTCTTCAGGATATATGCTAGGTAGATACTGTGTTGAAAACATAATACAACTAATTTGATACGATAAAAAAATCATGAAGATACCTCTAAAAACTTTCTTTTTACAATAAAAACCATACTAATACAATAATTCTGATTTTTGTCAGATTATTCTACAAGCAACATACTAAAACACTAGTGTATTAATTTTTTAGTCCAAACAATAGGTTTTTGTAATTAAATAATTGCTTCAAATTTTGCAATAAATTACCAGCGTTGTGTCATCGCGCTTTTCTTTCTTTTCTGTGCAGTCCGACAGTGACCGCGCTTTAGGTCATGTAAGCCCCTTAACAAAACCAAGCAGATAGCAAAAGTTAAAGAAAGGAAGGTAGTAGAAGAAACTGTAAATAAAAAGTTGGACACAGTTAAAGGAAGGCTTGTAATTAATGAAGCAGACTGCGAGAAGGTAATGTAATCTATCACCTTTCTCGGGACATTACAAATGTTTTAATTAAAAAGTAGGTAACTTGGCCGTAAGATAAATATTACTTAGATCGTGTATTGTATAAATTGTTTTTAATTTATGTTTCCTTTAGTTTAAGGATTTCCTTTTGTATCGTAAGTATAATAATAAGTGTAATCAGCTTAAAATGTTCCCACTGCTGGGAAAACCAGAAATTTAAAAAAATTAAACAAATAGAAAGTGTAAAGTGTGTTGTGAGAAATTAGCAGGAAAGTGTAGTCAACCTGTTTCTAGACAGAGCATCACACTCAGCTCATGGAGAAAGAGAACGATAAAATAAAGTGGTTTCTTTTTTGTTTGCAATTTTTTTAGATATTCTTCAGGAAAGAAAGGAATAAAGAGATACGTTTCATAACTAGCCCATTTTTTTTTACAAATTAATTTTAAATTAATTCATAATGTTCCCACGGCTGGAACACGGGCCTTCTCTTTGTGAGAGGGAGTGGCCCGTACAGGCAGTGTGGGTTCGAATTTTGATTCTAGAACTTGCTGGATTCCTCGCGATGTTTTCCTTAACCGTTTTGAGAACAGTGGTGATGAAATAATTGACTGAAAGTTAAGTGCCTGCTTGGGATCAAATCCAGAACCCTTGTAAGTTGCGGCCGTTACCACTGGGCTACAACAGCTTCTTTTCTTTTTTCTTTTATGTTTTGAGGAAAATTTTAAGAACCCAGAAGTATTTTTATGCTCCGATTCTACTGAAAACCAGTTTAACCTGAAAATGACTTCCTAAAATGCAACATGCCTACGATCAACTACTTACTACCTCCACGAAAATTAAATAAAAACAAAAGCAGGTACTCTTTATGTAGGGAATATCTACAGCTAACTACCGAGCTGCCAGCACTTCCATTCCCTCTATACAGATAACTTGGTATTTTCTTAGTTATTTCGAGGAACGTGCACCTTCAACGTGACCCGACATAGCTGGAAATAAGTTAAAGTTTTAAAATGTGCATCCAGCCCCGGACAGAGGTACACGCGACCTGGGTTGAGATATACTACTGTATACGTAAGTAAACACATACTTACATTTATGTAGTTAGGTGGTATATTATGCAAGTAGAACTAAAATACAACAGAACGTGTTTCTTTTCAGTAACTCAATATAAAACTGCCGAACAGTGTCCAAACAACATATTTAATTAAAATTACTGACATCAGTCCATTGCCCCATTGACGTGCGGATGCCTTCCTTCATTATAACCAGCCTCCCATTACAGTGATCACAAACAAAGTAATTCTAAACCCTCATTGAAAACTGCATCCCAACATAGAGGGTAAATACAAACGAACGAACGGCGAATACTGAAAGCATTACCAAAGTGGTATCTCTTGTGAACACAAAGCCCGTCGAAATACCAGTACAATCGCAAAGAATTGCAACACAATATGGAGTTGTAAAGCCACATAATCCGATGTGATATAACACTTGTCCACTATTGCAAGAATGGAACAATGTTTTATATCAGCGGAAGAGCTTCGGAAGCACTCCAATAAAACATCATTTCTTCCAGCTGCCGCGCACCGAACACGACATTATCGTAACAGCAATCATCCAGTGAGAGATGTGTTTTATATTTTATTATGTGAATCGAAAAATAACAAAGTATATTGAAACCATTCGCAGAAGAAATGTAGGGCTACTTTTTACGACGTATAATATAAGATTATTTTGCTCTTAAACAACGAGGCGTCGTAAAAACAAGTCTTTAACGTCCCTGGTTTATTTAAACAAGAAGAACGACCGCCTCGCCTAGATAAGACACGGTCACGGAAAAACATTTCCCTAGACTATTAAACGGGACGTCATCAACTGGAGAGCAATAAGCAAATGAACGCGCTTTATCTGGTATTCAGACATTCTGTTATCGGAGGGTGGACGAGCGGGCGTTGCAGTAGGCAAGATACAATCGTGCACCCGACCTAATTCGATTCGCCAAGCCGCTCAGTCCGCCAGCCCGCCTACCGCACGACGCCCGCCTAGTCCACGGACTTATTATGTAACCAGCGACCGACACTTGCCGACACTATGCTCCTCAATGGTAACTAAATAAGTTTATCAACATGTGAATACATATCTTATTAGGTTTTCGACTGCAGCTGTGACCTCGTATCAGGTTTAAGAATAAAGAGCGGCGGCGTCATGTAGTTGCAAGTGACTGACCTGTTACGTAATAGTCCAGTCGCCCTCGGCCTGCCCGTGTTCCAACGGGGAATGTTACAACCCTTATCTAGGGTTACATGCAAACTCCACTGTGAATCACGACAATCAATTCGCAATTTCGTTTTAAAGCGATCCCTGTATTTATGGTCTATTTTTTCTGCACGAACGACAGTGGTAGTCGCACGTTCTATCTGATAACAAAAACCTGCAGCAATATTATGTGCGTGGTACAAGTTTTATTATTTTCAGTTGAAATGCAAAAAAAATAAAAAGAAGAAGTAGTCTCAAAGAAGTAAGTCTTGTAAGTAAGTAAGATGCTCCCGTATATTTTTGCACAGCATGGTTTCCGTCACCTATTAAAAGTATTGCAGCTATATTTTCATGTTGCTATGGTTATTTTATAGTCCCAATAGACATTTATAACCCAAATGAAATTGAAAATATATTTTGTAACAGCAACATTTTCTATCCATAGTTTGTGACTCTATAAAACTTTTATCTGTGTTTTTGAGGAGACTGGTACAAACATTTACATAGTTTTTCTATGAATATGTCGGCTTGATAAAACTTTGAATACGGGAAAAAATGCATAACGAAAACAAAATGTAAAAAGTTAATTCATCAGTGGCATAGCGCGTGTATTGTGAGGCGAGTGGCGGCGTTACGAGGACGCGCGGACTCAGCGCGGCGCGGTGCGGTGCGACTCAGCTCCGCAACGCTTCCGCTCTCGTAACATCTACGTAATTAATTCAATGATCGTCCGCATAATGACTTGCATGTGGCTACCCTCTTGCGAGTGCGCCTCAAACTAACGCTCACTAATTTCCACAGTGTTAATGAAGGGGATTCTCCTCAGAGACGTTTTTGTTACCGCTCACATACGATGCGACGAGGATTTTTGGCACTGTCACCCCCGACCGTTTAAACGTTCCTACCATTAATCTTTCACTCCCGCAAAGATTGCATTTTAAAGTTTCTGTTTGTGTAACATTTGCCTGTAATGTTTCACATTTCGGTCGTCCCCACTGACACTCCAGAATTAAAGCGAGAGACGGGCGCATTTGTAAATAAACAAAATTGTTTTGGCTTGAAGAGCAGCCCCCCCTCGGGGGTAGCCCTAGTGGTCAAGTTTGCGGCTCTTGGCGTCCGTCAGGTATAACCCGTTAGTCCTCATTATGCAGGAGGGATTTTCATAACAACGTTTGAGAGTTGTAGGGGACCGACACTGCTGTAGGCTACTTAGAGAGCCATTTGCAGAGAGATTGGTCCGACCTACGAGGTAGATTGCGGAACTTTAGAGATAACTTGCCCAAACTTAGAACATTTTGACGCTGCAATACTTGGATAAGGTAAACTGACTGTCTTAATTAAGTTAGAGATGTTCAAACACAACTTAGGTTCATATTAATTGCGGATTTGATAAAGTTAATAGTCGTAAGTACAGAAGTCTCGTCGGTTTAGTGAGAGAGCCGGTCTGTGTGGCGCTATCTTTTCAATTGTACCTGTTAAATAATTCATGACGGTTTTAATTTACTAAAATGGATACGTATATAATAACATTGGATTACGGTTATGAATAAAATTAAATAATTCGTACAATATACGTGGGTATTATATTAGTCACAAGGGTGTAACAAAACTAGGGCTGTATTTACTTTGGCTATAATTGTCTCGTCTTTCTGTAATGGCAATATTTTTGTTCAAATGTCGAGGGCTACCAAGCCGGGGTTCTATCTGGGCCAAATGTTTTAAGTTTGTTTTTTATGTGTGTGTTTTACGAGTCACCGCACTTATGGAATATTTAAGTGCGTATGTGCTGGTTGAGTGCTTTGTTTATAGCATCCCTTACCAAATTATATTAGTTGGAGGACAAACCGACTATAAAATGGCGCTGTAGGTAATAAAGAAAAAGTAAAAAACGTAGTATTGATCTAGTTCTTTTGAATAAAAAAACTTTATTTATGTACAGTCAACAAAAGAGGATGTATGCAGTATCGTCCAATTTAGTTGAAGTTTAGTTTACTTATCTCTTTTGTTGACTGTACCTATACAAAGATTATAAAAGTCACATGTCTCTTCGACCATATATTTTATCGGTACATAAAAATAACCTATGCATAATTTCACCCGACCCAAACAAAAAGCTACAATCGTTTCAAAATAAAAAGCGACAAAATCACGAGCAACAAAGCGCGAGTAATCTTTTTAATAAAACTTAATGAGCATATCGCAGGGTTGCCAATAACCAATTATGAAAATGTTCAAACAATGTTTTGCGGATTATTCAAGTTGATGACGCCCTAATGATAGGGTAGGACATATGGCCGCATAATAATGTACAATTTCCGTAAGAGCATTGTATTAAGTCATTACTCCGTGGGTCTGCAATCAAGAGTTGCCAGATAAGGACGCCTACATTTTGCTGTTCATCAGATTTGGCTACATAATTTAAGTTATAATTTTGAGGGGCTGTTTTGTTTTTTGGAAATTAGGGCAGGGGTCAATCAAGTATGTTTTATCTTCTGAAAGCACATGAAACATGAATCCTCATTTAAAAAATTTTGCTACAAAATATTATGCTTGTGAGTTTTAAAAGATGTCATTATAAAAACTTAGTGGGTAGGTTTTCCATTTTTATTTTATATTCGGTTTTTGAACTTGTGAAGGCCGCAGGAATCTGCTGGATGCGGGAAACACAGTGGCGGTGCTTGGGGGATGCCAATGCCCAGCAGTGCATGTCTTTCGGCTGAAGTGATGATGATGATGATTCGGTTTTCAAATCTTTTGAAAGTTTACGAAATACTGTCTGTTTAGCGCCGTGGCACTAAACAGAGAGTATTTTCACATACCCTGTGTAAACAGCAGAGGAAAGCATTGTTAAGTCAAACTACACATAAAGGCTTAAGTTACATTCGCGAAAAGCAAACGAAAGTCTAAGTACAATGAGATTAAGTCTATGTAAATTAGTGAAAAGTGGCTATTAATATTCACAAGTCTGCACACTTTTAGTAACTTTACTTTTCTAAAATGGAAGGAGATATTCCAAAGTGGTTGTATATTTTTTTTAACAATAAATTGAATTCTCAGAATGTTTTCGCTTCAAGTTTCTGAGGCTTCATTTGGACACATTACTCGTAGTTACAGCACGTGAAACTTACTTAATTTGTTTATTTTTCCATTTCCCATTTTCTTTTCAGTTATACTTGAAACCAGCATTTGTTGTGTAGAGAAAACACAGCTTGCTCGTGTCATTTTAAACGTGTTTCCAAACACTTATAAATGTAAGATATTAAAGGGGCTAGTAGGATACAATATATAAATCCTGTGTAAGCGAGGAAACGCCCAGATCTCAACACAATGCTTCGGAAGCGTATTGTATTGTAAAGCATTTCGAGAAATCGCTTTCTCAAAAGCGGGCTTCGTCTTTTTGCAATTTATAACGGCTCTCATCCAGATTGCATGAATACAAACAGTATGTCTTTTGTGTGTGCGTTTGTGTCTCCTTTGATTAAGATGTTTGTTTCGAGACGGAAGAAATTTAATGTTAGATAAAATTCGAAATTCTATTTGAGAGTTTTGTTATTAAGAGTCTTCTTACTGCATTTTCAGTAACTTTATTAGCAGCCTACAATCAATAGGATGTTTGATCGTACATATTCTTCTGTTATTTTTCATCATCTACATGTAAATCATCAGGCACAGGCATATGTAGGCATATGTAGAGGCTTTCTTAAGGAGAACTTCATCTGAGATAGTTCTCTCTGTGTTCCAGATGAAATTGTAGGTTTAGTTTACTTGAGAACAATAGATACTCGTACTAATCATAATTAAAATTTACAAAAACTTCGACATCACCAGTTACAGACTAATCAACATATTCGAAACCCGACCCACCCAACGCATTTATTTCCCCAGAAGTCTAACATACTGGCTGAGCTGTTTTTTAAATGCATTGAATGAGTGTAAATTTCTTATTCGTGAGGGTATTTTATTAAAAAGTTGTGCTCCTGTTGTTCCATTCTCTTCCAAAATTCTGTAAAACCACGGCGTTATCTACTTTCTCAGGTTGTCCATACGCCTATCTGCTAACTGCTATTTTGATATTGTGGGATTCTCGTTTTACTTTGTTATTCCATTTAAAGGCAAGATACGGAAGGTGAAAGACGATATCTTCCTCCATTTTGGAAAACATTTATTTCAGTATTCAGATAGAAACTGCTTGTCGTCCCTCCGATGCTATTCCCTAAACCCAAATAGTATTTTACGATACCTTTAGGTGAAAACAGGGTGGCATAATTCTAATAAATCTTACGTCGTACTAAGGTACCTATTCATCGAAATATCCTAAACAAGAATTAGTTTGACAGCTAGCAAATAAATCAATATTATCAATTACGTTCGTTTAATATTCAAATAATGATAAATTAATAGATCAATATCTTTGATTCGATATTAAATATTGCTACAAGCCCACATTCCTTATTTAAGTTCTTGGAAAATGTACGAGTAATTAATGATTTTATTTACTGCGCTTATGAGTCCGAACGGAAAATGTTCATAAAACTTACGTAAATTACGATTTCGCAAACTTATTTCCATAGATTGCAAGGCACCTATTAGTTATTTGATGTGTTTGTGATAAAACTATACATAAAATTATACTTTGTCATTGCCCCTATTTTTCATTTTTAGGTTCTATTTTGTACCAAAATTGAATCATATATCACCCACACAAAGTACCGTTGTTAGTACGAAAAACTGTCTCGATTCAAAACATTAATCTTCGGATTTTACAATCGATCTATGTACAAATGGGTCAACAGTTTACCGAAGTACAGGAATCAATAAGTCACATTCCTCACAACAATTACGATCCGATTGATATCTGTGGATCATTAATAATTTGTTTTGTTATCGAAGCGATGCCGCACACGGCACATCCAGCTGTGTCAGTATCTCTAATGGAATTTTCTTACTGATCCTTTATAGGCTTTGTAAGTAATTAGGGAGATAAACTTCTGTGTATTATGTTAGTCACTAATCGATATCGTTTTAGTGTGCTTTTAGTCTAGACTAGACAGCAAATTAGTTGAGTGATGTAAATGTTGATATTGCTTTTCAATAGATGCTTTGTTCATAAACAGTCGTAGCACGAGTCTGAGTATAAATAAACTTAACTCTTTAATAAAGAGAGCCAATAAAAGCTTGCGTGAGCCATAATGTCTTATTGATTGCATACCTTTTAAATTCACAATATGAATATAAAACTTTAATAACTGGCCGAATGTAAATGGTGCATTGATGTGGGGCCTTCGTCTGGCGGCTGGCGCGCACTGGCGCGGCCTGGCGCCACGACCGGCCAGCGTGGGCGAGCCGGACCGACGCGCTGATTAACTGTGCATTGCAACGACGCGCAACGCCTTAAAACTATAAAATTAATAATTATTTACCAACAAACTGCAACTCTTAAGGAGCTCAACTTAAAGCTCTAAGTAACGCAGTAACTTTGCGAACACCCACGAACAGGTGATATCATTCCTAAGCAATCGTTTGTCGAATGCCACAGGCCAATTAGACATTCTAAAAGTTATATATTCTTCACACAGGAATTTCTAACACGACTATTTCAAGTCGTTATTGCCAATTCCCTAAGGATTATTAAAACAAAATACAGCCTGGGACATTGTAAGCATGCTTCGTTTAGCTTCAACAGTTGCTAGTGGCTACGTCAACAATAATCGCAGTGGCTTTTAACTGAAATTAGGATTTATAGATCATAACTTTAACCTGGTCGACAGTCGAACAATTACCTTCGAGGAACAATAAACCGTTTCCTGCAGTTAGTTATACAGTTTAAACCGGAGGACAGTCTTAACTAGCGAACAACTATATACCTAATAATTATTTACGTTTTATTTTAAGATAGTTGCATAAGCGAACAACCCAAGCCCACTAAATGGTTAACTTATTACACGTAGAATTGCATCATCAATTCGCTAAGATCGCAATTAGTATATGGACGTCTTAGTATTTACCTGTGTGAAGATAACTCATTGGCCGGCGCCGGCGCCTAACGGGCAGCACCAATAAACTCCACGAAATATTTCGCAAGACATGTAACTGACGACGGTATAATTACGGTTCGTACAAGACAATCGTTTGAGAACAAAATACCTACGTGAAAAGTCACATGTTTTATGTTACTCTAGTAAATTTATAGCATAACATATACATATTTATAACATAACACTTACATATTTATAACATAACATATACATATTTATAACATAACAGTACATATTTAACTTAGTTTCCCGGAAGAGTTAGGCAGTGGTGTACCCACGATTCGCCAGTTATGGTTAAGTCCTATGTCGGATGTCTATGGTCCTATGTAATAGGGAGCGAGCCGATTGCCATTAACCGGACACAAACCCAAACTCCAGGCTACTACTGAGAAATTCCTAGTGGGAAAACCCAATAACACTTTGCCCGAACTGGGACTTGAACCCCGGACCGCATGCACGTCAGTAGCGTCTGCGACCACTACACCAACAAGGCGGTCAAATATAAAGTTAATGAACTTTTTTGCAAGCTTCATGCGCAGTTGATTTTATGATACTGACTGATACTGCCGGTCGATAGGCGAATCGGCAGTTTACTTGAGTTATTTGCACTGTTTGTAATAAATTACGAAGTGAAATTGCGTTAACTCAGTTAAATTGCTGACACGCATGGAGCATACAACGTAATATGTATATAGATGTTGATTCCCTCGCAGCCTTCCCATCGTTTGTGGTGATAGGTAGTTACCGGTAGAGAATAGGCTAGTTAGAGTTTCCATAATATATGTGGATATCTATGGTTTGCATAGAGAGGTGGTAATGATAACGATGATCTACGAGAAATGAAGGTTACAAGCGGTCGAGCCGTCGTCGCTGTAGTATTATTAAAGCGAGATTTAATTAAGGATCCGTCTAACATTCCATGATTTGCAATGCCTACACTTTTATAAAACGAAGTTTAAGTAGGTGTATAATCCAATTTAGTGTATTAACTTTTGTAAAAAAAAACAATACTGAAATAATGAAGTAAGTATAATAAGAGGGCTTAACAACTAACTTAGAACTTTCGACCTATTCAATTAAATAGAAAACTGAAAAGAAAAGAAAATGAAATGCAACATTGAAATCAACTTAAACTTTTTTATGAAACGTTAAAAGTTTGTGAAAGTGTTTAGTTTATTGTTTTACTGAAAACGTGAAATATGGAGAGTTGGTGGCGCACCTAGTGACGGGATGAGAAGTTATCAACTTTCGACCTATTCAATTAAATAGAAAACTGAAAAGAAAAGAAAATGAAATGCAACATTGAAATCAACTTAAACTTTGTTATGAAACGTTAAAAGTTTGTGAAAGTGTTTAGTTTATTGTTTTACTGAAAACATGAAATATGGAGAGTTGGTGGCGCACGTAGTGATGGGGTGAGGAGTTATCTTGCGCCGCGATCTGCGCACGTCGGCCTATTGCATGTTCCCAGCGCCATGAAAGACTTGACAACGTTAACATTCTATAGCATTACACACCATAAAATTAATAAGTCTTATCTATCTTCGCTGCGCAAACGTTCCAAGTTACCCCAAATTATAAGCGAGCAATTGGGTATCTGCTTGTTTTCCTTTATCTTAGGACATGAATTTTGTTGATATGGCTTATGCAACCTTCTTTCTTGATTACACAAGCCTCGATTGCGTATAGAACTATACGTACTCCATCAATCACTTTAATAAGTGCTTTAAAGATAAAAAGTTGAAGTTGACCGTTGACGGCTAGTAGCTAAAAAGCTTATCTTTTGTAAGGCATTTCGTATCCGAGCCCGATGTCGTGTAAACATCACCTATGCAAGGAATGTACTCAGTACACATCAGAACTTGCTCACATACTTACTGCTACTAATAATTGAATTTAGAGATACGCTGCTACAACCACAGATGGATGGAGTCTGTTTACACGTGTTGCATAGATTGACAACGAGTCAAACCGACGACGTACATAGAAGTGTTGGCACCTAAATACATGTAATTATGGAACAACTTAGAGTCAATATATATTCGTGTGTATTTACTTATGCACTTATTGAGTAGCGTACGACTATTTACTATTAAACGCTCTTACACAGTGTGAGATGAAACATTGTAGAATTTATATCTAGACTTGTGCAGGTTGCATAATCTTAGTTATTGTAAACTGTGTTTATTAAATTAAGGCACGGGTGCAATAGCGACATGTCAAAATAGCTAGATTTCTGTGCTCTGTCTAAGTTTTATACACATAAGCTTTCTACCGTAAAACGCTTTGAATCATGGCTAAAACCGCATCAATAGTACACCATATTGTAGTTCAGAAGAGCTAAGCGCGGTCAAACAGATAGACACGAGCGTCTTTGTTTTATAATATGTGTACCTAAGTAGATTTCAATAAGCAAGAAAATATTTACTGCTTACACATTTAAGTATTTGAATCCATTAGTTGTCAAAGTCAAGGTCAAAGGGTTTTGTGGAGGGAGACGAGTAAATAAGAGCTCAAATGAACAACGTATTGACTCACCGTCCTTGAGTCAATACGTTATTCATTTGAGCTCTAACTTCTAAAACACAAAACTTCCACAAGACTTTAATGGTCAAGGTTACAAAGCATACAAGAGAACCTGTCTTTGGGTCCTAAATAAAAGACATGTTAACTGACCTGTGACACACTTTTATATGCTTAAGTTACTTTTGAATAAATTATTCTCGCTTAATTCAGCAACCTTTCCGCAAGCAACATTCACGAGTCGGCACATCAAAAACAAGTAATTTATTTAAAAATCGTCACCATGCAAAATGTGAATTTAATATTCCCGTTAATGTATTCTCGTGTCACTGTACATACTAACATGTACACAGAATAATTCATTTAAAGTGGGCAGTGTAAATACTAGAAGTGAACTCGAATAGAGCGCCAAACAGAATTAAATATGCAAACTAGAGTCGGTTGTGAGGCTTCTAGTGTTTCTACACATATTTTGATTTCACTAAAACCTGTCATATTTACACTAACGGCACGCAGTAGGGTCAAGCGACGGTGGCGCCATCGCCGACTGTGCCTGTGTATGTAAACAGGAGTTGGCGAAAGCCAGCCCCGGGCGAGCCTCTAACTTATATTATTTGTAGAGTGACGACTTGACTGCAGACTAACCCAGCTAACTTCTGGACTGAATGGCTGCGTTTACCTACTTGACTGAGCACACAAAAGATTTAATATAATAATTACTATCCAACGGCGTGTTAATCAGAATACCCTTTTATAAATTCCGGTTTATGTACTCTTTGAATACAATAATAGCGTACATAAAAAAAATATTCAGCCAGGAAGAAGAAACCTGGGAAGTTCATAGAAGGACCAAACAGGATAATTTCAAAAATTAGTTTGCTTAATTAAAATTTATATTCCGTGTGTGTGCTGAATGTGCCGGACATTATATAAAATTCGTAGGAAACTGTCGCTGAAGGGATAAGTAATGGTTTTTAATTGAAAAATGAAGAAAAATTTAAATGATCCTATAAAATCTTATTGACCTTCTAATGAGTACACTATTTAAAATTAATGAACCTCTAAAAATATTTTGGGCTTCAGCCCGACCAAATGGGTTACCGCGCACGAGGCGAGCGAGCGCTTTATCCAAGTTGGTCGACTCGCAGTTACTTGGATATATTAGGCGCTATATAATATTTTTTGAAACCCCAAAAAAGTATGTTTTTGAGGTTCACAAAAAGAGGTCCAGTCATTATAGAGTGGTCAATATAATATTTTTAGAAAAGCAAAATGGGTGGGTTAAATGAAATACATGCCAAAAAATATACTCCGTCAAAAAAACAGAAATCTATTCAGCGTTCAAATACTTAGGCCATCTTTAACTTCTGGCTGGAAACCGAATATTTCAAGTCACAATAAGATTCACTGACCTAACTAAGCAATTTCAGTTTTGTAGTTCATTCGGCGGGGAAATTAAAATTCAGACTGATACCTATTGCCAAAAATTAAACTTAGACATGGTTTTTAAAACCTAATGGATAGCTGTCAGTGCAAACAGACTGGATGTTACACTAATTGACATTCAAACGGATTAAATACTGAAAAAGTGTGAAACTTTTCGTGATAATTCGAGTAAAACATTCGTGTTTCCATTTCCCAAATAGAAATACGTTCGATTCGAATAGATTTTAAGTAACGTTTAAAACCATACTGTTTTGTTGAAAACATTTATTTTAACGAACATTTTTAAATACGCCGCTTAAATAAAGACATGTGTAGATATCGTTCGACATTCTTCGATTAAATTCCAAACTACATACACCTTTTAAAAAGTTTAATTCACATTAAGGATAATGCCTTAATAATTGAAATTCCAAAACAAGTTGTACGTAGCTTATCTGACATGTTGTCTCCAAAATGTCGCAGCGACCTGTGAAATGAAAAGGCCTTTAATGAAAGCAATTAGCAGGTTTTAAAAATAACTAAGATGTTACCTACCAGTATAGTTATTGAAGACTGGTTTATTCAAATCAAATAATATTGTACATACCACCCGACCTTGTCAGAGGAGACACTACCATACCTGTAACAATAAGGAATAAAAACAATCAGTAAACAGCTGTGTTACCTCATCTGACTGTATAACAATATATCAGTGCCCCCGCATCATTGTTGTGAGTAAATCAAAGTGGGTGTCGCGATGTTAGGGCGAGGAGTCAACAGACCGCACAATCATTAGGTAACGTTGAACCGCAAGATATTACACCCACAACCGGAACGGACCCGGGTGCCTTATTTATATTATTGTGCCTTTACCCATAAAACAATATTTATTCGAAAAAACCAAGTCTTTTCAGAGTCACTCACCAAAACAACTATATTTTTATGATATGACTCTTTATGGAATCGTGTTATGATTTGAGCACGTATTTAATGCAAATGAAAGAATAAAAGAAAAAAGCTTATGGCCATAAAGTTTTCAATTTTATCACGAACATGAGAATTCGCTTGATTTCTTATAAGCTCCATATAAGGATTTTATTGTTATTCGTACTTAGGTGTTGAAACATTCCATTGGTTATTGTTATTACAGCATCGCTGTACCGCAGAAGTAAACTCCATTTGTGGTAACAAAATGTAATTTGATCTTAATTTGAATTGTTAACATTTGGCACCCACCGCAAATCGTAACAATAAATAAACGTAGTAGCGGATAGCGATATTAGATACAAACTATTTATTACTCCTGTATTTATAATATTATTCTATGATATTTTTTTTTTCATAATCAATGGACAAACGCACTCGATCCGAAGAACATAATTATCTTCGAGTCTTTGTCAAATACACAGAAGTCCCTGAGAAATTATTAGAAATTGAATAATCACACTAATACTATAAAAGCGAAAGTTTGTGAGTGTGTGTGTGTGTGTTTATATGTTTGTTACTTCTTCACGCTTAAACGGCTGCACCAATTTTGATAAAATTTTGTATGGAGGTAGCTGACACCTCGGATTAACATATAGGCAATTTTTTATCCCATAATTCCCACGTGATCGAGACTTATGCAGGCAAAACCGCGGGACGCAGCTAGTACGACAATAAATAGAAAAGACCTAATGCTTCTATGAGAATTAAGTACATGATCACGATACTTTAAGTGCTAACTCACTTTAATCTTATAGTCATTATTAAGCCTCATCGGTCCATACGCTATTTACAACGAAACATTATCAAAAATAAACTGATCAGGACACCCGAGGCGAGGTCGCCTTTTAAAAGTAAAATAAAAACCACTACCGTAAGTCGTATATCATCGTACTTGATGAATGGTGACCGCCATTATAGTTGTCTCGTGTTGACAGTTAAAAAAACATTAATTATCTACCTACGGCACGGTAAACATCTCCTAACTAGCTATTAGGTAGACAATGATGCAAGAAACTATAGTTAAACGATAACCATTAGTTTTTAATTCTCAAACATACGAGTCATTAAAATTAAACAAATGGAATTGTGAACGGCGTACACGACATATAATAAGCTAGGTTAATTACATATCTATTCGTGGAAACAGAAAATGAATATGGAAGCAACGACCAACTAATGATTATATATTTAATAAAAACTTTATGGAAATCGCTGGTACAAAATCATTTAGTTGGATATTAATATCAACCAAGGTGGTTTTCTTTAGCTGCCCCTCATCATAGCTCTTAGAAAGCTTACCTACATATTTAGTGCTAGCAGCGCCCCGCGGTTTCACCCGCATAAGTGTCAATCCCATGGCAGTATCGGGATAAAAAGTATCCCATATCCTTTCCCGGGACTCAAACTATCCCTATACCAAATTTCATCTAAATCAGTTCAGCGATTTAAGCGTGAAGAGATAACAGACAGACACACTTTCGCATTTATAATATTACTAGCTGCGCCCCGCGGGTTCACCCGCATGAAACTCGATCCCGTGATTTCTAATATAATTCAATCATGATTCGAAAGACACGTGGCGCCATCTATTATCATAATAACGTTATTGTTGTTTTGCTCGGGATCAGCACTTTTCTCGGGATGAAAGGTATCCTATGTCCGTTTATGTACACCTGACAACGTATAAGCAAAATTTCGGGATGATCGGTTTCAATGGTTTAGGCGTCAAAGGTAACAACAAACTAACTTTCGCATTTATAATATTAGTTAGGATAGTATATAATAATATGGATCATAACTCGTATTATCTACAAATTCAATTGTAGAATTGTTTTTTGTAATTTCGTACACTCCTCTTATAAACCTTAATAATCGCTCAAAAAAAAAAACACTCAATCGCTCTCTTCAAAGGTCCTAGAAAGCGTCACCTTGGAATCTCTGTATTTGTCATCATGACAGAATATTAACGGCCAATAAGATTTCAAGTGTAATGGATTCAACAGTTAAGATTTGTACCGCATCCGGAAGTGCGTGGGCGCATCGTCATCCGAACAAAGCTGAGGAATGTCGGTCGGATCCTACCTGCGCACGAGTCTCTTTTGGGATCCCAACGGCCTTAAAAATTACCAATAAAACCTTATAAACTACACCTTACGTTTCAAAATGGAATATCTTTCATTTTAATAAGCGAAATTGTATTATTGTGATGTCAGATTAATAGCGCGAAATGGCCCTGAATGGAATTATAATATGTAGTCCCATTGGTTGATATAAAAGGAATTTAAATGTACATGTCAATGAATAGATAAGATTTATTTATCATTTTAGTATTAATACTTTACAATGTATGTTTAACAATGATTAAAATTATGTATACCTAACACTGTTGTAGACTGAGGGCTCATTTTTCCAACGCCAGATAACTTTATCGGAGGAATAATTTTGAATTTTTGACAGTTCTTCTATGCAAAAACTGTCAGTATTCCACGAATAAAAATTATAGGTCGATTGAAAAATCAGCCCTCTCGCCACCTCTTTGTAGCACTGTACTGATGCCGTATTATGACGGTTTAATGCCATCATGATTCCAGTGTAAGAGAGAGATGGAGCTACACATGACCGATAGCACCATCCCTTTTTCGGACTGGAATCATGATGGCATTAATACTTCGTAATATGGCCCCTGCACCCTAATTGCGCAACACACTATCAACCATAATCTGAAATATTTTGAAGGATATTACTAATTCATTGCTTCATATGTTCGAAAAACTTGTCTGCTCAACATCGAAAAATAACGCAATGAATGTTGTTGAACTGTCAAAATGAAAGCCGTTCCTATGTTACTGTGTGTTACGCAATTACCCTTCTGTATCTCTGTAAAAAATCAGCTGTTTCATACAAAACTTCAATACCTACTTGACCAAAATGTATGAAACAGCTGATTTTTCGTGATTTCAGAGTTGGTCCCATAGTGAAAGTTGTTTATATTCATGGGTAGAACACCATGTAATAATTTGGATGGTCTTTGAAAAGTAACCCTGTATGTATCATCCGCTGATTATTAAAAATCATTGTTATTAACCAACGACGATTAGTTAGTAATAGAAACCAACCTTTTGCCCTAAAATCAGATAGGTATTGCAACGTTTGAAGAGCAGCTTTTAACAGTGAATGATAATCATGATGGATCACTGGCAATCCTTTAGTTGAAACAGAATAATTTTATGATGAATTTATCATATCAATCTTGCAGTTGATATTAAACGTTGGATGTACAGCGGAATAATCAAGCTTTAGCTTGTTAGCTGTAGGTTCTTGTTTAATATTCAAATTGATGGTGTTTATGAATCCGCCAAGTTCCCCTTTTTAAAACAAATTAGCTTAGTAGGAGGTATATTACCTACCTGCCTCAAGTTCTGATTTGAGCTTCACGATTACTGACAAATGCTTGCACTGACTCGACAAGTCCACTCAAATCTGTGTGGTACTTTCCGCAAAAGACCATTTCATACATCAATCTACATGATCTGACCAAGATTATCTCGGGACTTTAAAAGAGACTGTGAGATAGCTTTGAGTTTGTTTCGGCATTTCTTCTCAGATTAGTCAGATAGGAAACGACGACCTCATCTACTTTATTTTTTTTTTATAATATGACGTGTAAGTGATTCAAATATCCTATTTACAGAATAAACACTTTAATTTCATTTTATTTATTTTTCTCTACTTCGCGCGGTTTTTACGACTGGACAAAACATCGAGATTTTTCTATGAAATGTAAGTTTAATATTAATGTTTCTATCATAAACTTATGTGTAAGGTTACCTTCCAGAATAAAATCCTTAAATAATAATTCGAAATTCAAATTCAAAAAGTTTATTTCGGACAATAACAATTCATATATAGTTAGCAGGTACAATATTTTAAAACTATGTTATAAATAATGGAACCGCGCAAATAACAGTACAAATGTGCATGTCTTAATGTGCATAACATGTCCTAATAACGATACCTAAGTAAGCAAAGTTATAGCCCAGAAACTCAGTGATTCGACCTGCTCGCCGAATGTGTGTCACCAGCAGATGTTTTCGCAAGCTGATCTTACCAGAGAGTTTTGAATAAAATTCACTCGGCCACTAAAGCATCCGGACCGTTTCAATTCAAATTGAGCTTTCTTAAGCGACTGCTGGCGGCGGAGTCGGTCTCTTTTATGACGCCAACAGCCGCGCCGTAACACCGCTTTATGACGTCTACATCCCTTCTTTCTATCGCCTTGTTCGAAAGCGGGGCGGCTGGTCCTTCCATAATGACTCGTGTAACTTTCAACAACATCTTGTCAATCATGTTAAACATTCATCCCTCCTCTGTAGGTTCCCATAATATCTTCTTCCCACTTTCGACTTCATAAGCTGCTTAATTTCAAAGTAATAAATAAGCATCTACCTCATATTTTTTCTTAAGAATTATTAGTATAAAAAGTGAGAAGCCATTGGCAAAATAAGCCGATTATTTTTCTGTAAAGACCCATCATTGTATTCTTTCTTTTTAAAGAAAAGCTATGAAGCAAACATGTCAAATACCTTCTTTGAAGTAAAAATATATAAAGACAAGTTGCCAAGGGTAGGTATCGACATTTATTGAAGTTTTAATTTTATCGCCAGCCTTGTCGTGTGTATGTCTGCTACACTTTTGACACGTGCTCTCCCGCAATGAAAGTCGTAAAGTACGTTATTGAAGCAATAAACTTTTGTTGGGAATTTCTCATTGCTTTATAACGTCTCGTAACACAGACAAGTAAAGGAATCTCACCGACATCAGACAAACCGGTGCCTCCTTTGAAAGCAAAATATTAGTCTAAGTTAATGAAGGTGGTATTACCTTAGGACTCCCGACTGTTTCAACAATTGTTTTCATACGGCGTTCGACCAACCCAAGCTATCCCACTGTTTTGTTATCCTAACTAAATTAACGCTTATTAGATTTGAAATCTCTCTTGGATAAAGTAACAATATGTATTTGGGTAGCCTTAATCTAGTAACTCATACGTTTCATTTAAATTAAAGTACCCATTGCCCGGTTTGGATCACTACATGGACAATGTATAGGAATTAAATTAATATTTGGTATTGTTCCAATAACTTTCGATACAAAGCCACAATAGACAAAAGAATCACTAGCCACGAAACAGATTACTAAAGTAATTTCAACAGATGCTATCAGATGTTGTTGAACGTGTTCCAGCATAGCCATTATACTAATACACTGGCCTAATGTAAGTTATGTGAGAACTTTCCAAACACACACTTTGTTACCTGAAAGGGGTTTCATATAGGGGGTTTGGAGTCTTGCTTGTGCCGCGTTCCGATGCGCACGTGTTTGCATATTTTGTGTATTGACTAGCGCGGCGCAAGCTGTCGCTCGTATTTTTGTTTTCGCCATGAGTAGTGAACTTGTGGCGAATGAGCTGCTGGCGTTCCTGCAGCAGAAGCTGGATGTGATGGACGAGGTGTCCGCTGTCCAAATCTGCGCAACTAACTTCAGCGAGGAGGACATAGCTGCTGCCAAGCTATTGTTGTTCAGTGTGCTGAACAAGCGCGACCAGATGGTGTCCCGCCGGCGTGACGGGACTAAGAGAAGCCTGCAAGACATTATCACGCTGTTCAAGGAGACCGACCCGGACGACGTGCCAACGTTTGTGGCGAAGGAGCTGCACAAGCTGCCACCCGTCACCTTCGACCACGTCGATGTAACAAGCCTTCTGAAGGACATTGTCTCCCTAAAGGCCCGCCTCGCGGATGTTCTGGCGAAGTTAGATGCATCCGAAAACACCGTCGCCGATTTGCGCAAAGAATTTAGCGAGTTGCGCAATAGTGTGTCGGTAACTAGGTCATCAGTCGATGCATCTAACGAAAACATGTGTCGCGGACCCGGCCTCGATATATCGTCGTCTAATTCCGCGTCAGCAGTTTCGTCGCCAGCGCACCCGTCGTTTGCTGAGCTTGCAAGGCGCCCCGCCCGTGTGCCCCGCAGCCCCGCGCCCGTCATCGCGGCTCCTCCACGTAGCGCCGCCCGAGCCCATCGCCCCGTCCCGCTGCCAGTTTCTGCAGCCCTGGCGAAGCCCTTACAAAAGGAATCCGCTAGCGTTACCGCGAGTGCCCCAGGTGGTATGAAGCCTATGCCAGAAAAGGCACCGAATAGGGCTGTTGATGAAGGTTTCGTGACGGTGCAAAGGAGGAAGCGCCGATCGCGACCGAACAAGAACCGCTGCGGCAAAGCTCCTATGGAGCCCGAAGTCAGCTTGCGTGCCGCAAAGCCGAACACACCGGTGTACATCTCCCGCCTACACTACACCACTAAGGTAGAGGACATCGTTGAGTACGTGCGCCAGAAGACGAGGTACACGCCGAGGGTGCAGTTACTGGAGTCGTACCGCAACGTCAATTTCAAGGCGTTTGTGGTGCGCGTGCCGAATTGTTATCTGCCCGTCGTCATGGAAGAAGACTTCTGGCCGCAGGACGTGGTGTTCCGTCGCTTCCGCGGACAAGTACCACAGAACAGCACAAGAACAAGCTAGTGAAGTGAAGCTCTATTTTATTATAATAAAAATATGTATGTTTAGGTTAAGGTATATATTTATGGGCCTGCGTCGCCTGAATCAAATGAATAAATAAAATAAATAAAATAAATAAATAAATAAATAAAACTGAATTATAGCCATAACATTAACTTGGTCTTGAGAATCGTCGTAAAGTAGCATCTTGGGTGCTCAGAGGACACGTCAAGTCGGGTGTTGTTAAATTTTATGGAAACTCGAGTGGATACAATGGAGATATGTAAATTAAGGAAACGTCTAAAGTTACCGGAGCCAGTGAAGCTTTTGAAATTCGCCGGTTAGTGGGCACTCGATGCGGCGAGGGCCGAGATCATAGATTTTATTCCCAACTAAGATTGTAACATTTGCAACGTATCCCGCCTGAGGATCGCCGGAACGCAGACCATCGTTAAATTGAAATTCATGTCGTGATGTTAACATTCACAATATTCTATTCAGCTAAAAGCAAGCAAATAGCAGACCCGTGAGTATTCTTCCTACATAATGTAAATTTTACAGCAACGTTGAACTCTTCTACTGGAATAAAAGTAGTTGTTTATTGTGTATTATAGTACAATGTAGGTTTTTGGATCCTTTGATGCAAGTAGAAGCTTGGTGCTGAGTGAAATAAGAAAACCAAGGGTTTGTATTGTAGGTGTCGTCCTCGGGCGGGCCCGTTGACCCGGCTTGCCACCACACAGCCAATGTCAAGCCCCGGTTCCTAGAACACTCGCTCGTCGTGTGTTATTCGACTCCCAAAACAATGCGTCAGCAAAAAAATATCTCATTCTTGTGTCACGTCCCCAAGGAGATTATCTCCTTCGCCCTGATCTACCTCAACGCGTACAAAAACAATAACATTTCGAAACGTCTCGAGAAATGATAATACAATTCTAACAAAGACGTGTTATTTTATTATGATTCTTAGATCGTCTAAGCATTATAACGACAAGAAGCAACTTTAAATAGTGTGGGTGTACCTTTATTACTCTAATATTGCCTACGTTTATTTCCTATTATGAATTTATAGCTTTGAGAACGATCTCACTACTTCTCAAAAATATAACGGAAAACTTATAAAATTATCATAATTTATTGTTTATATATTTAGAGCTCATTAAGATAATGGTCGAGTTCCAAATAATATATGATTTTTATTGGACGAAAACATATAGCTACATATAGGTATTTATACCACTAAAGAATAGGTAGTCATGAATAAAAATTATTTATTCTCAACGTAATAGTTCCTGACTTCCATTATTTTCTGGAGAGCCGTGGTGGCCCTGTGGAAATAGCCGCGACTTACGAGTTCGAACTCAGACTGGCGCTTAACTTTGTGTAAATTATTTCATCACCACTGCTCTTAAAACGAAGGATAACATCGTGAGGAAACCGGCATGTCCTAGAACAAAAATTCGAAGAAATGGGACATCTACCAACCCGCACTGGGCCCGAGTGGTGGATTACGGCCCACTCGCTTCCTCGAGAGGAGGCGTGTGTTCCAGAAATGGGAACATTATAAGCTGATTCTGATTATTTTCTACGCAGCGTCTGTACCAATAAGAACAAAGACCAATAAGAACATCAAAATGCAACAAAATATAACCGTTAATCGTGGAATGATAAACGTTCTATAAATAACATGTCTTGACCCTATTAGTACAGTTACATCGATTTACACAAAAAATCGAGAAGAGTTCGCGACACTGTGTCGCGGCCGGTGCTCACCGCGGCGCCGCCGCCACGCCGTGAATTTTCTCTGCGCCCACGCGCGGCGGCTTATCTCGCGTGTTCTCACACTGGAAATTTACACGTGCTTGCGAGTGGCGGCGGGGTGCAGTGGTGCAGCGGTGTGGCAGGTCGTAATAACGCACTCGTCGCGTTTTATCTGAACGAGGCAGCTGCGGCCCGGCCCGGACCAGATATGCAGCGCCGCCGTGAACATCCGACAACACCCGCGGGACGTGGGCGACGCGGCCGCAACCGTCGCATTTTATAACCTTTTTATTCCATTGTCACTCCGCCGGAGCGGCGTATTCGAGGGAAAAATAAATTTTACTCTTTATCTAAATGTCAAATCGTTCGGTTTCGATCGAATCAGTTTCCAAATAGTTTTAATAAATCTCCTTTTACGGCGGTCGGAACGGGCGGAGGTCGATATGGGAACGCATTACGAATACACGCGGCGAGTTATCGTGTTTTATTCTGTTATGACCGCTGTGTCTGTTCCCGGCAACAATAGGTTTAATTGAAAGAGTGTCAATAAATTTGTCGGGAGTTGTCCAGCGGTGGACTCGTCGCCGGTGGTCCCGATAAACTTGATCGTCCTCGAGCGCGACACACGCCGGGAGGACCATCCGACCCTTGTCCCGACGACCATTTTTGTTTTTATCTGCCGCCGACCTTGTCTTCATTATAATATATCTTTCTAACGACTTATCTTTCCGAATTGATTGGTGATCATGTCGCTATCTTGTCCCACTTTTAGGTAAACCTTAATTTACAACGCGTTCGTAATCCCAAGACATAAACAAAACATTGTACAGTTTACTGGGTATTTTTTATAACACAAAATGAGAACGCGTTAAACGATTTATAGCGCCTTATCGAATCGAAACCGTTGAATTTTCTCGCCTGTATGTCAAGTAACAAAGTGGACGGACAGACAGACCGACAACTACAATTTAAGTAAATGCTGGATCGTTAAAATAAAAACAAAGGATTTCACGGCACTAATTGTGTTGAATAATACGGAACCCATTTCCTGTCAGTTATAAAGGCACAGACGTACAATTTTGGGGATATGTTTTCCCACGATGGACGTCACCCACGCCCACCACTTCTACGAATACATTTCGGACCAAGGAGTGGAATTTTGTGTTCACAATTTAGCTACAACACGGATAATCAAATTACCACAATCTTGGTCATGTCATATAACGTCAATACACTATAATAAAACTCCAACATAAATAAATAATGGGTTGAAAATGTGTAATGTAAACAAAAAAAATGTACGCAAAACTACTAAAATGGTATAAAATATAGACATGAAACTTGGGTTTTATTGCCACCTCCGACAACATTAGCTCTGCAAACCATTATAAATTAAGAGTTTAATTGCTACACCGATACAACTACTATTTTGTAATGACCATTACGAAAGCTTAATTACTGGAACAACCTGTTCACACGTAGTAAATCATTGTTGAACAACTATAATTTCTTATTAAAAACGAAATACTGCTACTACAAGACTTTGACTACTTTCTTTGAAACAAACTTTTTTTTAAATAATACCAACTCCAATAGTTTCTTAGTCCTCCGTGGTGACTGCAGTCCACCTTTGGCCACACAATTCACACCCGATAATCATCTGTGAGATAAAAAGCCGCCGCCGGTACGACACCATCAAATCACCATAAATATTTGAATCGACCACAGTCTGATAGCTAGGATGTTCCCTCGACACGTCCTGCTATATTGAATTTTTATGTTAAACTCTTCAGAGAGCTTTTTGATTGAAAGAGAATTGTTTGTTATTGCTTATTTGTTTCATTCTCTCTTTCTTTACAAATTAATTTAATTCTCTGAGTATTAATAAGAAGGAATACATATGGAGTATATATTATAGTAAATAGTATGTATGTGTATATAATCTATTTGTATTAGTTTTAATAGTATTTTTTAAATTTTATCATTGTTCCTCTCAACCAAAGCACCTGCCATCCAATCTCTTCACCACCCTTGGTTGACTGGTAGAGAATGCCTAAGGCATTAAGTCCGCCTTTGTACCTTTTTGTGCGAAAAGTTTAAATAATAATAAATAATACACTAGGATTATAGGCAGCACCTACGATAGTAATCTGTCTATAGGTTGAAATTGAAAACATGCGACAAACCGATATGGGAGATTGTACTCATCATTATGATCAACTTTTACTATGGGACCAAACCTGAAATCGCGAAAACAAAATCAGCTGTTCACTACATTTATCTTCGCATAACTCGCATAGCAGCTGTTTTTTTTTTTCGCGATTGCAGCTTTGTTTCCTTAGTAAAAGTTGTTCATAATGATGAGTACAATCTCCCATATCGGTTTGTCGCATGTTTTCAATTTCAACCTGTAAGTATATATAATTACAATTTAAAATATTCAATTTAATTGTGTTATATTTATATGTAAATATGAGGGACTCGTGGCTAAATAATAACCACAGGTCGATCGGTCAGGTTAAGCTACCCTTGCCACGGTTGGTCTGTGGATGGGTGACCACCTTTACATACCATGACCCCGTACCGTACCCGACCCCGATCCGTGCCTCGGAAAGCACGTTAAGCCGTTGGTCCCGGCTGTCATTCGTGGATCTTTGATAGTCGTTGTGGGTAGTCAGAAGCCCGAAAGTCTGACAACCAGTCCTACCAATGGGTATCCTGTTATGGGTGATAGGATACCCCGTTGTAAGACTGGTTGACCCAGTTACTGGGGTAACTCAAACTCAAAGCATTTATTTCAATTAAACCATTAACAGGCACTTTTGAATTGTCAAGAAGTCGGTCAGTCAGAAAATATGAAGCTAGTTGCCTATTCCAAAGCGTAGGTACAGTCAACAAAAGACATAAGTATGTAGAATCGTCGGATACAGTTGAAGTTTAGTAAGAAACCAATGGATCTTGTCGATTAAAATTTTATTTGATAAATGAGCTGTTTGTTTTCTATTAATAAAATTAAATTTTATTGGAGAACATCCATCGGTTTCTTACTAAACTTCAACTATATCCGACGATCCTGCATACTTACCTCTTTTGATGACTGTACCTATGGAGAAGAACGGGCAAGAAATGAAGAAACTCCATGGACACTCTTTTAAAACTATATTTTACAAAAGTGTTAGTTACATCATGAATTTTGAATTTATAATTCTATAATGTGAAAACGATGTAAAATATAAAAAAGACGTACGCGTTAAAAGGTCCAGAGTACAACAAATAGTAGGTAGGTACTTAACAAAACAACAATCCAAAAAAAAATTAAAATGAAAAAAACTGGGTTGTGAAGTTCAGATAGGCAGTCTCTTCACATAAAATACTAGTATTCAGTTGCATCCGGTTACATTGGAAGCCGACCCCAAACATAATTACGAAAGGGCTAGATTGCTGCAGAGGCTGCAGATGATGAAGGACGAATTAAATAAAGAATGAAAGTTTTGTTCGTCATTTTTGCCAATGGGAAATCACACCGGGCACACGGCTTATTGAATATTTTGAGTACCGGTAAGCCAACTTGACCATTCGCTATTATGAGTGCAAAAGCTTACATACTTGACTGTGTATATACATTGTGTATGTAAGTTGTAGGTAAGTAGGTACCATTGTTTACCTGCACAGTGCTCAGTAAGTACTTAAGAGTATTTTGACTTCATTCTGCGCATGAAGGAATCTATACATATAATAAATCTGTAGAAGGGTCAATTCTGTACATTGAAAATATTGAAAAAATAAATAGCAGGGGGTGTTGCTGGATCGATACCAAACCCAAATATGTGATTAAAAAAAATTTTGTCTGTCTGTCTGTCTGTCTGTCTGTCTGTCTGTATATGCAGGCATCACGTGAAAACTAACGGTTCGATTTCGATGAAACTTGGTATAATTATACCTTATTATCCTGGGCATAAAATAGGATACTTTTTATCCTGGAAAAATACGTAGAAAAAAAAATCTTATTTTTCGGTTTTATTCATAGACGTTGTTCTGTAGAACACACGTTGCATTACCCGTAGTGGATAATTTTCCATTTCAATTTAAGAGAATACAGTTTCCTGTAGCTTTGTGTTACGCCATGACAATAAATAAGGCTCAAGGTCAGACCATAGGAGTCGCTGGCGTAGATCTTACCGCGAGTTGTTTTTCACACGGGCAACTTTACGTAGCTCTTTCCCATGTGAGCAGCCCAAGAAATCTTCATGTTCATATTCCGGACGAGCTCACTAACAATGTTGTGTATGCTGAAGCTCTCAATTAACTTTCTGTCGCATTGTCACGATCACTTTTTTATTATTGCAAACTTTTCGTCATTGTCAGTAATTTACTGCTACATGCTACTTATCAAGGTCGGAATTACTATGAAAAAAATACTTACTACAGAACGCGAGCTCAACAGCAGTAGCTCAATAGAGGGATCTCCTTAATTATTATAGGCTTAGCCGTATTTGGGTCCAATAGATATTTATAAGATGCCATTGTCAGAGTTACTCAAAATGGAGAAATAAACCATCCACGCGAAGACCGACATCCGCGCGGACGGAGTCGCGGGCGGAAGCTAGTGAAGAATATTACCTTTATGGAAAACACTTTAAGCAAGCTTAAATTGAATGAAGTGTCCTAAGACAAGGCATCATTATTTTAAGTTTTAGAGTGTGTGCACGCATTTGTGCAGAAACTTCATTTTCTGACAGATCGAGGTAATAATAAACGCAGCAGTTGTAGCAGTGTTCATAATCTCAGATAATTTACATGCCATCGCCACTTACCTAATCAGTTGTTAGCTTTACTGAAGTATATTCTAAGTTGATTTTTGAGTGACCATTTTTAACAAAAGAGGTCCTAATAAGTTTTTGTTTGCAATGGAATTTGAACTTTGTTAATTATAACATTCAGTTTGTTGTTCCATAACTTGAAAATTATCTGAAATTTTTAATTCAAATATAGCTGTGTCTATTTTCTTGTGTTTAAACTTTTCTTAACTCCAATCAGTAGAAAAAGATTAATGATTACAGGGCCAGAGATTTTTTAGGCTGTGAGTAACATTGTTTCTAATTTATTTTTCTAAATTTAGGATGCTAATTACCTTTGACCTTTCTAAATTAACAGAAATAAAACATTATACTACTAAGGGCTTAATTTCTAACACCAGATAATTTTATCCGAGGAATAGTTTTGTTTTGAATTTTGGTCAGTTTTTCCATACAAGATCTGTCAGATGTCAATTTTATTTTAGGAATAAAAAAATATATATGTCGATTGAAAAGTCAGCCCTTAGTAAAGAGCGTTTACGCCGTACGGCATTTCATACAAACTTTCAAGCCCTTATTTTTCGAAATTAATGAACCGATTTTAATGAAACTTCACAAGCATAAGCAGGATACAATGGTCTACAAAGTTAATAGAGAACGTTTTTGAAATGTCTTATTAAAAAAAGATAAATGGAAATCTCTGTTTCTATGGAAAATTTAAAATCGGTCTAATTTGGCTGTGACACTATTTTTCGAAAATGTTCTCTACTAACTTTTAGACTATTGTATCCTGCTTATGCGTATGAAGTTTAATTAAAATCGGTTCATTCATTTCGAAAAATAAGGGCTTGAAAATTTGAATGAAATGCCGTACGACGTAAAGATTTTTTTTAAGATTGGTGTTTCTTCACATTATGCTCAAGTTTTATTTCAAAAATTCAGCTGAGAAAGAAATGTGTGACCTATATCTCCTTTGAAACGACAACGCCTAAAAAGAGCACCGAAATAAAACGCAGTACCTACATACAGTCTGCATTATGAAACATACATAAAGGTGTAAGCATCTCCAGCATGTTTTTATTTACATAAAGATCTGTAGCAATGTCTTCAGCTTGTGTCGTGTTATATCTTAAATGTGATTTTGTTTCTTTTCTCTACGAACATAATATGTACTTATGTTGGTACAAGTACCTGTGTGGGCTTCTCCTTTGTTTTACAAATATTATATAGATTTTAAAACAAGTCCGGCTTAAAAGAAACACGAAAAGTTCAGTGTAGCACTTATTGTTACATGTTTTTTATAAAGCCTGTAAAGTAATAATTTTCTTACGTTTCCGATATTTACAAGCTGCATGTGTAGCTAAATTGTATTTTTCCTTATTGTGAAAACTCTTGATTTTTTAGCAAAAGCACAAGAACATATTTAAAAAAAAAAACTTATTCCGAAACATGTCTTCAAATTCCCTACATAGCTTATTGTTATTCAGTTTTCTATTATGATCGTTAAGCTTTACGGTTGTATTTACCTTTTAGCAGAGCTTTCACCCGTCGGACACCATCAAGGTTGGAGGGTACAGGATCAACCAACAGTTTCAGGGGAGAGGTGAACTCGTTATCACTGAAAAGCAACGCCGCCCATCCTTGCGAGTTGCCGACACAGCCGCGCTTCAGCGAACCACCCTCGGCTAATAAGTACGCACGATTGGAAGAATTGAATGTTCTTGTTTCAAAATTCAATATCTCACTCAACGCTCCGACGTCACCTTTCAGTATTCGCCTCACAAAGACTTTGAATATGCTCCTTTTAAATTTTCCACGCTTCCGTTTTTGTTCAGTCGAAATTTTCCCAGTCAAAATATACTTAGCCGCGAACACAATCCGTTTTAAGGTATCATTGTTTCTAAATACAGAATTGTTATTAAAGCACCTCGGTGGGAAATTGTCGTTTATTTTTATTACTGTGTTCCGCTTCTTAACTTGACCTTTAACAATAAAGTCCGCATCCGTGATACAAATTAGCACAAACACTATAATTAGAATTGGTTTTAACATTTTGTGTCACAATATTTTTTCAGAACTTTTAGAAATGCAAGCATTATTTGATTTTTGTTATGATTGTGTTTATAGGATGAAGTACTTTATTGAAAAATTTTGGTAGAAACATCGCGTTGTGAAGATGCACGGTAATCGTGAGGTGTGCAAGAGTGGTAGTGGTATGCGCGCGCGCCGCATGCCGTGCCAACCTCGACTGGAGGCTTTATCGGATCCGCTGCAACTTGCAACCTGTTGTATTTTAATCCTTAAGCCGGCTACTACAGCTTTTGTAAACACATTACTACCAATACGTTCTCGATATTTCAAACAATATTTCTTGTTTCTTTTTTGTTTCCAAGAACAGACATCGTAATAAAATATGCACGGTGAAGTTGTTTAAGATTTTATAACATTATGTATTTATTTCTTTTACAAAACTGTAATATCAAGCAGTTTAATTAAATGCTGTACGATGAGAACAATAATTTTGATAAAATATTTGCTCCAGTTACATTTGTTTAAAAGGTTTATATCCAATATTGGATACGCATGAATGTATATGAATTTAAAAATAAAAAAACGAAGTAATATACATTGCAATTTATAAGTTGGTACAACGAACGGAAAATGGAGAATATTGATCCTCTAAGTTAGGTGACGAGCGCATACGCAACAGGACGTATATTATGCGTAAGTTACCTACTTATTATACAATTCTATAAATATGTGAGAATGCTGTTTGGATACGCGAATAAGTGAAAACATGTGTATATTGGATTAGGTAGCAAGTTTAGGTACCTACCTAGTACATACATAGTAAATGTTATGTGGTAATTGAGCTGTAGGTACCTGAATACGTGTAGCGTGTGATCTAAGACCAGATTACAAACATTGTGTTTAAGTTAAGGTGCTAATTGGACAGTTGAAAGGTTGTATGAGTAAATAGATAAACATATCTTTGAGTAAATGAACCCACGCTGTAATTATCGTATACAGGCAATTAGACTATTAAGGAATGTGGGGCTTCTAGTTTTGTAGTAGTTACTATATTGAGAAAACTGGAAAAATAAAAGAAAACTGTTTGAATAAACGGTTTTCACTTCCTACACGGCAGCGAAACTGGCATGAAAATTTAATAGTATCTAAGAACCTATTTACCAGCATGTTATTGCGATTTTAATTATTATTTTAAATTGCATTAACATGTTGGCTGATATTAGTTGTAGAGTTTATTTTAACGTTTCAGTAATAGTCGTATATAACTTACCGCCATTTTCGCACCGTCAGAAGTAAAATATTAAATAGTTTTTTTTTTTAATTATAGCCTTTCGAATAATAAACAGAACCGAAGCTTTCTCCTTGCTTTACCACAGGTAAATTCATCCCACAGAATTCCTCCAACGATATAAAATGGCCTTGTAGATCAGCAGTAATCAAGTCGCACTCCTGTCGGAGCATGCACGTGGCTCAGCGTGGGCGGACTGGCCCCAACTCTGGCCCAGCACCTCTCCGTGACGGCGACATGCTACACAAGGCTCGGAATTTACGCACTTTGTGTCGTTTGCGTGTCCCTGCCAACTAACACTGAGATACGAGCCGCAAATTGAATATTTAGTTACTTGCTCGTAAATATGTTGGCGTAACAAAGCTTGGAAGATGGAGGACGAAGATGCAAGATTTTCTCTCGTCTTAGCAAGTGTAGGAGAAATTGTTGTTTATCTGTGAAGTCTGGCGCAGTTTTTTTTTTAAATATTTCACTAAACTACCATGAAAAGCTTTCTGAACAGAGTCCATCATTCAGACCTAAACTTTCCTCCATTCGAATAATCAGAGTTAACAAAGTTAAGTTACTAATTCTAATTCGATTACTAAAGTCTGGGTTGGTGATATTTAAAGTAATTCCCGCGTAAACGGCAGCTATAACCATTTGCTAATTGTCTAACGATGTTAATGTCCCAATCAAGTGTTGTCGTTTGGTAAATTAAGAACACCAATTACAGTCCGGATTATTTCCAAAGCTAACCTAATAATGTTCATCAAATTCAAACGAAAAATACTAAATAACATAGTCAGGTAGGTACCTATGTATATTAGCCGGGCATTGCTGATTGGCTTCATTCATAAATTGCTGAAAACATTTTATTTCAGTGCAATGGTGGACCTAAAATATTTGGCTTACTGTCCGCTGATTTGAATTTTATTCGGTTCAAAAACGCGTGATCTGATTGCTATATTGAAAAAAAAAAAATAACGTAAAGTTCCTAGAATGTCAAGCTAATTTTCGCAAATTCATTTTTTCATTTAATTATAACCTTACCTAGTCGAACGGCCACTTTTTCGTTCGGAAAACTGCCTTAAGGGACACAATTTACCTAGAATTTAATATATACACACAACGTAATAACTATGGATGGGTGACCTTCTTCACATACCAAGACCCCTCCGTGCCTCTGAAAGCACGTTAAACCGTTGGTCCCGACTGTCATTCGTGGATCTTTGACAGTCGTTACGGGTCGTCGGTAGCCCGAAAGTCTGACAACCAATCTTAGCAAGGGGTATCGTATTACTCAGTAACTGGGTTGTGGTGGAAAGGTAAAATACTGGTATTCTGCTGCATCCGATTAGACTAGAAGCGGATCCCAACTTGATTGGGAAAAGGCTAGGTAGATGATTACACAACATACTAACTACAACTATTGAGTTTACTTTAGTTTGTGATATTCCTGGGCGAGTCCCAATAAATACTTTTTTGTTCTTTCTTAATTTCTTTACAAATATCCATGAGGTGTTCAAGAATAATTTGGCAATATTAATTTACCGGGACATGGTTGGATATTATTATCATCATTACCGATGTGTAAGAATTCTATTTGTTAAATCCTTATATCACGTTATCCTGGCAATAGATAAGAGGATGTATTGTACCAGTAAGCGGGCTCTTAGTGACAGGTGGCGCATCTGTATCCCCTTTGAGACTTCCAGATCAAGTGAGGAAAACGAGCGAAAAAACGTCAGCGAAATTCTTCAACGAAGTTACATAAATAGAAAATATTTCTAGTACTTACCGTATTTCATATATTTCTGTATTCGCTTATCATAATATCATCATCATAACACTATAAGTAAGTGTAAAAGTTTGTGATTTGTATGTTTGTTACTCAATCACACTTTAATGGCTAAACGGTTTTAGATGCAATTTGGCGAACAGGTAGATTATGGTTTGGATGAATGGTAAATAGAATACTTTCATCTTGGTACAAGTAATTGTGAATTCAAGAGCAACTAAAAGTTAAAATTTAATTCCTTTAAATAACTGTTATTAAGGATGCGCGGCTTACTCCAACGAATGCCACAAGTTAGCTGATTACACGAGGCGAGCTCGCACTGAACATAACTCCGGTACATCCATGTGAAATAGCTAGCCGCGGAAACTTATTAAAACTACTACAAACCCATATAATATCAACACAAGCACATGCAATATTTATGCTAATTTACACCATCGGACCGACAATTAAAGCAAAAGTTTAGTTATCCTTGCACGAATTGCATTATCCTGTCGATGATCCCCTGTGGTACTCCACGTCTCCACAGAATAAGGCATTGAATATCCACCGTTTACTTAAAGGTAATATCGATTCTAAAATACACATACAAGATCCTAATCTACCAATATAATCGAAGTGCCTTCTACGGCCGATATTGCGAAAGTTGCAGGGAAAGAGCGTCGTGTGTGCAATAAGCCGAGAATGAGAATAATAACGAGCAAATATGCACGTAAACACAATGCTTATATGGAAATCACAGATATGAAATTCATTTTACTATGGGAGACAGGTATAAATCTATAGTTACGGTGGGTCCCAAGGTAGTTATTAAAAGGGAAATTTATATTGAAGCTGGAAACAATAACTTTTAAAGGTACTATAAAAGTTGACGTTATTCTTGTTGGTGCATGCATGGAGGAAGAAGGAATGGAGCGCTATAGTATCAGCTTACTTACATGTGAAAAACGCTTTCACTTATCTCGACCCGAGTCAGGACTGTGAAAATTCTTTACTGCTTTCCTTTGCTGAGATTTAATGGCGACGGACAAAAAAATAAAGTACCTCAAATCTTTTCCTTAGTGTCGTCAAAAAGACAAGGGAGCAACTTACTTACCTACTGCCTTTATTCCAATCTTAGTCATTTTATTTATGTATTTACTATTACCACTTTCAATTGTTTTACAGTTAGGATCCAATACTCACTCAAACCAATAAAAATGAAATATTTTTAAACTGTCATATTTTGACTCATAGAGGTGTTGGTCTTTGATCACATCAATTCAATTCAATCCGTCAAGGCAACGCAAGTTCACCTACTCCAAGAAGACGTTATTGATGTTTAAACAGAAAAGCGTATTATCCTAGCACTCCATTCTTCCATTCTCTCGGTCGTATGTCACCTGTCCGTCGTGTTCGGCAGGCCGCGGGTACGGGCTCATACTTGGCTTGAACATCGGAATGCAATTCGAGCATAGCTGCGGCAGACAGCGGTCGATAATTGCATTTTGTGGTCGCGGCGCTCCACTTGGCAAAGTACACGCGCGATCGAACGGAACGCAAACAAACTTCAGTTTTCTTCAACAAATTTCAGTTGGATAAACAAGAAACAACTTGAGCTGCGAAACGGTTTCCCACTAATGTAATCAAAGTATTCAATTAGTTGTATTGAGTAAATTATTGAAAAATCTTTCTGATTTTCCTGCAGTTTATTATGTGAATTTAATTGTGAGTAAGAGCGGGTTTGAGGGTTTTCTATGTTGTTAATAACAAGTAATTACGCGTAGTAACACGATCTATCAGGAAATATCATAAGCCGCGTGATCCGGATTAATTGAATGTAATTAAATATTGATAATTACTCGCATTAGATTAGATGAGGAATGAAGGATTCACACCTTAATCGTTTTTGTGGAACAATGTTTTGCTAATAAAATATTGTTGACTAAAAACAAAATACTCTGCAAACTTTTAATAAACATTTGAAACAACAACATTAATCAGAAAATCATTACCCTAAATAACTCTGTTTCCTCTACATAAAACAATCTTTGATTAAATACGAGAAGCATCAAATAATTGTAAAAACTTCTCAAGTATTTCAAAAACTTTACAATACGATTGTAATTTTAAGCAATAACTCTCACTTCAAAAGATACATTTGTAAACACAGCAATAAAATTCTCCTTTCAGAGAAATTCAGTTGAAAACTTAATGAAGTGTCTCGCTTACAGCAGAATAATTGTGACAAACAACTGCGTCTTTACAAATTCATTTCTGCAAAATAAAACGCAACTGTAAATGACAAAACTGAGATGCATAGGGTAAATGATAAAAGTAAAAATGAAAGAGTAAAAGGTATAGAGTACCTAAAGCTCGTTCTTCTTTTTACGTTCATCACCTTTAGTTAGGTTGCATATTGCTTAGCGTTCTTCAAATTAAGAAGAGGACGGTAGGCAGGTATGACATACTGCGCTCCAAAACAAAGATAGCCGACGTGGCTCATAGGGCTGCTCAACTTAAATGGAACTGGGCAGGACATATCTACCGCATGCCGGACAAACTATGGGCCCAAGTAGCACTGAACTGGTACTCTGAGACAGTGAGGCGGGTTCGCTGTACACTACGTTGGAGATGGCAGGACAAGCTGGATATTAGGTTGCGTCAAAACTGAAAGGGGACGCGCGGCTCACGAAAGATGGAAGTAGTGGAGGAACGGACACCTTTGCCCAGGAGTGGGACAGGATAGGCTAGTAAAAAATTGTTACAAGTAAAGCTAATAAAAGCGTGTTAAAAAGGTATAACATTGTCTATAACCATCTAATATTTTAATCTATGCAACTATTCAAACAAGCTATTGAAATAAATTGTTGCTGGCTAGCAGCAGACCAAACCCTACAAACCAAATAGGCGGTCTTTGACTAACATAAAAAAGCAGTTCAAACAATTGGAAATCTCACAAAATCGCACTTTCCTTTACGAGGCCCGGAAACATCAAACAGTGCACAAATGTCGTTTGAGAACATTCGCAGAAATTGCATATTGAATGTTAAGATACAAATGGTGCATAAACAATACCTTGCCACAGCAAGTTTGCAGTCCCCTGCCAACTTCACCGCAACCAGTTTTTGTTTACAATATAACAAGACTTCTATGTACTTTCAGCGGATTTAGGTGTGAACACGACCAGGTTTCAAAGCCTAGTTAGTCTCTATGATATTAGTAAGTCCTCATGATATAGAAAATAGATTGAGTAAAGATGTGGGGTGCGTTAGATGTGTCTATTGAGGATGCTCTGGAAGCGCACTGAATCAAAAAATATCAGTAAAAGGTATTATCTATCTATTTTTATCAACTGTTGAAATCCGAATAAGTAGAACTTAATTTAAAATTTTGGTAGAGCAAGGCAGGTTCAAATGTTGTATTCCACTATCATACCATACTGCGATCGCCAACCCGCCTGCCAAGCGTGGCGATTATGGCAAACCCTCCCAAAATTGGGGGAGGCCTATGTCCAGCAGTGGACGTCTATCGGCTGAAACGACGACGAAGGCAGATTAGAAAGCACGAACTCCGCGGTCGCTCCCAAACACGCTGGTCAGACCTCACCAAAAACATCACGTTCTCCACCACGATTGTACGTTCTCGCAACGCCAGAACAGAGCCAAATGGAGACACAATACAAGAGAATACAACGATCTGAAAGTGAAGAAGTAAGAAGAAGATCTACGTAACTGCAACACGTGATATCTCAGGCCGCGTCGTGATCGTCGCACTCGATTATATGAATACGACATACCTACTCGCGCGAATAGTCAATTTGCGTATGTACGTCATTATTCAAGTAAATTATCACGTAATCGCGTATCCTCGTGATAGTCATTAAAAAACCACAATACGACGTTTACGTAAATACTGGAACACGACTTTACCCATAAAACAATAATTTCCGTACGGACGCACAGATTAGCTAACACTAAAAAACAGTCGTAAAAACACTTTTAATGTAGTTTTCAATAAGAATAAAGTTATAGAGTTGAGCTCGAGCGGAACATTTCATGGTAACTAAGTTGTGAAGTGTCAAGTTTATGGTAACCTCAAGTGTCTCCGCGGGGTCGCACGTTCAACTCCATCGTTTAACAACTCTACTGGTTAGTGAAACTAACTGATTTGCCTAGCTACTATTTGAGTAAATGATTCCATTATTATTTGTGGATGGTGACGAATTGGTTGCTCATACTAATTGGTAGTGAAAAGATTTGTCTGTGAGCAATGTTGGTGGTTTGATGACTTGGCACATGTTGCTGGTAGCAAAAATGACTGTAACATTGAAACTACTATACATTTGACGATATTACGTTAGACTAAGTAAACATAACAAAAACATCACACCTTATTTCCCCGAAGAGTAAAAGTTATGTAAGTACAAGACTAGGTAAAATAATAAACAGATTTTTTTTCAAAATACCTTTATTTTTTATCGTATTTTCCATCCCCGTGATTGGACCCCTCTTTCAAATACCAACATTAAAAATTATTAAAATAATTAATTTCAAAATAATTATGCTCAATTCAATGTTGTAAAATTTCTTTGTCACTTTTAAAATATTGGTTGGAGGCAGCTGTAATTTACAAACGGCTTGTGCCATAGTAGATAATTATATTTGTTTTAATTTCGACGGTAATAGTGAAAGCCTCGTTAAAATTCGACCAACAGCTTTTAAGAGAAGCGCATCTATTTGTGTGCCTATATCTTAAAAGCTCTCTGTTTAAACAAACAGTTAAACGTAATAACGAGCAAACAGACGGAAATTAAAGAAAAGTGTTACGGTCTCTAATAAGTTTACTTAGATAATAGGTAGAGTCAGCTACAAAAGTTCTTTATTCAGTCTCATCTCTCAGTTATTTAGCAAAATATTAACACTTCAGTTTTTTTTTTATTTTAGTTATTGAGCAAAATATTTGTTTAAAATTGCATTTTGCTTCTACTGCAATTTTGAACAAATATTTTGCTCAATAACTGAGATTAAAAAAACTGAAGTGTTAATCGACTTTTGTTGCTGATCGTACTCTGCATTAGTTAAATATACCGGCTGACTTTTTTTACCGTATGGACAAAAACAGGGTATAAAAGGTAAACGGGGTAGAAGAAGCCCACAGAAATGTTCTTTTCACTTCTCATGCTCTAAAAGTTCGTCTTTATGTTGTGCGTAAGCGACATAAAGTCGCTTTTTATCCTCTAGTGCATAAAGTTGCTTTTTATGCTCTAGTGCATAAAGTTTTTTTTTTTTAAGAATAAGATAATCAGGCCCAACAGCCACACACACAATAAAACGTCGCAGATTAAAGTCGTTATTTTATTTCATTTGCTTTAATTTATATCAACTTCCGTGTTTTCTATCGTTAATTTAATACAACCAGATAAAATTGTTGTCATTTTTTATTTAAAAACGCAAAGAAACGTTTTTATGACTTGGCAGTATGAAGTAACTAGGTACCCAAGTCGAATGACACATGTTGAAAATTAAAAAAGCTTTTAAAAAGTTTCGTGGCAGGAATTAGCTATTCTCTTCTTCAATTTTGCTACATTTTTGAACAGTGAAAATACTTTTATATACTTTATGCCTTTTTCATTTTCTGGCAATTGAGGTGAAAAGCAGAGTGTATATATAACTCGGGCATAAACGAGCCATTTTAAAGTACATATAAAAAATTAAGATAAATGGCTTCTTTTATGCACTAGTTGTACAATCTACTATTTTTTTTAAACAAAAAAAAAACAAAACAAAAAATCAACTTAAAGGCGCTTCTCTACGCGCGGAAATTATCAATGAATTCGTAGCGGCCTTCACTCCCTTGATCGAACTCATCGGCCGGCAAAAAAAAAAGATTTTTTATTTAATTTATTGTGAAGAAACTGGCCAAGTGCGTTTACAAGGCAAAAACGCCGAAAAAAAAACACGTTTGTTGTATGGGAGCCCCTTAAATATTTATTTTATTCTGTTTTTAGTATTTGTTGTTATGGCGGCAACAGAAATACATCATCTGTGAAAATTTCAACTGTCTAGCTATCACGGTTCATGAGATACAGCCTGGTGACAGACGGACAGACGGACAGTGGAGTCTTAGTAATAGGGTCTCGTTTTACTCTTTGGGTACGGAACCCTAAAAAATAGCTGTGCCACAGGCTTCTCCTCCGTTCTCCTTCTATACCCTGTTTTTGCCTAGACGGTAAAAAAAATCAGCCAGTAGGTACCTACATGAAAATAGAAATGTCGGCTCCACAAGTTCATATTCGCTTATCATCACAATGAGCAGAGGGGACGTAACTTTAATGTCGCGGCCAGCCTTTGCGGCAGACCGTGACATTCGCACATGACTACGAAGATTTCATATCATTAAGAGTCCGCAAGTATATGACAGTTAGGGCCCATAAAAGCTCTTCTATTGCCGCAAAAATTAGATGCCCACGACCAGCGGCGAGCCGCCGTCACCTGCCACAGCCATCCACTAACGTATTAGAATACATAAATGGCACTAAAATAAAATACCAGCCCTCTTAAAAAATGTTGTAAGCTCTGAAATAAGAATCTTGTTCTTAGAAAAAAAAATTCAGTAAAAATCCCGCAAAAGAATTCGAATATTTCAAATCAACCGCTCAACGTTTATCGAGTTAAGTCAACTAGACAATTTTCACGAGTGCGCTAGTTATGGTTATTCTTCAACGGAACGTGTAGCGAAAAAGCTGGCGAGGTAGAAGGGACAATAAGAACAAAAGCACTAATTCCGCACAGAGTTATCGATAGTTTCGCGTCAGCTCGATTCGTAGCTTTGTTAGGGCGACACACAAGAGAAACGCCCGACAAATTGCGTCGTGCGAGAGTAGCGCGCCGCCCGACGCCACCCGCCTCTCGCGCGGACACAATGCCGGTTCGCATCAATTGTTATTTTATGCACAACTGGACGCACCGACAAAATGGTCATTCCGTGTAACCAGAAAAATTCACAACAATGCTCCACAGTTTTAAGCTAGTAAATAAGTTAAGTGATTCACTTATCACCTTTAACGTAAACGCTACTGCATTGGGCATTGTTCCCTATATTCTATTGATTTTGTTGGCCGCTATACGACCTATTGAAATATTTCATGAATATTCAACGAAGTCGTCAACTTAATATTCATCATACTGCTAGCTTAAAAGTGTGAATAAGCAGTTTCAAGCAGACTGAAGAGAGAAATTTCATTGGTATAATCGTGTACCCGCAGACATTGAGCTTTATATAAACAAAAACAAAAAGAAATATCAATAAAAACTTAAAAAGTAATTTGTAGGAACCTAAATCTTATTTACTTCGCCCGCATTTGTTTACAATCTCACTCGTAAGCCCTACGAGTAGGTACGCTGCGCGCTATTTACAGTAGCAAAGGGATGGACTACACAACTAATGCAAATACCGAACGGCAATTTATATGCGTAAATAATATTGAGCAGCTGTATCTATATTTTCATGTCGCCCTAATCTGCAGAAGTGTCGCGCGGCATGTAAGAGAAATGGTCTACAAATTGTGTTCGCCTGGCTAGGCCGGCCGCTCGCCTGCCCCGCGCACCCGCACACCCGCGCCCTCTATACAACAATAACTAAACTATATAAACTAGGTGCCTGTTCTGAGCGTTCTTTAACCCCATTACTCCTCCCAAGGTTGTCTTAAAACCTTTACATTTGTACTCCAAATAAAGCTCTCACTTTCTCTCTGGTACATATTAAAGCATCTCGGGATCGTCAGGTTCAGGTACAAAATAGGTGGCACTTGTCGTTAGCCATCTTAGATGGTTTACTTACTGAATAATACACGGTGGATTTTTAGATGAGGCAGTAAGGGCAGGTACCTTAATCTTTTTGTTGAGTTTTAACAAATTTTAAAAAAACTGGCCAAGTGACTCGCACACGAAGGGTTCCGTACCACAAGGCAAAAACGCCGAAAAAACATGTTTGTTGTATGGGAGCCCCCCTTAAATATTTATTTTATTTTAATTTTATTATTTATTATTAAAGTTAAAATACAACTGAGTATTTTGTGAATATTTCAAATGCCTACCTGTTGCCATTTTTGATATCGCGCAAACACGGGCAAAAAAATCGCGTTTGTTGTATGGGAGCCCCCCTTGAATATTTATTTTATTTTGTTTTTAGTATTTGTTGTTATAGCGGCAACAGAAATACATCATCTGTGAAAATTTCAACTGTCTAGCTATCGCGGTTCTTGAGATACAGCCTGGTGACAGACAGACAGACAGACGGACAGACGGACAGACAGCGAAGTCTTAGTAATAGGGTCCCCTTTTTACCCTTTGGGTACGGAACCCTAAAAATAACTCTTTTTTGGTCCAAACAAGAAAAAGAAACAAGATCGGACGGCATCGAAATGGTTTTGACCCATTTTCTTGCAGACCGTAATTTTTTTTCAAAATCTGAGAATGGGGATCAAATTTTATCAAGAATATAAGGACAATCTCCTAAGACCGATTTTCTGTAACTACAACGATTGCCTACCCTTACTGCCACATCTCAAAAATCCACCCTGAATAATATTTAAATTGAACACTATTTACAGTGGTGGGTGATTCGGTAAATTGGTTGAGACGAAAAGCATTTTGATTAAATTCTTCACTGAAACAGAATTTCGATTGCGATACACATAGTTAACTTAGAATAATGTTAGAGTTGAATTTTGATTAGTTATACGATCCATTCTAGAGAACTTTGATAGTCGAGAAACTACACACTTGTTATAATATGGCAGTACAAATGCCCGTGGCTCCGCCGGTGCGAGGAAGCTCTACAGATTCTTACTCATAAATTTTAGCTCTAGAGAACGCTTTCTACAACTCGTACCTACAAGTATCCATTTCGCTAAACTTGTTTATTTACTTCTGATTACCTACCTTTTTGTTGAGTTTTAACAAATTTTAAAAAAACTGGCCAAGTGACTCGCACACGAAGGGTTCCGTACCACAAGGCAAAAACGCCGAACAAACATGTTTGTTGTATGGGAGCCCCCCTTAAATATTTATTTTATTTTAATTTTATTATTTATTATTAAAGTTAAAATACAACTGAGTATTTTGTGAATATTTCAAATGCCTACCTGTTGCCATTTTTGATATCGAGCAAACAAGGGCAAAAAAATCGCGTTTGTTGTATGGGAGCCCCCCTTGAATATTTATTTTATTTTGTTTTTAGTATTTGTTGTTATAGCGGCAACAGAAATACATCATCTGTGAAAATTTCAACTGTCTAGCTATCGCGGTTCTTGAGATACAGCCTGGTGACAGACAGACAGACAGACGGACAGACGGACAGACAGCGAAGTCTTAGTAATAGGGTCCCGTTTTTACCCTTTGGGTACGGAACCCTAAAAATAACTCTTTTTTGGTCCAAACAAGAAAAAGAAACAAGATCGGACGGCATCGAAATGGTTTTGACCCATTTTCTTGCAGACCGTAATTTTTTTTCAAAATCTGAGAATGGGGATCAAATTTTATCAAGAATATAAGGACAATCTCCTAAGACCGATTTTCTGTAACTACAACGATTGCCTACCCTTACTGCCACATCTCAAAAATCCACCCTGAATAATATTTAAATTGAACACTATTCACAGTGGTAGGTGATTCGGCGAATTGGTTGAGACGAAAAGCATTTTGATTAAATTCTTCACTGAAACAGAATTTCGATTGCGATACACATAGTTAACTTAGAATATTGTTAGAGTTGAATTTTGATTAGTTATACGATCCATTCTAGAGAACTTTGATAGTCGAGAAACTACACACTTGTTATAATATGGCAGTACAAATGCCCGTGGCTCCGCCGGTGCGAGGAAGCTCTACAGATTCTTACTCATAAATTTTAGCTCTAGAGAACGCTTTCTACAACTCGTACCTACAAGTATCCATTTCGCTAAACTTGTTTATTTACTTCTGATTACCTAAGCCGTATCAAACGCTCAAACGTAATGCCTTTTCTGCCTTTGCTTAAACATAATAAGCCTTTAATTTTCCCACTGCTGGGACACAGGCCTCCTGCTGGTGAGATGGATTGGGCCTTAATTAATCCACCACGCGGGCCCAGAGCGGGTTGGTAGATGTCACATGATTTTTTGGTTCTAGGTCGTACCGGTTTCCTCACGTTGTTTTCCTTCACCGCTTTGAGAGCTGTGATTAAATATTTTACACAAAGTAAAGCGCCTGTCTGGTTTCGAACGTACGACCTGCAACTCGCCGTTAGGTTAGGTTAGCCACTAGGCCACCACTGTTTGCTTAACTACAGGACCTAAAAGTATATGATCGACTACAGTAAGAAAATATCAGAAAAATATATGATATTCTGCCGGATACGCTAGCAACACGCTATCTAACTAGCATAATTATGCTAGTTAGATACGAGTGGTGTATTGAAAACATAATACAACTAAGTAATTGGACACGATAGAAAAAAAAATCAAGAAGAAACCTCTAAAACTTTCTTTTTACAATAACAACCATACTAATATACATAATAATCATTCTGGGGCCCTAAAAAGGCCACTTCGGAGAATCATAAAAGGATAGCATTATGAATCATAATATGTTTTTCTTTTTTCGCTGCACTACGTAGGTATAATCAAAGAGATTGGGATTGGATTTGGAGCGGATTGATTGGTATTTTAGCACGGACAAAAAAAATAATAACTGAAAAATGCTTCACCAATGGGATTTGATACGACTGTCCATTATGTTATCCCTTTTGCCAAAGTGGCCTTTTTAGGCCCCCTGATTTTTTGTCAGATTATTCTACAAGCAACATACTAAAACACTAGTGTTTTAATTTTTTAGTCCAAACAATAGATTTTTTGTAAATAGATAATTGCTTCATATTTTGCAAGAAATTACCAGGGTTGTGTCATCGCGCTTCTCTTTCTTTTTTATGCAGTCCGACAGTGACCGCGTTTTAGGTATTTACTAGTGATAATATTAATGAAATACGAGAGACAAACAATAAAAAATTTTACTAATTTCCATTTATCATTATTTCAGACAATTTAAATATCCGTGTCGGTCAAAATCGCAATCTTTGGGTCCTAAGCCCCGGCGCGCACCACGGTTCTACTTTTTGCGACATGATTTTAGAATCGCGCTGTAAAATATCGCAGAAAGTACAGTGCATGCATTGCGATAAAAAAATCGTTGATCATTGCTCAGTCTCACCATGGATTCGGTACAAGTTGCTTGTCTCTATTTACCATGTCGGAGGGAAAGAAGAAAAAAGAAAACAAATCGTCAATACTGGACTCATCCATTTACAGCGGATAGATTTATTAAGGGTTTCTTTTATCAGAAACACAATGATCTTCGGATTAAAAAATAAATAGAATAAAAATTATATATTATAATATATATAAATATAGAATAAACATGTTGTGACGTTACGTGGAGGGAGGATTCTCGAAAGAACGGAATAAGAATTGGCGCCGGCCGGCCCGAGTGCGCGATTTTTCGCGGGACCATACAATTCCATACGCTGCAGTTTACTTTCCCAATAATCGCGTTGCGAGCAAACGCAGCAAATTGTGACAAATCACAATTTTAAAATCGCTGAGATTTATTACTCGAATGTGCGCGCACTGCCGTACTAACTCATACGGTGCATTCCTGCGACATAATTATCGCGCGATAAAAAATCGTGGTGCGCGCTTAGCCTTACTCCTTATCAAATATCAAAAGACGGAACATTTAAAATGAGAACACTAAACGTTGGAATTGCCAGCGACAATATTACGATGCCATAAAAAGCGAATTTTCTTTTAATTCGCAATTTTGTGTCTGGCAACAGCTACTCACGATAAAACATGGCCGTCGCCGTGTTTCGAGTTGCGATCGAATCGTTCACGGGGGGGCATAAAGTTTGTTTAATGTGCTCCAAGAGAATTAATGTGACACCTAAGCTAGGTGCCAAACATAAAAAATAATTATAGGTCAATAAACCGATTCTTTTACATAAGAAAGCACTTGAATCCTTTTTTTGTTTAGCTAAGTTCAACACAACTGTCCCGATACGATTTATTGACAGTAGAAGAACGGCACGTGAATCATTTATTATTTACTTACTTACCGCATAGGGTTTCTTGGTATTAAAATGTCATGAAATGTGAGAAAATTCAAAAGGAATTTTACTCATGCTTTAACAGTTTTCTTTAAAGCATGAGAAAAATTCGAAAATTTCAGGAGGCTACAGAATACCTATATTCTGTAGCCTCCTGAAACATTTATACATTCTATATTCTACATTCTATACTTTAGCACACCAGCATTTTTAACATGTGTAGCAATAGCTAAGGTAGATTTCAGACAAACGTTCTGATTTCAAACTCAATCAACAAGGCCAATACGATGCAATTTCCGCCAGAGGCGGCGATCGTCAGAAGATTCTGATATACAAATTAGATGCGTTTGCAACTACTAACTTCTCCAAGATAAGATCAACAATGATTCAATGCATGTTTCTTAGACCATAAATTGTTAGAAGGAAAGTTTATACCAAAATCGGCCTTAGCTACTTCGGTAAAGAACACAATACGTTTCAGAACTACGACATTAAATAAAATAGACAGAAAATATATGCGGAGAGGTAAAAGGGCAAGTGGTACTTATTTGAAAATAAAAGCCGTCTCACTCAATGTTACGAGCGAAATCACGGCCACTTAAAAATATACTTGTTGTTCCGAAGCCAGTACAATTTCCCGAGCACCTATTCAATGTTGGCATTTTCTCCAAAATAAATGTTTCGCTGAGCAACGAGTAAGTTTTTTATTCTTATTAAGATCGTTATTTATTATGTACCGTCTTTGAATTTATTAGTAAGGACAAAATTATTTGTTAATGGCTGTTCTTGTCCTACTCTGTTTCTTAACCCATTAACCGCCAAACATAAAGTAAATAAATGTGATTTATTTACGAAATGCTTATTTTCCTGTCATAAAAAGGAGGAAAATAATTCTGCTCTCTTGATAGTGGTGTTGGTGTACTCGTTTGAGTACAACGGCCGATTTACGTAGCCAATTTTGGTAATACTGTGACTTGCCCGTGTCGGTAAGGCGTGCTCAATCTTTGTCCACTTTTAAAATTATGATAAAAAAGCACTTCCTATCTCCTTACATACATCATCATTATATTTTCTTCGCTCCTGTTTCATGTTTATTGTTATATGTATATTGTATATATGTATTTATTTAGATTTATTGTATTATGTAAATGGTACACCACAGACTACCTACAGTATTTGTCTGACCTTCCCCTTTTCAATCCATCCAAAGGTTGTCTTTAAAAGATCGCTTTTAGCGATAAGACCGCCCATTGTGTCACCCTTTGTACAGTTTCTATAATTATATCTGTAATTAATATGGTGCACATAATAAAGAGTATTCTATTCTATTCTGTTTTCGACACATTATGTTTTTTGACAACTTTGCGACATACAATGCATAGCAACTGTTTCTTTAGTTTTCGAGGATAATTTTCTACACACATAGAGGCAAGCCTTGGACCAGCGGAGACTCTAAGAGAAGTTTTTTAAATAAATGCGATTTATTTACGAAATGCTTATTTTCCTGTCATAAAAAGAAGGTAAATAATTCTGCTCTCTTGATAGTGGTGTACTCGTTTGAGTACAACGGCCGATTTACGTAGCCAATTTTGGTAATACTGTGACTTGCCCGTGTCGGTAAGGCGTGCTCAATCTTTGTCCACTTTTAAAATTATGATAATAAAGCACTTCCTATCTCCTTAATACATCATCATTATATTTTCTTCGCTCCTGTTTCATGTTTATTGTTATATGTATATTGTATATATTTATTTAGATTTATTGTATTATGTAAATGGTACACCACAGACTACCTACAGTATTTGTCTGACCTTCCCCTTTTCAATCCATCCAAAGGTTGTCTTTAAAAGATCGCTTTTAGCGATAAGACCGCCCATTGTGTCACCCTTTGTACAGTTTCTATAATTATATCTGTAATTAATATGGTGTACATAATAAAGAGTATTCTATTCTATTCTGTTTTCGACACATTATGTTTTTTGACAACTTTGCGACATACAATGCATAGCAACTGTTTCTTTAGTTTTCGAGGATAATTTTCTACACTCATTGAGGCAAGCCTTGGACCAGCGAAGACTCTAAGAGAAGTTTTTTGTCGTATTTACTATCACACAATGCTATAAGCTATAATATCTCGCTCAATGCAGCCTGTCATGCAGACCATTGCTGGATAAAGGATTTTGACAAGATTTATCACAACCAGTTTGTCTCGGCCACATGTGTAAGCTCATTGATCCGTCATCACTGAGGAGCACCCGTATAAACTTTGTTACATCTAAGTTATAATAAGAGTATTATAACTATATGTAGGTATGTGTATATATATGTATTGCTATCAATTTTAAATGTAGCCAATTTTATTGTTCCTGTTTTGATAAACTACTGTCCCCTGTTTATAAAAACGAAAAATAATAATTATAGCTTTCAAAACTTAGTGACTACACTTGATTGTATTGCCGTACTCAGTTGAGTACGGCGGCTCCAAATGGGTACATACGTACGGTACTCATACATTATATAGGTTATCGTTATTCCCAATAATGTAAAGCATTATTTTACGAGTCTACCATCGCATGAGTCTTTATTTGCAATTAACTGTCGCCGTCTTCGCATGTGGGTACATACTTATGTATCCCTAACTGACTATATCTTTACAATGTTTATTATGCAAGCAGCAAATAAGATGTTGAAAGCTCTTTTCTGTTGTAGGCTTGATTCAATCTTTTCCCAACGGTTTATAGGCTGTAACATTTTACAGGTACTGTTTTATTCGTTTCTGCAAAACACTAAGCGAGCGCGGCATTGAAAAGGGACTTGTGCGGTGACCGCGTCCGTTTTGTGTAAAATGTCAAAGTAAGGGGGAAAAGCATGAGGCGGGCGCGAAATTGTGTTGACGCAGTGACCGCAGCGGGCGCGTGTGGAGCGACGAGGCGACGTGACGCGACGCCGCGGCGACGACGCGTCCCGAGTGGCCTGGTGGTCCGCGTGCAGACCCACTCAAGAACAATTCTACTGAAGCCGTCATCCGCCGGGATAAGCGGCTCATTATTCACTAAAAGCCCACGGCGTGCCCGCTCGGGTAATTGGAGGCTTTGTTCCTTTGCGCTCGGCTTTGACGCTCTCGTGAACTATACGAGACTCCGCTCCGTCGGATTATTATTCGCACAATCAACGATGCACGCCGAGCCTTAGATTAATCTGACAGCTGAGGTATGAATTGTTTGTAGAGTGAGGATAAACGTCGCATTACTTTTTGCAGTATCATTATTTTTGTTTTGTAATCCTGTGTAAAGTTTTTACAGTCCACAAATAAAACAACGCACCGCGGAATCCCTATATACGTAAACGCGTTTATGTACAAAAGCATTCTGGTGGAGAGACACAATGTTAAAAATATGAAATATGACACCATTGTCGAAACCAGTTTTGGTTCAATCGCAAACGTTATAGATTTGCGTGAGCGTGGGAAAAGCAAGAAGAAGCTATAAGAGTTTATTGCATTACGAAATAGCTGCTGCAACAGAGAGCAACTCTAACTGCCAGCCGTGAAATATTGCTGTCCACTAACATATCGTGGGTGTTACACATATCTATTCAATGGCGACTAAATAAAATTACTATTAAAATATGAAGCTTGTGATGTAACAACTTTTTCTCATCGTATAACCGCATCTGCCGCCTCGCTTGCATACATTTATAATTCCAACTGTTTTTCTCCGTACTTTGTAAAATAGATCACTGGCATTAAAGCCAGCAGTTTTCATTAATCTGTCTCTAGTAGGACTGTCTCTGCATAAGGCAGGTTACTTTCTAATCTAAGTTGCATGCAGCCTCTTCCATCCTAACTCATCTCTCACTCGTTGTGAGCCGTTATTGCAATGTTCAGTTATGGTCTAATTAATAGTTACTTGCGAACATATCGTCAGTTTAATTATAACTTGCCATCCGAGCCATGTGCACGCACATTATATACTTAACTATAGATAAGCTAAGGGAATAAGACACTTGAAACATCATAAATTAGATACTTTGCGCAGAGCGTGCCTAACAACGCAATAAGCGAAGGAAACTAACAAGAACACACATTTCAAACGTATATTAATTGCTGACTTGTAATTAACCAAGATACTACAAAACTCATAAAAAGTATAATCTAGAACTTATAGTGCTGGAACTATTAAACATTACTGTGAAGCACGTCGTTCGTATAGCAATATAAATAGTATAATCCGAGTTAAACAAGTCAGAAACACCGTAGTCGGAAAACATACAAAGTCCTTATTACGGAAGAATTTTCCAAGGGTGTTGCGCTCACGGTGATATTCTCGTATTTTTATTCGTGAAAAGGTCTTCTAAGGATGCAACTCCATAAAAGATAGCGACCCTTGAAGTTAAAATTCAAGAGCTAATTTTTAAAAGAAGTTCACTCGACGGCGGTTTGTCGCGATCGCCGGCGCCCCGTCAGTGCAGGGCGCTCGTTATAGTGAGCCCCGCGGCGCCGGGACACAATCGCAAACTTACATTATACACCTGCACCCAACAATCCACAGACGATTTTGAACCTTAAGGTGTTTGTGATGATGTCTAAAAAGTGTTCGTTGCTGTATCGGAGAACGTGGAGCGGGTTTACAACCAGGCTTCCTCATTACGTCTGTCGGCGTTATTGCCATCTCGTCGCAACATCAGTAAGCGCCGCTCAGAAAAATATTTACATACATCTCTCGCACAAATATTGGAAGGAAATGAAATATGCAGTGAACAAGTAATTATGTTTAACTTGATGTGTATTAATATCGTTGTTACCTCCAAAGGCATTTATTGCACGCTTTTCGCAACTCTCTCATGAGATGGCTCCCACACATACCGTGTTTGCTTTGCCCCATTATAACACCTATTACTAAGTTAATGGGATTCGCGCCATGGATGAATGCCACCGATCCCGAGCTTCTTTACTGGTATGTTAAACGAATACCACGAATGGCAACTTCATGATTAGTTTTACTCGAAAAGGTAGTGATGTGCCACTACAAACAAATGATGGAGTTAACCAAAATCGTGAATTTCAATCTTGTAAATGGTTCCGAATTACGTTGTGTATTTTCAATTGCTTTGTCGAACCGTATCTGCGGTTATTCTGGAAATACTTATGCTGGTGTAGGCGTAAACGACCATAAAATATGAAGAACATTGTCATAAAAGTTTAGATTTCGGTGAATCCATTGACTATGCATAACATTAGCGGATTTGGGCATTAGTTTGCGAATTAGCACTTTAGTATTGTGATACAACCTTTGTGTCGAAGCTTAAATGGCTGGAAATTGAAAACGACCACCTACAATATGTTTATGAGCTTTACGTAACATCCATTCATATTGAAATGCTCAGTAGGCACTAACCTCAAGGTAATAAAAGTTATATTTTGAATTACTTAGTGCAATGTTGGAAATGGAGAAACAAGACACACCTCAGAGTGAGAGAAAGTCAAAATCCGGGATAAAGCAGACACGTAATTCGCAAGGGATTTGCAAACTCTTACAGCTGATCACGTATAGCGGACTGTACCATTGATAAATCTCTTTCAAATGGAGAGCCGCGAGTGGAGAGACAAAACAAATTGTTATAAAAGCGCTCAGAGCTAGAGTAACCACCGCACTCATGCTCATAAAACTGAACATAATTCTACAACAATACAAAACTTTCTACGTCCTTAATGCTTCATCGCGTCTTTTGATAGCATTTTCAAACTATAAAACCTTTGAGCATTGTACGTAACTTCGTGTGAACCATCGTCTACTCTTCGAGCGATAAATTTCAATGATTTAACTGCCACTTTAACCGTTATTTACTATTAAAGGTAAGGCAGCAAAGACACAGCTCATTTCCCTAATTTGTTGCAATATGTTTACTTTTATTTTAATTACTTTCAAGCGGACACTTTGTGAACACTTTGCGGAGTAAAGAGCTTACAGACTGTAAAATTGGTCGTTAAAACGTTTAGATGTTTTCTGAATACCCATCATGACGCCGCTAATTGGTTTCCATTTAAAGCTTAAGTACGACAATACAGGAACTAATAACTTAACGATAGTTACAAGGTAAATTAATTGACCGCAGTTGTCACTATTAACCTGGCGTTTTCACGTTTCTCTCTCATTATTCTTATTTATTAGGGAAAGTTGTAATTCATTCACTTAAAAGATCAATAACGATTATGACGAGTTTCTGTTTTAATACCGATTGAGTGAGTCAAAGTTACGGACTTATATTTTCAGAACTTTTAAGATTGAGAAGCACATCTACGGACTCTTTCTATTTAGACTTTCTGACAGTTTCAGTGGCTTGTTTATGAGACCACCAAAGGAAAAAATTACAAAAGAAAAACCCATCTATTATGCACATATTTACACTACATAGTTAGTACACACTGCACTCCATACTGTAAAGTTCCATTTGTGCATGAAAATATATATGAAAACTCCACACTTACATACTTTATGCGTCCTTAGAGAGCGTCAAGCAAGGATATGCGAAGAAGGCAGGGAAAAAACCTCTATATCTAATTCCACGTTCTATTAGTAAATATAAAATGTATGCAGGTCACACGTCTGTCGCACTTGTAGCTTCATATTCTAGACTTGTAAGAAACTCGGAAATACGAGAATACCTAGAAATGCCGACCATTACAGAAAACGTAAACAACTATAGCAAAAAGTACAAAGATCGACTGAACAACCACAGCAACTCGCTAGCCCTCTGGCTAGCGAGTTGCCGTGGTTGTGGAGTAGACCTCTATCTACTCCAAGACAAAGACCATATAAAACGCCTGAAAAGATGGCACATACTGGAACTCGACCAAATGAACTGAAGTGTACACACCACATGAACCACACACCACCACACAATCATGTATATTTGAGACTATTCACTGGAATGACCATCAAAACAATTCCACCCTAGTAGACCACATCTAATTATAGCTAAACAGCCGATTGTAGAAAAAACGGACAAGAAAAAAAAATATTCTAGACTAGCTTTTTCCCGCGGGTTCGCCCGCGTGGATGTAGGAAAACATTCCACGGGAATGTACTACAGGGATTAAGGGATTATTACCCTTAATCCCAGTAGTAGGTTCCCATGGTTATAAATGTGTGTACCAAATTTCATCGAAATCCGTTCAGCCATTTTTGCGCCAATTGGGAACATAATTCCAGACAAACAGACAATAATTCTAAAATTCATATTTCACCACACACAAAATGTTCAATGTACAGTTTTGACTTCATTACTATTTTATTATAATATAGATATTTATTCGTACCTAAATATAGATATAGATAGGTACGAGTAAATTTTTCCGCTTGGATTTCTAGGTAAAACGGAAAGGACCGTTGGCTTATGCCTAAATAAGTTATGACGTCACGTCTCGGGTGGAAGCCGGGTTTGAAGCTGTGGGCGAATATCGGCGTAATCTGATTGGTTGGTGATCTGGTGATCGGAGTTTAATACTGTTAGTGGAGGTTGTTAGCCTATGTTCCTAGAAATGCCTGTGTTAAAAAAAACTAAGTTAGTTTTGGCCGCTTAGTTTGGGGGTCAACGGTTTACAAAATATTGTATGTAACCTTACTGAATGTTCAACATATTTTTCTTTTTGCCAACAAACCTTCTTTTTCTCAAAAATGTTGTTTTGACATTTATAGGCTTTTATATATTGCATTTTTTCCTAAAATACTCTAAAATTAATATAGGTAGTCTTAAAGGGAGAGAGCAAGGTTAGCCCGCGAAATTCAAATATTATTACGTTTTTTTTGCAATTTGCATGTCAGTGTCAGATTGTATGTTGACCAGTCGGGGGTGCGGCAAATGTACAAGTATCTTCCGGGCCCCCGACTCATGGTACTAGAAGGAACAGTGGGGTTTTAGACGGTAGGAGTCCGACATAACATCCATAAGGCTTTTCCCAAAGAAAAAAAAAAGTTTTATGCTGAACAAAATATGATTCTCGACCGTAACAAGTACCTATGTATTTACAGAATTCAAATCATCAATACAACCCTCTAAGTTCATATAACCCTATGAAATTACTATTTCATTAAATATCTATCGATAGGGCTATAAACTTCCCCTGAGATTGAAAGTCAAGCAGACACCTTTATCGCCTCGATTTATCAAAGCAAGGAGTGTAAGAACAGCCAAACGACACCAATGGCTTCCCAGACATATCGCGCTAGGTATGGACAGATTTGCCGAGTCTCCTGTAACGTAAAACCTTTAGGACATGATGTTTTATGGGAGGATAACAGGGAGGAGTGGAATGCAACCCTATTTTATGTTATCCGTAAACGCAATTTTTTGTTGCGCTCCTGTTGCGATTTAATTTTATAGTTCAGAGGAAAAGATCCGGGATTCGGAGGAGGTCTTTTCCTCTGATTTATATTATAATGCAGAGAAAGATTATTGTTTTAGAGATTAATTACATGTACCTACATATTAATGATGGCCGAAAATGAAACGTCGTCATAAAAACATCATAGACTATATTTTATAACTGTCAGAAATAGGTACAATTTTATTTTACTCAAATTAAAACCTAAGTAACTAGAAGTTAACGTTCGGTAAGTAAGTATGTTCAGTAATTGTTTATCAAATTGGCATACTACGGCAATTTGCCGTGTTATAACCATTTCATACAACGGTCAAAGAGTGACAGTTGTGATTTAAATACACGGCAAATTTAACTTGGTAGTCAATTAATTTCCCTAACTTTACCCACTGAAAAGTGCACATTTGAAGTTCAAGTCAAATACTTCAAAATTGCCAATCGGATGCCCCAGCAAAACTGTCAAGTAGATTTTTCTACGTTAACCAACATACATTGTAATTTGAAATATCTCCGTGAAAAGCAATATATCGTGGTGAAAGAGAAGACAAACAACGTGCACGCTTCCTTTAAGCTGATATACAATTTAATTCCATTACAGTATACGTACTTACGCTCGCCGTCGCCCGAACAATGGTCAGCTTAGCAGCCTTAGCTATTAAACAATATGAACGTTATTGATCCCAAGACCCAAACACACTGATTTGAAACTAAAGATAAAACATAGATAAAACGTAGGGAAACCTGTTGAAAAGCTCGTAATGTTTTCTGAGCATCCATTAATTTGGTTTGATTTCGTCGATTTTTGACTCTGAAACAGATTTTAACGTAACCTTTATTGGTTAGCTGTTCACTTAGATTTAATGATCTCTTTATTTTTTCGTAGGTTTTTATTATAATTTAAACAGAACATAACATAACGCCTGTAGGTACTGTCTGAAGGGTTTTTAAAGTTATTCGTTTGACTCGCTTTTTAGGGTTCCGTAGCCAAATGGCAAAAACGGAACCCTTATAGATTCGTCATGTCTGTCTGTCTGTCTGTCCGTCTGTCTGTCTATAGTTTTTTTTTTTAATACGTCATAAATCGTAAACCACAATTTACCATTCATTCAATCAACTCAAAAATAAAAAAACATTTAATTTCATAAACATAAACCTTATGCATAAACCCGGATGTTACGGAACCCTCGGTGCGCGAGTCCGACTCGCTCTTGCCCGGTTTTTTTTTTTAGTTTCTTTTGGATTGTGATTATATTTTTTAGCATCGTTTCTCCCAGAAGGTTTAGGCAGAAGTGAAGCCAACGAGCACCCATATTCCGCCAGTTATGTTTAAGTTCCATGTAACAGGGAGTTTCCATCAACCAGGCACAAATCCTTACTCTGGGCTGCTACTGAGAAATTCCAGATGGAAAAACCCAGTAATACTTTGTCTGACCTGAGAATCGGACCCAGGACATCACGCTCAGCAGTAACGCTTGCAATCACTAAAGCAACACCAATCATAATTATGTCTTGCTAGGCAGCTTTCAATTGACTTTCCTACGTTCTTCAAACAGGCTTTATTAGTTTAACTCTCAAACATGATTAGTTATATCTACCTTCTTATAAATAAATAATAGTCGATCCTTACTTATTGGATCCTATTAATAACAGGCCACTAAACTCAATCATCAGCTATATTATGAAGGTTTCCGAGTATAGCAATTTATTATTGAATACAATTAATAATTAATAGAAAATGGTAGCTTAACTGGAACTGATGTTTTCGCCAAACGTCAATCAACGGTACCGTAGCATATATAATTAATCTCTGAGGTCTACCATGTTGTAATTAATAGTTTGTTCTGATTGGATCATACATTCGTACTTCGTCATTTCTATGTCCTTTGTCACTATTATCGCTATAATGTCGTAGTATTATGCGTGTATGAAAGCTACCTACTTACTTACCTACATATGATGAAAGTCTATTTGTGTGTTTCTTTGAAGGATAAAATCAGAAACGAAGTTATCTGGAAAAGAACTGGAGTTACCGACATAGCTTGTCGAGTAAGCCAGCTGGAGCAGAAGTGGGCTGGCAAAGTTTGTCGAAGGCCGTTGAACAGACGATTCCTGGAGTGGAGACCGTGTATCGGCAAGCGTAGTGTGGGACGTCCCCCAGCTAGATGGACCGACGGCTTCAAAAAGGTGGCTGAGACGGACTGGATGCGGTAGGCTTAGGGCATGGTATTGTGGCGCAGCCTGGGTGAGGCCAGCAGTGGACTGCAATAGGCTGAGTCGATTAATCTTTATTTTAATTTAGCATTACTTTTTTAATTACGCGCGCCAGCGTTTTTTACATTGAACAGTGTCCATTATTTTAATTTTCTTTTGAAATGAATTACTTCATATTATCACATACTTACCTACCTTAATCCAAATTCAAAGTCCATTGTCTCCTGACTATTTTGTCGAATGAATATCGCAATTATCTGAGGTTGGATTCGTGGCGCGACAAAAGCCAGGACCTTTAGAAGAGGACGTGGACAAAAAAATAAACAAAACACGGTCAGTACACGGTCACGAGCTCATGTAACCTAAACAGATAGATCTCTCTGTCCGTGTCGCATTGTCCGCGGACGGGGCGTGTCGGTACACACTAATGTACCAAGCCACGCAAGCTCGAAGAACTCAGAATAAATACGATGTAGACGGATACATACGGATAAAGGCTAGGACCGATTCACCAGACGTCACTTATAGTATTTTTATGTCACAAAGCCACGCGCGCTTTACTTGTGGTTACCAAGTTTTCAAACACGCTGTGAATGTGTGTGTAAGCGCAGGAGCTCTCGGTACTGTTCGAAACAATGACGAAGTCGGAAGTGTGTGTTCTCACGCTACTCACGGTTACTCCTCTTGACGCAAGCATTCAAGTGTTTGTATTGTACAGTTGGTTACCACAAGTAAAACGCACTTCTCTTCTTGAGATTAAAAAAAAAAATTGTAACCCTAGCGATTATTATTATTTTTATTTTCACTGTATTGTATCCTATCGTCGGGCGGGGCCCGTGGCTAAATAATAACAGCCGCACAGGTCGATCGATCAGGTTAAGCTACGCTTGCCGCGGTTGGTCTGTGGATGGGTGACCATCTTTACATACCGAGACCCTTCCGTGCCTCGGAAAGCATGTTAAGCCGTTGGTCCCGGCTGTCATTCGTGGATCTTTGACAGTCGTTACGGGTAGTCAGAAGCCCGAAAGTCTGACAACCAGTCTTACTAAGGGGTATCATATTACCCAGTAGCTGGGTTGTGGAGGTCAGATAGGCAGTCGCTTCATGTAAAATACTGGTATTCAGCTGCATCCGGTTAGACTGGAAGCCGATCCCAACATAGTTGGGAAAAGGCTAGGCAGATGATGATGATGTATCCTATCGTTAATCTGTGAACAGCGTTGTGGGCTTCAATATTGTTTATATTATTGTCTTGTGTAATTTTGTTTCAATGTTTTATATTGTAGCTGTTTGTTGTTCCTCTTGAATAAAAATAAAAAAATAAAATGGTAGTTTGCACACTAGTAGTACAGTAGTACAAAGCCACAAAAGCTCGAAGACCTCAGAATAGATACTGAGGACTAAGGACCGATCCACAAGACGTCACTTATCACTTAACTAATGATTTTCTCGGTGGGAGTTAATTAATCGTTCGCAGATGTAGGAATAGATGTGGATGTTAATTTACTGTAATTGGCCACACGCTTCGATGAAGGTTTCGTTTTAACAGAAATATTGAAAATATAATTGACTCATTTTGAACAAACACTTATATTTTAATCAAACATTCGTGTATCAAAATTTTCGCTACCTATTCAAGAACGGTTTCATGGTATTTTAAAGGATATTTAATTTAATGTAGACCAATTTAGAAACAATAGACGTCCGAATTAGTTTCCGATTGTGAAACAATTTATACTCCTACCAGCCCTAAATGTCAAAGCAATATAAGTTCAACAATGCAAGTTTTACGGTAAACAGTATCCGGTTAACAACAAATCTGATTTACGAAACAATAGAGACTGTTTTTATTTTGAACTATAAAATAAGAGCGGTTTAAATAAATCTTCTAAATATTTACGTGAAGTTGGAGCGTAAAATAAATATTTAATGTCAATAGAGTTCTTGGGTTGAAACTTGAAATTATTGCGGTCGTATTTGAGAAGTTCAATAATTGTTAACACTAAAGCTTTTATTCTTTTATGGGGACTATAAAGCATGTTGACATGACGGTGCAGCAGTGAGGCTTGTTCGCGACGATCTGTGGGTGCCTCCATAAACAAGTCCCGTAGGCGTCTGGGTGTGCACTGCATAGTGTGTACTCCCATGCGGATAATGCTAACGGTGCTAACGGTCGGTGGAACACTTTTGTTTCGTCCTATAACGGGATTTCTAAACATTAGTGCTCATCTCCGTAATCCGGCTGATGTAGCCACGCTTACTCCGTGACAGCAGACGATCAGTTTCCACACTTTGTACACGAAGCGCATGTCAACCTCGAACACGATTTTGATCCCCAAATTAGGCAAACAGTCCAGATAAGTCATGCAGTCGTAGGTACAAACCAGCGTTTACATATTACCGATACCAAAAATCTATTATATGTTACAAACATTCAGAATCTAGATGCGTGATAAAGCTAAGAGCCTCAAATCCTTACACCATGATTTTAATGTAAACACCTGCTGTCCCGCAACGCGTGTTCAATAAACAGCTAGAAATACTGTGGTTACCGCAAAATAAAAATAGAAAAGGCTGGGAAAATGCGCGTATGGAGCTTTTCAATAAAACCAGTCGCGTGAAACTGGGCTATTGGTTTTCTTTGCCGCGTTGTAATTCGAACGGAGGCGAGGTCGGGACTAGCCCTGGCCGAACTTCCTACCAGGAAAATATGAAATGCTTGTATAATACCCCCCATTATTGAGTAATTGAATAGATATAGTGGTTGTTTATTTTGTTTATCAGTCTCAGTCCGCCCACTGTGGAGAATCTATTGGCAGTATAAAAGCTGTTTGATTGTATCTTCGCTCGCGTCTTTATCTCTATGATCCACTGTTTTGTTTTTCGTTTCTACATCTGTATTCTTTAAATATCATTGACCTTGCTTCTTCCTAAAACAATAATTGTAAAATACATATACAGTTAGTTTACCGTTAAAGGTAAAATTACATTAAATTCCAAATCTGTAATAAGTTCACATTAAAATAAATTGTAATCGATTCATACATATTTAGTGTCAAAAAGACCATGTCTGTTTTATTAAACTTGGATTACAGTTAAATGATATGAAACACAAACTAATTTACAGTAAGCCTTCGAAGTTATTCAACTAATTAATTCGATTTTCTTTCTTGATTGTTATCAAATATTAAAGCTGTCACTTATTGGAGAAGATTTCAATTTAAAGGCAATAAAAGAATGTAATTATTATTTTATACCTTATAAATTGATGCGTAAATGTATGGACAAACAATTCAAATCAACAATTTATTGAGCATTAATTATAAATTTCTAAGAGAAGGCGCCATTTGAAGAATGATCGATGAAATTTCCCAACATTATGCATCTTATTATAATAAAAATTGATATGAGCCGTGGAGGTCGGTCTGACTGTATTGAGGACAAATTCTTTAGCCTATTGATGTACGGTCAGCAACAAAAGTCGATTAACACTTCAGTTTTTTAAATCTCAGTTATTGAGCAAAATATTTGTTCAAAATTGCATTGTACTTCTGCTGCAATTTTGAACAAACATTTTGCTCAATAACTGAAATTTAAAAAACTGAAGTGTTAATCGAGTTTTGTTGCTGACTGTACCTAATACGATTTTCTCGTTTATAATACAAGAAACATTAACGAGTAGTTAGTAGAAGTAATAAAGAGATATACTAAGGTTCATAACACGAGCCAAACTGTGCGCCCACGACCCGTTGAAATATGGAGACAGTTCAAGTTATTGGAAGTATTACAATATATTTAAAGATCAGATATATTATTATCACGGCCCATATTCCTTTACAAATTATATGATATCTTTTGTTTTGGCTAGGATGTCTTATTTATAGCACTGACTTCAGACATTGCGTAGGTATGTGCCCGAAAATAATATACCTACGTCTTCTCTATATTACGAAGCTATCGATAATATTATATTCCATTTTCACTCACTTTTCGTTTTTCCCAGGGAGGTCGATAGAGGTAGAACCGAACGTTTGCCGATGGCTCTTGGTGCTATGCAAAAAGTGAACCGGTGAGTCTGCTATTTGTCAAGTAAAAACATACCTTTCCAATCCCATTCAATCGGACAATATCAGTGTTTTATTTTTTCCAAAATCCAATGGAATAAACACCATGAGGTGGTTTGGATTAAATAAATTATTTAAGGAGTTATATGTTCGAGCCGTTTGAGGTTGAAACACTAGGGTCATGGAGTCCAAGTGCTCACTTGGTTTTCGAGACATCGCCAAGGGGTTGGTCGAGTCTTCACGAGACCAGAGAGAGCTGGTCTATTTTTGGCTAAAGAATCAGCATCGCCATACAACGTGGCAATGCGGCCATCCTTCTGGGCACTTTTCCTGTTGACAGCGATGCGGAAGAATTTTTTGATGCCCTGTGAAAGTTTTCCCTTTTTTTTAGGATTCCGTACCTCAAAACAAAAAACGGAACGTTGTTGTCCGTCTGTCAAGACCCTTTTTCTCAGGAACTAACAAATACTCTCATCTCTTGAAGCAGTGACAAAATCAAATTTCTAAGTCAACGCAATCAAAAGATACCGGCGTTTATGTTCCGGAATCAAAACCTTATATAGGGTACTTCCCGTTGACCTAGAATCATGAAATTTGGCAAGAAGTCATGTAGCACAATTAAAGGAAAAAATCGAAAATCCGTTTTGAAGTTACATTACAAAAAAAATGCCTTGATAAAATATTTACGAATGATTTTAAGTCTGTTCGCTAATATAATTACAATTATGTAAATATTAAACTTAGTCTTTAATAAAGTAAAAAACGTTTTTTAAGTCAAAAGTATGTTGGATATTGGTAGTATTCTCATGAATATTCTCATTATTTGTACGTAACAGCGCGTATTCGCTGCATCACGGTTGTCCTACACCGGTTACACGGGCGGGAAGCACGCCACACGCCCGAGCCGCACCAGCGATCACTACCACCATGACTCCGCAATTTCTGCTCCATTTATGTTAAATTTTATATTATCATATTCATTTACATAGCCAGCTTGTGGGATAAATGCTCCGTTCTTATTATCGGACCTAATTATTGGTCTTTGTGTTCAAATTCTGAGAGAACTTTTTATTCAAATCAAGGCACGTTGCGTTGGCGTTGTGGCGAAACAATTGAATAGATGATCCTTTCTATTGAGTCGTTAACGTTAATAATTGGTATATTGTACGCCTATAGACGCAAACTCAAACTAAAGATACATCCACAGATAGAAATGGAAATGATATTTTGGAACACACATATTTTATTTTTACTAACGGAATACATTAGAAAGAGCGCTGGGAGTCACATAAATCCTGCTATGGCAGGGGACGTCACATAAACTTGATTTATCTTTTGTGACGTAAGTTAACTCTTATCAAAACCGTAGGTTACAAATTCAACTCAACGAAAATATTTTTATAGGAAAATTGGATTCAGAAAGCAGTTTTTGGAATAATAGTTAGTTAATATATAATGAAGACTTTTTTTGCAACTAGACGTTATTGATTCTCGTAATTGGTATTGAAATTGAACAGAATGTTTGATAAAATTAATAGGGGATTTAGAAAAAAATATGCACTGGAAAATTTTGATTGATTGAGCATGATTTCGATTGTCAACTATTCTATACAGTTTTCTGGTTGAAAATCTGACGTGAATCAATGATTTTTTTTCGATTTTCGTTATTTAATCAACAATAAAAATAAGTTCTTATTGTTGATTAAATAACGCAAATCACAGATGACAGTGGTATTTGGAGATGGTTTAAGAACCATCTCCAAATACCACTTTCATCATCATCACCTGCCTAGTCTTTTCCCAACTATGTTGGGGTCGGCTTCCAGTCTAACCGGATGCAGCTGAATACCAGTATTTTACATGGATTGACTGCCTATCTGACCTCCACAACCCTGTTACTGGGTAATACGATACCCCTTGGTAAGACTGGTTGTCAGACTTTCGGGCTTCTGACTACCCGTAACGACTGTCAAAGTTCCACGAATGACAGCCGAGACCAACGGCTTAACGTGCTTTCCGAGGCACGGAGGGGTCACGGTATGTAAAGATGGTCACCCATCCACATACCAACCGTGGCAAGCGTAGCTTAACCTGATCGATCGACCTGTGCGGCTGTTATTATTTAGCTACGGGCCCCTCCAAATACCACTTTATTAAGTAAAAACAGAAAGCTCAGTAAATATGAATCCATACATAGAGCTCACGTGTATTTTAACTTTGATTCTCAGAAGTGCCTACAGCTACCTACTGCAAAGCTACTTGAATAAGTTATAGGTAGAAACAAAACCACTTTCCAGCCCATTGACGATCGTTTTAAGTCAAACAACACAATAACTTAAACAATCAACTCTATATTTGCACATGTTTGCCATCTCATATTTGTACTGCTTAAGTGTTGCGAATAAATATACGATTGTCGATAAAAAGCTGCACGGTAAGTAAAATGTTATTCGATAAATCGAATCGAACGATTCGATAAAAAATCGTTTAGTATATTCTTGTAATAAAAACTTTGTTCGAAAGGTTTTCAGTTTAAGAGTTTACTCGTTGACGTCTTGCTGGGAATCTTTGAGAACTTCTGAATTACTTTCAATGATTTTATATTCTATCAGCGGTCTTCCTGACGATTATTAAGCGCTTTGTTTTGGATCAAGCGAATTTCTATAGGTCCTATAGTTCTATTGTTTCTTTAGCAGCTAAGTTGGAGGGAGACTGACCAGTGATACGCGGACTCGGTGTTTGTGTATCGGTATTTTTAAATTATCGATACAACAAGCAAACACTTTTTTACTTTAGTAGGGTTATTTTTATAAATAACCCTACTAAAGTAAAAAGTGTTTGCTTGTCAAATCATTTCTCACATAAAATCTTGATGTCAAAGGGCAACATAAAGGAAGAGCAAGAGAGGAAAAGCAGTGCCTCGAATGCTTTGAGCATGTTGATAATATTCCACCCTCATAGGGAAGGGAAAGTTAATTGTTAAAGGTAAAAGTTAATTGAAATTACATGCAAATTATATCGTACGTTACGCAGGTTAGTAGCAATAGTTTCAATTTAATTGCATTAGAAGTTCACGGCGCCGTTGCAGCTCTAATTTGCTCAAAGCCATAAAATTGCAATTAGACGCAAATACATTTCTAGGTAAGAAACCTGATCACCGGTTCTAATTAGCCAGTTAACTTGTAAACAATAATAACGTGACTTTGACGCCGGCGGTGGAGGGTTTTATAAAACACTAGCTGTGCCCGCGACTTCGTTCGCGTGTATGTCGGAAAACAATAAGGTGTTTCTCTAAAATAAAAGTAGCCTATCCCGCTATATAAGTCGCGTAAAAATCGGTTTATCCGTTTCTGAGATTAGCCGGAACAAACAGATAGACAAAAAAATAAAATATTGTTTTTTTGTAGACCGGAATATCTCAGTACTATCGTATACTACTCGTAAAATACAAAAATAAATACAATACAAATAGACACTTCAACTTTATTTATTTGTATGATAACAGCTACCAATTTGCATAAATCGTTTTAAAAGTCGGTGACTCGATCTCATTACAACGGTTTAATGTGTAGTTACACTACTATTAGGTGTCATAAATGCAAATTTTAATTACAAAAATCGTGAACGGTTACGATCTTGATTTAAGTGTTACGGGGTCTTTGCTGTTTAATTATTTTTCTTTGAAATTTTTAAAGCAATTCACTTACTTAACTTTGATTTACAAGACCAATATTTTTTTATCCTATTTTTTTTTCTTATCAAAATTATTGGATCATTTCATCACTTGACTGCTTCTTTATGGAAGTAGCCACACCTTTTGGACAAAATCGGTCATATTATTCGCTGTACCCTTACATCCATTTTAAATGTGGCTTTGCACGACCGCGCGTGGCTGCAAGCCACACTATCCATTCGTTTTTTGTTGGGCTCGGCGTTCCTATCCTCGGTCCACAGCACTGAAAAGTTAACCACACGAATTTTGATTCCTGCTCAGGTTGACTCAGAAGTGCCGTGTTTGGCCGATGCGGTGAACGCCTATAAAGTGGCTTACCCGGACACGGTTCAGCCCGAGAACCCGTCTCCCAGAGACAGTGAGATTAGCAGCTCTGCAGGTTGGTACGGAATAAAATTATTAATACGTCCACCAATACTGCAGAGCGTGCCCGCCTGCTGGCTGTGGGTGAATGGGAGTCGGGCCTCTGGCTTCAGGCACTACCGTCACCGAACATAGGCACTATGCTGGGTGACACCACATTCCCGCTCGCTACATGTATGCGTCTGGGCGCTCCTTGCGAAGCTCCACATCACTGTCCATGCGGTGAAGCACTTGACTATCTCGGACACCATGGCCTATCCTGCAGCAAGTGCGCTGGTTGGATGGCACGGCACGCCAGCATTAACGACATCATCCGTCAGGCTCTTGTCACCGCCGGGGTGCCAGCTGTTTTAGAACCCAATGGCTTGGCTAGCGACGATGGGAAGAGGCCAGATGGAATGACCATAATGCCTTGGAAGTTGGGTAGGCCTTTGGTGTGGGATGCTACCTGTGTCGACACCCTCGCGCCATCCCATCTTCCTAGCACGGTGAGCTGTGCTGGGGAGGCTGCTGCAAGAGCAAAAACCTCAAACGGCGCAAATATAACAACCTCAATGGGAACTATGTTTGGGCCGTTTGGGGTTGAAACACTAGGGCCTTGGGGTCCGAGTGCTCATCGAATATTTTGGGACATCGCCAAGCGGTTGGTTGACTCTTCACGTGACCAGAGGGCTAAAAATAGGCCAGCCTATTTTTAGCCCAAAGAATAAGCATTGCCATTCAACGTGGTAATACTGCCAGCCTTTTGGGCACTTATCCCATTCACAGGGATGCGGACGAATTTTTTGATGCCCAATAAGCTCCTGCATTTTTCTTTTCCTGTTTTTTTATTATATACTGGTATATAATATGTATATTTTAGTGTAAATTGTAAAATAGGTAAAGTGGCTTAAAAATAAATATTCTCTATACTTTAATCACTTAGAAATGTTTTTAATACTTACTAAAGAAAGTTCAATATCTTTTTTGTGTTACAGGGCCTTCATACAAAAACATGATTTTTTAAAACATAACCCAACCCCTTCTACTCGTAGAAGTTGTCTTCATTAATTTTCCTATCAATAAACAATAAAACTCCTGTAGCTCAAATGTCCACGAACTTCGTCCGCGTGAAATTTCACCCTCCCCCATTCACCCTCTTAGGGCTGAAAATTTCGAAAAACCCTTTTTTAGTGGATACCTACTCTTCAGAAAGAACACACCCTCCAAATTTCATGTCTCTAGGACCAGCGGTTCAGGCTGTGCGTTGATATCAGTCAGTCAGGACTTTGAATTTTATATATATAGATTACTCTACTCTACACTTAGTTTGATACTGGAACAAAAATTTGCACTTAAAAGTTTAATATTTCGTAAATGGAAGCATTAAATCGAAAAAAAAAATTAGCAACCCCGAAGTAATTTTAGAAGACCTATTCAACGATACCCCACACTATGGGGTAGACGACGAAAAAAATATTCATCCCCACTACACGTGTAGGGGAGCTACACTAAAAAAAAAAAAAATTTTTAATTTTTATTTTACCACTTTGTCGGCGTAATTAATATACGCACTCCCACAAAATTACAGCTTTCTAGTACTAAAGGTCTCTTAGCAAAACTTCGGACAGACAGACAGACGGACTTGACGAAACTATAAGGGTTCCTTGTAGGAACTACGGAACCCTAAAAAACGAGCACAGATAATTAACCTGAAAAATGAGAAGAAAACCACCTTCCTTCTTATTTTTCCAGCTCTAAAAAGCTAAGGTTAAGATCAAAGCAGAAGAAAAGTAGTGCTTCAGCACGACGCCATCATCCGCCGAGCCTTTTCCCAACTATGTTGAGGTCGGCTTCCAGTCTAACCGGATGCAGCTGAATACCAGTATTTTACACGGAGTGTCTGCCTATCTGACCTCCACCACCCAATTACTGGGTAATACGATACCCCTTGGTAAAGATTCACTCCAAAGATCCACGAATGACAGGCGGAACCAACGGCTTAACGTGCTTTTCGGGGTACGAGGGGTATTGATATGTAAAGATGGACAGCCATCCACAGACCAGCCGAGGCAAATGTAGCTTAACCTAATCGATCGACCCGTGCGGCTGTTATAACTTAGTCACAATCCGAGAGGGAGTGGGAGGCAGTCACCTCCTTCTGCGAAGCAGTCATGCTAGCGAAGGAGGTGGCGAGACGGCTCAGGGAGAGAGCCTCCCGTCCCAGCCGCCGCGGGAGACGCTCCGGGCGTCGGGAGCCGCGTCACGACTCCCGGCCACCGTAGGCGCGGGCTTGCGGACGGAGAGTAATGGGTAGCTCACCGTCCGATCAGGACCAGGCCCGTGCCGGACGGCGCGTACGTGTTCCACGGACGCCTCAAAGAGATGTCAGCAACAGATAGGGCCGAAGCCTGCCGGGGCAGCGGGGTTGTCCGAAAGGGTTACCGCTACCCCGGACCAAAAAGGGCTAAGGAACGAACATGGGTGGGTTTTAGTCAGTAAGAGTCTGACACTCTCTTCCGCTCACCCAGAGCGGGAGGAGTCATTTGATGATTTCCCACCCGTAAAAAGAAAGGCCCTCTAGTGCTTCAGCACGTGTGGCTAAATGATTACAAAACGACTCCACTATTTTCTTGTCCACAACACAGCAAACAAATGTAAAACTAATTCCCTACATTCACCTAATATTTGGATTCGTTTAGTTAGTACAATGTACATGGTAATTGACACTGGTTACTTTGTGTGCCTAGTTGTACCGCGTGCTTGAATATTCATGCAATACTTCGTCGGTGGCACCGCCTCCCCCCCTCCCCCTGTGCCTGCTATTGAGACATTGTTTTCAATTTGTTATAATCCACATAGAGATGTGAGCCTGATCAATGATATTAGTATGATAATGGCGGTGAATTTGAATATTTTAATGGAAATTGCAAATAGCGTTCCGTGATTTTTGGCGTTATGATATTATATTTAGTGCGGGTGTGTGATTTATTGCATGTGGTTGTTATTATAATAAAAAATAGTACCTATTGTAAATACAGTGAAACGATAGAGCAAACATCGTAGGTAATATAAAGAAACCTAGTTACTATTTTCTGTATTTTTGTTTTGTAATGCCGTTATGCGTTTGTTTAGGATCCTTATTTGTAGAAAGAGCTAATTATATTTACCAAAGGTTTCATTTAGTAGAGTACAATGCCCAAACCGTTTTTATTTTATTTCATAAAAACAAATATTTCTGAAAGCGCCTATGGCTATTTAGAGGTTTAACAAACTATCACACACACATATATTAATTTCTAATCGAAATTCAACAGCCAACTGCTATCTTAAGCTGGCTTACTACGGATTTAATACATCACAACAACTTTAACAAGACTTAAGAAACTTTCCAAGTATTTTGTTCGGTATATCTCGAATGTTTTATTAGATGATCTTGTACTCTGTAATTGAATCCGAAAACTTTTCTAATACCTATATATTGACTGAAAGCTCGGCTACACTGACTGCAGCTCGCGAATGAGCAAAGGCTTACGTATTTTTGAGATTTTATGCTACGTAAACGTAAAAACGTAGGACGGATCAGAAACGAAGGTATCCGGGAAAAAACCGGAGTTAGCTTGCAGAGTAAGCAAGCTGAAGTGGCAGTGAGCTGGCAATGTTTGTCGAAGGACTGATGGCCGGTGGAGCAGACGAGTCCTGGAGTGGAGGCCGCGTATCGATAAGCTTAGTGGGGCTCCCCCCAACTACATGGACCGACGACCTCAAAAAAGTGGCTGGGGCAGACTGGATGCGGAAGGCGGAGGTGTTGTGGTGGGTGTTGTGGCGCAGCGTGGGAGAGGCCTATGTCCAGCAGTGGACTGCGATAGGCTGAGTTGATTGATGCTACTTAGTTTTTTATGGGGCTTACTTATATTTTTTTAAACAACCCTTTTTTTTTTTTTTTTTTTTTCGCTTGGGTAATCATCAAATGAACCCTCCCGCTCTGGGTGAAGCGGAAGGGAGTGTCAGACTCTTACTGACTAAAACCACACCCATGTTCCTTCCTTAGCTCTTTATGTTCCGGGCCAGCGGTAACCCTTTCGGACAATCCCGCTGACCCGGCAGGCTTCGGCCCTACGGGGCCCCTTCCTCGATGCTGTCATCTCTTTGAGGCGCGCATGGAACACGTACCTGCGCGCCGTCTGGCACAGGCCTGGTCCTGATCGGACGGTGAGCTTTTTACAAGCTTTTTTATAAGCTTAATATTGTAATAATTTCAATATGGCCGCCGCTCCAAGATGGCGGATTACATATTTTTTCTAAACCCTCATAATATGGGTATCAAATGAAAGGGCTTGAAGAGTAGAAAACAATAAAGTTAATAACATCATATTAAATTTAATTTGGCCGCCGCTCCAAGATGGCGGATTATACATATTATTTTCAATCCCTTTAATATAGGTATCAAATGAAAGGGATTGAAGAGTAGAAAACGTTAAAGTTAGTAAAATTACACTAAATTCAATATGGCCGCCGCTCCAAGATGGTGGTTACATTTTTTTCAATCCCCTTAATATATGTAGATATCAAATGAAACGGCTTGAAGACTAGCAAATGATAAAGTAAATAAAATCACACTAAATTAAATATGGCCGCCGCTTCAAGATTGCCGATTACATTTTTTTTCAATCCCCTTAATATGGGTATCAAATGAAAGGGCTTACATAACCAGCCTATAATGTTCCCACTGCTGGGACACAGGCCTCCTCTCGGTGAGAGGGAGTGGGCCGTAATCCACCACTCGGGACTCCAGTGCGGGTTGGCAGATGTCACATGTCTTCGAATTTTTGGTTCTGAGACATGCCGGTTTCCTCACGATGTTTTCGAATGAAAGGGCTTGAAGAGTAGAAAACGACAAAGTTAGTAAAATTACACTAAATTTAATATGCCCGCCGCTCCAAGATGGCGGATTACATATTTTTTCAATCCCCTTAATATGGGTATCATATGAAAGGGCTTGAAGAGTGGAAAACAATAATTTTAGTAACATCACACTAAATTCAATATGACCGCCGCTCCAAGATGACGGATTAAAAAAAAGTTAAACAAAACAAGCTGACCACCGTTCATAGCACGTTCAGCCCTTTGGAACTCGACATCATTTATGAGCTGATCAGGTACTTCACTGTTTTCTTCTTCTTCATTTAAGTACATTATGTTGCCGCTTTTTCTAGAAGATTAAATGCATGTGCCTGTATTAAGGCATTTCAAGCTGTCGGTCCCGTTGACGAAATAATTCCATGTGGTCATTCATTGCCTTTAGTCTATCTTCACTACCTAAGAAAGCTTCTCTTGCAGTACTGAATTCTTCAAGTAGCTCGGTTTAACTTCGGAAAGGTTTGTATTGAACTAATAAACTGTAATAGAATCTCTCAGGAATCTCTCTCCCAACAAGAAAGTCTATAATTTTTTTAATAAATTTTATTTTAAATCAAAAAATAATGTAAATAAATAATAGTAAAAAAAATGTTAATAATAAATCTTTAAGACTAAAAAGTAAAAAATAAAATGTATATAAAAAAAGTTTTTAAAAACAAGCTTTTATTTAAATAAAAACGTACTTAACCCAAAAAAGAAAGAATAACGCGAACTAAAAATAAAAAAAAAAATTTAAGTGACACTGTCATTTTTAAATTAAATTTTAAAAACTTGAGGCACTGATATCCGATATACAGTACAGGTATACCTACTACACAATAACTGCGCCTCAAGCTTTAAAAATTTAATTTTAAAATGACAGTGTCACTTAAATTTATTTTTTTCTTATTAGTTCGCGTTATTCTTTCTTTTTTGGGTTTTTATTTAAATAAAAGCTTGTTTTTAAAAACTTTTTTTTTAAACAACCCTTAGGCCGACTTGCACCACAAATCGCTCTGTTTCTGTCAATGGTTTTAAGATGACGGAGACAGAATGATTTTTTAAATTATGTTAAGCGTTAAACGTATTTAGTGATTTGTGGTGCAAGTGGGGCTTATAAAACATCGTTTTAAAAACGAATTGCAAATTCAAACGTAACATGGCACAGATGTGATAGCAGTATTGCCAGCAACAAAAGACTGTCTAATTTGAATTTTGTTTCAACTTTCACTATTATATTGGGAACATGCTATGACAAAGTGCCCACTACCAATGAAGCAATCAAGTGAATGTAATAGCCTGAGACCTGAAAGATTAACATCAGTTCCACAAAGTATTAAGCACACTAATATCTCATAGGACTTGTGTTGTCACCATAATTGAGCCTACAACTATATGAATAGCAACAGATATGAATCACAGTCAAAAGCTGATTGTTAATTGTGAGTCATGGCATCTAGACATAGTTTCATGAGTTTGTTTTGCGAAATCGGTAAGCAGGTAATGTGTAGATTAAACAGTACGCCGCTGACCTAACCCTGTGACCTGCTTGTTCATAATAGTCATTATTTACATTCAAACAAATGTTGCTAAGCTAGTTGGTCTATACAGATTGGAGTCTGCTGGTCTCTCTAACAGTAAGTTATTAACTACAAGCTCTTGCCCGCAACTATGCCGCGTGGACGTCGGAAATTATCCCACAGGAAAGTATTACCGGTATAAAAAGTATCCTATGTCCTAAAGTCATGGTCAATTCGTGTGCCAAATTTCATCAAAATTTTCGGATCCGTTAAGGAGTGAAAACGTGACAGACAGAAAGAATTACTTTCGCATTTATAATATTAATAATAAAGTATAGATAAAACTATGTAGTCAAAATCTAACATTTTAACGCTAAGGCTGTCTCTAGCTTTAGTGTTCGATTTTTCAGTTAGAATAACAATACTTGACACTTGCAGCGATGCTTGAAATTACATTATCACAAAAAAATCTGCCCCAACAAAAATACATTTTCAAAAATACTTCTAACATATTTTTCGTTTCTAAAAATTTTATTTTGAAAAGCTACACGTCCACGCACGAATGATTTAAAAAAATATGAATATCAAAAATAATGTCGGTTATTTTTTGGCAACGCGGTAGGAAGTGATGCGCGGTGACACGGGGCGGCCGGGATCCGACTTCCGACCGGTATCCGGCGCGGATTGTATGTACTTGCATATTTGTACGGTTCCGTGTCTGTTTGACAAATAAAACCAACTCGGTATCAGCTTATGTGAAATTGATTTCCGTTAGTTTACTGTTTGAAATTAAGTCTACCAATGCAACTGAAATTACAAAGCGATAAACTGGATATTTCCGTTATGCTTTCACATAGTGCTAGCTTCCGTTAAAGAGTTTATAAAACACCAATCGTCGGGCATAGAGCGATAGTAGGTAGGATTAATTTACAAACAGCTGTCAAAACTCCAGTCAACAACAGCTACCTTCTCTTTTGACAGCAGTTGGTTTTCGGTTTCGGATTCGGTGGATATGTCGCAGCCAACTAATTTAATTAGCCGTTTAGTTAACTGCTCAGCCTTTTAACTAAACGGCGGCCGTTCCACTGACGGCCTGAATGATATTCAATTGTAGTTTAGGTTGGAACTGCAACTAATCACGCGCGAGCCGAATTGATCGCAGTAATTATAAGCAAGGGCACCCCGAAGGTAGAACTGTGATCAACAGCGTGCGAGCCGAGAGAGCGAAGGGAGACGAGCTCTACTTCCAAAGGCCAGGCGGTTAACTAAACGGCTAATTAACAATACTTGACACAAATTGGCCAGTTGGCTGCGACAAATACACCAAAATAACAACAAAAATGTACGTAATTTGACACGAAATTCAAGTAAAGATCAAATTTTGTTAATAGTTAAGCTATTTAGGTAGGCTTTTAGTGTCAGTACAAGATTGATTATTATTCATTATTACGTAATTTGTTTTTATTATGTAGCTGTGCCCCGTGGTTTCACCCGCGTAAATATCGATCCCGTGGGAATATCGGGATAAAAAGTAGCCTATATATTAATCCAGGGTGTCAGCTACCTCCATACAAAATTTTAGCAAAATTGGTCCAGTCGTTTGAGCATGAAGAAGTAACAAACATATAAACACACACACACACTCACAAACTTTCGCCTTTATAATATTAGTTTGACTACTGAAGCCTGCGAAGTTGTCGACCTCAGGACGAGCTGCTTCTCATACCGACGACTGTACGTCGTTTGCTCCCGCGTCACCAGTCCTGACTCTCTTCATTTGACTGCTGAGACCAAGTATACAGGAATTTTTTTATAAAAATGTGGCTGTTATTTTAGTAAATTGTGGCGTCTTGAGATTTCCACCTGAACGAAATCGCGGGCAGAAGCTGGTAATGCAATAAATTCTGTTATGAAAGTCATAGAAATCTTATTTAATCAAGTACCTATAAACACTAGGACGATTAAGTCATTACTTGAAGGATACGTGTTAGTCTATTATTATAATTATTGTGTTTAATAACACCCTAGATAATTACATACAAGCCTCCACACACTATAGGTCGCTCGTGCCTCCATAGATCACATCAAATCAAAATCAATGTAATTTTCCAGTCAGTAACCTCAGTAATTACCTACCCAATATTCACGTCATCCTTGTGTCGGAATAATTTATATGTTTTTTATTGGAGACTTTTAGTAGCCTACGGTAGTATAAATAGCTATGTGAGTAGCAAATGAGTTTCCTGTAAAAACGTGGTCTGAACGATTTTCTAATCTAAATAATATACATCAATCAGTTTTAGGTAGCGAAGTAAACCCAATCGAAATAGGATTTTGACACCCAAAATGTGCGTTTAAAAAAAAGTACGGGTATCGAACCCCTATTTCTCATGGAAATCCTTATGGATGACCTGTGCCCGGGAAGAACGGGGACTATGTAGACCTCTTACCGACTAAAACCTCACGAAGGTGCTCCTACTGCTAGCAACCAATTGGACAGAAGCTAATAATTTAGCCACAAGTCATTGCAATGACATTAAAATTGATGGTCATATTATTTTTATTCAAACCAATTACATAAACATAACACCTCACTTGTGCATGTTCCCCGAAGGGTTAGGCAAAAGTGTACTATAGTATAATCACTTTTCGCCAGAACGGAGGCGCGCCTATTGACATCATCATAATCATCATATTTTCAGCCGAAAGACGTCCACTGCTGGGCATGGCACCTCCACTTCTACCGGTTTTGTGCTTCTCGCATCCAACGAGTTCCTGCGGCCTTCACAAGGTCATCGGTCCATTTTGTGGGAGGCCTTCCAACGCTACGTCTTCTGGTACGCGGTCGATACTCCAGAACCTTTCGCCCCCATGGGCCATCTGTTCTGCGAGCAATGTGCCCTGCCCACTGCCACTTAAGTTTGCTATGTCTGCTATGTCTGTTGGCTATGTCGGACCTTGGTTCTGCTGAGGATCTCTTCATTTCTGATAAGTCTGTTGACATTAACCAGACACGAACCCAAATTTCGGGTCCTACTAAGAAATTCCTGATGGAAAAACCCAATAACGCTTTGCCCGACCTTGGAATTGGACCAGGACCTCATGCTCAGCAGTAGCTTTTGGAACTGCTAGACCAACGAGGAAGCCACCAATTAATTATTAGTTAAACCAATTATTCGTTTAAAAATCGTATCTTACAAACTAAACTGAAGGTACGGTATCAAAACTGCGGTAATTGGGCTGTTCGTGACTGAAGTTTCAACGCTGCAGCCGCTCAAGATGAGTATTTTCACAGTAGCAAGAGGGGAAGCCACCAAAATTAATTCCCATTGTTACTCCAACACGTTTCAGTGAATGAATCATTTTGTCGAAATAATTTCAGTTTCTGTTTTAAGCTTTCATTGGTATTTTTGGTTGGACTGCTTGTAGTAAAATTGCTCAGGGATTATTTATACAAACTCATACTTATCACACAATCTTTTCATCTAGTACTTTCCTATCGCAGGTATGCTGGAAGAGATTTCATCCATACTTAATATTATAAATTCGAAAGTAACTCTGTCTGTCTGTCTGTATGTTACCTTTTTACACCTAAACCACTGAACGGATGTCGATAAAATTTGGCAGAGAGATAGACTGCATCCCGGGGAAGGACATAGGATAGTTTTTATCCCAATATTCCCACGGGATCAACATTTATGCGGGTGAAACCGCGGGGCGCTGCTGGTTACAAATAAACATCACCTTTGTAGGTACCTATTTTTCAGTTCTGCTGTTTATAATATGTGTGTAGAAGTATCAACTATGGCCGGCATCCAGTCTAACAGTATGCAACTAACTGAATAACAGTGTTTTACATGGAACGAATGCCTATCTGAATTCCACAACCCAGTTACTGGGTAACACAATAGTTAAACCCTTGGAAAACTGGTTGTCAGACTTTTGGGGCTTGTGACTACTCGTGACGACTGTCAAGGTTCTACGAATAACAGCCGGGACCAACGGCTTAACGTGGTTTCCGAGACACGGACGGGTCTCGATATGTATTGGGTGGTCACCCATCTACGAACTGGCCGCCGCAAGCGTAGCTTAACCTTCGATTGACCCCTTTTTTTTGCGGATGGGAAATCATCAAATGATCATCCCCCCGCTCTGGGTGGAGCGGAAGGGAGTGTCAGACTCTTACTGACTAAAACTCACCCGTGTTCCTTCCTTAGCACTTTATGTTCGATCGACCCCTGCGGTTGTTATCATTTAGCTAGGAAAGGGTCAGTTCGTTGATAAATATAAACCTCCTATTTAGACGTAACTTACCACTTAGTACGAACTTCAAACTTGAACAGAAGACAATCGACATACCTGGAAAGAAATAAAAGAACTTTAGTACCCACGAAAACAAAAAAAAAAAACAAAAATGAAACAAAAATGGTGGAATTCATTCATTCTACGACAGACAGCACAGCCTAAACTGCTGGGACTAGAAGCATGAGTGATTTGCACAAGATTTCAGTATTCAGGGTATTTTTGTTAGCCTACTCTCTCCCACTGCTGGGCAAAATTTATAATATACCTACAGGGTTACACATAGTTAAATTAAAATAGCTAGCTAAATTCCACGGAAAGTATAAATTTCTAAAAATAATAAAAAAATATGTTAAAATTAAGAATTGACCGCTGTTATTGTAGGCACTTGAAATATCAGTTTAAAAAATCAGTTTTTTTTTGTGTTAACTTTACAGACGGGATGGTTATCATATCTAAACACGATAAAATACATGAAAACAATTTTTCTCAGCGCTGTTGCTGTTGTTACTACGGAAGTATGAGGCTTCCGTGTCTGTGTGGTGCCGGACTTGTCTCTGTGGTGCCGGACTTGTCTGTGTGGTGCCGGACTTAAAGAATAGCACCACCCCATACTTCCCGTGGGTGTCGTAAAAGGCGACTAAGGGGCATACCGGAGAATGGGCAGCAGCGTTCTCTATGCATTCCACCACCATACCATACTGCGATTGCCAACCCGCCTGCCAAGCGTGGCGATTATAGCAAACCCCTCCCTTTTGGGGGAGGCCTATGTCCAGCAGTGGACGTCTTTCGGCTGAAATGATGATGAGGCTTCCGTAGTAACAACAGCAACAGCGGTCGTTGACTCCCAAAAAATAAACATAAAATCTTTTTATTTTTTATTATATCGTGTTTAGGTATCGATACCATTGCCTCTGCGTAATTTAGCTAGCCAATTTAAAATAATCCTGTATAACGAAGGTGAGCAGTTGAGCACTAAGGGTGCTCACATAAAGAAGGTTTTCGGTCCCGACTCCCAGTAGGTCCAGGGGGCCTAAAAAGGCCACTTTGGCAGAATCATAAAAGGATAACATAATGGACAGTTAACCGTTAAGTTAATCGTATCAAATCCCATTGGTGAAGCATTTTTCAGTATTTTTTTGTCTGAGCTAATATACCAATCAATCCGATCTAAATCCAATTCCTATCTCGTTGATTATACCCACGTAGTGCAGCGAAAAAAAGAAAAATGCGGACTGTCTTCGCCATATTACGATTCATAATGTTATCCTTTTATGATTCTCCAAAGTGGCCTTTTTAGGCCTCCAGATCTCTGTAGGTTGATCTTCGGAAGGAAACGGTTACATGTTTTACCTGTTTCTTTGTGTGACCGCACAAGTTAATGGTAGTGCACCGATCGGTACCGACCCGCACAGACTCGCCTGCACCGGAAACCCGTTTCATTATGTAAGCACCCTAAGGAAGGTTTTTCGAATATTCATCCCCTGACGGGTATAATACTTTGTGTTAAAGTTCGTAATTTTTGCCGATGCGAAATCCTATCATCAACACGGCTTTTATGTAAATATCATCATCATCTGCCTAGCCTTTTCCCAACTATGTTGGGGTCGGCTTTCCAGTCTAACCGGATGCAGCTGAATACCAGTATTTTACATGGAGCGACTGCCTATCTGACCTCCACAACCCAGCTACTGGGTAATATGATACAACTTGGTAAGACTGGTTGTCAGACTTTCGAGCTTCTGACTACCCGTAACGACTGTCAAAGATCCACGAATGACAGCCGGGACCAACGGCTTAACGTGCTTTCCGAGGCACGGAGGGGTCTCGGTATGTAAAGATGGTCACCCATCCACAGACCAACCGCGGCAAGCGTAGCTTAACCTGATCGATCGACCTGTGCGGCTGTTATTATTTAGCCACGGGCCCCCGGGCTTTTATGTAAATAAGTCTTGTCAATACAAACCATTTATGACACCTTAGTTAAAATAAAGTTTGCTCTATTATTTTCAGAGCGCACACGTGAATTTATTCGGGATTTTTGTAGTCATAACTAATTGTTAACGTCATCAGTTGAACGGTTTTTATAAAAGGATTTAATCATAGACATCAAAGGAGAAAGAAAAATGTATGTTTTATTTTTCGTAATTTCACGATTGAGAGGGTTTATAAAATAACGAGATGATTAGATGAAAATAAAGGACCAGATAAAATATTAGGTAGGTACGTGGATGAAAATGAGAAAATATTGAGTTACGTAGGTAATTTTTTTTACGAACAGACTTTTTAGATCCATCATTTCGTTAGTAAAAAGAAACACAATTATTTTCATCTGCAATTACATTTAGGTACCTTCTTTTTTAGATGTGAATTAATTCAACTTTTTTAATAAATACGGGCTACAACTAAAACTTTGTTTTTTAGCTCTGCTTGACCGTTTATTATAATGAAAATGTTTATTTTATAAATTGCGTTTTACAAACACTTTACTCATCAAATAATTAAAACTTGATGTGGTCGGTGGGCCCTAGTTGAGCACTCTGAGATGAAATACCGAAACAAACTCAGAGTTAGTCTTTTAATCAGTCTCGTATAACGTAATAACGTAAAGTAACGTAGTCGTGTAATACGTATGTACAGTCAACAAAAGAGATAAGTATGCTGGATCGTCGGATATAGTTGAAGTTTGGTAAGAAACCTATGGATGTTCTCGAATAAATTTAATTATATTAATAACCAACAAACAGCTCATTTATCAAATTAAATTTCAGTCGACAACATCCATCGGTTTCTTACTAAACTTCAACTATATCCGACGATCCTGCATACTTATCTCTTTTGTTGACTGTACGTGTATAATTACTTACACGTGCTAAACACCAACGCTCTTAGGGACTCCTCCACCGTAATCGGACACTATTATTTTCCTTCATATCCTATCACTCACACCAATACTCCAAATGTCATAACACACCTTTCTCAGCAATACATCTGTCTTAATTAATGAGCAAAGTCTCGGCGGCTCCATTAACTTAATGAAAAGACGTCAAATTGTCCGTCAATCAGTTCGGACGGATCCTGACTGGCCGCCATACGCCACAGGACAGCCGAAACATTATTAATTATGAATGTAATCAGTTCCATGGATTACTGACACGTTGTAATAAAATGCTAGGGCAATAATCCTGACGGACTGGTGTCTATTAGTTTTGGACAGATAGGTTTTATTTCGAGGGTTATCTACATATTCTAAGTATGTATACTTAGGGCTGATTTTTCAATCGACAGATAATTTTATTCGTGGAATAAAATTGACGTCTGACAGTTTTTATATGGAAGAATTGTCAAAAATTAAAAATCATTCCTCGGATAAAATTATCTGGCGTTGGAATAATCAGCCCTTAAAGTAATAATAAAGCTGAAGAGTTTGTTTGTTTGAACGCGCAAATCTGAATCAGTCAGATTTGAACATATATTAAAAAAAATTGCATTTGATAGCTCAATTCTTGAGGTAGGTTATATATAAATATACTCAAACTCAAACTCAAACCGTTTATTTCAATTAAACCATTTACAGGCACTTTTGAATTGTCAAGAAGTCGGTCAGTCAGAAAATATGAAGCTAGTTGCCCATTCCAAAGCGTAGGTACCTATGGAGAAGAACGGGCAAGAAACTCCATGGACACTCTTTTAAATTGTATTTTTACAAAAATATTAGTTACATCAGTAATGTTGAATTTACAATTATATGTGAGAACGATGTAAAAAATATGTACGCGTTAAGAGCGTCCAGAGTACAGCAAATAGTAAGAAGACAACAATCCAAAAATAAAATAATTAAAAATAAGCCGAGGCAGCTGAGTGATGACCAGCCCCAACTGACGGCGCCCGTTCACGAACATGACGCATAGATCAGCACCATTCAGCTCAACCATTTTGAAGGGCATTTTGATAGGCTTTGTAACATCACGCTGCGACCCTTTGGTCGGAGCTGAGCAATTAGAAAAAAAAAGAAAAGAACGCTAAGCGATAGCGATGGCAGCGCAGGCGAAATGTCACGCAAACCAAGTCCCGGGCAGAAAATCGTGTTTCATATAGGAGATGATGTAACACAACAGGATAGCCCTACTACCTTCATGAAAAACCAATAATTATAAACTTAAATTCCTTATAGCTTACCTACTAAACAATAGATACCTATGTTTTACATAACACGCGATCGTCGGTAATGTACTCGTATAAATAAGGCTGTAGTCACATGATCTAGGTGCTTAGTAAGTTATTTATCGGTCAACTGGACTCGGCACGAGCTATAAAGCAGCGTACACAACCCCGCGCAGTCATAACATAATCGAACACCGCACTCTGACTGAAATATAGATGGCGCCACAACGCAAAACTACGTACACGCTCATAAATATATCATTTCGCATTTAATCGATCATAAATTATGGTATAAACACGTCTTAGACCAATAAATAATTAAACACATCGAACAGACACGCGGCGACGTGTTGAACGAATAATAAAAATGGTACCGGCCCATTAATCTTAAGATTTATAATTTCTACAGCTATAAAATTGATGGTGTAGAAACACCTATTAAGAGGATTATTTAAACAAGACATCTGTACGTATGTCGCATTAATAACACTGATATATACTATTACACAGAACCCGATTAAAGATTACAGACTGAATTACCAAATTCCCTCGGATTCAGTGGAATCACCGAGCTTAATTAACTTGGCGCAGAGTAGAATACTATTGCATCTATGTATTATCCTGTTATCAAAGCGGGTTTAGAATCCACAAAATCTGCCACAAACCGACAGTGAAGCACCCCTTAAATCCGATCATTAGGCTAATGATGCCAGCTTATGTACCGATACGGTGATATTATTGCTAACTAACTCTATCAATGTGGAACGTGCAATTACTTACAATCGTCTTTCCAGTACTTCACGCGGAGAATATTGAGTTTTCAATTGCTGATCTAACGCGACGTTTCGCGTGCAGCGCTGCCTCCAAACCAGTTACTAAATTGAATACTTAAACGGAACAGAAAGTGTATTACTTATGATGAGGTAGTTCGCGTGATACTGAAACGTAGACCGTGTTAAGGCACGCTCTCTTTACACAACTTGTAGGCACCACCGGCGAGCCCAGAACGTGGTGCCGTAGCTATCAAAATATTTATTTCCCATTCAACCCATTGACCACACGCAAACATAAATTTAACGCCAGCAATAACAGTTAACATAACATTATGCTATGCAAAATTTTGTCGGTCTAACATTACGCTAACGTGTGAGTGTTATTGACAAGGCAATTTCACAATTTCTCGTAGGAAGAAATAGGACAACGTAATAAAATACTCCTTTACGTAATCACAATATTATTATTAATTAAATTATATAAAGATCATAAACTTTATGACTGCATGACGGTTACGTAATACGAAGAATAATACTATTAGTGTCCCGTTAATATTTGATATTGTATCCGACCATTACAATTATTAAAATTCTCCCACACACCGTCTATAAGATTGGCAGAAATCTCTTAACTTCATATTTAATATTATTATAGACAAAGCTTTTTTACTTTTATGGTGGCTGTGTAGGTACAGCCACCATAAAAGTATTATATCTACAAGAATGAATTCCCCTTCGTGTGAACCTCAACGCAGGAAAATATTATTACTATTGCCTGGTAGAAATCGGTAAACAGGAATTCGATGAAGGCTTTTTTTTAATACCAATTAGGAAAATTTTATACCTCGTAAATGCGCCTTTTATTCCAGAAATGACTTTTCACTGTAATATTTTCTATCGAAAAGCTCAATGGTTTTAGGTTCCGAAAAGGATTAAACTTTTCTTGACCGTTTACATCTTCCCTGTGATTCATAACATCGTCTTACCCTACACTGTATAAATACAACCTGAAATACAAGTATCGATAAATAAGACTTAATTTTGTTTGATGTAGACTTGAAATTGGCTCGAGAGGATTGACTAAAGCCTCACACAGACCCTCGAGAAACCTTGTTTACAAGTGGAGTTACTCTGTCTCTACACTCGTTCACCTACGTAATTAATTGCTTGTTTTAGGGCCAATACAGACCACAGACTGTTGTCTGACTTTTTACAGCGTGAACTACTTTGTAAAACTTATTTAACATCTTGTCTGATTTACTGTTAGCGCGTGTTACCATGTTGATTTCATAAATTCTAATTAACCAGCCAATTTGACGGACAAAAAAAATCCTCATACATCAGGATAACCAACCATTCACATTATATTCAGAAAACAAGGTAACATTTAAATAACTCTCCCAATTATCAACTACACTTTTCCGCATGTTGCAGTTGCATGAAACTTTTTTGCGAATTTTGATATAAAGTTCATAGTTTATTATTCAAAATGATTTATTATTATTCATGGTAAAACGTTTAATTCATCGTTCGTTCGGATTTTCCCGCGTTAACCAGAAAAGTTTCGACTCAGACAGCGGAGGTATTCGTTAGTTCGATTCCCACAAGGAACTATATCAGGCATTTTTAGGGTTCCGTTGCCAAATGGGAAAAAACGGAACCCTTATAGTTTGTAACTAGTCGGTGAGGTGCGAAGGACTCGCAACCGGCATGCGTCTATGAACTTAAGCGAGGCAAAAGGAGTACCTATGTAAGAATCGCAAGCAGGTGGTGTTCTGTAGTTTTTTCTGCCTACCGCCATGGTAAGAAGGCGTGAGATTATAGATAATATGAATGGCTGTATGTTTCAAATTGATATTATTTCAAGTTAAACAAATATCAACTTTATTTCAATAAGTCGATTTCAGAGTAACTAGTAAAAGTTATAAAAATGTTTGAAGTTGTAGCTTAAACTGAACTTTATTGTGAAGGATTTAAAGTTATTTTTCTATAAACTCATATTTGTTTACATTTTAGGCAAATAAATCGCGAAGGCTGATTACGTAGGAATAGGAAGGTATTATTAACAGTCATCACACGTTCAGTGTCTGAAGAAAAATATCTTCAGGCAATCGTATGAGGTCTATCAAAAGATCGTATGGAGGGGCTATTAATTTGATTAATTTCACACCCAGGCAGTGTTGATAGTAACGTCTGTCAAGGCTTAATTAATCTGAATCAATTATACGTCATTAGGCAGGTGTAACCTTATCGTGATTAGCTACTGTTATGGGTAAAAAAGTATAAAATGCTGAAATAAAACGAGAATTTGTGGATAAAGAGCTAATCAATTCTACATTTTTGTTTTGAAATTTCATATTTCTTTATGTTCTAATTTTCACATGCCTGAATCATGCGCTACTAGTTTTATATTTTTATTTTTTCTCTGTAACCACTTATTTTTAAGAATGCTAATTAACCTGTAATTGGTGACTTTGTATATATAAGTCCAAGATTAATTGGTACCGCCTGTACTTGTAATATGTTGTTCACAGAAGCTGCTAAAGCTTTATTAAGGTGAAACAAAACAAATCTATACATCCCCGGGGTCTTTTAAAATTCTCTCCCCAATATGAACTTAGAAAATTAAGCAATAAAAATATCATTTCCACAAACTACAGTAAGAAATCTATGCAGCAAAGCCAGTTTTTATAAAAACTGGCCTCGTTATCTCGAAGAAAAGTATGTCCGAACGAACATCCACATAGATTGGAATTACGAGAAAAAGGGCTAAAAAGCTATCTGTGATCGCGTTGTATATCGATGTAGTCCCAGCTGTGGGTTCGATATTACCTTGCCTGTATGTAAATAGATCATTACAAGAGCATTTACACCTTGGTCCGTTGGGAGCGCAGCACATTTGTATAGTATGTGTTATATGTCATATGTTGGTATGCGTACGCGTAGTGGTATGCAATCTTAACGCTACGATCGTAGCCTGAGATAAAACGCATGGCAGATGCCTATTCTGGATTATAGGTCGTTGTGAATTATGCACGTGTAGGCTTTTTAGATTGTTTCTTTTTTTTAGAGTACTGCTTATGGGAAACGGAACGCATTTGGTGGGTGTTATAAATTCTATGACAATAAGTAGGCTTTAAAGAGGCTATCATATAGATGTAAAAACCAAAACTTTTGCAAGTTCGTTGAAAACCCTTAACTTTATAAATTTTTGATCGATCTCCAACCTAATTTCTAACTCGTAATCATGCTGTGAAATACCTACTTTAATGCCATTTTCTAGGTAGTTACTCGTTTTAATGTGAAAGAATATTTCGCACACCTAGATCTAAAGAGAGCTAACTCAAAAATCTAAATATTTGAGGTATGCATACCATCGAATTCCTTAACTCACTACCTAGCGACCAACAAAACAGATGCAAAAATAGTTTTATCTGCATTTAATTATTTATTGATCAATAATAGCAAACTCCTGTAGTGCACGGGGAGATGGTAATCAGTTTTTCAACTTTTCTGAAAAAAGTTTATTTTTTAGTTAATCGCTGTTTAGATCTAAGTGTGCGATTTGTAGATACCTTTTTAGCTATTACTTACATAGTTATTAACATAATGTCACGGCTTTTTAAACGTTTAATTATCTTCATTACTTAATTCAAACTCTAATAGCGTAGCACACATGCACGTACAATCCAGAACCTCTTTATTTAAGGAACCACAGTCTAAATAAATGTTGTCAGTATCTCTGTCTGTGTTCACTAAATAACATTTACCTAATGAGGCTATGTCGTAATATAAATCACGCTGAACGACCCTGACTGTACAGTCATTATACTTTTGCCCACGAGCACGACTTCCACGATATGCTGCAAGAACTTTTGTTATGCCAATGTTTTATGTATATACTTACCTAAGAGCCGTATCAAAAGGAATTTATTGACACATTTACACCATTTTTGGGAGTGGAGTCGAGTTTGATTTGTAGTGTTATTACAGTTTGCTAATAGGAAATTCAGGAATCTGAAGTAAGGGCGGATAGGCTTGTTTCTAAGAATGAAGGCCTTGTATCTACCAATTTTAGATTTTATTAAATAGCCACAAGCAATCATAGTAGGTCTATGATTGCTTGTGGCTACCTATTTAATAACAGTCGGATGGGTCGATTGATCAGGTTACGCTACGCTTGCCGCGGTTGGTCCGTAAATGGGTGATCGTCTTTACATAGCCTTCGTGCCTCAGAAAGTACGTTAAGCTGTGGTCCCGGCTGTCATTCGTTGATCTTTGACAGTCGTTACGGGTCGTCAGAAGCCCGAAAATTTGACAACCAGTCTTACCAAGGGGAATCGTATTACCGTAACTGGATTGTGGAGGTGATTTGTACAGTCGCTCCATGTAAAATACGGTATTCAGCTGCATCTGGTTAGACTGGAATCCGACCCCACCATAGTTGGGAAAAGGCTTGATTGATATTGATTGCTTAACCCCTAAAGAGCCACAAGTTATTTTACATCGCGTAAAAAAATAAGATAATATAATTCCGTATCAAGAAATTCATTAATAGAATCAGAAACGTAATAATATTTACCGTTTCGTACGGCTCAGCTTTATCATAAGCCCTTACAGAATTAATCGACCTTGGGAGTCGATTAATTTATATAATGCGCTTTAAAGATAGGCCACCATCAACGTCGGCTTCAAGCCGGGCCTCATTTACACGGGTGATTTACGAGTTCACACACCGGACCCGATCTCACTTAGCAATGATTTATGCGCAACATCTCCCCCTGCCGAGTTAAGCGCATTATCGGACCACATGCCCTATCAACTTTGTAAACCGTTTAAACATTAGTTTAATACACCAGCTGCTACGGTGTGATAGGCGGACACAATATAAAAATAAAGATAGCATTGTGCTTGTAAACAGTAAAAAGGTCATATTTTTCTTTCAAACTTTTTATTCAATTTTTAAATTATTACCTACATCGATGCCGCATAAAAGTTTATTTACCTACTTGCAAAAGAAACATGAGTGGGTCTGGTAGAAATTTATTTGAAGCTGGCACGCATTGTACCCACATGTGCAATGCACGCCGTTCCACGAAGTGACGGCTCCCTCGAGACACCCTCGAGACGGTGTGACGACGACCGCCAAAAAATATTTTAGGCCATATAAATGTGGATGGCGCCCTTTACACCCTTGATTAAAAAAAACTAGAAGTTTCTATTTTTACAGTGCCAAAATTTTAGTAAACATACCTGTTTAGAACTTTTAGGCTCTTCTTTAAAAACTTTCAAGATAGTAATAAAAGAAAGCGAAATATAATTACTGAAGATAAACCTCAAACAACAGACGTAAACTTTCAAAATGTTTACAATTTTTAAAAAATTCAGGCCGATCGACTACCACGCGCAAGGGACATAAAAGCCGGCTACAATTTGGTCCAAAATATTGCACACATTACTTACCCACGATGGCCACGAAATACAAACGCGAAATCACGAACACATTCAGCCGTGCGAGTAAATTAAGTCTATCAAGCAGGGACATGATTCCGAAAGTTCACAGGAATCAGAGGCTCACAGCAATCATACTTAGCGATCATTGAAGCATATCGAGGGAGACTGTCGCATTGACATCGCGCCGCAAAGGAGACATAAACTGCGTATAAGCGGCTTTCAATTTACGAACAAGCCGCTTGCTTTGACAACATGAAAGAACAAGTCAGGTACGACCTGACAAACATCATGGCTCCTCCCCTCCCGCACTAACGAAGGTACAACTTTGAGGAATAACTATCACCATTGACGTGTATTAGGACATCGCTAGACTTAATTACGAAGTTAGTTAATGTACACACCGTAATTAACATTTTTAATTAGGTTAGGACGTAACTAGCGTGCAGTATTCAACTGCTTTTGTTTGTACGACTAATTCAGTATGCATACGTATAAGTTTTAGATTTGTGAGGTAAAGAGCGCCACACATGAAACGTGTAGTTTTTACTTCATTTTATGTTACAGATTTATGTTTGTTTAAACACAATCTCGCTATTGTTTAATAAAACAAACGTAAAAATGCATTTTTAACGGCGCGTTTCATAGAATAATTGAAGAGCTTCCGATAGAAGCCCGTTTTCCATTACAACTTGCACAGAATCGGATTGCACGCTCACAGGCACATTAACTTTACACTTAATAATGAAACAGTAATAAAGGCTACGCGCTATCAATTATGAGCAATTATGTACGACATCAGAAACAATAATCGGTGCAGTCGTTTTAAATTGGATAACGTAAATCCTCATGGTGTTAATTGCTTTATTTATGCTACTAATAAAACCTCGCGGATTTCACATTGACACTCTGATTCACCGCCAGATATTTGGAACTTGTAAAGGCATTACTATACAAAGTTCCCCTGTTATTTATGTTTCTCAAACTTTTTTATGAAGAACCGTCAGTTCCCGCACATTTCACTTAATTTTACTGCCCCTGTTTACCCTCCAGGTCATGAACAGATTGCCAAGCGGATGATTAAACTCTATTACTTTTGTTTTTCAGAATCATAATGTCATCACTTCCTAATGTGTAGTAGGCTGAGCTTTACCGTCGTAAACGTAGGGATATATATGGCGAACACGCAAGTCAAAGATATGTTATTTAAGCATATATTTATTATGCATTTGCATACACAACAAAAGCAGGTATGTCAGAAACTCAGTGAAGAACAAAGACAACCTAACGACGGGACTTTCACATTGCATTAAACTACTCTTCAGCTTATACTCTTAGCGAGATAAAAATACTTAAACATTAACAAGGCGTAAGTGGTCGTCGTGGTGGAATACCTTCTGGTAGCCACTTGACACATATCGGCATTTATCTCGACGGCGGGTTAATTTTCCGGGTCAGGAAGGCGCGCGGCGGGCGGCCTCCTCGGATGAATTCAATCAGAAGCAACAACCTAAGCAATCTCGACGCCGGCGAAAACGATTGCGGACGAGTGTGTATTGAGTTGACCGCCAGACGAGGGCCGTCGAGGGCCCTCACCTCTACCGCAAACTTGTGCGCCGACATAACTATTTATTCTCCACGAATATCTAGTTCAAGAATATTGAAACACAATTTTCTCACTCTTAACCGTACCTAAACCGAAATTAAATTCTGTACTCACTTGAAGTTCATTCAGCGTAAGCACTCGGCAAATTTCAATATACAAAGAGTCCATCGTAAAGTACAATACGAATCTGTGAAGTCAGCGTTTCATTTTTGTTTTGTCTCGGTTTAACCGCGCGTTTGCCGTCATAATAATATAATGTTGTGAATACAAGTGGCGGCCATCGTTTACTTCAGGGCTACGGGCAACGGTTTAAGTGAAACAGACAGCGAACCACTTAACCTTCGTCTTGTATTTAAAGGGAAGGCTAGACGTTGAACCCGGCCCACAGTAGTTGTGAATATGAGGTAAAACAAAAAGGGACCCAATTGAGTACTTACCTTTATTTTTTCACGGCGAAGTTTGCCTGTGAAGGTAAATATGTGTGTAGTACAAATGTGTTCGAGCAATTTGAGCCTTGCTGGGTAGAATGGTTTAGGTTCTGACTATACATACTGACAGGTACTGGTTTGTGTAATGTCAGTCGGCGAGTATGCGTACTAAAACTCAAATTACCTACCGTATTAATCACCTACCACGAATCTATGCGATGTGGCATAATCAAGTAGGCTGTCCTGGTAAGACTGGTCGGGACGCAGTCCGTACATAGCATGCGTAATCGCTCACAACTTAGTGGTAATCAATGCCCGCTAAAGTGTCACCGATCCTTGTAGACGCGGAGACGCTCGATAAATTGACTCAATTATTTTACTTTAGAAAGTGTCTGCCTGTCTGTGACCTTAATATAACTTACATTCATGTTAGTGGGCGCGTGCGAACAATATTGTGACTGTTACATTTATCTAAATTATTTATTAGACAGAATGGAGTGCGAGTCCAAAGGTTTATAACAAACCAATTGTGTGATGCTAAAAACTGCTCTCAGCATTTTATCCCACTCTCCATTTAAATATACGTTTTAACGAAATGGTGCAGAAATCTGACAAGAACATAGTTGATATGTTTGCAGGGCAAGAGAATGGATCATAAAGCAAGTCAGTCTTGAATAAGTAGCTTTATATCTCAGAGAACTTTGAACTAGGAATGCAACAGATACGATATAGAAACAAGACAATGCTACGAAATGCAATTTCCGATTTATTTATTTAAATAAATCAGTTGGTTTGAAAAATTAAGAAACAAAAGGTAACAAATCTGCTGATGTTTTACGGTCAGTATCAAATTACAATAGCCACGAAGTAAATCTGAAACGTTTCACTATTGATTGCGCAATATTATACTTTCGAGAAAAGACTTGATGTTTAGCGCCGTAAACATTTGTTGGATGGAGCAGTAAAACCTTATACAGTTCAATAAAAATATGTATGTATATGAGGCTCACAATGTGCGACCACCTACAATATGGGTTTATTGTCATCGCGGAGAAGCTCCTCTCTTTACATGGGAAACAGAATACCATACAGTTGGAATGGCAAAATGTAACGTCGTAACTTTAATTACTTTTATGCTCCGCGATCTGATTTAGTTAAAATTTCTTTTTATAATTTTATGGCTCGTAACCATCGAGATCAACTTTTAACCACAACTTTCCACTGCAGCGTATGGAGGTAGAATTTCCAGTTACTGTCCATTTTCTTCGATGAACTCAGAGCAAGTGCCGCAAATCGCCTTAAACATTTTTACTTTTGCTTTTGTTCTGCAAAAGGATTCTTCAATTAATATTCTCAAGAATTATTGATGGTTGGATTCAAGCACAGATATAATTTATTCAATTCGTTGGCATAACGACCGAGATCCGGCTAGTTCACGGGACGGTTTGAAGCTAACTAATTTGGTTAATGTTAGTGATGGAAATTTGTGCCAGGAACGTTTTCGCTGGCGCTAATATATGGAACTGACTAGTCGGATTTCAGTTGGAAATGGGTTTAAACGTTTTGCACGTTACGCTCATTAATCTTGTCCAGTTATCTTGAGGGGGGAAAGCAATTTAGTCACGCTAGCTTTATAGATCTTTAATGCAGTCCTTCGACTTGTGGATAACAATGTTTAAAACCGTATTCCAATTGTTCGCTCGTGTGGTGGTATTTAAGATAAGTCCAACTTTCCTATTAATCTTTTAATCAATCAATCAAAACGTTTATTTCGGATAATGACCCATATTTTGTTAGTAGATACAATATTTTAAAACTATGTTAGTACACGTAATATTATTATATCAAAATCAAAACGAAAAATTTAATTAGAATTAAATTAAAATTATCTTGTCATCGAAATCAAAGTTCAGATAAATATTAAAATCAAAATTACAAATCAAAATTAAAATCTAAATTACACTAAAAATTAAGTAATAATAAAAATAAAAATCAAATTAATTAAATCAAAAATTCAAATTACAATTAAAATAAAATCAAATTATATTAAAATTAAATAACATTAATAGGTACGAGGGCAGGCTGAAATGTTTTGAGCCTAAGTACCTTTAAGTAACAGTAATGTCTCGCCCTACCTGTCTCTAATTGAGAACATTCACAGTAATTTAAATACCGAGTTTCATGTAAATAGCGTCATTATGCTTTTAGTAATTGAACCGCAAACATCACTATGTCTGAGCCATCCACGAAGTGTACGAAAAATGCGCCAGTGCACACTGCGGGAGTTTCTAGGCGTGCCCTAGCCGAGACAGGATTTGAAGAAATCAACCACCCACCAGACAGTCCGGACCTAGCACCCAGTGATTACTTCCTGTTTTCGAATTTGAAGAAAGACCTCCGTGGGCGAAGATTTTGACCGATGACGAGATGAAGGCGGCTGTAGACGAGCACTTCGAAGGCAAAGACAACGAATATTTTTTCACTGGGTTAAAAGCCCTTTATGACAGATGTAAGAAGTGTATTGAAGTAGAGCGAGATTACATAGAAAAATAATTTTTTTATACATTCCTGGCAGTATTTTAAATGCCCCAGGCTCAAAACATTTCAGCCTGCCTGGTACCTACATGTACGTATTCAAATTATCTAGAATAAGGTATAAAATTATAAGTAGCTATTTTCAATTTAAAACGCAAAATCTTGGTACTCGTTTTCATTTGCCCGCATTTAATTCTGCCCAACTTTCATGATTCTTTTCTGACACTCTTGCATCTCACGTAACCCTTCATTTAAGGTCAGCACTTCATGTAAGACTGGCTTATTATCTTCCTTTTAATATATCATAATATTTCAATACTTCAAAAGCTCTACTCGCAATATTTCAAGCATTACACACACGTTGAGAATTTAAACACCTTCACTTACCAACTAATGGAGAAACATTCTGTCATAAACATCGATGTAAAACAATTTGCAACACATAAACCCATGAAACGCATCACATTCAGTCAGCGGTTATGGCCATCGGAAGTTGGTCAATAGATGCCACATTCCATGCAAATGCCATGTCAATGGTCGCCGCATCTTTATAGACTACTGTTCGTGTTGACCATAAGTAACCAGCTAATAAGTATGCGGAACATTTCATAACAATTCACGCTAATATTTCAACTGTAGCAGTAAGACATTGTACTCTTGAAACATGTAACTTTTAACAAGTATTGATGACTGGGAGTACCTTTCACTCGTTGTAAAATCACGATTTCAATTTCCTACCTTGCGCATTTTTGATTAATGGTACTACTAAATTAAGATACTGGTGATACTAAATTAAGAGTGATAGCGATACTCAACGCTGCATTCGTTGCGCAAAATATTGCAACCAGCGCCCAGCACTTATTGGAAATTGTTAGCTCATAAATCATCAAAGAGGAACAATAAATACTACTAACGGCTAATATTTTTTTTCCAGAAAATAACGTTGTTTCATTTTGCCATTTCGCAAATAAAAAACGCTGCAGCAACAGTAAACAAAATACAGGGTTATAAGTCAATTATTAAAACAGGAAACCAATTTATTCGAGCCCTGACTCGCTCGATAAAAGTATCCTTACAAGTTGTTCAATATTTCAACGCTGAAGTACAAGCGTTGTAAAACTCCATAACGACACGCGACAAGTAATAAATTGTGATTGCCTAAAAGCAATTATAACAGAAGTGTGGTCGCTATTAGACGGGCTCCGATTCCTCACGAGGCTGAAGGGGCCGTGGACGCGACACCAGTTATTTGTTTCTCACGCTCACACCCGCCCACTGCGCCCGCGCCGCTCTGTGCAAACGTGCATCTTGTAAAACTTGTAAACCATAGAGATGCCAGATAGCGACACTTGTTATTGATATACTTATCGCTATCTTAACGATATGTTCTGAAATTGATGCAGCCGACTATCTACATAAATATCACGATTAAATTCGAATCCAATGAATATTTTCTGTTGCGTGTAAAGGTGTTGAAACACCTCGAGTGTAAAGTATTAAAGGATGTTTTATTAAGGGTCAAAACGGACCTGCGCCAAATATTTTCCTAACCCTCATTAAGGGGCAGGAAAACCTAATAATTGTTTTCATAATTGCACACTAAGCCGCGAAGGTAAATGTGGGTAATAAATCTTGTGAAGGAATTCTTTGTGATTGTAAGTCGATGATGGCGTGGCGATCGCGTGTTGGTGTGAGTGACGCCCACGTCCTTTCCGATTCTAACTAAGGCACTAATTTCTATTACCATTATTGACACGTAATAACGGCGGTGAGCTTCGTGTCGGACAGTGAAACAAAGTCGTTACGATGTTTGTGCTTACACTTGTGACTCGTACGTGGCGTGAGCGACCACCATAAGTGGCCGCCACTTAGATGCACATTAATAAATAATGTCGCATCGGTTGAAGATGTTAATATATTCTTTAAACGTTGTTAAGTGAGTTGTAATCTTGCTTTACTTGTTTCTATATATGGGTGTGACGCGCCCGATCGGGAAAGCTGGCTGTACTTACGGTGAATTTTTCAGTGTAACTGTTGCTGGTAGATACTTTTACTTTAGCTACTTACTGTAATAATGTAGGCTGGTGTGTACTGAATTATTCAAAACTGACAGAATTCTGCGTTGGAAATTGAATTGAATGTGAAATATAAGTCAATTATACGAAAAACCATGTTTAAATTGCATAGATCGGACTGCGCTTCTAAACTTCTGAAACAGCCGAAATTACAACTTACATAAAGTTTCAGTGCAAGATTATGAAATGACTGTAAAGCGTACCTATCCAGGTTAACGTGACTGACTGACTGAGGGATCAGTTGCAACAAATCATCATCTGCCTAGCCTTTTCCCAACTATGTTGGAGTCGGCTTCCAGTCTAACCGAATGCAGCTGAATACCAGTATTTTACATGGAGCGACTGCCTATCTGACCTCCACATCCCAGTTACTGGGTAATACGATACCCCTTGGTAAGACTGGTTGTCAGACTTTCGGGCTTCTGACTACCCGTAATGACTGTCAAAGATCCACGAATGACAGCCGGGACCAACGGCTTAACGTGCTTTCCGAGGCACGGAGGGACGGCGGCAAGCGTAGCTTAACCTGATCGATCGACCTGTGCGGCTGTTATTATATAGCCATGGGCCCCTCGGGATCACAAATTAACATATTTATGAACATAACAAAGACGAAAACTTGTCACAAAAGTTGAACGGGAATACCCGTTCAACTAAATTGATATTTTGTTAGTTCTCCACGCACGCTACTAAACCTTTCGAGTATAATGTACTATAAATTTTCACTCAAAACTTTGTGGGAAGCGTGCGGAGTGTGTGAGTAAGCGTCATTAGTCATTTCCTTAGAACTAGTAGCAGGTGAACCGTAAAGTTGGTCGTTTACGTCATTTCTTAGACGAGACGAGTTAAACCTATGCGTCACTGATCTAGACGACCGGATAAAGGTTCTATTTTTGTTATACTCCTATAATTATCGGTAAATATTTGTAGAATTAAAAGAAAACAGACTTGAAAGGAAATAAACCTTAGAATTAAAAGAAAACTTCTTGAAAGGAATTAATTTGTATGAAATTTTTTAATTTTTTATTATTTGTTGTTATGGATGCAATAGAAATACACACTCTGTAAAAAAATTCAACACATTTTGATTTCGACTAACTTAAACGGTAGGTACTGATAGTTTTAAAATACCAAAAAGTTAAAAGAAGATCACAGAGCACCTGGAACAAGGCGATCATCATAAGAAGATCAAAAAGTTTTAAGAAGATCTATTAAATATTCCTCAAAGATATAATATCCTCTCGATAGTTCAGTCACGGCGCGCGGCCGCTATATAATCTCAACGGAGGTTAGCAAAGTGTGCGGAGATATTTTATTGTACACTGGTAAGCGCAAACGCAAAACGCAGGTGCATTCCTCCCTCACTTTCATAGTCCGATGAGTTGGCAATACGACACGAACCGGGGAGAGATCGGGACCATCGGCATTACGTGAATTCCAAGGCACAGCGGAGTCACAGACTCACCAACTTCCAAACTCCGAAAAATTCCGGATGAATCGAATAAAATTTAGCCCCACCTGGGAATCGAACCCAGGACCCACGCTCAGCAGTCGCGCTTGACCTCGACCTCGACCACGAGACCCGGGGCAGTTATACAGAAAGATATACACATACATCGTTCTGGCTTCATTCATTCTTCTTTCTTTGTCCAGGCGGTCTTTCTTTGGAATGCGCTCCCTTTGAACATCAGGACGGCAACCAGTCGGTTATCTTTTAAAGTGAAGGCTCGTGAACATATTCGTCAAAAGTTGGCCGTAGCATCTCAGTGCTGATTTGCTGGATTCGTTTTCTCCTCTACCGCTATTTTTTTCTCCTCACAATTAGTTTTGTTTATATGTATGTATGTATGTATGAATGTATCTATCTATCTACTCGTATGTATTAGTATTTATTCTTGTATTTTATAGTCATTTCCTAGCTATTTATCCCGTATGTTGCACCTGCCATGTTTTGTCTCTGCATCACCCTAAGGTTGACTGGTAGAAAATGCCTCAGGCATTAAGTCCGCCTTTGTACAGTATTTCTTTTACTTGTGCATAGTTTTAATAAATATGTAAATAAATATACCCCCTTACTAATAAACGTCGTGTAGCGTCTGTATAGTTACACAACGCTTTTCCTTCTTCTTTCGAAACTCAAATTACTGACGACTGAAAGAGAGAAATCGGTGTGTGGTTCATCTGATATAATACGTTTATTAGGGGGTTACAGTAAAGACAGTTCATAAGTTAGGTAGGTACTACACAAAAACTTTTCATTATGAACTTCTTGTTTATATCAATTTTATAGGATTTATCCTCCGAAGAAATGGATTACTTCTAAAAAAAAATGTATATTGACAATACTGAAAAGCTCTTCCCTATATCTATATGTATAAAAGAAAGTCGTGTTAGTTACACTATTTATAACTCAAGAACGGCTGATTTGGCTGAAAATTCATGGGGAGGTAGCTTAGAACCAGGAGACGGACATAGGATACTTTTTTTTTAAACACTTTTATTTACTTATAGGAGTAGAGTAGGAGTAGTGTAATAGAAGGTTAGGAGTAGGGTAGAGGTAGGGTAGGGTAAGGGGTAGGACGCAGCGGGCCAAGGATGTGGCCCGCGAGGAGATGGTGGAGACTCTGAACAGAGATCCGTGGGGGCGCCCTTATAAAATGGTGCGGAATAAACTCCGCACCTGGGCCCCCCCGCTGACGCAGAGTCTCCGCCCCCAGCTGGTGAAGGAGGTGGTGAGCGCTCTGTTCCCTTCACGGGGGGAGCACACTCCCCCGCCCATGGCTCCGCCACTGGCGGTGCCCGAAGCGGAACACGCGGACGACGACGACGACATCCCTGAAGTGACCGGGGTAGAACTGAGAGCGGCGGTAGGTAGGCTGAAGGCCAAAAATACCGCCCCAGGACCCGACGGCTTGCCAGGTAAAGCCTGGGTCCTGGCCTCGAGGGCTCTCGGGCCTCGACTGGAGGCGTTCTTAAGCGCATGTTTGGAGAGAGCCCAGTTTCCACTCCGTTGGAAGACGAGGAAGCTGGTCCTCATTCGGAAGCCAGGGCGCCCTGCGGACTCTCCGTCCGCATACCGGCCCATCGTGCTGCTCGACGAGGTCGGCAAGCTCTTTGAGAGAGTGATTGCGGGCCGCCTCGTCGGGCACCTGGTGAGGACGGGGCCGGATCTTGCGGACAGCCAGTTCGGTTTCCGCAAGGGGCGCTCGACGGTGGACGCCATCATGCGCGTAAGAGCCCTCACGACGGGGGACGCGGTGTCCCAGGGTGGGGTCGTCGTGGCGGTGTCACTCGACATCGCCAACGCGTTCAACACCCTCCCCTGGAGCACCATTGTGGAGGCACTCCGGTATCACCGGGTGCCGCCCTACCTCCGTCGAATAGTCGAGGCGTATCTGACGGAAAGAGCCGTCAGCTACCCCGGTCGCGATGGGGAGTGGAACCGGCGAGAGATGTCGTGCGGTGTCCCACAGGGATCGGTCCTGGGGCCGCCTCTGTGGAACATCGGGTACGACTGGGTGCTGCGCGCCGACCTCCCTGATGGCGTCAGCGTGGTTTGCTACGCTGACGACACGCTGGTCCTGGCGCAGGGGAGGTCGCATCAGGCGGCGGCCGACGCGATGACACGCGTGGTTGCGATAGTCGTGGAGAGGATCCGGCAGTTGGGTCTCGAGGTGGCATTGCACAAGTCCGAGGCCATGTCGTTTCATGGGCCCCGGAACGCGCCGCCATCGGGTTCCCAACTAACGGTAGGAGGGGTTCACATCGGCGTCGGGATGACGATGAAATACCTGGGTCTCGTCCTCGACAACCGGTGGAGCTTCGTGGAGCATTTCCGACGTTTGGCCCCCAAACTGGAACGGGCCGGGGCCGCCTTCAAGCGGCTCTTGCCCAACCTGAGGGGGCCAAACGCCTCCTGCCGGAGGCTTTACGCGGGGGTCGTGCGGTCCGTGGCCCTGTACGGGGCCCCGGTGTGGGTGCGTTCACTGCGGCGGCGAGCCGCCCACTACCTGAACGCGCCCCAGAAGGTGGTAGCCATAAGGGTTATCCGGGGCTACCGCACGATCTCGGGCGAGGCGGCAAGCCTCCTTGCCGGACTGCCGCCATGGGATCTGGAGGCGATAGTCCTCGCGCGCCTGTATGAGTGGCGCGCGAAGGCACTACGCCGGGGGGAGGATCCGCTTCCGCGGCAAATCGCTGCGGAGCGGACGGATCTCCGGCGCGATCTCATGGCGGCATGGAAAGAGCGACTGTCGCAACCCAGCGCAGGGCACGCCGCGATAGCGGCGATAAGACCCCTCTTTGAGGAGTGGCTAGAGAGGCGCCACGGCGCCCTCACCTACCGCCTGACGCAGGTCCTCACCGGACACGGAAGTTTCGGGAGGTTCCTGCACATCAACAGGCGGGAGGAAACGCCCGGGTGTCACCATTGCCAGGATCGCCCAGAGGACACGGTGGAGCACACGGTGGAGGTCTGCCCCGCTTGGGCGGAGCACCGCCGTGTCCTCGTAGAGGCGATCGGCAGCGACGGCGACCTCTCGCGTCCAGCCCTGGTGCAAGCCATGGTCCGGGGCGAGAGGGAGTGGGAGGCAGTCACCTCCTTCTGCGAAGCAGTCATGCTAGCGAAGGAGGTGGCGGGACGGTTCAGGGAGAGAGCCTCCCGTCTCAGCCGCCGCGAGGGACGCCCCCGGCGTCGGAAGCCGCGTGACGACTCCCGGCCACCGTAGGCGCGGGCCTGCGGGCGGAGAGTAATGGGTAGCTCACCGTCCGATCAGGACCAGGCCCGTGCCGGACGGCGCGTACGTGTTCCACGCGCGCCTCAAAGAGATGTCAGCATCGAGGAGGGGCCCCTTAGGGCCGAAGCCTGCCGGGTCAGCGGGATTGTCCGAAAGGGTTACCGCTGGCCCGGAACATAAAGGGCTAAGGAAGGAACACGGGTGGGTTTTAGTCAGTAAGAGTCTGACACTCCCTTCCGCTCCACCCAGAGCGGGAGGAGTCATTTGATGATTTCCCATCCGCAAAAAAAAAAAAAAAAAAAAAATGGGTAGGACGCCAAGCGAACGAAGTAGCGCCGGGCAGCTAGAAATAATTTATATGGCACAAAAACGTTTGCCGGGTCAGTTAGGGCATTATAATTTATGACAGTGATGACTGACGTGGAACATTATAAAATCCAGCACCTGCCTAGCCTATTCCTAACTTGGGGTCGGCTTCCAGTCTAACCGGATGCGCGACTGCCAATCTGACCTCCACAACCCAGTTACTGGGTAATACGACCAAAGACTCCCCCTTGGTAAGTCTGGGTTGTCAGACTTTCGGGCTTCTGACGACCCGTAACGACTTCCAAAGATCCTCAAATGACAGCCGGGACCGTGCCTAACGTGGTTTCCGAGGCACGGAGGGGTCTTGGTATGTAAAGATGGTCACCAACCACTAACTCATAGCTAGTTAGCCACAAGCCCCTCATAAAAAATCAACACAACATAAAAACACAACGTTATATAAATCTTAGCGCAAATTATGAATGCTTCAAATGCAATATAAGCGTTACAATCTCTGCGTGTGTCGTATAAGCCATAGATGAGCATTAATTAAATTAAGGACGTGTTTATACCTGGTGTTCACAAACGAGCGCTAACCAGGCGTGCAAGCGATACTTAGTTAAAATCACGATAGGTTAATCTCATTGTTATATTAACGGTCGCAAACAATAGCTTCAATTTGATTTAGACCATCAATACACACCGAGCCATTATATTGAGGCATTAACTGAACTAATATCTGCCTAATATCAGCGGAACGCGGGAGGTAATTATGACGTAATCGACTATCGATGCCACGAACACCCACTAATATATCCTATATTTATCGCGTCAGCGAAACCTTGTTATAATCTCGGTCGATATATTAATATACTTATGTTGAGTAAAATGTTTACCCTCTCTAAATTAGGAGGTTTATATATAACAGCCAGTTATTTTTAGGTGGACCCGACATATTGGATTTTCAATATGATACATTTTCAACGAATTCGCGGCTCCAAAATAGTTGACAACCCCTGGAGGCAGATATGGGTATACGTGGGTTGATTAAATAGCAACCGTTTGCAAAAAAGTGGAGTAAATCTATCCACTATTATTATATTTATTATTTGTTGATATATTTTATATGAATTGACTCTTGAACTACTTAAACATTTCGCATCAATTCTAATTAGGCTTTTATATTTTGTATTGTTTCTGCATGTGATAATTTAATTTAATATGTAATGTTCAACACAATGTAAATTGTTTATGAATAAATAAATGAAATGTAAATATTTTCAACCCCGTTCCGTTACAAAAATGGAATAACTAAACTTATAAAATTTTCATCTGCAACGATGCTCACTCAGCCTCTAAATACGTCGGGGTCATTACTTTGAGAGCGACCACCGCAGTGTAATCTTCCGATAGCTTAATGAATCAGGACATTATGTTGGAGGAGAGGACCGGTCTGCGGACATTACCATGAATTGTCCCATCACTACAGGGGGTCATTTTATTGAGTAAACGTGGAGCCGTCCTAGCGGGACTGACCTCAAATATAGCCAAGAGATCACTAACTATTAACGGTCGTAAACTAGTGGTGTGTACGCGGTCGAGGTTGCTGCTGTCCGGAGTACTGCCATCTACTTGTACTTACATGGTAATAAAAATTGTGTTTTTATTCCCCAGTAGCTATGTTGTAAGTTCCGTCACGGGGATACAGTTGTACAATAATAGACTTTGTATTTGTTTGATTAATAATGTCATAGAGGAAAGACAAATACCTACCTAGTTTGTTTGAATAAAGAAGAAAAGAACAATCCGAATTTATTTACTTAGTGCGGACCCAATCCCGAAATAGTACACAATTTTTCTTTGATTTTGGGGAACGGTAAGTAAAGAGAACATCTTAACAAGAAAGTCTTTTCGAGTATAGAGATCTACATTTTCCTTATGTTTAAATGAGCGTAACGTGTTTTATTTAAACTGAGCTGCTATCGATTTTTCTATGGTACAAAATAATGTCGGCGTATGAGTCACGGCGTGAGAAGAGTCGTGGAGCGTCGCAGGCGCAGCGCGTGGGCGAGCCGGTCCTGCGCACACGCAGCCGTACTAACAAATTACGTTTACCCACAACAATCCAAGTCCACGAGTAACTTAATGTACCGTGCATCCACTGGAGCCGTAGATACACTCAGAATTATAATATTATACGGATAATACGGACATTTGAATGCGTGAGAAATGCTTAAGCAGACATCTGCTGAACGTTCAGAAAGCACAGTTGAAACATTTCCAGGATACATTGTAAGTGGAACGGACCAGAAATATACTAAACACCATTTATATTCGTGTTTAAACCACTTTGCGACGAATACGTCGGAAAACAAACAGTTGGTGACATAAAACAATAAAATGCGTTGTTGTTGCAGATTTGTTATCAAATAGATAGAACTATTGTAAGTGTGCTACGAAGATAAGATTATTGTATTTAATACATGCTAAATAACAGAATTTAATCTGGAAGGCAATAAGTGAGAGGATTGTTATTTCACTAGATATATCAGATATATCAGCGTCAAAAACCGGCCAAGAGCGAATCGGACTCGCGCCCCGAGGGTTCCGTATGTTTTTTTTTTAATTTGTCATCGGCGAGGCCTAAATTCGTCAGAGAATTTTAACACTGTGCACTGCGGTGTAGAATATTGCAGTTTTATGTCAGCGCCATCTCTTGACCGATAATGGAGCTAATGTAACTTTTGTTGATGATTTCTGAAAAAGTGTGCCATTTAGAGACTTCATTTTATTTTTCCTATGATCTCTACATAAACTTCTATCACATAGAATAATTTCAGATTTTTGTCTGTGCAAACTTCAGAGATAAGAGGAGGGAACGGTATTTTTTTTTACATTTTTCATCAAAAGTCGGAAACTATGCGGCCTAAAAAAACGAAAAAATGTTTGAGAATGTGCAAACATCGCTCTTTCATACGATACCCCACATGACCTAGTAGCCCCACTTCGAATTTTTAAGACCCCCTTTCAGTCCTTGTTGCAAAAAAAAAATTTTTTCTTTCTTATTTGCAAAACAGTTGGGCAAACGTCATCTAAAACTGTTCAAAATCTCAAGTTAATAGCGTTAGTAGTTCTTGAGATATCCAGCTGTGACAGACAGTCAGACAGACAGACAGACTCAGTATCACCATAAGGATTTCGTTTTACCATTTTGAATAGTCATAAAATGTATTTAATTATGTAAATTTCTTGTTAAAAATTAATGACATACAACAATTCTATGACATTATGAACGAATAGGTAGGTAGATACAAATAAACAGACAAAAACACTATTATGTATTATTAGAGATACATAATAATTATTTATTTATTTCAGACATAATTCTAGTCCATAGTTTTACACTCATACTATATATGTATATCATAACATATACTCGGATATACAGGGTGTTTGGTGCATCGTTTGCCAAATGGAATTGGCCGAAAGGAGAGGTCATTTGCTATCTCTTAAGGCCCAGTAACGAATACCTTGTTTCACTGGTTTTTTTTAAATGACTTTTTAATGTTTATTTGGAGAAATACAAGAACTCTGCATTTAAGCTTAATTTTTTTTTTAAGTTATGAGTATAGCCTTCAAATTTTATTTTAATTCTTATGTTTACTCTTGTATGGTTCTATGAAATTAAAAATTTACTTGCTAATAACATCTAGTTCCTTTTTAATAACTCCCAAAGTTTTTGAAAAAAGGAAAAATAGACTTAACACTCAACTTTAAATTGCTGTAAAAAAAAACTAAAAGCGAACTTTTTAAAAAGAATATCTACAAACAGACTTACCCTAATTATTAGGTCAGCTACCAATTTTCAGTGAACAAGACAGATCGTCTTTTGTTTTTCATCAAAACGATTATCCCGCTCACTGGAGATTTACCGCCAGGGAGTATAACATCCAAATGTTGCATTCCCAGAATCATGGATTGGGAGGGATAGCCCTATTCCTTGGCCTCCGTTCCCCAGACCTGACTCCGTTAGATTTTCACATTTGGGGATGGCCCAAAGAACTTGTTTACTCCACGGGAGTTGAGACTAGGGATGATTTAATCCAACGCATTGAGGCGGCTTTCGTCACTATCAAAGCAGAAATACGTTTACACACCACTACAGTCGAGATAAGACGAAGATGTCGCGCGTGTGTACGCAATAGTGGAGGACAATTTGAACAAAATTTATAATTAGGTACTTATTAAATAAAAGTTTATTTTTTATTTCAAGTTCAAGGAAAATTAGAACCCTAGAAAGAGATAAAAGACTGCGTAAGAGTGAGATAACACTATCCACCTACTTAAAGTATGTTATTTATGTGAAAACTAGTGTTCTTACCGTAATATTGAATATCAGCCTGATGGGTCTCGATTACACATTTAGCGAATTACTGAAGTAATCAAAAGTTTTTTTTGGTATATTGCACACCATTGGAAAGGGGACAAACTAGAGAACCTTTTAAAAGAATTCGAAGATCCCAATCGCTTTTAGTTTTTTTTTACAGCAATTTAAAGTTGAGTGTTAAGTCTATTTTTCCTTTTTTCAAAAACTTTGGGAGTTATTAAAAAGGAACTAGATGTTATTAGCAAGTAAATTTTTAATTTCATAGAACCATACAAGAGTAAACATAAGAATTAAAATAAAATTTGAAGGCTATACACATAACTTTAAAAAAAAAATTAGCTTAAATGAAGAGTTCTTGTATTTCTCCAAATAAAAATTAAAAAGTTATTTTAAAAAAACCAGTGAAACGAGGAATGAGTTACTGGGTCTTAAGAGATAGCAAATGACCTCTTCTTTCAACCAATTCCATTTGGCAAACGATGCACCAAACACCCTGTATATTTAAATGTATGAGTGTATACTTCTGCCCGCGGCTTCGCCCGCGTGGATGTCGGATTATACCACGACAAAAAGTACTTCCCCAGGATGCCATCTATCTCCTTGCCAAATTTTATCGAAATCCGTTCTGTGGTTACTAAAATAAAAGTACTCCTTATAACATCAGTTATCTGCCAGTGAAAGTCCAGGCATTTAGTAAAAATCTGCTATTTTGACATTACAAACAGACAATTGAATTTTATTTATTTGTATAGATAGATACTTATATATATACAGGGTTATTGGTAAAACATTAACAAATGCGAAAAAAAAAATCTGCTGTTTCCTACATTTATGTTCGTATAACTCGTCAAAATAGGGAACAGCTGATATTTTTTTCGCGATTTTAGGTTTGGTCTCATAGTAAAAGTTGTTCATAATGATGAGTACAATGACCTCTTAAGAGGTTGTTAATGTTTTACCAATAACCCTGTATATTAGAGATAGCAACTGAAATACTCAATGAAATATTGTTTATATTTCATTATATCGTTAGCTGATAAAGAAAATTAATTACAATCAATTAGGTGTTTTAGAAGCTTACAAAGATAGCAGAAATATAAGCGAACCATTTTGCATTATCGCGTCGTTCCCATAATTTATTTAATAAATTATTATCTTCATGTCAAATATTCATGCTGACTCGATAACAATTAATAATTTATAATACTTACATAATAACATTCGTACGTTTTTCCCACTTAACAACAACATCTCTACTCTTCCAATTAATCTCTCTTCAAATAGCCAATACGCGTTTATACACCAAAAAACTAAAAATATAGGTACATTCCCAAAAGTTAATGAACCGTATCTTATCCAGCGATTTTTGACTGAACTAAGGCCCTGAAGAAAACAATATGATCACCAAATACCTAGTAGTTACAGAAAATGAAATCACTTCTGCACCAGACTGATGGGTCTCTGTGAAATGCTGCTAAGGGCTGAATACACACATACTGCTGGTCACACTAATCACCAGGATTTTTCTTAGATCACTGCACATATATGTACAAACTACTGGCAGTATTGTCTCTCTTTTCTCTCTAAATCCATCCAAAGGTTGTCTTTAAAAGATTGCTTTTAACGTTAAGACCGCCCATTGTGTCATCCCTTGTAAAATTTATACATTTATATCTGTAATATAAGAATACTCTATTCTATATCAATATAGAGCTTTTCGAACCTTTGTAGGTACTATTCACCGGAATTGAGTGTCCCAAACATATCTGTTTTTTGTACCCTCTTTGATATTTTTCACTAGAGTAGGCAAAAGCACCCAGAGACAAGACAGAGGCTTTTGGACAGTTTTTTTATACATTTGGATATAAATAGAATAGAATAGAATACTCTTTATTATGGACACCATATAAATTACAGACATAAATATAGAAACTTTACAAAGGGCGGTCTTTTAAAGACAACCTTTGGATGGATTAAAAAGGGGAAGGACAGACAAATACTAATATAGGTAGTCTGTGGTGTACCATTTACATAATACAATAAATACATACATAAAGTTTATAATAACCTAAATAAATATATATATAATAAACATGAAACAGGTAGAGAGGAAGTGCTTTTTAGGGTTCCGTTGCCAAATGGCAAAAAACGGAACCCTTATAGATTCGTCATGTCTGTCTGTCCGTCTGTCTGTCCGTCCGTATGTCACAGCCACTTTTCTCCGAAACTATAAGGACTATACTGTTGAAACTTGGTAAGTAGATGTATTCTGTGAACCGCATTAAGATTTTCACACAAAAATAGAAAAAAAACAATAAATTTTGGGATTCCCCATACTTAGAACTGAAACTAAAAAAAATTTTTTTCGTAAACCCATACGTGTGAGGTATCTATGGATAGGTCTTCAAAAATGATATTGAGGTTTCTTATATCATTTTTTTCTAAACTGAATAGTTTGCGCGAGAGACACTTCCAAAGTGGAAAAATCTATGTAGGGGGGGGGGGCCTGTAACTTCTAAAATAAGAGAATGATAAAACTAAAAAAAATATATGATGTACAATACCATGTAAACTTCCACCGAAAATTAGTTTGAACGAGATCTAGTAAGTAGTTTTTTTTTAATACGTCATAAATCGTAAACCGCAATTTACCTTTTATTCAACCAACTCAAATATAAAAAAATTAAAAAAAAAACATTTAATTTCATAAACATAAACCTTATGCATAAACCCGGATGTTACGGAACCCTCGGTGAGCGAGTCCGACTCGCTCTTGCCCGGTTTTATTTATCATAATTTTAAAAGTGTTTAAAGATTCAGCACGCCACGACACGCGCAAGTCACTCCATAACCGTACTGATTGAACAGTAAAAGATTTGTCATAAAAACTGGTGGAATGCATCGGCATCTCTAGTCTCAGGTTTTCTGATGATCTCAGATATCTATTATGTGTGTCATGAAGGAACTTGAAACGTTCTTTAAATAAAATTTATATAAAACCAACACACATCTGATGAAACACGCTAAAAATCCGATTTTCGAGATTATGACCACATGCCCGAGTATTCCTTATTGGCGCTCGGTACCACATTTGGTACCACGGATATCTATGCTTGGTACGATTCTGCAGCCCAACTTCTTGACATATCTAAAGCGGATATCTCAACATACGTATATCGAAATATATAATAATAATAATAAAAATGTTTATTTTCTTCCACAAATAACACTTATTAACTAAAACTTAAAACAGGAAACGATAATTTATATGATGAAGGACAATGTTCATTTGTGGGAGACTGGTGCCTAAACTAAGCCGTGACTTGTATTTCAGGACACCAGGGACACCTCTACAGGCATGAATATCATCAAAAACATTGTTATAGACAATGCACGAAAGTTACAGTATTATTTTATAAGGGCAAACTATCTGTTGGAAGAAAAGAAAAAAAATAAAATAAAAATAGTAATCATAAAATCTTAAATTTATATGAAGTGCAGTGGAGTTCAAGGTGTTTGTGGAATGTGTTGAGGGTGTCATGTGTTTTGTGTTTGTCTGTGTGTGTGTGTGTGTGTGTGACGGTATGTGAGTGGGTTTAAATAAAGGGGATGTTTTTTCCTTCTGAAACCGCGGCTTGATGCAATGTCGTTTGATACACAAAATAGGTATGTAGGGTAGGTATATGATTTTATTAACCAGTATTCTTTGAAACCATGACTTTACACACAAATAAGTGCCAAAATTCAGGCAAAACTAAAACTTGATCATTAGATTAGGTGTTCCAAGGTCTGTCTAAAAAATTGATGATATACATTCTTCTAGGTAATTTTATGGTGATTTCATTATGAATATTCAACAACCTTATTAGTTGAATTCGCGACTGCGTGGAACGGATTACCTAGGTAGGTATGTGGTTTAGAATTTCAGAACGGAAAGTAATTGAGTTATCAGATGGTAAACTCCCAATGCTAATTATAGGTACCATCTTCTTATCAATGTGCAGACTTAAAAATATCAATTAGTAACCCGAAACGATACAAGAATAGCTGGTGCCGAAGTACCTATTAAGTTTAGTCAGTCAGATTGGTACCCAAGTGGACTTCCCGGGGTGCGCCAGATATTTTTATTATCATCGTGGTTCTGTACCCGTATTTGCAGCTTCCAGTAACTATGTTTTTTTCACAAGGTACTGCTTTTTTGTGCTATCCAGTATCTAAATATGGAATTTAATTATTCAGGCTATACGTATGGGCAGGAAAATTAATTGTTTATCAAATTGACACACTACGTCAGCTCATACGACTGTCAAAGAAAGCCAGTTGTGATTTGGTTAAACGAACCATTCAAGTTAGCATTAAATTTGTTATACAATTAATTTCCTTGCCTTTACAAGTTATACAATAGAGGGATTTCATTCCCTCTATGTATTATCTAGGACTGCGCGTTAAAATGAATGTGCTCACAGCGCAAGCGTGGCCCATAGGTTTAGCACAAGGATTATAATCACATGCACGTGTGCACATCCTGAATCACCACATGTGCGTAGATCACAGATTATTACGAGATCTCGTGAAGAGAAACTATATGTGCAGGTTAATCTTGAAATTAAGCGCGGGTAGTTTTATCTTCTTAAAAATGATGTCTGTTTTTAGTTGCTTATTATTTACTTACCACTTACATTTGTTTGTAGGTGGGACTCAATACTACAATAAAGTCACAATTTCCACACTTAGAGACGTCACCCATAAACCAATTAAACACCACCACCAACAAAAGTAAAATGTTTTTAAACTGTCATATTTTGACATAATTTGGACCCTGTCAGGTGCAAATTTATACCTGTCGATTATGTACCATAGGTTCTGGAACAGGTAAGAATGAAGTACGAAGACTTTTATGCCCCGAGTGGGATGACCAAGGCGGTGTAATGTGTGTATAGGCTTTTATACAGAAACTGATGCCGTCAACGGATTAACAGATTAAGTCGAGTACTATTTCCTAAAACAGCTCAAAAAATAAAACAAACTGCAGAAGAAGAAACAGAAAATATATTATTTTACTTTCATAGTTTGATTAGAAATACATAAAACCGTCAAATTCTAGTGTTACGAGTAATACACTCACCAAAAAATCTAGAATTTTCTCATTTTGCAAGCAACACAAACTTCTGAATACAAAATTTAATAATATTTTGAAAATCTTGGGTATGAATACTTCCAATTATTGTACTTTTAGGAACCAGAAGTGGATTTTATTAAAAAAAGAAATAACGGCTACGAACTATTTTAATACAATCGATAAATATTAATAATTACAACACAAAAATAATTATAAGGAAACTAATGCTAAAAATGACACAGCTGAGATGTTGAACGCTCCAACGTTTGGCGGGAAAAAAAGGGCCTGTCATCAGTTTGACAGGAGTGTCGAAGCACGCCTATAAAAGGAGTTTTATAGGCGTGCTTCGTGGTATTTTATCTATGGACTCTATGGTGATGCTACTCGCTACTGTTCATTCCCAACAGTACAATCAATATTATGTACTTACTTACTAATTAGTTAACAATTTAGCTGACTTTTGTTTGGCTGTACCAGTATTAGTATCAAAAAGCTTTAGTTCGGTTCATCAGGTACCTATGTCCTACTAGACATAACACTTTCATGAGAAATTGGTATACACAGTTCTATAAACATGCAGAGAATTACACGTTTAAACTATATTGTTATGTGAGCGGAGTAATTGCGTAATGAACTATGCTATCAGTAGCGATAGGTTTCATTTTGACAGTTCAACCACATTCTTTGCGTAATTTACGTTGTTGAGCAAACACATATTTCGAACATATGAAGCAATGGATCAGCAATCCTTCAAAATGACTCAGATTGAGATCGATAGTATGTTACGCAATTTGGGTGCTGGTTTTGTTGTCTTCAATTTGCTTCTTCTGACATAATACAATTATTATCAAAAACAACTCATTATCATCATCATCTGCTAGCCTTTTCCCAACTATGTCGGGTTCGGCTTCCAGTCTAACCAGATGCAAGTGAATACCAGTATTTTACATGGAACGACTGCCTATCTGACCTCCACAACCCAGTAATACAATACCCCCTGGTAAGACTGGTTGTCCGACTTTCGGGCTTCTGACTACCCGTAACGACTGTCTAAGATCCAGGAATGACAGGCGGGACCAACGGCTTATCGTGCTTTCCGAAACATGGAGGGTTCTCGATAAGTAAAGTCGGTCACCCATCCATAGACCAACCGCGGCAAGCGTAGCTTAACCTAATCGATCGACCTGTGCGGCTGCACAGCCAGCAGTTCGGGTATTATCAAAAACAACTATGAAGGTTAAAATGAAAACCTTCAAATAGAGAACTTTTATCTCTGATATTATCTTTACAATAAAATTTAGTAACTCACATGGTGGTTCCACAGTAAGTAGGATCAACAAAAATACCGTTATTTCACTTAAAAAAAATACCGTTATTTCACTTAAAACTTCCTTCAAGTCTAGAAACAATAAAAGTCTACAACTGAAAACACTGTTTACCTACGTTATGGGCAAATAAGTGAAAACACAATATTTCAAAAATGTTCCGCGCACCGTAGCAAAACAAGTTACCTACAACAAATTATGCAAAGATTTCTAGGTATGACAACTACGGCTACTTAAGAAGTCAATGTACACTAAGACCTAGTTCAAGCAAGCTAGAGTTAGGTGCAACCTCACCTCAATTTATTCACTAAACTGAGCCATGCGGACGTAAACAAATATATCTACATTTACGTCATTTACATCTCGCCGGTCGCCACGTGGTATGCATCTTGATATAGCCAAATTGTCCACGTATTACTTACATTGATATTCATCGGAGGGATATTTGCATATTTCATAGATTGGCAACGATAGTGTGTACTTTAGGTAATGTTACTATAATTGCACTATGTATGTCTTTATTTACATACCTAAGTACCTACCTATTTGACAAATTAATATATTATTTCTAATGTATACATACCTAAACTATTTATTTTTTGATTCGCACATAGCTATTGAAATCTTATACGTTATCTGTCAAGGCTACGCTTATTTAATCTATATGAGTACGTATTCAAATACTTACTAGATATTTATGTAACTAATGAGATATGTACACTTGTACATTAGTTACATAAATATCGTATCTTCTGACTAAATGTTAGTGGGAATACGTCTTCCATATCGAAAACAGTTTATAATCAAAGCAAAATGAGTCCAACAGAAAGCACGCGCGGAATTATTTATAAAGATCAACCGTATTCCATACCGTCACATATGAATTTTGGAAAAATAGCCATTGATAACATGTTGAGGTCAAAAGACAAAGTTGCTTTGGTAAGGAATAGAAGTGATAATATTATTTAGGATGAGTTTTGTTTAAATGTGTTGTTAATTAAAAATGTTTTGAATGTCGAAGATCAACGGGATGACAGGGGAACAAATAACGTTCGGTGAGCTGGTGCAGTTGGTAGTGAATGCTGCCTCGGCGCTAATGCGCTTAGGTGTGGAACGTGATGAAGTGGTCGCCGTGTGCAGTGAGAACAGAATGGAATTCTTGATTACTTCGATCGCTGCGTGGTGTAGTGGTGCTACTGTGACTTTTCTCAACGCTGCCTACGGCAAAAGTGAGTTTTAAGAAGCTGAGTCCGGGCTTCGCTTACTTTTTGTTTCAATTTTAAAGTCATCATTGTTTAATTTACTTTTGAATTTTAAGTAGACTAAAGAGTTAAATCGCCTTTACGTGTTAATGAGTTTATTATTTATCTTAAAGATTAAAAGTCTTAGGTATTACTTAAAATAAAATTTCAAACATTCGTTTCTTTTTCCAGATGAATTAGTGCATACAATGGAAATCTCTAAGCCAAAGTATTTGTTCCTCTCACCTGAGACTTACAAAACATTTTATGAGACTATGGCTGGTACAGACCTAGTTGATAAACTCTTCATTTTTGGTGATTCTGTCGATGATCCAAAACTTTTAAAGTTTAACGATCTAATTGAAACGTATGTTAATGTAAATACTTTTAAACCAGTCACCGATCCTATTAATGGTAAGAATAATAACACAATAATGCTAATTGGTGATTCATTTAAATACCTTGTAAATGTTAAAATGAGTTCTGTCCAAGTTGGGAGGAGAAACTCCGCAGTAAACCCTTTTCTGTTTTTAACAACTAACTCAAGGGGAACAGAGAAGTACTTACCTATTTTGTGAATTGTTTCCAATAAAATAATTCCTATTTTCTATAGAACTCTTTACTCGATTTCCCCCCTGAATAAGTAATACTTTACATTTTTTTTTTTCATTATAATTTTTTTTATTGTTTATATTTACATATTCTATGCTAATATTTAAAATAATAATAATGTGTAAATTTATATGAAAAAATAAGTAAAGTTATTCTACTAAAATAATAAAACATGTTTCACAAAAGCTACTGCATTCCATAGGGTTGGCACGAACGGCTTTAATACTATACTCGTCCGGCACAACTGGGCTACCCAAAGGAGCTAAGCTGTCACACCTCAATTTAATCACTGTTGTTAATCAGCCTTGGTGAGCTATAATATTCATTTGCTTATTTAACCTTTTTTCTTTATTTTCTGTATCATCGATATTGCCACTTTTAGCCCACTTATGGTTAAAATTGTCAAAGATTTGTTTTTGTAGCTAAATCTTCAATATGATGCTCACCTATAATTTACAGGCACAACTTGGTTGTAATATTAGAACTAACATAGAAAATCGTAAATTGCTTAGAACTTTATTAAATAGACTATACGATTATTTTGAATGTATACCTAATAACAAAATTTACTGATACAGCAATTTGACCAAAGATCTCATCACTCTGTCCATCGCGCCGTGGTCAAACACCATTGGCATCATGTGTACAATGGATGACCTAGTTCACAACCGAACTGTACTATACTTAGCTGGATTCAAAGAAGAACAATACCTATCGTGTATTCAAAAATATAGAGTAAGTTCTAAAATCATTGTAACACAAAAATTATATACACGCTAGCTTCAGCCCACGGCTTCGCCCGCGAGGTATGTTGATAAAAACTATCCTATGTCCTTCCCCGGGATGCAATCTATCTCCCTGCCGAATTTTATTGAAATCCGTTCAGCGGTTTATGCGTGAAAAGGTAACATCCAGACAGACAGACAGAGTTACTTTCGAATTTATAATATTAGTATGGATACAACATATTCAAATTTTAATATGGCAATAATTTTCCAGGCGGGATCATTATTGGCAGTACCTCCAATAGTAGTAATGCTTACGAAATCAGCAATTGTAAAGAATTACGACGTAAGTTCGGTTGAATCAATACACTGCGGAGGAGCACCTTTAGATTTAGCGGTTATTGACGAAGTAAAACAAAGGTACAATAACAAATTAATAACCCCACTGGTGAACCAAGAAATGAACATTTAAGAAGTAGAATTTTTCATTTGTTTGCTTTTAACAGATTCAAGGGACTAAAATACTTTTTACAAGGTTACGGAATGACAGAAACTACAGGAGCATTAACTGAAGAGACAGACACAGAGTATAAAACAGGAAGTGTCGGCAAAGTTGTTCTTGGAAATATCGTTAAGGTAAAAACATTACCGAGTCAATTGAAAAGTCTTTAACTCGGGGTACTAATGAAATTGCCTTTCAGATAGCAGACGTCGAAACTGGAAAAACCTTAGGACCTAATCAGGAAGGTGAAGTTTGCGTAAAAGGCCCTACGTTGTTTGGTGGTTATATTGGAAAAAACTTGAAGGATGATCAAGACGAAGAGGGATTTTTTAGAACTGGAGATATTTGTTACTATGATGAAGATGGCTACTTTTACTTTGTAGATAGAATTAAAGAACTGATTAAATATAAGGCTGGACAAGTAAGTAGTCAGATCTAAATTAGCAAAGCAATGACACACAGAAATGTTTTTTATATGTTATAATTTGGCAGGTCGCCCCAGCAGAGCTAGAAGCGATATTGCTCCAGCATCCAGGTGTAAAAGATGTAGGAGTAGTCGGCAAGCCAGACTCCCTTGTTGGAGAACTCCCAACAGCATTTGTGGTAAAAACTCCAGGATCTGCAGCCACTGACAAAGAACTTATCGATTTCGTTGCTGGAAAGGTAACTTTGAAAATAATTCCTTATTTGGCTTTGGAGCAATTTTATAGATCTTTGTTATCCCTGTCTGATATTGTAACCAGGGGGATGATTCATAAAAGGATAACATTTAGAATCATAATGGACAGTTAACTGTTAAGTTAATCGTATCAAATCCCATTGGTGAAGGATTTTTCAGTTATTTTTTTTTGTCTGTGCTAAAACACCAATCAATCCAATCCAAATCCAATCCCAATCTCTTTGATTATACCTACGTAGTGCAGCGAAAAAAAGAAAAACTGGCCAAGTGCGAGTCGGACTCGCACACGAAGGGTTCCGTACTACGAAACATTCCGTAAACGTTCAAAATCTAGTCGCAATCTCATCTCAGCGACAATCTTGTCAAAAATGCAGTGAAATTAGGGGTATTTTTGACAGATTGAGACTGAGATCAGACTGTGAGCGTTCTTAAAATTACGAGAATCGCCCCTCTGATCATTAAGCTATTTATGATACCCACATAAATTAATAATATTTTTCCAAATAATGCCGGATCTATCATCATCATCATTTCAGCCGAAAGACGTCCACTGCTGGACATAAGCCTCCCCCAAAAAGGGGTGGTTTGCCATAATCGCCACGCTTGGCAGGCGGGTTGGCGATCGCAGTATGGTATGGGTGGTGGAATGCATAGAGAACGCTGCTGCCCATTCTCCGGTACGCCCCTTAGTCGCCTTTTACGACACCCACGGGAAGTATGGGGTGGTGCTATTCTTTAAGTCCGGCACCACACAGACATGATCTATGCCAATAAAAAAATGTCACAAAATCATCATCATCATCGGCCTAGCCTTTTTCCCAACTATGTACCTCCACAACCCAATTACTAGGTAATACGATACCCCTTCGTAAGACTGGTTGTCAGACTTTCGGGCTTCTGACGACCCGTAACGACTGTCAAAGATCCACGAATGACAGCCGAGAGCAACGGCTTAACGTGCTTTCCGAGGCACGGAGAGGTCTTGATATGTAAATATGGTCACCCATCCACGGACCATCCGCGGCAAGCGTAGCTTAACCTGATCAATCGACCCGTGTGTTATTACTAAGCCAAAAACCTCTAAATATAAAAATATCACAAAATAACACTGATAATTGCATTAAATTAATTTCACGGTATATTTTAGAACTTTAGGGCTTTTAGGGCTAAATATAAAATATAGCCTTTAAAAGCTATTTATCATTAGGTATTCAGGACGCGGCCAATATTAATCACTGAAACTTTTAATGTAGGTACTTACATGAAGACTAATAAATTTAAAATTTACGATAACTACATCGATAGGTGACTTCATTGATCATTGTGTTATTCTTCGTTCGTCCTGAAGTTTTGACCCACATTCCAAAAAATCGTGGGTCGTCCCAAACAATATGCTTCCTTCGTCCCAAAATATAATTTTAATTTATTCCTAGATTCCTACCTAGGTACAAACAAATCCCTACCCATAAACAAAATTATAGGCACAACATTTAATTTGCTAAGCATGTAGTAGGTATTATGATAAAAATATTAGGATAAGATAGAAAGGCAATGACAATGCAAGTACTGACATAATCATCAACAACCACACGTAAGCTGTAGATATTGTATCTACAGTGTTTATGGTAGGTAAAGATAACAATACATTTGAAGGTGGCCTAATTATATTGATTCTTTCAACGTCTTAACTGCATCTCAGAAAAATCACACTAATATTATAAAAGCGAAAGTTTATGAGTGTGTGAGTGTGTGTTTTTTTATATGTTTGTTACTTGTTCACGCTCAAACGGCTGGACCATTTATGATAAAATTTTGTCTAGAGGTAGCTGACACCCTGGATTAACATTTAGGCTACTTTTTATCCCGATATTCCCACGGAATCAACATTTACGCGGGTGAAACCGCGGCTATAAAAAACTATCATACCTATATAAAACACGTAGCTATTAAAATATCATATATAATTCGTGGCTATTAAAATATCATATATAATTATATAATATAACATAATATATAATACAGGGTTATTGGTAAAACAATAACAACCTCTTAAGAGGTCATTGTAATGATGAGTACAATTTAATTAGACCTAAACGCAAAAAACACAAGTTTTAGAAACAATAAAACCGCAGGGCGCAGCTAGTCTGAAATAAATGACAGACATGGTGTAGGTAAGCTGTGTCAAAATTTTCATAATTTTCAGATTATTCGGGGTCAAATTAAACTCTGTAGACGAGATGGGTTTCAATACAAAAAATACCTACTCACTTGCCCGCATTAAATAACTAGGTAGATTTCTAAGCCCACGTTCGCACGGACGTAAAAATATCGCGGCGGGATTTTATCGCGCACTGGATTTTTAACTCTCGGTGTTGAGCCGAGCATTGAGAATCCAACAGACCGCATCCCGTCGCGTCAGAAAAACACACGCCGCTGAATTTCAACTCTCGACGATAAGCAGTGCGTTGAAATTCCAGAGCACGAAAAGAAATCTCCACCGAAAAAAACGCCCATGCGAACCTGTGCTAACTCTACCTTCCTATAAACTGTGCTTAATTAACGCCATTATTTTCTAATCAGCTTCAAAGAAACAACTAACAACATCTTTTATTATTTAGGTATCATCGTGGAAACAATTGCGAGGCGGTGTCCATTTCATAGAAGAAATCCCGAGGACTCCCAGCGGAAAAATATTGAGACGAATACTACGCAATTATCTAAAGAAACCTGTTAGCAAACTTTAGACTGCTTTATTTTGTTTTTGAGTTGTATAATGGAGAAATAATAAAGAGAACAGTAGAATTTAGCAAGCTCCGTATTCATTAGGAAACCATGTTGCGCAACATGGCTTCAGCAACATGTTGCGCAACATGGCTTCAGCAACATGTTGCTAGCAATGTGATAATATTCCATATTTCTATAGATAGATAGATATTCGTGTCTGTCTGTGTGTGTTCTTCTAAACTCCGCAACGGATTTTGATGTGCGTTGCATCATCATTTAGAGAATTAATTCCGGAAGGGTTATGTGTATAAGGTTTGTGTGCATTAATATTAATGTTACTTTATTTTATTTCAAAATTATCGATGTTTTATCATCAAGTATCACTTCGTTGTCCGTCTCTCTGTCCGTCTCTCAAGACCCTTTTTAGGGTTCCGTAGCCAAATGGCAAAAACGGAACCCTTATAGATTCGTCATGTCTGTCTGTCTGTCTGTCCGTCCGTATGTCACAGCCACTTTTCTCCGAAACTATAAGAACTATACTGTTGAATTTTGGTAAGTTGATGTATTCTGTGAACCGCATTAAGATTTTCACACAAAGATAGAAAAAACACAATAAATTTTAGGGTTCCCCATACTTAGAACCGAAACTCCAAAATTTTTTTTTCATCAAACCCATACGTGTGGGGTATCAATGGGTAGGTCTTCAAAAATGATATTGAGGTTTCTAATATCATTTTTTTCTAAACTGAATAGTTTGCGCGAGAGACACTTCCAAAGTGGTAAAATGTGTCCATCCCCCCCCCTGTAACTTCTAAAATACGAGAATGATAAAACTAAAAAAAATATATGATGTACATTACCATGTAAACTACCACCGAAAATTGGTTTGAACGAGATCTAGTAAGTAGTTTTTTTTAATACGTCATAAATCGTAAACCGCAATTTACCATTCATTCAATCAACTCAAAAATAAAAATAAAAAACATTTAATTTCATAAACATAAACCTTATGCATAAACCCGGATGTTACGGAACTCTCGGTGCGCGAGTCCGATTCGCTCTTGCCCGGTTTTTCTCAGGAACGCATGGAATTATCAAGTTGAAATTAATATCAAATACTCAGGGCTGCAATCCCCTGATGTAGTGAAAAAATCAAACTTCTAAGTCAATGCAACCAAAAGATACGGGCGTTTATGTTCCGTTTATGCCGCATATTTTGACACTTGCAAGGAAATCAAAACATATAGGGTACTTTGCGTTGACGTAGAATCATGAAATTCAGCAAGAGCGCAATGTCATGTAGCGCAAGTAAAGAAAAAAATCCGAAAACCGAAAATTTGTACTTACATCAAAGGAGAGGTCAAAAGTGGTACAATATTCCGAAGATTTTTAAACGCTAATGTGATGTACTTATCTTATTAGGAAGCTTATTTATTTAGCTACTCGATTATAGTTAAATATGTTTTTTTCAGGCGCCTGTTTTTGTAAAAAAGTGAAAAATGTTTCAGTACAAACAAAACGCACATAGCCTTTATTTATTCATCTCTATGCAATATAATTATTTTAAATGTGGCTAATGTTTCCGTTTCTATTAAATACTTTGAGATTTTATTATAATTTTAGCTGCAGCTCCATGAAATTGAGACAAAAAATACTGATTATCATGACAATGCAATATCAAAACGAGGCGAAAAAAGGTCAAATCTGTAAATGTCAGAATGACGTTGAAATAAAAAAACACCGTCCAATCCGCGAGGTGGATTCAATTGTCATTGTCATTGTCACGTCATTTGCCACAGGGCTGCCAACCCTAAAATATAAATAGGCCCCCTACATTTATTGAACGTCTCCTTTGTACGGAACATTATACAATTATTCCGGGATAATTTGTAAAATGATTTATTGTTGCAACAGACACACTTTTGAAATAAATAAATTACTAAGCAATATTCTCAACCATGTTTTTCCATTAAATATCCGGCTTAAGAGTAAACTAGTCGCGAACTCGAACTGACTGGTGGTCATGGCCAAAAACCACTTTGTCTGACCTGGGTTCGTGTCCGACAGAGCTAGCATCAGTGATGAGCAGTTAGACGCTAGTCTACACGAACAACGTCTAGTTCTCATGCATAGAAACACCGTTCCGAACTAAAAAGTGCTTCGGAATATTGAGTTTTGGGGTAAAAAAAAAGGTTATTGAACTTTTCGATAACTGAGCTTTGTCGGTAGGATGTTGGTTTTAAAGATTTTACAGTTCTTTTATTACTTATTTACACCCAAAGTTGCGTTAAAAATAGCAAGAAAAACGAATCTTTGTTGGCTCATAACTTTTTAATGGCTATTTATTTTACTATTCTGTTTCCGTACAGACAAAATTAATAATAATTTAAAACGATATCAAGTTTAACTTTGGATGCATAATGTCAAACAGTGGAATAACACTCTCCCGAAATTTGTATGGAAAAAATATCGACTTGTGGCACCTTAAGAAGGCAACAAGTGCACGAAGCAAGTTGCTGACAGTAGTGGGCGAAGAAGTAATTAATAAAACTAAATGTATCACAATCTCATATGATTTTCATTATCTACGACCTTATAAAGTAAACATCGCATATTATTACTGTATTATAACGCATTTATTATCGTCGTTATTAATACATCGTCCGACTTGCAGTATATTGCATAGGAATAATATTATAGTATTATTAAACCTATGGTTCCGTTATTTGGCATCGATTTTAATTGGAACCGCACTCATCATTATGTGCAGTCAGAGAATCGAATTATTTAGCTAATTGAATCCTGAACAGACTATGCCCCATCTGCTAGTGTCGTAAACAAACTGCTTGACAATCTAGATAATGCCTCTGACTCTGAGGCCGCAATAAATGTGGCCACCTCTGGCCCAAACAGGTTGCCAGGGACATAGAAGCGCAAACTGAAACACTCAACAACATCAACCAACATCAACCAACATCTCTGTGGCTCCCATAAAGAGCAGCTAACTATCTTTCTGGTTTCTGCGTACCTTACGTGAAGTTATTTCAGAACCACTCAATTAGAAGCGCAAGTTTTTAAGAGACTGTCAGAAAACCTTTAACGATATTTATGGCAAACAACCTAACACACTGATCTACACACAAATCATCTGCCTATCTTTGCCCATCTATGTCGGGGTTGGCTTCCAGTCTAACCGGATGCAGCTGAATACCAGTATTTTACATTGTGCGACTGCCTATCTGACCTCCACAACCCAATTATTGGGTAATACGATACCCCTTGATAAGACTGATTGTCAGACTTTCGGGCTTCTGACGACCCGTAACGACTGTCAAAGATTCATGGATGACAGCCGGGACCAACGGCTTAACGTGCTGTCCGAGACACGGTATGTAAAGATGCTCACCCCTCTACGGACCAACCGCGGCAAGCGTAGCTTAACCTGATCGATCGAACCGTGCGGCTGTTATTTCTTAGCCACAAAATCTACACACAAATAAACACCTAAATTCGGTATGTAAGTAGGTACCTCAGTAAGTGTTTACCGCGCCTGTTTAGGAACCGTTCGCGTTCAGACGTAGGTAGACCCGTAATGGTACCTAATAGACCATAAGACATTATAGCTTCGTCCTCGAATGAGTAAATTGCATGGTGTAGTGCGTTCCGAACCCCGCCCACGGTCTCGTGTGAGCCCGTAATGACACTGCAAACGTCCCATTAAAATATTTTTACTTTTGTCTAACCGCGACTCGAATGGACCGCGTGTTTTTTTTTTTTGCGTTGTTACTTAATTTGAAATGATTTTGTTTTTCGAAAAATTTATAATGCTTCTTTGGATAAGTATCTTTTTAATATTATTAATTAAGGAATCAGTGAAGTGAAGAAGTGGTTCAGTCTGGAATGGTTAACTTCGGAGCAAAGTAAGTCTTGCTTCGAAGAAAAAAATATCAATATTTCATCAAATACCTACCAAAGACATTTCAAGTAAGTAACTTATTACTTAAGTACTTGAAATATCTTTGAAAGATCTCAAAAAAAAGGTGTAACTGATTTGATGAAATATTTTTAAGCAACTAATAACAGAAATAACCTGACGTAAGAGCTTACGTCAGGTGTACTTTTGTGCTTTTTGTGTTTAAGTGCAAATCGAGGTTTCAATACTCCCATACAAATGTCTTGGCATCTCACTCCAACACATTCGTCACTTTGATGACAAAGCTTATGACACAGATTAAGGTAATATTTCCCCACAGTAATTCTATGTATAAACGAAATAAGTAGGCGTATAATGCCACTGACACTCGACCTTGCACAGATCCTGACTCAGATGTAGAGGTGGAACTGTGCCACAATTTATCATACTCAATAGAACGGAACACACTAGTGTGCACCATGACGTAATAAACGAAAGCGTCTAAAAAGGAAAACAACAAGTAAAAAAAATAAAATATAGAATCCGACGTAAAGACTGACGTGTAATCCGAGCGCTGCGAGTAGTTTATGCGCGCACACGTCAAAAAACAAACGTGTGATATCGCCCGATTGTTAAAGACCGATAAAAACTGCGCTGTCAAACATTTTCAAAAGTATCTGTCAGCCTTTTGTTTCCTCCGTTCGTTAAATACACAATTTTATTTTTGCTATCTACAGTCAGCGTTAATCATGAGCGAGACAGTTGCCACGATGTTATGCATAAATGTAAAAGCTTTTACCAGCTTTTCATAAAAATAACTTCAGGCTACTCGTTTCATTTTCACCAGAATAAAACTTTGGATACACATTAATATACATTTTTAACGACCCTTCAAATATTCTCAGAACACAGCTAGGCATAAAAACTAACATAAAAGTCCCATAGATATAAAACCGTATAGAAGTAGTATAAAGTGTAAGCGTACTCAAGGGAACAATAAAAGCACATAAGTTTATAAGTTGTGTGCACATGTAGTGGTCACACGGGCCGACACGTTAGAACACAGTAAACATTTACCTTTCAACGCGGCATTCACTCTATCCAAATCATAAAGTGACAGTGGAAGAGGCTCGTTCAACAGCCGCAGCCGAGGCTTGTTCCCGTTGCTTGAGTCTTCGAAAAATCCGTCACTCAAAAATATTCCCGACGAATGTCTGTACAGTTTATAAGCACACTTGTTCGTCCGAAGCCAGTCGACAAACACTATCGCCCCGTTCAATGTGCGCTCGTCTCCTGAAACGACGTGGCTCCTCAAATCGTCGATGTTGCCCTTTATGACCAGCCGGATGTACAGTTTGTAAAACATAAATACTTTCGCGGTGGGTTTCGTGCCGCGCTTTATCTTCTTCACGCTCAGGACCCTGGCGGTGAAAATGTATTTAGATTCAGACACGGCTGACGACAGAATCTCGTAGTCATTAGTTATCGTCTCGTTTAAAACACATTTGGAGCCGTTTATGTCTTTCTTGCGGTAAACCGTATCCCGTTTCCTCACTTCACCCCTTATACGGATATGGGCATGAATTATCGTGAAGCAGTAAAGCAATAACACTAAAATATTTAGCTTCATTTTGATTGTTATTTAGTTGTTGGGTTCTATGTCATATGTATATCGAAGCCATTTCAGCGGCTTATACGTTAAAACTTTAGAAGTGGCTCGTAAACTCACGTGGAACACAAAGTTGCGCAAGCTGTCGGCGTGGCGCCACCGAGACGCGTGCGCTAGCGCAGCCTCGCGCGCGGACTGGGAGACCTCGCAATTCGATACAACCTTCATCAACGTAAACAAACATGGACTTACGTTACGTTAAACTATGACTCGAGTCGGTAGGTAATTAGTACAGGCCGTGCTAATTGGCATCATGGTTTAAAATGGAAAGTTGCCGTATATGTCTATATTCCTGTGGTAAAGCCGTGTTAGCAAAAAGCTTTCCCTTTTACTAGTTGTAACTGTTAATTGAGCAATCTGTCACCAAAAGAATTTGAATATCCGTTTGAAAGTGCGCTGTCAGCGATAGAGAGCTCGTGGTTCCAGATAACAGATAGGATAGAGCAATACGTGGCACAAGTTAACAGTTATTGCCGAATGCGCCACGCGCCTCCCGCCTGCCCGCCTGCGCCCCTGAATATTCATGTACAAATTCGGGGGTGAACTAGCAGAGAAACTTTCCCTGTGTTTCATACTGCATACTAAAAATTTGAACAACAAATGTGTTTCGAGGTATAATTGCGGCGAAATGTTTGCTGTTCTATTATGTATTTTTTATATTTATTTGGTTTCTAACTTTCTAAGGCACTGTTGAAAAAGTATCTTGTACATTGCTCTCTAGTGAATTTCATTTGGCAAATGTGTAGAAATGCAGTTAATTGAGGTTAACGACGACAGTAGTTAATAAGAAATATTAGATAGGTATAGGTACATAATTTAAGTCTAGGAAGAGTTTTATGTCAGAATGGTTAGGAGGGAATCTATGTAGTAGAACTTTAAACGAGATTTAAAAAATGTTGTTAGTCGTCGTCGCACGTACATAGGTGATTGCAAGCGCTTACACGAGGAATTTGGAAAGTGGTACGAGCGTGGGCGGGCGAGTCGGCTCGCTCGCTTTCTTGACGAATCTTCAACGTCGCACTTTATATTTTGTAACATTTTTCACAGACTATTCTGTTTACCTGTTTACTTTATAGCTACAAAAACTTTTAAGTATATAACTTGTTCACAAATCACGTCATCATCTCTTTCTGATGCTTGAAAATTACCATTCTTGTCAAATGAAGTTGTGTTGAGTGGACACAGACCATAAACTTGTTCGAAGGTTGAATCAGTTGCACTTAATTTCATTAAACACAATTGACGGAGTTTCAGATCAATATCATCCTCCTAATAGAGCATAAAGTAAGTAGCCGTGTCAATAACAAGATGATAATTGAATATTCCCAACAGATTACTAGCATAAGATATTTTAATTTTATAGTCATTACAGGCGCGCAGGATGCAATCAGATGTTCGCTTCGTATGTGGTACATAGCTATCGTGACGAATATACTCAGTCATTACTTTCTCTACAATCTATAACGCCTCCTGCGATGATAGTTTTAGATATGAAACCGCCCGGTGAAGCATCGACATATCGATGCGATGGCATTCCTTAACACATCGCCTCACTGATCATAATATGTAGAATATCTTTAAAAAATCTCCATTGTCGAGGGTTCAGTTGGACTCACGCGAGCTTGTTTAGCATGCGAGCCCTTAAATGCCTAATGAAGCAGATTAAATCGCGTCCGTCTGTGGGTCTCCTAGTTTATCTGTAAGGATTCCCACGGATGGTGCGGCCTCTGGCCTGATACGGATCGTTCGGTCGCAGGCAACGTCGCATTCGCTAACTAAGGCGACGCTGAAGTGATACATAACTACAAAGAGTCACGTGTCAGCGGCTCTACGATGGAGTGTCAGATAGGGCGCGCGATTCACATCCAAACGCGCGGGTGTGCGGCGACCGGCCGCGCGGCTGGCGGCGGCAGCGCGGGCGACCCCGCGATACTCATCTCATCGCCGGATTATGCGAGGCTTAAATTGGATCTTCTTGGAATTTTTAGGTTAAAATGGCTTTCGCAATAAAATTTATTGCAGAGTATTTGACTCGGAATAAAGTCTATTCGTGACCCACAGCGAATTCAATTAAAGAGCATCTCAGCGTAATATTATTTACATTCTTTCCTACTGGGCAACTCGGTTTTATAAAAGGTATAAAAGATATTATAGTAATAAATAAAAGAGGAATTTGTAGCATTTCATCAACGTTAAGTAATATTGGAGATTCACAAACGAATCTGCTTGAAATTGTTAAGAAGCCATGAATAAATAAGGACTAGATATTGTATCTACATCGGTATTTGTTTAAGGTGGAATTACATTGTTATTAAACCGATGTTATTTTACAATTACCATTGGCATTTGGAGTGTTTGCTTAGTTAATTAGAATACGTTTGTGTTAACATAATCTGGTGCGGTATACATTGATTGATCGTGTTCGGTGCGCGCCTATGTTTATATGAAGCCCGGGCGGGCAAGCAAACGTTCCGATCGCATTCACTCCATTAAGTTAACGAACAGTTGTCAAGATGTCGATCAAAATCGACTTTTAATACGTTCCCGACTTTATGTACGCTATGGACGCAACACCCACACGTTATTGTAAGTTGTATGAAGTTAAACCGATTGCATTGCATTACTTTGCTCGGATTTGTTTTATTTATGTTGCACAGTGCAGATATGAATTTTTATCGCGTGTATTTGATTCGTGTGAATTTTATAGATTGAATGAGGGACTTTTTGAATTGTGCAACTAGTGACGATAACCATGTCATATAACTGAATAATAAAATAGTACTTAGGTACCTTGAAGAAAAACAAAACTATACTTACTTACTTGTACTTTCAATCCTTTTCAGTAATTTGACAGTTGAAGGGACAGGCACGTTTCTGCCAAAAAGGTAGTGAAGTGAAAAATTTAATGAACGAAATTGAATGATGTATCTCCTACTTATGGGTATTCATAGTTTTAATTGAATTGAATAACCTAAGCTTTGAACACATTTTATTCGTTGAATACATAACTAACTCAAACATAGAGACATCGCGTTTAAAAGAATCGTTGACCTGCAAATAATTTTACGCTTGACCATGTAAAGTTGAACATGAAATCGTTATTTTGTTGTTGTTGTTGTGTTTACTGATAAAATAATTATCAGCAATATTCCAATAGAACTTACTATTTTTTTTTTTTTTTAAGTATTAATGTTTTTATTTACTATTAGTGTTTTTATTTACCATTCATTCTTTTCGCAAATTCGTTCATTGTTTTGCTTCGAACTGTCAAGTTACTGATATATAGAATAGTACCTATGATTAAAAGTCCAAGTATACCTACGTGGTGTATAGGTACAGACAACTACACATCAGAGATAACACTTGCACTACGAAAATCGCCCTTACTGCTATGTCGTAAAGGCGCACAGTGCCTAACAACAAATTGTTACCACTTATGTGTTGTTAATGGTGGTATGTACCATCGACACAGTTAGGAAGGCTGACATGAACTTACCTTTAACAGCAGCATTAATTCTATCCAAATGATAAAGGGTTAACGGCACCGGGTCAGTCAGGATCCGAAGTCTTGGAGTGGGTCCTCTGCCCTTGTCTGCGTACGCGCCGTCGCTGAGGAAGATCGCGGAGAGGCGCGGCCGCGGCGCCGGCGCACACGACTCCCGCGCACGAGGACGCTCCACCATCAACGTCGAACCACTCAAAGTCTCCTGCGACCCTTCTACCTTCACGAACGTCCTCAAATCACTCATATCCCCCTTCAATAATCTTCTCAAATACACTGTGTACAAATTAGACTTTTTCCTCGAAGACTCATCCTCGGATCGAAACTTCTTCACATTCAGAACTTTGCCAGTAAAAATATACTTTGATTTCCCTATCGCTTCCATCAAGGACCACTCATCATTGATAATCGTCTCATTGAAGTCACAGGGCGGCAGCACGGCGCGGTGCCGCCTGTGCGACGAGTATCTTTTCCTTACTTTGCCGCGGATCCTGATCTCGCCACCGACGACGATCGCCAGCGCGATAACATAAACAATAAGTATCGAGGGCTTCATGGCGCAGAATCGTTGGTTAACACTCCTGAATGCGGTCGCAACAAATGTATCTGTCACATTATGCACGTTATTTATATCCACAGAAGCGTATAAAGTGGCGGCGACGACTTATTAAAGGGTCGAGGCGTTGACATCTCACTAACAGAAAGTCATCAAATTGAATATTTAAAACCCTGATAGGATCAGTTTTTTATGCGAAGAATAAAAGTCATTTATACGAAACATGAGCATAATGAGTACGGCGGGTGTTTCTCACGGTCCATCGATCGGGTTGTTGGTAAACAAACAAGAGAGTGGAGCCGATCGGTGCGTGCGAGAAACGCGTGCGCGCGCGCAGCTTGCCGGCGCTGACTGAAGCCTGTCACACACGCAGCCTCCTCCACGGCATAAAGGAAGCCTCTGTACTCACTCACTGTGATCGTAAATACTTAATTGGCTCTTAATTGAGCCATCTATTTATTACAATGACTTAAGTAGGTATTTAAAAAGGTCCCTTAGTTATAAAGCTTTCCGTAAATGGTTATACATAAACCATACACGCCATTGTAATTACTCTCATCATTGATTGTAAAAAATCTTTTTAGGCATTTCGCATCTTTGTTTAGCGTAGTAAAGTGTTAAAACTAAAATTACAACACACTACACCGACGAACACTAAAGCTCCAAGAAATGAGCTTCCAATCCAGAACAAGCCCAACCAAGTCACAGCGAACGATCGCAACAGCATTTTCGACGTGCCAAATGACTAGCATGCTCTGGAAGGCAGTCGAAGGCAAATAAATCCGCCTGGAGTGAGCTAGATAGTGTTGTACATAACTCGCCGGAGTCCGTAGTCCGTGGTACGCAAGCGTGGTTGTGAAAGCCTGCGATCGCGATGCGTGCGCGCGTGGGCGGACGGGATGTGGCGCCGCGAACCGCTCGCCTAAGAATGGTGCAAGATATAGGCGACGGTGATGGCATTGTTGCCTTTTTGGTATGTTGAACTGTATAAAATTATAATTTTAAAAAATGTGTCATATTTTTTGTCAGTTCTGGGTGCTTGAAAAGGTGTCACTCTGTAAAAAGATTTTGCTTATTTTCAAGATATACGATCTTGAAAATAAGCAAAATCCATCTCAATAAGATGAGCTGTAAATTGTGCGACAACCCGTAATAGGTGTGTCGTGCACGAGGTACATGTTAATTTATTTGTTGAATTCCCCGAGACATTGTACATACGTAGGTACACCGAAACATCGTTCGCAAGAATTTCCCAGTTTATAGCGTGTACCACAGCTGTAGTCGATGCTAACAAATCTTTGAGGTGTAATTGCAGTATACCTACGTTGATACAGAAACAGCAAAACGGGAATGTTATCTGCGCCGCAACAAACTACAACACTAATGGTGAAACGCTGTACCCCAGCGAAACCCGATAATTTATGTTAATATTTTATACATATAATTTTTATAACTATGTTATAATCTTTATTGCCGTCTATCTCGCTAAAATACGGCCTCTTTCACAGTATCTTTAGATAACTATCCAATTTTATTGAACGAGGAATCATTGGCATATCGAAACAAAGGTGTTTACACAAGCATATCAACCAAAACATCATGGTAATGCAATAATAACAAACCGAGGCCATTGTCGAAAGAATAAAAAGTACGCACAATGCACATCTTCCCACACATGCAGCTTTGTTTGTGTTAATAACTGCATGCGGCCCTCGTACGGAACCACGGGACTCGTTCGAGTTGTTGGCATGCTTTTGTTCCGCCGGTGTACCACCCGTACACTCGTACTCGTGTAATTGATGTGCTTGTGAACCACTTAACCGCATGTGGGTTACCACCTGATATTTAGTGTTCAACTTCAGACCCATATCTCACTGATAGATAAGGGGTAATGTTGATTTATTCACATTTTGTTATCATAATGAAGTAATTCTCTAATCTTAAGATGTTAAAGCAAACAGATTACAAATCGCAGACGTGCTCAAGTTTTACTTAGGAAAATAAATAATAATTACGGCACTTTATGAACGGCGATAAATATTTGAAGAAATACGGTCTAACACTCCAATTGTATAATTTACTAAAGCTCTACATTCTAAAAGCGCTTTTATTGCTTAGAAACTAAGTCCATAATTAAACAACGTGGGGCAGATAGCAAAAGCTATCGACGTAGCTGATTGTACACACATGATATTGACGCAGAATATAATTTCGGTACCGACAACGCGGCATATTCCCCGCAATAATTCACGCTTCGGACTCACCCCAAACTAATCCCGATTTACTGAAACGATCACGCCGCGATATTAAATCACTCTGTCAAACTGCAACAAGCCGCTCATTAAGCCCGCCCCGGTTAGTAAACACCGATACACCCCTATTACGGCTGACTAACTCAATTAATATACCGATGAAAGTAAGAAAAACGCCATAACTTGGGAAAGAAAAAGCATTCGACTATGTCCCTTCTAACTACAGGGAATAGAACAAAAATTTGATCACACGCAGAAACGTTAGACGTAGGCATTAAATTGAAAATGCAAATCGATACCAGCACTGAGCTTATTAAGATTACTTTCTCGTTAAAAATATTCTTTATGGAGTGGACAACATATAGCCAGAGGCGGATACTCACTTAATAGCTATTTTCTACTAGAATTATCGTAAAATGACGTTGTCAATGTTAGTGTTTAACGTAATTAAAGATGGGAGGTCTGAGAATATGAAAGATATATTTAATTATTGCTTGGCTGGTTCTGTATAAATATTCATACGTATCCAAGGGTGAAACTCACTAAATAAATGAAAATTGCACAAAAATAACATTACGCAAACGCAAAGCTATGTCATAATTTCCACAACGGTCATAATGCACGCTCACTCGCCGCTGTAACTAGAGCCTTACGCACATTTGTGCATGTTAATGCGGGAGCGCAGTAATTAGGGTCACGACTATCAAAACCAATGCTCCCGCTTAAAATATACGCTGCAAAGTAATTTTGGTGAAGCAGTCATCTTTTCACATCTCATCGAATTTACGATTTATAACACTGTCATTTGCATGACCACTCTAGGTTCTCCGGTTTTTCGGTATTGAGAAAGAGCTTTGTAAAGACGACAGACTTGAAGCCACTAAAATATTGCTTTAGTTTAGTTTATTTAATAATAATTATCATAATTACATGTCATTCAATCACATTTACAAATCAATAATTGAGTAGATAAGCATTAAAAAAGCAAATATATATTAAAAACTTTTCTTGCGTTAAAAACTCTTGATGGTTCTTGCCGATTAAACATCTATCCGACTATTATGTTGAAAGTGTCTAAAATGTCTCGTAAAATCTTACAACACATTTCAATTTGGCAAACGAGCAGCATCGATGTTCTCTACTGAAAACATCTTACTAAGATCACCAATTTCTCTACCAAAAGTAGCAAATGCAATGTTCCCTCAAAGTTTCGCAGCGTGTTTGAGTAACCCTTGTTCGTCACTTTAAATAATTTTAATATTGCAGCGACCTCTAAAGGTGATTCACGTCCACCAAATGATATTTACTCGTTGAAATGAAAATGTAATGAATAAATTACAATGTTTTGTCGCATTGGTTATTTGCGCCATTAATAAATTAACGTCAGTTAAGGGATATTTTCCAGTGCACCAACATATTTTTCGTCCGTGATTATTTTTTGGTACCATGGGCTAGCTTCAAAATATTGCCGATTGATTACCTCCAGATATTTAGAGCCACATCAAAATGTCATTAAAATACTTCAAAGAGAACCGTTGCCGTTGCCGATCAAAGCCTTCTTAAGCTATCTGGAAAGTATCAGCAAAATGGTATAAGAGTCCTTATTTTGTACAAATAGAAAAACACCTGAAAATGGGACATCATTAGTCTTTTACGAATCACGGTTTGTTGAACCAGAAGTTCCTTAGAGCACAAAGGTGTTGAGCGCTGAAGGACGGCACTCGGGGTTCGTTTGAGCGGGAGCGGCGATGCGGACCAAATGTACTGTTCAGTAATGTCCGTTAGACCTCGCCTTTTTGTTATAAAGCTCCTCGATCTACAGTTTATTGCTTACAATAAACACTTCAGTTCCGCTCCACTAAGTCGTGCGTTTATGAGCTGCTGACACAGTTTGATGAAGATCCGGAATAAACTACGAGCTTATATACCTACTGCGACGTTGAATGCGGAAACAGGTTACTGCGGCATTGCCGATGGGCCGGCAACGGGCAGCCAGTCACAATTAATACGGCATATGAATGATTGGAGCCGATTACATCTGTGAATACCGTACCCTACGGACTATACCACTCTGTCTGGCTACCTAATATCTCATGTTTAGATCTGTATAAACACATCCTACATACACCAACACTATTCCTCTCCATATACCCAAAGTTCTTCAAGTAATTATTGAACATAACCCACAATGTCAGCTCGTCTTCGATAGTTAGACAGGCACTCCCAGTTTATCCTGCTTGGAATGTAATTAACGTCAACTGATCAGGGGCTGGATGGATTAGTTACAGATTTAGACTAAATTGGGCGCGTCAATCTGAAACTTAACCACGGGCGGAACTTACATTGACGGGTGCCGGCGGAACTTCCGGTGGGCACGAGGACATCCCATCAATGATTCAATTTATCTGCCCACCACGGCCACTTCCGGAAGATACGACTCGTCGATATGAATATTTTATCTGTTCGACAATCCCATAAGCCTTTATTGCAGGCGTAGTTTGGTAGCGAGTTGATGTATTGTATTTACTAAGTTAGTTTATATATTTCGACTATCGTTATTTGCGTAGCATTTTTATGGTAAAGAAAAATGTGTAGCGCGCTGTGAAAGACAATGCGCTACGAATCTCGTAGGCGTAGGTCTACGAAAATTTGTAATGGTCTTCAAGCATAAATCGGACACTACGATTAATTGTTAGATAATTTTATTTTTATACATCACTTACAAAAGGCGGAGACTATACTTGACGAGAAGACTTGTAAAATTAAATAACTTAAGTTTTAAATTCGTGTTGGCTGAGGATCATTTTCAGAAGTCTATTTCAATAGAAAAAAAAAGTTTCAAATGGCAACGATATTGTTTTATTTAACATTTGGTCACTAGCTAAAACTTAAGTAAAAGCAGAATCTTCTTTTTATTAAAACACTTTTAAAACTACTGAATGCACTGTCGAATACTGGGTCTATTATATTATTAGTTCTTCCCCGGAGTGCTCTTACCATCATCTAATGGGACGGAGGTGGCAGACGGACACTGTCTTCTACTTACCCACTCGACAGTAAACAGTCAACACCTATTTCGAGACCATGCCGTTCACGGAAACACCATTATCCCTAAATAGGTTTAGAGCTGTATTGATTTAATTGCAAATGTCTATTTGAGAAATACTTGTGTATAATTCTTCCTTATATGGGTACAAATTATTTTAAAGACACTAAGGTAACATTAAAATATTGTCGTCTTAGAGTCAGTGAAAGAATACATACATAAAATGGCCTAAAGTGCGGCCGACGAGAGAATGCGTTCTTAACACCAGTCAGTTTCATACAAATGAATACGTGTTTAGGCAAACCTTTCCTACAAACAGGCGCGACACGCGATATAATCGCGCGCGACTCATAGGCACCGCTCTCGTTGCGCGACTTGATGTGCTTGCGGTACCTGTGTCGCGCGCGATTTTGCCTGTTTGATCCTTTTTGCGAATTTGATGTTTATTATTAGTTACTAGAATTGTTGCACTGACAGGGTGTCAGGGACGCATTCTGTCGAAGACCGGACTGCACTTGAAAGTAATTCTTTTTATTTTGAACCAAAGGCCTGGTTCAAAATAAAAAGAATTACTTTCTTATGTAAAACTTGAACCTATTTTATACTAAATTGATGTGTTGTTAAGTAGAGTCAGTGAAAGAATACATACATAAAATGGCCTAAAGTGCGGCCGACGAGAGAATGCGTTCTTAACACCAGTCAGTTTCATACAAATGAATACGTGTTTAGGCTCCTACAAACAGGCACGACACGCGATATAATCGCGCGCGACACAAAGGCACCGCTCGTTGCGCGACTTGATGTGCTTGCGGTACCTATATGTCGCGCGCGATTTTGCCTGTTTGAAGGAGACTTTTTGCGAATTTGATGTTTATTATTAGTTACTAGAATTGTTGCACTGACAGGGTGTCAGGGACGCATTCTGTCGACGACCGGACTGCAGTCGTTTCAGCCGATAGACGTCCACTGCTGGACATAGGCCTCCCCCAATTTTGGGGGGGGTTTGCCATAATCGCCACGCATGGCAGGCGGGTTGGCGATCGCAGTATGGTATGATCGTGGAATAAATAGAGAACGCTGCTGCCCATTCTCCGGTAAGACCCTTAGTCGCCTTTTACGACACCCACGGGAAGTAAGGGGACTGCACTTGAAAGTAATTCTTTTTATTTTGAACCAAAGGCCTGGTTCAAAATAAAAAGAATTACTTTCTTATGTAAAACTTGAACCCATTTTATACTAAATTGATGTGTTGATAAGTAGAGTCAGTGAAAGAATACATACATAAAATGGCCTAAAGTGCGGCCGACGAGAGAATGCGTTCTTAACACCAGTCAGTTTCATACAAATGAATACGTGTTTAGGCTCCTACAAACAGGCACGACACGCGATATAATCGCGCGCGACACAAAGGCACCGCTCGTTGCGCGACTTGATGTGCTTGCGGTACCTATATGTCGCGCGCGATTTTGCCTGTTTGAAGGAGACTTTTTGCGAATTTGATGTTTATTATTAGTTACTAGAATTGTTGCACTGACAGGGTGTCAGGGACGCATTCTGTCGACGACCGGACTGCAGTCGTTTCAGCCGATAGACGTCCACTGCTGGACATAGGCCTCCCCCAATTTTGGGGGGGGTTTGCCATAATCGCCACGCATGGCAGGCGGGTTGGCGATTGCAGTATGGTATGATCGTGGAATAAATAGAGAACGCTGCTGCCCATTCTCCGGTAAGACCCTTAGTCGCCTTTTACGACACCCACGGGAAGTAAGGGGACTGCACTTGAAAGTAATTCTTTTTATTTTGAACCAAAGGCCTGGTTCAAAATAAAAAGAATTACTTTCTTATGTAAAACTTGAACCCATTTTATACTAAATTGATGTGTTGATAAGTAGAGTCAGTGAAAGAATACATACATAAAATGGCCTAAAGTGCGGCCGACGAGAGAATGCGTTCTTAACACCAGTCAGTTTCATACAAATGAATACGTGTTTAGGCTCCTACAAACAGGCACGACACGCGATATAATCGCGCGCGACACAAAGGCACCGCTCGTTGCGCGACTTGATGTGCTTGCGGTACCTGTGTCGCGCGCGATTTTGCCTGTTTGACCCTTTTTGCGAATTTGATGTTTATTATTAGTTACTAGAATTGTCGCACTGACAGGTGTCAGGGACGGATTCTCTCCACGACCGGACTGAACTTATAGGCCTTTGGTTCAAAATAAAAAGAATTACTTTCTTATGTAAAACTTGAACCCATTTTATACTAAATTGATGTGTTGATAAGTTTTGACACTAATTTCCCCATGACGTGCTTATAAAACCAGAAAGGCAGTTCAGTCGGTACCTTACGGACTTGGCACCAATAGTAGGATAGTAACAGAGATAAAAATATTTTTAACTCGCGGATTATACTAGAGCCGCTCGCATAATATGCATGAACTGGACGGGTTTAAAATATTTATTCGTATTGGGAACAAAAATTGCATAAAACATCAGTATATCAGAGCGAATCAAGGAATAATGACACGTCGATACACCGCACCGATAGCATCTGGATTATGTATGACGACTACATTTAGACTATTTTGGCATCGGACTGCGTAAGCTGCGATAAATGCATCATTTGTTATAGCGAATTATATTGAATCTGATAATCCAGTTAGAATTTTATTATATCACTGGTTGAAAAATGATTTTCTTTAGTTGTGAATAAAGCAGGTTTTAAAAGATGGAACAGCTTGCTTGAAACTTAACGTACCTAATCATGTTTTATTAGCTTCTGTAGCACCTGGAATTTACAGTTTCTTTTGAAGATATATAGGTATTACTTACGTACGTTTTGGGTACACAGTAAATAAGCTAATATACCTACGTTTTCGTTTATGTTGATCTTCAGTAATATTGTATTAGAAAAAAAAAACAAAAAAAAAATCCATCGTTGGGGCTCTGTCTCGCATATTGTAAATATTATATGTGAGCACCATGTATCTATTAGATAATTAATTTATGTCATGTTTTCATTTTTAATTCTTTTACTTATTGTGGTATATAGTAATTTTATTTTAGGTGCATCGTCTTCACATATTATTATATAATTAATGTATGCAAAATATTGTAAAACATTTTAAAAGAGCGGTGGAGTTTCTTGCCCATTCTACTCCATACGTTCAAAAGTGCCTTTTATGTGCCTATTTGAAATAAATGTTTTGACTTTTGACTTCGACATAGGGTCTTAGCATTATGCTGAGGGATGGCCGGTTTGCGTGGATGTGACGCATATTTTCCACCAACTTGTTTTTTTTTTTGTGTGTGTTCCAGTTCTTTCTGTGCGTCATGTACGGTGGGCTGCATCAATTGGGTACCCCAGTTGTATTAAAATTTTCATACAACTGGGGTACCCAATTGATGCAGCCCACTGTATACCGTGTATATAAGATGCGGTGTAATTATATTATTATTAATAGGTACCTGTGTAGATTATTTTACTAACCATTTTATGGGTTTGCTATTTTGTCAAAGGCTTCTGTGATGGCCACTTTTACCGTTTAGTCATAGCCATTGCCTGCCATCCCTGACGGTTTTCAAAGTCTAGAGCTTGTAACAATGAAATTCCCTTTGAAACCCGTTTCAATTCCCGAAACACTACCCTGAAGCGCTTATAACCGACCGACACTTATAAAATCTTTAGTTGTTCAAGAACAGGAAAATAAGCCTGTCATAAGTCTTCAAATTTTTGGTTCTAGGACATCCCGGTTTCCTCACGATGTTTTCCTACACCGTTTTGAGAGCAGTGGTGAACGGGTGATGATGATGAGCTTATACATTATATATCTACATAATGTATATCCTCCATATACATTACTATTATTATCTTAAGAACTTCTTGCAATAAACTTTAGAGATTCTGCAGTTCTATAAGGGGGAATCATAAAAGGATAACAGAATGGACAGTTAACTGTTAAGTTAATCGTATCAAATTCCATTGGTGAAGCATTTTTCAGTTTTTTTTTTTTTGTCTGTGCTAAAATACCAATTAATCCAATCCCAATCTCTTTGATTGTACCTACGTAGTGCAGCGAAAAAAAGAAAAACACGGACTGTCTTCGCCATTTTATAATTCATAATGTTATCCTTTTATGATCCTCCAAAGGGGGCCTAACCCCCTGCACATGGATGAAACTTACTGATAGTTGTAGAAGTTTTTAGAGTAGAAAAAAATAAATTGATCGGGTTGCTGTTTCACCTTGAAAATACTCAATTAAACAGATGCATGACTCTTGAAGCTTTTCAGGGAAGGTATTTCTGTTTGGCAGATGCAATGCAATAACCGTATTCTACACATGGAAAAAACGTAGACGTATTGTTGCTGTTACATGCATACCTTATCATCAGATGAAAAAGATCAAAAAACTAAAATACCGATAAATAACGTACTGAACGGAATGCAGTTCATTAACTCATCGAATGCCGTAATTAAAGACACAATAGAAAGACAATTGCTTATGTCGAACTGTGTAACTTAAGACATTCAAAAGGTTAAAAATACACATCACAAAGCCGTCACCTATGCATGCTGTACATCAAACTATGTTATTGTTTGTATAAAAATAATTCTGGGAAACTACTTTTATTTTTGATGTCAAAAATAGCTATTTACGGTAGCCAACAATGTAACGCTCGTAAAACATTGTTCTTATAGATGCGAATGGATGCATGCAACGGACACGGGTCATGGAGGTATTTAACCTTTTCGCCGCCAACGTACACAAAACGCAATGCCTCGCCGAGCGCCAAGCTATAAATGTATAACTAAATATACAGTAAACAGTAGTGATGGGGATATCGTCATATCGATGAATAAGATTTGTACGCGTAAAGTTAAGATTTAAAGTTGATTTTACGAATATAAATAAAAACTGATGAAATATTTCCAGATTTGTTTTATTTCACAGTATCCTTAATAAGAAAAAACAGTATAAATTATGAGTATCAAAGAAACTAATACATAACTCAATTAGAACTATAAGGAATGGGGTACATCTCTATTTGTTTCATGATCTCATTCTTTAACTTCATATCAAGTTATTGGCACTGAGGGCACGTTGAATTCGATTCTGATCAGGGATGGGGTCTATGGTCTTTCTTTCTTCTATTTTTGTTTATTCCTGTGTTTTTTTAATAACTTCAGTCAACGTTTTTTACCGTAGGTATCTAAGTGGCAGAATTTTTAATTGTTTTTAGATGATTTTTATACGAATTGCAATTAGGTTTCCTTTTTTTTCTTTGAAAAGAATTTCTAAAAAAGTTAAAATTACAGTGCTTTCATACACTGTATTTACCATAATAGTGTATAGAGTACAAAAACAGTACCTAAATCTACTGTAATTACAGTGCATCTGGAGATACAGGGCTCACCGAACATTTTACACACTTATTGAATTCCTACTCTTTGATGAATAAACATTATTATTATCATCCAGTTAGACATATGTACCTCAGAATTATATTCTGGTTCAATGTTCTCCACAAAATACTCCGAGTCCGATTCCACACCTTGCAAAATTTTAAGAAGTTCGTCCGAATCAAGTTCTTCACTCATTTTTCTATTTGTTATCAAGTGAAAGAAAGAAAGATGCGTGCGCGCGAATCCGATTTTGTGCTGCACTATGCCAAAGTGACCTTGACAGCCGCACGCCTATGACGTCACTGACCAACTTCTATAGTAGTTCGTGGCACTCGGTGGCGCACAGGGGCATAGACGACCAATTGTTTTGTAGAGATGGGAAAATAAATATCGACAAGAATTGGTAACAACTTTATAATTACGTATCGGCATCTACGATGAAGGTCGAAATTCATCTACTATCCTTTGTAATGAAGTAGATAACTAAGTTCATATTTTATTGACCTCAAATTGTTTTCGATATTCGTAACTTTCTGTATTTATAAATATTTCAATGGTGAAATCAACCTTTCACGGCACATCACTGGCCAACTTGATATGAAGTGATTGGCGTTCTGAGGAAAGTAACAAAATTCGGAGTTTCTGTTTTTGCCGATTTTAGGACAAACTAGGGCTTATTTTGTGTAGAAAAATAAAAAACAGGGTAGTAGACAGTGCTATCTTACATAATAAAATGAAACAAAGCTTTTAATCACAGTAAATTTATTTTAATAAGATAGTTAAAATGAACAACTTCTATAGAAGTTGTGGCGCTGGTGGCACGAAAATCCCGAACTTCTATAGAAGTGCTTGGCGGTGAAAAGGTTAAAGTTAAATTGTAACATTTAAAACTTGTTTTCTTAAAAAAAAAGTCAAACATAGTTGAACTTTGACCTTCAATATCTCCGTAACCAGAATTTTTCCAAATTCGGGATCCCGGTTTTCCGTTTTTTGTTTGTGCTGGAGTACCTACAAACAAAAATATCACAATAAAGGGGAGGGATAAGTGATCCTCGACTTCGTTTTACGTCTTTATGCACCTGGTATAATTTCCTTTGGCCTAACCATAAAATAGTACTTAGGTATATCTATGGGCCTAACGTTACACGATATATACAGGATGGTCAAAAAGTATTGGATGTAACGAAATAGGGAGACAAAGGAGGTCATTTCCAAAGCTTTTAAAGACAGAAAAAATTTTTGGTAACGCTTCAAAATTTTTGGAAAAAAATTAATTGATCTTGAAATTTGGTACCCAGATCCGCCATAGAACTTTTGTAGTGCTGATACATTATCTAGTAAAAATACAACACCGTTTATTTTATTGTTTTGTATCACTTTTTTTTTTTATTAGTCTAATTGTAAAAGAACTCGGTACTTATACAAAAATATTCATAACTTTTAGGGCAATTGAATTATGACCATGCTGTAAAAAGATTTTTTGTTGGAAATAACGTCCTTATCTTCCCTATTTCGTTTGATCCACGACTTTTTGACCACCCTGTATAAAGATAAGCTGTACTAGAAGTCACCACTGAACGGTTTGCTCTCGATAGCGGCACTAACTCATGCTCTACAACGACACGACGGCCGCTGCTCCCGAGGCATTAGAAATGTTTAGAACTTACTAATAACATTTAGTTTCACACGACGTTGCTCCGTTTCAGCTGAAGCTGGTTTTAATTAACTTTTGACGTATGAATAATGTTGTCTCGGTTCCTAATAGGTCACCGTAGCACTTGCCGTGGGTGTGCGGCAGTAGAGTAGGGGATTGAGTGCAATAGGAAGCAGGAGGCTGCAGTTACGTAAGGTATACCTACACACTTATATAGCAAGGGAAAGTTGTCTTTTGGTATATGTATTAAGTTCTTTATGGGTCTGAAATAAAAGATTTTTATTCCTTGAGTTTGGGTTTACCTTTAATAAAAATAAAATACAATGAAAAGACTTCAATCTCCTTTTTAGGGTTCTGTACTAAAATGGTAAAAACGGAACCCTTATGGTGAGACTAAGTCTGTCTGTCTGTCTGTCCGTCCGTATGTCACAGCCACTTTTTTCTGAAACTATAAGAACTATACTGTTGAAACTTGGTAAGTAGATGTATTCTGTGAACCGCATTAAGATGTTCAATAAAAAACAATAAATTTTGGGGGTTCCCCATACTTAGAACTGCACCTCAAAAATTTTTTTTTCTTCAAACCCATACACGTGTGGGGTATCTATGGATAGATCTTCAAAAATGATATTGAGGTTTATATTATCATTTTTTTAAACTGAATAGTTTGCGCGAGAGACACTTTCAGAGTGGTAAAATGTGTCACCGCCCATTGTGTCACCCTTTGTTCAGTTTCTAGATTTATATGACTGTAATTTATATGGTGTAGGTACTATCCACGCCAAAAGTCCATAGGCAAGTTTAAAACTAATTGCTTAACGTTTAGTTTGACTTACGACCTTCTTTTAATGAGTAATTTGACACACACACCCGCATATTACTCGAATAATCACGCTTTTGAATATAGTTCCGTGTCATGTTCGTCTTGTTCACATAAATTCGTAAAACTTTATGAGTATACCCACAGAAATCTAAATAAATAAATTAGGTATGGTAGACAGATGCAGGTAACTTACGGCTCATTCACCGCGTCTAATAGAATGTTGTTCGTTCTTGGTTGGTTTTTGATATTGTGGGTTAGTGACGTGTGTTTAATCTATTATAATAGCTGTGTTAGTTCATTTTGAAATGTAAGCTTTGAGATGAAAGCGGATATTATCGCGCAGCGTAAAAGTGGCCTTAATATTATATCACAAATAATTGATGAAACCGGACTGACTGTGAGTATTATGATTTAATTATTTTATCTAACATTTAGCTAATTAAAGTTTAACTGCTGATCCTTGTAGTTATTTTATTAAACGTTTTATATTTACCATAGGGTCTAAATAGAAGAAAAAAATAATATTTCCAAGAGTTTATTTATTTACTTTTGGAATGATGAATATAGCATTATGTATAAATTATAATATAATCATTTTGTAACATTTGAACTATTTTCAAAATAATTTTGTTTAAAAAAGTAATAAGTATCTACTTAATATTTTATCATTTTGCTAGTAGCCTTACAATATTCCTTTTTTGTTTTAGAGAAATTACCTACTGTGAGTCGGAGGGTCAAAAGATATAAGAAAGAGTATAGTCAGTGAATAAGAAACAAGTGGTTTTAACCAACCAGTTACCTACCAGATGAAGTTGCATTGCAAGGAAATATGAAGATATATGTTTAAACATTACAGGATCCATACGCCAGCGTTTACTTGATAGCATGGATAATAATGGGGGTTATACAACGTATTAAGTTATAAATTACAAATTGATTTTAGTAATATTAAAATATTATTGTGTCATATCCGTAATAAGGATTATTTTGAGGTTTATAGTTTCAATCTTCTTTTCAAAATGAATTTTGAAAATGAATACTTAAGCTATATCCGCAATTAAAGCACAATATTATTTTATTACTAAGATAGTTACAATATTTTAAGTCTAATGGTCGTAGCTCACTGATTACCTGCTTTACTTCAATAAATTGTTATTTATGAGAAAATAAACTGTTTTAAAAGTTTATTTATCAAATTATAACGAATAAAATTTTTGAAATCACTTAAATTTTTTTTATTTTTACCCCGCATATTTCAATAACAATATAATAATACAAATAAAACAAATATTACATTATTATTCTCGTGTATTAATTTATCGAATAATAAAAAAGATAAGATTATTGTTGAAAAGATAAATCAAAGTTCCATCTCGAGATTCGAACCCAGGCCTGCGTGTTTACTAATCCTATACGCTACGTTATCCGCTAGCAGTACTTGTTATGAAGTTGTGAATTTTAGCAGTGGTATGAACCAACCAAGGTCATACGTAATTACGCCGCGCGTGTGAAAAAGCGATGACGATATGTTTTGTTTCGTTTGACGTTAGCAAGTGTACACACACAGATGTAAATACGGGCCTGCGGCGCGGGCGCGGGGACGGCGCGAAGCATGTTCACAGAAATTTCAACCATAGCATGCCTAAGCAGTATTGATGCATACTGTACATAATAAAGAGTATTCTATTCTAAAATGTCTCCCCTTCTGTATGTCCGTTTCAACCGCGCGGCCACCTCATAATATTTGATGAAACTTTGCCAGGAATTAGTGCTAATTTGTTACTTTACACACCTCTTTTCCTGAATTTGTTACAAAAAAAACTAAGACGCTATGACAAAGAATAGTTGGCCGCTAGAACCGCCACTTGCCGTAGTCATCGCTCATGATTACACAGAAACTATATAATGCAGATAGACGAATGATGCATCAAAAGAAAGGTCTTAATTTGTTACATTTGTTACAAAAATAAAAAACTTCAAAACGTAAATAAACAAAAAGTTATGCAATATTTAGTTTTCAGGTTACGAGTAGGTAGGTATATCACCATAAATATCAAATTAATAGAGGCTAATGTGTATGGACAATTAGTTACTAATTTGTTACAGCGAATAAACAGAAAAAAATACTAGAAAGTAGGTTCAATAATTTGTTAGAGTCGATTTTAGTTGGCCGCTCGGACGGCAATATGCCTAAAATACAATGGCGTTTATCTCGTTATTAAAAATAGGTTTAAGCTTATTTAAAGGACTAATCGACGGGTAACGTGACCTAGTTTGGATAAATATGGCGAATATAACTGCAGCATTCATATTTTAAAAGATATTTACAAAAAAACAGTAGTATGAAACCGTATGAGAGTAGGGTGACCATGAATTTTTACAATGAAGTGTGACTGAATAGTGATTATTGGAATGTTCGATATTCATATCTTATTTTTTTAGGGCGAGTGCTTATACAGGGTTAGTTTTCAATGACCAGCCAAAGGACTTTGTTCACTTTCGGCTTCGCGTGAACACGATGCTCGAAAAGAAACAAATTAATCAAAAATCATGTTTAGTTTTTAAACGCTTATTTATTATATACTTTTGTATCAACTTGCTCCCACGAATAGTGTATTTAATAAGTACTGAAATTGTTTTATTCTTCCCCATATTGACAGAACTCGATCTTCATTAGTTCATAGTGATGCCTACAATTAATCGTTTATTTTAAAATAATTATTTACAAATCGATTCTAATTGTTATTTTTGAAGTTCCTCATTCATTTAAGAGGCAAGAGTTTACAGTCAATTAGAGCTGTTATTTGTAATCACTTACATTATTTCGAACATGTTTTGTCCTTAGTTTTTATCTGGAAAGCAAAAGTATTTACAAGTATCGAAGTTAGTCAATTAAATTCGATTTTAATCAATTAATAAATAGATTATTTAAAAAAAAATATTATTTGAATGTCAGTTGTCTTGTCACTTGTCATTCACTGTTTCTTGGCAACGTGAATATTGTTTTTTTCGTTTTGCTGTGATAATTTTTCAAGTATTGTTTTGGTTTTGAAAATAGACACTGATACCCCCTTCGAACTCGCCGAACTGAATCGTACGGATACGAACGAGGCAGTTTCGCTTCAACTCCTGCCTGTGGTGGAAACTGTGATACAGCTCTGATGTGCGAATTGTGGTACTGATATCACGCAAAGGAGAAGGCATACCCTCGATCTTGTGGAAGTGGAATCTGTTATAAGGCAGTAGGTCGCTCCACAAGTGGTACATTTGCATCCATCGTCATAATTTCTTTAAATAATCCAAATAACTGTGCAAACACTAAACCAAACACAAATGATTTTTGATTAATTTGTTTCTTTTCGAGCGTCGTGTTCAAGCGAAGCCGAAAGTGAACAAACTCCTTTGGCTGGTCTTTGAAAACTAACCCTGTATAAGCACTCGCCCTAAAAAAATAAGATATGAATATCGAACATTCCAATAATCACTATTCAGTCTCACTTCATTGTAAAAATTCATGGTCACCCTACTCTATACGGTTTCATACTACTGTTTTTTTGTAAATATCTTCTAAAATATGAATGCTGCAGTTATATTCGCCATATTTATCCAAACTAGGTCACGTTACCCGTCGATTAGTCCTTTAAATAAGCTTAAACCTACTTTTAATAACGAGATAAACGCCATTGTATTTTAGGCATATTGCCGTCCGAGCGGCCAACTAAAATCGACTCTAACAAATTATTGAACCGACTTTCTAGTATTTTTTTCTGTTTATTCGCTGTAACAAATTAGTAACTAATTGTCCATACACATTAGCCTCTATTAATTTGATATTTATGGTGATATACCTAGGTAGGTCGTAACCTGAAAACTAAATATTGCATAACTTTTTGTTTATTTACGTTTTGAAGTTTTTTATTTTTGTAACAAATGTAACAAATTAAGACCTTTCTTTTGATGCATCATTCGTCTATCTACATTATATAGTTTCTGTGTAATCACGAGCGATGACTACGGCAAGTGGCGGTTCTAGCGGCCAACTATTTTTTGTCATAGCGTCTTAGTTTTTTTTGTAACAAATTCAGGAAAAGAGGTGTGTAAAGTAACAAATTAGCACTAATTCCTGGCAAAGTTTCATCAAATATTATGAGGTGGCCGCGCGGTTGAAACGGACATCCTTCTGTAACTTCTAAAATAAGAGAATGATAAAACTAAAAAAAATATATGATGTACATTACCATGTAAACTTCCACCGAAAATTGGTTTGAACGAGATCTAGTAAGTAGTTTTTTTTAATACGTCATAAATCGTAAACCGCAGTTTACCTTTCATTCAATCAACTCAAACTAAAAAAACTTTTATAATATGTTACTTGCTGCTACGGAACCCTTCATGGGCGAATCGGACTCGCACTTGGCAGCTTTTTTTATTTATAAAACAATACAATATACAGAGATAAAATATTGATCGTTGCTCAATTATTTTGTCGTGCATTTAACTCGCATAATTTGATACCTGAGCAAGTTGTGTCCTTTTTTTTTGGGGGAAATTAAGGTAAATTTTTGTGGCAATTTAAATATTTTATAAAAAAAAACTAAAATCGCATATTTACAGTCACTATTAATAAATGAGATGCTGCTGAACAGATTGTGAAATAAAATTATTTAGTTGTAATAGTATGAAACTTGTCGCCCTAAGCTAAAGCTGTATTTTTGAATTTTATAATTTATTTTTGTGAATCTCATTCTAAGTGAACTATGTTCTTATGAGAAATAAAGTTATTTAAACCTAATTTTTCGATCACATTTACCAGCAATAAGTAAAAAAAAAATCCCTCCATTCTCAGACCACTGTAAATACCTCATCGTTGTAAACTACCTCCACTTGAAATTCGTATCTATGATAATAGAAAATTTTATCTCAGAGTTTTAAATATAAAATGCTTCCACAAAAATAATAGCCAAACCCGGGGGCGTTTGCAGCCCTAACTTCAAAAGCGTAAAAACAAACCTCTAAAATATGAAGTTCATAAACATGACACGGGTTCGGGACCTAGGACACTCGAGTACAGTCTAACACAAAGGTGGAATACTTTCATCTTTCCATATTTATTCTAGCAACAAAGAGAATCAAATGTGACGTACATTCCGTCTGACTTACTAATATCATGAATATAAATTGAAACATCATGGATATTTATGCGGGGTTGCCCGCGGATATTGCTCACCGTGGCGATACGCGGCCGGCAGGTGTTCAGACAATGTGCCCGCCAGCAATAGATTCCTGATATCAATATTTATGCCTATTACCGTCCCGTTCAGAAGAAATACAATACCATAATTTCGACCACTCTTATTCATAGCCGCTACGGACATTACGAAAACTTTACCCGCTTTTTATGTGAACCGGAATTGACTGTTTATGTTTTCATTCAGAATGATTTGCGGTAATCATGTCGAATATATTGAATGTTTTACATAAAAGTTACGTCTTTCTTATAAAATCATTGTGGAGGCAAGTATTTTGTATCTAGATACTTATGCATTTTATTGTCATTTTACCCATAAAATGGCTACAAAAGTACGGAAAGACACTAAAAATATTGAGCTGCAATAAGTATAAAATTCAATAAAATCATGACACCAATTAAGGCTCGCCGGCAATTTAAATGCATCGGAATCGTAATAATTAAATTAAAAAAATATTTTAATTAAATTAATAAAATCGAAGTGTAGCATCGCACGATGATAACCGCATCGTATGCAATTACAGTAATCCCGTAACGCACGTATGTATAAAGCGTATGTGACAACGTAATACGGCTTTTGAGGTTTCCATATACGGCTTAATGGCACTCAAAATGAATTTAATTTCGCAGTAACGGTCTTGCGTACGCAACACTGGCTGAAACGAAAACTCGAGGAGCAAAAAGAATGTTGTAAAATTTAATTATAATGGAGAAAATTGTACAAAACAGAGTAGAAACAAAAAGTATTTTCTTGTTGCGAACTTTTTATCTGCATAATTAATTTCATAGCTGTAAGTAAATATACATCAAAGCACCTATTTCATTTATAACACATTTCAAACCATCGCAACAACTTCAATAACAAAGTCCTCCAAGTTGCTGAACCTCAAATCCCCGCCGTGAAGAATTTACGAACATAGATTTATAGACTACAGCGTAGGAACAAGAGCGGAGCATGCCTACACGGAGAGGCTTCGATGGCAGATATGCGAGCTATCCCCGACGGACGGCACCTACTCCGGCGAGATTGCATACCGCACTGAGATATTGACTACCCGACTAATGTGGGCGGTAATGGATGGAAAGTGCCCCAAAACTAGTGTAGGGTTGGCGTCGACTACGCGCCATTTGAATATACACCAAAATGATTTGGTGTTATCATAAATCTGTGTGACTGTTTATACCCCGACGCGGCGACGCTACTATTGTACCACGATATACGACTGCGTTTCTGATGCAATTGCCACATTGTGCGTCGTAAAGATTATATTTTATTGCGTGATCTTTTACATCGTTATTCGAAAGGTGGGCAGCACTAGCAACTCTTGATTGTTCAGTGTTTTGTAAGTGAATATGAACTTTCGTAACTACGAATTACAGCAACCTTCCATCAAAGAAACCGCTGTTACGAAAACGAACAACTATTTCTCATCGACTCAGGGTGCGCTCCAAAATCAAAGGATTTCGCTACCGGAGGCGATAGGGGGACATAATAGAACCACGGCGTACCGAGGATCGAACGGAGCGGTCCATTGTGAGTGAAGCTTGAAGCGAATCTGCGCGCCTTGTCGTCTCGGCCGAATATAGATTCCATTAATTAGCAGTCCACTGGGGCCCACTCGACGAACAAACAGACAATGAAGTATCACAGCACGAGTATTTGCATAACAATTGCATCTTAATCGAATCATAGCTAATGGAAACATCGCAATATCTTGTTCATTAATTGATGTATCCGAATGTCTGGTACTACGATGACTACGTACTATTAAGTTCTACTTAGGAATACTTTATTGCAAATATTCCACAGCAAGAATGTTTGCAATAAAGTATTGCTAAGTACGATACTTACACAGGAGGTAAACATGATCTATTATTTCCTATAGAAACATGTTGTTGTATTGTATGTAAAACAAACAAAATTCAACGAAGGAGTTATAAGTCCCATGAAATAAATCCATCTAAAAGGACTATTGCCAAGGGTCACAACCCTCAAGTAAAGGATCTGGATTAATCCCTGTTTATAGGAGCTGCAAAGGGACTGCAACTTTGTGGAAATAAATTTTAATAATAAGCATCAAGTAATCCCAAAAAAGGTGTTATGTAAATAAGTAAAATAGTCCTTAAGGCACTTCAAAGAAATTTTGAATCTTATATAGGGTGGCCAAATCGGATGTATATACAACATTTTTTGGCCTCCATTTTTATTTGGCGCCAAATTTTGCGATTCTTTGATATCCGCTAATTCGTAAAAAAATAAGTAGCAAATTCGTTATGCACTATTTATAAGATCATGAGTGTGGCAATAATTTCAGTAACTTTATCCTTACACACGGATTGAAAACGACCTTCAACAAATTATAAGTCCGCGCGGAATTAGTTGGCCGCGCCTTAGGTATGTGAGAGGTGGGACGGAGGGGCGGGGGCGCTTTGTCGTTTACTCAGTACGTGCGTTGCGAACACTAGACAACCCCACCGCCCTCACCCCCGTCCCCACCTAAGACGCGGCCAACCAGTTCCGCGCGGACTTATAGTACGATTTATCTTACTATTTCCATTTTGATTTGTAAATAATAAACATCAACTATTGTGGAGAAGAGAAACCTTTGTTGAAGCCAGGACGCCTAAATTATTTTTGTCGTGCTGGTAAGGTGGTGTAATTACACCAGTCGTTCATGAAGTGGCTACAGGACAGTTGCTGCTGTTACTGCGACAGGCAACCGCAATAGTGATAAGTTTTTTAAATTTTTGTTGTATCATATCAATAATTTAGTTCTAGAAAACACGTGTTCCAATAAGATGGAGTCAGAAACCATGCAGCACGAAACATAATAATCGAAACTTTAAGACGAATGTTTTCGAAACAAACTTCAAGAAATGTTGACATTAATGGACCCCCAATTCATTAAATTCGTCAGGTCTTGACTATTTTTACTGTAGCGTTATCTAAAGTGGCGTGTCATGGTCAACTTTGAACACTAAAAACAGAATATTTGTGACTACCTAATAAAGTATGCGAAAAGTTGGAAAAACGGTGATAAGCGATCGCATTTTAAACCAGCAAAAAGGTAGAGATTTGGCGGATGTCATTTTTTATACAAAATTGAAAGCCTGCAGAATATAATTATGGGAAAATACTTGGTAATGTTTAGTTAGTAGTTTTTAGTTAGTAATAAAAATGGTTATACCTTCGAATTCGCCACCCTGTATAACAAGTATGTATCCAAAGATGTTTTAAATCTATCAATAACTGTAAAACATAATTTTTTTTTTTTTTTAATACTAATTGGATTTTCGATCGTGCACTCTACGTTCGTATGGTCAGAACCAGACTTATGGGATAATTCGCTAACCTTTTCGACGAAAATTTTATGAGCACTAGTAGTAGAGCATGAGTAGATAAGCAATATCTATTGTAAGTACAGACGCCAGCCAGCACATCAAGCTACTACAATCTGTCAAATTTCTTTAATAGATTTTCAACTTTATTGATGTTGATTGAGAAAATTTGTCAAATTTGTCAATTTTCTACCAGTCTGTACTAGTCATTCTGAAAACGTGAGATTTTCTAGAAATTCCTTAAGAATTTAACTATTTGCCCATTTTGTAATAAACACGAATACTTATGCTTAAACGGCCCCGTTATTTCTAACTAAGAACCGTATTCCTATTTCAGACTTGGCTTGTCTCAAACTTAAGTTTATTTTCTTGACTTAAAGCTTATACAAAATCATTCTTGTTTCAATTACAATGCATTAATTTTAACGGCGTCCATTAATAGTGGAAACCATATTTTATTTTGTTCACGGTACTTAGCGGACGCGTCAAGTTTTCAATTATGTTAATTGAAGGCGGAGCTGCATTTCTTGCCGACGACGCGTGGCGGCCATCTTCCTGCTAACCGCAAATAAATTAAGCACCGACTCATTTTGGTGGGCAGTTATGCACTTTGCAACTTCATTATCTGTCAGTGGGAAATAATTCATCAGGCGAGCTTGGTAAATAAACAGGCTGCGCGTGTTTATTAAGTGGCTTACAGGACCTAAACACAAAAAAAACGCAAGTTTTAGAAACAATGAAAGTATATGATCGACTACAGTAACCAAAATCAGAAAAATATATGATATTCTTCAGGATATATGCTAGGTAGATAGTGTGTTGAAAACATAATACAACTAATTTAATACGATAGAAAAAAATCGTGAAAATACCACTAAAAACTTTCTTTTTACAATAAAAACCATACTAATATACATACAATCATTCTGATTTTTTTGGCAGATTATTCCACAATTAACATACTAAAATACTAGTTTTTTTTTTTTTTTTTCCTTATTATTAAGAACAGATTTCTTAATAAATGATTACAATCTAGCCTAAAAGACTAATAAGCAATTTAACTCTAACTTATTATTATACGGTAAAGATTTTGTTAAAACTAAGAATAGCGTCCTTTAGCACTTTTATACAAGTCCATAGCACTTTCTTAGAGTCTGGTATTGATAAAAACACTTTGTTCATGTGTTATATGCATAGCACAGCAATGATCACTATTATACACTAACTTTAAACACTACACTAACTCAAAAGGTTTTGTTCTCTTTAGTCTACGCACTAGATGCCAATTTGGACGTATGGTATCCAACTCTGGGGCTGTACTAAACGGAGCAACCTCAAAATAATACAACAATTCCAGAATAAAGTACTCAGGGATGCTGTAAAAGCACCTTGGTACATCAGAAATGACGACCTCCACCGTGACCTTAAAATAGAACTCGTCACCACCATCATTCAAAAATTTGCTGAAGCCCACGAACACAGACTTCACCGACATGTGAATGTTGAGGCAATCCAGCTGTTAGACAACACGGACCTAGTGCGTAGACTAAAGAGAACAAAACCTAAAATACTAGTGTTTTAGTTTTTTAGTCCAAACAATAGATTTTTTGTAAATAGATAATTATTAAATAATTGCTTCATATTTTGCAATAAATTACCAGGGTTGTGTCATAGCCCTTCTCTTTCTTTTCTATGCAGTCCGATAGTGACCGCGCTTTAGGTCATGTGTAAGCCCCTTAACTAACTAAATAACATAGCATCCACTATCTGTGTAGTGGGTGATCTCCCTCCGATCACGTCGGACTGCCGTCCCATCGGACTATGTGACTGAGGGAAGAGTATCACTATCCCCTTTATTAATTAACGTTGCTTTACGTTAAGTAGTGATTAGCGACTGTTTAACCAAACATTTTCGACGTTTAAACGAAACTTAACTTTAACCATTGTTTATAATTAAACCCCTTAGATATCTCCTGCGTAGATGGCTAGTTTCCGTTGAGAAATTTGGCTCGGAGGCCTATAGTGGTACAATGCTATGTTAGTTAGTTGTTTTCCTGTTCTTATTTATAACCTATCCTTGGCTAATGCAATGGTAAGACCCTCACTCCTGCATCTTTTCGATTGCAGTCCCATATCACCGTGATTTTGAGAAGAAGCGCTTGATGCGCGATGACTATCAAATTCAGACGCTAGACGTGGTGAAGTCGCACTTAAGTGATCCTAGTAAAAACGTCACTTCTTACGTATCACTTGAGAGCAGTGGTGGTCCAGAGGTAACGGCCATGATTAGGTCGTGGGTTCGAACCGAAGCAGGAACTTTACTTTTTGTAAATTATTTCATTACCACTGCTCTCAAAACGGTGAAGGAAAACATCGGAATGTCCTAGAACCAAAAATTCGAAGAAATGTGACATCTACCAACCCGCACTGGGCCCGCGTGGTGGTAATGGCCCACTCCCTGTGTCCTGGTTCCCAGAAATGGGAACATTAGGCCTTGAGAGACGTTTTTTTATTAAATAAACTCGGAGTTCCTTTTTCATTTAAAAACTTTTTCTGATTTAGTAGGTAAACCATAATTTATACCTATAAAGTAAAGCATATACTCTCGAGCAAGGTCGGTGCACCAACATTGAGTGTTATGTAGGTACCTCCCCCTGCAACAAAACTGTACTCTCGTTAGGAGCAAGATTGTGAACATTACAAACAAGTATGGAACAACAAAATGCTTCATTAACATGTAAATTATGATGAGAAGCTAAAAATATTCCACATAAAATAACCTAGTTAAAGAAGTTAATTAAAAATGTCACTTGATGCATTTAGAGTAGATAAAAATTGCATAAAGTGAAGGCTAGGACGACATTTTAAGGTGTTTCTTATCTTACACGTGTAACTTAGTGTTGCCAGTCAGTCGCATAGCGACAATTTAATGATAATAAAAAAGTCACTGCAAAATTAACCATAGAAATAAAAAGTACTTTATCAGGCCCTACATTTTTATTGCTAGAAAACACTATCATCTAAAAACGGCAATTGAAAGCTGTTTTACAACACCGTTCGTTAAGTTGACGGCGTATTTGCGTCAAGTCCTCCCGGCGCGGGCGCCGCCGGTCGAGTTGTTTTAATAACGTTCAAGTAAAACGACCAACCTCTACATGCAAACCTCATTTACTTTACGACACATTACATCAATGTAAGCGAACAAATTCATTAGGGCCCCGTAACTTAGCTGAACTTAGCGATAAAATCCATGACGCTCCTTTGTAAAATTATTGACGCGAGGGAAAGTATACACGTGCAGTTTTACGTGTAAAATAGTTTTTTTTTTTGTTTTCACTCGGATGGTATTAAGTAGATTTCTCTTAGTAATTTAGGAATTTGCGTAATAGAAAAAACAATATGACTTTTTATCGATTTTCTCCGTACCATATTAAAGGGTGTGAAAACGCGAGGACTTCACAAAATAAAATTGGTTCACGTCCGCACAATATTTCTATTCAGAAACAAATGTCAGTTGAGAAAGATCAGAGGGCCCAACAAAAATGTATAGGTAATTCAGCATAAACGGTCCCACATCCCCTTATTCTGTTGGTATGAAATCCCGTAAATCCATTCGAGGCGGGCCCTGCCGCTGGCGTCGCCGGCGCGCGCATTGACTGAGACGTATGCAAAGGGATCAATGAGATAAATTGCTCGCCGCTGTCACTTATTTCACGGCGAAATGGATGGAGGGGAAAAAGGGGGACCAGCGACGGGGAGCAGGGAATCTGCCGAGCTAATGGTGCGCGTGGGCATTACGCTCCGCTCGGTTTAATTACACTTTAGACAAAGGCAAATGGCTGCCACCCGGTCTACTATAATTACGTACTACGCAAGTAATCCTTCGATAATAGTGTTATTTCGCCTAATGATTCTCTCTTGTAAATTAGAAAACACCTCAATTAGCAAAACGGTGACGATAGCGCCGCCGACTCAATTAAGTTCGATGATCGACAAGAGTGCCCCGAACTCGTTTGTAACAGAATGTGAACCATCGCGCGGTACTTTGTCAAGGTTGGACCAATTTATATTCCGAGAAAGAACCTTATTAACGCCGCTACACTTATCAAAAATCGTTTTATAGACAGAGCCATCAACAGTGTTCTACTCCGTTAAACCCTTGATTATATTGCCGGAATACAACATGAAGCGAATGGAAGCACTTGGGACGTTGTTCCCGCAAATTACACCGTTATGAGACTACAAATAACCGCAAATTTATGTAGATAGCTATCGAGTGCTCGGCGTTACGTAAAACGTGTTTAAGACGGCGGCGAGGGCGATAACACGACACTAGTGTTAACATCTGGGCCTCACTCCTGCCTGAGCCGAAAGCCGAGCGCCGAGCATAAACATCCCGGTGTCGGCGTCATGTCTTCATTTGCATGTTTCAGACGCGGCGACATCGGCTGCCGTGCCGACAATGTCAATGGGATCGTTACCAGAATTTATTCAGAATAGATGCCCTAGATGAGACGAGGCAGATTTATGTCGCTACAGATTAACAAGCGCTGTCTCGATGTTAACATGTAACTTACGATAATGTACTCGAGAAAAATGCGCAATCAACTTTCGTTATTTTCGTCTACGATATTGCATTGTTGAATCGATAGTCAACGCACAATAGAAGCTTGTTTGCCAACCCCATAAAAGTGAAGCCAACAACGACCTCGAGCCTTATTCTTCTCTCCTTTTATGTAATATACTCGTACCTACAATTAAGAAGCATTGTGGGACTTAATCCGAAATCTATTAGATTCTGAGACGTAAATAAAATCAAACTGACTCTATTCAGACCTTTCAGCCATCTGCAAGTCTATTATTACCCACCTTAAAAGAAAATTGGCTAATTTTGGAGTCAAAGCCGAGTACAAGCTGACTTTATATGTAAGTACATCTCAGTGTTTGTTACTACCTTTAGAACCATTACACAATGTCCCGACACCCTGGAACTGCTACAATTGCCAATTCATTTGTGAGGACAGAAGTGCGTATACTATTTAGAATCTTTATTACAAAAACGCCAACGAGAAAATAGGTTTAAAAGAAATACTGAGCAAAATATTTACAGTGCGAAATAAAACGTAGGTACTCATATTTTTTAGTGAACACAACAATTTGGTTTCATAATAAATTGTATGGAAACAAAGGCAGTAAGCAAATGTGGGACTCCAACAAAGTATTTTTACCACCAAAAAAAACCGGGCAAAAGCGAGTCAAACTCGCGCACCGAGGGTTCCGTATCATCATATGTTTTTAAATTTTCATCGGCGAAGCCTATATTTGTCAGAGAATTCTAACACTATGTACTGCGGTGTAGAATATTGCAGTCTTATGTCAGTGATATCTCTTCACCGATAGTGGAACTAATGTAACGTTTGTTCATGATTTCTGAAAAAGTGTGCTATTTAGAGACTTCGTTTTATTTTTCCTGTAACCTTTACATTAACTTCTATCAATAGAATAATTTCAGATTTTTCTCTTTGCAAACTTCGGAGATAAGGGGGAGAGGGGGGAACGGTATTGTTTTTACATTTTTCATCAAAAGTCGAAAACTAGGCCGCATGCCTAAAAAAACAAATGTTTGAGAATGTGCAAACTGCGCTCTTTCATATGTTACCCCACATGCCCTAGTAGCCCCACTTCGAATTTTTCGGACCCCCTTTCAGTCCCTGTTGCAAAAAATATACATATATTTTTATTTCTTTCTTATGTGCAAAATAGTTGGACAAATGTCATCTAAAACTATTCCAAATTTCAAGTTGATAGCATAAGTAGTTCTTGAGATATCCAGCTGTGACAGACAGACAGACAGACAGGCTGAGTCTCACCATAAGGGTACCGTTTTACCATTTTAGTACGGAACCCTAAAAATAAAGCAAAACATCACAGCGAGGCTGTTAGCAATATTCCTATAGGATGTCTGTAGTCTCAGCAAAACATTACTAGTGAAAAATCATTTAGCTCTGGCCCGTGTCAGTGCAATAGTCCCCTACCTTCCCTCCCTTCGAAAATTTTACGATCGTATTTTATCAATAACTATGAGGTTCTTTTCCCCTACGGAAAGACAATCTCATGGGTGCCGCAAAGAGGGATCGAAAGATTACAGGAAAAGTAGCAACATCCACCTGGGTTCTCAAACACCATACTGTGATCACTTTGTTGTGCGTCAACCAGGAAAATATACTTTTCAATGATTTTCAAAGTATCTTGCAAAAAAATAGCTATCTTGAGTAATGATAGTGGTACATCATACCTAAGATATGTATGACAGATACCTTAATTAAGATAAGTATGGAAATAAATTCAGTAGTTAACGAGATAAGCCCAAACATACAGACAAATAGTAGCGGTCAAGAACCTTAGTTTTGTACAACATAGCCACAATCACAAAGGAAGAATATATCAAATTAATAGCACATCATCCTGAAGTTCAGCAAAAGTGGATACCTATAAGTATGTTAGTATAGGAACATCTCAGGAATAAGCATAGAGATGAGTAGCAAATGATTGATGAGCCCATTGTTTCAAAAATGCTGTCGAATTTACTAACTTACAACCCTAGGTACACTAGGCCGCACGTCAAAAGTAATACTTTGGCCTTGAACTAGTCTAGCATTGAAACTCCTACCGTCTTATTACAAAACGAGATCTAATTTTAGACTAACCTAACCTAAACCGCCACAGTTACTCTATTTTGAACTTTATTCCGACAAACGTAAATTTCTTAATGCAAAATTGACAGCTTAGACTCGGGTTTAACGTCAGTTTTTGTAATAAGAACTTTAGCTTCGTCGGATTATAATTCGAAATTTAAAAATGGCTGGATGGTTTAAACCTGGGTCTAAAGTTAAATCTTGTTTTGTAATAAGGCCGCGTAAGTTTTAATAGATTATGAGGAAGTTTATACTGGTTTTGTTAACACTGACGTGCGGCCTACTGGACCAGCATACACAAACTGAGTAACATAAGCATAATGGGCTTATAATATTCCCACTGCTGGGACACTGGCCTCCTCTCTTTGAGAAGGAGTGGGCTGTAATCTACGCATTTTGTTGTTCCATACTTGTTTGTAATGTTCACAAATCTTGCTCCTAACGAGATTACAGTTTTGTTGCAGGGGGAGGTACATAACACACAATGTTGGTGCACCGACCTTGCTCGAGAATATATATGCCTTACTTTATAGGTATTAATTATGATTTACCTGCTAAATCATGAAAAGTTTCTAAATGAAAAAGGAAATACGTGTTTAAATAATTAAAAAACGTCTCTCAAGCGTAGTCAGCCTAATGTTGTTTGTAATTGGAACTCCTTCTCACAGAGAGGACTCTGTGAGAGGGAGGGGGCCACGCGGGCCCGCGGGTCGGTAGATGTCACATGTCTCCGAATTTTTGGTTCTAGGACATGCCGGTTTCCGCACGATATTTTCCTTCACCGTTTTGAGAGGAGTGGTGATGAAAATTATTTACAAAAAATTATTTACAAAACTTAAAGCGCCTGCCTGGACGCGAACCCACGGCCTGCAACTCGTAAGTCGGGGCCGTCACCACTGGGCCCACACTGCTCTAATTATTTTAAAAAATCTTTAAAATTATTATTTTTTTAAATCTACAGTTCGCCGTCCCCGACGAATAAAATGGTAATCGTAAAAACTAAATTTTACAGGAAAAATAAAAAACAGTTTTTCGTGAATATCTCAATAACTAACATACGTATCGGGATTGTTTACATACTTTTGGTATCCTTTCTTTTGGAAAGGTGATTTTTAACAAAGTAATTGTTTACTTTAATAAATAATTAGAACTTTTATAGAAATGAGTTATTAATTAAATTCAATTTACCATGAATTAAAGGCACAAATTTAAACTGTAAAGCGACATTACGATATTATTCGCGTAAAATCTCATGTAAAACGTTACCGTAATAATGGATTGCTATGTTATTGTCTGATAAATTGTGATAGGAACCCATATCGTAATGTACTATTACCATTTTATTCGCTGACAAACAATCAATTACAGATTACAGTAATAGCAACTTACGTGTGTATTCCATGGAAAATATATTATGCTAACTGGAGGCAAGTATCAAATACTGAATAAATATTTTGTACGTGTACAAGGTAATGTGCGAAGAAATAAAAGGAATCTGCCTAATTATTTTTTATTTATACATAATTAATAACAACTGTTTGTAAAAATCAACAAATTAGGAACTATCAACTTAAATTGAATACTTAATTCTTTATTATTATGAAGCAGTTACCCTAGGTAGCTCTACTTCTCGTCGTTTACATGTTCAGAGACTTCAGAGTCTGAAAGTTCGCTCGGGTTAGCCTCACAGCTCGTGAAGGGTCATTAAACGCATGGTAGTGCTGTGGGATTGCATCGCTGGTACAAAAACTTAATAAATCTGCATGTAGCGCTTTACTTATGGGTATTTGCTGATTACAAGCTTACTTTCAAATGCAAACAGACTGATACAGTTTCTGTTGCAATTGAGGCTGTCGGTCTTCGCCCTCGCCTGGGTCTAGTTATTTGCAACTCCGTTTCTAGTTCCAAATACTCTTCTTCGAAGATTTACTTGAATTGAAGAATTAAATAGGACTACTTAATAGGATACTTTTGCATTCATGATGATGCAACTGCCTATTTCGATTGATCCTCTTTTGGGAATAGATTTTGGATTTTTTTACTACAAGAGAACAAGAGAAAATACCCCGTATTTAATTTTACTGTCTACGACTCCTTGCGCAAATTTAGTCACAGCTTTATCTGGCATCTGTCTATTCCCAAAAGAGGATCAATTGAAATAGGTAGTTGCCTAATGAAGTTCATCGAGCAAGAAGGACTCCAAGGTATCAAAAATTTGTCTTTTTATTCCAATGGCTGCGCTGCGCTGGTCAGAACAAAAACAGATATATTTTTGCATTATACCTTTACTCCTTAAGAGCTTATGACCAACAAAATATAACCCGCTGGTTTTTCGAGACTGGCCACGGCCAGAACGAAGGTGATAGCATGCATTCATGCATAGAAAGGACCATGAAAAATAAAGTATTGAATACTCCTGACCAAGTTTACAACACCATCATGAATGCAAAAGTGACCGAAAAGAAATATAAGGTCCATGAGATGAAGCAGCGTGACTTTTATTATATGAAAAGCCTATTTTGTGGGAAAAAACTGGCTAAAAGACACTGAAGGAAACAAAATTAAATTGGCAAAAATAATGGAAGTGAGGGTGTCCTATTTAATTCTTCAATTCAAGTATAACTTCGAAGAAGAGTATTTGGAACTAGAAACGGAGTTGCAAATAACTAGATCCAAGCGAGGGCGAACCCCCCATTTTGGAGGAGGCCTATGTCCAGCAGTGGACGTCTTTCGGCTGAAATGATGATGATGAAGTGAGGGCGAAGACGGACAGCCTCAATTGCAACAGAAACTGAATCAGTCTGTTTGCATTTGAAAGCAAGCTTATAATCAGCAAATACCCTTGAGTAAAGCGCTACATGCAGATTTATTAAGTTTTTGTACCAGCGATGCAATCCCACAACACAATGGCCCCCTTACGAGCTGTGAGGCTAACCCGAGCGAACTTTCCGACTCTAAAGTCTCTGAACATGTAGACGACGAGAAGTAGAGCTACCCAGGGTAACTACTTCTTAATAATATACAAGTGTAGGTACTTACTATTCCAACACTCCCATTACAAGATGGGACGGTAGACCGGCACGACCGGCGAGAGATCAGGTGCAGGACGGACTATTTTACGTGCTCCTCCGGTACCGATAGCACGGATCATCTTTTTTATCGGACAGTCAGGTGATCAGCCCGCTAGGTCGTGGCCCAACTAGAAACAACACTTGAAGTTGCTGTTCCCCGAGGGAATCGAACCCGCGACCTCCAGATCGAGAAGGTAGCACTCTTACCATTAGATCAAGGCGGTTTTAGTGATCAGTTATCTTTAGAGCTCAGTTAGTTTACGTTGTTATTAAAATTTCGTAATGTTGTGGTTTGTAAGGCATAACGGAGGAAATAATGCTGCCATTATTTCCTCAGTGTAAGGCAGAATTATCACAGCGTAAATCGATTACAGAAAAAATGTTAGTGAAAGGATACAGTAAAAAATATTTAGGTACTTTCTTTAATTTTTAATGAAATATATCGTAAAAAACTTAACGATTCTAAAATAAAATTGTCTGTTGCAGAATAAAATTGTATTAAGCTTTACGCAAATTATGTCAAATATTTTTCCCGCGAATATAATGGTAAGAGCATTTTACTGGAAATGTAACGTATCGAAAGTATTGTAATAGTCTCTAACAATTTTATTCGTTGCTATAAGTCTATTAAGCATACATATTGTTTATGACCAATATTCATAACATAGAATAATATTTAAAATAAGTAAAAGAAACATTTTGTGTCTATGGTGGCTGGCTTGATGTCTATGGAAAGAAATGAATACGTGTATCATGTATCTACCTCTAATATCACTCAGTACTCTCCTGTAATAATTTATCTAATAAAACGTTGTAATTGAAATAACGGGTTCTTTTATGTCTCCTCGTCACCGGCACCAGCGCATAATAAGGAACGGTGTGGAACATAAAATTGGTCCTTCGAGCAATCAAGAAAAGGCGCGTGGGTGTATTTTGGAGTGTGTACTCTCGTGGCGGGAACAAATATCCTGCTGCAGAAGAGCGCCCTGCCCCCGTGTCAGCCTGTGCATCCGTGTGTCTCAATATTTTGGTGGTACCAAGCAAGATTTCCTGCACCTGAAGAAATATTACTGCGTGGCGTCGTAAGTGCGCGGCGTGGTACTTCGGGAGAAATTGCGGGCTTTCTCGACCAATTGCGGGGCTACAATTTAGAAGATTGCGAAAATATATAAGCAGAAACTACAAGAAGTGCTGAAATTCATCATAATTATGAGGTATTGTGTGAAAGTGAATGTCAACAAGTAGGTATACAAAGTTCCTTGTTGTCGGCCATTTTGGAAGAAAAAACAATTTCTCAAATCCGCAAGCATAAATATAACTGTTTTGAAGGTGATTGCTACGTGTATCCGAACGTCGTGCGCATAGACTGCAGTGTTGGTTACGTGCTACCAACCTCATAACGACCAATCAGGAAGCGATTTCGTCCCGAGGCCTTCCGAGGATTGCCGAACCTGTACCGATGTCCGATCGCTCTTCGACCATCGACGACGCTCAGCACCGTTAAGATATCCTCCATTTTGTTTGCTCATTTTACCTTTGTGTAGATAAAATTATAATTAGAAAACTTAATCTCCACCTGTATTGTATCGTAACTATCGCAGTAATAAGTTTAAGTTTATAAGGTCACTAGTAATAGTCGTGGTAGTTCAAAGTTTCAGTCAAACGCGTTGGCTTTAGTATCGCATTAAGTATTGTTGCATTGCACCAAGAGTTAGGATGTCTCCACCCCAAGCTGATGATTTGGCGCAACTCAAGCTCCGTAGGGGCTACACTAAAGGCACCATCAGTAGGGTGGAAGCATTTTGCAATAGCGCTGAAATTTCAAGTGCACCTATTGAGCTGCTAAAGGAACGACGAAGCCGGTTGATTGAAAATTTCAGAGCTTACGAAGAGCATAACAAGGCCATATTGTGTGCAAATTCCAAAGATGACGAGGACCCTGGAATTTATGAAAGTAAGTATTTTACTTGCATTGGTATCATTGACGGAGAACTAAATCGTCGGCAATCAAATCTGCCTGTGGCGGAACCACCTAAGGCGAACACTAACTTTAAAAAATTACCACAAATTACCATAAAAGAGTTTGATGGTAAAAATGTTGTAGAATACATTCCCTTCATCAACATGTTTAAGGCGGTTATTGATGCCGATGATAACTTGGGCTTGTGTCAAAAATTATACTATTTGCGTTCATTTTTAACAGGGGAAGCCTTGAATTTAATTCAAAATTTGCCATTAACTGAGCAAAATTATAACGCAGCATTACAATTATTGGATAACAGATATAACAATGAGCCAATGATCATAAATCATCACATTAATGCCTTACTTGATTTGCCTTCTTTCACCAAATGCACTGCTTCAAATCTTAGATCATTAGTCTCAAGTGTCAACTTACACATAACTGCTTTAAGAGGTTTGCAAGTATCTGTAGAAACATGGGACCCAATGGTGGTCAATGTTTTACTTAGAAAGGTTGATGCCTATACTAATAGGGGTTTTCACTTAGAGAGAAATGAAAAGGTTGTGCCTAAGTTGAATGAGTTCCTCAACTTTCTAGAGAAACGAGCCCTGGCCAGCGAGAATGCTGCTATTGAGGCAGCACCTTCGAGCAGCTCTAAAAGTGTGAAGTCTAGCAAGTCAACCTGTAATGTAGCAGCCCCGGCCTCATGCAAGTATTGTAATACTAACCATAAATTATACGAGTGTGCGAAATTCAAGCTTGCTACTGACAATGATAAAGGTATGTTTGTAAAAAAACATAAGCTTTGCATAATCTGTTTGAATGCACATGGTGGTAAATGCAAACTGCGCTTAAAATGTTCCATCTGTCAGCAACGGCATAATACGCTTCTGCATTTTGTGGAATTGGAAAAAAGGGAGGTAAGCAATACCGCTACTGCTAGCTCTGCTGCCGCAGAGCCTGCTGCTGGTGCTGGCAAGCCTCAAGGTGTTGTGGTCATGTCAAGTACCTCACTTGTAAAAGATGTGTTGCTTCCTACTGCTGTGGTGCGTATTATCGCTAAGAATGGTACATTCATCTATGCACGAGCTTTATTAGACACAGGCAGCCAAGTGTCTTTCATTTCGGAGAAACTGGCTAGTAAAATTGAATGCAAAATAACAGAGGCCAATCAGGTTATTACGGGTATCTTGCAGGGCACTAGCAACGTGCATCATAAGGCAGATTTTAATATTTATGCAGCAAGGAGCAATTTTAAATTATGCTTAAACTGTTACATTGCAAAAAACATAACCTGTGAACTGCCACAACAAAGTTTTTATAATGCTGGGTTCAATATACCATCTAATATCAAATTAGCAGATGAACATTTTAATAAATCTGGTGAAATATCGTTACTATTAGGGTGTGACGTATTTTTTCAGGTGCTCCAGAGGGAGTCGCTGCCTTTAACGCCGAATGGGCCCTACCTGGTTAATACCAGCTTGGGATATATTGTGGCGGGCAGTCTACCAGTCTCCGCTGGCAAAGTATGTTCATCAAATTTGTGTGTGACAGTTAAAGGTACCTCTCTAAGTAATTCTTACAGTTCTCATGGTGATCAGTTAGATAATATTGGTGACACCATTTCAAATTTTTGGAAATGTGAAAATGTACCTGAGGTTTATAAAGAAGGTACTACTGAACACCAACTAGCTGAGGAATGTTTCCAAAATTCTGTGAAAATTGTTGACAAAAAGTTTTGTGTAGACTTACCTTTAAAACTTAATTTAAATGACATCCAGTTGGGTGACTCATTTAACCGGGCACTGCCTAGGTTTTATAATTTAGAAAAGCGTTTTGCTAAAAATAATGAGTTGTATCAAAAGTACAAAAGGTTCATTCAGGATTATGTTCAACAGGGCCATGCCATATACTTTGATATCTCCAACTATGATCCTAAGGCAGGTAATGTGTATTATTTACCTCATCACCCTGTATTTAATTTAAATAGTAAAACTACTCCGGTTCGAGCTGTCTTTGACGCAAGCATGAAAACTAACAAAGGTATTTGTTTAAATGATGTTATGCTTAACGGGCCAGTTGTGCAAAATGACTTATTTGACATTTTGACACTATTTAGGACTTTTAAATTTGTTTTGCTTTGTGATATCAAGGCAATGTATAGAGGTATATTAGTAAGCAATGACCATTGCTGCCTACAAAACATTCTTTGGCGAGATTCACCTGATCAAAGTATACAATGTCTTCAGTTGAAAACGGTAACCTATGGTTTAAAAGGTTCCGCATTTTTGGCAACACGGTGTTTGGTTGAGCTAGCTGAAAGATACAAAGAGCAATATCCGTTGGCATGTTTTGTGTTGAAATATTCAAGTTACGTCGACGATGTATTGTGTGGCTCCAACGAGATTTCAGAACTTGTTGAGGTAAAAAGACAACTTACTGAGCTTTTAAATTTAGCTAGTTTTTCATTACATAAGTGGTGCTCTAATCAAAGTGAAATATTAAATGATATTCCTATTGAAATTCATCAATTAAATAAAGAGGATTTTGACAAAGAAAATACTTATGTAAAAACGTTGGGTTTATCTTATGATGTAAGTTCTGATACCTTGAATATGAAATGTCCAGTCACTGAATCACAGCAAACCTATACTAAAAGGCAAATGTTAAGTTTTATTAGTAAATTTTTTGATCCCCTTGGCTTGGTAGGTCCTATCTTGGTGCAAGCAAAATGCTTAATGCAACAGGTCTGGTTTGAAAAATTAAAGTGGGATGATATCCTACCGGATTATTTAAATAAAAGATTTATTGAATTTATTGAAAATTTGATGCAAATGTCTTGTATCTCTGTTCCCAGAAATATCAATGTACATCCACATCAAAAATTAGAGTTAGTCGGTTATGCCGATGCCTCGAATATTGCGCACGGTTGCTGCCTCTATTTGAGAGTAGTTGGTAAGGACAACACAGTAAATGTCAATCTTTTATGTTCGAAATCTCGCATAAATCCTAAAGATAAAAGTTTAACTATACCTAGATTAGAGCTTAACAGTGCTCTATTATTAGCTATATTAGCAAAGAAGGTACATGCCACTTTAGCATTAAAGTATAACAATATCCAAACCTACTTACATTTAGATTCTAAAATTGTTTTAGCATGGCTTAAGATTGAACCTGTAAAACTTACTGTTTATGTTGCTAATAGGGTGGAAAAAATCAGACAGTTGTCAAAGAATGTACACTGGGATTATGTTAACACCAATGAGAATCCTGCCGATTGCTTGTCTCGTGGTCTTAAACCAGACCAACTAAAAGAACACTCGTTATGGTATCATGGTCCACAGTATTTACAAAAAAGTGATTATGTTCATTGTAATTCACAACTAAACATGAATGTATCTGATATTCCTGAAATAAAAATGCCTTCAGCGACATGTAATACTTGTAATAAAGAAAATAATCATCTTCATATGTTAATAGAAAAATATTCAAATTTGAATAAAATGACTGGAATAATGGCATATGTCAATCGTTTTGTATTTAATTGTAAAAAACAGAATGTTAACAAAAAGAAGGGATATTTAGCTCCTGAAGAGATGGCTCTTGCATTGCATGACTTGATTAAAATCGATCAAAACAAACATTTTGTAAATGAGTTGAGATTGTTAAAGTCAAAAGTTAAGTTGAATTCTTATTTGAGTAGTTTAAATCCTTTTATTGATGGCCAAGGCCTGTTAAGAGTGGGTGGTCGCTTACAAAATACAAACCTGACATTTCAGCAAAAGCATCCCATTATCCTGCCTAAAAGGTCAACCTTGACTAAGCTGATCATTCATAATGAACACAATAGGCTCAAGCATGCAGGACAGAAGCTAACTCTTTGTAGCTTAAACGAGCAGTATTGGCTGATCAATGCTAACAGAGAGGTAAAAGCTGTGTTGCACAAATGTGTACTTTGTTTCAGATTTAAGGCTAAAGCTTCCAGTCAACTTATGGGATCTCTGCCACTTGAGCGCGTCAATATGACTCGTCCCTTTCAAATTGTAGGTACTGATTATGCCGGTCCTTTCAATGTTAAGCAAACTAGGATAAGAAATCCTGTTATTACAAAGGCATATGTTGTAATTTTCATATGTTTTATTACTAAAGCCATTCATATAGAATTAGCATCAGATATGACTACTAATACCTTCTTGGCGTGTTTAAAAAGATTTATAAGTCGTAGAAATGAACCTGCAAAAATATATTGTGACAATGCTAGTTACTTTAAGGGAGCTGGCAATGTACTCAAGGAATTGTATGATTTACTGAATTCCACAGCTCATCAAAGCAAGGTGTTTGATTATGGTAGTTCAGAAAGGATTCATTTTCAATTTATTCCGTCATACTCCCCTGTATTTGGTGGGCTGTGGGAAGCAGGAGTAAAAAGTATTAAATATCACATGAAACGTGTAATTGTCCATAGTGTACTTACCTATGAGGAACTGTACACGGTTCTAGTGCAAATTGAAAGCATTTTAAACAGTAGACCGTTGACGCCTTTGTCAAGAGACTGTGATGACATGTCTTACCTGACACCTGCACATTTCCTCACTGGTTCTCCATTAACTTCTTATCCGGAGCTAAATTTAGTTGATATAAGTGTGGGAAGACTTAGTTTCTGGAAGCAATGTACTCAAATGCAACAGCATTTTTGGCAACAATGGCATAAGCAATACTTAGTCATGCTGCAAAGTCGTCCTAAATGGAAAACCCAACAGCCTAACTTAGAACCGGGTACTATGGTGTTACTTAGGTCTGAAAATGTATCCCCATTAAACTGGCCTGTTGGTAGAATTGTGGAGGTCATTCCAGGGAAGGATAATTTAGTTCGTGCAGTTGATGTAAAAACTGCTAAGGGTTCAATTATTAGAACAAGTGTGATGAAAGTTTGTCCGCTACCTATAGATTATGATTAGTGTCTTATCTATTTTAAGTAAAATTTATCTTGTGTCTACTGACTTCTTTTATGTAAGCTCATATTAAGTACCAAGGTTTTTATGTCTAAATTAATCTAAATCACTAAGTTTCTGAAGGTTTAAGTTTAAGTTCTTATTTATGTCATACATTTTTGTTTATATTACTTAGGTATGTTAAATTCGTTTTGGCCGAGGCCCCAGCATGTTTATGACCAATATTCATAACATAGAATAATATTTAAAATAAGTAAAAGAAACATTTTGTGTCTATGGTGGCTGGCTTGATGTCTATGGAAAGAAATGAATACGTGTATCATGTATCTACCTCTAATATCACTCAGTACTCTCCTGTAATAATTTATCTAATAAAACGTTGTAATTGAAATAACGGCGTTCTTTTATGTCTCCTCGTCACCGGCACCAGCGCATAATAAGGAACGGTGTGGAACACATATAAATAATATTGTTAAAGTAATTACAATATAGATAAAAATCTTGTATCTTCTGAGATAACCGTGAGAAACGTTTGAAAAAAATTGACAAAGTGTAATCGGACCTCTAAATATCGAATATGCAATAAAGTTAAAACTATCGTAATAGTGCATTACCATTTTATTCGTCGGGGACGGCGAGTTTATGTTTTCAATGATATGGTCAGCAACGAAGGGGCCCGTGGCTAAAATAATAACAGCCGCACAGGTCGATCGATCAGGTTAAGCTAGGCTTGCCGCGGTTGGTCTGTGGATGGGTGACCATCTTTACATACAGTGACCGCTCCGTGCTTCGGAAAGCACGTTAAGCCGTTAGGGCTAGTCAGGGCTAGTCAGAAGCCCGAAAGTCTAACAACCAGTCTTACCAAGGGCTATCGTATTAACCAGTAACTGGGTTGTGGAGGTCAGATAGGCAGTCGCTCTATGTAAAATACTGGTATTCAGCTGCATCCGGTGAGACTGGAAGCGGACCCCAACATAGTTGGGAAAAGCCTAGGCAGATGATGGTCAGCAACGATTAGAATAGATTAACAGTGTTTGTTTTACCTACCCGCACAATATAGGTTGTTAACATTACCTTTTTAGCATTTCAAGGAGGTTGTTTTTGTGGTTTGTTTTAATAGTACTCCTGATACAATTCATTTAAGGTTCGTGTATTACGATTCACAAAAAAAAACTGAAATGTTAATCAACTAAACAACAAGAAAATAGTAAATATTTAACGTCATTACTGCTAACTATAACTACTAAAACATTTAAGTATATTGTTTAAATTGAGCTGGATTCTATCAGACAACGATATGAGTATTATGGTCTGCCCTAATTTCTTTATAATCTACTCTAGATACAATAAATTGTGCATTATACGCGAGCTTCTGCCCGCAACTTCTGCGTGAACTTTCTTGTTTTAAAACTAAAAAATATCCCATGACACTCATTAGTGAAAGAATTTTCTGAATCGGATCAGTAGTTCTGAGGGTTTGTAACCTTCAGAACAAACAAACAAACCCTACACACAAACTCACAAATATCTCTTTATAATTTTAATATTCATAATTAGAATTCCTTGAACATAATATCATCATGTAATAGATGTTCAATAAAGGCATGAAAGCTTTTAAAATTACTTTACAGTAACTTAGGTACTGTTACTTAGCTCTTACTCTACTTAAAGGGCGCCGATTGAAGTAAATAATAACGGAAGTGCATAAACAGAGTGCTATATTAATTATATTGTGCTGCAGGAGTGCTTACCCAAACAGAACACTATTAAAGTGAATACTGCTGAGTTAAAGTCAGCCTCAAAAAGCTATGTGTCACCGTATGATTGTGAGCACCATTAGTTTATAATCTATCTCGCGAAATTCTAAAATGTCGATAAATTGTGAACCATACTGCTTACAATAAAATAACGTATTACCTTTCAATAGTTTTTAGGGTTCCGTACTCAAAGGGTAAAAACGGAACCCTATTACTTAGACTTCGCTGTCTGTCCATCTGTCCGTCTGGCCGTCTGTCCGTCTGTCCGTCTGTCTGTCACCAGGCTGTATCTCAAGAACCGCGATAGCTAGACAGTCGAAATTTTCACAAATTATGTATTTCTGTTGCCGCTATAACAACAAATACTAAAAACAAAATAAAATAAATATTTAATGGGGGCTCCCATACAACAAACACGATTTTTTTGCCCTTTTTTGCTCGATATCAAAAATGGCAACAGGTAGGCACTTGAAATATTCACAAAATACTCAGTTGTATTTTAACTTTAATAATAAATAATAAAATTAAATAAAATACATATTTAAAGGGGGCTCCCATACATCAAACATGTTTTTTTCGGCGTTTTTGCCTTGTGGTACGAAACCCTTGGTGTGCGAGTCCGACTCGCACTTGGCCAGTTTTTAATCTATCCATGTCAAACCGTCAAATTGTGAACGAACCTGCACTTACCGACAGGGTTCACAATCTGACCGATTTTATCACCCGTAAAGTTGTAAGCCGTCCTTGATTTGTTGGTCTTAGCGGTAGCCGAATTGGTCGCAGCAACTACGCCAGGGCACCCCGACCAAATGGGTTAGGTTATGTTAGAACTATGACTGTGATCAACAGCGCGCGAGTCGAGCGAGCGAAGCGACCGGTGCCCTTGCAGCGGCAGGCGAACGGTAAGTACTTCCAAGTTGATCGCAGTTACTTGGCTATTTAGTATTAGCGCAAGGTGCGATCCGTGACAAGACATGCAAGTTTGATACCAGTTTACAATTTGTCGGTTTGCCATGGACAGATTATAAACTATTAATGCGTTAAATTGTAAATGGTTTGTTGCAGTTCACAATTTTTCGATAGTTAATTCTTGTCAGTAAACCTGTACATCATTATGAGACTGACTGTACGAGTACAAGATGACTTGCATATGTATACACAGTCTGGCCATAAATACTGTTACAATTAAAAATTAGAAAGATATTACATTTGAATTTGGAATCTGTCATTTTTATACGATTGTTCATTGACTTTTCTAATTTTGGCGCCAATACATTGTACAATATTTTGCGATATTAAAATGGAGTGGGGTGTTATAGAGAACCGAAACGCTGTGATTGCATTACACAAAGTTGGTATGGAGCCAAATGCAATTTTTAAAACTCTCCATACGCTTGGTATTAGTCAAATGATTGTGTACCGGGCTATTAATAGGTACAATGAGACCTCCTCTGTTTGTGACAGAAAAAGATCTGGCCGTCCACGTAGTGTTCGTACGAAAAAGGTGGTCAAAGCAATAAGGGAAAGAATTCGAAGAAATCCTGTCCGAAAGCAAAAGATTTTATCTCGGAAGATGAAGATAGCACCCAGAACCATGTCGCGTATTTTAAAAGATGACTTAGGACTTGCAGCATATAAGAGACGCACTGGTAATTTTTAACTGATAATTTAAAAAAGAATAGTTTGGTAAAATCGAAACAACTACTGAAGCGGTACGCAAAGAGGGAGGACACAGAAAAATTTTGTTTACGGATGAGAAAATCTTTACAATTGAGCAACATTTTAACAAACAAAATGACCGTATTTATGCTCAAAGCTCTAAGGAAGCTTCCCAATTAGTCGACAGAGTGTAACGTGGGCATGTTCCGACTTCAGTGATGGTTTGGTGGGGTGTTAGCTATGAAGGAGTGACTGAGCCATATTTTTGTGAAAAAGGTATCAAAACATCGGCACAAGTGTATCAAGATACCATTCTTGAGAAGGTAGTTAAGCCCCTTTACAACACCATATTCAATAACCAAGTATGGTCCTTCCAACAAGACTCGGCGCCGGGTCATAAAGCTCGGTCAACGCAGTCTTGGCTGGAAGTGAACGTTTCGGACTTCATCAGAGCTGAAGACTGGCCGTCGTCTAGTCCCGATCTTAATCCGCTGGATTATGATTTATGGTCAGTTTTAGACAGTACGGCTTGCTCTAAACTCCATGATAATTTGGAGTCCCTAAAACAATCCATACGATTGGCAGTGAAGAATATTCCCATGGAAAGAGTGCGTGCTTCTATTGATAACTGGCCTCAACGTTTAAAGGACTGTATTGCAGCCAATGGAGACCACTTCGAATAAGCTTTTTATATTTTAAATTGTTTTATATTTATGTAATAAACTAACACACTGTAAAAGTAATAAATATTATTTGCAATAAAAAAAAATTTTTTTTCTTCGTGACAATATTTATGGCAAGACTAGGTATACCCGTTGTCTACTAACAGGTCAAGTCAAGGGTTTTTCCTCAAAAGTTCACGCCAGACGTTTGTTTACATTGTTACACTCACATAGGTGAAGACTTTATCTGAGACGTAGATTGGGGTTTCCCATCGGCAAAAATTACCAACTTCCATATCGCCATCTTCTATTCAACCCCTTTTTACCCTTCGGACATGATTTTTCTAAAATTCTTTTTAAGTACTTCCTTTCGTTATAAATGAAGTCTTATGCAAACCGTCATGCTTCTAGACACAGCGGTTTAGGCACTGTGCGTTGTCTGTCAGTGAATCTAAGATTTGTATGAAATAGAATAGAGCCCAAAGAATTTTATCCCAGTGTTTTATCTCAAAGATCGCACGCGTGAAAGACGAAACGCAGACATCATCTGAAACAAAAAAACCTGAAATACTTATTTACAAAAAGAATTCTTTGAAAGATGTTGTAGAAATTAAAAATTGTTAATCAAACCTTAGGTACTTCTCTTGTTCCAAAAAACGTTGTAAGAAGTAACAGTTACGCTTCAAAATTCAAACAATGTTAAAAAATAGTTTCTAAGCTCTTAACGTCGTCCTTGTATTCCCAAGAGAGAGAGACAGTCGAGATGGGACTGGTCGTATGTCCGGTAGACGTCGACCCACACGCAAACATCTCGTTAGCCCGACAATAAGTAAATAGCTGGATACTTTAAATAATAAATGATCTCTAAATAAAGGTTCTCGGTCCATTTGCAAGGAACAAATCGTGGGCCCAGGACTAAACCTCTGAAACGACGAATTTTGTGATGAATTTTGTGTACCTATCTAGTTAGTTTCAGTAGCAGGTTCAGCGGGATTTCTATAAGTAGTAATTTTCTATTCCGTTTTATTCTGACCTAAAGATATTTATTTGTACATATATACCTATTTTATCGTACACCAGAAAATACAGGACAAAAAATATATTTAACACTACAAAACATACAATGGGCGGCCTTATCGCTTTCTGCGATCTCCTCCAGGCAACCTTGGAATGGACAGATATATGATCAGATGGAGATAGTCGGAGATTCTATAATCTCTTACACACTCACATGTCCCGCTCCCCGCGGTGATTTCAGTATGTGTAGCTGTAGAGTGACTTCATAGTAAACTCTTCATACTTACTTACGTATTCATAAACGACACTGCATTCCTGTCTCTAAATAACCCACTGGTATGCAGTTAATTAGTCAAATTACACAATAACATGCCTTTCACTGCACATCGTCGTGATTCATCCTCTTGAATGAGACATTATTAGCCGCAGTGCACACATGTAAATATAAATAAAGCCAATAAAACTGATAGGCCCCATGGTTACTTGCCCTTGCGTTGTAAATGGGCTGCCGGCAATGACATTACGACCACTTTCGACGCCGTAATCTTAATTGTCCCGTTTAAGATAATTTAACCTCTTAATATTTAGTATAAAGTCATCGAAGCCCATACATTTGCTGAGCGCCTTTGAAATACCGAAAGAAGTATGACGAAACTTTCAATGAGAAAGTTCGGAAGTTAATGACTTTTTTTGTGAAATGCTTAACACATAGTTGATATAAAAAAATTAAATTAAAAATTTAAAAAACCCCCGACACAAAAAAATAATAAAATTAAATGTAAGTAATTGGAAAAGGATCAAATAATTTAAAAACCCCCAACTTAAAGAATCTAGGTAACGAGACTAAAACAGATAAATTCATATGGCAGTCGGGGGACCTCTTAGCATAGAAGGTGTTCCACAGAACGGTCCCCCGACTACCATATGAATTTATCTGTTTTAGTCTCGTTACCTAGATTCTTTAAGTTGGGGGTTTTTAAATTATTTGATCCTTTTCCAATTACTTACATTTAATTTTATTATTTTTTTGTGTCGGGGGTTTTTTAAATTTTTAATTTAATTTTTTATTTCATGCTTTTTGTAGGGACTCCTTAATTTTTGTATTTCATTTCTTTTATTTTCTTGCGTTTTAAGATTCAGGTAATTTGGTGTTTAATCAGGTTTTTTATCCGTCAAAAAATAATTATTAATTTATAGCTGAAGAATAATTTTTAAGACTAAACAGATTTTTTTGTTTTATTTCGTACAAGTATTTCATAGCTATTAGATAATTATCTTAGGTATTTCAGATCTAGTTTATAAAATGGGACTGCGACACAATCTGATGTAGAAATACCTACGCTTTTTGAGTAGGATAATTCCATTCGTAATAAAAATAGTCAAATTCAGTGGTCGTAGGTACCAGTTATCACTCCACTTTCCTCATCATTCTAGAGCATTGATCAGACAAAAAATATTTTCAAGTTTTTATTTTTCATTTCATTAGTTTATATTCCTCATTCCCTTTTAATATACTTAGTGTACATTATTCTACATGTCAAGCCCTTGCATTTGATACCTATATTGCAGGAGTTGTGAAAAAAAAATATAATTCGCCATTTTGTGGTGGCGGCCATCTTGGATTTGAAATTTGTAATAACGTATAGTATTCTACTAGTCAAGCCCTTTCATTTGATACCCATATTGAGAGAGTTGTGAAAAAAAAAATGTAATTCGCCACTTTGTGGTGGCGGCCATCTTGGATTTGAAATTTATCATAGTGTATAGTATTCTACTATTCAAGCCCTTTCATCTGATACCCATATTAAGGGAGTTGTGGAAAAAAAAAATTAATTCGCCATTTTGTGGTGGCGGCCATCTTGGATTTGAAATTTATCATAGTGTATAGTATTCTACTAGTCAAGCCCTTTCATTTGATACCCATATTAAAGGAGTTGTGAAAAAATATGTAATTCGCCATTTTGTGGCGGCGGCCATCTTAGACCGATTTTCATCAAACATAGCTAAGAACACTCCCGACTAATTCACCTTTCAAACAAAAAAAACAAAATCAAAATCGGTTCATCCGTTCGGGAGCTACGATGCCACAGACAGACACACACACACACACACACACACACACACAGACACGTCAAACTTATAACACCCCGTCGTTTTTGCGTCGGGGGTTAAAAAGTAAGCTCAATTAAGTCATCATCCTTAACGTTGGGTAAATAATAAAAGAAAATAAGAACACCTCTTTTCATGTTTTGGTGGTATCCAAATTATAAAAATGAAGCCACAGAATACATTATTCATCGTAATAATGAGGTGAATGCGATTATTTCGACGTTATACGTTATTTTAAAATGATAAAATAAAAATTCATTCAACTGAAAGTGCTTGGTGAACCCACATACTTTGCATATGTAGGTATCATTAAAATTATAATAATTTAACATGCGCGGCTGGAACAGGCGAAATGAGAACTGCCACCGGATCATAAAAGGTTTTAATGAAAGCCATAACAGGAGCTGATTTCAATTTATGCGTGCGACGCGCGCGACGTCTGCGCCCAAACTAACTTATTAAATTAAGAAACTAATGAGCTCTTACAGCCATTCAGCGTTTCAGGTTCACACACGGTCTCCAATTTTATTGTTATATTTAACACTAGCTGCGCCCCGCGGTTTCACCCGCGTAAATGTCGATCCCGTGGGAATATCGGGATAAGAAGTAGCCTATAAGTTAATCCAGGGTGTCAGCTACCTCCATACAAAGTTTTATCAAAATTGGTCCAGCCGTTTGAGCGTGAAGAAGTAACAAACATAAACACACACACACACTCACACACTCACAAACTTTCGCCTTTATAATAGGTATTAGTGTGATTAATATTAACAGTGTGATTAATATTAAATATTAATATTATATTAATATTAAAGTGTAGGGTTGTCAATAAACAATACTTTTTAGAGTATTCCTACAATCTTTTCAAGTTTTGTTACTAGTGAAATAAAATTAAATCATATCATAGGTATGATATGATTTAATTTGCTTACTTTTTACTTTGCCCTGTTATTGAAATATCTATATTTCTAATTATTGGATTCTGTAATCGCAATGTCTATAGTCCGCGCGGAACTACATAGTTGGCCGAGCCTTAGGAGGGGACGGGGGAGAGACGGTGGTTTGTAGTGTTCGCAACGCACATGAGATTAATGACAACAAGCGCCCCCCGGTCCCGCCGCTCACATACCTTTTTTTTTTTTTTTTAAGGCGCGGCCAACTAGTTCCGCGCGGAGTATAGGTAAAATCATTAAATACTGCTTAAAAATCATGTAACACATAACACCACGCCTTGTTTCTGAACGGTTGGGCAGAGGTGTACCTATAGCAGGTACTGTAGAGGTCCTGAGGGGTCCTCTATAGTACCTATGAGAGGTATACAAATAAGAACACGTTAGACTTGTAATTATTGTATTGAAAATAGTACTTTACAGCTTTACAGAAATTATACGAATGCCTCTCTATTAAAAAAAAACACAATATTAAAATTTTTGACACGTTCGTTTGAATCTTCGAATGGAATATTATATCTAGCCAGACCTTTCTGCTAAAGGCCGGAACACACAAGACACTACAGTACACCCCCATTTCGCACGTTATGTTTAAGTCCTATGTAATAGAGGACGAGCCTATTGCCATTAACCAGACAAAAATCCAGACTCCGGGTTGCTACTGAGAAATTCCAGACAGAAAAACCTAATAACACTTTACCCGACCTGGGAATCGGACCCAGGACCTCATGCTCAGCAGCAGCGTTTGCAAACAAAACAAACTAGTCTAAACATAAACTACGATGTCCGTTTCAACCGCGCGGCCACCTCATAATATTTGATGAAACTTTGGCAGGAATTAGTGCTAATTTGTTACTTTACACACCTCTTTTCCTGAATTTGTTACAAAAAAAACTAAGACGCTATGACAAAGAATAGTTGGCCGCTAGAACCGCCACTTGCCGTAGTCATTGCTCGTGATTACACAGAAACTATATAATGCAGATAGACGAATGATGCATCAAAAGAAAGGTCTTAATTTGTTACATTTGTTACAAAAATAAAAAACTTCAAAACGTAAATAAACAAAAAGTTATGCAATATTTAGTTTTCAGGTTACGAGTAGGTAGGTATATCACCATAAATATCAAATTAATAGAGGCTAATGTGTATGGACAATTAGTTACTAATTTGTTACAGCGTATAAACAGAAAAAAATACTAGAAAGTAGGTTCAATAATTTGTTAGAGTCGATTTTAGTTGGCCGCTCGGACGGCAATATGCCTAAAATACAATGGCGTTTATCTCGTTATTAAAAGTAGGTTTAAGCTTATTTAAAGGACTAATCGACGGGAAACGTGACCTAGTTTGGATAAATATGGCGAATATAACTGCAGCATTCATATTTTAGAAGATATTTACAAAAAAACAGTAGTATGAAACCGTATGAGAGTAGGGTGACCATGAATTTTTACGATGAAGTGTGACTGAATAGTGAATTGGAATGTTCGATATTCATATCTTATTTTTTTAGGGCGAGTGCTTATACAGGGTTAGTTTTCAAAGACCAGCCAAAGGACTTTGTTCACTTTCGGCTTCGCGTGAACACGATGCTCGAAAAGAAACAAATTAATCAAAAATCATGTTTAGTTTTTAAACGCTTATTTATTCTATACTTTTGTATCAACTTGCTCCCACGAATAGTGTATTTAATAAGTACTGAAATTGTTTTATTCTTCCCCATATTGACAGTACTCGATCTTCATTAGTTCATAGTGATGCCTACAATTAATCGTTTATTTTAAAATAATTATTTACAAATCGATTCTAATTGTTATTTTTGAAGTTCCTCATTCATTTAAGAGGCAAGAGTTTACAGTCAATTCGAGCTGTTATTTGTAATCACTTACATTATTTCGATCATGTTTTGTCCTTAGTTTTTATCTGGAAAGCAAAAGTATTTACAAGTATCGAAGTTAGTCAATTAAATTCGATTTTAATCAATTAATAAATCGATTGTTTAAATAAAAAAGATTTATTTCAATGTCAGTTGTCTTGTCACTTCAAGTCACTTGTCATTCACTGTTTCTTGGCAACGTGAATATTGTTTTTTTCGTTTTGCTGTGATAATTTTTCAAGTATTGTTTTGGTTTTGAAAATGGACACTGATACCCCCTTCGAACTCGCCGAAATGTGTCGTACGGATACGAACGAGGCAGTTTCGCTTCAACTCCTGCCTGTGGTGGAAACTGTGATACAGCTCCGATGTGCGAATTGTGGTTCTGATATCACGCAAAGGAGAAGGCATACCCTCGATCTTGTGGCAGTGGAATCTGTTATAAGGCAGCAGTGGCGTGCCTAGGGGTCAAACTTAGGGCAAGCCAACATAGGTACTTAAAAAAAACCTACCGTATCGTCTGTCAAAGTTGTGCCTACCGACTGAGCTGCTTTAGTTCTTACTAATATTTGTATTTCATATTGTAGGTTTTTGCTAACATCTATTAAAATGAATGTTTTTTAATAGCACTATTTTTTTCTTTCATAAATTAAATACTAAGAGTTTATTAATCCTATAAAAGATCGTAACTTTTCATTTTCGAGTTATCAGTTTCGCGTAAAATATGATAAGACGTAATAAGAGCCATCTATTAACATTATTGGCATAACAGAGCTTCGAGTAAGTTCATATTTCACTCGCCTCCAACCCCGTAACAGTCGCTTTTGCAAAATATTACAATCTGGCCGAGAGGCCACTAGATGGTGCACAAATAATTGATTGATTTCTAACTACACAATTGTTTACGATGTTGATAATATTTATAATTGGAATTACTCACAATGTGAACAGCCATAGCTCTTCATTCTTCGCTTCTTTACAACAAAAAGATGACACCGTGACCTCGGAAAGGAAGTTCTTGTTGTGCTAAATGACACACAACATCAACTTTTGAAAAACAGCGCGATTGTGATCGACGCGCGTATTGTACCTATTTGGAAATGTCTTCACTTAATTGACGAGTTATAGAAGTTTCGATTCGTGTTTTACCAAAACTATAGAATGAAATGACAGCATTCATGTGCTTTTGAGAATTCTGATGTATTTTACTGACACCAGCGAAGTTATTCAAATCATCGTAACCTGATGAATTCCTAGCGGTATTTTCTTTTGAGAAAAATTTGCAACAACAACAGAATAATTTGTTGATATGAGAGCAGACTGCAATCCAATGAGCGATCTGCTGATCGACTAAAATGCCTACCTATTACGTGATTTAGATTTTATATTTGTCTGTAAAACTCAAAGTAGGTATTTACCTTTCCGAGTAACGATTGCACACACTTTAATCCATCACAAGGAACAATTGCATACGTTTCCGAATTCATTTTAATGATAAGAAACTTTTTACTCACTTTAAAACAAAGGTAATCACAACACATAACTTAGAGTATATGAAAAAAAAAATCAAAGTAAAAAAATGCACCAGTAACCGCTCAAAACAAATTCAAACTATTTGAAATTGCATCATCTTTATACTGCTTACTATTTACACACACACACACGCTTCGTTACACGTTCCATTCATAAAAAATCAGAAGCCAGGCTTATAAATCAATACAATTTGCGAAATGAGTACATAGTAATGTTATCAACAACGTGAACAATTTCTATACAAATCGTCCGAAATTAGAAGCCAAATTTGAAAGCCAGCAGGTGCGAGCGAGACGGGACGATTTTTGGTTTTGCGTTTTCGCGAAGCGGCATCGGAGATGTTTGGCAACGCGTGATGAAAATTGCGCGGAATTGAAATATTATTCTTTGAGAATGTAAATCTGGCAACCATGCATCGTACATATTATAGCGGCTGCCGACGCGACGGCCGGGATGCGCGGAGTTTACTTTTTAATTATTCTGATCAATTCTTGCGACACGTTTACAAGTTTACTTGTGTAGTTTTTATTTTTTATTGTTAGGCTCACGTTTGATTGAAAGCCGGGCTTTTCGGCTTTAGTGAAAGGCACGCCCCTGTAAGGCAATAGGTCGCCCCACAACTGGTACATTTGCATCCATCGTCATAATTTCTTTAAATAATCCAAATAACTGTGCAAACACTAAACCAAACACAAATGATTTTTGATTAATTTGTTTCTTTTCGAGCGTCGTGTTCAAGCGAAGCCGAAAGTGAATAAAGTCCTTTGGCTGGTCTTTGAAAACTAACCCTGTATAAGCACTCGCCCTAAAAAAATAAGATGAATATCGAACATTCCAATAATCACTATTCAGTCTCACTTCATCGTAAAAATTCATGGTCACCCTACTCTCATACAGTTTCATACTACTGTTTTTTTGTAAATATCTTCTAAAATATGAATGCTGCAGTTATATTCGCCATATTTATCCAAACTAGGTCACGTTACCCGTCGATTAGTCCTTTAAATAAGCTTAAACCTACTTTTAATAACGAGATAAACGCCATTGTATTTTAGGCATATTGCCGTCCGAGCGGCCAACTAAAATCGACTCTAACAAATTATTGAACCTACTTTCTAGTATTTTTTTCTGTTTATTCGCTGTAACAAATTAGTAACTAATTGTCCATACACATTAGCCTCTATTAATTCGATATTTATGGTGATATACCTAGGTAGGTCGTAACCTGAAAACTAAATATTGCATAACTTTTTGTTTGTTTACGTTTTGAAGTTTTTTATTTTTGTAACAAATGTAACAAATTAAGACCTTTCTTTTGATGCATCATTCGTCTATCTGCATTATATAGTTTCTGTGTAATCACGAGCGATGACTACGGCAAGTGGCGGTTCTAGCGGCCAACTATTCTTTGTCATAGCGTCTTAGTTTTTTTTGTAACAAATTCAGGAAAACAGGTGTGTAAAGTAACAAATTAGCACTAATTCCTGGCAAAGTTTCATCAAATATTATGAGGTGGCCGCGCGGTTGAAACGGACATAAACTACGAGGGTACTGTGAAACTCTAGATGGGAGCTTCACAATATAATTAAACAACAGTAACTTTGACTCGAATATATTATACTAGCTTCCACCCGCGGCTTCGCCCGCGAGGTATGTCGGTAAAAATTAAATAAAAGTTGGAAGCAGGCGGGACCCATTTGAATTTGAAAATATAATAAAAATGGTATGGGTCCCGCCTGCTTCCAACTTTTATTTAATTTAAAATGAGCTTTTTTAGGTTTTCAGTTTTTTACCGCAGTCGGGTTTTTTATTTTTTTAATAATTACTTTTTTATTTCCAGCTTTTTAGTTTACATTATGTGAAAGATTTTGCAAACGATTTAGTTCTTGGTACGTGTTTTTTACGATTTGTCACTTCGAATTATTTTTAAACATATAAGTTGTATATATTTTTGTAATCACCTTTTAAAACTCGCCTTCACCACCACCACCATCACCTTTTTAAACTTTATTTCGATAGGTACTCCACTCCACCACTTTATTTCGGTAGGTTTTAACGAAAAAAAAATTTTTTTTTGAAGGCAATATGTCGCCAAAAGTCGGCCATTTTATTATTTTTTCAATTTTGATATACTCAGTGTCACTCTCACAACTAAGACGAATCTAACGGCACCTCTCTAGCTGAAATCGATAAAGCCGTTTAGGCTTACATACATACATAAGTAAATACATACATACATACACTCGAAAAACATAACCCTCCTTCTGGCGCAGTCGGGTAAAAAGTATTATATGTCCTTCCCCGGGATACAATCTAACTCTCTGCCAAATTTTATCGAAATCCGTTCAGTGGTTTAGGCGTGAAAAGGTAACATACAGACAGACAGACAGAGTTACTTTCGAATTTATAATATTAGTACGGATTTATAGGAAGTCTTTACATTATCATGTAATCTAGTACTGACTCTACTCCAAAGACTACAATATAATGCGCTCCACTCAACAAATATAGGTACCTTATGAGGAATATTTGACACTTGCTTGAATGTTCGAATGGTATACGCCGGCAATTATAACCAGCCTGTACTACTAAAGGTAGGGCTACATAGATAACCTCTACAGTACCTATGTAAACTTGTAACAAAAGTTGAAACAAGTGATTAAATCCGTAAGGTAGTATAAATTTTGAACGACTCACATTCCGAAACAACATGCAATGTTTACTAGATACAATTCCACCGAGCTTTGTAAACAAACTACTGAAACAAGTGAGGGCAGTATTTGAGCACAAGATTCATGAAGGAAAAATAAACACACACGAACAATATTATAATTTTTAACTAACGTTAACAAGTGAATTTTATGTCCTTCGTTGTTCTAATTTAATTCGTAACGTTAAATAATTGTGTCTACCTCGGCTCTTTGATAAAATCGTCGCAAGCGTCGTTGTTCGGCCGCTTCGATTCCAAGATCGGGCTGTGTTTTATGAGAGGTAAATTTCTTAATTGACCAAAAATATTTTTAGACGCAAATTCCTAGTTGTCATCTAAAAAATAATTTAAGGAATCAACTTTAACAGTTGTGGAGTTTTATACCATTCTTCCTTATCTTTAATGAAAATAGGTGCCTCTAATGCTTATAGAAACAACAAGCCATCTTCGTTGAACTACTGCAATCTTTAAAACCGATATTTTATCGTCGCACGTGACTGAAATCGATATAAAAATATCTCACTACTTTTCTCTACACGCCACCGGTTCTTCACTTGATTTATGATAAAAAGAAATGCTTTTCAGACGGCTCGATCTTAAAAACAACAGCATGGTGGGGAATTCAAATGTCGTAATAATCTTCTGCTGTATATTTGCTACCTACGTGCAAGACCCGAATAATGTTTTTCCTTATGCGACTGTTTTTCTAGTAAAATTCCAATATTCCACGTAAGGAAATATTGTTAATGATTCTGTAGAAGAATTACCGCTGGTAGGGCTATAATCGAATAGGGTAAACCCTTTCAAGCTAGAGCAAATTCAATACAAAGTAAAAGCAAAAAGACAAACATGACAGACAATGCGGGTGGACTTAAGTACGTACAGTTATTAGAATAGTCTTTTTACACTCCGTACACGTACATTTTCTCTGCGGCAAATACTGCAAATATCGAACAGTTTGCATAATAAGGGTGTAGGCGGGAGCAGCGATATCTGTTCCCGAAGTTCCGAGTACTGTACGGAGTCACAGACCAAATACTTATTCAAAATGTTGTTTTAGGACAATGTCGACAACAATGCCTTAGCAAGACAACATATTAATTGCAAATAACCAAACCCTACTTATGCAGTTATGCTGTTTGTAAAGGTCAGGCAAAGAACCCCCAGCGCGCAATGAGAGTCAGGCAATAGCACGGTAAACATCAAACAGAAGCTAATTTCGGAAGATGTTAGCAATAATTTACTGAGTAAAACAATACTGATTCAAGGATAATGTTTGTTTAAGGCATTAGGGTGTGGGTCAGTTCATGATACTTTCCTTTTAGGATGTGTTTGGAATAGTAATAGCATCAGTTACACAATTTCGTAGCGCCAGCAAAAATTTTGTAACGCACATTATATACAGCAGGGGTGGCCAACCAGTCGATCGTGGCAAGGCAAAAAATACACACATCAAAAGTGTCTAGGGATCAACATATATTTTTGCAATAACTTTTCTCCTGATTGACATTAATTAAAATTTTCTTTAAGGATTCATCAAATAAAGTGTTTTCGTTTGTCACAGTAACGATAAACCAAGTCACCTTTGCATTAATAAAGAAATTTGCCATTTTCCTAATAAAGGGATTTTTGACATTTGAACCACTAACACAAAAGTTCGAAAAAAAGACTGAAATAACAGTTTTCTTTAAAATTTTATTGGGTAACTTAAACAATTAATAATCCGTGTTTCTACCGCGAACACTAACAACACAAGAACATCGGTTTGGCATACTCAAAATGAGTTCATCCAAATCACGCTGTGGAATGGCCGCCCATGTTCGTTGCAACAACAAAAAAAGGTCTTCTTGCGACTGGATACCCTCCATATTCGGCAGAGCTCTTCTCTGTAGCATATCCCATGCATGCTCAATCGGGTTCAAGTCTGGCGACTGAGCAGGCCAGGGCAGGACATTGATGTTAGCTGCGGCGAGAGTCTGTCTTACAACTCTTGCGGTGTGCGGTCGTGCATTATCATGCATTAACTGAAATAAGGGACCGATTTGCACTTGTAGAGGAACGATGACGTCTGATACAATCGTCTCAGCATAAATTTGAGCGTTGAGGTTGCCTCTGATCCAAATCAACTCAGTTCTTCCGCCGATCCAAATACCCGCCCATACCATGATGGTTCCACCACTATAAGGATGGACTTCCTGGCAGGATTTTAATCGCTGTTGGCGTCCAGGGGTTCTCCAGTGTCGTATACGTCTTGTATCCGGTCTCATACCAAAACGAGACTCATCAGAAAAGCACACGAAACGCCATTGTTCTTCTGCCCAATTTCTGTGTTCAAGAGCCCATTGATATCGAATCCTACGATTGTGCATTGCTATAGGTGGTACCCGTAGCGGTCTTCGGGAATGAAGGTTCACTTCATGCAAGCGGTTTCTGACTGTTTGGTCGCTAATTAAGTTCCCTGAAGAGTGATGAAGCCTCACGGCTAACATCATGGCGGTTATTGTTGGAGCTCTTCGAGTTAAGATTTGAATGTATCGGTCTTGTCTCCGTGTGGTGCAGCGATACCGTCCTCCATGGCGCTCAGCCACGGTACCAGTGCTTCGGTAACGTGTCCAAAGTCGACTGATAACACTCTGACTTGTATTCAGAGCTAAAGCCACAGTACGTTGCCGGGAACCAGCTTGTATCATTCCCACGGCTCTGAGCATTTCTTCCCTGCTTAAATGACGTCGCCGCTCCATAATAACGTTGGTTTTAATCAGTAGTAGGGAAACAGTAGCACTAATAATGTCTTCAATGCGTTGTATGTTTTTATAGGGAAAATATTGACAGCTGATTTTCATCTTTTACTCGAATTTGATTCACAGTTCCTGATTCAAATTATGAAATGCACCAAAAAGGATCCATATAAATTTATAAAATCATAAATTTATTACAAAGCCACATCTCAATCTCAAGAAATCCGCATAAAAATGCTTGATCCCTAGACACTTTTGATGTGTGCATTTCCAACTACAAACCTGATTTTGCTAATCTAGCGAAAGATGTTCAAACGCAATGCTCACATTAATATAAATAAGTAGGTTACTAAGATTAATTTTCAGTTTTATATTTTATCTCTTAATAAAATAAAAAATACTACATAATTGTGTACTGAACTATGCTGTTTCATTTAAGATTTCAAGAAGTATATAATGGGTAGATCGCACAGGCTGTCGTCAGTGAACAGTAGATCTTGGGTCTAACCAAGTTGGCCACCCCTGATATACAGGGTTATTGATAAAACATTAACAACCTCTTAAGAGGTCATTATACTCATCGTTATGAGCAACTTTTACTATGGGACCAAACTTGAAATCGCAAAAAAAAAAATCAGCTGTCCCTTACATTTTGACGAGATATACGAACATAAATGTATGGAACAGCTGATTTTTTTTTCACGATTTCAGGTTTGGTAATGATGAGTACAATGACCCCATAAGAGGTTGTTAATGTTTTACCAATAACTCTGTATATATATATATTTTTAGCCTATATTTTTCCCAGTGCTGGACAAAGGCCTCCCCTTTTTCTTTAGCTTGTGCGATGTATCGCAATTAGTAGGTTTAGTAGGTTTAATTACCTGCGCTTTAATTAGCGGTTACGATGGTAGAGTTGGCGGTAGATCAAAGAAAATTACTTACAAATTGTTAAACCTATTATTCTACATCTGCCCAACAACAATATTAAATCGATTGAATACGGCTGCAAATTTTAAACACTCACTGAAATAACTTTTTAATAACCCGTGATATCATTACAAATGAAACTACAAATAGGTAAAACACGACACAAATAGTTGTGTATAAACGTGTGGCAGCTAAATACACAAGTTGCTCAGCTGCCGTAAACACGTTCCGTAAACTCTGTATCGGACTAATCGAATCGACCTATAACTTGGCTACGAGCTTGTCGTAAATACGGTCCACTTTATTATCTGCGCCAGATTTAACAGCGCCCTCTGCCGCCCGGATGAGACGTTAACGTTACACTCGGTAACTTGCTATCGCACGGTTCGACACTTAATTGAAACTCATATTACTTCATAATCTAGAGAGTGTTATGTGAAGAGTTCTGTTTTGTATTGACTGTATTGTAGAAATCTGGAATGATACCTACATTTGAATTGCATTGAGACGGGTACCCTAGCTACTAGATCATTTTAGAGCCCATGAGTGTCTACTGCAGAACATGGGCTTTCCATTCCACATAGGTACTTATTCAAGAATTATACGGAATAAAACTTTAATCACCACGCTTAGCAGATAGATTGGTGCAGTATGGCGCTGTTTACAGACTGATGTGAAGACACAGCGCTCCTCTTGAGAGTCATCATCATTTCAGCCGAACAATACTGGACAGAGGGCCATCCCCCAAGCACCTCCACTTCTTCCGGTTCTGTGCTTCTTGCATCCAGCGAATCCCTGCGGCCTTCACAAAGACATTTGTCCACCTTGTGGGAAGCCTTTCAACGCCATCTGTTCTGCGAGTAATGTACCCTGCCCACTGACACTTAAGTTGGGCAATTCTTTGGGCTATATCGGTTACCCTGGTTCTTCTGCGGATTTCTTCATTTCTGATTCGATCACTTAGGGAAAGTCCAAGCATGGCCCTCTTCATTGCCCTTTGGGTTTCTTTTAACCTTCTTATAAGGCCCATTGTGAGCGACCACGTTTCAGTATCATAGGCAACACGCACTGATCAAAGACTTGCGTCTTGACACACTGCGGTATGTAGGACGAGAAGATATGGGTGGAAGGTAGACCTACCTAACGACAGTTTGTCCTAGGTAAACATACTCGTCCACATCGAGTGTAGCATCTCCGATCTTCACCAGAGAGGGAGTTGAGAGTAGGTGTCCCATAATTTCCTATGGTATTTTACGACCCACATAGAGTGAAGAGGGGTAGCCTATTATTAGCGAAACCACACGATCATAAACCAGTCAAAGACACAAATATGTAAACATAGATGACATCGTAGATACCCTTGCCATCCCATAGACAGAATTACTTCGTTGAGCAATGGATGGCTCACCACCTGCGAGATACAGATCTACGGTTTCCGCAAACTAATTAACCCTAACTTCCATATATTCAAGCATATTGTGTCGAAAACAGGCTAAACTAATAACTAAATAGAATTTCATGTGTTTTTTGGCATAGTTTCTCGTCATAGCAAACAATGGAAACCTTTTCCACAGTTATTTCTGAATCCTCAAAGCTGCTTTATAATTGACAAAACAATTGGCAGAAACAATAACTATTATACCAACAAAATTAAAAAGCTTTTACGAACGATGAGTGACGAGCATGCAAATCGCACGTATATACGACTTTATGAAGGAGCATGAAGCACTTGCAGCATGGAAACTTTTATGCATTTGACCAGCCTCTGTCAGTTCGTGGTATAATTGAATCGCGCGTCAGTTTAGTGATATACGAGAACCGCCCGCCGCCGTCGGCGAGCCGACCCACACGGAACAATTAATCCCACATAAACAATTATGGAAGACCGATTTATATCCGATAAATTCGTCGAATCGAATACTCAAACCGTCACTCCTTTTTAATGATATCCAGTACGAGTTAATTATGTAACGAGAATATAGACGATTTCATTTAAAATCGCCTAAAGGTGTTTCAATTAAATAATAAAAGTGGCCGCGGCACACAGACGCTTGCGATTCGGCCTGACTCCTGAGTTTATAGTTGCCGTTGTTATCCCAAAGGATCCCAAGTTAGTCAGAGTTCAAGCGAACTCGATCATCAACTTTAACGACCTGCGAAGTTCAGACATTAAGCTTTCTACTCTTACGTGGTTACTTATATTTTGATTACCACTTATCCTGCTATGATAGACTTAAAACAGCTTAAATTTTAAGAACCTCTGCCCATTTGTTCAGAATAGCTGAAGTAACCAAAGAACATTATGCAGTAGTCAAACTAATAGCTGTTATGATTTTTTATTTACACAAAAGCCATTACGAAGGTAATCTTCCTAATGACCATGAATAAAATCAATAGCCGTCAAAGTGGACACTTTATTTTCATTGTTAATGTGTTTTAGCTGTAGGTATGTTAAGTTAAATTATTTAGCTAACACACAAGCAACAACGGGCAAGTAATTACACAGTTCCAGGAAAGTCGTTAGTGTCGTAGGAGTGGATAGATTACGAACGAGCCAGCGATCGCAGTTCCTTTTGCGTGAGTGCAGCTACGGTCAGCAACAGAACTCAGAAGTCTCTCGACACATCCAACTGAGCAGTGAAACCTTCCTGCAGATTTTAGATCTTAACTTACGGATTTGGTGACAAGATGATGTTAGACTTTTATTTGGTTATATAAGTAAATTATGTATTGTTACGAAGAATGGTCAATCGGGTATGGCTGGCAGCCTTTGTTTTTTTTTTTCTTTCGGGTGGGAAATCATCAAATGACCCCTCCCGCTCTGGGTGGAGCGGAAGGGAGTGTCAGACTCTTACTGACTAAAACCCACCCATGTTCCTTCCTTAGCCCTTTATGTTCCGGGCCAGCTGTAACCCTTTTGGACCATCCCGCTGACCCGGCAGGCTTCGGCCCTAAGGGGCCCCTTCACGCGCGCCTCAGACAGATGTAAGCATGGCTGGTGGCCTAATAGGTAATCCATTTTGCCATGGCCGTGTTTCGATAACCTACACAGAATGGATTAAAATTAATACTACTCCTTTACTTGATTTCAACAATTTATGTTGCTGTCAGTACCAACGGAGGCGTAGCTATTTATTGGCGTCATAATCTCATCCTTTGAATGGCTAAAGATGAAATCTATAAAGTCTGGATGCTCATTACTATTAAGAAATAGCAATGGGAACATTATCGAATAGTCATTTGAGTAATCTTATTGATAGTCAGTAAATTGTGAAGGGCTTTAACAATTTCAGTTTTATTATATAGATTTATAGTGGGTAAATAGATAGAATATAATATGATTTACAATAAGCCTCGGTGGCGCAGGTAAATACAATTTTTTTTTCATAAAAAAAGGGAGATTGTAGTACATGAGGCTTAATATAGTTATACATATAAGGTTGTACCATGCCAAACACAATCTGGTGGGTGAAGTTCTGCTTTCCTAGATAGGTTATAGAATAACCTGTATTAAGGAATAACATTCCCTGTCCCTTACAATTACAATATTAACGAATCCACAAAACAACAACATCATTATCACATTATTGGCAGCGGCAGCCTGGTTACCCACTCATGAGTATTGGCATCCTCCCTTTTGTTCTATTTATTTACATACTTTCAAAAGAGTTTTCCCAGTTACTGAAAATCATTAGGTATGTAAACAAAACATGATAAAAAGTTCGTACATATTATTATAGGTATTCTTACTTGAACAAAACAATGACAAAATATAGTCGGTAGGTACCTTCTACTCCTACTCGGTACCTCTGGTGGGCTCTGCGCAATGGCTGCAATCAGACAGTCGCCCGCGCCGACATAAAACATCGCCCGTCAAACTTTATGTTTTCTTATAATCTTAACAACGACCATGTGTGAAATATAATGCCGAAATGAACATAAAATCCTCACGACCCAAGTTTTTATTAACTTGGTGAGTGAGTCATTGTCAGAACTCCGGTTGATTCTTCATAATCAGGTGGTAAAGTGAACAGAGCTTTTGGTAAATAATTTACTGATTTTTTTTTAAAGGGTAATGCCCGTCTTTCCCTTGGGGTTAACCTTTGAAGATTGATAGACAGAGACCATCACGATCGTGATTTCATGAACCCGTTATTGCAGACCTATTGGATATCTCGTGAACCAAATCGAATTAAGACCATTTAAGTATAATAGATACATAATCAGCCTTCAATGTTCCCACTGCTGGGATGCAGGCCTCCTCTCTTCGAGAAGGAGTGGGCCGTAATCTACCACACGGGCCCATTGCGGAATGATAAACGTCACATGTCTTCGATTTTTAGGGTTCCGTAATTCAAAAGGAAAAAACGGAACCCTTATAGGATCACTTTGTTGTCCGTCTGTCTGCCAAGATTCTTTGTCTCAGGAACGCGTGGAAATATCGAGTTGAAATTCATATACTCAGGTCTACAGTCCCTTGAAGCTGTGAAAAAATCAAACTACTAAGTAAACGTAAAAAAAAGATACGGCCGTTTATGCCGCAAAAAAACGTATATTTCGACACTCTCAAGGGAATCAAAATTTATAGGGTACTTTCTGTTGACCTAGAATCATGAAATTTGGCAGGCAGCAAGGTCATGTAACATAAGTAAAGAAAAAAATCCGAAAACCGTAAATTGATAGTTACATAAAAATACGGTCATCGGTTTTACGGCTAATATGGCCGGCCTATTGCCTCATCAACTTGCTTATTCGGTGAGTTACGTCGACAACTTTGGTTTTCTGATCACCGCAACAGCACTAATTATCAGAAAACGGCTTTATATACCTATGCAAGAATTGGACATGTGAGTAAAACAAAATATTTACCTACACAAAGAACTTTCTGTCTCCATTACTAATATTAGTTCCCAAACGACTATAAGACGTAGGAATAACTAAATAAATAAAGTGCAACTCGTATCCCAGTATCAAAGTTGACTCGGTACTCAAATTCATCTATTTACCTAGAAAAGTAGTCGTCGAGTTGTGGTTTTCATAATATTAATATCTGGTGCAGCGGGCAGGTAAACTGAACTTCAGAACATGACGAACTTTGTGGAGACATGCACGTCGAAAATTTAATATTCCCGTAGTTACCCGCATTACACGTTCCACGGAAATTGATTTTTATTTATTAAAAAATTTCGACCACATTTTTTGTTGACTTTGTCATGTTCCGACATGAATTACTTTCAGTTCATACATAATTTAAGTACTTTATTTTTCTGGCTTGTTATTTTAGAGGGCTTTGTAAGAAACAAATGCAAACCTAAATTAGGTCGTAAAAATTAGACAACCTTTCTTGAACATGTCATGAGGTGATCGCATCGTAAGCTCCATATCTTCAGGGAAAATAGTCACAATCATAACTACAGAACTTTCCATACGGCTGATGGCCAAAGCTGTTGCCTGAGGTTTCACTCGTATCCTGGGAACATCTTCATGTCATCATCATCATCATCATCATTTCAGCCGACAGACGTCCACTGCTGGACATAGGCCTCCCCCAAGCACCTCCACTTCGACCGGTCCTGTGCTTCCCGCATCCAACGGGTTCCTGCGGCTTTCACAAGGTCGTCGGTCCACCTTGTGGGAGGCCTTCCAACGCTACATCTTCCGGTATGTGGTCGCCACTCCAGAACCTTTCGGCCCCATCGGCCATCTGTTCTGCGAGCAATGTGCCCTGCCCACTGCCACTTAAGTTTGGCAATTCTTCGGGCTATGTCGGTTACCTTGGTTCTCCTGCAGATCTCCTCATTCCTGATTCGATCACGCAGGGAAACCCCAAGCATAGCCCTCTCCATTGCCCTTTGGGTGACTTTTAGCCTTCTTATAAGGCCCATTGTGAGCGACCACGTTTCAGTTCCATAAGTCATCACTGGCAACACACACTGGTCAAAGACTTTCTTCTTGAGACACTGCGGTATGTGCGTATTGCATATTGCGTAGCTTCCCGAACGCTGCCCAGCCGAATAGGATTCGTCGATTGACCTCTTTCGAAGTTAGACTTACCTAACTGGACAGTTTGTCCTAGGTAAACGTACTCGTCCACGACTTCCAGTGTAGCGTCTCCGATCTTTATGAGAGTGGGTGTTACATGGGCATTTGACATGACCTTCGTTTTTTCCATCTTCATGTACGCGATAAAAAGTATCCCAAGTCTACGGTTTCCTAGAAGGTCACTACATAGCGTCCATAAAACGTTATTTATGAAAGCAAGTAGGTGTTTTTCTCATAAATTCATAAACTAGATAGGTACAAGTTTTTCTAGACAGCTTTTTTTGACAAGTCAAACCACGCTGCCGTCAAATTCATGACAGCCGTCATTGCGGCCGTTATGTGGCGAACACCGCTCTACTAGGAAACCGTAACTTTAATCCAGTACCTACTTTGTACCTATCTAGTCTTTATTTATTTATCTAATAAGGTACACCAACTGCTTGTATCACACTACTTAATATTATAAAGGCGAAAGTTTGTGAGTGTGTGTGTATGTTTATTATATGTTTGTTACTTCTTCACGCTCAAACAACTGGACCAATTTTGATAACATTTTGTATGGTGGTAGCTGACACCCTGGATTACCATATAGGCTACTTTTTATCCCGATACTCCCACAGGATCGACATTTACGCGGGTAAAACCGCATGGCGCAGCTAGTGTATAATATATCTTAAGTACTATAGATCACAATAGCTTCGGTAATACACAGTCACCAATTATAGGTTGACCAGCAATCTTAGATATAAGTGATCACACAAACAAAACAACAAAACTAAAGGCTATAATTTGATCATTATTCTGTTTGCCAAATATCCAAATCTGTTCAGCCGTTTGTGGGTAATTGAGTAAACATCTTCACAGACTCATATTTATAATTTAAGGATAAGTACATAGATTCTATCTACCCTTATCTGAATATTTCAGATAAACACTAACAGGCTTAATTTATAGAAACAGGCTATCGTGATGTCCGTGGGCGATACGCTAGAAACCTTTCACTGGCAATGATTATGATACTACTGTGATATTTAACCTTTAGTTGACCACAATAGACTAAGCTCTCCCGTCTGCCCACGCCTATCTAACGTAACAGTTACTTTGTTTACGCCGTACGGCATTTCATACAAACTTTCAAGCCATTATTTTTCTAAATTAATGAACCGATTTTAATGAAACTTCATACGCATAAGCAAGATACAAAGGTCTAAAAAGTTAGTAGTGAACATTTTCAAAATGTCTTATTTAAAAAAAAGATAACTTGAAATCTCTGTTTCTATGGAAATTTTAAAATCGGTCTAATTTGGCTGTAACACTATTTTTCGAAAATGTTCTCTACTAACTTTTTAGCCCTTTGTATCCTGCTTGCGTATGAAGTTTCATTAAAATTGGTTGATTCGTTTCGAAAAATAAGGGCTTGAAAGTTTGTATGAAATTCCGTACGGCGTGAACGTTCTTAACTCTACGATAGAAAATTAGAGGAATTCTGTAAAAGGCCACAGATAGTTCTATTTTTAATACGTAAATAAAGAAGGAGATCGTGGAAGGCTAGCTATGGGACTTAATTCTAGCGAAAAATAATAATTCAATCAACATTTTTTTTTTTTACTTTTAAATCTTTTTATTATTTTTATTTTAAATACTGGGCTTTTGGATTTCGTATTATCGTGTCTATTTGTCTTTCTATTTATTTATTTCCTGTCAATTATCACACAATACTGTGTTCAATCATAATTGCCAATTCCATGTGTTCAATAGAAGAAGATGTAATTGCAAGTTGTATTGTAACAATCGGAAGTTGATGTACTTACTTAATAAATTGATGTTCCTAATAAATTTCCTTTTAAGGTAATTTTGTATCTTCGATAATTCCGAAACTACTAATAGTATCTAAGCAATAAAACTTAGCTATTAACTTGATGTAGCCACCTATTGGCAATATAGGCTCTTGCGCAGTTAGGTACTTTAACATTACAAGATAATTCAGGGAACGGAAATCTATTAGCAGATAACTGTAAGCGGTTTGATGGTTTTCGGTCAAAACTCAAACTCAAAGCTATTATTTAGCAAAGCAATTAAGCCTTTAGAAGGTCAGTCAGAAAGAGAGTAAAACAGTTGCTCATTCTAAAACGTAGCAGGTTCTTATGGTGAGGGACGGAAAATAAACTCCTTGGACACTCTTTTAAATTAAGTACAATATTTTGTTACATTATTTTTCATTTGGTCACATTAAATATCTCGGAGGTGGTGGTACCTAGTTCTACCTACATATCAATATTAAATGCACTTCGTGAAAAGTTCCTGAAATAGAAAATCTAAGTTACGCAAACGCCTTAAATCACTCACCCTCGTCCGACCATGTTTGATATGCTCCATCTGGAGTAGTCGGACTGCTTATAACTCCAACAAGTTGCAAGTTGTTCAAAATTAGGCTATCAAAATTCCATAATCAGCCTATAATGTTCCCACTGCTGGGACACAGGCCTCCTCTCGGTGAGAGGGAGTGGGCCGTAATCCACCACGCGGGCCCATTTTGCTATCAAAATTGCATAACACGAACTTTAAAACGAGTAGGTAAAAATATAAAGTTATTTTATGATCACACTTTCAAAATATTGCTGTCAAATAACTTTTTTTCTATTAAAATACAGCTCGACCAATGAGTTCCCAATTTGTAGGTTTTAGTTGCCGTCGGCGAGCAAAATGTGATATTAAAGTGGAAAAGCGCATTTTTAATACATTGTGTCCCTCGATAAAGCGCAACCGAAAGGTGTAATAAAATCTAATCATAAAATTATCGACAAATAAAATATTTAAAATATATTTAATGTTTTATTGTTTTTTATTTATTTTTTTATTTATATTACTCACTAAGGACTCTATGCACAATAACATTGAAAAATAAACAAAAAAAAAAAAAAGTATTTTTAGTCTTAAAGTTTTAGTACCATAATATATTAAATAGCTACTTTTTTGCGAGTTATTTGTTAATTTTATCGTCAGTAGGTACTTAACAAGTATTGGCGTCGTTATTGTTTTTATTTTAATGAATTAGTCCCTCTACTTTGGAAGAAATCGAGTTTTTTGTAGAGTCCTTAGTAAGTAATATAAAACATTTTTTTGTCGACATTTTTTATCTAGATTTAACCCCTGTCGGGGTTGCACGTTATCCAGGAACACACTGTATAAGTAAGGTATCTATGGAAGTGTGGATGGATGGATTAAATGATTAAAGACTTTTAAAAATCAATAAATAATTCGATGCTATACAAACACGAGAACCGTTGAAGGTCCTTAATTATAATTTACTAGCTGCGCCTCGCGGTTTCTCCCACGTAAATGTCGATCCAGTGCGAATACCGGGATAAAAAGTAGCCTATATGTTAATCCAGGGTGTCAGCTACCTCCATACAAAATTTTGTCGAAATCGGTTCAGCCGTTTGAGCGTGAAGAAGTAACAAACATATAAACACGCACACACTCACTCACAAACTTTCGCCTTTATAATATTAGTGTGATTAATTAGACATTTAAAATTACAACAGGCAGTAGATACTCGAAGACTGAAACCTAACTGTCTCAACATTCGACTTTTCAATAGATTTTCATATTTTTTGGAATACAACACTTGCCTACTTTCTTATTATGGCTTATTGTTTTCATCTATCTTGAAACGCTTATTCTGAAACCCATTCAATAAGTCCGAATTAATTGAAAGAGCTAAAAAGGTACCTAAATTAGAGCTCCATCTTGATTACTTATTACCTCATCATCATCTGCCTAGCCTTTTCCCAACTATGTTAGGGTCGGCTTCTAGTCTAACCGGTACAACCCAGTTACTGGGTAATACGATACCCCTTGGTAAGACTGGTTGTCAGGCTTTCGGGCTTCTGAATACCCGTAACGTCTGTCAAAGATCCACGAATGACAGCCGGGACCAATGGCTTAACGTGCTTTCCGAGGCACGGAGGGGTCTCGGTATGTAAAGATGGTCACCCATCCACAGACCAACCGCGGCAAGGGTAGCTTAACCTGATCGATCGACCTGTGCGGCTGTTATTATTTAGCCACGGGCCTCTCGGGCTTTATTACCTAAAGGCAAAAAAATACTCAATAAAGTAGGAACAAAAGATCAAGTCTGCAGCAATAAAGAACCTCCAATTTGTCCGAAACAATTAGCACTACGGTTTAATTTATGTAACGAGAAGTGAGCATGAAGGAAATGCAGCCAGTTTGATTGACTTAAAAATTGCCGGCAATATCGATATCTCGAGTCGGTAGTCTCGACCAGTAACAGGTAGCAATAAGTCGCCGGTCGCCGTCGGCGCGTCGCAGGCCGCGCTGACGTCGCCCCGCCCCTCGACTAATTGCCGCCTACTTGTTTATTTACGCACTACTATTAAAACAACGCGAACACATAAACTGGTTACTGATTTACGTGGTCTGGTTGAAGTACTCGCGAGTACGAGAGAATTTATGGAATTTTACGTTTTCTGGCAGTGACAATGAGTCATAAACAAAGTCCAAGGACTATATTAGATCCGTGCAAGTAGATAAAAATGGAATTGCTGTTTAGGATTACAAAGATTAGTCTTAGCCATAACAATCATAAAATAAATCTTACCTTTGACAACCGCCTCGATTATTCCTATACTCCTTAACGTCATCACCAAAGGTTCTATTACTAAGCTAAGCCACAAGGTGCCTCCATATCGTCTCTTTTCAGTTAAAAATATACCGTATGTGCGAACACGTAGAGGAGGACACGAAATACTAGAGCTTTCGACGAATATCTTGGCGTCACTGAAGCGTAAAGACTTTGCGGTACCGAACTTCACCAGCACACCTATATCATTTAAATCACCTTTCAATACCCGGCGTATGTTCACTTTGTATATTCTCGTTCCATTATAACCGGATTTTACACCAAACACTTTGCCCGTGAACACGTACTTTGACAGCAGCGTGACGTGTTTCAGCAGCACTTTGTTGTAAGTGACACTTGTGTTGCAAGCGGAGACTGCGTGACGCAGACGGGTGCACTGGACCAGCTGCGCGTCCGCGGCGACCATGTCCAGAGCAAACATCAACAATATAAACGAGCCGAGAGCCATCGCGAATGGTAAATAAACAATTAATGGGATGAACGTCCCGATAAGTCAACACATTTATTTCCCGAGCTCCGGTTTACGTTTATCAGATAAGGATAGCACGTCACTGTGGGATTTGCAACGTTAGAGCTGTGCCATAAGCGTGCGCTCGTGCGCAGGGCGCGCCGGAGGCTGTGCGCGCAGGGCCTCTGCCCACTCACTCCAGAACGTTCACCTACCCTACATATTTACATACTGATTGGTCCCGCGTAAATAACACCACGCACCTGGTAATAGGACACCAGGTGATTGGATGCGACGTTTATCGCGACACTATCTTGATTTGTCGAGCTAGAAAACGAACTAATGTTTTCCTATCCACGTCTTTATAGAAAGCCCATTTGTTACCCAAACGTCTCTATAAAATTTAATGTAGTACTGACAAAACATGCATCGTAATATACGATTACCAGAATATAAAATAGGACGAGAGTGTGATACAAAATCTATAAAAATGTCATTACTAAAGATATTTATCTAATGGATTACTGACCCGTGAACGAATGAAGCTTCGACTCAAATGGTCCGAACGAACTTTCATCAGCTTTACCAAAAATACTATAAGAAAGAACTTTCTTATCTCATAAATGTTATTGAATAGGTACCTACATATAAAATAAAATGAGCGCGTCCTGTCATTGTAGTCACTGTGTATGACGATCTCACAGCCAATGATCCAACACCCCTATTAAACCAGACTCGTAATTACACACGAGGTAACTGTGCATACGAAAGAGGCGTGAACATAATAATTAATAATTAAACTATCAGCTAACAGCGAACTTAATTCAATCAATCACAGATAATGAGTTTTCAGTAAAAGATCCTTTTACACATTGCGGTTATTAAAGTTTATCGATAAATTAAGTTTTTGTCAGTCAATCAGGTGGAAATGGTACAGAAAATCATTATCATGAATAAGCGAGCCGACAACATCAAAAATCAATTTGTTTTCTTGCCTCTTGAGGACCGTTGTCTTGCAAAACATATCTTTGCCGCAATATAATTTGTAAAAGTCAATTACGAGCAATTTGTTCAACTGTTTTAAGAATGTAAGGCTTATTCTGAAAACCCTGAAGGGTAAAATATATAAGGAAGACGGCAGCAGAGGTAACAACAATAAAATAACCTAGAAGAGACATGGATATCGAAATACGCAGACACGTGTTTTTAGAATGGGCACTGTATTAACAAATTAGAGAGATATTTTTACAAAGGTCGATGTAAACAAGGGTCATAAAATTAAAATTCATGCGTACAGTGGTGCTCTAGTGGAGCTGCAATTAATATGAAAATCTCTGGACAATATTTATGACACTGACACAAGCGAAATTATTGCAGAGTTTAATATTTACTGACGCGCCGTATTTTACACGTCGGGCGGATTACGTGCGAAATATAAACGTAAGCTGCGTTATCCAAATTTAATGGTCGCTATTTGACACCTTGATCATTTGCATTTCCTGTAAATACTCATTTGGTGCGTAGTTATGACCACCGTTTATTATTGTAGATAGGCCATACTCGTGCCGAGCTTTATTTATGATTACGACGACAACCTTCGATTTGCTTTTGTACTTTATGTATTTCCCAACTGATATCTAACATCGATTTCTAATAACTAGAAATATCATATTTATGATATAATCCAAATAAAATAGGGTATCGTTTCTATTTATCAATATGTGGAGTCAATTACAATACCAAAGCAGTCAGTTAACGAACTTACCAACTGGCCTGAAACAAATCCGCATTCCATTATGCATTCTGTCAGTGCATTACAAATGAGGGCGCGCTAACCTCCCGCATCTAAGCGTGCAGTGGGAATCATTTTCGACATGTTTGTAGTGATTACTTTCACAACAGCCACGCGGCGGCGGCTGCCGTGAAATATGGGCGCACCTACGTTTACGTTTCCAAATAATCCTCTACGCCGTGGAATTATAATCGGTGAATAAACATAAAAGACCGCGGTGGTGCGGCAGGCTGTAATTCCGCACTGGAAACGTCGTAAATAATTGTCGTGGCTTTCGCGCTAATTCCTCGCCAAGAGTGAAATCTATGAGAACGCTCGCGTTGTGCTCTTATGAAAAATTGCCCGCGACTTCATAACCTGTTGCTGTTGTACGTATTTAGAATTCTTATTGCTTTTTAAAACAGTACATGGGAATGAAAAACTTTGTTGTAAATGTTAACTTGAAAAGCTACACCACTCATAATTTATTCATTGTAGACTATCAAACAGTTAAAGCATAGCTCTGTCTGAGATATCAAATTATCGTTCAGCTAATAAGTATGTAGTTATATCACACAATTACAAGACGTGCGGTGAAAAGCCTACAGCGGCATGCGACGCGCTATGTTAGCGCCAACTGTCTCCTCGCCTCGCAGGATGTCACAGCGGTAATTAAACATTCCTCAGCCGCTCTTGATATTAACCCGTTTGAAAATTCTAACAATTTCGTGTAGTAGGCGCTTTCTATGAAAACGTTGTGTAATAAACAACACATTATACCTATAGCGTCAACGCCGGCTAAATAAGCATTTTGAATACATTCATGCCTAAACATTAAATTCAGCTTTATGAAAAACTGGTACCTAATAAAGAACTCATTACCGCTAGGAATTCATCGCCATGAGGTCATACGAAACTGAAGAGTTATCAAGACTATGTAGGTACACCATGTATACCATACTACAATCTGTCAAATTTCTTTAATAGATTTTCAACTTTGTCGCTAAAACATAAGGTTCATAGTTGATTGGGAAAATTTAACAGTTTCGGGTAGCTTGATGTGCGTCTGTACTAGACCTTATGTACCTGCATTATATTTTTAACATAATATAACATCCCTAAAACAGTGTAAAACAAACAGCCCAAACAATCTCACTAAACACACACATCACATAATCATGATAACGATGGAAATAGCAAACTTTGGAAGCACACAGAAGGCCATAAAACATTTTTAATCAACAAATGTAATTTGATCTTCGAACCTTTCTAATGGGATTTCCTTTGAGGAGTAATTAAAACAAGCATAATTTAAATAAAAGGAAGGGCCGTTTGGAAAATCTGCCAATCCTAAATAATAATAAATAGGCACAAATAAGCCTGTAATCACTGGAGAGGGCCGCAGGTTTCACTAACACCACTTATAAACTCCCTTTTGTTACGCCGTTTTAACAGGTCGACCCTCGACCCCGACCCTTTCTTTAAACCATCGGTACTAAATAGGCATCTATTCTGTTGACATTCTTAACAAATACTTCATAAGCACTTAGCCGGTAACGATGTGCGTTGTACAGATATAGGTGCGCGACACACTGGCGAACGCTTTTACCTCTCCCGACAGGGGCGCATTAATTATTCACTGTAATGAACGCGTGTGACATATTGCTCTACATTCTTGTTCGTACTGCTCCTGGCTCCACTATCGGAAAAATGACTAAGCACATATATCCTCACTACTACCTATACGTGTAGATATACCTACGCGTATAGGTCGCATTACGTTCAGAAGCTGACAACAAAAGAAAATCTTATTAATATATTCCCAAAGGAATACCTACGTTGCGGATTACATTCCGGCTAGTAACACCGCTGTATAATCTTGCAAAAAAATGTGCCCCTAGCGCCAATCACGTATTTTCAAGGTCAACTATAGTGTTGTGCACCATTCACAATTTTTTTATTTTTTTTACTAGATTTTAAGAGTAAAATTACACGTTTTACGAAAATCTAATGTTTTTTTATAAGTCATTAACCTTATAATTAAAATTACCCGAATAAAAAAAGCTATAAGCATTGATAGAGTACAGTTCATAATTCTACTAAATACGTCTTTCGGAATCCCTATTGTTGCATTTATACAACTTTGGGTACATACCTCCTCCTCTTCTAACTCATTATCGGTCACAAATTCTTCTACATCTTCCTCGTAACCTTCTAAAATCCTTATTAATTCCTCTGCACTCGACATTTTGCGATTCAAACACGGCCACAAGACCCAATGAAATAAAATAAGTACCCACTATTTCATTAATAATTCTTAACAAATAAAACAGATGTACCCTCACTATTATCATTATGAGTTCGCTTATGACGTCACAAGCGGTTGCATATGTACAACTCCGGCGCTGGACTTCTTTGATAACGTTAAAGTACTAGGGTTGTTACTAAAATACAATTTAGTAAAAATCGTCTATCTAATTGTAATATGAATCTACCTTAAGGGCACACCGAGCTTCTAGCGGTAATCGATTTTAGGTATTCTATGCGCTCCGTATATGTGTGCGTGAGGCACACTGGCAAGAGAGCGAACGGCTAGACAGATAAGAGCACTGCGCGACTCGCGCGCCGCGCGCGACGAGCCGTGCGCCGATCGACTAGCGAGTTGCTACCAATAGTTACAAAATAATGAAAAAAACGTTTTGAAATAGGTACTTTTACTGGAAAAATTCACGATATGAAACCTTTTTCAGATTTTATGCAATTTTTTAAATTTATAATTTATCGTCGTTAGGTAGGTAGGTATCTGATCAATGAAAAATGAATATTAGGTATAATTTACCTAGTAGAATAATACTATTACAATTAATTACCTTTTATGATAATTATTCTAAGAATACAATAGAAACTTAAAAGTGATCTCAATAACGTAAAATAACATAATGGCTAAATAAATAGGGTAAAAGTCCCAGTAGTCGACCCTATATTTTCAATTTCAAATTATTTATTCTTCAATGTAGATTCAATAAAATACTTTTGTTACTACGTAGTAAGTTTTTGCAAGCAGATTCTATTGAATTTCTGATAATGAAGTTACATGCTAAGTACTTTGTTCGTTATGCCAAGACGTTACATAGCCACACAAAAGATGTATTCCGTATGAAAATATAATGTAAGAGCGCCGACTTCTGTATGGAACATGTTATTTCAGGAAGAAAGAAGCCAGCAAAATTGTTATTTCCGATATCATCGATTAGTACCTATACCGGATTATTTTTTTACCGGTTCCAAATTTATACAGGTTGTTCTACCCATGATTATGAACAACTTTCACTATGGAACCATCTCTGAAATCACGAAAAAAAAAAATCTGCTGTTTAATACAAAAGTTCAAAACCTACTTGACCAAAGTCAAAGTTAAAGCATTTATTTCAAATAGGCACATAAAAGGCACTTTTTAACGACAAAAATTATATTAAAATAATGATTCTAGTCGCCCATTCCAAAATGTATGAAATAGCTTTTTTTTCGTGATTTCTGAGTAAAAATTTGGAACCGGTAAAAAATCACGTGTGTAGTTATTTTAAACTTTTTAGAGAATCTGCTGTTACATTTGAAGTCGGTTAAAATTTTTTTGATAAAAAATATTTTAACACGTGTTACAATTTTACAACTTTGACAATTTTATAACTTTTCCGCTTCTCTTCTGGCATAACAGTCGCGGAAGGCATAGCTTTTTTTCGTTTTGCTGACTCTTTCTTGTCTATCGCGTCTAAAATATATTGTGTTTGTGGCTCACGAATTTCTATTTTTCTGTCCAGCCTTGAATCAATTATTTCTAGTGGAAGACAATCAAAGTAAAATGTTTTTAATTTTGTTTCCATACTTTACTTCCAGAATTCGTTATCTCTTTTTATTGTTTCTATTTTCATATCTTTTTCTCTCCACATAACAAATAAACATAATTCTTTCCTAGTAATGTGGAGCTGACCCTGCAGCTGGTAGAACCAATCGTGTTGTTTATTTATTGTCAAGTTCCCATTCTTCTCGAGTTTCCAGAAACTAATTTGTTTTTGTGCTATACCTTCCTTGACTGTTATGTCCTTAGCCGAATACGGACACTTAATTTCAATAATTTTATCACCTATTAGTCTGTCTGGACTTGCCGCCAAAAACGGCAGTTCAGGATCGACGAATAGGCCACATTTCTGTATACCGTTGAAGTAAGCTTCTTCGTCAAGTTTTAGTACTTCAGTCAATTGTCACCAGACAGGCGCTTTACTTCGGGTAAATTATTTCATCACCACTGCTTTCAAAACGGTGAAGGACACATTGTGAGGAAACAAAGGCATGTCCTAGAACCAAAAATTAGTAGACAATAACATGTGACATCCACCAACCCGCACTGGGCCCTCGTGGTGGATTACGGCCCGCTCCCTGTCACCGAGAGGAGGCCTGTGTCCCAGCTGTGGGAATATTATAGGCTGATTATGCTTATGCCTGTGAGGAGCGAGCTGCTAAAGCAGCCAGCGAAGTGTAATGAATAATATTCATGGGTAGAACACCCTGTGAAAAGTAGAGTAGTGATCAAAAATTGCCCAGCATAATATTATGGCTATTAGGCTATATATTTCCAGTATAAGCTGATCTCATTGTACGGAAATCCTATACAATGCGAGATCAGCGTATCATCATCATCATCATTTCAGCCGAAAGACGTCCACTGCTGGACATAGGCCTCCCCCAATTTTGGGAGGGGTTTGCCATAATCGCCACGCTTGGCAGTCGGGTTGGCGATCACAGTATGGTATGATGGTGTAATGCATAGAGAACGCTGCTGCCCATTCTCCGGTCTCCCTTAGTCGCCTTTTACGACACCCACGGGAAGTATGGAGTGGTGCTATTCTTTAAGTCCGGCACCACACAAACGCACCAATCAGCGTATACTGAAAATGTATAGCTTGATATGTAGCAGTGTGTACCTACGCATATCTTATAGAAAAAAATTATGAGGACAAAAGCAACAATAATAATCAATATCGGACTTACTTCATGGTAATATTTTCTCTATGTGTACATTTTACATTACATTTGATTTAATTACGACGAATCATTGGGTTTGAACCTATATACGCCCTACAATTGGCTGAATTACTAAAACTCGACGAAGAAGCATACTTCAACGGTATAGAGAAATGTGGCCTATTCGTCAACCCTGAACTGCCGTTTTTGGCGGCAAGTCCAGACAGACATAACAGTCAGGAAAGGTATAGCACAAAAACAAATTAGTTTCTGGAAACTGGAGCTTCTTCTCCAGTTTCCAGAAACTAATTTGGGAACTTGACAATAAATAAACAACACGATTGGTTCTACCAGATGCAGGGTCAGCTCCACATTACTAGGAAAGAATCATGTTAATTTGTAATGTGGACAGAAAAAGATATGAAAATAGAAACAATAAAAAGAGATAACGAATTCTGGAAGAACAGTATGGAAACAAAATTAAAAACATTTTACTTTGATTGTCTTCTACTAGAAGTAATTGATTCAAGGCTGGACAGAAAAGTGGAAATTCGTGAGCCACAAATACAATATATTTTAGACGCAATAGACAAAAAAGAGTCAGCAAAACGAAAAAAAGCTATGCCTTCCGCGACTGTTATGCCAGAAGAGAAGCGGAAAAAGTTATAAAATAGTTGGTACACGTGTTAAAATAAAGCATTATCACTGTCTATTTCTCCTTGCACTGAAAGACAAGAATTTTGTTCCGGTGTAATTGGCATCCTGTAATAAAACAGAACGTTTGATTCAATTATAATTACTTTATTCATCAACAAAACTTTTTTGGATGTGTAAGACTTATTTCATAAAAATAATTATTTTCTGAACTTACAATTCCAGAGTTTGATAAATTTTGGACTCGGTGTCATCCATGATTTTTTTTTTTTAAGGTAATGTGGTACTTAATTTATAAATACTTAATTTATAAATACTTAATTTATTATAATGTTTTCTTAGACACATCCTATTATTTATACGCTTACCTCACCCGTTCTTTAGATGACTCTTTGTTTTGTAGTGAAGTGCCAACAACTGGTACATTTACCCTATAAAACAGAAAAAGATAAAGAATTTTCCAGTGTACCTATTTTTTTAAATATCGTAAGTAGGTAGATAAGTGACAATTAGGTACTTTTAATAACTAGGTATAGTAGGTAGGTAGGAAGATTATACTTACGAAGCCACAGTATTCTCTTTATCCTCAAAATTTTCTATCTGTAATTTGTCTTTCTCTCTCGTCATCAGATGATTCAAATTTATTTGCAGTGAAATGTCAACAACTGGTACATTTACCCTATAAATAGAAAAAATAATAAAGAGAATGATTCAAATCACTATGATTTGAATCATTCTCTTTATTATTTTTTCTTTCAATTCAATTCAATTACAATATTCAATTCAAGATTCAATTTAGTCAATTTTGCCTACCCCGGAAACTGTATACCCTATTAAAAAAAATAACAGCACCTAGTAGGGCAATTAGTAAATAAGTAGGTAAATATACGAGTTTTACTTACTTCTTTTTTTCATGCAAGCTTTTAGCATTGGTTTTTCGCCAACCCCTTCTCTCCCTTGATTTCTTTACTTTGTTCCCCATTTCAAATACGCTACAGTGAATTTTCATACAAATTTCTTCGTTACGTTATTAAATCCGTGCGTAAGCGCAAGCGACACAAGCTCCCCGTCTGATGGCCGAAGCAGGACTAAAGCGGACAGGAGGGCGGCGCGGTAGCTCTGCATAAGATGGGCAAAACTCGCGCGACTTTCGGTATTTCCTTCTTAATGTTAAACAAATACAAATTTTGAAAATGTAAAGTGTATACGTTATATAAAACATGTAGTTTTGTTATTATTCAAAAACTGGTGACATTCCGCGAAGAATTCACGCCGTACTAAGCGTTTGTTGTGTTTTTTAGAGATAACTTTGTGAATTTATTCTATCGGGCCAACTTTATCAAATCGTGTTTTCATTGTGTATACTGGTTAGTATATATGCCCAATAATGCCAATTTAATTCCTTAGATTTTTATTTAATTGTTTACTACTTCAAACAACCGTTATAAAAACGTGTTTTTGTGTATAAAAAGCTCGGTGCCCCGTTAAATCATGTTCAGTTTTAGATATTATAGTTAGAAATAGGTTCAAACAGCAACAAGCATTGAATTACTTTTTAATTCTGAATGCCTAACCTATTTGTATATTATTTGAGTAAACTAAAGTTTGCATTAAGAGTAATAAATAAACTTATGTGCTACATCACTACTGTTGTATTTATACAACTCTGGCGGTACAGGTTAAGGTCAAACCTGCATTTTGCGATGGGTTTTATGCATTTTTTTCACCGTTAATTTGGTGCTTTGCATAAGTGATTTTAGGGAAAAGGAAAGAAATTCCTTGAATGGCAACGGTGGTCTTTATTTTTATTATGAAACTGCTCCTACGTAAATAAAAATACGTTTAAAAATAACTTTGGAGACTTAAGTTGCAAATTTACAACTGCGGTGCTAGGGGCTCAGAAATGATAAGTTGCTTATATACAACTGCGGCGGGTAATGGGTTAACGGGAGATAATATCAAAATCTGTAGCTCAAGGCACCATAATTTCCATCATCCCATTTCTCGCAGAAAGTCACATCAATACGATAACGTTTAAGCGATGGAGGGGGGCGGAGAAATAATGAATAGAGGCTTTTAGCTATATTACTGCGGCGCAGGCGGTTGGCCAAATGACTGTTATGACGAAATTAATGTCTGCCGCCTAAGTGAGTGCTCATATGGTTCACCTCAATCTTAATGACTACGGGTGACACTCGCGAGCTAAAAATTTATTTATTTTTCTCACCATAACTCGCTGAGATGACTACAACGACTTTTCTCTTGTAATAAATGGTGAGTTCGTTGCGATATTTTTATGTTATGAACGTATCATTTATTTTTACACTTGTTTTAGTACTTTTACTTGTATGTATTATTACGTTGCTGTTCATTTAGCTTTTAGTAGGTGCGGTTTTATGAGGTTTTCGCCTCGATGTGATTGTTTAACGGCCTTATGATCTGCACTCATGACTATTCAATCGCCAATAAATCATAGTCTGCCCAGCCGTTTTCAGTCTTAGGGGAGACCGAGGAGGGTAGTTATAAAGTACATGTATCGGATTCTATAATAGTTAGCGAGCTGGCTCTATCGCGTTATGTCTCTTGCTTGACGCACTATAACCGATGCGGTTAGTCGCGGCGCGCGGCGGCCTACTGGGAGTGGATGTGACTGTGTGACGTCGATGCAGTTGAGTAACTATAGGGTGGAATTGGGGCAAAATGCCACGGGCCCCCAGCCAGAGGGGGCCCCCGGCCCGAGAGGGCCATGAGCACAGGAGGTTCCTAACATAAGTTTTATAAATGCAAACTTTTTTTGAAAATGTGCAACAAACGACATTATTCAGGATTTGAACATTTTGTACCTTTTTCCCATTGTTTGTCTAGTTTTTTGGACAGGACCTCATGCTCAGCAGTAGCGCTTAGACCAATGAAGCAGTCAGGTGTTAAATTTTGTAGGAGAAAATATGAAATCTACGCGGAAGAAGTCGCGGAAGAAATGCTAGTAAAAAAGACTATACCTAACGTTAGTTGAGCTTCTTTACATTGAGGGAGGGCCCCATCCCTAGAATTTGTCACGGGCCCCAGCCGGTATAGTTACGCCACTGCATCGATGGCGTGCTATACGTGTTATGTTGTTGATACGTGTTCTTAACCCATAATATATTGCATGTCTAAGTTTAAATTCATGATAGGTATTAACTTCTTAGCTTCACTACACATCTCGAGGATAAGTGACATTATTCTGAACCAGGCATTTTTTGCGTAACAACTCTCCTATTTTAATGCTTTTTAAAGTTTCTACATGCCTTTTCGTGTGTTTTTGCATGGGTGGTTGTGTTATTGTTTCAGAATGCATAATAAATGTTCGGAAGACAGATGGAGACATAACTTGGAAGGAAACACACAAATTGCCTCAATTTCGTACCAAAGTGTGATTCAAGTTATTAACGTATTGAAAGAATGTGATATTTTGTAGATTTCTCTTATTATTAAAAGTTAATTAAATTTAATTTTTAATTAAGGTGCTTATATACATTTATTTGGCTATATTAACTAATTTCCTTTACTTCTCAAAAACCACCTGTGTCACAATTACCTCCACCTCTGTCACTACCTACCTCGTTAGGTACTTGGCGAGAAGAGATTTTCAATCTTTTTTCTGTGAAAATCCTATAGACGATAGAACCAGCTATTTGGTCTAAGGCCTGAAACTGCGTTAAGCGGGCGCCCGCGCGGTTTCATACAAAAGTGCTCCGTCGCGGGGACCCGCGCGGGCGTCCGTCACGGGGAGGCGCGCCCCGCACCCACGCAACGGGGCTAAAAAACGGGGTTAAAATTGAACTAGCGACACTGCGTAAATAAAATAATCCGGTCTCCGCGACGGGTACCCGCTACGGGGACCGTCGCGTTCCAACGGAGCCCACCCGCGTGTCCACGCGCATAGACACGCGACGGTTGCCCGTCGCGGGCGCCCGCTTAACGCAGTTTCAGGACTTAAGCGTGTATAGAGCTAAGACTATTTTCGACTGAGATACGAATATGTCCTTGGAGTGAAAATTGTTGCAAACCTCCTTTGACTCCCCTGCCGGATGCGGCTGAATACCAGTATTTTACAAGTAGCGACGCGCCTATCTGAACTTCACAACCCGTTTCAGGGCAACACGATTAGTAAGGCTACTTGTCCGACTTTCGGGCCTCTCTACGTAACGACTGTAAAAGACCTACGAATGATATCCGGAATCGCAAGGAGTGGTTTGGATTTGAAACGGATACTTGGTCACCCATTCACGGACTAACAACGGCAAGCGTTGGCTTAACCGATCGACCCATGCGGCTGTTACTTAGTCACGAGCCCCGCTCATATCACAACCTGCCCAAAAAGTTTGGAGAAATAAGACAAAATCAATACTTCGTCAAACACACACCTTGGCGTAAGGACCTATCTAAAAATCAAACACCTATTACAAACTATAGTGTCGTTAAAAACGTATAAAATAACTTTACGACTTCCACTTGTTCCTGCAACAGAATAATGGTTTTAAATTTTGAAGACCCCGGTTTTTATGGAGTAGACAGCGATAAGGGGGGATTATGAAAGGGAAGTGGGGGTGAAACGTTGATAAGGAAATAATGGGCCGGCAATGAAACAGAGGGTAGAGTATTATAACTTGAATTATATAGTGTGGTTCCGTTCTTTAATAGCCGTGTTATTGACTGAATGAATGGTTATTACTAGGTTTTCGGTATGGTTTTTAATTAAATAAGGCATTAATAGAAATGAAAAGAAATTGAGAGGGGCTTGTGGATAAGTAATACCAGCCGCACGGGTCGATCGATCAGGTTAAGCTATGCTTGCCGCGGTTGGTCCGTGGATGGGTAACCATCTTTATATACAAAGACTCCTAGGTGCCTCGGAAAGCACGTTAAGCCTTTGGTGCCGGCTGTCATCAGTGGATCTTTGACAGTCGTTATGGGTCGTCAGAAGCCCGAAAGTCTGACAACCAGTCTTACCAAGGGGTTTCGTATTACCCAGTAACTAGGTTGTGGAGGTCGGATAGGCAGTCGCTCCATGTAAAATATTGTTTACTAGTTTTATCCGCGATGGACACAATGTCGTCCGCCCATCTCGCCGCTGGACGACCGACACTTCATCTCCCAATCCTTGGACGCCACTCGGTCACTGCCTTACTCCACCTGTTATCACTGCGGCTTGCCAAGTGTCCTGCCCAACAGTGGCGAAGGTTCCATACAACTCGATTACTACCGGCTTCCCTATGAATAATGGCAGTCAGTATTCTATAGACAAATAATATAATCATATTAAGGCATTGACTGCCACCGCGGTCACCGGTGACCGCGAACAATACATTTTCTATTGTGTCTGTTGTCTGGCAGTCAACGTGTTCTACTCCGGCTTACCTTTTACGAAAATTGACTCTTCGCTACTCTTGCCCAACTCCATTTGAGTTCCATTACTCGTTTTGCGATATCGAAGATCTTCGTACATCTGCGGATCTCGACGTTTGAGACTCAGTCTATAGGCCTTATGCCAAGCATGAAACGCTCCATGGCTCTCTCTGTGCCACTCTCAACCTGTACACAGCCTTCGGCGCGAGCGTCCATGTATCAGCACCGTACGTCGGTACGTCATAATGGGCAGAACACACTGGTTATAGAGGCAGGACTTTCAGACATTGTGGAATTTTGTCTGATTTCAGAATGCCGTCCAATTTGTTAAATGCTGCCCACCCAACTGGTCAACCATCTCCAACATTTTATTTCTGACTTAAACAGAAGGATTTGAATTGCCGAAGATGTTTGCCTTATTCTTTGTCTTGGCCGTATTAATAATTAATACGGTAAGAAAATTCTCAACACCTTTATGATGCTTCTTTTAAGGACTTAGAATTATTCTAAGTCCTTAAAAGAAGCATCATAAAGGTGTTGAGAATTTTCTGTAGATCATCGAAGTTTTCAGCGAAAGTACAAGATCATCTACAACTCTAAAGTGGGACAGATAGGCGCAGGCGCCATTAATGTTAACACCGCAATACTCTCAACTTTTCACGATGTTTTCTAGGACTGCTGTGAAAAGTTTCGGTGAAATGGTGTGGCCCTGATGACACTCCCCTTTTGATCAGGGGAGTGTCATCAGGGCAGTATGTAGATACGGGTTCAAATAGGGTATGCATGCTGACCTGCAGAGTGGCCGAGGTGTATAGTCAGCCATCATGGGTTACCATCACCTCGATATTTGTCAAACTAAGGTCTGATATGCCTGAAATTTCAGAAAAAATCAAAGATTTTGTTGTTGCAAATTGTATTGAGGTACGTAATACTGCTTTTTTCTTCAAGTTTGTCCATTATTTTTAATGACGTCCACTGCTGGACATAGGCCTCCCCCAAGCACCTCCACTTCGACCGGTTCTGTGCTTTTTGCATCCAACGGGTTCCTGCGGCCTTATATGCAGTACAGTAGCCTTGGTGCAGTATTATATATTCCAATACGGACATTGACGTGGAGTTGCGGACACAAGCCCGTATTACCTATTACCTTGGTGCAGTATTAGAGTTGGTTCCGACCAATCTATCCCAGTCATACCTGGGTTTGGAGCTGAAAACGAGTAAAGATAATGTTACCACTGCTCAGGGGTGGTCTAGGTCAATGGGCAGATGTTTTATATCGGTAAGCTGATATCCTATGTATATTGTTTGCATCGAATGAAAAACATAAATATTTCAAATAACTGTAATATATAAAAGGAGATAATTTATTATAAAATGCATAGAATTAGATATGTTAAAGATAACAATATGTTACAGTATTAGAAACCGTATGAAGTTACAGTTACACGAATATCACATTGCAAGGAATAGCATAGTTTTAGGAAATAGTTTCAGTACAGTTGAAATAGTTCAAACATTTAACATTAACACTATTACTGCAATTTCTACAATAAAATCTGTTAAATTTAACAGTTCTACAGTTATTTAAATAACAAGATATGTGTTACGAACCGTGGAATAAATTATTTAAAACAAAAACAATAATATCACGGAATTATTGGAACATCGATCAATTTCTTTGAAAGAATTGGGGCAATATAAAATGCCAGTAGCAAATAGCCCAAGGTTACGTTTTCAGTTCTGTTGTTACGGACATACCAGCCTAGCTAAATTGTGTGGAGTACAAGACCGAAGCCCCACCGAAGTAATTGTAAGTCCTCGGGATGGAGGTATTAAGTCGCGGCCACTCACGCGCAGCCGGTGTACGCAGCCCACGAAGCCGGAGATACCTGACGCACCTGACAATCTGCACCAAGTTATGGAATTAAACGATTACCGCTAATCTCAACAAAAAAAAAAGTTACCAAAATGGTGCTAACTTTGTAACATTGTCCGGGGGCTGACCAATGTAGATGTAGGGGTCGACATCTAAAGAACTCATACGCCCCTGTGACGATCCTCTCGCCACAGACGATCCAAGCTTTAAAACCGCATCTTTCTTATATCTCCTCGCAGATACTTTGGATTTGCCCTCAATTTTAACCTTTCCGGTGTGCAATTCAAATGGCCCACTCCCGGCGTCCCATCGTAACACGGCCCTATCTTCCACAAATCCAAGCCACAAATGGTCCCTCGTACCGGAAGCACTCACTAAAGCGCCTTTACCGCAAACAGCGGAGACCTCAGCCCAAATATCGAAGCGTTTAGCAGGAAACCTCGCGCGAGCCGTCATTCTCGCTTTACCATCAAACAAGGGCACTTCGTACATATCACGGCTATTCTCTTCTAAATATTCTTCATACATTGAATAATCTTCCACTTCGTTAGAATCAAATTCTTCTTCGACGTCATCAATAAAAGTTTGGCTTTTATTTCTGCTATATTTAGCACAATTTCCTTCGACGTTATTTTCTATGACACTACTAGAGCGAGTGTACGTTTTTTCTGTGAATTATCAGTTGAAGGATATTAATTCTGAATTAGGTATATCTATTAAGTCAAATAATCTACTACGAAAATGAATTCTACAACACATCTAGCTTACAACTCTAGCGATATCCAATTGGTGGGAGTATATCGATACATGTCAGCTCGGGTTCAGGACTGTCGGGTTTGCCGCTATCACTGGTGTCTACGGAAGCGTCAGTGAACTGCAGTGAGTTGGAGCTTGTTTTGATGTACTCGAAGTCTTTGAGCGATGTTCTGTCGGGTTCCAGGGGCGTGTTGCTGTGTGGGTCACTATTTTTTCGTGAGAGGGACGAGCGGTTGGATCTACTGGAGCGACTACCTCGGCGCACGTGCGGCGCCTCCTCGCTGCAGGGCCCGAAGGCCTGCACCACCACGTCCGACTGCGTCCTGCAAGCGTGCGTGCGCAGGTGACAAGCAGAGAGGTAGGTGCGCCCGTCACTACCACAAACAGACGGTCCGTCCGACGGCGGACACTCTGTTGTACCGCATTCGCAGGTGGCGAGCCCGCTGCGCACCACGCAGTGCGCGCCGAAGTAGCACGTCATGTGGTCGCAGTTCGTGGCAGGCAGTTGTGTAGATTCCGCTGTTGAAAAAGTGGGAGTAAAACTTCTGATCACACTACACAAAACTCAACTCCTCTACGACATATGAATCATTTGTACTCACGGTCGAAACACCCATTAGGACCCAAAGTATGTTCGTGGTTTGAGCAAATGGTACACTTTTGACCTTGTATGCCCGGTTTGCAAACGCAGCGTCCAGTCATCTGTTCACAATCCTCTCGTACTGAACCGAACGCCGAGCAACCACAAGCTAGAACACGAAAAAGTTTTTAGGTTTAAAGCCAATCTTATTTAGGTATATCTAAGACCACTAGACTACAAAATAAAATCATAGTCGTATTATTATTAGAGTATCATGCGTTGCCTGATTAATTACTTATTTATGATTGCAAGCCCCTGGAGCCTGGAGAGCTAACGTGCATCAACGGATCATATCCCATCACACTCACGTATACAACCAGTATGTCCAGTGCCAATCCTCGGAAGTCCCCAGTAGCCAGGCTCGCATCTGTCGCACTTTAGGCCCCCGACACCGGGCCTGCAGGTACACTGTCCTTCTTCATCACACTGTTCGTTCACGGATCCGAGCCGGTGGCATCCGCATACTGCCGGGCATCCGGCACCGCCTGGGCCACGAGCCGCCGTTACGCCATCCGCGCAGCAACCGTGCCAGGACTCCTGGCAGCCTTTCTTCTCAACGACTGCCTTATCTGTGATGTGTGATATTTATTTATAATTGCCGGGAAAATTAATGAGAGATCATCGTTTTAAATAATCAATTGTCTTATAAAACATGCACAGCGAGCCGAAAATTTTAAGAAGTTAGTCTTATCTAGCGTTTCTACTATCGCTAACGCAAATATTGATTTATAGTTTTAACCATTGCTTTAGACTTTTACCGTCTTATTACAAAACGAAATCTAACTTCAGACCTAGCCTAAATCGTCAAGCCAGTTACTGTATTTTGAACTTTATTCCGACAAATGTAAAGTTTTTAATGTAAAATTGACAACTTAGACTTGGGTTTAATGTCAGTTTTTGTAATAGGAACTTTAACTTTGTCAGATTATAGTTCGAAATTTAAAAATGGCTCTATGGTTTAAACCTGGGTCTAAAGATAAACCTTGTTTGTAATAAGGCGGTTTGAGTCTAAAGAGAAAAAGTCTAAAATTCAGGGGAAAAAAAAACAGAAATTAAGTTTAGTCTAGTCTTTTAAGTCTAAAATTTAGATTCTAAGCAGCAGTGCTTAAAACTATACATCAATATGTTGCTGACTTCTCTAAAATTTCGAGAACTCAGAACTATTTATAGCAATTCAATGACGACATATTGAAAGACAGCTCCGCTAATGAAATCACAACGTAACGTTCATTATAAAACCATGTGTGATTTGTACACATCCGGCCCCGTCATGATCGGTAATGTCTTTCTCTTTAGCTACCATTAAATAGATCAGGCAAATATGTAAATAGCTCGTATTTGTCTTGTGAGCAATGCAACTTTCGAAATAAATTATGCAAACAAGTATATTAGTAGATACTAGCTGTGTTTACTTTGTGTAGGTTACTTTCTGGTCGGTATAATGTTCGATTTTCACCTGCCATTCGGTCACTGACAAACACAAACGGATCATGATTTAATTAAGATAAATCTGCATGAATTTATTTCTGGTGTACTTTTTTTATTACCTTTCTCTATGCAATTAGCTGTATATTAATATGAATTACGAGCTGGTGTCCGCAACTCTACGCCAAACCACGTATTTTGCGTACGGGACTGTGTATTAACGTCCGCATACACTAATGATAGTAACTATTATACGCACAGGCAAAGTTAGGGTAGTATCTAGTTAGGTAGGTACCGAGAAATTACGTCACATCTATCTTCTATCTATCTATGCATATAAATAAAACAAAGTCGGGTTAGTTACACCATTACTCAAGAATGGCTGAACCGTGTTTTTATGATGTTTGATTTGTCTCCTTCCCGAATAGCAGAGTAACTATTAAAACATGGGAAAAAAATCATAAAATAAAAAATTCTGAGGCGATACGAAGTTCACCGGGTCAGCTATTCATCATCTGCCTGCCTTTTCCCAATTATGTTGGGGTCGGCTTCCAGTCTAACCGGATGCAGCTGAGTACCAGCATTTTACATGGAGCGACTGTCTATCAGACCTCCACAATCCAGTTACTGGGTAGGTGGCTGGTGTTAGGCTGGTGGAAGCCTAATAGGCTGCAGTTGTACGTTCGACTTCGTTCAGTCATGATATCGTCACGCGGTCGGCTGCAGTCGTGTGAAGTAAATATTAACTGCATACAGTCGTGACTTCAACTTTACGCGGTCGGCTACAGTCGTGTAGTGTCGACGCACGCTGTCCGTCGCTAACCGCATACAGTTAGTGTGTGTAACGTTTGTGCTTCCATTTCGACGTCAAATCTTACACTGAGCTCCTAGGCTAGGTGCGTGGCGTCAACTGCGCAAAATCAGATCCGACTGCAGATAACTGCATACAGTTGAATATATCGACTGCGCGCGGTTGCTGCGATACAGTCCGTCTGATGGCAGCCTAAGTACACGGATAGACTAGAAACCGAAGTTTAATTTGAATTTCTTATGTTAGTCCAAGTTCGAAATATAACGGAACTGGGCACTAACTTATGTACTCACAAAGTGCCCAATTATGATTGTAAATCCTCTATACAATGAAGAAGACATAGAAATTACCTTTCCTACAGCACCGAGCAGCTTTAGCAGTGTGATGGCAGTAGCTGCCAACTGGACAGTCCTTCCTGTGAGGACCGCCTCCGCAATCAATTGGTCTACCTTCAGCATCGGTCAGCGGTTCATCCACACCACATGGCCTGAACTGCAAGTAAACAAGATAAATATAATTTAACTAGGTTCTGCCCGCAACGTCGTCTACGTACCCCCCACCGTCCGCCTGCTCGCGCTAGTACCTACTTCGGTTTCATTTAGCGTTCTTTCTGACTTTCGTTTTCTTTTTGCTCAGTTCCATAAAGCCCTAGCGTGATGTTATGTAGCCTATAGCCTTCCTCGAGAATTGGACTATCAAATGCAAAAATAGTTTTTCAAATCCAACCGGTATGTAGTTTCAGAGATTAGCGCGTTCAAATAAACATACAGAAGTTAATTCACAGAAATGAATTGTAAAGCAAATGAACACCCTACGTCAATTTGTCTTGTTATAGCCATTTAAGACAACTGTCAAAGAATGACAGTGCGAAAGCTCTATCTTTAATTGTACATTTTTTTGTGGCAGGTAGTCTCAAATAAGTTATATTATACAATAAAATATTAACACTTCAGTTTTTTTTAATCACAGTTATTGAGCAAAATATTTGTTCGAAATTGCATTGTACTTCTGCTGCAATTTTGAACAAATATTTTGCTCAATAACTGAGATTAAAAAAACTGAAGTGTTAATCGACTTTTGTTGCTGACCGTGCCTAAAGCAAAAAGTCGCATATAAAAGGTGAATTCTTATTATGTGCGTAGATAACAACATACAGGAAAATTAATAAATCATGGATAATCAGCATATACTGTTCCCACTGGTGGACTCAGGCCTCCTTTCTATGAGAGGGAATGGGCCATAATCCACCACGCGGGCCTAGTGCGGGTTGGTGGATGACACATGTCTTCGAATTGTTGGTCCCAAAACCAAAAATTCGCTGCCTTCCCACACTGAAACCAGCAAACGGTGAAGGAACACGTCGTTAGGAAACCCTCACGATGTGTTCCTTCATCCTTTTGAGAGCAGTGGTGATGAAATTAAATACTTACATATAGTAAAGTGCCTCCCTGGGTTCGAACTCACGTAATACAACTCGTAAGTCGAGGCCAATACCACTAGGCCATCACGGCTCTGCATAAATGTACATATGCAGTTAGGTACCTCTAATCCTCGACACAGCGGGAGGGGACGAAGCCGCAAGTCCTCCTGTCGCCGACACGCCTCCAGCTTCATATGGCACAGGGTCGGGTACAGGCGCAGGTCTGACGCACACACTGGGGCTGATGACGTGGCCGCAGCAGCCGCCGCCGCGCAGTCGAAGAGACAGGCACACCTAGGGCACGTCAGTTTTATTTTATTAACTTTACAGGTCGTGTGTCCGATGGAATTTTTCATCGGCATAAATGACGAACTTCCATACAAACTTATTATCTCCTTTATTTTAGGGGTAAAGAGTGTTTTTAAATTGGGTCTTGAGTGTAATTTTGTTTTTTTTCTTAAGATAGTCATTGGATAAAGATAGACAGAATACCTTTATTGCATGCACCTACAGTCAGCCTCAAAAAGATTATCGATAAGAAATTTGATTATCTACAATTTGTGTTCTTTAGTACTGTATCAATATAAGTAGGTAGGTACCCAATGTGTATGTGTGTTTCATGCTACTTACTATCTAAAAACAAATAAAAAAAACCGGTCAAGAGCGAGTCGGACTCGCGCACCGAGGGTTCCGTAACATCCGGGTTTATGAATAAGGTTTATGTTTATGAAATTCAATGTTTTTTTTATTATTTTTATATTTGAGTTGATTGAATAAAATGTAAATTGCGGTTTACGATTTATGACGTATTAAAAAAAAACTACTTACTAGATCTCGTTCAAACCAATTTTCGGTGGAAGTTTACATGGTATTGTACATCATATATTTTTGTTAGTTTTATCATTCTCTTATTTTAGAAGTTACGGGGGGGGGGGGACACATTTTACCACTTTGGAAAGTTCTCTCGCGCAAACTATTCAGTTTAGAAAAAAATGATATTAGAAATCTCAATATCATTTTTGAAGACCTATCCATAGATACCCCACACGTATGGGTTTGACGAAAAAAAATTTTTTTAGTTTCAGTTCAAAGTATGGGGAACCCCAAAATTTATTGTTTTTTTTCTATTTTTATGTGAAAATCTTAATGCGGTTCACAGAATACATCTACTTACCAAGTTTCAACAGTATAGTTCTTATAGTTTCGGAGAAAAGTGGCTGTGACATACGGACGGACAGACAGACAGACATGACGAATCTATAAGGGTTCCGTTTTTTGCCATTTGGCAACGGAACCCTAAAAAGATAATCACTTTGATAATTTCAAAACCTAGCAAGTGTTCGGAAGTTACAAAGTTTTTTATTGGTCCATTAAGTCTCCTACACACTATGCCGGTGGCACAGCCGGCGGATTGTTGCCGCGCGGGTATGCCGCCGGCATAATCAGGCCGCCGGCACTTGCCTCTGGCGGCCGCAGAGCATCATTTCAGTTGTGATAGCCGTGTGGAACGCTAATAGTGTACACTTTGTGTTCCTAGTTCTTAACTGAGGCCAGCTCCCCGCGCAACCCGCCGGCATACCCCAGCGGCCATGCCAGCGGCTCGTTTGTGCGGCTCAAATACCTGCCGGGAATGCCGCCGGGCTCGTTGGCCGCATGCCCGCCGGCTGAGCCGCCAGCATAGTGTGTGGGAGCCTTTAAATTAACAAGATAATTAACTATTATAAAAAAACATAGTAAGCTGTTTTGCGCTCTCCTAGAAAACTTAGTATGAAGTACTTACTGTGTATTGACATGGGGCACCGGGCAGCCACACTATGCATCCCAAATCATTATTTGAAATCTGCTAAGGATGGCTAGCTCGTGTACCTACCTATTTACTCAGTAACAACCCGACTTAACCTTTTCATGAGTAGGTATATCCAAGCGAAAAAATATGAAAAGCCTCGTATTGCTGCAACCTTTTCAAGCATTTTTCTTTTGAAACCTATGAAAATTATAAGCTTTATCTCTATATCATTTGTTGTCTTCATACTCTCTCTACTAAGATTCACCTGGGTTGTCCATTAGAGTCAACAGCGCACGTAGCTTCGTATGCACATTGCACGCGCGCGCACACGGCCGTACCCGACACAGCCTCGCTCGAGTTCTCGTTCTCGTCCCCCGCGCGGATCTCGTTAGTCAGATCTGTGTACTTCGATGATCTATTCCCGTCTGTAGGTAAATGAAAAATCTTTTCATTGTCTGTGACTGAATTGAGAATTGCAACTGTGGGGCTGTTTGTTTATTGGGTTACCATGACTTTTTAGTGGGTGCGAGGCCCACATAACCGTTGCTCTGGGTTGGCTTTTAGCAGTCTTCAAGACTAGTGTATGGTCATCTTAGCAAAATAATTTTCTATAGGCAAATTGGACATTCGTCTTTATCTCCCCGTAGACCCAAGAAGATAGATTACACCTCATCTGCAGTACCATTCTCATCCTGATCGGTACACTCGGCGTATTACGCCACTTAAGTGACGACTCTTCCGTCTCCTCGTGCCTTAGCTCTACAGGCACTACGTCTTAAGGCGCATTGGGTACATTCGACCACATACTCTTACTTAACAAATAGCACTTTACCTGCAGTACCATTATCATCCTGTTCAGTACACTCGCCGTAGTACGCCACTCTGGGTGGCGGGTCTCCTCTTGCCTTTGCCTCGCAGGCACTTCGTCTCAAGGCGCAGTGGTGTGGGTATGTCCGTCGGTTGTCGCCACAGACGGGCTCGCGCGCTGCCTCGGCGCACGCAGCTTGGCAGCCACAAGCGCCGCGTGCGCACCACGTGCCCGCTGGACATGCGATCTCCACACACGACTCTGAAGACAATAAAGTTCATTTTGTCTTTATCTAACGCAAGATTTGAGCAGATTAGCGGGGTCCGTCAATGAAGCCCGCGTAATTAAAAATGTCTTATTCAAAATATGACAATGTGTCGTTCTGTCATGACGGAAATACCAATGTTGACGGTTATTAGGTTCAAATTCAACTATAAAAGGACGTTGTCGTTATGCATATTATTATTATGACTCACCGCACGATCCCATATGCTTGATATGAAGCCGCCTCTTCTCCCTGCAAGCTGTATCACGCAGTGCGCAAACGCTGCTATAAGTTTTATTATCCGTACCACAAACTTCTTCCGTTTCCTAAAAATCAGAAACATCACACTAATATTATAAAGGCGAAAGTTTGTGAGTGTGTGTGTGTGTGTGTGTGTGTGTGTTTATATGTTTGTTACTTCTTCACTCTCAAACGGCTGGACCAATTATGATAAAATTTTGTATGGAGGTAGCTGATACCCTGGATTAACATATAGGCTACTTTTTATCCCGATATTCCCACGGGATCGGCATTTTTGACATCTCTTAACTTGAAGCAACGTTTATATAATATCGTAACAAGAAAATAGCCTATCAAGCTATCATTTTGGTTGATTGTACTATCTAACAAAATACTCACAGTGCCTTCTTCACAGTGCTTGGGGCAGACGCAGCTGGCTTCAGACACGCCGTCGCTCTCGCAAACAGCGTAGAATTCGCACTTCTTATTTTCACACCCGTCTGTAATATTAATCTTTAACACTGAATTGCGCCCTATGCTTTATCAGCATCATCATTATTTCACTCAGTAGACGTCCACTGCTGGACATGTGGGCCTCCCCAAGCACCACAACTTCAACCGGTTCTGTGCTCCCCGCATCCAACGGATTCCTCGGCTTGCCTTTTCAACAAGGAGGGGCCCGTGGCTAAATAATGACAGCCGCACAGGTCGATCGATCAGGTTAAGCTACGCTTGCTGCGGTTGGTCTGTGGATGGGTGACCATCTTTACATACCGAGACCCCTCCGTGCCTCGGAAAGCACGTTAAGCCGTTGGTCCCGGCTGTCATTCGTGGATCTTTGACAGTCGTTACGGGTAGTCAGAAGCCCGAGTCTTACCAAGGGGTATCGTATTACCCAATAACTGGGTTGTGGAGGTCAGAAAGGTAGTCGCTCCATGTAAAATACTGCTTCAGCTGCATCCGGTTAGACTGGAAGCCGACCCCAACATAGTTGGGAAAAGGCTAGGCAGATGATGCTGACTTCTGTTCTCAACTAAAATTTTACAGAATTTGCCTTATTACTAAGTTACATAATATAGATGATATTATGTTAAATAACAGTGCTACTTACTGCAGGGTCCGTCGTACAGCACCTGCACGTCGCGCCGGTGCCGGCACGCCTCCAGCTGCAGCTTGCAGCGGTTGCCGTATGAGATGCCGTCCGAACCGCACACGGGGGCGAACTCGTTGGAACAGCGCGGACACCGGCACACGCCCCGGCCGCCGGTCGCCACGCACTCGCCGCCGTGCGGACACACGCGGTCGGCGCATACGCCGTTGGAACCTGGATTTATAAATGTAACGTAACTTCAAATTCTGTTGTCAATAACGTTTTATCTTCACCCCATGAAAACATCGATCCTGAGCCTTAGGTGGAGAGAATTAAGTAATTCTCTCCACCTACCTTTTCAATTTGTGCCAAATGCATCCCGCGTCTTGATCACTTCTGCCTGTTAACTACATATGTGGTAACTGGTTAACCAACCCATAAATAAAAATCTAGGCCTAATGAGAAAATGAGAACTCATCATTGTCATCCGAGTGTAACTCCGAAAGCTTGCAAGACTGTTTTGAACCATCTGCAATTCTAGACAGCATGTCGCAGAAGCTGCGGACCTGCGGACTTCTATTGTTTTGCATATTTGGGAAGGTTAAAGGTGCTATTGGCTCATGAATGACATTGAGGAAGGGGCGCTGTTGGTAAACATTTGTGACAATGTTTAGTGAAATTGTATTGAAAAACAAGATGGCGGCGTTAGTTCCAATTTTGGCCACGCGCCAATAGATCCTTGAACAACTATATTTACCGCAAGCTCCTGCGTGCAGTACTCTCAGCTCCCTTCCAAGCAGGCAGGCGGCTCGTCTCAACTCGCACTCGCTGTCGTGCGTGCGCGAGTCCGAACCGCAGACGGGCCGCAGCACAGGCTCACACGCCGGCGGGCACGCGCACACGGCGCCGCCGCCCTCCACCCGGCACTCCGCCCCGTGCCGGCACTCCACCTCCGCGCAAGGGTTCACACCTGCAAGAAGGTAGGAGATGAATATGATTCATACCTTAACACATGCAACACAACATGGCAGAGGAAATTTTTGAAGCTAGTTTTTTTTTTTCTATAAAGTAGGTAAAGTACCTAGATATCAAAGTTAGTGATAAGTAATTTATTAAATATATCTTAAACTGCTACGCTAACGTTTATAATTATAGGGGTATATTGAACAGAGGGTCAAATTAAATTAGATAGCGAAACATAAAGTAAGTTTGTGATGAGTATCAATATCTAAACAAAAAAAAAACAGATTTTCTGCGGTCATTATTACAGTCAGCACTTTTATTGTACAGTTTAACTCATCCAATGCCGTAATTAGAGACACTAGACTATTGCTTATGTCGAACTGTGTAACTTAAGACATTCAAAAGGTTAAGTTCACTCGCACTGCACTAAACTAACTCAAAAGGTTTCACCTTTTGACTTTTCAGTCTTCGCACTAATTCACTTTAACGATGACGAAAACTTAACACGATACCACGTAACCCATTCATCATGGCACTACTCTTTCCCCTAACCAAATCTTAATAGAATAGAATAGAATGCTTACTCTATATTACGAGTATGTACACCATAAATATTACAGATATAAATGTAGAAATAATCCCACTTACCAGAACTGCACTGCCCTTTAAAAATGATCTTCAACTGTTTTCTAGCTCGGCAGGATTCCCGATGCATCTGACACTCGTTGGAGTATGTCTTGCCGTCGGAGGCACACACGGGCGAGAACTCCAGGGGACACGGCTCGGCGCAGCGGCAGGATGGGGAGCGGCGCTCGTCCAGCTGACACACCTCAGGGTCGGGACAGGTGACGCCGGAACAAGGATCTGTAAACAACATAATGTGGTATTAACTTTTTTGCATTTATTTATATGAGCCAGTTGTTGTTGATGTACCTTAAGAAAGTTAGAAAGAAAGAAAAATAGGTTTGTTTCTCGCAGAAACACGTGCAAACAAAAAGTAAATAAGTTAACTCAAATAATAAAGAAAAATAAAAAAAACAAAATAGATATCTTAACAGTGGGAACACGATAATACGTGATAATACCTTAATGAAGAAGGTAACCTACATTTGAAATAACTGAAACTTAACGTCGCAAATTGCGACTGCTGAGCTGGTTCGATTCCTACATCGGGCAAAGTGTTTTTGAGTTTTCCTTCGGGAACTTCTCAGTAGCAACCCAGAGCATAAGTTTCAGCCCGATTGATGACAATGTGCTCGCCTCAAATTAGTATAGACTTTCTATGCGTTATGTTTGCATTTTTAGTTCTCAATATCCCAAAACAGTGCCACTTGAAATACTTACCACATTTACCGTAATACTTGAAAGTTATATTAGTGTTGGATTCGCAGGCAGTCCTGCGCATCTCACAGTCGCCAGGGTAGTCGCGAGCGTCACTTGCGCAGAGGGCCCGCGAGCCCTCGTGGTCGCCGTAGCTGGGACACGACGTGGGGCACTCGCAGCTGTGCGCGCGGCCATCGGGCGTGGGCCGGCACTGCGCTCCCGGCCCGCACGTCACGCCACTGCACGGGTCCGGTACGTCTGGTGATGAGAACAGACGGACAGTTCGATACTTCTTTCAACTTAGAGGCCGACTTTTTGTAGTGATGCTGTCGCGCATGTGTATCGATACAGCCGCGACGCTGTCGCTGGCTGTGTACCTTCGCCCAGATTCTGTATCGCTACTATCACGATGCTGTCGCGCTTCAGTCGCGATGCAAACGCGATTCAGCATCGACACAGAAATATGAAAGCGCCGCCTGTGAACGCTACAGTTGCAAGATGGACTCAGTCGAGAAAACATTGGTTACGTGTTGTTCGGTACTGCTTTTACGTAAACATAACCAGCCGTAGCGTGCGCGACGTAAGCAGCGTAAAATACACACATCAAAAGTGTCTAGGGATCAACATATATTTTTGCAATAACTTTTCTCCTGATTGATATTAATTAAAATTTTCTTTAAGGATTCATCAAATAAAGTGTTTTCATCTCTCATACTCGGAAAGTAGTGTTTGTTTGATCCGATTAGCGGGAGGAAAACGCTGCTTCCCACCCTTCCTTGGGCGGGAAATACTCATAGTAATTGCTTCCCTCCCTAGGGCGGGAATGAAATTTGAAAATAGAACTAAATTTAGTTAGGTAGTCAGCTCAGTCAGACCATACGACACCCTTAATTGATTATGTAAATATTTATTATGCTACCCATCAAATCTTATGAATGTGCGTTAACTAGGAGAGTTGGATAAAATAGTACATTATGATACATGTGTGCTATGTTGATCATTATGCTCGAGGCGATATTATTCGCGCGAGCCGCAGGCGAGTGCGATAAGAAAGCCGAGAGTCTAATGATCGATGCACACGCGTTTCATACGACGTTTTTCAACACACTTGCGAGGAAAAAAACAGACTTGTATTGTTAAATATTAACTTGTATGGAAAATGGCGCGCTGGTTTTCCGCATAGCCAACACTAGCAATGCGCGCGCAAGTGTAAATAAAAGCACTGACCACAGAGCATGTAAAAAAAATTGTAAAAAAAAAACAATTGTAGTTTAGTTAGTATGCAATTAGAAAGTACTATTGGCATAGAGAAATATACCTACATTAGTTCAGTGAGAATCCGCAATGATAGAACGCCAGTCAGAGTCTTTTCCGTTTGGTTTCGGGTAGGGACCACGGACAATTTTAGGTTTTTTCAAATGTTCTTACGTTTTTTGTAATTTACAGGTCAGTATCAGGTTGCATATTGATCAAATATGATTCGCGACTATAATATACAGAGCGTTAGGTTAAACGAGGGACATACTTTGAGGGGAGTTAGTACTCATGAAAATGAACACCTTTTAATATGGGATTAACCCTGAAATCGCGAAAAAAAATCAGCCGTTTCCTACATTTATGTTCGCATAGCTCGTCAAAATGTACTGAACAGCTGATTTTTTTTTTGCGATTTCAGGTTCGGCCCCATAGTAAAACTTGCTCATTTTCATGAGTACTAACTCCCCTCAAAGTATGTCCCTCGTTTAACCTAACGCTCTGTATATGTATTTACAGAATTATAGTCATTAGAATATAATCTTTCTAGTTAGATTTTTTCCCTAAGAACTTTTCCATAAGAAAGATGTATTAATGATTCGAACGATTATCATTGTGTAAAGTCATACCTGTTATAGTCGCAAATCATATTTTGATCAAGATACAACCTGAAACTGACCTGAAAATTGCAAAAAACCTAAGAAAATTTGAATTTCGCGGTCTACCACTGCGCATTCACCTCAAAATTGTCCGTAGTCCCTAATAAATATTAGTTAATTTTGGGACCAAGGACAATACAGACTATTAAAAAAAAAGTGAATTGATGAGATTAAAAAGCGCGCATCTCCGACTAGTAAATAGTTATCTGTGGAAATAAAGCACATGTGGATTAAAGTAAAGAAAAAGCACGCGTTTTTAATACACTGCATTATGGACCTAAAAGCGGTTCAATAAGAGGCACTTTACGAGTAAGTGTGTTGAAAAGCTTATTATGTTAACGCCATTAAATCTTTCATATTTAGCGCACAAGTTAATAATTTACCTTGAATAAATTCAACATACTTAAGTACGATAAGGGGCCCGTGGCTAAATAATAACAGCCGCACAGGTCGATCGATCAGGTTAAGCTACGCTTGCCGCGGTTGGTCTGTGGATGGGTGACCATCTTTACATACCGAGACCCCTCCGTGCCTCGGAAAGCACGTTAAGCCGTTGGTCCCGGCTGTCATTTGTGGATCTTTGACAGCCGTTACGGGTAGTCAGAAGCCCGAAAGTCTGACAACCAGTCTTACCAAGGGGTATTGTATTACCCAGTAACTGGGTTGTGGAGGTCAGATAGGCAGTCGCTCCATGTAAAATACTGGTATTCAGCTGCATCCGGTTAGACTGGAAGCCGACCCCAACATAGTTGGGAAAAGGCTAGGCAGATGATGACTTAAGTACGATAATCACCATTTTGATGTCAGTTGAGGTCGAGGCTAAAAAACATAAAAATTGGGGATTTCGAACATCCTGACTTTACCGTATGGGGCTGTGAATATATTTATTTGACGAATTTATCCATAGTTTAAGATAAATAAGTAGTGGTAATGAAGTTTTTTTGATATATAATGTCCCAAGATACGAGCATGTCTCAGTTTGGGAGTCGTAGTCTTAATTTAAAATGCCTCTGTACATTCACCTCACTAAAATAGATGACTGATTTTGTTTCTTGTAACGCTTCTGTACTTTTTTGAAGAATAAATTATTATTATTATTATTATATTATTATAGTTTCGCGCCAATCGTGTGTGTTTACATTTTTACTTTTCACAAATTTCACACACACAGATGTAGATAAGATTTAAAATGTGACAAATGTTATTGATAATATTATAAACAACACGAAAATGCCCAGGTTTTAACGTAATATTCAAACACGTTCAATAATACGTATTAATCATTACCACTACTCAATTTGTGTTCAGAATCGCCGACCATTATTGTTTTTTTTTATTGCAATGATGTGTGAAAGCGATTATTCCAAACAATTTTTTTTTAAATTTAGATTGACTCGAGTAATTAATATGACGAATGTAATCGATATTTGAAAATAAAATAAAATTATTTTCAGCAATAAATACAACAAGCATTGTTTATAATAATGATTTATGCTTTTCTAATATCATTTCAATCTCTTCTAATATCATGTCAATAACAGACAGGCGGACATAGGTACCTCATTTACTGAATTTCGCGCCGAAATGCTTCTATAATTGAATTTATATTCGGAATGCGCTCGCTGTTTAAAATTATTTTAATTTATTGGATAATTATTTATTGTGGATTTTATATTTGATACTTTCTAATAGTTTACTACAGAATTCCCAATAAACATTTTTTAGGTAGGCTTTCCAGAAGTTTTTTTTGAGAATGATGATAATTAATTAATTCTATAGATTGGATATTCTGCAAACACTTTAAATGTCAATACATTTTGTTAGTTTAGAGAGTTTTTATTCAGTTTCTACAATTTTTTTTCATTGTTTTTATAGCAAGTATCGATTAGGCTGTATGCAAGTTTTGAATCGAAATAATAAAGTTGGGTGGACGGTCAGCACTAAAAAGTGTCACGTCGCAACACAATTTTTAGTATTTTTATCAAGATTATTGTGTTTTCTAAGTAATTTATGAAAAATGGTAAAAGTAAGAATGCAGACAGAATGATAATAATACGGGCCCTAGTAAGCGGGACGGCCCGCGGTGGTGACACAGAATCTACTCATGTGGTGGTGACGTGGTGTGTTCCATACTTCAAATTTTAAAAAGACTAATAAATATTCATGTAATTATTATCAATAAATATTTTAGAAAAACTAGTAGTTTTGACTTTCCTTAAATTCGAAATGAAAAGTAGAGTGTTTAACGCGGGTGAAAGTCATCAATTCCCACTCGGACTATAGCCGCCCTCGCTGCGCTCGGGCGTCTAAATGCCTCGTATGGGAATTGATTCCTTCCGACCCTTGTATAACAATCTACTATTTCGTTTGTCACAGTAACGATAAACCAAGTCACCTTTGCATTAATAAAGAAATTTGCCATTTTCCTAATAAAGGGATTTTTGACATTTGAACCACTAACACAAAAGTTCGAAAAAAAGACTGAAATAACAGTTTTCTTTAAAATTTTATTGGGTAACTTAAACAATTAATAATCCGTGTTTCTACCGCGAACACTAACAACACAAGAACATCGGTTTGGCATACTCAAAATGAGTTCATCCAAATCACGCTGTGGAATGGCCGCCCATGTTCGTTGCAACAACAAAAAAAGGTCTTCTTGCGACTGGATACCCTCCATATTCGGCAGAGCTCTTCTCTGTAGCATATCCCATGCATGCTCAATCGGGTTCAAGTCTGGCGACTGAGCAGGCCAGGGCAGGACATTGATGTTAGCTGCGGCGAGAGTCTGTCTTACAACTCTTGCGGTGTGCGGTCGTGCATTATCATGCATTAACTGAAATAAGGGACCGATTTGCACTTGTAGAGGAACGATGACGTCTGATACAATCGTCTCAGCATAAATTTGAGCGTTGAGGTTGCCTCTGATCCAAATCAACTCAGTTCTTCCGCCGATCCAAATACCCGCCCATACCATGATGGTTCCACCACTATAAGGATGGACTTCCTGGCAGGATTTTAATCGCTATTGGCGTCCAGGGGTTCTCCAGTGTCGTATACGTCTTGTATCCGGTCTCATACCAAAACGAGACTCATCAGAAAAGCACCCGAAACGCCATTGTTCTTCTGCCCAATTTCTGTGTTCAAGAGCCCATTGATATCGAATCCTACGATTGTGCATTGCTATAGGTGGTACCCGTAGCGGTCTTCGGGAATGAAGGTTCACTTCATGCAAGCGGTTTCTGACTGTTTGGTCGCTAATTAAGTTCCCTGAAGAGTGATGAAGCCTCACGGCTAACATCATGGCGGTTATTGTTGGAGCTCTTCGAGTTAAGATTTGAATGTATCGGTCTTGTCTCCGTGTGGTGCAGCGATACCGTCCTCCATGGCGCTCAGCCACGGTACCAGTGCTTCGGTAACGTGTCCAAAGTCGACTGATAACACTCTGACTTGTATTCAGAGCTAAAGCCACAGTACGTTGCCGGGAACCAGCTTCTATCATTCCCACGGCTCTGAGCATTTCTTCCCTGCTTAAATGACGTCATCATCATCATCATCATCATTTCAGCCGAAAGACGTCCACTGCTGGACATAGGCCTCCCCCAAGCACCTCCACTTCGACCGGTCCTGTGCTTCCCGCATCCAACGGGTTCCTGCGGCCTTCACAAGGTCATCGGTCCACCGTGTGGGAGGCCTTCCAACGCTACGTCTTCCGGTACGCGGTCGCCACTCCAGAACCTTTCGGCCCCATCGGCCATCTGTTCTGCGAGCAATGTGCCCTGCCCACTGCCACTTAAGTTTGGCAATTCTTCGGGCTATGTCGGTTACCTTGGTTCTCCTGCGGATCTCCTCATTCCTGATTCGATCACGCAGGGAAACTCCAAGCATAGCCCTCTCCATTGCCCTTTGGGTGACTTTTAGCCTTCTTATAAGGCCCATTGTGAGCGACCACGTTTCCGTTCCATAAGTCATCACTGGCAACACACACTGGTCAAAGACTTTCGTCTTGAGACACTGCGGTATGTGGGACGAGAAGATATTGCGTAGCTTCCCGAACGCTGCCCAGCCGAGTCGAATTCGTCGATTTACCTCTTTCTCGAAGTTAGACTTACCTAACTGGACGGTTTGTCCTAAGTAAACGTACTCGTCCACGACTTCGAGTGTAGCGTCTCCGATTTTTATGAGAGTGGGTGTTACATGGGCATTTGACATGACCTTCGTTTTGTCCATGTTCATTTTAAGACCCACTCTTTCGGAGGCTCTACTGAGGTCATCGAGCATTGTACTGAGGTCCTCCATAGTCTCAGCCATGACTACGATATCGTCGGCAAACCGAAGGTGAGTTATGTACTCGCCATTGATGTTGATGCCAGCCCCTTTCCAGTCCAGAACCTTGAAGACATCCTCCAGTGCAGCGGTGAACAGTTTCGGAGAGATAACGTCTCCCTGTCTCACACCTCGCTGCAGAAGGATAGGTTTCGAGGCCTGATCCTGGAGTCTGACTGACATAGTGGCGTTTTCGTACAGACACTTCAGCACTTCGATGTACCGATAGTCGATCTGGCACCGTTGAAGAGACTGCAGCACAGCCCATGTCTCGATCGAATCAAAGGCTTTCTCGTAGTCCACAAACGCTAAGCAGAGAGGCAGGTTATACTCTTCGGTCTTCTGTATAACCTGTCGCAGCGTATGTATGTGGTCTACGGTGCTAAAGCCTTTACGGAATCCGGCTTGTTCGGGAGGCTGGAAGTCGTCAAACCTGCGCGCGAGACGGTTCGTGATGACTCTCGAAAACAGCTTGTAGACATGGCTCAGGAGTGAGATGGGCCTATAATTCTTAAGGAGGGCATTATCGCCCTTCTTAAAGAAAAGTATCACCACACCCCTGTTCCATGCCTGTGGTGTTTTGCCCTCGAGTATGACGGAACCAAACAGCTTCTGAAGGGCCTTCAGGACGGGTTTTCCGCCAGCCTTCAGCAACTCGGCCGTAATTCCGTCATCACCCGGTGCCTTGTTGTTTTTGAGCTGCTTCAGAGCCATCCTAATCTCGTACAGGCTGACGTCCGGGATGTCTTCGGTATAGTGCCGGGTCAATCTAGCTCTTGGGTCGTTTGCCAGATTCATAGCGGGGTTATTTGTTGACGTGTATAACTGTCCATAGAACCTCTCGATCTCTCTCAACAGCTCAGGTTTGTCGGATACAATCCTGCCATCATCGGTCTTCAGTCTCGTAAGCTGGCTCTGCCCAATAGACAGATCTCTAGCAAAGACCTTGGAGCCTTTATTTCGATCTATCGCGTCCTTAATACGATCTGTATTAAAACGGCGAAGATCGCTTTTCAAGGCCTTAGAGATCCGTCTATTGAGTTGCCGGTAATTTAGCGCATCATCCTGATTATATTGTCCGAATAAAGCGAGTAATGAACGGTCGTGTGTTTTACTGCGCTGTGCAATTCCCACCTAAGTACATATTTCACAGTGGCGACGAGGACTCAAAAGATATCCAAGCGTGTGAACAATGGCAATAGGTAAAATAAGTGCATTTGACCTGGAGAAGGACAACTGGGAGGCCTACGTAGACCGGTTAGAGCAATATTTCGTGGCTAATGCGGTTAAGGCAGAATTACACGTGGCCACGTTAATAACAGTGATCGGTAGTGAAACGTATGAATTAATGGTCAATTTATGTACACCTGTGAAACCGGCCAGCAAAACGTACAAAGACTTAGTGACTTTGATGAAAAACCACCTGAATCCTAAACCGAGTCAATTGGCTGAAAGATTCAAATTTCGTCAGCGTATACAGAAGAAAGAAGAAAGTATAGCTGCGTATGTGGCGGAGTTAAAAAAATTAAGTAAAAATTGTGGGTTTGGAGATTTGGCAGAAAACCTGCGGGATCAATTCGTGTGTGGGCTGATTAATGACGATATACGGCAAAAATTATTTTCAGAGGAAGATAGTATATCGTTCGAGAGGGCCTATAAATTAGCTAGTACCATGGAAACCGCAGAAACAAATGCAGCATTGGTAGAAGGTTGCAACCGGGGGCGAAGCACAAGTGAAAGTGTAGCAAGTGAACATACAGTGCATTTCATGGAGCGCAAAAAAAAGGGCAAGACTTATGGTCAAAGCGGTACCACGCGCAACTCACGGGGGACTCGGAGCGATGCGGCCGGCGGTGGCACAAGTAACACAAGCGGAGCGGCCAGTCAATACCGGACGAACACATCGGCTACTAACACTTTGGATAAACATCAGAAATGTGACATATGTGGGGGTGGCCACGAAAAACAGAGTTGTAAATTTAAGATGTATGTCTGCAGGGTATGCAATCAGGAAGGGCATGTCTTGTGTAATGTTAGCACTGCCTTCAACTGATATCACTGGTATTGATCATAAGTGGTGCTGATTATATTGTCCGAATAAAGCGAGTAATGAACGGTCGTGTGTTTTACTGCGCTGTGCAATTCCCACCTAAGTACATATTTCACACATCCGTAGACTGCAGGATCATATCGCGCCTCTCCTTCATGAGCCGCAAAGTAGGATCAGAGAGCTTCTTTTTTGAATTCGTACGGCGGGTCTTGAAGATCTTAGACCCGACCGTATGGACAGTTTCCACGAACCCATCGTTATAATCGTCCACGGAGCTCCCTAGGCATTCGAAACGATTCTGGAGTTCGAGCTGAAAGCTCTCGGGGTTTTGGATCTGGATCGGTGCTGGGCGGAGCGTAGACTTCATCAGTCGAGATCTTTCCAGCTTGATATTTAAGTTCAATGTGCCTCTTACCATACGGTGATCACTTCCGGTTTTCACCGCGTTGATCACAGAGACATCATTGAATACTTGCTTCTTCGTCGACATAATGAAGTCAATCTCATTTTTAGTTGCACCATCCGGGCTCTGCCAGGTCCACTTTCTATGCTCACGTTTTCTGAAGAAGGAATTCATCATAAAGAGGCCTTCCTTCTCCATAAAACTGGCCAGTAGGTGGCCCCGGTGGTTCCGGCATCCAACTCCAAATTGCCCCACTCGCAGCTCATCATCGTTGCGTTTACCCAGTTTCGCGTTGAAGTCCCCCATGACAACGGTAAAGTGAGTTTTAGAGCCATGCATGGCTCTAGAAATATCCTCATACATGGTCTCCACCTCATCGTCGGGGTGTGACGAGGTCGGGGCGTAAACCTGTACGACCTTCAGCGAATACCTTTCGGATATTCTGAGTATAAGGTACGCCACCCTGGTCGACACACTCTCGATCTTCACCACGTTGCTCACAAGGGACTTATGGACGATAAACCCGACACCACCTTGGGACTGCTGGTTGCCCTCCCGGAAATAGAGCAAGTTTCCGGATTTAAGGATTATCGAGTCCTCCCCCTCTCTTCGGACTTCAGATAACCCCACTATACTCCATCGTATCTTGCTCAATTCTTCCTCGAGTTCGGTGATCTTCTCGTCGGTCCGGAGTGTACGCGTGTTGTATGTTGCCAGGTCCAGTTTTCGGTGATTGTGGTAGCCGGATCTCTTCCGGGGATTCTTAGCACCCCTTGCCTCACCGTGGCCTTGGCCGCTACCGTAACCAAGGGTAGGCGGGCCGCCGGGTACTAGGGGCCTAGTCATTTCTGTGCTTGTCATTCTTGGGGGGGTTTTGCCATAATCGCCACGCTTGGCAGGCGGGTTGGCGATCGCAGTATAGTATGGTGGTGGAATGCATAGAGAACGCTGCTGCCCATTCTCCGGTACGACCCTTAGTCGCCTTTTACGACACCCACGGGAAGTATGGGGTGGTGCAATTCTTTAAGTCCGACACCACACGGACTTTTAAGTCCGTCTTTTAAATGACGTCGCCGCTCCATAATAACGTTGGTTTTAATCAGTAGTAGGGAAACAGTAGCACAAAGACTACAATATAATGCGGTGTAGTAGCACTAATAATGTCTTCAATGCGTTGTATGTTTTTATAGGGAAAATATTGACAGCTGATTTTCATCTTTTACTCGAATTTGATTCACAGTTCCTGATTCAAATTATGAAATGCACCAAAAAGGATCCATATAAATTTATAAAATCATAAATTTATTACAAAGCCACATCTCAATCTCAAGAAATCCGCATAAAAATGCTTGATCCCTAGACACTTTTGATGTGTGTATATTGGATGCACCCATTTACTAAAGAAAGCATCGATACGGGTCGCGATTCTGTCGCGCTTCTGCATCGCTACTATCGCGCGTTAGTCGCGTTTTCAACGTGCGATAGAAACGATGCAAACGCGTGGCTATATCGATACACATGCGCGACAGCATCGCGACTGTATCGATGCTTTCTTTAGTAAATGTGTGCATTCAATATATTTTACACTGCTTGCGTCGCCCACGCTTCTGCTGGTTACGTTTACATAAAAGCAGCACCAAACAACGTAACCAATGTTATCTCGACTGAGTCCATCTTGCAACTGTAGCGTTCACAGGCGGCGCTTTCACATTTCTGTGTCGAAGCTGAGTCCCGATTGCATCGCGACTGAAAGGCGACAGCAACGCGATACTGTAGCGATATAGAATCTGGGCGAAGGTACACAGTCAGCGACAACATCGTAGTTGTATCGATACACATGCGCGACAGCATCGCTACTGCATCGGTACAAAAAGTCGCCGTGGGCGAGGCCTCTTAAGGTATTAAGAAATCCTTCATCTATTGCAAATGCAATATACACTTATTAATAGTTATACCTAAATATCTAATAGTGGTAAAAGACTCTTTTTATACCGATGCTCTTTGTGACAATCGTGTGTGACCCACAGTACCTCGATCAATTTAAGGTAGGTAGGTACGAATTTTTTTTTGCTGCCATCCATCTTCAATTTGATTAAGTACCTGAAGTCATAGGTTCGGTACCTACCTACTTCAATAATAAAGCACAGGCTCATCCACTTTAGTCTGTTGTATGAAATCTATTCGGGATACCAGATTAAATTGACGGGCTTGTTCCCTCAAGCACGGAGGGAACTAACTAGTTACCAAATAATTAGTGTGCTTACCACTAGGGAACAGGTAACAGCAGTCAGCAGCCGCCACCAGCACCAACAGCGCCAGCAGCGTCGCGCTCACCATGGTCCGACTGGATCGCCACACTCGGCCCTTCTTGCTTCCACCATCACACATCATATATTCGCATTGCACTTTATTCTACGAAAACACTTCTTTTAATAACTTAAACCTTGCTGCTATTATAGTCTAGGTTCCACGTATACGGCGAGTAGAATGCATTCGTAATTTATTCATAATTCAATAGCATTGCGATCAATAACAACATTAAATTTTGCTTCTATTTACAAATTACAAGTAAACTTAATTAGGTATTAGGATCAACTTGAAATCCAAAAGGTAGCGATGGAATATTACAACTAACTCACCCAATTTTCGCTTTTAGCATTACAACTAAAACTGGGGTTTGAAACTCCAACACGTTTATTTACCAGCAAGCATAGACGACAATGTCTACAATTAAAAATAACAAGCTAAGTAAGTACTTTGTTTCTGCGCACTAAGTGTCATCGTTGGCGCGCTACCCTCTCAATCGACGGAGGGCTACTGAAGCTGAACTGAAGCACTTGTCTGAATGAACTCCTTTCGGTCATGCGCACTGCGGTATCAGCGATATTATGACCATCGGCAAAAGGACGAATTTAACTGGACATGCTATAGATAGGTGCTTAGTCAATAACTGGAACCTCTAGTCTTTCGGTTCCTGCAATAACCTTTTGCCCTCAAATGCATTTTTTTCCTACATTATAATATTAGTGAGTGTTGATTACCAACTACATAGTTACGTTTATAGGATTTAAGTAGGTAGGTACCTACCTACCTACTTAAATCCTATAAAAATTCCAGCCTGTATACCTATACAGGGTGGAATTTTCGAAGCGTACCTGGAGGGAGCACTGAAGACAGCAAATTTTACTCAAAGGAAACATTCATTTATTTTTAAAAAGAAACAAAACTGCATTTAAAGATTTTTGAAAATACGCTTGGCACACCCGGGAACCGAAACGACTAAAATCCTAAAAAATAGGAGCCTGTACTTTTATGGCACCAATCGATAGGGTCAATCATAAGGATCAAATCTCTCTAGCAAACATGGTAAATTAAATGCAACAAAAACCATGAGATCTAAACTTATTTTATTCGAACGAAAAAAAACGAGTAAATTAAAAAAAATAATAATTTGGGGGCACGAGAGTGCCCCCGCCAAGACCAGCCAAGCGAAGCGCGTCCGAAAGGGTTACCGCTGGCCCGGAACATAAAGGGCTAAGGAAGGAACACGGGTGGGTTTTAGTCAGTAAGAGTCTGACACTCCCTTCCGCTCCACCCAGAGCGGGAGGAGTCATTTGATGATTTCCCATCCACAAAAAAAAAAAAAAAAAAAAAAAGTGCACTACCTACCTTTTCTCGAAGCACTTCGTCGTATTTTTGAACCCTCTTAACTTGGGTTTGGATTATACCAGATAAACAAAATTTTCGGAATATGATGCCAGTGGTTGACTTATTAAACCTATAAAGTTTCAATTGCATAGCTCTTATACTTTAGATTTTATTGATATCTAAAATACCCCGATTTCGTCACTGACTCACTGACTGATGATCATCAAAATTCTTAAGGTACTTCCTGAAGTCCTAGAAAGCCTAAATTTGGTATGTAAGCTAGTAATAGTACACAAACAACAAAAAAATATTAAAACTTGAAACTTTTACCCCCCCAAAAAAAAAAAAAAAATCCGTAAATTTTGATGCTAGAGGTCTGAAAATTTATATAGGGGGTCCTTGTTATAAATAAACCCCAAAAAAAGAAAGAAAAAATGAACAACAGCAAAAATACTAGTACCATAAATATCATAAGCAACTTACAAAAAGAAATGAAATCCCACATAAACATTTCATGTTAAATGTTGCCAAGACGAGACCATGTAGCTCGCACTGTCAAAAAGTAATCAGATCTCATGTAGAGCCAAGCTTCTAACTCTACACGCCCTAACTCTACAAGGCCTGACTTCGCAAACTCTACACCTTAGTCAAAATAATATGGCTTGGCCATTTCGCTACATTCACATGAGCGTAAGGTGAAAAACTCTCATACTGTTAATGGTTCTTGTAGTAACGAAACGGCCAAACCAGATATTTTGACTAAGGTGTAGAGTTTGCGAAGTCAGGCCTTGTAGAGTTAGGGCGTGTAGAGTTAGAAGCTTGGCTCTACATGAGATCTGATTACTTTTTGACAGTGCGAGCTACATGGTCTCGTCTTGGCAACATTTAACATGAAATGTTTTTGTGGGATAACTTATTTTATCAAGTACCAGGTACTTGTTGACAGGCCTACGTTGTCCTGCCGAATGCTGAAAGCTGAATGACTGATTTTTTTTTAGGTATAGGTAGGCAGGATAACGTCCTAAAGATTCTTATTAGGTACTTTTTGTAATGGACAGGAATGACGATATGACGATGACGTGAAGTGATACCTTCAGCACATTTATCCAGGTTCTTGTTATACTACCTAGTACCTACCTACATTGCCGTTGTACACTATTTTTAGTGTTCCAAAATGGTAAAAAGGAACCCTTATGGTGAGACGAAGTCTGTCTGTCACAGCTGGATATCTCAAGAACTACTTGAAATTTGGAATAGTTTTAGATGATGTTTGCCCAACTATTTTGCAAATAAGAAAGAAATAAAAATATGTATTTTTTGCAACAGGAACTGAAAGGGTGTCTTAAACAGGGAGCCCTTCGAATTTTTAAGACACCCTTTCAGTTCACTAGGGCATGTTTGGTATCATATGAAAGAGCGCTGTTTGCACAGTCTCAAAAGTTTTTTCTTTTCTTTTTAGGCCGCATAGTTATTGACATTTGATGAAAAATGTAAAAAAAAATACCGTTCCCCTATCTATGAAGGTTGTATAGACAAAAATCTGAAATTATTCTATGTGATAGAAGTTTATGTAAAGATTAAAGGAAAAATAAAACGATGTCTCTAAATAGCACACATTTTCAGAAATCATCAACAAGTTACATTAGTTCCATTATCGGTCAAGAGATGGCGCTGACCTAAAACTGCAATATTCTACACCGCAGGGTTAAAATTCTCTGACGATTATCGATGAAAATTTAAAAACAATATGATGGTACGGAACCCTCGGTGCGCGAGTCCGACTCGCTCTTGACCGGTTTTTTTATATTTTTTGACCACATAACTTCAGCATATACCTAACTGCTGCCAACTTCGTCACCTGCAAGCGAAGCTTAAAAAAAAAACTTTTCAAACATGCTATCATACATCGAAATTATTTATCTTATGTTTTTTAAATAAGAAAATAATAAAATAATAATAGAGAAAGAAAATAAAAATAAGAAAATAATAATAGAGAAAGTCTATTTTTTACGAATCGACTATGGGTTTCGATGAAAGTGTTGTTTAGAATGATGAGGTGACTAAATCGCCAGCCTCTACACTGTACAGTCGGTGACCAACATTGTCTGACCCACCCAACATTGCCTGACCCACCGGCATAACTTGTCAAGCCATTTTAATCATTATCTTCTTGTCGTTAAAGTTGAAAAGATTTTAAGTAACACGGCCATACTTACTACCTAATCTTTAATTTCGCGTATTTTCAACCAGTCATTGTGGCTTCGCGGTTCGATGCTGGATTCGCGACGAACGACATGTGGGTTCGAAAACACAATCCACCTTATATCAATTTCTTTATAATTTCTTTTTCTTTATCTGTTTTCATTTATGATTTCTACAATATTTCTTGCATTATTATAGAACGACCAATATGATTTTTGCCTAACAACTTTTCTGGAAAACAAGTGGGTAAATAATAAGTAGGACGAAGTAAAAGTTTACGTCGCGGGGTAGATGGATAAATAAAATAAATAAATTGATCTAAGTGACAAAAGTCAGTCTACCTAAACTACCTAAACAGTGACTGCGGCGCACAAACATTTCTAAAACGTTTGACGTAAATCGTGAAAAGTATTTTTAATGAATTTGGTGTAATCAAAGCGTCATGTCGGAACTTAATGACTACCTATACAAAACATTGCTGGCTGGATGGTGACGTCCTGTTGCCGACTGTGCGAATTGCCTATCCAAATACAGATATTTACTTCGTGCAAGATAACTGCTCCATCCACCGTGCAGGTATTGTTTGTTTGTGTTGCAAGAATTGGTTAGCTGCTTAAGAAGGTGTAACTGTTATTTACTGGCCATCTAAAACTCCCGATTTGAACCCTATAGAAAACCTATGGGGTTTAATGGTTTTAAATTGGGACACATCCGAAGGGCGAAATAAAAACGATTTGGCTGAGATCGTGTCATCGACATGGGAGCACATGAGAGGAAAAGATTTGTGTTGGAACATGGTGAGCGGTATGCGTAGCCGCTTACAGCAAGTTATAGAGGAGACGGTGCGCCACTTCGCTACTAACTAATCTACTTATAAGTATTTTGAAACACACTATGTAAGTAAATGCTCAATTGAATGAATGCTAAACCATTAAAATGTAAGATTCTGTGGTGATGTTATTGTTATAAATGGAAATGCATTTTTCTATTTAAATAACATGTTGATTCACTACATATACTTAGCTATAAATCTGTAAAACATTTCACAAATTCATTATTTTCTCGCATTTACCTATAGACATCAATGTTTTCTCGATAACACACTTCCAAGCAATTACCATTAGCATGACTTTTTTTAAATGTTTATAAATGGTTAGGTTTGGATATGATATTATAAAATGTATTAATTTAAGAGCATTTACTTACTTTATCTTACTTATGTATATTTTAATGAATTAATAAACATTTTTATTACTTGCAATGATTTTGTTTCATTTCTATACAAACTGCCCATTTAAAAAGATATTTCCCGACTTCGTTCGTTAAAAAAAAGTAAAAAAATAGATAATAATAAAAAACAAAACATTGCTAACAAAAAGCTGTTAGGTTTTTCCTGGTTTCGAACGCAGACAACGATAAATATCGAACTGCCTTAGTGACCACGAGACCAACACAACTGTTGTAATATGTTTTGAAATTCGATCTTAGTTGTGATGACAGACGCAATATTCTAAAGAATTTGAACCGTAACGTATATTTTCCTAAAGTTCATTATCGCACAATCACAACCAGCTATTAAAATGAATCACGGAATTTAGCTATTAACCGTAGACACCTTTAAAATGTTACTGATGCGCGATATTTTTTTTTATTCATCAACCCTCGCCTTGGTTTTTTTTTAGTAATCTTGAAACTCATTAGCCTTTCAACCTTAACAACAACAATATAATGATTAAAATCGCCTAACAACATGATTTATCGAAATGCTTGCACGGAGTATTCCAAATGTTCACGATAAGGTTCAAATTCGCTATCACTCAAGTGGGTCAGATAATGTTGGCCACCGACTGTACAGTCCGTGGCAGTACGGGAGAAGTTCGGAGGTCCATTCAGAAAACAGTAGGTACCTACTACTTACTTTGGGGTCGCGGGCACACAGAGTTGGGACTCTGTCCGCCCACCAAGTGACCCCAGGGAAGACGGTCCCACAGTGATCACGTTCTGACGTGCATAGCGAGGCTCAGGGGAGGCCCCTTTACCGTCTCCCGAGATGTGTGCCTTTCAGGCGTCGCACAGGGGGTTCCGGAATTGGTCTTTTAAGAGGAACCGGGACCACCCCTATGTGCTGATGGTGATCACCGGGGTGGTTTTAGTGAGGTAAAAGTCCCACACTCCCTCCCCGGAGGTCGGGTGCCTTTTGAAGGTTTCCCCCGACAACACATATTATTCTATAATTAATGTATGCAAAATATTGTAAAACATTTTAAAAGAGTAACGGTGGAGTTTCTTGCCCATTCTTCTCCATACGAAAACTACCATTTGGAATGGGCGCCTAGAATCATTCTATTTTATCGTAATATTTGACGTTCAAAAGTGCCTTTTTATGTGCCTATTTGAAATAAATGTTTTGACTTTGAACAACAAAAAGGTACCTACTTACTTAGGTACCTACTTACCCTAATTGCGTAAGTACCTAACACACTATCAACCACAATCTGAATCATTTTCAAGGATATTGCTAATCCATTGCTTCATAATAAAGTCTGCTCTACAATGTAAATATCGCAATGAATTGCTGATCTGTCTAAATGTAAGCCATTCCTAATGTTTGTGTGTTACGCAATTACCCCGCAGATGTGAAAGCACCCACTAAACTTATTTGGCAAATACCATCATTATAGGTCGGTAACGTACAGACGCCAGCTACTGCAATCTGTTAAATTTCTTTAATAGATTTTCAACTTTATCGCTAGTGTATAAGGTTCAAAGTTGATTGAGAAAATTTGACAGTTTCTGGTAGCTTGATGTGCTGGCGTCTGTACCTATTGTAAGTAGCTTACTACACCCTGTTTGGCTTCTTATCCAATAATAAGCCACGATCGATACCTTTTGAATATAAATTGGACAAAACTGTGGGGCTGTTCATTCCAAGTGAACCTTTGAAAATTGTGGTGTTCACTATAATCTCTTATTAGGGGCTTAGGGTTTAAAGTAAAAATACAAAAAGTTTATTTATTTAATACTTCAAGCACATAAATGTACAGAGGCGGACTTAATGCCATAGGCATTTTCTACCAGTCAACCTTTAGGTGATGCAGAGACAAACAGTGGTAGGTGCAATCAAGAACATTGAGTAATAAATATTTTAAATATTTATTGATACGCATAAACCTATCAAAACTATGAATATAATATATACCTAATTACATATAAATATAAACACAAATAAATATACATAAATACATGAATATACTTACTAAAAAGAAATAAGACAAACAATGGGAAAATATTACCGTTGTGATGATACTGCCAGCTTCTTGCGAAAGTGTTCGCGAGCCTTCACTTTAAAGGATAATCGGTTGGTTGCCATCCTGATTTCCTGGGGGAGCGCATTCCACAGAGAGATAGACTGAACGAAGAAGGAAGAGTGAATGAAGTCTGTGCGGTGAGTGGGACATTGGAGAAGACGATTGTGTGATGAACGTAGATTTCTATTGTGGTTGGCGCAAATGTACTGAAAGTGGGGGGCTAGATAACCAGGGGAAGTCGGAGAATCAAGAAATGAGAACAAGGTGGTCAGCGCCCTTAGCTCTCTGCGCTGGCGTATGGGCAACCACTTTAGAAGCGACCGATGCGCAGAGACATGATCATATTTACGCAGATTGAAAACGAATCGAATGCAGTTATTGAGAAGGCGGTCAAGTTTGTTGAGGAGATCTGCATTCAGGTCATAGTAGCACACATCACCATAATCGATGATAGGGAAAATAAGGGACTGTACAAGCATTGTCTTCGTACTTGATGGTAATAAATTTTTCAAACGGTACAGTATTATTGCAGTAACATGTACAACTTTTACAGTAAATCTTACATAGGGCCCTCCTTTTAAGTAAAGATATACCTGTGCTAGGAGGCCCCGACATAAAACTAAAACTACCAGATTATCAGTAAGTACACAACAACCCAACGGGAACGTTCAGTCGCCACGGGGGGTAAACCGTGACTGACTCGAGCAGTGTTGCCATTGAGTTGTGTGCTACTACATTTAATAGTAAATCACAAAAATGTACCTTTATGATCTCATGAACGCTAGTGTAATAATTAGATCACTACAAAACATCGGGGCTGCCGCGTCTGTCTGTCTGAACGCGCAAACCTCTGGAACAGCCTGTCGGATTTGAAAAATTGCTTTGCATTTGATAGCCCAATTCGTGAGGAAGGTTTTAAGCTCACGCTACGACTCTTAGGAGCCCAGCAAAAATAAAAAGTCAAAGAACAGCGCGGGTGGATGATGCGCACCGACGCGACGCGGAAGATCGGTCACGCGGACGAAGTCGCGGACAAAAGTTAGCTAACTTACTAGTTTGGTCTAGAATAGAAGTTTGTAACTCTATGGATACCTAATTGTTTATCTGAAATCAATTAATATTGTTATTTCCTTTATAAATGTTATAAATTCGAAAGTAACTCTGTCTGTCTGTCTGTATCTTACCTTTGCACGCCTAAACAACTGAACGGATTTCGATAAAATTTGGCAGAGAGATACATCCCGGGCCTTCCCCGGGATGTATCTCTCTGCCAAATTTTTTCTGCCCGCGAGGTAGGATAGTTTTTATCGCCTCGTTTTTATACCTCGCGGGCGAAGCCGCGGGCAGAAGCTAGTCACACTAATATTATAAAAGCGAAAGTTTGTGAGTGTGTGTGTGTGTGTGTGTGTATTTATATGTTTGTTACTTCTTCACGCTCAAACGGCTGGGCCAATTTTGATAAAATTTTGTATGGATGTAGCTGACGCCCTGGATTAACATATAGGCTACTTTTTATCCCGATATTCCCACGGGATCGACATTTACGCGGGTGAACCCGCGTGGCGCAGCTAGTAATTTATAAATTACATTTTTAAACATTTTTTATACCTAACCAAAAAGATAAAAAAAAATACCTAACTACCTGCAAATCGAACACTATTATAAATTTCAAGTATTACTTACGGTAAATGTGATAAGTATTTCTAGTGGCACTGTTTTGGGATATTGTTATTATTAATAGAGGTAGGTACTAGCCTTCGCCCGCGTGAATTTTTTGTTACCCCGACCTACCCCGTCGCATCGCATTACGTTTCCGCTTAGCGTTCTTTCCGACTTCTTTTCTTTTTGGTCGGGTCATAAGGGTGATAGCGTGATGTTAAAAATATTTTTTCAAATCCGATCGGTATTTCCAAAGATTAGTGCGTTTAAACAAACTCTTCAGATTTATTATTACTTTATTACCTAGTAGATAAACGATATACCACCAAACGGGGTGAATAGAGATGCAGGGGTGAATTTGGACAAAACTTTAAAATGGATTTTAGCGTTGAAGTAATACAGTTTGTTGACGAAAAGGACACTTAATCGTTAATACAATAAACACATTAGACTCCTTTTTGGGCAACAAACTGTATTATTTCAATATTAAAATCGCTTTTAAAATTTCGTCTCGATTCACCCTGCATATTCACCCCGATTGACGGTAGATAGGCAAATAAGCACTGCATGCGCAAGAAGTGATCATATTTTATTAATCTTCTAACCGCCCGACTTCATATCAGTTGTCGTGCCTCCAGCGCCTGGCACAATGAATCGAAAAATACATACTGATAGAATACAGCCTACCCAATTAAATAAAAAAGCAGATTAAACGAGCCGAGGCATTTGGTTTTGGTCGTATATACGACCTTGGCGAAATGGATACGAAAATATTTGTCGGATGAACTACATACATAACAAGTGGCGCAAAGTGAACATATTTTTGGTGGGTACGTACCTACATACCGTGCTACCGCAATCGCATACTCCCCGAAATCAACCACAGCGTGATGTCCGTGACTACTGCGGCGACCACCAAAGCCAATCGCTTTCATATTTGGTAAATAATTAGTACTCAACTGGTACTAATTAATACTCGAACCACAAAATTGGTACCTTAGTAGTTTTCGAGAAAATCGACTTTGAAGGTGGTCCGGCGGTGGTTCAGCAGGACCACCATGAGCGCCGAAAAAGGAAGCACGCTACAGGTATTCTAAGTATACAAATAATTAGTACCCATAAATGTGATTTATTACGTAAAAAAACAGAACTGTAATTTGTATTTACCGAGAAATCAACGATGATAACTTTCTCGCAATTGTTCAGCAGGACCACGATTTTGAATGTTGATTCCAAGTTAGAGAAGCTTGTCGCTTTCCTCAAGCCTACATAGAAAATTAGTACCCTGCAAGATAAAATTAGTACCCAAAATTCGACACTAGTACTCCAGTAGTTTACGAGATATACCATGCCATTCAGGGCTATCCTAATCTAGGCTCACTCGCACCATGTTTGGAACAATAAAAATCACTTTTAAACTTTAATATGTTTATTTATTATGGTATATACCATTTAAGACGTTTTCATTCTTATTACATTCACAATTGCATGTAACAGAGAATAAGACTTTACATAATGTATAAAAATAGGATTGTACGAGCCATGACAGGACTCGGAAATGCACGCAAAATGAGAAATGAATTTACAAATTAAAACTCCTTTCTGTCCACTGCTAAAATGCAATGACAATATTATGTGCCCCTTCTGCTAAGCTATTCACAATTTCTTGAAATTGCACATGATTTTAAATTACATGCAAACCTACTAACATTTGCTAAATTTTGTACATTTGCTACGACCTATTAATATCACTTGTTTCTGTCAAGTTAAATACATAAATCATGATATGGAGGCATCAAATAAATAGAAAATTGGATTAGACATTAAAAAACATTAAGACTGCGACTAAATTGGAACAATATAAAAATTAATGGTATTTTTTTTATAGAATTCTGTACATTTACAATCAATCGACAGATTCAGCAATAAATAAATTTACTATACAGTCTTACTTACAAAATGTCACTATTAACGTCTCATTTCATATCGATGCGCTTTCGCTTATCACATCATAGATAAAAACCACAGCACTTTATGTCACTTAAACTTTACACTTCACGGTTAAACCAGCGTTCTCAGAGAGAGATGTCTACAGGCTATCTATTTACAAAATATAAAATACAATGTTATTTACAAGGCAACGGAACTACGGCATTATGTGGGAGGTGCTCGACGATCGTAATCCCTCCGGTACACCTCCCGCTCGTAGTCCCGCTCGTCATAAGGGTACTCCGGCTGCGTGTAGCCGCGCCACTCGTCGGGGTAGGGTCGCGCGGCAGGGAAGCCCATGCTTCCCGCCATACTGGCGCTGTCGTAGTAACCGCCGTACGGGCCCGGCATCCCGCCGAAACTACTGTACCTGCTGAAAACACCAAACACTACATAGAATCTATATCGTGGGAAAACAAATTAATCGAGTTACGAGCAAATAAACGGGCTCACCTCCTCTTGTCGTGCGGCCGCGGCGTGCGCTCCGTGCGGTACTGGCGCGGGCCGGGGTAGGCGGGCGGCGTCCAGCCGGGGTGCGCGGCGTGCGCGGCGTGCTCGGCGTGCGCGTGCTGCAGGGTATAAGGCGGCCGCGAGCGCGCCGCGCTGACTCCGCCGCTGTCCCGGCGCGTGCGCGAGCGCTCGCGGTCCCGGTCGCGCTCCCTGTCCCGGTCCCGGTCCCTGTCTCGGTCGCGCTCCCTGTCACGGTCTCGGTCCCGCTCACGCTCCGAACGACTCCGCTCTCTGTACATCAAATCGTCCCGCTTCAGGCTCCTATCCCTATCCTTGCGATCCTTGTGCTTGTGTTTATGTCTGCAGGGATGGACAAAGCGATAATGGCGGTGAGCGACAACAGGAGAGAAGTTAGCGATTCGATGAGATAAAGAATATTAAAATGAAAACGAAAAATGAGGAAGCAGGCGAGCATTTGGAATGAGAGTTGAAGAAGACTATTAGTTACCAAATGAATGTTAACACAAAATCCCACTTAGTTTACAGATATTTACCTTTCATGACGTTTACTTTCACTCGGCTCTGGGTCGCACTCTCCTTCTTCTAACTTTCTCTTTATTCCAGAAGTGTGTGCATTTTTGTCGTTGATTTTATCGAATTTATCTCGATCAGTTTTAGGCCTCTTCTCCTTTTTATCATTAGTATTATCAGTTTTGCCATCCTTTTTATGCGACTTCACGTGATTACTATTGTGATTATTTTTATTGTTCTGCAATATGAAACCAATTTTATAGACACCTCATACAAGTTAAAAGATACAATTGATATTACTTACTGAAAAAAAAAAAGACAAAAAATGTCACAATAAAAAAGACACTAACCTTAAGATTTTCTTTGTGTTTACCATCTTTCTTACTAGACGATTCATTTTTCTTCAGTCCATACTTGTACAACCTATAAAGCTGCTTTGCGTCAAAGTTTGTAAACTTTGAAACAAAGTACCAGAGATTACTCCTCCACTCAACTTTCTTTTCAGGATCAGGATATGCATCTACACATATATCTATTTGGTTCCCTATCTGCGTGAGGCAAGCCCGTGTCCTGGCAACTTGATCAGTTTCAGACAATGTCTGATCTGGATTGTCGAGTGCTCGTAGGGCTTTCTTAACTGGCCTCATTTTTTCTTTGCACTAAAAGAAAAATACAATGGTATAATAAATGTTAATTTAATTAATTATAAATGAGAAACTTCTTCATATGATAAATATTTCTATTACATACCTCTTCAAAAACTGATGGATCAAGGTCACCAAGAACCTCCAGTGCCCTTGGTTCATTGTTGGCAGTAAAATGCATGGGTCCAGCATTCTTCTTATTGCGTGGCTTAAGTTTATCAGATTTCCTGTTGCTATCTCTCTTTGCGCGTTTTTTATCTCTTTCTTTTCTATCGTTTGATGTTTCATCGTGAGTGGATATATCCTCTAATTTAGTTTTATTCTAAAAATAGATAAATATACATTTATTTTATTGAATTACAGAAAACATTTTGAAGCCCACTTGCACCACAAATCACTCAATGAGTTTAACACAAAACACATATAACATCACTAGCAGCGCCCCGCAGTTTGACCCGCGTAAGTTTTGATCCCGTGGGAATATCGGGATAAAACCTATCTTATGTCCTTACTATCTCTATACCAAATTTCATCTAAATCGGTTCAGCTGTTTAAGCGTAAAGAGGTGACAGTCAGACACACTTTCGCATTTATAATATTAGTATAATAGGGATGGATTCTGTTTCTGTAATTTTCAAAGATTCTCAGAAATGGAACAATCTTTTTTTAAATTAGTTTTAAATGCATTGATTTGTGGTGCAAGAGGGCCTTAATGTATGCTATAAAAAAGCTACAAACCTTATCCGATTTATCATTTTTACCAGTCTTATTCGATTTCTTATTTTCATCTGCAGAACTACCATCATCTTCTACGATATCTTTAGTAACAGGCTCCTTTTGACCCCGTTTAGTTCGAGGTTTCCTCTGTTTTTGTTTGCCATTCTTCTGATCAAGCAATTTTTTTATAAGTTTTAACAAATACTCGGCACGCGACTGCAGATGTTTTGCTTGAGGTTTTTTATCTTCATTGGTGAGTATTTTATCTCCAATTTCAAACGATGAGTCCATCTTAATAGCTTCCCAAGAACCCATTCCGTATTGATAGATTCCTGCCAGTAATTTAGAGTCATGTGCTACACCCCATTCAACATCAAAGTTTGCTGGCCTTGTCCTACAAAACATTGAACAAAAATAATTATATTTTTAAATCTCGAATGTTATTACTGGTATCCAGCTGCATTGAGTTAGACTGGAAGCCGACGCCAACGTAGTTGGGAAAAGCCTAGGCGAATAAAAACAAATACCTATATATTTGTTTTATAAATGTTAGTTATAGCTTTTTGAGAGGAAATATGTTTGGGTTGCATACCTGAAATCCAATTGCCATTTGAGCCTCTCTTCTTTAGTGTCTGGCAGGAAGACGTCCAGCGCCGCCAGTTCATCCTGACACGCTGCCATCGTCTTGGCGTTGACAGGCACGCCACCAAGCTTGAACGTCTTTCTCATGTTTTTGCGACCTTCTATTTGTTCATCTGCAATGTTAATGATCATTTGTATCACATTGCTAAGACCACTAAAGATTAAACAGGCCTCCTAATAAACTGAGAGGTTTGGGTAAACATTCATGACTAAATAAATTGTCACACCCAGTCCACCAAATTGGCGAATGTAATGTTATTGTACTCTTGGAGTTACTGCTTCATCTGATAGACCTAAATCTTCTTTCTTTCTTCTTTCTTCTTCTTTCTACTGGCACTGGCCAGTAGTTCAAATAACTACACAATAATTAGCAATTTCCTTTTTCTATTGAAAAAGTTTTGAACTTACTTGCTACTTCCGTTGTGTCATTGAGCACCGCTTTACATCGCTCTTGCAGAATTTCTCCAAGCTTCTTGAGTTCGGCTAAGGGCTTTTCTTGCAATTCAGCATCGCACGCGATACTGTCAAGATGTTTTAGTGGAGCAGAGAATTTCTTGAAACTCTTGACGAATCGTCGAATCTGGAAGTTTATAAGCAGTAGTTAATAATTGAAAATTTTAAAATATATGATTGACTACATCAGGGAAATAACTGTGGACGTAAGTTTAAGATTACAGCTTAGCGCAGTTAATTATAACTAATTTTAAAATATTTCCTTGTTATGCTGTTGTCTTGTTTCATACCTCTTGGTCCGTGAAGCCCTTGATCTTCTCCCTGTGCGAGGCGGGGGGCCGGCCCCGCTTGCGCGGGCGGTCGTCGTCGGAGCCGGCGTCGGAGCCGTCGCTCTCGGCGTCTCCGTCCAAGTCGCCACCGTCGCCGCCCTCGGCCGAACCGCGACTGCGACGCTTACGTCCTTCAGCTACAAATTAATAAAAACGGTTAATATATTTTGAACCTCCTGCCTGCCTTATATTTTGATAAGACGGTCTTCGACTATATTTTACTATATTTTTTCAACACACTCGTTCGAAAAGTGGCTCTTATTGCACCGCATTTAGCTTCACAATGCAATCTATTTAACACGATGTTTTTTACTTTGCATTCCCGCATTAGTGCGGGAAAGTGAGACACAGATACTATACATGGTGGGATTTAGATATTATTAGTCGATTGTGAATATTAATACATATTTTGTCAACAAATGAAAATGTATTTATTTATATAAAAACGGCTTCGAAACAGTGACGAATCTCCTTCAAAACGCGAAGGAAAAGCGCACGATAAAAGAATCTGTTATGTCAAATTGTGCTTTTAGGTAATGTGGTACTAACCTCCATCAGCATTATTTGCTTGAAGATTCTTTCTCCTCGGAGGAAGGTACAAGTCCTCCATTTCTTTATTTTTCTCTTGCTCAGCGATGGTCTTCCGAACATTCTCAGGTATGATATCATCCTAGAAGTTTGTATTTACTGGTTAACTAGAATAATATGATTTTGAAAATTTTAAGAATTAGAGAAATAAAATCGTCACCTACCCAATCTTTAATGTCGTCTTCTGTTTCTTTCTTAACTTCCATTACCGCCTTGTCTTCATCGAAGGCAAAACTAGCAACTTTAAAAGCTGAGAGCAACTCATCTCCCACCATAGAGGGACCTTCGTCGCGGGTTTCAGCACGTTGCAAGATTTCATCAATATCACACTGTGAAAGTAGGAAAATATTGATAAAACAAAATGTTTCACCATTTAATAAAATCATGTCATTTAGTAATACTTACGACAGGATCCTCATCATTTTCATCATCATCCTTAAACAACTCTTCAGCACCAAATTTTAATATTGCATTTAAGTCTTCTTTGTTGAATGGATTATTGGCACTTGTGGCCGACGCATCTCGTTTTTGTAGAACGGTCCGCCCAGTGGTGTCCATTCTCTGGATAACGAGATGATCAAGCACCATTTTCCTTTTAGCTCTTTCAACAATATCTTCTTCTACAGATCTAGCAGTAACTAACCTATAAATGTTGACCTGAAATGTTGCACAAATTTAAATTTACTTCACAAAACAAACAGACACAACAAGATACGTACATATAAAATAGATTAATAATTATAATTACCTGGTTCTTTTGTCCAATACGATGCGCTCGCGCTTGGGCTTGTAAATCATTTTGAGGGTTCCAATCAGAGTCGAATATTATTACAGTGTCGGCAGTAGCCAAATTGATGCCCAGACCGCCAGCGCGCGTTGACAGTAGGAAACAGAAATCCGTAGAGCCCTCAGCATTGAAGTGATCTAAGGCTTGCTTTCTGATTTCACCTTTTATGCTGCCATCGAGACGTTGAAAAGGAAAATGTCTCCTTTGTAAATATTCAGCCAAAATGTCCAACATTCTGACCATTTGAGAAAATATAAGCACTCTATGGCCTGTTTCTTTTAACCTACATAACAGTTTATCTAATAGGAGTAATTTTCCCGAGCCCCTTAATAATTTCTGAAACAACATGCAATTTTATTATTTTGCTAATATTTAAGAGAGGAATAACCGATTAATTAATGTGATTTGTACCTCTACAGCATCAGTCGTGGCGAGTGATGCCCTAGATTCAAAATCTTCGGGCTTGGTCAATAAGGCGTGATTGCAACATTTCTTTAATTCAATAACTATATTAATAAACGTATTAATAGACCCTTTTACACCCTTCCTTAGGGCACTATAATTTTTGGTCAGGATCCATTTATAATATTGCTTTTGAATAGATGTCATTTCCACTCTCAATATTTGTTCTACTTTCGCAGGCAGTGATTTTTCTACATCCTTTTTCTGCCTTCTTAAGATAAAAGGTTCCAACTGCTTGTGTAATTTTTCATAACCCTTAGTAGCAGCATCTTCATGGTCTTTCTCAAATTCTTCCCAAGATTCAAACCTGAAATAAATGAAATTATGAAAGAATTGCAAAAAATATTTCTTTCATACCAAATGCCAGATTTAATACTTACTTGTAAGGCATGATAAAATGCAATAAGGCCCATAACTCTTTCAGAGAGTTCTGTAATGGAGTACCAGTGACCAATAATCTATGGTTTGTATCAAATTCCTTAAGTGCTTTATACAATAGAGAATCATCATTTTTCAACCTGTGCGCCTCATCAACTAATAAGACCGCCCAACTAAAGGACCTCAGAAATTGTCTATCTTTGAGTAAAATCTCATAAGTAGTTAAGATGGCATTGAATTTCAGTCTTTTAGAGCTCGCAAAACTCCATTCAAATTGTCTGAGCTGAAAGAAAAATAAGATGCATTCAGTTATGTTAAATTAAATCCACCAGTCACTCTTACCCCGCGTTCTATCCAAAGCGATCCCTCGCACTAATATATGATCATCGCGCGCACATATGTCACTGATTTGTTCGGATAAACTATAGGATAGGATGAATAGGATGTGGCCTTAGACATTTTGAAAGTTGATTACTTACAATTTCTCGACTACTGAGATCACCAATATAAGTAACAACATTAATATCCGGCGCCCACTGCTCAAACTCCCTTTGCCACGCCGTCATTGTACTTAAAGGCACAACACAAAGGAATGGTCCATAAAGTTGCTGTGATTTGAAGAGGTAGTATAGGAAAGAAATAGTCTGAAAATAATGTAAACAAATTAGAAATATATTGCATCTCTTATGGTTCGATTAATTTTAAAAACTAAATATTTTGAAGACATACCTGTATAGTTTTACCTAAACCCATTTCGTCGGCTAGAATAACTGAGTTGTCTTTACACCAGGAATGTATCAACCAATTCAATCCATCCATCTGATAATCTCTCAATATGTAACTCTGAAAAAATAAAATAATTAAAAACATAATTTATGGTACAATTACTTCTTCTTAGTAGCAGCAAATCTAAAAGTTCTTCAATAATCTCAATTTGTTTAAAATTCAATACGAAAACATGATTTTGTCAAGACAACAGTTTAAAAAAAATCCAAGTGTTAATTTTTTTACCCATTAACTGCTTCATAATATAAGGCTGATTTTTCAATAGACAGATAACTTTTATCTGAGGAATAAATATTGCGGTTTGACAGTTTATGTATAGAATATATGTCAAACTGTCTTAATTATTCTTCAGATATAAGTTATCTGACTATTGAAAAATCAGCCCTTATTAAAAACAACAATAATCATTATGGCTCCATAAGATTACGCATACAAGGTCATGGCTACTAAGCAGTAATAGAGTAGAGCGCCATCCAACTAATGTGTCGAACAACTCGACGGAAAGCTATCAAACATGCTAATTCAAGCCTGGACCGACAGATGGCGTTGTAGCCGATGTTTTGTATGAATAAAACATTCGCAAAAATTCTAATATTAGTACAAGCTAAAAAAATACATAGAAAAATATTTAATTAGAAGCCGAAAATCAAAACTTGAAATGATCATCAATACAGTCGGTACATGAAGATGTGCTGACTCAAGATCAATTAATTTAAACACTAACCTCTTTTACATTGGCTCTTCAAATAACACAAGAAAAAGAATATTTACAATAGACCATACTAGCAAAAAATTAAGTAAAACTACACTTACCGCGTCTTTTCCCACGTATTCTGGCTGTTCCTTGACATGGTGAAACTTCGGTCTTCTCCTCAAGGCAGGACAATGTCTCGAAGGCGTTGTTTTAGCAGCTTCCCGATGTTTAAAATGTTCTACTTGTGTTGGCCATCTTCTTTCTATTAAAATAGCATCTTCCCAAGTAGCATCAGCATACGGAAGTGATTCCCACTTGCAAAAGTACTCGTGAGCTGTTCCGCCGCCTTCTAATTCCCGATTTTGTTCCGCTAGTAAAGCAAACAGTAGTGGCCTTGATAAGTACGACTACGAAACCATGTTTGACATAGTATTTATAATATTGCTAATTTATTAAAAAATTGTTAAAAAAAATGATAAATCAATAAAATAATCACCTATTATCCTCTCTACATTGTTGTAAGTCTTCACCAATTCTTGCTGCAACTCATTTTGACATTCATAGTAATCTATATCCTCAGGTCCTGCCTGCTGCCTCCACCATGACAGTTCAGCTTCTTTCTTCATATAATTTTCTAATTTCTTAAGCCCTTTAACCTTTTGTTCATTGAGTGACCTCTCAGACTCCCATGTGTTATGTATGTGAGACCAGCCTTTCCATTTGATAAGGTATTGAGGCTCAGTTGATTCAGCATCATCAGGATTACAGCCTTCGTTAGGATCTCCATGCTCCTCTATATAGTAAAGTGTAGTCACATTTCCAGTGACTGCATAATGATAAGAAGACATTAGCTAAAATTTAACAGTGTATTTGCACCAAAATGCAAAAATAACAGAACACCAAACACAAGACATTTTCAGTTTCATGCAATATTATCATAAATAAAAAATAAATATATCTAATTATCACTAAAATGCAAAGACTACCTCCTTTCTTCCCGCGACGGATACCTAAGACCCTTTCAATAGTCTCACTATGGTCTTCCGGTTCTGGCTCCGCCTCAGCTTCACCATCCACGCCTTCCACTTCCAAAAGATCTGAAGAATCAGTTTGTTCATCACTTGCTTCTTTGTAACTAACTGCAGCGCCAGTACGTCGCGTTGCTGCCCTACAACGACAACAAACCACTCAACAAATGCAATACTCAAGCGACATCTCTTATGGATTAACGCAAACAAAATCGTTTCTGACGTCATCGTCAGACGTAAGCATCTCGGTCAAGTACGCGCGGTGATAGTCACTAAATGAGCCGCCATTTTGTGTTCGCTTATAACAAGGAAATTGCTGATAATGTATTTTTTTACATTATTTTCAGAAAAAAAGGATTTTTGATTATGTCTAATGCCACAAATGAAATGAAAAATTCGAAAAATTACAACAAATACTGAAAGAATGGCTAGTGCCAAAAATATCTTCAATAATCGGCGTTCGGCTTACTGGCCGATTATTATTTTCTGCTATGACGGATATAGAAGAACTAGGTAGCAAACATCCAGTATCCGGCCGGATACTGGAAAGTAGATAAATAGCCGGTGGATCCCAAATCTCCAATTAATAAAAAATCATAAAATGGATTATTGTTTAAATTCTATTAGATGGCAAGCAAGTTGACGGTCACCCTCAGCAATGGAAAGTTACAATACCAGAGGTATCGCAGATGCGTTGTCATCTCAGAAGCGATACTAAAAACAGATAGATCGTTGTGTGACTGTAACAACACCCTAACCCATACCATTCAAACAAGAAACACATCTAAAATATTATAACTGGTAACAAAAAAAAATAGTCAATCGATCAGTATGACGTTCATTGTCTTCACTCATGAACTACGATGCCCGAATCGATGCGAATCCATCGATCGTAGGTGGCTTTCTTCCGTAAGCTCGCTTAGATGTTAAGAGACGCTTTGGGGAATGTTAGATCCTATATCCGACCGCCGGATATTTGATTATTCAGCTTGCAGCTTGCTAACCGGTCACGGTTATCCGCGTCCGCCCAACAGTTCAACGCTTTATCTACGGTATACTGAACAACAAACTATAATTTTGACTTCTTCTTTGTACATGTCATTGTCATCTCATAATAGTTAATGTCGAGAACATACATTTTTAAACGAAATAGACCTGAAATATCATTAGAAGACAAAATAAGTATTCGGCAGAATACTGGAAGTATTCAGTATCCGGCCATTACTAAAAATCTGGTCACATAGACCGAATAGTAAACTTATATTAGGTATTCGACCGAATAGTAAAAGTGTCCAGAAGCCGAATAGTGAGTCTCCAGAGACCGAATAAAGTCTATTTTGATCTGATTACGAATATTCGGCGCATATACGATTATAAACAATGTTTGAAACGAATATTCGACACAGTTTCTTACAAAAGAATATTCGTTTTATTTTCTTAAGAATTAATGAAAATTTTGGCAAATTTTCATAAGGAAATTTAACTAATTTAACTAATTTTTTAACGAATATTTCATCTTCCGCGACAAATGTTGTCTTGCCATTTTTTTAGCAAGCAGTCAATTAGCTTTGCTAAGCTTCCGAAGTTGTACAAAAAGTTTTGCAACCATTAGGATAAAACTGATTAGACGATCTTTTAAGACAACACATACATTCTGTAAAGCAAATTTATTTTTCTAATAATATAAAGTCTAGAGACAAACAAGAAAAATATACCATATTTAAAAATGTTTATGTGCTCAATCAGTAGTACTATTACTTTAATATTTAAAAATTTAAACATGAGCATAATTTCTTGCAAAAAATATTACCTACTTAATAATAGCTTTTTTGAAATATTTGAAGTGATTGCATTACCACTGTAACATATGATTAATAACAAACCATGTGCATGATGGAATATCCCATTGGTAAAAAATTACAGTCATACAAATTTTCATCTATTTAAGCCATTTAGGGGATGAATTTTCAAGAATCCTTCCTTAGTTCTCACTTTCATAACATAACTCTTGTGCAAAATTACAAGCTTCTACACCCAGAGGTACATTGCCTGTCAGTGAATTGCGAGATGTTAGTGAGATGTTGCAGTATTCAAAATCTACTTAATGACTTTTATTAAGTAGATTTTGAATACTGCAACATCTAACTAAAAAATAATAGATTCCAAACATGAATGTAATGACTAGGGGGGAATTGCATAGCACTCAATTGACTCAATATTACTAGATTATTGTTTTAATAAACCTTATTTAGAAAACTATATAAATTGTGTGGTTTTTGCTATTATATAATTAAGAAGGGGTATATTGGCGCCGATTCTGTTGTTCACAAACTAAACTAAATTTAAGTTCATGCATCTTTTTCTTTCTATTTCATTAAGAAAAGGACAGAAGATAAATATTAGTTTAGTCCTGTCAAATTAAGATACTCAATAAACAACTTTAGATGAGATTAAAAAATTGGCTACTAAAAATACGTCAACTTACGCCAGGCGCTGACTAATTTGACAGGACCATACTAATATTTGTCTTCTGTCCTTGTCTTAACGCAATAGAGAGAAAAAGATGCCTGAACTTAAATTTAGTTTAGTTTGTGAACAACAGAATCGGCGCCATTGATAAACTTTGGTTAAAGTTAAGTAATGATTAGAAACTGTTTAACCACACATTTTTGATGTTTAAATGTCTCTTAACTTTAAGAAACTACTGTAAATAAAGGGGTATATCACCTGTTGTAAGACCAGCTTTAATATCTGCTTTGACTGCAGCTCACCTAAGAGAAGTTATACAATAATAACAGGTTTCTTACCTTTTGTTTTCATCATCAGTGCCTTCTGAACTTTCATCCTCATCACTGGTAAATCTTCTACGTGTTGGTTTTCTTTTCCTGAGAGGTACACTTCTTTGGCCTGGTCGTTTGGAGGGTGGGGGTGGTGAACCTTTTAAGTCACTATCACTATCTGAAGAGTCTGAATTCCATGAATCACTAAAATATTAGATTTTTGTTAAAAAAAAAGGAACAAATTTTGAAATTATAATGTATTTGGTTGTTTTTTACTACCTTTTTTTTCTACTTTTTCTACTATGTGTCCTGCCTCTTTCACTCGAATCACTATCTGCTAATTTAAGTCTATCTGGTTCTTTTCTTGATCTGGCTGATCGCCTGATTCCATATATGTCTGGATTATCCTCCCATAAGTCAGACTTTAACTTGCTATTTCGTGATTTAGATTTAGATGGAGAGTCATCATCAGAAGAGTTTTTGTCAGTATGGTGGTCAGATTTTGATGAATTGGCATTACTGTACTTAGGTGATGATTTTGTATCATCACTAAGATGTGATCTGCCCAATGATTTCTCGGACCCAGACCTTCCAGATCCAGAACCAGATGAACTAGACCCGCTTTCACTGTTAAATAAAGCTATTATTACAAAACAATAAAGATGATTAAAAAGACAACAGATTTATGTAAAAATCACAACCCACCTCTCACTTCCTGATCCTGATCCACTGGAATCACTCTTCTCACCTTTATCGCTATTCGAATCACTTCCAGACTCGTTCATGAATCCCTTCTGAAACAAATTTCCACATTACTAGTGGCTACCAAAACAATATTACACATGTCATCATTAGCGTAGTTGTATTATGTTGAATAAAACAAAAAATACTTCTCAGAAAGATGAAAGATGAAAATAAATCATTCATAAGTAATTTAAAAAGAAAAACCATTACTAAAGTGTGAATTAAAGTCAATATCATTATCCAATAACCATTCTGTATTTGTTTGTTTCTAAACAGATGTAAGAGGCTTCCTTAGCACAGAACCTATCGTTAGAGTTCAAGAGGTTAACGGCCCCAGAAAATAAGTTTTTTTTAAGCAAATAATAATTAAATGATCTTAACATTGAAATGCCTTGAGCAACACTGATTCTACCTGATCTGGAACCTAGTAAGGACCGAAAAAGCAAGAAATAATAATAAATAACCTCAAAGCATTGCGCATAAAGGCAGAAAACCTCAAAAACTTTGAAAAATATAATAAAATAATATAAATTTGGAGACAGGTGAAGAGTATTACAATTTACACCAGTATTTCCACTTGAAATAGACGGGAATTAACCAGAAAAGCGTAACATAACCTCAAACGATTGTGTCTTCAGATGTAATGCTCAGCAAGACCAATTTTCAAAGCTAAATTGCAAAAATGGGTCCCTTTTCAAAATAATTTTCACTGCGTCCTATGGTAAGATTACGTAACAAAGAATCATCGCAAACACTTTCTTGCGTGGGACAAGAATGTTTTCATACATAAAAACAGCAAAATGTATTGTAAACAATCACAAAAACCCTCAAATTCACTATTACGTCTTAAAATTTCACCCTGTTTCGGGGCCACACCCAAGACTTCTAGAACGTTCCATGAATATTTTAAGCCTTTAAAATATAATAAAATAAACAAATACACAAAAACAATATAGGAAAAGCCTTTAAAATCACTTACCAAGTGCATTTTGTAGTAAATTCAAGGAATACACGGTTTCTTATATAATTAACGACCAAAACGAAGAAAAACTTGATAAATCATTAAGAGAAATGTTAAGAAAACACACGACAACAAAATTTTCGGCATACTTTTATGCTAAGCGAATAAAATGCGAAAAAATATTTTGCAGTAAAATCTTGTCAAGCGACGCCATTTTGTCGTCGAATAAATTCTGGTGACGACGGAAATGAAAGAACAGTAATTTTGCCACAAAACTTTAGTTAATTTAAGGTAAACAGAGACAATAACCACTAAAAAAATTAAAAACGAAACTTTAGAGCCGTCAGAAATACTACTTCTGTACTGGAAATGATGCGAGCACCGCGCACTGCCAGCGAATCTCGAAAGCTACAGCCATATTGCCATCTGCCAGCTGCCTGACGAAATAATTGTGTAGGGATGTGACAACTACGTATTCATGATTTTGATAAAGTGCTAACCAAGAAAATACTATGTTATATCGAAACAACCTTAAAAAATACAAAAATCACAACAGAACGTTTCAATTCAACTTCAGTTCAAAAGTCATTACGAAATAGATCAAATTAATGAGAGATTGATTTGACATGTCATAAGATCAAGACAATGACAATTATTACGTATCTACGTTTTGGAATGGGCAACTAAAGTCGAATTTTTAATTAGCTGGAGTAAAATGACAGCTTAGGTGTTACTTAAATGACTGAAATTGGCGTCTTTTTGTTTTTTCGCGGCCATCAACCAAATCTTGTTTTTCTAGTACAGAATAGTGTAACAAACGAAACTTATTTGACATGCATATCTCTAAACTCAGTCCGAAATGAGTTATTAAGAAGTGTCATTATACTCCAGTGAATTAAAAATCGGACTATAGCTTCAACTTTCGGACTAACTGATAGACTATTTAATTTTGACAATTCAAAAGTGCCTGTACAAGTTTGAATTGAAATAAATGCTTTGAGTTTGAGTTTGAGTTTGAATTAGTAATTCTACTTTTAAGAAAAGTTTATAACAGTTACAGCATTCGTTGTGCAGGCACGGGCGGACAGTTTTAACGTAGGTACAGTCAACAAAAGAGATAGGTACGCAGGATCGTCGGATACAGTTGAAGTTTACGATGGATGTTGTCGACTGAAATTTTATTTGATAAATGAACTTTTTGTTTTCTATTAAATAAATTAAATTTTATTCGCGAACATCCATCGGTTTCTTACTAAACTTCAACTTTATCCGACTATCCTGCATACTTATCTATTTTGCTGACTGTACAGTCAACCGCACATCAGACGTAACAATACACAAACACAACAAAATGCTACGACTTCAACGTAACGTCAATGTAAAATTGGTACCACTAATGTGTGGTTAACTGTACCAACGTATTTACCCTTTGGGGATGTCCTTTTGCTTTAGCCGGATTGTGGTTGCGGTAAGTAAGAACCTCCTTCCATAACTTCTTCCAATAAACATCCTTTTGACACAGAAGTTTAGGTATTGAAAGTGTTTAATATAGTTGCATCTCCATAGGCGTACCTTGGGAGTAAAATCGACTCGTAGGCAAACGGCATGACGCTATTTATATGCCATTATGGTTTTCTTAAGTTATAAATTCTTTCAATACCCATCAATTTCAATGTTTCACATCTACCGGGCGTCATTATACCTATTACATAGAACAGTTAAAACTCACGAAACGCAACATTGTATACAGTATAGAAAATAATTGTGTAAGTAATAAAATTGTGTTGGGTATAGTGTGTTACTTTAAAATAATTATACCCATGTAAAGAAAATGTAACTACGAATTTTTAGCTAAGTACTTTAAAGCAATTAAATAAATTCTAATACTATTTGTTGTCCATCACTATGCCCAGTGTAGGCAATTCTACCAACTACAGCAAGCATCACTTCCGCTTTTATATTTTAAAAAAATATTTCGATTGATATGCTCGATGGACTGACTGAAATTTTCTGATCAAGGTATTATGAAAGATTTGTGTCATAGTGCGAGTAAACGGTGACAGACTTGGTTTGTATGGAAAGTGTTAACAATGCCGTCTTTATTAGCAGCGCCACGCGGTTTCACCCGCATAAGTGTCGATCCCGTTCGAAAAACACGTGGCGCCATCTATTGTCGTAATAACGTTATTGTTGTTCTCCTCGAGAACAGCGCTTTTTTTCGGGATGAAAGGTACAAGTTTAAGCAAATTTCAGGATGATCGGTTCAGTGGTTTAGGCGTGAAAAGGTAACAAACAAACAAACAAACTTACTTCCGCATTTACAAAATTTGTTAGGATAGCAATTGCCGCCGAGGTGTCTCCGTGCTCTTTTGAGTGGACAGACAGTACATAAACATACTGCACGATCAATCCTACTTCTGCTACTCCTATACTTATCATAACCTTCCTAATATAGAATGCTGCTTAGCAATACATTTTTAGTTTTATTTAAATAGAAAAATGTGAAAATCTGAATGTGAGTTTGAATACTTGGCTAACGGCTGAATAAGTTTTATTATGGTTGTACGCCTCCGTAGGATAATCTTATCTATCGTTCTTTTTATTGTTTCTTAGTATCCACGCGGGTGAAAATGTGGGCTACAGTTATTCTGCTAAGACATAAATCTGCCGCCATTCCGTGCAAGATTGATCGTCGAAGGTTCCCTTAGTAAATCGTCTTGTTCGGAAAACAGGTAAACATCCGTAATTTATGAATGGGGATAAATTAACAATGTATATATAATACAGGTCAGTGAGATAAAAGCTGCCCGGGCCCGGCACTCTTATTCACAACCGTTCTATGCACTGTCTTCTCCGTGCCGTAGCAAAGAGATTTAAGATAAATACTTTAATGTCTTTGTGCCGTAACTTTAACAGGTATTAAAGGTCCGGACTTGATGATAGAAAATGTGTAAGTGGTTAAAAGGTGGTTATTAAATAATTATCATTAGATAATCCCCAGTATGCAGTTTATATTGAACAAATCCAAAAATTGTAAAATAAATTTACCAAGCACTTGAATTGACGATATAACTTTGGAACTGAACATACAACTAGGCTTCAGAAATTGGAGGAAGGTCGTGCAGAGCGAGACCTAGTTTATTTATATAAAATTATTATCCCCATAGCTTCTCAGCCAAAATAAGTTTCGGATGTCCTCGCTTAAATGCACGCAAAAGAACTCTCTTCCAAATTGGTTGCTCGCGAACCAAATACTTATATTAAAACATACATACACTCAAAAAACATAACCCTCCTTCTCGCGCAGTCGGGTAAAGAGTATGTCGTTTGTACAAAATCAAGATTTAGATATTTTTCACCTTTTTCTACCTAAATTCAAATTTTATATATAAGAAAGGGGAATTTTTAACTGCACCTCTAATAAGAAATTTAAGCAAACAAAAATTCTCCACTAATAACCTACTGCATATCAAATAAATGACTGTAGGTACTACAAATTTACTACACTGCACACTAAACAAACATAATATACAAAAGTAACACATTTGTAATGACAACTTAGGATGCAAGAGCGAGCGAAGCGAGCTCGGTACTTGGGGCACCCCGACTCGGACAGGTTAGGTTCCTTTAAACCCTGTAGACAGAAATAGGGGACGAACGTCGACTACGCCTACGCCTAACCACATATTTTTGTAGATAAAAAAAAACTTTGGGATTTTTTTTCTCGGCCACTATGATTTACTTTTAGTTAACAGATAGTCATTCATTCAGTAAAACAGTTAAGCTTTAAAGATCTAACAGTATAGTATAATTGATTTATTTGATGAGCAAATTTAGTGTGCAATTCAGTATTTTTGGTGGTAATTTCGAATATTTTGATTGAAAAAAGGGGATTTACAGTATTAAATACCATCCTATAAGAAATATTTTGGCATCAAAATTTAATTAATAATAATATTATAAGTTATTCGTTTATTTATTTACATACCTTATTTATTACATTTTTAAATATTTCAATATAAAAAATAGCTATAAAAAAACATTTAAAAATATAAAAAATAGTGAGTCCCGGTGTCGGGAGCAGGGTCCAAGCTACCGGTGGTTAGGGCTCCAGAGACAGGAACCTCCTCACAATGCGAGCCGTATCGAGGAGTACTGCCTTCTGAATCAGGCCCTTGATCCAACCACCTAACGAGAGCCTCGATAGATGTTGATCGAGGCTTTCGGCCATCAGTCCATTGGCTGATACGACAATCGGCAAAATGATAGCCGAGCTCACATTCCACATGTCAACAACCTCGGGTGCTAAGTCGAGATATTTAATTTGTTTCTCTTTCTCAGCTTTCACGAGGTTCCCGTCATGTGGAATGGTAACATCGACAATCATTGTGCGGCGCGCTAATCGATCTATCACCACTATATCAGGCTTATTGGCAACAATAGTCCTGTCAGTAACGATAGACCGATCCCAGTACAACGTGACATGGTCATTTTCAAGAACTAGGTTGGACACATACTTGTAATACGGTACCTCAGAATCCACAAGTTTATATTTCAAAGCAAGTTGCTGGTGAATAATCCTGGCCACTTGGTTATGCCTGTGCAAGTACTCGCCGTTAGCCAGACGAGAACAACCAGAGATAATAATTATGTATAGTTGCCGGCACGTAACTTGGCAAGAGTTTTTGTAGTGGGGGAAGTTTGCGCACGCACAATTTCATACATTTTTATATGCGCGAACTTCCCCCACTACGAAAATCTCTTGCCAAGTTACGTGCCGGTAACTGTATGTAAGTTATTTATTATTAAATTGTAAATTCTGTAAACTTTAACGGTGTGAACTTCTGGTTGTTGTTACACTTAGGTACATATAATTCACTTGTTTAGTAATCTGTGGAAACTGTTTCTGGATTGTGTTATACTATTTGTATACATATATTTGTTATTGCATCTGTTTGTTGCCCAAATAAAATAAAATAATTCGTCACTGTGGTACTATAGTATGAATTTAAAATATAAATATACTTTACTATCAAATCCGAAATCGAATTGCGAAATTGTGAATTGCGTTGTGAATAGTTAAGCAGGTATCGGCACTGTCGATTCTACGGTCAAATTTGTAAATACATATTAGTTACGGCCGCGAATCATATTTTAATCAACGTAAAACTTAATACTGACCAGCAACTTGCAAAGAATGTAAAAAAAATGAATTTCGCAGGCTACCCTGGCGCTTTCACCTTAAGTTACAATACCGACTTACAGGGTTACCGCTACCCCGGAACAAAAAGGGCTAAGGAAGGAACATGGGTGGGTTTTAGTCAGGAAGAGTCTGACACTCCCTTCCGCTCCACCCAGAGCGGGAGGAGTCATTTGATGATTTCCCACCCGAAAAAAAAAAGCTACGCCATCGAGCTGACTATTGCATAGAAAACTATTTTTAATAACTTAGTGACAAATTTGCTTTCAACTTAGACCAACGTCGACTTCAACCTAAAACCTATTAAAATTGAATTGCCTTTCCATTTTTATTAATTATCTGAAAATACCCCTTATGTGACGAACGTATTATTTTGTTTGCGACTGTACACGGCTCTACGCATCAAGGCTCAAGCTATACATAACCAATATAAGGTGACTTCTGATTGTACTAAAAACCTACACAATGCGACTTTACATAAAACTGGAAATGTATAATAAATGTTGATGTGTCGCCGTGTACATGAATTTTACAACTAAGGCCGCGCTCACTTTGGATGCGAATTACATCGTACGTAAACGTATGAACACTGTTCGTACGAATTGAGGGCGCACACTGAATACGTTTTTCTCCGTCAAATAGACAGAGTACCGATGTTAGCGCATACGTGAAGTCATCTTTGCTGCGATGAATAATCTTTTTCTTTTGGATAATCATCTTCTAAACCGTAGATTGCGACGCCGTCGTCGTTATCGTAGAACCGAATGGGTGCGCGAAATATTTAAAAAAAGAGATGAATTCGGTGAATTTCATCACATTATGGAAGATTTGTATAATGACCCCAGACTGTTTTATGGTTATACACGCATGGGGAGAGATACTTTTGAGTACATTCTTAATGCAATACGACCTAACCTGACTAAATACAGCAACTTTCGCGACACAATATCACCTGAAGAACAATTAATTATTAACTTTTCTACATCCATTATTGATGATGAACGCACGAACGTGTAATAAAATCCCAACAAGTTCGGATTGATTTCGGACGTCGGACTTGCACGTACGTATACGTACGACTAACTCGCGCGCAGTGTGAGCGCTTTCATAGTACTCAGAAAGTCGGGAATGTTCGTGCGTGTTCGTACGTTTCTGCACGAATGGAATTCGTACGAAAACGTATCCAAAGTGAGCGCGGCCTAACTCTCACAGAATCTCACTATCGATACTTTTTTTAAACAAGCTACCTACTTATTTTAAATGCCCCTTGCGCACCTGTTGACTGCAAAAATATGTGAATTATTTCCCAAATATTTTAATAGATTTTAATAGAAGAAAACTATGGGTGAAAAAGTTAGGTAGAGTTTGGCCAGCGAGTATAGTAGCAAAATGAAATGACAGCAACTGTAAACAATCTTCAGCTGATAACATGATACAGTCTGAAAGGTTACCATAATATGTGCCATACCATAATCCTACACTCCTACTTATATCAACAAACTAATTAACTTAGAAACACAAAAGTATCAAATCGATTTTTTCAGACTATAATTATTTCATGTTGCCAGCTGAAGATTTTTTTTGCCGGCATTTCGTTGTGCCTCGACTCGCTGGCCAAACTCTAGGTAGGTAGACACAAAAAGTACTCTGTGTAAGGTAGATAAGCTAGATCAACAAGAACTTGGCTTTTTTATTGTTAAGAGTTTCCGTGACAAAAAAAATGTTATCATATCTGCCTGTGCGAGAGTCATAATAAATACGTTTTCTTTCTTTCCCTGCAAAGTAAAAATGACAAAGCCTGCATATAGGCATTACGATAATACGGGCTATTGTCCGAAAGTCCACGTCAAAAGCCCCTTTTGCGTACGGAACTATATGTAAGTATTGTTATTCACTCACTAAGTTTTTTTTTGGGAAATAAACAAATGAACCCTCCCGCTCTGGGTGGAGTAATGACTAAAACCCACTGACCTCTATGATACAAGTACGCTGGACTGCATACTATCGATGACAGATTTTCGCCATTTCGGCGCTGATAGCAACGTGAAGGGACCGTGGAACTAATATTAGAGATGGGATATATCCTATGATAAAAAATATACTTTTATGAACTTTATCGATCGTTCCACTGAGAGTAATTTATTACATGAGAAAAATATCGGATCACTCCCAGTTATTTTTATGTTTCATTTTTAAGTAATAGAATTATTGCTCTGCCTTTGCAGGGCAATGAGAGGTTTTTCTTTTGAGTATTAAAAAATAACATAGTTTCCAAGAACCCTGAAGATGGCGTTGAACTGACTACGTTACTAGGTGCCAATGCCAAAACGCTTGGAAAAATAAACATTGCGTCACGTCACATTCGCTCGTTGAGTGACAGTTTCGTTTGCTTTCGTTTTACGATCTCAAAATTACATTCAAGTGAAATAATAAAAAAAAATTGTGACGTTCCGTTCCTTGCAGTAACTTACCAAGTTCAGCGCCATCTATCCAGCGACTAGGGAAGAGTTAAAAAAAAAGAAAAAGAAAATCCCTCATTATTATTTTTATATCAGAGTCCTTTCAAAATATATATTTGGGAACCTAGATATTCTGTAATCCAATCGGAATAAATATACACTACCTTAAGAATATGTTTGAATTGCAAATTGAGTAGTATGTGGGTAGTTGAGACCGCGAAATTCAAATTTTCTTACGTTTTTTGCAATTTGCAGGTCAGTGTCAGATTGTATCATGATCAAAATATGATTCGCGAAATTATTAGGATGTCATGGACATTTACAACCCTATTCAAATTATAAAAACCGAGCCTTCAGCCCTAAACAACTCAACGTCCATTTGAAAGAACGTGTTAATTTTAGTTGCTGGGGGCTTCGAGCGTGGCGCTTTGAATCGGCACAAAAAACAACTGTCATTTCGTAGAGTATCGTTAGTCCAGCGTACTTGTACTATGGTCAGTGCTAAAACCCGTACTTGTATGACAGAGGTCAGTGCCTACAACCCAAAGAGAAAAGTAACTATACATAGATACAATCGTGGCTGCATTCCGAATTAGCTATAACCGCTCACACTACGCTCACATGGCTCACATCATCTCACATGCTTTCCGATTTAGATAATACGATTATGACAGCTGGGAGCTGTCAATAATTCGAAACGCTCGTGAACGTGCTCACAGTGGTTACTCAATGTAAAAACGATATTATTACAGTATTTCCTTGTATAAACTCCACATTTCTTCTTCAGTTCTTCTTCTTTGGTTAGGTGGCGACGGTCAGCCAGAAGCACAATTTCGAAAATGCCACGTTAGTTTAATTTAAATATGATGCAACTCAAAACAAAAAGCACACTGACACATCCTCACACACACTGTCATTTTTAACAGCGCTCACGTTGATATTATTTTAAGGCATGGTCGCCGTTATCGCAAGATGGCGCATGTCATGACGTCATCTATGACGATTCACGGGAGATCACGCTCACGCTAATTCGGTACGGCACGCTCAAATCGATTATTTCCCAACTCGGAACGCAGTGCGTGTGTCACAATTTGTCACGACGACTGTCAGTTGTCATTGTCAGTACTGTCAACTACTGTCACAATCAATGAATCAATCAATCGCAGAACCTATTACATTTTTAATCAATCAATACGGATTCATACAGCGATTTTTCCTATAGGTGAATTTCGAAATTACCGACTTAGTCTGGGTGTCTGAATAACACATCAATTAAATAAATTGCAATAGAATTTAATAGTTATTTTTTTTATTTTAGACAGGGTTAGTAACAATTTTAAATTATTAGTAGGCTGACAGACAGGCAATGCCGGCATTAAAATGCTAAAGATATAAAAGAAAACGTATTTTCACAGAGTGAAGTGCAAATATTTTTGCTGCATATTCAGAAGCAGTGCAAGACAAGTGATATCAATAATTTGTGGTGTTTGTCCGGATTATCTAAGGTAAATAAAAACAAAGAAACTAAGTTCAATGAGGGCTATTGCAACTAAAAACAAAAAGTTTAATCTTTATACCTTTGCCAAAAATGTCCACTTCACTTTATTGTATAATTTATTAGATCTTTAAGTTTCAGTATAATAAATCGTAGAGTAGTGTCGACCTAAAATAATGAAACCTATATGTGTAGTAGGTGTATTAAAACTATTAGAAGCATATGACCCAACGGGGGTATTAATCGTGTATTTGCTAAGGTCCATAATAATGTGTATTTGATAAGGTCCTATAGACCGATATTGTTAACGTGTACCATAATTAACCATTAAAATGTCTCAGTAATCCTAGACTCAATGTCAAAAAGCTGTAATATTTGCTTAAAATCTTAATAAATAACCCATGCGGGCAGAAAAAGTCGCATTAGCCCCATGGAGAAAATTCAATTATTTCAAATAACTCATTGACTTTTGTAGCGTATGTGCTCATAATCAGAGGCATGGGGTAGGTAATCGATATTGATAGATTCCTAAGTAAAATAATACTACTTCAATAAATTAAAAAACATTAACAAATACGAGTAGAATAAAAAAATTATTATGATTCGTAGGTAATTATCTTTCAACCACCTCGAACAGCTTTTCCTTTGAATAAATTGTTTCTTTATTCCTTATATAGTGTCAGACCATCTAAAACAAGTAAAGTATCAAATTAGTTCAGAGCTTTAATGATAAAAATTCATAAATAGGTAAAAGTAGTTTACCAGCGAACTGGATACAGTCACCGGATCCTGAGGTAAATTTTTAATTACTCTTTCCAATCATAACATTTACTTACATCTTGAAATGAAAAAAGATTTATATCTTTTTTAAATGAAATTGTAATAAAATGCATTCAGTTCATATATGTTCTAGACTCTGCTCTGAGTAGGTATATCGATTTACAGTTATTGATATTTTACATCACTAACTTTTAAGTTTTTGATAAAATTAGAAGGGGCTATTGTAACTAAAAATATTAGACACAATTCTGCAGCGCGATAAATTGAGGGTGAGGCTAATATAACTATTACATTATCTTCCGAAACGGAAGATAAAACGTTATAAAAATAAGTGTAAAGAGTACTTACTTTTACCTTTTTTTACTTTTTGCAAGAAACTTTGCTTTAATCGCACGAAAAGTGTTTTTTTTTGTATACAATTTATGACACGCTTACCAAGAAACACCTGATTAAAATAGTAACTAACAAAAAAGCTCTGTAATTCAAACCGTTTTGACTCTTGTGGCACCATCTGTATAACATAAGATAAACTATCATTTTTCTCCCAGTCAATAGATCGCTTGTTATTTAAAAAACAATAGAATAGAAGATATCGCTATTAGTTGCTTTAGCCCCGTAGTTGCAATAGCCTCCATTGACCTTATTTGATTTTTCTTAAATGTACTCAAGTATTTTTTTACTGTGCTTAAAAAAAATTAAAGGTACTGAACATAGTAAAAGTATTTTCTTTTTCCTAATGAAATTTCTTTGTTCACAGTTACAATGGCTCTGATTACGGACCTTCCAGAAGAAGTCATTGTGATGATTGTAAGAAGACTAGATTTTTCGTCACTATGCAGCATGTATAATGCTTGCAATTTTTTCAGAAATATACTTAGTTTGCATGGTGTTATTTTAGAATGCAACATGTCTCTGAGTATATTGGCCACAGTGAACACAATGAAACTAAACTTTTTTAGCGCTATATCAAATCATCTGCTAGAGCTTGACATGCGTGGCGTTCCTGACTTAACCAAAACAAAAGTTTTACCAGCCTTTAAGAAGTTAAAACGTCTAAAAGTTTTAGATATCTCATTTACAAATCTACATATTTTAGATTTAATAGCAATACATAGTGTATGTCCAACTCTGAAAGATATTACCGTTGACTTTAAATTTGGCCAAGCAGGTGTTCTGATAGCTGAAGACACATTGCAGCAGTGTCAATTACTTTTTCAATGTTTTGAAAATGTTCATTTTGTGGGTGCCTTATGTAATTTGTTATATTCTACAGTAGTACTTCAAATTTTGAAGAAATCCAAATTAGACACACTTAAATTCAGTGTTGTCGAACTAGATACCGTGCACACTACATTTACTACAAAGACAAATACCGCATGTGAGGTACCTCACTTTAGCCACTTTGCTGCCTTTTGGTTGACAAACTGGAGATCAAAAAGAATATTTGAAAGTATTAGCAATTTCCCTGTCATTGCAATGATACCATTTAAAAACTATGAATTTTGTATAATCTACACATCTGAGAGGCATGTTCCCTCAGTGTATGCTTCACCAATATTTACGAAATTCTTCAGTGAACATTTTAATGTGAATATACGATGTTACACAGACTATGAGGAAGATCGTAAAGGAAATGTTGCTTTAATGTTATGGAACAGAGAAACCACACAATTTGATGGTATATTTTTTCAAAAATTGTATAACCGTGTTAAGCAGTGTTTCCCTTTTTATTATGAAGCACTCTCTGATGTTAGCTGTCCACAAAATTTTGATTGGATCTATACAAAACCAAGACCTATTGAGGTGAGCAATCAATCTAATGAATCTGACCAAGTTTTAGACAGAAGGAGGATAGCATCAATGCCCAATGTTATACTAGACTATGATAATTTGTTGAAAGACAAACTTAAGGCCCAGCTAACATTAGTTTTTTTACCAAATCAGATAGTATCAGCCTCCCTGCCATGTAATGGCCAATATTTCAGTAAAATTACATTTTTAAGTCTAGGTGGGTATGTAAAATATAATACAGATTTCTTCTTGCATTTATTTGAGCGGTGTCATAATCTAGTTACACTATCAGTTGAAATTGCAGCTATTGCAGCATGTAGAACTTCTTACGACATTCTTCATGCTATAAAAGCAAGTCGGTCCATGAAAAATATACGCTTAATTGATAAGGGAATGGATTTCAAACAGTTTTTTGATTTATTAAGTAAGTGTAAGACTTTAGAAAATATAAGTTTAGTAGATACGAAGCAATGGGATTTTTGTCCAATTGGTGACCCTACTTTATTAGTAGCATCTTGTGCCAAATTGTATAGTGTTTTCATAGAAGCACCTTTTTTTGTAACAGCAATTCCTAAACAGTTGCAAAGTTTTAACAAAGTTAAAACAAGTTTAAACAGACCTCATCTTAGAGTTGTAATAAAAGAGGTTTCCAACGATACATATTTATATGGATATGATCCATTTTTGGATGTATTTAAATTAAATTCAATAAAACCAATATGAATGTTCAATGTATTATCTGGTTTATTAAAAAAAAAAAAACTCCAGTTTAAGCCCATCTTCATACGGCCTTGAATAGTTTATTTGCTGTAGAATTTTCTGATCACGCGGTGGTTTTATACAGCACTAGCTGTTACCAGCGACTTCGCATGCGTGTATTTTGCATTTCGTAATTTTCTAATACAAATATCCATGAAAAAAAAGTAGCTTATGTCCATCTCCCAGGACTCCCAAGTTATCTTTGTGCCAAATTTCATATTTACCGTGAACAGTGGAATGTTGACGCATGATCTTATCCTTTTACAGTTAAATATCGTACCAAACAGCGCCGTGTGGACGACCGTTAACTTAAAGCCTCATTACACTACGCGATATTCAGGGACCCTTTCCCTAAATCGGGATGGTGTACCTAATAAGAAAAAGGGAGGAAGAGTCCCTATTAAAAAAACACCACCTAAATATCGGGCCCTAAATATCGTGTAGTGTAATAGGAGTTTTAGTTACAGCCCGATTCAAACTTTATGGCGGCACGAAACATGAGGCGAGTTGATGCGCAGTAACAAATTCACCTTGTTAGCAGGGTTGAGGTGGTTGAGGGGCAGTGGCGTAACTATACCGTTTAGGGCCCGTGGCAAATTCAAGGGATGGGGCCTTCCCTCAATGTAAAGAAGATCACCCAACGTTATAGTTTTTTTTTTACTAGCACTTTTCCGCGACTTCTTCCGCGTTGATTTCATATTTTCCCCCACAACATTTAACACCTGACTGCTTCGTTAGTGTAGTCATCGGAAACGCTACTGCTGAGCATGAGGTCCTGTCCAAACAATTAGACAAACAATGGGGAAAAGGTACAAAATTTTCGAAACCTGAATGATGTCCTTTGTTGCACATTATCAAAAAAAGTTTGACTTTATATGCTTATATTAGGATCCACCTGGGCTCATGGCCCTCTGGGGCGGGGGGCTCCCTCTGGCTGGGGGCCCGTGGCATTTTGCCCCAATGCCACCCTATAGTTACGTTACGCCACTGCTGAGGGGTGAGGTACAGCGCAGCGAGTTGTGCACTTCAGAGACGCCATGAAGTTTGAATCTGGTTGTACCTACCTACATAATATCATAAATTTGTATCGAATCACAATATTTACATAGTCTCTAATTCATAAATTCATATGCAATAAGGAATAGTAGGTAGGCTAAGACTACCTAATTAATTATTGCCACTTTCATTTTGTATTAAACATAAGTTTTGTATGTACACAATTCAAACCCTAAACAATAAATAATAAAACTTATGTAACTATGTGAGTTTTATAAATCTGTTTCATTTTTATTTTTATTTATTAATTTTGCGAAAGACAAAGATAGGATGCCTAAGACTGCGCTTCCACCGCAGGCATATGTTAGGACTCCCCTGTAGTATTGTGGACATTCTGCTTCATTTTCACATTTACTGTAACAAATAATCACCAAATTATTATTTTTTAAAATGTAGATAAGCTTTTGCAGAGGAGTGGTGGCCCAGTGGTAACCGGCGCGATTTACGAGTTGTAAGTCGTAGGTTCACACCCAGTCAGGCGCTTTAATTTGTGTAAATTATTTCATCACCACTGCTCTCAAAACGGTGAAGGAAAACTCAATCCAAAACAATGGGTACCTACCTACCTATTTGAGCAAAGAGGTCAACGGAACCATGACCTCGATTTTCGAGGAATATAAAACAACTTTTTTTGTGTTTTTTCAAAGCATCTGGGCCTGGGCCAGGAATAATTCCGGGTTTTTTTTTTACAATAACCTTCCTTTATTATTGTACCTACAGCTGTATAAACTAATATAATATTGGATATAACTAATTGACTTGGATAGGACTGATTTTTAGGCTTTACCGCCGTACAATATTGAATTAATAATGTTATTGTGCCTGATATTTTAAAAATCATTAAAGATCGCTAAGAAAATAAAGCCACCACTGCTCCATACCTACATTTTGGTTATTGGCTTTAAGTGCCCTTTTCTTAAAAAGTGTGATTTAAAGAAATAGGTAGAGTCAGCCTCAAAAAGATGTAAACATCGACAGAAATTCAATTGATTGTCTACAATTTGTGTTCCATAAACTGTATCAATGTGTAGCTACAATTAAGTACCTACCTAACCAATAAGTTCAATGCGATTCCCATTGAGGTTTAATGTAAACTATAACTAAGTAATTACTTTTATTCGCATTGAATATATGAAATAATTTAGTGAGAATATGAAGTCATTCCAACAAAGATCTCTTTTTCTGTATTTTTTTAAGCCGAGACCGAAAATCAATCAATCCGAAATACACGACTAAGTAAGACCCACTAAATACGTTTAGCGCTCAAATAATTAAATACGTCGTTCTACTTCTGTGAATCTTTAGAAGATGTTAGAGGCAGAATGATGTTTTAGCCCATTTCTGTTGACACAATTAAAAAAGCATTTAAAAGTCTTAACATAAAAAACACTGAAGACTTATGGGGGATTTCTGTTAAGGTTCTTGGAGATATTATTGACACAATTGCCCCTGCCCTAACAGGCATATTTAATCAATGTTTAGACAGCGGTACGTTTCCTGACTTAATGAAACATAGTAAAGTAGTACCGATATTCAAATCGGGTAGTAAGTTGGATCCCTCCAATTATAGACCTATATCTGTGCTACCAGCATTGAGCAAAATCTATGAAAAAATCATGCTGGACCAGATGTTGTCACATTTTAATTCAAATGGGATTTTACATAGTCGCCAGTTTGGTTTCACGAAAGGTAGGTCGACGACAGACGCGGGAGTAAAACTCATCAGTCACATTTTGGAATCCTGGGAGAAGTCCCAGGATGCAATTGGCATTTTCTGTGACCTCTCAAAAGCGTTTGACTGCGTTGACCATAATACACTGATCTGTAAATTATACCACTACGGAATTCGTGGACAAGCTGCTGATCTTGTTCTTTCCTATCTGTCAAAGCGCCAGAAAAAAGTAAACGTTAACGGGGCGACGTCTTCGGGGTCTCTAGTTAAGATGGGCGTGCCTCAAGGCTCAATTCTTGGCCCTTTCCTATTTCTAGTTTATATTAATGACCTTCCTTACATGATGGCTAACTTGTCGGATATCATTTTATTCGCTGATGACACTTCCCTTATTTTTAAAATAGATAGAAAAGATACGGATGTCTTACATGTTAACGATAGTCTGGCTGTTCTCTCGAAATGGTTTGCAGCTAATAATCTTTTACTTAATGCGAACAAAACTAAATGTCTTAAGTTTTCATTACCAAATGTACCTCAAGTGGGTCTGAATTTAGAACTTGATGGCAAAAGACTAGATGCTGTTACGGAAACTGTATTTCTAGGAATTACTTTAGATTCAAAATTACAATGGGGCGCACACATTAGAGCTCTCTCAAGTAGATTAAGTTCAGCTGCATATGCAGTAAGAAAAATAAGGCAGTTGACAGATATAGCCACAGCTAGGTTAGTATACTTTGCTTATTTCCACAGTATTATGTCTTATGGTGTTCTGCTGTGGGGATCGGCAGCTGACGTAGATTCAATTTTCATTTTACAGAAGAGGGCAATCCGCGCAATCTATAAAATGGGTCCTCGCGAGTCTCTTAGAAACAAATTCAAAGAAATTGATATACTAACTCTGCCTTCTCTTTATATTTTAGAAAGTATTTTGTATGTTCGCAAAAACTTAGGACTCTTCAAAATAAGAAGCGATTTCCATAATATAAATACACGTAGTAAAAATGAAATTGTGTTACCTAAATTTAGATTAACTAAAACTAGCAAGTCATTTCTTGTAAACAGCATCCGTTTTTATAACAAGTTGCCAAAGCCGGTTACAGAACTTAGCGATGGAAAGTTCAAAACCCTCATCAAACGTGTCCTTATCAAAAAAGCATATTATAAGATTAAAGACTACGTTGAAGACAAGCTAGTCTGGCAATAATTCCTTCTGCACATGTGGCTTCCCTGGCTTCTCATTAACGGCATAACTATGTAAATGTCTATTAACTGCTCTCAAATTACGATGTTTAATTTTATTTAATTACTTATTATTAATTTTTTTTACATACTTTTTGACATAATTTCTTTATTATTTGACATTATATACTTTTTGACATAATTTCTTTATTAATTGACATTATATACAGACTCTTGAAATTTTTCACCTCTTTATTAGTGGTTTTAATGAGAATCATAACACTTGGTTTTAGTAGGTTTTTATTATTATTTTTCTTTTTTTATTATCTATCCTTTTGATAGATTCTTATTTTGTAAATGTGAGGACTTTGTAGGCCTTATAGACTTTAGATCTGTAGACCATTTTCTATTTTATCAAGTACTTGGTACTTGTTGACAGGCCTGCGCTGTCCTCCCATACCTAGTGTAATCTGGAAACATTGTAAAAGCCAATTATTTTTAAAAAGAGTAACCATGGAGTTTCTTGCCGGTTCTTCTCCATAGGAAACGACCAATTGGAACCGTGCACCTAGCTTCTGACGTTTCATAAGTGCCCATGTAGGTTTATGTGAAATAAAACATTTTGATTTTGATTTTTTTTGATTTTTAAGTACCTACCTTAGTATGTTTATAGCTAAACGCATTTAGTCATATCTGGTGCAAGCGAGACTAAAATTATTGACCTGAGAATTCTATTTGAACGTAACTTATACTAGGAATATTTATTTTGTGTGACCGGACCTAAGAAATGATCTGGAATTTTTTGGTGGAATTTTCAAATAATGTATTAATTAATAAACTATAAGAACTTAATAGTATCGACCTACTTAACATCTATACCTATGTCTATTATTAACCAATTAAAATGTAAAAAAAGTTATTCGTTCATTATTACCTACACATGCACCTAACCGAAAAAACTTTCAACAAGTTGGCTTAGCAATTTATTTTATTTACCTGCTTACCTAAGGAATTTTATTAAGATAATAGATCATCTGTGAAAATTTCAACTGTCTAGCTATCACGGTTCATGAGATACAGCCTGGTGACAGACAGACGGACAGTGGAGTCTTGTAATAGGGTCCCGTCTTTACCCTTTGAGTACGGAGCCCTAAAAATAACAAGTTGTTCCAAACATAGAGTTTCAAAATATAGGTTGTGCTTTCCGTTCCTTTTATCAAATGTAAAAATTAATATAATCCGCCCAGCTTCTTCCCAACTATATTGGGGGTCGGGTTCCAGTCTAACCTGGAGCGACTGCCATCTGACCTCCACAAACCAGTTCCAGGGTAATACGATACCTACCCCTTGTTATGACTAGGTAGTTATGCGATTTTCCGGCTTCATGACTATGTAAACTACTGTCAAAGATCTACAAATGACAGCCGGTACCAACGGCATAACGTGCTTTCCAAAGCATAGAGCAGAGGCCCCAGAGGGGATTCGATATAAATATAATGGATGGTCACCCATCCACGAACCGACCGTGGCAAGCTTAGCTCATTAGTTATTATTTAGCCACGAGCCCCTATAAATGTTGAAATTAATTGTCGATCAATGAATGTATACTAACAAATTTTCGATGGCGACTACTGCTATTCCCGTCACGAGTTTATCGGCGAATGTGACGATCGAGTAGATGGCGGCTCCTTGATGAGAATGCGGGCCGATCAAGTCCGCAGTCACACACAGACTGGACACGAGGGTTATCGAACTACCCGCACCTGGAAATAATAATAAAAGAGTTAATACAAGCGATGATAGTGGGTAAAGCGAGCGTTGGCTAAGAATAAATCTCTCATCTCAATGACGCGTGAATCCTCGCCTTGCAGTAGATAACAACCTGACTAAACGCCTACGCATTTTTTCCAGTTATTTACTAGTTTCCTAGTGGACAGATTGATGGTCAGACTAGTCTTCTTAGGTAGATAATGCTTAAGTACATTGCTTGTAAGATAATGGCGCCGATTCTGTTTTTTCACAAACTAAACTAAATTTAAGTTTAGGCATCTTTTTCTTTCTATTTCATTATGAAAAGGACAGAAGGTAAATATTAGTTTAGTCCTATCAAATTAGTCAGCGCCTGAGCCAATTTTTTAATCTCGTCTAAGTTGTCTATGGAGTATCTTAATTTGACAGGACGAAACTAATATTTATCTCCTGTCCTTTTCTTAATGAACTAGAAAGAAAAAGATGCATGAACTTAAATTTAGTTTAGTTTGTGCACAACAGAATCGGCGCCAATGGATTATTTTCAATAGTCGTAAACTTGGTCGATACGGGGACTCCCCGCAGTCGGGGTAATGACAAATGAAAGTTTAGGCTATTAATGGCTGTTTATGCCGTGGCTACGGTGGCGGCGGTGCCGCTGCAGCTACGGCATAATGTGTAAACGGCTGAACAGAAATCTGCACCCCACATGCGAGCCCTATCGACTAATGAAAACGGTTTCCAGCATGCGGGCCCTCTGGCATGCGTTACAGAAGTCTCCCGCACCCCTCATACGAGGCCTATCGATCAATGAAAATGAGCCTTAAATGTAATAGGCTCCCGTTCCACAAGGAATGTGGCATTAAAGGTTACTGAGCCATATAAAACTTATCAACTTACTACAAATTGATTTAGGCTTGTAATTGAAAGACTTACCAATTAACGTAGCGACCATATATATTTGTACTATACTAGCGTGTGGATCTATAGCTACAGCTATCCATAGACAGCTTGTCAGACTTAGTAGACTTCCTATTAGATACGCCATCTGTGGAGGAAATTAATTATGAATTATTTATTGATTATTATTATGAATGACATTGTGGAATGCAATAAATGATTGAGTATTAAATTGTTTATTGAAATGAGAGTAGGTAATGTATAGTAGGTACCTACAATATTACAATGTAGTGCAGCAAGCATAAATGGCTCGGTGCCTTTAATTGTAACATTTGTAACTATCGAAATCATTATTAACATGACATGTCATTATTGTTCGCCGACAGTGCCTCTGTCATGTAGTAGTACAGTGCCTCCATCACAGGGGTCTACGCTGTTTGAGTACCTACCTACGAAATCCGTGGTTTCAGCCGAAGTTACGTAGGTATAAGTTTTCTACTTCGTATCCCCTACGGATATAGATTAGTTCCTTACTCCGGATGTGTTTTTAACCGTCCGAAAAAGGTAATTAATCGGGAGTAGGTTCATTACGAAGTAATGTAGGTACTACTTTCGTACGGGCCCGTATCTTCGTTGACGGACTGAGAAAGAGGCCCTCAGGATAGACTTGCTTGCTTTCCGCACTATGTATCTCATGCTATGCTCCTGAGCAGGACGTGATCAAAATTGCGTGGGAATCGTGGGAATATCTATAATCTATTCAAATCATAAACCGTAGGACTACGTGTCCGTATCTTGAAATTACCTGATTCCCGAATCGATTAATCTTGCTCTTGAGAAGTAAAGAGAAGAAGAATGACGATATGTATAGGACTAGGGGAACACTCGCGACCAGCTCGGATCCAGCGCTAGGGTTGTACACCAGGCGCTCCTCCAGGAACAACGGCACGTAGACTAGACTTAGAGCCCAGTATAACCGGGAAAATACGTATCTGAAACATGGAAAACAAAGTAGGTTAGGTTATAAGATGCCTAAATTTAAGCTGCTTAGGTACTAAGTAAGTTGTATGCACAGTCACGAGCATAAGTATGTATAAACTTGGCTTTATTCAAAGGCGATTTTCTCCTTTATTTTTGAATGAAATTTTATATTATTAGGAACATAGTATTTTCGAACCAACAGGTTTATGTAAAGTGTCGTATTTCAACGTCGCATTTTTTATTTCGTGAAAAAATCGCAATTGAAAGTTGCCAAGTGTTGACATATTAGTGCTCGTGACTGTACCTATCACACCAAAAACATTTCATGTAAAGTGGGTTGCTAAGACTAACGCTTTCACTGTTAAAAAGTTATCAGGGGGCCTAAAAAGGCCACTTTGGAGAATCATAAAAGGATAACATTATGAATCGTAATATGGCGAAGACAGTCCGTGTTTTTCTTTTTTTCGCTGCACTACGTAGGTATAATCAAAGAGATTGGGATTGGATTTAGATCGGATTGATTGGTATTTTAGCACAGACAAAAAAAATAGGTAACTGAAAAATGCTTCACCAATGGGATTTGATACGATTAACTTAACGGTTAACTGTCCATTATGTTATCTTTTTATGATTCTGCCAAAGTAGTCTTTTTAGCCCCCCTGGTCTATGTACAGAGTTTTTTTCAGAGAGCATGGCAAGAGCGAGCGAAGATCTCATACTTACAATAAACTAGTTTGATATAGAAGCGGCATACGAAGAAAATACATAATTTTCGACTTGGCGACTACAAGAGTTCCATTTTCTCCGTTTTGTACTGGAGTCAATCCATTATTCAGCGTGTGACCATTGCTTACTTTATCTTCTTTTTTCGATTCTAATTTGAAGAATATTTGGAATATAAGGAATGATAATATCCCGATCCCAGATATTATTAGTGATACATCCTGAAAAATAGAGAGGAGGGTAAATTTTTTTGAAATCAGGTAGTAGGCAGGACCGGATTAGCCCACAAGCAAATTAAGCTATTGCTTAGGGCATCACGTCTCGGGGGGCACCATAAGGCAGAAACAGCACCGAAACAGTGTTTGCTAGCACATGAATGGCAAGGCTGTTTATCAGCAAGATATTACAAGACCCAAAAGTCACTCTAGAGATGTGCCAATCTTTACAAATCGCTCGTCGTTATTTTGGTTAAATGCGAAGAGAACGAATGGATAGAATAAGAAATGAGTACATAAGAGGAAGTTTGAAAGTGGCACCGATAACTGAAAAGTTGTGTGGGAATCTGTTGTCATGGTATGGGCATGCGTTACGAAGAAATGAGGAAAATGTCGTGAGGAGAGTTTTGAGTATGGATGTCGATAAGTTTAAGTTTATTGATCTAAAAATATACACACAGGTTTTTAGGAGTTACATACTAAGCCTTAATCGACTAACAATGGACACAAGGTGAGAAAAACAGTTGTCGATGGCTATAAGAGTAGGGGAAGACCAAAGAAACGATGGATGGAATGTGTGAATGATGATATGGTTAGAAAGAGGGTGACTACCGAGATGACGGCTAATAGAGAAGTATGGAAGAAAAAGACATGTTGTGCCAACCCCAAATAAATTGGTATAAGGGCAGCAGAATGATGATGATGCGAGGCGACTAGAGGATAGGAGGGCCTACAGGCGTGGATTGCTTAGGGCATCAAGTAGCCTTAATCCGGCACTGGTAGTAGGTACTTCTGTGGGGTAATAGCGTAACACACTATCAGTAGCAATGGCTGTCATTTTGACAGTTCAACAACATTCACTGCGTTATTTACGTTGTTGAGCAGACTAATTGTTCGAACATAGGTATGAACAATGATATTATATTAAAGAGGTAGGTAGATATCGCACTAGCGCGCGCAAATTGTTGCGGACAAATTCAGACAACTATTGTAGTTTCATTTAGCACGCTAATAGCAGCGAGCAACACACTACAGATAGCTTTCTCTTCCTATGTCATACCTACGTTCCGTATTATCACTGTATAATCTATGGTATTATCTATCGCAGTAAGTACTTTCTAATAACAACGCAACAATACTGAACGTCGCTCAGTATGAACGTAGCGTATCTTTCCTTTATAATATCATTGGGTATGAAGCAAGGGATTAGCAATATCATTCAAAATGATTCATATTGTGATAGAAAGTGTGTTACGCAATTAGGGTGCCGGTCATTAACACCTTATGAATACATGTAGGGAGGTACCTCAACCTCAGGAGATGCTATTAGACCATGTCTTATCAAATCCTTGTTTGCAATTGCAAAAAAAATATCAACTTTATGCTAGTGTAAATTAAGTTGCTAGTGTAAATTATAGATTTAAAAAAAAACTGAAGTGTTAATATTTTGCTCAATAACTGACAATAAAAAAACTGAAGTGTAATTTAATGGTGCGCGGAAACTTTGAAAAAAAAATGGCGGCGAGCGGTTATGCCAGCTCCCATAGACAAATGTTCGACCCCTTTTTCAAAAACTCATATTTGTTTCCATATTTGGACATTAATTTTCGAACGCAGATGAGGTAGGCTCGCATTGTAAAAAAATGGAATGCATAGATACATAGGCAGCTACCTACTTGAATCAAGGTAAATAAATTAGAGTGCATGCCAGCATGTTATTAAATGGATATTGAATGAAACTATAATCAAGCTAACATCGGTAATGATGGTGAAAGCGATCAGAAGAAATTAACTAAGTATTATTGAGTCTTAGATCACAATAACCATGTAATGGGTTTGATGTCTTACCCTGAATTTGTAGTCATCCATGGGTCCAATGAACGTGCTATAGTTGCTGGCTCGCAGCACCATCCATGTTATTAGGTACACAGCCAAACTTGACGTCACTGAAGCCATATACCTGAAACCGGCAACATTGTCTAAATTATTATTACGAATACCTAAGTACTTAGGTATCGATAGTCCTTTAAGAAAGGTAGGTCTGAAGTAATAGAAAGTCCTTCAACGCCTACTATTTCTTAACACAGGAAGGAGATCAATACTTAATAAAAAATAAACCGGGCAAGAGCGAGTCGGACTCGCGCACCGAGGGTTCCGTAACATCCGGGTTTATGCATAAGATTTATTTTTATGAAATTAAATGTTTTTTTTTTTAATTTTTGAGTCGATTGAATGAATGGTAAATTGCGGTTTACGATTTATGACGTATTAAAAAAAAACTACTTACTAGATCTCGTTCAAACCAATTTTCGGTGGTAGTTTACATGGTAATGTATATCATATTTTTTTTTTCAATTTTCATTCTCTTATTTTAGAAGTTACCGGGGGGGGGGACACACATTTTACCACTTTGGAAGTGTCTCTCGCGCAAACTATTCAGTTTAGAAAAAAAATGATATTAGAAACCTCAATATCATTTTTGAAGACCTACCCATAGATACCCCACACGTATGGGTTTGATGGAAAAAAAAATTTTGAGTTTCGGTTCGAAGTATGGGGAACCCGAAAATTTATTGTTTTTTTTTCTATTTTTGTGTGAAAATCTTAATGCGGTTCACAGAATACATCTACTTACCAAGATTCAACAGTATAGTTCTTATAGTTTCGGAGAAAAGTGGCTGTGACATACGGACGGACAGACAGACAGACAGACAGACAGACAGACAGACAGACATGACGAATCTATAAGGGTTCCGTTTTTGCCATTTGGCTACGGAACCCTAAAAAACGAAATATCGGATACGGTTGTCGCCATCTTGGATTTTCATTTTGACCTCACTATCGGTTTTAGCATTTTCGAAAACCATAAAAACGACACCCATGATGAAAAAATTTAAAAGGAGAACAACGACAATACATTTTTGGGTTAAACGTGAAGTGCCAAAGAAAAAAAAACCAAAATTCCGAAAAATACGTTTTTCTTTTCATTTTTTGATATAGAACCAAACCTGGTCACTCTCCGTCAAGTTGCACGAGTTCGAAAAATCACTATAATATCATACTTAATTGATAGAGCGATTTAATTAATCTTATTTATTTTTATTGGCAAGCTATTGTAGCCTTACACTTTCTTTTGCTAGCACATTGAAATAACTAAATTATTAGAATAATACGGTTATTTTAAACTGCGTGTAATTAAATCATCATTCTTTTTCTTCTGCATAAACTTGAAACAGATGACAATAGCTTGGACCTTGGAGCAGACCGATTTTTCGATAAACAAGGAAATATAAAATTTCAAAAGACCATCACATATCCGTTATCTACGCATTCAATACATCATACCTACTTAGTAAAATTGAGCTAAAGTTATTGCTGAGAAACGACTTTTAACTTTAGGTGTGAGAAATCGCCGTGTACGGCAGGCGCAATATACCTAACGTACGCAAAACTTTGTTTTTATGGGTGCATGCATCAATACTAGAGTTGTGGGGCTATTAAAGATACAAAAGTTAAAGATAAATAACATTTTAAACTTGAATTCGTGAAAATTTGACCTTCAATATCACCGTATCTAGGTTAATTTCTAATGTTTGTTACGCAATTCCCAATATGGCAAACGATAACGAGTTAAATTTCCTACATTTTGGACAGGCATTCTATAAGAAAATGTGTTAGGTACGCAATTAGCCATGGTCCCAAATACAGTATAAAAAAAACACAATGACGGGAAGTGTATGTGACTCCTTTTTATTTTACAGCCATTATTTCTGTAAACCTACTAAAATATGTGTTATTTTATTTCAGTGTTTTTGCGAGAAAAACCACTAAATAGGCCCTAAACCCAGTTACCTATATAAATAAGTTAATACTAGTACTGTTAAAAAAAAACTGATATAAGCAGGTATAGCTCTTCTCTTCTTAGTCTGTGGTATAGCTTTAAGAAGAATAACCCTAGAGTCCCACTGTAAAAAGTTATAACTGATTTTTACTGGCATAAAAAGCTATTCTATAATTAGATTACTCTTTTATCTAAAAGACACCTACCTACTGAGAACAGTATTTTTCAAACTTGTATAACAGCACAGGGAATGGACCCTACAGACTTGGTCCAATAGTGAAAAATGAAAAGAATTACTTAATCTAACTGAAAAAAATTTTTTTTTGTTTGACTTTAACTCTTTCATAATTTAACTCAAAACTAATGATCTCGCAGCCGCCATCTTTTATTTTCATTTTGACCTCACTATTACATAACAGCACCCTCGAAAACACGAAAACTATATATTTTTCTATTATATGAGAGTCAGATGGAGGGGGCATAACTAGGGAATGCAGAACCGGTTCTGTTTTAAAGAACCGGGATTTTCGGGACCTTCTGGCTAAAGAACCGGGATTCCCGGTACTTTCGATACTTTAAGTACGGTTTTAAAAGATGAAGAGTTGAAACGGAGAAAGTAAAAGAAAGGCGAAATGACAGGGCAAAATAAAAAAAATTAAATCAAATCAAATAAAACGTTTTATTTCTTGTTTTATTGGTACGCATATTCTACCAGCAACATCTTTATTAACATTAAAACATTTTTGTACCTAATCCTAGATAATATTTATCAGAAACATTTATTAAACATCTTCTCCAAAAAAATTTAAATCAACATGACTCCTATTGCAATTCTGCATAACCAAATTATAATTTAAAACTTGCGTATTAACTATAAAAAAAAAGAAAAGGTACAGTGGAGTTTTAGCGTAGCATTAATCAGTCTCAATATTATTGATTAGATAATCTTAACCGACATTTTTTTAATTGTTATTTATTAACATAATTCATCATTATCATTTCAGCCGAAAGACGTCCACTGCTGGACATAGGCCTCCCCCAAGCACCTCCACTTCGATCGGGTCTGTGCTTCTCGCATCCATCGGGTTCCCGCGGCCTTCACAAGGTCGTCGGACGACCTTGTGGGAGGCCTTCCAACGCTACGTCTTCCGGTACGCGGTCGCCACTCCAGAACATTTCGGCCCCATCGGCCATCTGTTCTGCGAGCAATGTGCCCTGCCCACTGCCACTTAAGTTTGTCAATTCTTCGGGCTATGTTGGTTACCTTGGTCCTCCTGCGGATCTCCTCATTCCTGATTCGATAACGCAGGGAAACTCCATAGCTCTCTCCATTGCCCTTTGGGTGACTTTCAGCCTTCTTATAAGGCCCATTGTGAGTGACCACGTTTCAGTGCCATAAGTCATCACTGGCAAAACGCACTGGTCAAAGACTTTCGTCTTGAGACACTGAGGTATGTGGGACGAGAAGATATTGCGTAGCTTCCCGAACGCTGCCCAGCCGAGTCGGATTCGACGATCGACCTCTTTTTCGAAGTTAGACCTACCTAACTGGACAGTTTGTCCTAGGTAAACATACTCGTCCACGACTTCGAGTTTAGTGTCTCCGATCTTTATGAGAGTGGGTGTTCCATGGGCATTTGACATGATCTTCGTTTTGTCCATGTTCATTTTAAGACCCACTCTTTCGGACCTCTTCTGAGGTCATCGAGCATTGCACTGAGGTCCTCCATAGTCTCAGCCCTGTCTCACACCTCGCTGCAAAAGGATAGGTTTCGAGGTCAGATCCTGGAGTCGGACTGACATAGTGGCGTTTTCGTACCGACACTTCAGTCGTACCGACACTTCACTCATAGTCGATCTGGCACCGTTGAAGAGACTGCAGCACAGCCCATGTCTCAATCGAATCAAAGGCATTCTCGTAGTCCACAAACGCTAAGCAGAGAGGCAGGTTATATTCTTTGGTCTTCTGTATAACCTGTCGCAGCGTATGTATGTGGTCTACGGTGCTAAAGCCTTTACGGAATCCGGCTTGTTCGGGAGGCGTCAAACCTGCGCGCGAGACGGTTCGTGATTACTCTCGAAAACAGCTTGTAGACATGGCTCAGAAGTGAGATGGGCCTATAATTCTTAAGAAGGGCATTGTCGCCCTTCTTAAAGAAAAGCATCACCACACCTCTGTTCTATGCCTGTGGTGTTTTGCCCTCGAGTATGACGGAACCACACAGCTTCTGAAGGGCCTTCAGAACGGATTTTCCGCCGGCCTTCAGGAGCTCGGCCGTAATTCCGTCATGACCTTGTTACGCCTTGTTGTTGACGCCTTGTTATTTTTGAGCTTCTTCAGAGCCATCCTAATCTCGTACAGGCTGACGTCCGGGATGTCTTCGGTATAGTGTCTGGTCAATCTAGCTCTTGGGTCGTTTGCCAGATCCATAACGGGGTTACTTGTTGACGTGTATAACTATCCATAGAACCTCTCGATCTCTCTCAACAGCTCAGGTTTGGCGGATACGATCCTGCCATCATCGGTCTTTAGTTTTGTAAGCTGGCTCTGGCCAAAGGAAGCAGTCTTGTTTGAGTCTTTTTTGCGAAGCACTGTCCACCAAAATCACAAACACAACGCAAAGCACAACATTCCGAAGACGCGATGGCCGTTACCAGCGCCTCCCGCACCCTCGTGCAGCATGCTCTTGTAGCATGCATGCTTCTTGTGCATGCTAGGTAGCAAGTGTATTCCACGCTTTAAGCGGTCGGGCTTTATGCTATAAAATTAGAAATATTCGAAACGCGAAGTATCTTTTCCCGAAAGTACCGAAAGAACCGGGATTTGGTTTTAAAAATCCCGGTTCCAAAAACGACGCAAATTTCCGGGATTTCCCGGTACTTTCGGTTCCGGGATTTCCCGGGACTATTCACTAGGCATAACGCTTTTACTTTACATGACGATTCCACCCAGGTTACTCCTACCGCAAGTCCAATAAAGTATCTACGAGTAGGTATAGGGAAGGTATTTTCCATGTTGATTTCATTGATGTGTTGATTTACTTACACACAAGTTGGAATAGAATTAGAATTCCCAAAAGAACGAACGTTTGTCTTTACCCGCTAAGCGGTAGGTACTACTTATGTAAATGTTAACGGAAAAGTGTGTAATCCGTCATTCTATACAATTCCTAGGAAATGTGTACAATTCCTAAAATAGATAGGAAATCTATGTTATATTTTTTAATATGCACTTTTCCTAGGAAATCTATTCATTTCCTAAATAGCAATCGGAAATCTTAAAAATTCAAAATGTTGTGCTACTAGACGACGTGGATGCAGGAGCGAGCGAAGGGCACCCCGAGGTTCGGTTTGGTTAGGTTCCTTTAAACCCTGCGGACAGAAATAGGAGCCCCGCGCGCCCCGCGGGACTCCGTCTCGACCTGACGTCGACGTCGACGAAGACGTCGTTGGAAATAAAACATGCAGCATGGTAAATTTATGCTTTAGAATGATAAGCTTAATCATTATTATGATTAGAGAAATTTACAAACGTGTTTTATTTCTTTTAGTCACAGAAAGCATCACTTTTTATATATTTCCTAGTATCATCTTGGAATTACATACAATTCCTAGGAAATACATACCTACATTTCACAGGAAATGTGTATATTAAAGAATCTTTGAAAGATTATTTTACACGTTTCTAAGTAGGCTCGGAATTGCATATATTTTCTAGGAATTGTGTAAAATTCCTAAGTTTAATACATTTCCGGTAACATAAATATTATCAATTTACTTTAACGTTTCGTTTTTTCTCTTCTCAATGAGAAACTGGAGCAGAATCGGGTTTTTGTGTTCATTTGGCTGTGGCCGTGAGGCAACAATATTTAATTTGGGCAGGGATTTTTATGGTATGGGCAGGGACGAGAAAAACAACGGAATCTTCTCTTAGGCCAATCTATGTACCTACATATTGTGTAGGTATCTACCGCATATGGATCTGCGTCTAAAGTTTCAACTGTAGCTACTACGTTCCAATTTAGCCAAATCAATCTGCCTGGCCTTTTCCCAACTATGTTGGGGTCGTCTTCTAGTCTAACCTGATGCAGCTGAATACCAGTATTTTTCATGGAGTGACTGCCTATCAGACCTCCACAACCCAGTAATTCGCAGGTAACACGATATCCCTCGGTACAACTGGTTGTCTTTTCGTTTCGTCTTCTGAGTTTCTGACTACGTGACGCGACGCGCAACGACTGTCAAAGATGAATGACAGCCGGGACCAACGTTCTTGCTTTCTTAGGCATAGAGGGCTCCGATATGTAATGGATGGTCACCCATCTACGAAGCGACCGCGGCAAGCATAGCTTAACTTTCGACCGACCCGTGCGGCTGTTATTATTTAACCGCGAGCTAATTTAGCCCAAAAATTACAAAATAATTTAAATCAACATTAAATGATAAATTACTTATGTACCTGATTGAAGTCAAATCAGCGCGCACTTGTAGGTTATCTGAAATGGCAGGGATCATCGCTAGGTGAGATATCTGCACCACTGCCCATCCGATCTGAAAGACGACGATGAGGACTCCGTAGTAGACCGGCATCCACCAGGCCAGGTAGTCGGGGTCGTTCGTCAGCCAGCAGCCCCAACACCTCACGAAGAGCAGGGGAAACGTACACGTCACTAAGGCGCAACCTGAAATTGTAAATGTGCATGTTTTAGTAAAAAGTTTGATACGTGTCGCCTGACCTATGCCTACCTACTTAAAACTTTGCGAAGTTAAATTATCTACAGAACAAGGAATGCTAATTTGTATGATGGTGGAATTCCTCTAAAATTGATGAGTTGGTATTCCCACCAAAATCATTTTCTTGTAAAGTGTTGCCAAGACAAGACCACATATGGCTCACACTGTCAAAAAGTTATCAGATCTCATGTAGAGCCACGCTTCTAACTCTACACGCCCTAACTCTACAAGCCCTAACTTCACAAACTCTGCACCTTAGTCAAAATATTAGGCTTAGCTGTTTCTTTACTACAAGAACTATTGTATAACAGAAAAGTAATGAACAGTGAATAAATTTTGCACCTTACGCCCATGTGATGGTACGAAACGGCCAAGCCACATATTTTGACTAAGTATTAGGTGTAGAGTTTGTGAAGTTAGGGCTTGTAGAGTTACGGCGTGTAGAGAAGCTTGACTCTACATGAGATCTGATAACTTTTTGACAGTGCGAGCCATATGTGGTCTCGTCTTGGCAACATTTTACATGAAAATGTTTTTGGTGGGATTTCACATCTTTTTGTAAGTTGTATAACTAATAATATTGTGAAAATCATTTTTTTTTGGGTTGTTTACTAAAAATCCTGAATTATGTATTTTATTATTTATAACAAGGAGTCCCTATATCAATTTTCAGACCCCTAGCATCAAAAATTTGCGGAAGTCTCATACAAATTTCCATCCCCTAGTTTAAGGGGTTGGGGGTATTTAAGTTCCAAGTTTTAGATTTTTTTTTGTTGTTTGTGTGCTAATACTAGCTGACATACTAAATTCAATTCAATATTCTATTCTAATCTATTCACAACGGTCGTTCGTATTCGTAATCGGTCCAACAACTACTAAAATAAGAGTCATGCATATTCATGGCCCTTATTTTAGCGGTTGTTGGAAAATCCCAACTTCAACAGTGGACGTAACTAACAGCACAAAATACAGAGAGTACAGAAAGCAAACACATGTATGCACTTCACTTTTCATATCTACGCTCGGCGGTCGCGCTAGGGTTGTCAACTTTGGCTTATGCACAAAAAACTATCGTGGTAATGGCACTCGTATCTAGTTGTTTGATTTATTGTTGAGCTTATTCTACAATATTAACACAAAACAATAAACATAGTATTACAATACAAAAAGTTTACAGAACAAAAACGTATAAAATTTTACATTAATTGTCAATTTTCATTATAGAAAATTCCAAATAACTTCAAAAAGGATTACCCTATTTACACAATTTATTTTGCCCTATACGTTTTAGACCTAAAACTATCAAATTACACTAAAAACAACGCAATATCTACACAAACAAAAAATCATGTTTTCAACTTACGTAATAGTTGGTGGCGTGAATTTACCTTACAAAAAAGTTACTTCGTTTATACTAATTAAAAATAGGAAACTATTATATAAATCGAGCTTAGATAGCCATTTTTTTGTTGCTTCATTTTTGCACTTCACAGACGCGTGTCTCAAGCGGATGACACTCGCGCTCGCACTAGTCCCTACCACTCCGAGATAACGTGTCCGTGAGCGGTGTCTATGTGTGCGTTACACTAGAGAGTACAGAAGGAAATCTACATACACACTTTGTATGTAGATTTCCTTCTGTACTCTCTGTATTTTGTGCTAACAGGCTGATGCTGATTGCTGATGATAAAAGGCACAAAGCTTATTACCATTTTTGGCATGCATAGAGCTACTTTCCATTGTTTGCAAATGAGTAGGAATGCCATACTTATAAAAAACCTACCTATATTGTGATGAGTAACCTTCCACGAACCTTGCGTTTTGCGACGATCACCAAAATTCTGTCTGATGTTTAGTAAACAGCCTTATGCAGGCCATTACTTAGAACTACCGCCACCCGCAATGACAATGAGCACAAAAGATGTTATGAATGTCTATATAAACTATGAGGGAGATTTAACACAAAGTACTTACTTACAATGGGAAAGACGATCCAAAGTTTACGTTAGCTATAAATATTGTGGAAAACAGGTATATTACCTCATTGGCTACATTAATAAAATTATCATAGCTAAAAAATCAAGTAAGTATCTTGACTTGGCTCGCGAGGTTGTCGACATGTGGAATGTGGACTGAGGTTTAATTGTGCCGGTAGGCGTGACAGCCAATGGCTTAATAGCCAAGAGCCTCGACCAACACCTGAGGAGGCTCTCGTTAAGTGCATAAATGAACTCGGGAAGTTGTGTGAAAATGAATAGTTACGTTAGAAAATTACGTGAACTTCTGAAATTGCTTGATTATGTGTTATTATCTCCTTTATTTAATTAATGTACACCACCGGTATCGGGAACAGAGTCCAAGCTACCGGTCTGAGCTCTAGGGGGAGGAATCTCCTAACAATGCGGGCCGTGTCCAGAAGTACCGCTTTCTGAATCAATCCCTTGATCCAGTTGCCCAACGAGAGCCTCCTCTGAGTTTACTTTGGACATTACTGACACTGATGAAGGAAAACATAGTAAGGAAACCTGGACTAATAACGGTCTGAAATCACGAACCCGTTTTAACCAAGTGAGGTGATCAATGCTAATGCCTTCTCTGTATCAGAAGAGGCCCTTGCCCTGCAGTGGAACAGTAATAGACTGGTGTTAAGTGAACATTTCTTTAGGCGCGTTGGGCATTTTTTGAGATGGGAAAAAAAACCATTGAACTCGCGCCACTGTTACCGTAAGCGGCACCGCGCGTGTTTTGTTTACAAGACGATTAAAAAAGGGGGAATTTTTAACTGCACCTCTATTTAGCAATTTAAGCAAACAAAATGTCTCCACTAATAACCTACTGCATATCAAATAAATGACTGTGCTACAAATTAACTACACTACACACTAAACCAACATAATATACAAAAGTAACACATGGGACTTGGGGCACCCCGACTCGGACCGGTGAGGTTCGAAGGGGATGACGGTGGCTCGAGTGAGCGAGCACAGTGAGCGTACGAGCCCCCGTCATCCCCTTCGTGTTAGGTTCCTTTAAACCCTGTAGACAGAAATAGGGGCTAAAAAAAAACTTTGGGATTTTTTTTCTCGGCCACTATGATTTACTTTTAGTTAACAGATAGTCATTCAGTAAAACAGTTAAGCTTTAAAGATCTAACAGTATAGTATTTAAATTGATTTATTTGATGAGCAAATTTAGTGTGCAATTCAGTATTTTTGGTGGTAATTTCGAATATTTTGATTGAAAAAAGGGGATTTACAGTTAAAGTATTAAATACCACCCATTAAAAAAATACCCGCTTCGGATGTGTTTGGCTGTCCTCGGGATGTACTCGGTTTTAATGTATATCCGATATGTGAGTGAGTCATGGTAAAGTATTCTGTTTCTGTATTGTTTTCACTTCTGTCGGCACTCCCGGTGTGCCACTGTTTATTTTTATTTTTATACGTACCAGTTAAATGCCAGGACTGCAAGCTTCCAAATCTGTCAGCTAACACGCCTACAACTGGAGTAGCCAATGCGTCTATAACTTGACCTGAAATTTATAAATTAACAATGTTAAAAATGAAAACAGTGAAAAAGATACAGCCGGTAAGGCTCCGTAAGAGTTGTGACATCTCATCATCTGCCTAGTCTTTTCCCAACTATATGGGTCGGCTTCCAGTCTAACCGCTTGCAGCTGAAAACCAGTATTTTACGTGGAGCGACTGCCTATCTGACCTCAACAAGCCAGTTACTGGGTAATACGAAACCCCTTGGTAAGACTGGTTATCAGACTTTCGGGCTTATGACGACCCGTAACGACTGTCAAAGATCCACGAATGACAGTCGGGACGTGCTTTCTGAGGCACGGAGGGGTCTTGGTATTTAAAGATGGTCACCCATCCACGGACCAACCGCGGCAAGCATAGCCTAACCTGATCGATCGACTGCCTTTATTTGTCACTAGCTTCTGCCCGCGACTTCGGCCGCGTGAAAATTGGTCCCCTAACCCACCCCGTCGCATCTCATCGCCTGCCCGCGCTATTAGGTACTTCGTTTTTACTTAGAGTTTCTTCTGACTTTTTTCTTTTTGCTCGGCTCCTAAGGGTCACAGCGTGATGTTAAATAGCCTTTCTCAAGAATTGGGCTATCAAATACAAAAAGATTTTTTCAAATCCTACTGATAGTTTCAGATAATACCCCCTACTTGCAAACTTACAAAACTTTACCTCTATTAGTATAGATATCGCTCTTAGCGATAAGACCGCCCATCTTGTCACCCTTTCTAAAATTTCTATATTTATATCTGTAATTGATAATGGTGTTCATAATAAAGAGTATTCTATTCTATAACTACGATCGACATAATATTTTTTTATATTATTTCACAGGGGACCTAAAAAGGCCACTTTGGCAGAATCATAAAAGGATAACATAATGGACAGTTAACCGTTAAATTAATCGTATCAAAACCCATTGGTGAAGAATTTTAGTTTTTTTTTGTCTGTGCTAAAATACCAATCAATCCGATCCAAATCCAATCCCAATCTCTTTGATTACTTATACCTACGTAGTGCAGCGAAAAAAAGAAAAAACACGGACTGTCTTCGCCATATTACGATTCATAATGTTATCCTTTTATAATTCCCCAAAGTGGCCTTTTTAGGCCCCCTGTACTTATTCTGCTTATTGTTTTCATTTTTTTTATTATTTTAATAATTTACAGGCTTTTCAACAGTATCAATGTGAAAGAAAAAAAAATATCGCTAAATAATTTACACTTGGTAGGTAGGAATGCATGATGGAACATCCACGCTTTTAGTTTACAATAATAGTATATCGCATTGTTGTTGAATAAAGAAAGAAAAACAAAAGAAAAGGAATGAACACGGCACAGCTGAACACATTTTTCAAAAACTTAGCAGTTAGTAAAAAATATGTAATAACAAAACGGTCATCATCATCATCTGCCTAGCCTTTTCCCAACTATTTTGAGGTCGGCTCCCAGTCTAACCGGATATAGCTGAATACCAGTATTTTACATGGAGCGACTGCCTATCTGACCTCAACAACCCAGTTACTGGGTAATACGATACCCTTTGTTGTCAGACTTTCGGGCTTGTGACTACCCGTAACGACTGACAGCCGGGAATGTCCACGAATTACAGCCGGGCTTAATGTGCTTTTCTAGGCACGGAGGGGTCTCGGTATGTCAAATGTCGGTATGACTCGGTAAGTCACCCATCCACAGACCAACCGCGGCAAACGTAGCTTAACCTGATCGATCGACCTGTGCGGCTGTTATTATTTAGCCACGGACCCCTCCGGGACAAAACAGGTAAAGACCGTGAAATTGCAGAACATATTGATTTCAAGAACAAAGAAAATTACATAATCAGAAAGAAAAGAATGACTTTGGGACAAGGACACTGTGTAGGAGCCTACACTCGACACCAAATTAAACTATACCTTTTACCATTTACCATTTTATAGGCTTTTTGTAGAATGAGAAGTCAGCTTATACAGGAAATGTATAGCTTGATATCTCGTCGTGTTTACCTACTGCTACAGTCAATGATTTTGACAATTCCCAGAGCTCTTATTGTAAACGTCAAAAATAATATCAGAGGTTTACCTAAAAGTAGCATAGCACCAGCCACTGCAGCTCTCATGTTCAGCACGGCTTGGAAGAACAGCATCATGTACGAGAACCACATGGCTGCACAGAGGTCGTTGTACACATGACCCAGGCCGAAAAGCACGTGCTGACTGACCCGCCACCATTTTCTTTTGAAGGAGCCGCTGGAAAAATAAAGAGAATTGTTAATACAATTGGATAATAAAACAAGACAATCTTTCCGAGAATTGTAGTCAGACGGTTCAAAGACCGAACGACGCTGTATGCGCTACATCTTATTAACTTGAATTTTGTTAAAGTAGTCAGAAAGAGGTCAACAATTCGTTGTTTGTTACACCTACAATGATATGATCGTGTGTTTTTTAATGAATCTTGAAATTATTACTGTTTTTCAGCTCGTTTAAGCTTTTGTTAATTAGTTCAATTTTGTTGTATGATATTTCGGATTTAGAAAACGAACCGGTGTTTTCAAACGAGACTGATTTAAATGCAGCATCCGTTAAGTACATACTATGGTCAACCGGCAACTCCACGTGGACGTCTAGAGACCGACCTAGTTATATTTTACTGCAGACAGACTTACAAGTGTAATAAATGCAGCATCAATAAAGCAGTTTCGATTTAGAGCCTTATAGAGCACACGGTGCAGTGTATGTGATCCCAATAAGTGCTTGCCTAACGCCATAAGAGTTACGAGCCACAAAATCAGGCTGAGTAGTACGTAGCTACTTGTCAAGACGTTCGATTTGCACTTGCGCGTTACATTGAACCGCTATTGTTACCCGAAGTGATAGAAGCTGCCAGTACGCTAAATAAAACAAATTGGTTAAGAAAGGACCCTAAGAGGATATTCTTCGTGAGGGGGAAATGTGTAGTTATGTATTCTCGGAAGTGTTTGTGGGAAACGGACGATTTTCGTTCCTGGTCCCATATCCGCCGGGCCATTTTCCTCATTTACCTTAACTCAGTTTCGTATGTCACTAATTGGATAAGTTGCACTAAACTGAATTTGCTCGAGATTAGATAAACGGTCCTGATAAGGAATGCTAACGAGTAAATTACCTCAAGTTAATTTCGACTTCTTTGGCTTCTTCTTTGTTGGTCTCTTCTATTTTTGTGTCCACATCCGTCGCACCATATTTCACACTCATTTTTTTAATTTATGATCTAGCAGTTCGCTTATGCGAGATTCAAAGAAAACGTCTATAAACTGTAACATTCGTTTGTCACCCACGGTGGAGCACCACACACAATGTTTAGTAAAATAAAACACTTTCACATCTGTGCTAACATTACACTGTTTTATAGCTAAGTTTAATATTATTTATTGAGAAGTATTTGTATCGTGTTGTGCGCGGTTGCGAGCGCGTGTGCTATGAATGGAGCACTCCACTTGTGTGACATCAAATTAGCCCCTATGCCGAGGAGAATTATAAGACAACTGCTCTCCTATAGGCAATATTCAATTGTCAAGGGATCTCCAAATGATTGATTACTTTCCACCGGTCGTTAAACTTCTGAACATTAGTAAATGATATGCTTACAAATAGCAGCCAATTAGGCATAAATTTATGTTACACTTAATTGCTTATTAATTTATCCAACAATTACAGTTGCATAATAAAAAGATAAAGTGTAAAAACAACAATTATTTTAGAGTGCAATCAAGAGAATTATGGAATGGTGTTACGTATTTTAGATAAAGACTTGAACTGAACTTTAAATGTCGAAAGACAATTGTTTTAAGTACTTTATTCAGAAGCAGAATTTCTCAGCATATCTTGTTACCAATAATATTTACTTAAACAATTAACTACCGACATAAAGAAGTTTTTATTCCCATTTTATATCTACTATAAACAATAAAGAGAAAAATGCAAAACGCATCATACTAAATACCATATCCACTAGGTACATAATCTTCCTTAAGTAGTAGCAATTTCTAAGAAAATGTGCTAACATAATTTCAAAATGGAGAAAGGATCCATAATAATATTTACGAAAAATTGGATTTCCGACAGAATGATCGTAGGTTGAGTGAGACGTTAAATTGGACTTACAGCTTGTCCTCCTTCGTGTGCGTGTATACAAGTGTGTGAAGCAAGTATGTGTGTAATATACCTATAGGTAGCTGATTTGACATGGCAGTGGCTTCCGTGAGTATTAGGTTTCCTTTCCATCCGCGGTTCATGCCTCACTACCTATGCGTATACTGACCCTAATGTTAAATTAAAACACACTTTATCGTTAGTAGGTATATTATTACATTCTAATTTATTTATGATGGTCTGTTAATGGAAAAAAACGATCGACAAATTGTCATTTTATGGTAATACCTAGGTATTAGCTAATTTTTTTTTGTTGGATGTGGTCCCACAATGTGGACCAACGACGCTTGTGAAGGCTGCAGGAACCCGTTGGAAGCGAGAAGCACAAAACCGGTCGAGGTGCTTGATGGAGGCCTATTTCCAGCAGTGGACGTCTTTCGGCTTAAATGATGATGATGATCTTATTCTAACTATAGTGTAAACTTTCGATAACTTCAAATCAATATCGCTAAAATAAAGCTGATGAGTTCGTTTGTTTGTTTGCGCTCATCTCTGGAACTACCAGTCGGATTTGAGAAATTATTTTTGCATTTGATAGCCCAATTCTTGAGGGAGGCTAAAGTCCAGAACCAACCACCCCTCACCCTTAGGAGCCGAGCAAAATGAAAAAAACATCAGAAAGAACGAAGATATAGCGCGGGCAGGCGATGCGGTCCGTGGGGGGAACAAAAAATTTCACGCGGTCGAAGTCGCGGGCAGAAGCTAGTTCAGAATATTCCTCCCATCTTTTGTGCAATCGTTCAATGCTCTAATTTTCCAACTCTATACCTAATTATAAGATTGACGCAGTAGGTACCTAATGTCTTTGATAGAACACGTGTTGTTAAAAATAGGTGCGACAACAATGACCGAGTGTATCAGTATGTGTACCTACCTAACCTACCTATGTACCTACTGCTGTGTGAATGTGCCCTGGCGGCTGAGAGCATGCCATGCTCACTCAAATGTCTCGTTAGTGGTGGCGGGTGTGTTGGATCATTAAGTTCCCTTCAAAATGGATGAGCTGAATGGTGCTGATCCATACGTCATGTTTGTGAACGGGCGCCGCCGCGCCGTCAGTAGGGACTGATTATCTCTTAGCTGCCACGACTTGTTTTAATTTCTGAATTGGTGTTATCTTTTTAGGGTTCCGTACCCAAAGTGTAAAAACGGGACCCTATTACTAAGAGTCCACTGTCCGTCTGTCTGGTTGTCTGTCACCAGGCTGTATCTCATGAACCGTGATAGCCAGACAGTTGAGATTTTCACAGATGATGTAGTACCTATGTGTATTTCAACAGCAAATTCAAAAAAATTCAAATTAAAATTTCTTTTTACAGCAAATAATAAAAATAAAATAAAGTTAAAATTTAAAAGGGTTTAAAAGAAACGTTTTTTTCGGCGTTTTATGCCTTGTGGTACGGAACCCTTCGTGTGCGAGTCCGACTCGCACTTGGCCGGTTTTTGTAACTGATGCTATTAACGTGCACGTCTTTCTACATCGCATCGTTATCACATGTAAAATTTCAATATAACTAAATGGTGTAACCAATATTTTGTAACAATTTTATGATTTAAAAGAGTGTCCGCGGAGTTTCTTGCCCGTTCTTCTCCATAGGTACCTACCTAATACGCTTTGGAATGGGCAACTAGCTTCATCTTTCTGACTGACCGGCCCCTTAACAATTATTAAGGGCCTGAATTTAAAATAAATGATTTGAGTTAAACTGATGACTAACCAAATTGCACTCAGTACAACTGTGGTATTTAAAAGAAATTTATTTTGTGTTTTGATTAAATGAACGACATCAAACCTCTCGCATAATGTTTTCATATCTTTGGATTATGTTTTCATAATCAAGTTCCTTCAATGTCTGAAAACGCAGACCAGTCACTGAAAAATATTTATCTTCCTCGAAGCATGACAGTACGAAACAAGATTATAATAATAATAATAAATAATAAACCATTTATTATCAGGTAACAAAGAACCATAGAAACATACCTTAACCTAAGTATACATAATATAGTAGGTAACAATTTTGTTAGTAAATAAAACTTAATAGCTATGTTGGTATTACTAACTTATTATTATGCATCCGAACTGAAGGCATCATTGGTACATACCTACTTATTATAATGTCTATCAAGGTAGGCATAAAGTAGCACAAAAGATCGTGATCCGAAGTTACACATGAGTCAAATCACTGGTTTCGCCCAGTGGTTTCGTCCCCGACTTACGAGTCGTAGGTCGGGAGCACAGAGTCGGGAGTACGAGCCCAGGCAGGCATTTAACTCCTCAAGCGTCAAGTGTACACCAAGTGTACATAAGAGAAAGTGCTCGAAACGTCAACGGTACACCAAGTGCACACAACAGTGTCATTGTTCTACTGTCATTGTCATTATTAAAACAATGACTATACTGCGCCCATTCGACTACTCCGACACGTGGGGTGTTTCGCCAGGAAGGCGGGCAAATGTGGTAGAGGTTAATTTATCACCACTGCTCTCATAACGACGAAGGAAAACATCGTGAGGAAACTGGCATATCCGAGAACCAAAAACTGGCAGATGTCTCTGCCAGATACAAACCCGCACTGGGCCCGCGTGGTAAATTACGGGTGTAGGTCAGAATGACGGGTGTATTGTTATAGAAATGAATTTGTTATATATGAAAGGAATGTACCAGCAATGTACTTGAATGTACCTTTAATGAAATCCAATGTACCTAACTCCAAGAAACAATTAAGTATAATAATAAAGTGAGCCGCAGTCCTGATAGTCAAAATGACGGGTGACTACTGATAATGAATGTAATAGATATCGTATGCTTACCTAATATTTACCAGAGGAATGTACCTTCAATGTACCTCATAAAAATGCCCAGTCCCTCTCATAGAGAGGAGGCCTCATACTATCACCAGCACGGTGCACTGTGCCCCTTCAATGTAACGATTGCTACCATCTTAAGGCTCTAAAACTTTGGGTCCCCAAATTTTTGTATAAAGAACTGTATCTCTATAACAGGTTCTAATAGAATAACGAACTGGCTCGGTGGTATAAACCTGATTTAAAGAAAAACCTTGTTTTGTAATACATAAGGGGGAAAATGTTTAGAGCATTTACTGTTGTTCGCTAGTTACCTAGAATGATCAATTAGGAAGAGATCAATGATTGGTTGGAATAAAGAGGTTTTATGGCGATTTTATGGAAAGCGTCGCGTGCATTAGCGTGAATGGCTCTGAAACCGCACCGCTATCACCAGTGGTTTGTCAGCTGTCGTGAACACGACCACAAGCGTTGCGGGTTCGAACGTTGGGCCGAGTTCAAAATGTTGTACAATGTTTATTGCTTAGGTGTAGCAATAAATTAAGTTCGGTCCCCTCGGACGCCGATTCACTTGCCTCTCTCCAGGAATTCCATCACTGAACAGCACTCGCATATGAATTTGCATTGGCTTTCGTTCTAACATATCTACAACCCGCCAAAAAATCACTCCGAATTTCCGATGCCAAGAAAACTAAAAGTGGTTGAACGAAAAACGAAAGAACATTTTAGCCTGATAAGTTGGTACGAGTACACAATCATCTGATCTCTGAATGATTTACACATGATGGTTCATTCCGTCGTTTCGTGCAAATAGAACCGTTCCGCAGAATAAAAATAAATATTACATTTTAGGTTTTTTTTTTAATATACACGACTTTCAATTGTCACCAGATTCGTTTAAAGTGGAAGGCACGTTATTATCTTGTTTATTCACGGAGAAAATGGCAATTGAAATTTAACAACTGGAAGGTAATGAAAAGTTAAAGGATGGTAATGAACTAGGGCGCGATGGTAATGATATAAGTCGGGACGGCAATGAAATACCGTAAAACAGTTCTGAAATAGATTAGGATATTAGTGTACCGTAAAAAACGGTAATTTAAAACAGCTAAATAAAACAATATAATTTCAATAATCACCGTCTTTTATTTCAATTCAGTCTTTCATTTCAAGTCAGTCTCAAAAAATCAACTTCGTGGAAGGAAGCCAAATCAGTTTTTAAATAATTAAAGGCTTCTGAGCAGTAGTCAACCCTACCTTTTTCTTTAAATAACTGACTAACTCCAACCTATTAACAATTAATAAAATACAAATAGGACGCAAAATCACATATTAAACTTAAAACAAAGACTAAAAATATATAACAATCATAGAGTATTATAAATATCTGACTGGACAATTAACAAAAAATAATAGGTAAATAATAAGTAACCAGTCTTTTTACTTTTGAGTGCAAAATCACAGTATACAAACAAAAAACAGTAAAGGAATGCTTACATAATAGTATAAAATTTTAAAAAATGTTCAAAAATTGTTAAGAGCGTTTACGCCGTACGGCATTTCATACAAACTTTCAAGCTCTTGTTTTTCGAAATGAATGAACCGATTTTAAGGAAACTTCATACGCATAAGCAGGATACAAAGGTCTAAAAAGTTACTTAAGAACATTTTCGAAAAATCTTATTAAAAAAAAGATAACTGGAAATCTCTGTTTCTATGGAAAATTTAAAATCTGTCTAATTTGGCTGTAACGCTATTTTTCGAAAATGTTCTTAAGTAACTTTTTAGACCTTTGTATTCTGTTTATGCGTATGAAGTTTCATTAAAATCGGTTCATTCATTTCGAAAAACAAGGGCTTGAAAATTTGTATGAAATGCCGTACGGCGTAAAGGCTCTTAATGGTCTTACTCGTCTACCGACAATCAATCCTACAATGTTACTCTAGTCAACCTTAATTTAGGTCGTAGCACATAGCCTGAGCAAAATCAATCATAAACATTAGAAAATTTAAAAAATAGGTACTTAAGTCGTCACTATCATCTGATCCATCATATTTATTGTAGTCTTTGTTTTCTTTTTCTGATATATTTGATTGCACGAAAGTCTCGAATTGCCGTTGGTGTTCAGAATTAAAAACTTCTTCAACTTTTTTGGCTTAAGTTTTTGATTTGGAATCTTATAAAATTTACGGTTCTCCCAATTTAAACGTACGTCAGATAAAATTTTGATTTTAGGAGATCTTAACGCAGTCGAAGATGTAGCTGTAGTATTTACCGACGGTGAGAGCTGTAAATCGATCGGACCCCGTAGAGGTTGTAAGTTTTTTAAAAGATCTGATTCATTTAGGTTATTTAAAAAAGTGGAAGTATCTATGCTTAATAAGGACTGATCGTCATTGATATAAGTGCCTTCATTTTGAGCGCACTGATCAATCTCATCTACACCAACTCTCGTCTCTTCGCTTTTAAAATGAAGGAAGCCTAAATGCTTATTATGTATGCACGAAATGCCGCAATCTTGACATTCGAAACAACTTAGACTTCGTAAAGTAATAGTTCTCATGTTATCAGCGGTCCAAATGACTTGATGTACTTTCATTGTTCCCCTAAATCCTGGAATATTTGGTGGAAATATTCTTTCGTCAATATCGCTCTCTGTTACCATCTCAAAGTGTACATTTGGTATATTTTTGGTCACTAAAGCCCAAAAATCTTCAAAAGAACCAACGTCTCCACCATATTTCACAAAATTATCAGCAGTTCGTTTTACGACTGCACCAATACCGTCCGGAGCTCCTTTGCCGTGGCCGGCTTCTTGGTAGTTCCATGTCACTTTAATTATATAATTGTTGATATCTTTTAATTTAGTGATCATATAAAAAATGTTTTTATTTCTATATTGGCTAGAGGGTGAATCTGATAAGAAATGTACTACTTCATATGGTAGTAGTTCCTGTGCCATCTTTAAAATAGGACACAAGTGAGCCCATATGGCTCCAGCATCATGTTTCAAACAATTGCTTATCGTACAAAATGATTTGGTTCTAAGTATACCTGCATCACTATCCATATAGTAAAGAACTCCAGTGTGTAAGGGTACTTGTTCTCTACTTCCTCCGAAGTGGAAGGATTGTATCTCCTGATTATATTTCAAGCAATAGTTCTCACTGAAGTCCACGTGCACTAGTATCTCTTTGTCTTTCGAATTTTGTTTCAGTTGCTTGATAACCTCATACTGCACAGTAATATTTAGATTGTGCTTAAGGAATGTATCCAGAGATGACTCTAATTTGTAAATAACATTGCGCGGATAATCTTCAAATCTTTTTTTTATACTGACTATTTTAATCTTTTGTATTCCATCTTTCACCGTATACGGCTTTTTCTCTACAACCCATTGATGGAACATAATTTTTTTGTCATTTTGAAATTCATGATAGTTCAAAACTTTACTTGCGCAGAGTTCACATGTACGTTCGAGACATTTTTGCTTTGCATCACAACAGAGACTATTAATAACATGTGTTCCCGTACTTTCAGTGATGATATCCGCGTTTTTGAGTGCCTTAATCAACAAATTTACGTTCGAATGCAATTTGCATTGACAAGTGTCTCGCTCTGTTTTAGGAAAAACCACCCAATAGGGTCTATACTTACAGAACGTCGAGTAGCTTACACTGCGTTGCTCCTTCAAGAATTTCACATGCAGATTTTTTAAATTATCATTCAGGTACCTTTTCTGTTTCTTCACACCTCTCTTCTTAATAAACTCTCTTTTCCCAGCGGCAACCCTACTGTTTGTGTCTTCTTCAAAAAATGACTGGATTTGATTTACCAATATTTGTTTTGTTTCTTCTGCAATATTTTTCTTTCTTCGGGAAAATGGTAATTTATGAAGCAGCTTATATTTTCTCAATTTTTTATCATCTTTGATAACCGTAGCCACAAATTTCTTCTTGTCTTTTTTAGGCATAATTGTATAGCTCTCTTGCAAATTTCTAGTTATAGTTTCGCTAAAGAGCAGTTGTTTTTTGACTTCTTCCTTCTTTTCTGGTCTTATCTCTATCAATACTTCATCTACTTTTTTTTCAATAGTATCACAAACTTTTTTAGTTATATTACTTCTTTTACGTAACAAATCTTTTTCTCTTTCTAGTTTACTAATCTGATCTTTCAATTTCTTTACGGTTTTAATATGATTGTAACGCAAACGCCTTATTAAATTAATGGACTTCAATAATCGAGGAGACATATTTTGATTGGTTGCACTGGGACCTGGTTCAGACAGCATCAAGGGATCTGATCTGGGAGGCCTTACTATATTATCGGACTTCAATAATCGTAGAGACATATTTTGATTGGTTGCACTGGGACCTGGTTCAGACAGCATCAAGGGATCTGATCTGGGAGGCCTTACTATATTATCGGACTTCAATAATCGTAGAGACATATTTTGATTGGTTGTACTGGGACCTGGTTCAGACAGCATCAAGGGATCTGGTCTGGGGGGCTCTAGATTAACATAATTTTCTGACTCACTCTGTGAAGGTGAGTTTTCCTCCAATATTATCTGTAATTTACTTTCTTCTTTCTTCCTTTTTAAGTAGTTTTGTGTGTTTTTTTTCCATCGCTTTCTTAGTTCTCGTTGTGATCTAGGAGTCATGTCTTTAATGCTACATATCTTATTCCTTTCTTTTCTTGATAAATATCTACTTTTTCCTTTTTCTTTCTGTAGAGCATATAAAGCAGGATCGTTTTTTAATTCTGCATATTTTTCTCGTTTACGTAGCCTATCTTTTGCCAGTTTTTCTTCTCTTGATAGCTTTCGAGTTTTCCCCATATTAGTACTGAAAATAATAAAATACGGCCAAATAGAATAATAAACTACATAGAAAAACACGCATCTCATGTTGTTGTTGGTGTTACATGGAGCTTACACTGTGTATTTTTAACAGTACCTAATCAATCTTATTTGTAATGAACAAAAAAAAAACTTTCATTTCTTTCCAAAACAGTTCATTACCTTCCCGCAAAAAAATGGAGGGGACGGAAGGTAATGAAGTGGAGATGAATGAAAAATTCTAACATTTTGTTTAATAATTTCGTTACCGAATACATTAGCAACTCGATAATAAAATAGGATCAAAATCAATTTGAAAGCCAAACATATTTAGTATTTATAATAATTTGTTTACTACAGTACCTTGTGAAATAGAAGGAATGTGATGAAATTATTTCTGGACGAAGCACTACCAACAATGCGAAGATTGCAAATAATTATGACAGCGATAGACGTACGTCTGCTTCGCTCTGCTTGCCGTGGCTGACTGACCAGTAGAAACACGTTGTGACCTGCACTATATTAGGGACCGAATAAACCACTACAAAATTATGAAGTTTCCGAGTACGGATGGCGATGATGTTTTTATTGTGACAATTAGAAAATATAGCTTTTTTTCTACTATTACTAAGTTATTGGTATATTCAAAATACTTAAAGAATAGGTCAGGAGTTTGGTTCTTACAAACCGTATTAATTAAAGCTATCAATTCGAAAGTAGACAAATAAACTTGAAAACATACGCTGAGGTCCCTAGTTGGAAACAGAGAGGAATGAATTTAGACGCAGTTTTATTAGTTTATTAAATAAAATAACGAATCAAAATGTAATATTATCGATACTCCTTTTAAAGTGACTTTGTCTTTACCCATTCTGGTTAAAAAATAAAATTAAAAAAATGAAAACCATGGGTAAATTAGTCTGGAAATCGTTTTTGCACGAAACTACGGAACGACCCCATACTTGGAATATAAAACCTGGAAAATTCCGGGAACCACCCAACGCGTACTGTCCGTGACCTGGATTCAGGAACCCAACTGTATTCAGTTTTGCTTACCTCGTAATTTTAGACAAAGCATGAAGGCGCAGAAGGCAGCGCCACCTATGTTTTCGGTCCGAAACTTATTGCGTTATGGCTAAGTATATTTTGTACTGCCGAACGGCAGCTATCGGTGTGGCGAACGAATGCTCCATGTACTGCACAGCAAGCAGGCACGCGCCGCCGTTACCAACTCAAATGAGTCAGTCGTTTGACGACAGAGGACGCCACAAGTAAGTATTGCGGAGGCATATCGAACTTTGATAGATTATTCTTTCTGTGCGAATCTACACATAAAAGTTTAGTCTGTTCTTTATTTGTTTTTTATTTGCAAGGACTGCTGTCAAACTAGAATAAAGTTATTGTTTTTATCACATCTATTCAAAAAGACCTAGAGTATTCTTCGTAAACAAGAACTAAAATAGCTCTATAATCCCTAGGGACTGAACGTGATTTGAATATGGAATGTGGATATTGTTAGTAAAAGTTCCAATCACCAAAGATATCAATCACGAACATTGTATGAACAAGTAACAGGCTGTATGATAAAGCAAAAAGCGATCGAGCAAATTACAAAAAAAAAAACGTGAAAAAATAAAAGACGCGCGAAAAGCATTCTGCCTTCTTTCGTAATTTTTTACTCAAATTAGGATTTTACTTAGTTTTACAAAAAATGAGTGTCTTCCTCAATTAAATAAACATAGGTACTATTCCTATTCATGTGTTGCACTGACTTATTTTTTCATAGAGGGTGATAAAAAGTAGAGTGTCCACCTCGGGAGCAACACTATTTTAACTCGAGTCACTCGAGTGACGTACCTACTTTGAATCCCTCGCTGCGCTCAGGTGCTGAAGCCGACAGTGAGGTCAAAACGAAAATCCAAGATGGCCGCTGCAAAAATGTTGAAAATTTTCGTTATGGGTATCGTTATCATGGTTTTCGAGGGTGCTCAAGCAGATAGTGAGGCCAAAATGAAAATCCAAGATGGCGGCTACGAATATTTAAAAAAAAAACAGTGGCACTCCGGTAGTGCCGACAGAAGTGAATACTTGAACAATTACGTGTGTATTTTTTGAATCGTCTTATAAAGAAAACACAAACAGAATACTTTGCCATCACTCACTGACATATCGGATATGTAACATTAAAACCGAGTACATCCCGAGGACAGCCGAACAAATCCGAATGTAGCGCGGTGTCGGTTACGGTAACAGTGTCGCGAGTTCAATGGTTTTTTTCCCACCTCAACAAATGCCCAACGCGCCTAAAGAAGTTTTCACTTCAAAACATGAACTTCGTTCCTTTCGCGTTTTTTTTTTTTTTATTAAGTTTGCATTATTATGATAGTTTTATTTTTATTCAAGTAACAGCAGCTGGACAAACCAAAGCCCAAAAATAGATGACAAATAAAGGCTTATTTAATTACCACTAAAACATTACACAATTTAATTATAGGTGTTTAATAACGGTAAAATTTATTTATCACCCAAAACCTATAAAATTAAATTAATAAATTAAACGTAATTAAAATGTTGTGGGCAGCTTCGATCCCATGCCAGCCATAAAATATTTTACGTTATACTTATTTAAATGTAATATACAATGTTTTCAACGAGCTCATGTGTGATAATTGAATTCAGAGGGAAATACCTACTTCGTTTGGCAAAAAAGTTCAAATTTTACCCAGGAATTAAAAAAGAGAGAAGATGGCGGTTTACTGTAACATAGTTTCCGGAATAAATAGTTTCGCTCTCCGACTCGAGACTCAAACTGGTTTCCTGAGCCCGTTAGAAAAGGTAACTAATTTGATCGTAACTTACATGGTTTATTTAAAAATGAATGCACTAATATTTGTATTTATTTTTAGTGCATACTAATTAGTTTTAAAAATACAAGACAGCAAATCAGAAATAAGAAACGACTCAACGAACTGAAACTAGCTAAGACCTGCTTACTCAGAACAAGAGTCTGACAGACCCCTGCGTCCGGCTTCTGAGCCGGAGGATATCAGCAAGTTGCACGTTAAAAGAGTCCCTGGGTTCATCATCATCATCATTTTAGCCGAAAGACGCCCAATGCCGGACATAGGCGTCCCCAAGCACCGCCATATCTATATCGCTAGCGAAGGAGATGGCGGGATGGATGTGGGAGAGAGCCTTTCGTCCCAGCCGTCGCGGGAGACGCTGCGGGCGTCGGAAGCCGCGTGACGACTCCCGGCCACCGTAGGCGCGGGCCTGCGGGCGGAGAGTAATGGGTAGCTCACCGTCCGATCAGGACCGGACGGCGCGTACGTGTTCCACGCGCGCCTCATAGAGATGTCAGCATCGAGGAGGGGCCCCCTTAGGGCCGAAGCCTGTCGGGTTAGCGGGATTGTCTGAAAGGGTTACCGCTGGCCCGGAACATAAACGGCTAAGGAAGGAACACGGGTGGGTTTTAGTCAGTAAGAGTCTGACACTCCCTTCCGCTCCACCCAGAGCGGGAGGAGTCATTTGATGATTTCCCATGCGCAAAAAAAAAAAGCACCGCCGTATAGACCGGTTTTGTGCTTCTCGCATCCAGCGGATTCCTGCGGACATCACCAGGTCATCGGTCCATCTTTTGGGTCATCGTCTTCCGGTACGCGTACGCCACTCGAGAACGTTTCAGCGATACCGACTATCAGTTCTGTTTCCCTGAGTTATTTGTGTGAAAAAGAAAATGCCGAAAATGTTCCAGCATTGCATCTATGTAAGATATTGGAGACTATTAGCTCCTCTTCAAATGAGCAGCCTGTCAATTAAGGACTACCAGATCAACTAAGATAATGTACCTTTTTATTATTATTTACATGATTTTGGTAAGTATAACACTTTCCCAGTTCACTTATGTGCCTAGCCCCCACGGATAGAGCCCAATGTTACATAATTATGTTGTGAGATATGTTGGTCTTCGTTTCAGCCGATAGACGTCTACTACTGGACATAGGCCTCCTCCAATTTTGGGAGGGTTTGCCATAATCGCCACGATATGTTGGTAAATGGAATGAATGAAATACCTCTTAAATTAATGCAGTAAGTAGTATTTTCACGTATGTTCGTACTTACCGTATTATCGCCCCTCTTTTAAACCAACAAGAAATGTCATTTCTTGAAGGTTCAAGGAAAAATAACAAGAACGAATTTAACTCGTAAGAACTGTTTTGTGTGAATTACTAAGCATTAGTTTAGTTCAGCTCAGAGGGACTCAACAAATACTGTTAAGATTACACAAATGGTAAATTAATACAGATAGAGGGGCTTGTGGCGCGCCTCAAAGAGATGTCAGCATCGAGGAGGGGCCCCTCCTTAGGGCCGAAGCCTGCCGGGTCAGCGGGATTGTCTGAAAGGGTTACCGCGGTTAGGCGGTAAGGGCGGCGGTTAGGGGTTGATGAAAGGCGCGGGCCTGCGGGCGGAGAGTAATGGGTAGCTCACCGTCCGATCAGGACCAGGCCCGTGCCGGACGGCGCTTACGTGTTCCACGCGCGCCTCAAAGAGATGTCAGCATCGAGGAGGGGCCCCCTTAGGGCCGAAGCCTGTCGGGTTAGCGGGATTGTCTGCAAGGGTTACCGCTGGCCCGGAACATAAAGGGCTAAGGAAGGAACACGGGTGGGTTTTAGTCAGTAAGAGTCTGACACTCCCTTCCGCTCCACCCAGAGCGGGAGGAGTCATTTGATGATTTCCCATGCGCAAAAAAAAAAAAGCACCGCCGTATAGACCGGTTTTGTGCTTCTCGCATCCAGCGGACTCTTGCGGACATCACCAGGTCATCGGTCCATCTTTTGAGTCATCGTCTTCCGATACACGTAAGCCACTCGAGAACGTTTCAGCCCTACGAACCATCAGTTCTGTTTCCCTGGGTTATTTGTGTGAAAAAGAAAAATGCCGAAAATGTTTCAGCATTGCATCTATGTAAGATATTGAAGACTTTATTAGCTCCTCTTCAATTAAGCAGCCTGCCAATTAAGGACTACCAGGCCAACTAACATAATTGTACCTATTTATTTACATGATTTCAGTCCAGCCGGTCGATTCTGTAAAAATCTCACCGTGAAAACTTAGGTGATGTGAGTTTGTTTTTGCTAGGAATTTACACTATTGACAGCTCACTCCACGCTCACTTCACCTAAGTTTTCACGGTGAGATGGTTACAGAATCGCACTGCTGTTCACTTATGTGCCTAGCGCCCACGGATAGAGCCCCAATGTTACATAATTATGTTATGAGATATGTTGGTAAATGGAATGAATGAAATACCTCTTAAATTAATGCAGTAAGTAGTCTTTTCACGTATATTCGTATTTACCGTATTATCGCCCCTCTTTTAAACCAACAAGAACTGTCTTTTCTTGAAGGTTCAAGGAACAAAAACAAGAACGAATTTAACTCGTAAGAACTGTTTTGTGTGAATTACTAAGCATTAGTTTAGTTCAGCTCAGAAGGACTCAACAAATACTGTTAAGATTACACAAATGGTCTCTAAGGTAAATGTCTGACCACATGTGTTGTGTTGCTTCCATTGTTATTCATTAAACAATGTCGTCTTATAAAAACGTCGCGTTGAGGTAATTTTACGAATCTTCAGGTATAATAAGAATTTCGTAAGGTGTGTAGGAGGCACTCCTTTTCATGAATGAAATGTGAAATACCTACCAAATTTCGTTTAGGTTAAAAAACGAAATTTTTTATTTCACATTTTCATACAAGGCTGGTAAACTTTTACTTTTACCACTCGGATGAAAGTTCTTATTTAGGTCTCAAGTACCTACACATTTTAATTTCTGAGACGTCTGCTGGTCCTGTATAATGTTGAAACTAAATTCTAATTATCCGATAAGTACTTTTAAGTAATTTTAGAAATTTTCAATTTTAACCAATCATTAAAATCTTTCTTTCAAACAAAGATTTTTTTTGGTGGGTTATCAAAAAATCGGCTGATGCATAGAAAAGTGCGCGGTCAAAATGTATGAAACAACAAATTTTGTACGAATTTCAACGCTTGCAATTTTTCGTCGGTTCAGAATAATGAAATCCATGATAACAGGTTGCGTGTCGAAGACCCTACCACCCTGTATAGGGATGGTAACATTGTCCTTAAAACTAAGTATTAGTAAATAGGTACAGACGCCAGCACATCAAACTGTGTGTCAAATTTCTTTAATAGATTTTCAACTTTATCGCTAAAGCATTAGGTTCAAGGTTGATCGGGAAAATTTGACAGTTTCGGGTAGCTTGATGTGCTGGCGTCTGTACAATGTCCAACGTAGAAAGGGAAACTGCAGAAACGCGATCGTAAACTCGTAACCTACTATCATGCACCAATAATGGCCAAAACCAAAGTGCAAAGGCATGTTGGTTTGAGCCTTTTGTCCGAATTGAAGTAGATTAAAAACGGTCTGATCACGATTGGTCACAATCGATTGCACAGTCGTATGTTAGGTATAGTCCTAGGTGGTAGGTGCACACAGTGACTATGCCAGTGATTTATGAGCCAGCGGTGCTATCTACTGACTAGACAGTCTGCAGATAATTAAATCCAACATTAATTGATATAGCGGCACTAATAGCAATTACGATTTATTATGCCCGCCTCAGTTGTCGTGGCCGAGAATCCGGCACGCGTGTGCTCTGCAGTTGGGAGTTATTTCAATACTCGTGGCTTACAAAGAAGCTATATGAAATTATAGCGTGTAATAGGAGTTATTGGAGCTATTTCACGGCAATATTGCCATTTTATTGTTGTTGAACGTGAATCAGAGGAGTTGTTTAGCGATGAAGTGTTATGATGGTTATCATGCTTTATGTACGCACGGCTACACATCAAGCTATATATAAAAGCTTGATGCGTATGTTATGACTTGTCTTGATGTTGTATGTATGCTGACTTCTGATTTTCTGATTGTACAAAAAACCTATGCAATGCGAGGTCAGCTAAATAAAACTGGAAATGTATAGCTTGATGTATTGCCGTGTGTACGTACCTTGGCCAGTAGTTCGTTGTTAATAAGATAAGTGGCGTTGGATGTTGTTAATGTTGTTACACTAATTTTCAGGGGGAAACGGTAACTGAAATAATATAGGATAGTTTTTATCTCGATATTCCCGCGGGTGCGACTTATGCGGGTGAAACCGCAGGGCGCTGCTAGTCTGAAATATAACAAAGCTTACTTATTTACTGCCAACCTAAATAACATTTTTCAGAGTTGTAGGCGAAACGTTTTAATTTTCTATTGTAACGGATGTTAAGTGTTTGAGAGAGTAGCCTTTCACATTTTGTGATAACATTCACTGTGCCGACAAGAAAATGCAGCCAAGGTTATAAAAAGAAAAATATACGCGTCGACTTGAGAACCTCCTTCGTTTTTTCGTCGGTTAAAAAAGAGCAGGGAACCTTTAAAAAAGGAAGCGACACGGTTGTCGTTCAGAAAAGGTCACCCGAGAGCTGCGCGCTGCCGACAAACTTTAAACTGGTTCCAAAGAAAGCCTTCAAAAGCCCAATAAGATTGTTGTTTCTGCCGAAACTTATAAACGTATCCATTTATAAGTAAATGTATTTTGTTTGGAATGTTTGTTTTACATACATACTTAGGTGGTATTAAAAAAATTCGGAATGATATTGGATTCGGGCGCTGATATTAAAAACTTTTTGATGGACCAATATTGGTACTAGTTCATTGTAAATTAATACAGATAGAGGGGCTTGTGGCGTGCCTCAAAGAGATGTCAGCATCGAGGAGGGGCCCCTCCTTAGGGCCGAAGCCTGCCGGGTCAGCGGGATTGTCTGAAAGGGTTACCGCTGGCCCGGAACATAAAGGGCTAAGGAAGGAACACGGGTGGGTTTTAGTCTGTAAGAGTAACACTCCCTTCCGCTCCACCCAGAGCGGGAGGAGTCATTTGATAATTTCCCATCCGAACAAAAAAAAGAAAAAAAAGGGGCCTGTGGCTAAGTAATAACAGCCGCCCGGGTCGATCGATCAGGTTAGGCTACGCTTGCCGCGGTTGTTCCGTGGATTGGTGACCATCTTTACATACTAAGACCCCTCTGTGCCTCGGAAAGGACGTCCCGACTATCATTAGTGGATCTTTGACAGTCGTTACGGGTCTTCTGAAGCCCGAAAGTCTGATAACCAGTCTTACCAAGGGTTTCGTATTACGCAGTAACCTGCGTAATACGAAACCCCTTGGTAAGACTGCCTATCTGACCTCAACAAGCCAGTTATGGCTTGTTGAGGTCAGATAGGCAGTCGCTCCATGTAAAATATTTTTTTTTTACTCAGCTGCATCCGGTTAGACTGGAAGCCGTTCCCAACATAGTTGGGAAAAGGCTAGGCAGATGATGAATATAATTATTAAAATATATATATTTTTTGTTTGTTTTCTTCTTTATTTGTTCAGAGTTCAATATTGTATTTTCAGCGTCCATACTTTTTAGTGTAGGTATTATTTCTTCAAAGTTTAAATATATTAGAAATCCTACCTAATACCTAATGATTAAAGACACGTAATTTGAATAAGATTAGCAGTCTATTAAACATTTAATTTTAACTTGAAAATTAGTTGAAGAAATTGCTTTTACATTAAAACTTAAATCGTAGATCATAATGATAGATATATTGAGTTGAGATGACATTTATCTGAAAAATGTTTCTTAATGAATATCTACCTAAAGAAGCGAAATAATTTCAGAAAATCTATATAATAATAAATAATATACTTATAAAAACTGGCCAAGTGCGAGTCGGACTCGCACACGAAGGGGTTCCGCACCACAAGGCAAAAACGTCGAAAAAAACATGTTTGTTGTATGGGAGCCCCCCTTAAATATTTATTTTATTGGGTTTTTAGTATTTGTTGTTATAGCGGCAACAGAAATACATACTTTGTGAAAATTTCAACAGTCTAGCTATCACGGTTCTTGAGATACAGCCTGGTAACAGACAGACAGATGGACAGACAGCGAAGTCTTAGTAATAGGGTTCCGTTTTTACCCGTTGGATACGGAACCCTAAAAAAGCTGAAGAATTTGTTTGTTTAAACGCACTAATCTCTGGAACTACCAGTCGGATTTGACAAAATCTTTTTGCATTTGATAGTTCTTAATGAAGGCTATAGGCTATTTAACATCACGCTAGGGGTCCTAGCGTGAGCTAAGGAGCTGAGTAAAAGGAAAAAAACACTCAGAAGTCAGAAAGAACTTTAAGACGCTGCGACGGGGTAGGTCGGGGGAACTAGAAATTTCACGCTGACGAAGTCGCGGGCAGAAGCTAGTATATCTACAACATTATTTTTAGTATATCGTCGTTGTCAAACCAAAACCTGCTATGTGCAAAAAGTATACTTTTGAGACATTGACAAAAGAAGTTTTGACAAAGTTCTAGCTGCTGCACATAGCACATTTTATTCTGAGGCCATAGTTCCACAACTAGTGGTCATAAGCACATATCAGTTCTTTTATATGCGAAATAAGGCAGTGACCTATAAGCTGTGATCAAAATCTTGAAAACTCAAAAAACGGCACATAGCAGATTTTGGTTTGACAACGACGATATGCGAAACCTGAATATAGTTTGTTCAGAATAAGTACCTAACTGAATCAATTCCAATAATTTTTACCCCATGTTATATTTTGTCGCAAAAATATTAAAAAAAGGTTAAAAGTTGGACACCGAGAGACACTAAGTAGGTTATCCAATCTCCGCGCCGAACGGTTAGGTACCTTGGTACTATTATCAATGAGCGCAAGACGCGCGGTGCGAGCGGCGCGGGTGAGCATGTTTTTGTACGGACAAACAGGTAACTTAACAATCTTATAACTTTGTGATTTTTCATGATACAGTTTTGAAATTTTGTACATAGATTCTTAATATAAAAATTCTAGACACGTGTTTCGGGTTTCGCATATACTAAAAATAATGTTGTATAAAGACCTACTTTATAGAAATACTAGCTTGCTGCTTTTATTAATGTGTTTGATGATTAATGATATCGCAATTTGTTAACAATGTAGGTACCATCAATAACCGCTGCGCACACAGGATGTTACCAAACGGAGGATGTAACACAATGCATTAGATTTTTCATTTTCCCTTGCTAAAATTATCATATTAGTATTTTAGTGTCGTAAGTTACTTTCACTTTCGCGTGGGAGGACGTCTTAAATTATAGCATTTGACGCTATTATGTATTTAGGTCTATTGTATGAATTATTTATTACGTTTAGCAATATAAATCATAGTTAGAGCAAACAATAGCCACACGCGGTTCTACATTCGTTACAAATTCAAAAGTACCAGATTCACGATTTTATGTTAAAGTTTTTTATAATTTAAATGTAATTTCGTAGGTAAAGAAAACTGATCCTGGTTACACAAATAAATTTTAGTAAGTATGACAAATTGTTATCATCCACATAAGGATTTACCTACTTGCTGAACCACAAAAAAAATACACGGAAATCCTATTCAAATAAAACTGTTCTTTGGAACTGCCTATTGGCTATTATAGGTACATTAGGGAATTGGTAACTATCCTACTATCCTACTTCCTGCTATCCTACTATCCTACTTCCTACTAATCCTACTATCCTTCTATAAACGCGAGTTTGTGAGGATGGATGGTTGGATGTTTGTTACTCTTTCACGCAAAAACTACCAAACAGATTTGGATGAAATTTGGCACACAGATAGTTTATAACCAGGACTAACACATACTACTTTAAATACTTTTTATCCCGCCATTCCCACGGGATCGAAACTTATGCGTGTGAAACCAGCTAGTAATTAAATATTTTTCTTTCTATGGCTTCAGCAACACAGCCATTTATAAAACTTTCAGGATGTTTTTCCTTTTGAAGCGCGATGGAAAGTATAGGGGTTGATTTAAATACGAATTAGTTAGTCTTCGAATAGAGATTTAGCATAGCATATACAGCCTGTAATGTTCCCAATGCTGGCACACAGGCCTCCTCTCTTCGATAGGGAGTGGGTTGTAATCTACCAAGCGAAGCCCAGTGCGGGTTGGTAGATGTCACATGTCTTCGCTTTAGCATAGCATAATTAGCCTTTATTGTTCCCACCTCTGTGAAACATCAGGCCTCCTCTCTTCGATAGGGAGTGGGTTGTAATCTACCAAGCGAAGCCCAGTGCGGGTTGGTAGATGTCACATGTCTTCGCTTTAGCATAGCATAATTAGCCTTTATTGTTCCCACCTCTGTGAAACATCAGGCCTCCTCTCTTCGATAGGGAGTGGGTTGTAATCTACCAAGCGAAGCCCAGTGCGGGTTGGTAGATGTCACATGTCTTCGCTTTAGCATAGCATAATTAGCCTTTATTGTTCCCACCTCTGGGAAACATCAGGCCTCCTCTCTTCGATAGGGAGTGGGTTGTAATCTACCAAGCGAAGCCCAGTGCGGGTTGGTAGATGTCACATGTCTTCGCTTTAACATAGCATAATTAGCCTTTATTGTTCCCACCTCTGGGAAACATCAGGCCTCCTCTCTTCGATAGGGAGTGGGTTGTAATCTACCAAGCGGGCTTAGAGTGGGTTGGTAGATGTCACATGTCTTCGATTTTTTGGTTCTGGGACATTCCGGTTTTCCACGATGTTTTCCTTCACCGTTTTGAGAGCTAATTAATATACTAGATGAAGCAATAGGTATTGATATGGTTACAAATGGACTTGCTTGGGATTGCCTCCACCATCATCAGCCGGAAGACATCCACTGCCGGACATAAGCTTCTCCCAAGCATTTCGACCGGTTCGAGATTGCCTTCAATAAACTATATTTTCAATATCTTGCTTTATTCCTAATTTTATGAAGGTGTATACCTCCAAGAAACATGCCTGAAATCCGTATTCCAATATGAATGTTAGCGACATTAGATTGCCGACTTAAGCTGTGTGTAAAGCCTTAATACGATTTATGGTATGTCTGTAGGGGAACTTGTCCCCGGCGACAATCCTCGTATGTGCAAAGCTGAACGAACACGGCCTACGCGCTACGCTTTCAATTGAAACACGGTCTTTGTTAATAAACACACCCTGTTTGTTGTTGCAATTGTGATTTTTGAACCTATTAAAAATTGACTCTATATTAGATGCTAGCTGCGCTCCGCGGTTTCACCCGCATAAGTTTTGATCCCGTGAGAATATCGGGATAAGAAGTAGCCTATAAGTATGTTAATTCAGGGTGTCAGCTACCTCCATACCAAACATATAAACACACACACACACACACACTCACAAACTTTCGCCTTTATAATTAAATATTAGTGTGATACAACTTGACGCATCCACTCTTGCCGATATATTCTGTTAAAATTTCACCTGGAAAATCTAGGTGAAGTGAATTTGAAGTCAACTGTCAATAGTACCAAATTCCAAGCGTCAGGTGGAATGACAGCTTACTTCAAGCTCACTTCACCTAAGTTCTCACGGTGAGATTTTTTACAAAAAAAAAACCGGTCAAGTGCGAGTCGCCGAGGGTACCGACTATCGTACAAAGTAGGTAGGTATGTAAATAGTTTATCACGGGTTTTTTTTAATGTAACTACAAATTTACGGTTTTCGAATTTTTTCCTTTACTTTTGTGCTACATGACCATGCTTCTTGCCAAATTTCATGATTCTAGGTCAACGGGAAGTACCCTATAAATTTTGATTCTCTTGCGAGTGTCGAAATGTACGTTTTTTGCGGCATAAACGGGCGCGTATCTTTTTTTTACGTTGTCTTTTCAGCTTCAAGGGACTGTAGACCTGAGTATATGGTTTTAATTTCAACTCGATACCTCCACGCGTTTCTCCTCCGCCGACCCCCCGATGATGATGACCTCCACGCGTTCCCGAGATAAAGAGTCTTGACAGACAGACGGACAACAAAGTGATCCTATAAGGGTTCCGTTTTTTCCTTTTAAGTTACGGAGCCCTGAAAAGTTCGGCTGTAATAACGAAACAAACAAAACTTAGGTAAATATGTGTTAAGCTTAAGTAAACAACTCATAGGTCAAAGTCAAGTCAAAACATTTATTTCAAATAGGCACATAAGAGGCACTTTTGAACGTCAAAAATTACGATAAAATAGAATAAAATTACTATACCTACCACATTATGTAAAAGAATTAAAAATGAAAACATGACATAAATTAATTATCTGATAGATACATGGTTCTCACATATTTACAAACATGGTAAAAGTAAAAGATTTTCATTTAAATAAAAAAATTACAAGTAATAAAATAAGTCAGGGGGTGAGTTTAAGTATTTACAGAATGTACTTAAATCAACGTCAAAAATAAAGAAGAAAGAATCAATTTTACAATTAAATTAGCAACCAGTTTGATTTTGCAGCAATAGGTGGGTACTGAATGCTGCCTGTTCCACAGCACTCGTTTCAGGCTCTAGCCGCAATTTTATCGTCAAAGAGTTTATATTTAAATATGTTAGATTTATACACCTTACATAAATATGAGGTGCACAGGGGCGCGTGGCTCGACATACACGGAGCGATATTACCACACAAGGCTAACGCAAGACGTGGGACTCCCTGATAACAATTTGATTATTCAGCGTCCTCCACTGTTAGGTCGTACAACGTTTTAAGGTAATCTTAGCTAATGTTTCTAGCCTCACCCTTCGCTAAAACAACATCGCACCCTAACAATTTACAGGGAAATTAGTTTGTAGATAGGCCTATACGATATCTGCATATATACGACGCGCCGGTTGATCACCGCCAGCTCAGTAAATAACCGTGGCTATACTTTGATGAATCTACGTCGTGTTTTGAAAATGTTATAAGTATATGTATGAAAACATGAGAAAATTATCGTCGTTAAAGTAGAAGCTGAAAGATTGAATGTAGGTCATAATCCAAGGGAGGTAATACCGACAACTCGCTATATATTGCCAAGTGCCGCGCGATACCGTGCAAAAAAGCTATAGACGCTGTGCTGGATTAAAACAATTTTTATTTTTAGTAGAAGCGTGACCTGGTTTACACGTGATAGGTCTAAACTCGTTAAGGATACCTACAGCAACGTAAGTGCGGGAGATCAACACATGTACCATTTGATCGAAATGGAAATACACACTCGATTTGTGAATCTGATCATTTTGTGCTTGTTTATTTAAAGCCCGCCTGTTGGAGTGGCGCCAGTGGTTCAGATATTTAAGAGGCAAGCATCAGGGTAAACCTCTAAACTCAAATTTTCTTACGTTTTTTGCAATTTGCAGGTCATTGTCAGGTTTGATGATGATTCGTGAGCGTAACAAGTGTAATGTATTTACATAATTATAACAATTAAAATCATCCATACAACCCTCCAAGTTCATATAATCCTATTGAATGATTATTGAAATATCAGTCAATGGGATTGTATGTTTTTTAATTTAAATTTCGCGGTCTACCTAGCGCATCCCCCTTAAGTAAAATACACAAAACATTAATATGTTAATTAACAATATTTTATAACCAGACTTGTGTTAATAAGTGTCACTGCAAATTAACATACGTATGGTCGTTTTAGAATTATTCGCGTAGGTATAATATTATTGTTCGCATTTAGGAAATGACGGAAATCTTAAATATTATATTGTTAAAATGATTGCTTATTTGTTACGTATGCAAATTAAATCCTCATACACATCTAAAAAATAATATAAATTAAATAAAATATTTGATGTCAAAATAACTGTCGACAACATGGTTCGGAATACAACCAATTTCTTATATGGAACGTGTTCAACATGTTTTTCAGACTATTAATTCAATTAACAAACTGTTTCACAGTGTCTTATAGTTATAACACACGCTGTCTGAGAGTGATCTGTGTCTCATAGTTATAACTTTTGACATCTTTACAGTGTTACAAAATGTAGCTACTTATTTAAAATTACGTACACTTCACATTGACTATCTAGCGTAACACAACGACTCTTACATAAACATGCAAATAAGTACATCACCACCCAGAAAGCCGAGTCTTAGGCACCTACATGAATGTAGGTCTTGTGCTAAAATATTATTATATACTTAGGTTACGGTAGTCAACCCCAACGTCTATACAAAGTGTGTACTGTGCCGTTATCAGAGTACTAATATGGGTGTCCAAAAATACGATAGCTTAGTTAGTAACAAAGTAACTATGGCTGATATTGGTGATCGTTCGCATGTAGGTCACGCACGCGTTATCCGTTCCAATTCGCATAAGGCCAAGAACGCACTATCATTATTTGCAACCAAGATAACAAAGTGTCTGGCTGAATAAAGTCTTTAACGTCATAGATTAATTATCCAATATTGGGCGCCAAAATAGTTCGATGAATACTTTTGAAGAATATTTTGAGCTCTAACTGCACTCAACAACGTGAGCTTACTGTTGTGTTTTGAGCTTGAAGTAAGTAAGTATAACAAATCTTGCTTTTGAAGAAGTTGGTCCCGAAGATACAGGCGCCACCTACTTAGGGGACCTGCGTAAAGATCAAAATGAAGATCGCTAACATTTAGACCGACATTAAATTATGCTAATTATAAGGTAATCATTGTAGCATTGGTTCAATTAAAAAATATTAGTTTGATTGTTTATTCTGTAAATAGAATATCGGAAACACTTTCAAATGTCAAATTATAAAAAAATTAAATAAATATCAAAGGCCTTAGACATTTTACAGTACAGTTTCAGTCGCCCTAAATTCCTAATTGGCGCAAAGCGTTGGTCTTTGACGCAATCTTTATATCATGGTGTTTTAAAAATTGCGAATGCGTGCGCATTGAGTATGGTATGCTACATTTTGCAAGATAATACAGTCGTGTGACGGTTTCTAACAGCCCATTGCGTGACCTTAAAAGAGACACGCGATTAACTCGAAGCAGCCATCCACACACGCGCACAGAATTTGAGCAGTCTCAAATAATATGTAAAATAGACACTTTATCCATAATGGTCTACACAAGCTGCGCATAACCGTTTACTGATACTCATATTAAAATAGCTTAAAGCAATTAAACGGAATGAGGGCGCGGAATATCTCGTAACATCACACGCTTAATTACCCTCTGTGTGATTTGAATCCAGTTTCAGATTTAATTTTAAGGTCACGATAAATTACAAAGTACCAGTTTACCTACCGCGCACTTCGAATGCGGTAGTTTCTCAAACGATTACGTTTAATTATAAAACGACCACTTTAGGTGTTATTATAACGGACGCTGCAATCGGATTACTTGAGGCGGAAGTAGCTGTAGGTAACATCATCAAAATAATTTTACTGGAGTTGGTTTTTGCTGCAAGTTACGCTGGATTCGCGGATTTGGAAGTGGTAAAAACTAACTTACCACATATTTCATTGAGCTATAACTTTTGTAATATGAATGTCACGCCTCTCGGGAAACTTGGTTGGGCTTGGCGGTGTTTGCGGAGCGCGGCGAGCGGGCTGACAACAGACTTACTAAGAGAAATTGGAGACTTTCGTACAAGTTTATTAAGTCCTGTAATCCTTGCTTAGTTTATTTAAATTGATTTATTTCGTGCGCTGTCATCCGTCGTCTACTGAACAATTAACCATCCAAATGTTAATAATTTATGGGTAGTGGATTCCTACAAACATTCGTAATGTAGCAATCGAACTTGAGATTTGACCCTTACTTTCGATCGTGATGTAACGATACATCCTCTTCCTAACACATTCCGGTCTCTGTGGGCTTCCGTCCTTCTTTCCTCATCGAGCAGGATGTATACGCAATCACAGTATCGTGTAAGTGGCTGATTCACGAGGGAAAAGTTGATATACCTCCTCCACTTTCTGCTAAATTGGCAAAATTTTTCAATCCAGGTGCACAAGTGCAGCGACCGCGACGGAAATGACGTGGTGTTTCGTGGAATACTTTTTATAAAACCCATGAATTCATAAACGTGCCGCCACCAATAAGCAAATTGTATGTTAGGTAAGCATTTGTGCAGTCTGAAGCTCACCTTACCAACAAACGTGATGATGTCTACACATTCTTTTGTTTCTCAAAATCACGATATATCGTGATGTTCTGCTATCCACTTGATTTGACGGGAGATGAGTACCTATACTGAGTTACTGGATGATAAATGTGGATCGTGAAATCCTAACTATATTATTTTATTTTATATTCCTTATATATTATTTTATTTAATTTAATATTATATATATACATATAATATTATAAATGCGAAAGTAAGTTTGTTTGTTTGTTACCTTTTCACGCCTAAACCACTGAACAATCATTCTGAAATTTTGCATATACGTTGTCAGGTGTACAGAAACAGACATAGGGTACCTTTCGTCCCAAAAAAAGTGCCGTTCCGAAGAATAAAGGTATTATGATAATAGATGGCGCCACGTGTCTTTCGAACGGGATCGACACTTGTGCGGGTGAAACCGCGGGGCGCTGCTAGTATCTTATATAAGTAGGTAGGTCGCTCAATTCTCTCTTGGATGCACGTTCAATTTATTTTTTCAGTGCATAAAGAGCTGTAATGCGAAATAACTTGGGAATTTCAACTTTAATTAAAAGTTCGTCTCGGGAACTTGCTCAGTCAACGAAGATTACAATCATTTATTGGCCGAAGTTAAAACAATGGAGTATCCTGTTTACCTTTGCCATTGTGAAGTTGGTCGAATGTTAGTTTGTTTGAAACACCCAAGTTTAGTGTGGGTGAGGACATTAGTATTGTCTTGAAACAGAGCTACGTAGGCCGTTGTTAGTATCCTTCAGACAATAAGCCATTTATTCGCTCTGGTTCCTTATTTGCGTTGAAATGAATTGGTGCAGTTTTTAAATCTTGCAGTCACGTTCAGTACCTATGTAAAATGTTTACTTGTCGTTATCGTCAACAATATGTAAAGTTAAAAGTTTAAAAATTTCGTGGGAATACTTAACTTCACCTATTTATCTGTAGGTATATATATACACCATTAGAAGTTACGGCATGGGAAATGGTTCCATCTGCCGAGACACCTATCTAATGTACTTTTAATTTCTTTGATAGACTGTTTTCCTTATCAACCCTCTTCCAGTTCGCGTCCTCTTCAGGAACAGGAGTATGAACCGAGTCTTTTTGATTACATCTTTGAACGGGCCTTTTGATAATACTTTTAAAATGAAGATTTTGTTTGAACAAAGAGCTTTTCAAAGGAAATTTTATGTGAACTATTTCTTTTGACAAAGGGACATATAAATTCGGTGACACGCAACTCGCAAGTTGTATGAAAATGTTGTAGTCAGAAAAATGTAGTCTGGTGTCACGCAGATACCTATTCGATGGTGTGCAGTGTTCACCACAAGTTCACCAACAGTTACTATTTATTGCATATTGATGTCGCACGCGACGCTAATGTTTAACCAATTTACAACTAGTTTCGTTGAAGGTTCAACCATAAACTGAGTTTTTGTTGTTGTAGTTGTTACTTACATTTATTGACTTCATTATAAAAATGAATTATTACTACGTTAACTCCGGTCATGAAATACAGCAGTTAAACTTAAGTTTAGAATAACTTCGGCAGTTCAATAGTGTCGTTTGGGTTCAAATTTTCTTGTTCATTACTTTTTTTTGTATTAGGCAAGTATGACAGTGGCAACTTCATCCAAGTCTCTGGACTTGGATAAAGTTGCAAATGTTCTTGTTGCCAATGTTGAGAAGCTCTTGCTCTGAAAGTTTTAACTTGTAAAATGGAATCGGCTCGACGATCGAAGACAACGCATGTGTTCAATTAACTTTGTATACCTATGTTCATAAACTGATTACACCATGGTAATAGATACTATTCCAAACATACCATAAGCGGGTATTAGAAAGCAGTAACATTATTCACTAGAGCTATAAAGCTGCACTGTTTTGATTAGTAAGCTATCAATTACGATTTATTTTCAAGGTAGTAGTTGTACGGCAGGTGCAATGGACTGCATTCCCGAGTGCTAGAAAAACTGGATCCAAAGACCGCTCCTGCGGCCGGAGCCGGCAACTACCGAGATTAGATATATTGATAGAAAATTTATTTTATTAGTGACGTTAACGACGTGGGAAACTATTGTAAAAACGATTACAGTACCTACATCTGGCGTCATCATCATTATTGATATGACTTATTGCCTCATAAATAACCATACACATACTAAACAAAAGAAAAACGTATATAAACTATAAAAGAAATAAAGAAACTTGGTCCTAACTTCAGCAAGATTTACATATTTCGCCAGAGGTATTTCTATTATTTGGGAAAGTTTGACAAGTCATGAATAAGTTTTATTTCCTCGAAGCTAAAGTTCTTAATGCGAGCGTTATATTCAGTTACATCGAGTATAAAGTTGAAGCGTTCATATTCCAATTACATTAGTAATTAGGTGGAAATGTACAATATAAAGTTGGTGCAATTAGGGCTGCACTCTGTCATGAATTGTAATCTCATTATGTAAATGCATGGTCGGTGTGTCCGAGCCGTGCGGGCTGTGCGAGGCGCGCCGGGAGGCAGGCGAAGCGACGTCGCGCGGTGATTAGCACCGCTCATACCTGTCAATTTACCTCGACAGACGAGATTTGCTGTCAACCCGTATTACTATTCAGTATTCTGTGATACCACGTCTAATTTATACAATTTACTGTTGTATCAAAGCGGTTTGAATTAGGTAGAGACTGGTAGAGACCAGAGACCAATATATATATACAGGGTTATTGGTAAAACATTAACGACCTCTTAAGAGGTCACTGTACTCATCATTATGAACAACTTTTACTATGGGACCAAACCTGAACTCGCGAAAAAAAAAATCAGCTATTCCCTACATTTATGTTCGTATAACTCGTCAAAATGTATATTATACGCGTAGTTATGAAACCGATTTTTCTTGATAAGGTAGGTTTTATTCATCATATCTGCGTAGTCTAATGGTAAAAATGAAAGATTAATTTAAATCTTAATTTATTTTAATGTTTCTCAATCAATCGATCTAAGCTCAAATCGATCACTTTCGAAATTACGCGTTCTATGTATTGTAAATGTGTAATTACTTAGCTCCGTGTTATTTCATTACGCGCATGTCTAAATAAGCAGCCAACGTCGCACCTGTTAATAAAATTGCGGGTGAAAGTCGTTGCTTTTTCACTGATATCGTGCCAACCATCTATAATTCACACGGCTCGAGGACATTGTCACAGTTACGCCATCGCCTTGCATGTGTGGTGTTCACGTTAAAAGGCACAATTGCCCGAATCACAGTACTAGACTCATAACTAGAACATTTAACATTGGGCAGCCATTATACAGGTACACATAAATTAGTGTGCGCGGTGGGGCCATCGCACTTTCATTAGTGAAATTATTTGCTAATTTGTACTGAACACGACCGCGGTACTAAGGGGTAGCGGGGCTTAATCTACTTCATTACACAGGCTTTAGTGATAATGAATGCAGAATGTGGTTTTCAGTATAGCTTCACACTTTAAGGGGAATACATGACCTAAAGCCCGGTCACTGTCGGACTGCATAGAAAAGAAAGAGAAGCGCGACGACACAACCCTGGTAATTTATTGCAAAATATGAAGCATCTATTGTTTGGACAAAAAAATTAAAACACTAGTGCTTTAGTATTTTGCTTGTAGAATAAATATATGTAATGTATATAAGTATGGTTTTTATTGAAAAAAGAAAGTTTTTAGAGGTATTTTCATGATTTTTTCTGTCGTATTAAATTAGTTGTAATATGTTTTCAACACACTATCTAACTAGCATATATCCTGAAAAATATCATATAATTTTTCTGATTTTGTTACTGTAGTCGATCATATACTTTTAGGCATTATAAAATTATAAAACTTGCGTTTTTTTGCGTTTAGGTCCAGTACTCCCCTTAAACCATCAATATTTTAACACGGTCATTGAATTTTGTGTTGGTTTAGTCATCATTATGCGTGATACAGATACAATGCTGAAAAAAGGTGAAGATCAAACTTCGCAATATAAACATAACACAGTTTTTATTTAGCAAATATTTAACTGGGCTCTATTTGTAGTAAGGCAGTGGATATAAATTCTATTTGTTTTTTATATTATACCTACAACTATAAATAGAACAGCGATCATGAAACTGAAGTTATAAACCTGAACTGGCATTGTTGATATACTAGGAGTCATTGACCGCGGCATTCGGCTACACTACGAAATACTGTGTAAACGTTTATAACCAGTTCATCCACGATTATCACACAATATTTAAACTATGCGATGAATGCCTATTCTCCTATTGATTTTTGTTATTGTGTATAGGCTGATAATTGTCTAGGCGGCTCGGACGCGTAGATTTCGCATTAAAACGCTAACTATAAAATAAACGCACGTGTCTCTTTTGTCGGACACGAGTGTGTGACCTCTTTGAAGTAAACTAAATGCCTCCGGGGACCAATTTCTCTTTAAAAAGGGTGTTATTTGCTCAAGTGTGCAGTGTGCCTGTACGCACAAATGAGCTTATTGCGTTGCGTACTGTAATAACACTCGGCTGAAACTAATTTCGTTTCAGTGTGTTCAGCTTTGCACAGATTATGCACATTAATTTATTCACGTCGACACTGTGACTAAAGAGTAATCATAACATTACTTCTCAATCGCTTCAAGTTGGACACAACCTATGATTTATAATCAATTAAATATTTACGTAAACCATTATGAACTGAGCTGACTTCATTTTAATAGCGGACTGCGACTTCTGTAATTGACACTTATTTCAAATTTAGTATCCCTTATTATCGTAATTCGTAGACCATAATTTTGTTAAGGCTCCATTGCCTCTATTGGAAAACGTAAAATCATAATTATTTGACAGCCTTTTGGTAGTATTGCAGTACAGCTTTAGTGCCTTACCATAACCAATTTAAAAACAGCTTTGGACAATAATAATTGTGCAAGTTTATAAGTGTGAGAAATCGACGCGACGTGATCAATGACTGTGTGCGACCTGACATTTCCGTTGTTTTGCATAACCTGACATTAAGGCTGATTGAAGTACCGTCTTCGTACCAACGGAGGACACCAACGACGTACTTTGTTATTCTCTTTATAGTCATCGATTTTACTCCAGATCTGAGACAACTACATAAAAATAATATTTTCAAGAGAAATAAAATCGAAACATTCGGTTTGAATTGTATTTTGCCAATAAGAGAGAAAAAATAAAAGTAAAGAGCCACCTTGAATCGGTTGCTCGGTTTGCGTCTGTATAATAAATAGTACGTTATGTTTGAATTTGTCTTGTATTGAAGTGATTGAATCACGGAGAGTTAGTTTTTATCAGATCGAAAGTTTATAAAAAGCGTTTTTGTGTCACAATAAAAATAAGATTTTAGGAGTAAAAAAAATGCGACGAAGTACGAACGTAAATTAGCGGAGAAGTGTGTGATATTTGTCAGATGATATTATGTGTAATTGCAGCACTGAGGCTGACTGGGCCATATTCTAGGATGCCGATGGCTGTCACAATAATTACCTACATTGTTCTGTATATTATTATTAACTACTCTTGCTCCTGTACCAATCAAGAGTATTTGGTGCCGGCTGAGTGCTTACACAACATTGCTTTGATGATAGACATGATGGTCTACGCACAAGAGACGCTGCTGACGTGTTACATAATATCTTTCTTTGTAATTATCTACATAAAAACGCGTATTGTGTTGCACGTGAAAAATAAAAAATCTTTAATGAACAGTATCGGATATATATCACAGTGACAGTTGCAAGCTAGAATTTTAGATGCGTGTTAGAGACTGTTGCGTTGTACGGATGCAATAAGATTTATAGTCCTATCATTAGGTACTATTTCTAAGGCAGGAAGCACTAAGTTGATTGTGGCTGGGAGCTGTTGGGAATTTCTAGAAATAAACATGGCTGACGAGGCAGCCGTGACAAAAGTCATTACGGAGTTACGGTGGCTGGGCTTTTATGACAACCGCGCGAAAGGTCGGAGTTACTGATTCCTATCGTTAACAATATATAATCTGTGCGCTCGTAACTGGGAACCATAAAATAAAATGTGTATTGACACTTTTATACGACGACGTCAGTATCTATGCATTCAAATGACTATAAATGTTCCAACAGCATTTGTAAATTGAACTACGGTGCTTTCCACTTCTGTCGCGGAACCTACATAAAGAGATGTTTATAGAAAAGATTATTATATTCTCATGAAATATACTTACGACGGATGTTGTAAAAGTAAACCAATATTTGTTAGTCACACGTTTTCCATAACAGTTGCTGTCGTGTGAATGCACAAAAGATATAAAACATTATTTCTTTACGGTTTACGAAATAAAAACATATGGAACAATTAAGTGTTGTGATTTGTCTTGGGTACAATTAACACGGTGACCCCGGCAGATATAATAACTTCCTCGACTTTCGACCAAGACATTTATGTAGTTATTTTGGGAATTGATGGAAAACATTTTGATTGTTCTTGATGTATTATTATTATTATGTATATTGTTCTTATTATGTATTGTACGGTAATAGGCTTTCTTGTATTTATAAGAGTTGCCTTTCATCTTGATTTCTCTTATACCTATAAATACCTACATATGTTGAACATTCTTGAATATTTACTTTATGAATTAATAGGAGGGGTTTATTTATAAACGATGGTGACGTTTAAACGTTAGAAATGTATGCTCAACTTTATTAAGGGAAAATAGTACTTAATAGTAGAGATTTTAACATTATGAAAAATACTGAATTAAAATCATAGAAATAATATTTAATCAAAATCAATCAGTTACAAAAAAAGCACGTATCCTGTTTTTATTGATTTTTAAAATTAATTAATTTGACATACTTATGTGTATCGAATTAAAGTTTAAGGTTTGCTGATTTAATAATTTATTTATTTTACCATTTATGTAATTGTACACACATTTAAAAACAGACAAGAAAAAAAAAAAACAAAACAGAAAAATAGGTACAAAGGTGATTGCTTATTTCATAAGAAATCTCTTCCAGCATACCTGCGATAGGTCAATAAATAGATTTGGAACTCATTGTTCTTTGTAAAAATGATAAACGAGCGTCTACATATTTTTGAATCCGAACTGATCGGTCCCAGCGGTGCCTGACGACATAAAAATTATCCTGGACCGATCGGTTTCGGTCGGGGACAGAGAGAACAAAAAAATCCCGGAACAGACATAAAACAATACCGACGAACTGAGAACCTCCTTTTTTTGAAGTCGGTTAAAAGTAGATAGGTATTTTATAACATTATGTGAATTGAATAAAAATTGTATTAATTTTAATTTTATTATTTTCGATATCAACTTTCAGCTATTAAAGGTAACGGCACAATTTTTTTACCGATGAAAAGTTATGCCATCCTTTTTGTAGATATCTTAGAATGTTTCCCACACCACTTCACTGCGCATAAGGCATTTGAAGCGTCATAATTGCAAAAGTTATAAAAATTTGTATTATTTAACGTGCATACAGTTCTAACATCATCATCATCATTTCAGCCGAAAGACGTCCACTGCTGGACATAGGCCTCCCCCAAGAAGGCTGCAAAGGCAACATACAGTTCTAACACTTGGACACAACTAAAATGGTTACTAGTACCATAGCCTATACATAGGCGACCAAATACTAATAGTTTTCGAGGGTCGGGGCACTGTATGCGCAGTCAAGTAGTTACTTTTGGGGCACACACACCTAGCTAGCAATGACCTTTTTAAAACATAATTTATTTATGACATGGAAAAGTGTTTATTTTTTAGCGATCTTATTGAAACAAATTCATACGAGTAGTATCATCATTTTTTACTTGTCCTTCGTTTCACAGACAAATAAGCATTTTAGTTTAGTTTGAAACATTATCCTGGATAAAGGCAATACAAAATTATAATTAAGTATATTAGATAGATAGTTTATTAATTAATAGCAAAACACATAATTGTCACCGGCCGCTGTTAGCCTTATTTAAATTAAGTAATTGAGGTTTGAAGTTACAAGTTGAAATTCTGTGTGATTTTCACGATTGTCTTAACCTTTTGAACGCCACAGTCGGGTATAGACGACAAACGAAAACGTGCCCAACACGCCACGGTCGTCTACAGCCGACAAGAAAACGACATTTTTTACCTTCTGAACGCCACGGTCGGGTATAGACGACAAGAAAACGCGTGTTGGGCACGTTTTCGTTTATCGTCTATACCCGACCGTGGCGTTCAAAAGGTTAAAACCTATGGTTAAAACAGAAAAACTCTAGGCCCACATGACTAATTTTGTGTAAGTACCTTAATTTTGTTAACGGAATATTAATTACAAATCTTACTATGTCTTCTCAAGTCGTTGACCTGGTGTTATAAAGCCGGTGGTTATCGACAAAGAGCTAATCTAATGAAGTTCTAAGTTAATGAAAACATTGTGAGGAAACCTGGACTTGTCTATAAAAATAAATAAAATTGAAGTGTCTGTTTGTAATGTCAAAATAGCAGCTTTTTGCTAAGTACCTACATATTATGAAAGCATATATATGCAGTATGCACTTATAACAAAAAAACAATTTTTAAACTTTTTGTCCGTCTGTTTGTTCCGGCTAATCTGCGAAATGGCTGGACCGATTTTGACGGGACTTTTACTGGCAGATAGCTGATGTTATAAGGGTAACCTAGCTACTTTATTTAAAAAAAAGAAAGATAATTAGATATTATTAATGTCACGCGAACGAAGTCGCGGCAGTTTATATCATTCTGAAATCGCTATCCCGTCTTGAGCAAGCGTGGTCTTCTTTGTAGTAGAAGAGGCCTTTGTCCTGCAGAGGAACAATAATGTGCTGCTATTATTATTATTATGCGTTAACCAATCGCCAATATATCAAAATGTAAAACGAAACGAAAAAAGAGAAAAATAAAGAGAAATAAAAGAGATAAAGAGAAAAAAAAGAGAAAAAAAAAGAGTATTCTATCTAAACTTAGCTTTTGGTCCATATTTATACAGGGTGTGGCGTAAATAGTGGTCCACCGTTAAGGATTCGATATACCAGATAATTTACTATAACATATTACAATTTTAACCATTTTAGTAGTACGCATTTTCTTTATATATTGTGTCTTAGACTCTTGGTCGACCACGCGTTTGTGTCCCAGCCAGGGTCGTGTGAATGTTAACCTTGATGAGTTAAACAAAGTTTTCAGAAAAGTCTTTTTATTTATAACAATAGTCCTGAGAATTTTCTGTCTTTTATGTTTACAACAATCGGCGTACCTACCTATTGTTTTTCGAACTCATTGTGTCGCTATTTCCCACGACGGCAGCCACTTTCTTTCATCAAGGGGCTATGTTTAGATGCTATATTCATTGCTACTGCGATTAGTAGGAACTAGATAAGATCTCATCTCATAGTGAGTATGCTTACAAAGGCTACTGAGGTGGCGGCGGCCGCTAGCCAGCAGGCAACAATCAATTGAATGCGGACTGCAATAGAAAGTCAAATGATACTTAAGTAGTTAGTATTATCAACCGACACACAAACAACTAAGCAGCCATCGAAAGTAGGACTCGCTTTAAAATTGAACACGCTAATTACCTCGAGACATCGAAGCCGGAGTCACCTAGGACGACTAATTATTATTCGAATTAACGGCTAAAACAACACGCAAGTGACAAACAATGTACTAAATTGTTGTACCAAACGTGATTAGAATACAATGATGTAGTTGAAACTTCTCCTATTGGGAATTTGGGAACAAGCTACCGCAACATGAACAACTTATTACGGTGGGCACGATCAATTACGAAGGAAGTAAAAATATAAACAACCCCGCGGGCATGACAATAAAATTCGAAACTGTACTAAATAAGGGCCTTTACATACAATCTAAATTGGATTTTTCCAATTAGGGTCCCATTTATTTTAAAGAACGACTGGGTCTCGAGCGTGTCAACAGTCGGTTAAAACGCAAATCGTTCTCTTATAAAGCCTAGCGCCGCGTCAAGGCGCGGTTTACCAGCGCGTAATGCCGCGAGCAAATACGAACCGATCCTCATCGAAATCGCCCAACTACAAATAATTCCCTTCATTCCCGCTCTATTTAACCACCAGTATTTCGCTTTAAATGGTCCTAAGCTAAGTACAATTTGATGTTATTCCATAAGCTTGCTAGTGACGCAATCTATCGCGTTATTATTAAAGACAAACATACTGATAGGTACTTGTTGCTTTAACCGAGTAATTTAGCACAAGTCACGTCCGTCCTAATGTTCGAAAATAATCCCTTATGAATATCACGTGCGGAGATTTGCTGGTTCCATAATCATATTAGCTGATATACCTCATAGAGAGGAGCGTGCGTGCGTGTTATATGATACACGTAGCGTAGAGTGCTGACACAATCATCGATGGAGCGAAGTACAGGGGTGCTTGCTTCAACTAATAAAGGCGCAAAGTGCTGCTCGCTTTCAACAAAGTAAGCTATTCAAATCTTAACAATAGTCAGCCTGTAAATGATGACTGTTCAACAATCCGCAACAAAGTAGATTATGTAAAGAAAAAACATCCTTCCATAAATCGTCTTGTTCGTGACAGGGAAGTTATTTATCCAAGATGCGTCAGTAGCCTGGGCTTAATCATTGATAAAATTGTGCTGTTCACGTATGTAGAGGTGTGTGTATGCAAATGAGGCATTGTGTGCGCGGGTTGATTCAGTCCGCGGTGCAGTCGCAATCAGTCGCATTGACATGGACCGCCGCCCGCGCCGCCGCCGCACCGCCGACGCGCCGCATCGCAACTCCCTGCCCGTCGCGACTATATTTTTCATCTCCTGACATCCGCTCTGTTAACGTGAACGCACTCGGAAATTTATGTTGCTGTAACTGATGCATTGGAAGTCGATGTGTCTGTGCATGGTGCCAGACAACATGGACTGGACATAAATCTAAGTGTTTTTCGTAGCTCGTAGCAAGCCTACGGAAACAGCGAGACAAACATTGGAAAATTTATGTCCTCGAATAACATAAAATTAGATAATAAGGTCCTACAAATACGGGAAAAGCAGTCTATGATTAATTTAATTAAAGCTTAACTACGTATTTCACAATGCTCAGCCTCTATCAATCACCTAACAAATTACAAGCCACGCTTGACAGCCTGCAATTATTAACTTTCCGTGGAGATGCTCCCTAGCTGCACCTGCTTAACCAGTAAAAGACCACGGATGTTGTAAATTGCACATCCAATTGCAATAGCTAAGGAAGCCCTGTTTTATAGTCGTGATAGTTTAGCGTGATAATGCGTTCAGAAAGTGGCGCTCAATGAGAGTGTATGAGAGGAAATCGGTTCCCATTGAGCGTAGCCGTAATCACGAGCGCGCACAAATGATCGCGGGTCGCCGCCAGCCGCGCCGCGCCGCGCCGCGCCGCAGCGCCGCCGGTTGCAATGCCGATAATGAATTACAGAGCCATTGCTCGCTTGCAAAATCTAGTCGGAGTCGTATCGGTAAGTAACGAGGTTAGCTGCTCTCCCTGGAGCTGAGCGAGATCGCGTCGTGACTCGCGATGCCTTCGGGAGCGTTCATGGGCGAATTATCTTCTAAAATGGGCGATATAAATTATCCTTAATGGGTTTTATTGCTGTAAAATATTGTATTTGATTCAGATTATTTTTTAGCTTATTGAAAGTTGAGCACAATACCTTTTGCGGAAATCGTTTTGCCTTAGGTAATATGAATTTAGGTAATCATGACTGAATTACAAAACGAGAAAGGAAGCAATCGCTGAAGTGTGGACGCGATAAAAGCTTTTATCGAGGATTTTACGATTCTTTTCGCACTATCCCTGCTATAAACGCCGAATCAGATGGAGTGAGAGACCGCGGGTGGCATAGCAAAAAATAACTCTATTTACTTCGCCCACATAAAGTTGAATCTCTGGTATTTCATCCGACCGAAATGTAATTCGACGATTCTATATACATTTCTGGGCTTTTTATTATCATTTTGTTTACAATAATATGAAATTGGGGCCGTCTACTCAACGTTGTGTCATGATATTGCTTCGACTCTATCAAGTTAAAGCTTTCAAATATATTTATTTACTATTAGAACTTTTTATATAACTTCATTAAGTTTTCTTTCAGTTCCTACGTACCAATTAAAATAAAATATAATTTTCCTTTTGAAATGTCCCCTTGCCTTCATATAATATAAACTACTGACGGCCTTTGCAATGTGTTTTTTTTCACAATCTCGCAAACTTATGCTGAAATACTATAACTAAACTAAAAAATGAGCACTTTGAGGTCAACGGTGAAGGGAAACGGTGGCCAGCGTTACGAAATATCCATTTTTTTTACGTAGAAAAACTGATGTTAGCGATCAATTTGCAAAGTAAAAGAAAAGGGTAAGCAATAACTAGATCAAAATGATTATCCGACATCTTGCGGCTGCCCGGGCATTCCGTAACCTCAGAGCATTATTTAAGCATAGCTTTTGTTCTGGAGATAGTAAAAATGATATCGCACCGTCTTGACCGGCTGGGTCGCCTTCGCCGTAAACCACGGAATTTACGAAGCATTCCGTAGTTCAAAGAGCATCGAAGCCAGTCAGTAAAACATATGGCCTGCCTCTGAGGGTGACACTGAATTACCAGGACTCTCTGATAGAGATTGTCTGCAGCGGACACTAGACTTTATATTGACTATTTATGGGCGAGAATTTCTCTAAAATAGGTTACGTACGTACGTTTCTTGTTTAATGCATTGGGTTTCTGTTCTACCTTTGGTTTAAAAACGTTATTTTATTTTATTCTAAAAGGACACCACGCTCTCAAGATGGAGCGTAACAGTTACCAGGTGTACTGGTGCAGTTAAAACTGCATCAGGAAATAACATCACTTATGCAAATGGAAAAAACTTCTTGTGCAAACTACTTGTGAAACAGGTTTTTAATGTTTTTATTATTTGCGAAATAGTTAACAACCAATATTTTCCTGAATTATACAGGCGAAGTAATTATGCAGTATTAAACATTTTAAAGTAGTCGCACATGTTATCCGAAGGCTGTGATTCTCGCCATCATTAAAGCAGGGAAATCAAAATTGTGGTTAGTTTAAAATATTTTTTTACAGAAGCTGTAACCCAAATGGAATATAAAAAAGAACCCTTACCCTTGTATAAATGTGTGTAGCAAGGTAGCATGCACGTAGGTATGCAGGTAACCCAATTTATTTAAATTGGTTTCAATCCTACTTTCATCATATTAATAAAATTAATAGTTATGATGACTAACATCATCAAAATCGACATCAAGTTGAAGAAACGAGATCGCGGTAATTATGGAGAGTCCATTACAAATAACCGTTTTACTGTTAAGTGGTCCATAAAACCAAAAATATGGTCGAAATGAAAGGCTTTAATTTTGTCATAACGAATGCAGATCATTACGAACGCGGACACGTGTTGGTCAACATCTTCCAGGAACATTACACATGTATTTATGCTAACTGCAGCTGTTATAACAGCACCGCTGTTTTTTCAGGTTTGTAATAAGCAGGTATTTACTGCGCTAACGGTAAGATACTCTCCCGTACCTAAGCAAACTCCGAGTTCGCTTTATTAGTCCGAGCAAATTGAAACCTAATTAATGTAGAGTAGAAACTTAGCGGCTCGTGACGCCCGATCGTTGCTCAATAATCGACCCCCACGACTATGGAAATTCAGTTAACTGTTGTATCACGACGCTGACGGTCAAATTTCTGTAAACACTCCAATTTTGGACTTAATGGTTATGAATGACAGTGAAATTGTGGGCAAAGGTCGGATCAAGAGATGCCGTCGTGGGAGTTTTGTAATTGTGTCAGATAAACCATTCTTAGATGCGTTAATTAAGAAAAGAAATTGGAAATGTGAACGATTTGTTTAATGAAAACGAAGGAACGAAGTAAAAAAATTGTTACATGAACAAGTAGAGGACGTTATGTAAACATAATAGCGGTAAGACAATGCCGGTACACTACACTATTTACATTTATACGTGTCGTCGTAACACTTAAGACTAGCTGCTGGCACCGAGTATGTGGAGCGCAGACAGTTACGTGTGATATAACAATTATTTGCTCCCGTCGTGATACCGTCTTCGTGAAAATTCAATTTGGGAGAAAACTATAAAAATATACAGCGTTTTTACATCAATATTGAGATCCGAGTAAGAAGAATGAAGAGCAAAGAAACGATGGATGGACTGTGTGGATAACTGATGATATGGTTAGAAAGACGGTCATTACCGAGATGACAACTAATAGAAAAGCATGGAAGAAGAAGACACGTTGCAAACCCCAAACAAATCGGGCTAAGGGCAGGAGAATCATGATTCAGATCTGAGTAAAAATAACGTTATCGTATTCGATACTGAAAACACAAGTGGAATTTAGATAAAATTAAAAAAAAAGTTAAAAACAACACGTGGCTCGCATTGGGAGTTCTCATTGAAACGTTGTAATAGAGACAGTTGCTTCTAAGATTCCTGACGTTTGAAGCAACGTGAAGCAATAACGTAATGGGTTCTAAGATTGCAATAACACACCAGTAATGACAGGTTGTTAGCCCATCGACTTACAAATACCATACTCCTTTCCCTTGATTATTTGCGCGTGACTTTTAGTTCTTCGCTTGCACTCCATTTTAGTGGAGCACGTAACTAGATTTTATTATATAGAAAAAAAAATTATGGTGATGATTAGATCGAATTGCACTAACAATGTAGGTGTGTCGAAAGGAATTTTGTATTGTTGCGTTTGCTAATCAAATGTTCATAATAAGTTGGTTGGGCAAACAGCACATAATAAGATATCTATTATATTATATAAATTTAAGTTGCTTCTTATGCCTGTCTGTGTGACCGCGTTATTCTTCTAAACTACGCAACGGATTTTGATGCGGTTTACACCATCACTTAGAGAATTTATTCCGGAAGGTGTATGTGTATAAAACATTAAAACTAAACTCACATAATTTTAATTCAAATTCAAATTAAAATTCAAAAACTTTAATTCGAGCGAAGACTCATACACTTACTTAGTAACATTGTTCTTATAACTAAGTGTTAGTAAACAACACGATACGATGGAACATGTAACTGACAGCAGTGAATTATATACGGACAGTCCACTCTGTCAGCAATCATTTTCAGAACCCTGTTGGGGCTGGCCATGACTCGTGGAGGAGAGACACCATCGATGCTGCGCGTTTGCGCATTATTGTGTAAAAACAGTCTACTCCCTCATACATCCCTGACGCACTGCAACGCCATGGCAACCCCATCAGTTTTCTGAATGCATTATTATATAGGACACGAAGGGCTCCATACGATGCCCGCGAATATCCCTCTCACAAGCTGCACATGTAGAATGTGGAACAGAATGCTCTAAAGAGCGTCAGCTTTACGTCTGCTGTACAACGTGCAAACCTGCGGGCTATCATATTCGCACGCACGGAAAGAGCCCTCAATGTCAGCATTGTCCCTAAGGTCAGTGGTGACCAAGTGACCTAGGTATTTAAATTGTTCCACTCGCTCAAGAGGAACACCGTTTAGCCGTAATAAAGTAGCGGTTAATAAAGGAAACTCTATGTTTTGTCACTATGCGAAGCAGAGTTGGGTCGCTAGTTGATAAAATAAAACAAGCACCATGTTTCTTTCTTAATAAAAAGGCCCCGATCAACTACTTAGCATTTACAATTTAACTGGATTGATAAGTCAGGTTGTACTTTCACTTCCATTCGTATTACTTAGTGTAAGAGGCAAGTTAATTATTTTAATGTATTTGTACTTACAAGAGATAAATCGTGGTGAATGCTGTCACGTAACTATCGCTGTGACATATAATTTTTTTGGGTCTTAAACGTTGGCCACTGAGGTGGACTCGCTGAACGTATCTAACTCTCTGCTCAAAAGGCTACCAGAAAAAACTAAACATTTTCTTTTCCATTTTTTTCCCATGTTTTCATGGGATGTTCAACATGGTCAACAATAGAAAACAATTTTGTAATAAAATATCGTCGTCGTCGTTTCAGCCGATAGACGTCCACTGCTGGACATAGGCCTCCCCCAATTTTGGGGGGGGGTTTGCCATAATCGCCACGCTTGGCAGGCGGGTTGGCGATCGCAGTATGGTATGATGGTGGAATAAATAGAGAACGCTGCTGCCCATTCTCCGGTAAGACCCTTAGTCGCCTTTTACGACACCCACGGGAAGTAAGGGGTGGTACAATTCTTTAAGTCCGGCACCACACAGACAGTACTAAAATGTACTAAAATATATTTATGTATATTTGAACTTTTTTCTGCAAAAAAATTAGTGGGACAACAATTTATCACACTAATACTTATTATATAGGCGAAAGTTTGTGAGTGTGTGAATGTGTGTGTGGGGGTGAGTGTGTGTGTTTATGTTTGTTACTTCTTCACGCTCAAACGGCTTGACCAATTTAGATAAAATTTTGTATGGAGGTAGCTGACACCCTGGATGAACATATGGGCTACATTTTATCCCGATATTCCCACGCAATCGACATTTACGCGGGTGAAACCGCGGGGAGCAGCTAGTTAACTATAAAGAATAATGAAGAAACTTCAAGATAAAATCTTGATATTTCCAACCCTGGTACCTACCTATTTCTAGTTTAATATTGCTAATGCACTTCGTAGTATTGAACATCTCCAAGACAAGTATATTAATTAACTTCTACATAGTTTCTTTTAGTGAAGTGTATAATAGGGTGGACCTTGCACACTCTGATTCTTGGAACATCTGGTATGGTGTGATGTTGTAAGAGCGAAGTCCTCTTAGAACATTCGTAGAAATCAAACTTTTAACAGACTTTAAAAAAAGGAGGAGGTTCTCAGTTCAGTTGTTTTTTTTTTCTTACGTGTATTTTCAAAGTGCGCAAAGCACCTGATTACCCGTGTCATTTTAAAAATAAATAAATCCACGCAATGACCAATACCTAGTGTTATTCTGTAAAAATCTAACCGTGTAAACTTAGGTGATGTGAGCTCGGGGAGGTGGGATCCGCCGATCCGGGGAGTGGTTAATGCTTATGCGAATCCCTCACCCTCGGCTATAGGCAGAGTCCTCAGCGGTTCGAGGCCTGTGGTGGGTGTCACTCACCCTCGCTATAGGCAGAGGTGGAACACCGCGGTGGTTTTATCCGGAAAGAGTCCGGCATGCCCCTCTGTCACCCCCACGATGGAGGAAGTCCATGAGGATTTCCAAAACGCACCAAAAAAAAAAGGTGATGTGAGCTATCAATAAGGTGATGTGTCATCGGGTGGAATGACAGTTCACGTCAAGCTCACTTCACCTAACTTGTCACGGTGAGATTTTTACAGAATACATCGGCTGTTACGTCGCAATCGACGGGGTCCTTACTTTCAAAGAGTATATAGCTGTTCAATGCTGCGTGAAAAATATGAGAGACATGATTACATGAAACAAGTGTATCATCTTACATAACATTCTCTCAGGGTTTCACATAGTAATCAGAAGCATGATAGCAGACTGTCTTTTGTTTATTTCTTATGTAACGACGCTGTGCGGTCACCGGCTCGATGTTTAATACAAGCGAATAAAACTTACGAGCAAACACTTAGTGCCTTTAGCGAATAAAGAAAGTTCGGAAGTGCCTCTACTTTATACGTACTCTTGAAGTATAATACAAAGCTAATAAATACGGTCGTGAAGGACTTTGAAAATGTTCAGAACCGATGTTTGTTTTCTATTAATTGCTTTAAATTTTATTCGAAAACATCCATCGGTTTCTTACTAAACTTCGGCTTTATCCGACGACACTAGTTACTTATTTCCTTTGGTGAACGTACATATGAATGGATCTCTATAGAAATTCTGACAAATAGGTACCTACCTATCTAATCGAAATTAGTTATCGTTAACTACTACCTGTTCTTTGAATGTCACCGCAACTGAGCAGGAAATAGGCTGCTGCAAGCATCTAATTTCTAGTAAATTTCGTTATAAAATTATATAGTATGTAATATATTTTTCAGTAGAGCTTTTTCAAAATTATAAGTAGGTAAAAAAAATTACAATTTAACGTAGTAAACCCTCCTCCAAGGCTGCCTATTGTCCTATACACACAAGAATGTAATTTCCGCCCTACATTCTGTACAACATAATTTTTAATAAGACGATTTAGGTTTGCTCTGAAAAGAGCGCTAAGCCCCAAATATTTTTTCCTTTTTATTCGGCTGCCGTATTTTTTTACACAAAGCTCACACATTTGTAAAGCTAATAAAAAACGCAGCCAGAGCACACCACCGCCATACTTGTTCGTTATCCTATTACAGCTCGTAGCCGTGAAATAACAAAATTATTGTATTTCAAAAACCGAAAAACCTCGTTTAATACAGCCATGATTTACAGTCCATAAATAGTGTTTATGCAACTAAGTCCACTAAATCACTAATTTACATATGAACACAAACAAGATTATCTATTATTATGATTTCACTGGAATAGGTCTCATATTTTAGTTTAACTAATAATGTTAATAAAAAATCAGCAAGGTGTCGGAGCTTACTGATTGGATCGGTTCGCCAAATCAACGCTGAGCAGTGAGCCGCTATCCGATGCAAATCTTATTCAAAATAAAAAGACTGACTTGAATAAGTTTAATGTTTAAAAATCAGGTGCACACGGAAACCGGGTTTGACAAGTTTACAAGACTGGCTTGAGCTGAGTGCTGAGACCGGTTCCTGGTCGCGTTTAAAACATAATCTATTAACTTATCTGCTCACTCGAAACTTTGGAGGTGTAAAGTGTTTACGAGAATAGATTAGAGTTTCGAAATAAATCTCTGAAATCCTCCGCTAAGCTTCAGATAAACTTTTGATTGTTCTCGTTGATTTTTATTAGGGTGCCGTACCCAAAGGGTAAAAACGGGACCCTATTACTAAGACTCCACTGTCCGACTGTCTGTTTGTTTGTCACGAGGCTGTATCTCATGAACCGTGATAGCTAGACAGGTGAAATTTTCACAGACGATGTATTTCTGTTGCCGCTATAACAACAAATACTAAAAACAGAATTAAATAAATATTTAAGGGGGGCTCCCATACAACAAACGTGTCTTTTTCGGCGTTTTTGCCTTGTTGTACGAAACCCTTCGTGTGCGAGTCCGACTCGCACTTGACCAGGTTTTGTTTCTATTCACGGTTGTTAAATTATATTATAGGTATCTACTTCATTTTATGTACATTATCAAACGTAGTAGAACAAGAATTCATTCTTACCTACCTATAAGTGTACATACAGGTGCAAATTACCTATTCTCCGTAGGTATCTTGTACTTGTATCATTTACCCACTTACTCGTAAGTTTGTGGAACCTTGGAAACGAAGTGCCAATTACAGTACATTCCATGGTTTTATAACTGCTTTATTTTACTTCGCTACTTTGGCCAATGGCCACATTTATCAAGTCAGAAGACAAAATCAATCTAACAAGTGAACGTGTGACATACTTATTGAAGCATCACAGTTATTAAACTCCCCTTTTTCCATTTGGCACGGCGTCAAGGCAGATGTGAGGCATAGTTTCCAGATAACGGTTAAGTTGCTAACTTTTCACATTTCCTCGGAAGCGTGTCCCCTAGCAATGTCGACATTGTCGCGCGTTGTGAATTTGTTATCCGCCTCGCGATTAACGAGATGCATGTACTCAACTTTGTTTAACAGATGATACAATTTAATCGTACTTCTCGCCTCAGCATAAGTTAAATCGTTAACGTTACACGATGATAGTGGCTTTAAACATTAATTTCCATAGTAACATTATAATTACCCCGGTCATTACTTACGCTAAAAGCTATTTATTTTGCATAATGGTGTTTGGGTGAGCGCAACAATGGTGAGTCGCAATGCGGCGGTTCACGGCGGCATGGAGATATGGCTGTGGCGGCGGGCTCGTTGCCCGTGAATCGCCAAACTTGACCACGCTGCGCCCTTTGTTTGCTTGCTCTGGGCGCGTGCCTCCTATCTACTACTGCTCACTAAAATTATCCACGATATGAACCCGGGAACTTAACGACTATACATTACATTATTACCCTAATATTTTATAAAGAAATATTCATCTAGTCTCCACTGTTATTCCTAAGTTTGTGAATGTTGTCGGGAATATATAAAAAGCCGCAGTAAAAATCAGAAACGTTTATGACACGCTTTCAGTTCTGCTGACAGTCGTTACGGGGTCGGCTCGTCAGCGGAAAGGTTCGTGCGTCTGTGGCTGCGGGCGACCGGAACTCGGTAGGTTCTGTCACGTCATTTGCGCGAGAGAATAGGTACCCCATTTTTTTCGTGCAGGACGGGACAAGAACGCTTACTCGTCGAGATAAAAATGTCACTTTCTCATCGAGCTTTTTGCTATCTCTTGACGTTTTTACCGAACTTATTTGTTACTGTCACTATTATACGTGGTTTGGGTTAACATGCTTTTCGTTGAGCTTTCTAAACTAAATTAGTTACTGAGTACATAAAATACATATATCAAAGAGTCACAAGGATCAATAGGAAAGAACAACAAAATCAATCTGTTAATACTTAGCGAAGTAGTTCAATATTTCAGTAGGACAACGCTGTGCTTGTTGTTATATTACATGACTTGACACTATCATAACCTCTATTAAGTTTTAATGCGGAGCGTACGAAGCGGGTGATTGAGTATAAGATGAATATTGGTTTGCGTGTCGGATTATATTAATAACGGTAACCTTTAGTGACCTAAAACTTTCTCCTGTTTCGCGACGCCAGCGCCGATGCAGGTTCTATTGATCATTAATCACGTTAATGATGTCAAATGAATTAAACATTAGTTCGTTGGCGGCTTCAGACCAAAACCTTCAATATCCAATTAATGCTGACTGCGAGAGGTATTACGTCGCAGCTCATTTGTAGCATGCAAAGTGATGTAGGAACTAGGAACAAAGAGTAACGAGCCATTGAGTGCGCCATGCTGGGTATTCGTGCTGTTGACCAAATACGGTACCTTGCAGTTGACGCAACACGCAAGTAGAGGATGTCGGTCGAGAAGTCGACAGAGTAGAACTTGAAAGATTTTCACCTAAAACTAGACCGTAATCCAGTAAGTGCTTGAAGAAAGGGTCAAATAGTGTTTACAGACTACTGTCAAATCATCAGCCGATACAGAAATGACACAACAAAGATTGGCAGGAATTAAAAATGATTGCGTAAGCCTAACAACAATAAAAGTATCACGTAACAGGGAGAACTTAGACTCAGCAATAAATGGACTGAACTAACAGATACGAACTAAACTGGGTTACTCCAAGTATTTAATCCTTCTTTACGCGTTGGTCCGTAACACCAAAATGAAGCCCACTCGTGGCTGACGTCACGATACATGAAAGAACAGAATCATGACACTATTAGGATAAGCGAGGCCGCGGCCGCTCCTGTGGGACGACGTTATAATCTAGTCTTGAATAAGTAGGCACTTGCCCCGCACTTACATCGGCTCTCATGAATTCTTATATCTCGAATAAAACTTATTTTATGGACTATTTCGCGACTTTCGGGTAAATTATGTTTTCCCAGCGATTCCAAATATGATGCCTACGAGAGTGTTATGATGTCGAATTTTGATGAGATATTTTTCTGTGACAAACTGTAATAGAGTTTTCCTATATAGCTTACAGGAAAATTGCTAAATATTAAACTCATATTTGGAAAGTAACGTTGGTTTTTACTTAGCCAACTGTTGTAGAATCACCGAGCTCAGTGCGTATCCGTGTAAAAACGTGCGCATTTCGCCAATTTCTCTATGCCACCGTGCACTTCCAAAACCACAGTGACCTACATTTGTAGCACCATTTACTCAACAAATTCGCGCACCTCCTTCCCCAACATGGTCATGGCATATAGGTACAACAAAGAACCATTGACTCCACCAAAAGCCTTGCCTTGTATCCATAAAACACGCATCTATTAATTAATATTCAAATAACTAACAATCTGTGTTCGGCGAATTGCATATGAATTCTATATGGGTTTGTTGTAGCTCATGCATTTTATAGTAGGTAGGTGGTGTACGAGGAAAACTGCTCATTGTTAAGTCTAGCAGACTTATGTGCATCTACTTCATAATTCTACTGACATACCTGTAGTTTAAGCACGTCGCCTACCTACATACGTACTGCCTTATTAATAGTACTATGCTATTATTTGGTACAAAAGGAAGCGCACTTGCCTTGTAGGTGCCTACTACGAAATCGAAACAATAAAGCAATGTATATTTATGTATACACATCTATACATTAGCGGATACGTATTTAGACTCCTTGCTGAGAGGGTTAATAAAACATTACGTAAATGGAAGCCCACCAACGAGATTAGGACAAAAATAACAAGCACTAAGCAAAGCCCTTTTGTTCAATATACACGTTCAATCTATGAATCATCATATGTGACACAGTGAATGATAAGAAATGAATATCCAATCAATTCAAAATGTAAATAAAAACTTATATAAAGCAATAAAACGAACAGACCTGTCGTACTGTGCTAACGAATGGTAAATTAGCTTACGGTTTTATAGTGATTAGGAAATAGCTAATGGGTTGTCAAGCATTCGATGATTTTATGATTGTATTAAATATTTTATTATCATAAGCTATCAAGCGAGACTTACGTGTAGCTGGTTCAGAAGTTTATAGTCACGAAAGAGAAATTAAACATTTAATTCCGCCAGGTAAGGGTCCAGCTATACTGGTGTTCTTAAATATTTAAGACCTTTTTGTGTTCAGCCCACTTTAGGCAATAGACCTTCTAGTTTAACGAGCCCCATGTACAAATCGCACATTACGGTAATGGGCACAGAAAGAATAATTTGCTAACGGTCTATGAAATATGATGTTCTAGCTAGTCACATCACTTCGCGGTCGTCGTCGTGTAATAATGTGGCCTAGTTGCGTTGATTTGCTCAAATTGCTCATACTTAAAGCGTATATTGTACATTTGTGCGACCTAGTAATATGAACTTCAAAATTGTCACACAGATTTGACCTCTAGACGCGTGCTAGATGTTACTGGAAATAGTTGAATATTTTTTGTGTCATAAAAAGTATATTAGACATTGTTGTACGCGCGTTTTACGACTATTTTATTTCAGTAAAATGAAGCGCGTGCGTTTATTTTTTGTTATGCTCGACAAGTTCGTGGTGTTGCCTGTCGCGAATTAATTATGCAACAGATAAACAAGTCGCGGTCGCAGCGGCCATAGACTTCCATGTTAATTAAGTTCAGTTCTGTTTCCTTATGGATACTTCTGAGAATATCTCCATTTCAAGTTGCTTGGGCGCACTCGAGCCTCGTAATCATCGACTGCCGATCGGAAACAAAATTAATCGACAACTACGCTTCCACTGAAAAATGTAGACTGTTTCAAACTGTAAAATACTTGTTTATAAACTACTGCGATATGCAAAGTGTGAATAAAGATAGTACATATCAAATGAAAAACGACACTGTCAGACCGAAAAAGTGCTTCAGTTCCGTAGTTGAAACTGAAATATATGTGAAACCATCTGTGTTGTTTGTTTCCAGTGTTTTATTTACTGCCTCTGATTTTCCAAATATTTATGAGTTTGTATTTGAAGTTTCATATTTTAGAGAGCATGTAAAATATTGGTTTGGATTGATGTACGTTATTTTTATGATATCAGTAGATATCAAATTCGTATAGTTACACGTGGACCGTGTTATTGGAAGGGTGCTGTCACGTAAGAGGCCTCACAATAGATCAAAGGCTCGTATTGCACGACTCATAATGCGAAACATTACGAGTGCTTTTCTAGAATATTATAAGCCTTGAATATGTCTGACAGTATCGAGTTCAATGCTTGAGTATTGTCGTAGATATTATACGGGCTTTAAATTGGCGGTTAACAAAGAGCAGCTTTGAGGCATTTGAAACTATAATAGAAATAGTTCCGATTTTACAAGAATAAAACCTTGTTACTATTTTTCGAATAATTAATCATTAATTGAAAACTTCTTTATGTTGGAAGCCTTACTTAAGTTACTCAGACACTCAGACATGACTCAGCTGTGAATAAAGATGACATGGCTGATGTCTAGGCCGGGCGGAGTCACCCTATGACCGTATCGTATAATCCCGCCACGCACAACTAAAATATAAAAACTCCAAATTTTCATAATAACTAACGTGTGCTAAATTTGTAAGAAGCGGTGCCAATTTGCCAAATCAAAGGTTCACAAGTTTAGAGAACAACTCGCTCTAGGTGGCCTAATTTAAACGAGCTCTTAACATCTGGCAGTGCTGCCAAACGTTGCAGACTAAGTGATAAACACAACTACCCATACACGATAAAATCGTACGCTTCTAGAATTACTTCACTGTGATTTCATGTTGGTTGACATGAAAGCTCAACTACTGTTGACCGGGTTCCTATACAGGGTCTAATTAAATAAAATAGATAAGCTCAGCTGGCTAAATAATAACAGCCGCACAGGTCGATCGTCCAGGTTAAGCTACGCTTGCTTGTCGCGGTTGGTCTGTGGATGGGTGAGCATCTTAACATACCGAGACCCCTCCGTGCCTCGGAAAGCACTTGAAGCCGTTGGTCCCGGCTGTCATTCGTGGATCTTTGACAGTCGTTACGGGTAGTCAGAAATCCGAAAGTCTGACAACCAGTCTTACCAAGAGGTATCGTATTACCCAGTAACTGGGTTGTGGAGGTCAGATAGGCAGTCGCTCCATGTAAAATACTGGTATTCTGCTGCATCCGGTTAGACTGGAAGCCGACCAAACATAGTTGGGAAAAGGCAGGCAGATGATGATGAGATATGAGAGATGCTCAGCAGACGTGATGGATCTAAACATGATAAATCAAATTTTATTTTGGGGTGATCCAAAGACGGAGCATTTATTTACCAAGCGTAGTTTTTGCGAAACCTCTGGTGCTGGTTGCTACAACAAACGATTCTAAACGATACGACCCAAATCCTGCCAGTCTCTTTTGTAAAAAAATCGCCTTGAAAACTCAGATGAAGCGAGTTTGACGTAAATAAATAAAATTTCATTAAAAAAAAAAAACATTTAAAGTTCACCACAATTTACCAAGTAAAAATATAACATTCCAGAAAAAAGTGTCTCGTTGGTGTCTGTACTAGAACTAATGAAAAAATCATAGTAGGTATCACGTACAGTCAGTTACAGCAATTAGCTGACCCATCTTTGCATTAATGGTTGAGATTTTTTAGAATACGATGCGACAGAATTTCATAATTCTTTTATATTTTATTTATTTGAGCAAAGTATCTATACATAAGTATAATAAATCTGTAGAAGGGTCAATTCTGTACATTGAAAATATTGAAAAAATAAATAGCGGGGGGTGTTGCTGGATCGATACCAAACCCAAATATGTGATTAAAAAAATTTTTGTCTGTCTGTCTGTCTGTCTGTCTGTCTGTATATGCAGGCATCACGTGAAAACTAACGGTTCGATTTCGATGAAACTTGGTATAATTATACCTTATTATCCTGGGCATAAAATAGGATACTTTTTATCCTGGAAAAATACGTAGAAAATAAAATCTTATTTTTCGGTTTTATTCATAGACGTTGTTCTGTAGAACCGCGAACACACGTTGCATTACCCGTAGTGGATAATTTTCCATTTCAATTTAAGAGAATACAGTTTCCTGTAGCTTTGTGTTACGCCATGACAATAAATAAGGCTCAAGGTCAGACCCTAGGAGTTGCTGGCGTAGATCTTACCGCGAGTTGTTTTTCACACGGGCAACTTTACGTAGCTCTTTCCCATGTGAGCAGTCCAAGAAATCTTCATGTTCATATTCCGGACGAGCTCACTAACAATGTTGTGTATGCTGAAGCTCTCAATTAACTTTCTGTCGCATTGTCACGATCACTTTTTTATTATTGCAAACTTTTCGTCATTGTCAGTAATTTACTGCTACATGCTACTTATCAAGGTCGGAATTACTATGAAAAAAATACTTACTACAGAACGCGAGCTCAACAGCAGTAGCTCAATAGAGGGATCTCCTTAATTATTATAGGCTTAGCCGTATTTGGGTCCAATAGATATTTATAAGATGTCATTGTCAGAGTTACTCAAAATGGAGAAATAAACCATCCACGCGAAGACCGACATCCGCGCGGACGGAGTCGCGGGCGGAAGCTAGTATAAAATATAAAAGAATTATAAAATGCATCACTAAAAAAGTGCCACCAGAAAAAGTGAGCTGTCAATTTTATCAATCCTTAAGCATCAGGTGGAATCACAACTCACTTCAAGCCACAGATATAGATATACCTAGATAACGCAAGAGTAACTACTTCGCGTGCCAAAAATTGCACCAACTTATGATTACAAATCATAAGCCGCCCCTTTCGCGCTCAGTCCTTTGTACTGCTGGCTGGGTAAGTGTGAGCGAGAGCGCGAGCTTGTGAAGTCAAAGTAGGTAGTCAAAAAAATGGCACGCTTGGTTTTCATACAGTTCGATACTTGCGTTATCTAGGTATATCTATATCTGTGCTTCAAGCTCACTTCACTTAAGTTTTCACTGTGAGATTTTTACCAAATAGATAGACTGATCTATGAAAACTATTTTAAACCCTATCAGCGTGAAAGCTCTAATTGTCGTTCGTTTTGCGGGTGTCACGATATCCAATAATTTTCACATAATCGACCAATATTGCATGCAATTATGTTTAAAATTGCAATTAGATACAAAACCGAATAGAGAATATGCAATTTTAAATGCTATGGATTTCCGCATTTATCTGTGGTTGAGATTACATCAGTAATCATACCGACAGTTCACAAATTAAATGAACAAGTAAGTAGTTGAAAATGTTCCAAGCCAGAGTCAAAGATTTCAGGGCGAAATGTGTTCAAAGGAATTTCTGGGAGCGACCTAAATTAGACTTATCGGCTTAGCCCTTTCTTAGTCTAACAAATCACTGGTTGTTCACTTGGTCTTAATAAGAAAATGATTCTAGGTGGGTAGGTAGCTTCTCTTACTATAGGTAACGTACGTAATTAAATCACAATTAAGTTCATGTTTAACAGGAAACTTCTCTTTATAAATTAGCAGGTTTTAAGTATAGCGGAAAGCGATAGGTACAGATCACATTTTATATCATTGCTGCAGCACCGCTGATGTATATCGCTCGGATACAGTTCTTGATGATGATTGCTCGCTCTCGACTTGACGTATAATAAATAACTACTAATTTATGGTCTGACGTCTACAATATCACGTGTGTAAATTTGCTACAATATATTTTCTGTTCGTCGGTGCTCCATGGACCAATTCAAATTTGTCCAATTGGACTGTGGGGAAAATGACATGGTTCCATCGTCCAATTACCAACTGGACTATGGAGAATTGAGAAATGTTCCGCTGTCCAGTTTAATAGTATAGTAAAGCCTTGTCCATACTATTTAAAAAAATATATCATAAACAATTATTTTTGAAACCGCTTAATAATCATTTATTGAATAATTACTTACGACAAAAAAAATCATTCAATTCAAAGATTACAAAAAAAAAAAAAGAATTCTTGTGTAATTGGTGCTTACACAAGTTTTCTGATCGGGGTCAAGATCGGGCACGTCTGGTATTAAAAAAAAAAATAGTTTACTTTTATCCTATCTTTTCATTGAAGTTTCTATTTACTTAATTAGCTATCATTATATTGCACCTATTTATTTATTTATAATATTTTTGAATTCAGTTTGATATGAACCAAAAAATATAACAAAAGCTTCTTTGAACCGAAAAATAGGAAACTGGTGTGAACTAAGGGTTATAATGTTACAATGGAACATAGTTTTGGTTTACGTCCAATGTTCTCCATAGTCCAGTTGGTAATTGGACGATGGAAACATGTCATTTTCCCCACAGTCCAATTGGACAAATTTGAATTGGTCCATGGAGCACCGACGGAAATCATAAGTCCATCGAGAGGAGGGTTGACAATTTGACACGTTTTCAATTCCTTTGTACTTATATTTTATCTGTCGTTCACAATAACTATGCTGACTTATATAGATAGATATTATGTTCTAGAAACGTTTCAAGTCTGTTTTAGGTTTGGCTGTTGTCGCCTGTTCAAATATTTTCGGTACAAAATGCTCTAAACTCAATAATCACGTTGCCGCCGCGGGCTTGAATAGTGGTCTGCAAAGGTTAAGTTTAATCTGATTTTGGCTTTAACAATGCACTGGGGAGCAGTAGACCGACAATGGCGGCGATACAAACTTTTCGCCTTCCAGGGGACATATTTATATAGCAAGTGACCGTGAACGAGGCTAGGACCGTTTTTGGAAATAACTTATCACAAGAAATATCCGAGCCATATTTTGTCCAACTTCCAATTTGGGCTCAATTACACTCCTCGCTTGTTGGTACACCGGGGTTAGGTATCGTTTGTTTTACTCATTCTTGCCTCTGTTCCTTGAGCGTAAAATTGTTAAGAATTTTACTCTGAGTATTTACCAACAAATGGATACCTTTATTTGTCTTTACTTATTCAAAGTTAAACAATGTTCATAAATGTTGCTTGTTTTAAATTTCGGATGTGTCGATCTAACAATATCAGTAAAAAAGCAACGTTGTGTGTAATGTCCGCGCAGTCTCGTTCACGTGTCGTTGGGATGTAAATCGATCGTGTCTGATGGAACCTATGGGCGAAATGAATTATACACCGGGACCGGTGGCGCATGGCGCGGCGCTGACCGGCGGCGACGCGACGTCGCAACGCATGCGAAATGTTCCAATGCATCGCCATTAAATAAATTCATTCACAAGTCCCTTGCTGTTATTATTTTAATATATTTACAATACTGTCCTAAAGTTGATTAACGTTCGCCATGTTTTATAGCTTGCATGAGTGCACTGACTTCAGGTGCACGGTAGGTACTTAGCAGCTAGGCTGTGTCGCTTGAACACGTTTGCTTTATGGCTGCATATAAAAATAAATAAAGCACAAGACGTTAATATGCTCCATCTGTAATTGATATGCATATATCGTGACTGTGTGAGATAGAAAAAACGAAAGCAAGGGGTCTAACAAGCTTTGTGACGATGTGTGGGACCATGCGCGGGCGTCGTGTAGGCGTAGTAGCGTGTAATGATAATGATATTACACCTAATAGAAAAATATAATGGTTTCATGTTTAAAAGATGCGCTTTATCACGGTTTAGTAACATACAGCTCAATTAATTATGTTTATCTTGTTAATTTAAACTCTAACTCTCCCTAGTTTAATCCTAATTTCCGCCGAGTATTTTGATGATATAGGTAAGTGCCGTTTCCCGGATATAGCGCTATTATTGTTTTAACACGAGTGCTATATTTCAAGTTAGTATGTTTATCTTAAGAAATGTTTCCCTCGTCTATTTGTGAAAACAAAATTGTTTAAAGAAGCAAACGAGCAAAATATTTGACGGCGATGGACGAAGATTTCAATGAAAACAAAATAAACATCTGGGGGCCAAAAAAGGCCACTTTGGCAGAATCATAAAAGGATAACAGAATAGACAGTTAACTGTTAAGTTAATCGTATCAAATCACATTGGTGAAGCATTTTTCAGTTATTTTTTTGTCTGTGCTAAAATACCAATCAATCCAATCCCAATCTCTTTGATTGTACCTACGTAGTGCAGCGAAAAAAAAGAAAAACGCGGACTGTCTTCGCCATTTTATAATTCTTTTTATGATTCTCCAAAGCGGCCTTTTTAGGCCCCCAGGTGTGAACTTGGATACTGAATTGCTGATGTTTCATCGTTGTGTCTAGCAGTCAGTTTGCCAAATCCGTTGTGACTTACACAAATGTTGACTCAACTTGGTTACAAAGTGACTAAGCGGCACTTTCATTTCAATGGACGAACAGTCTATGTAATTATGATATGTGCGTGTGAGTTTTGCTTTCTATACCGGTCTATATTCGTGGTTCATAATACAAAAGGTCACTTACCATTTTATTATGTACCACAGCCAACGCATGTCATTCGGCAACCGTGCTTGTTAATAGGTACCTAAAATGAAAAAAAAAGATTAGGTAGTGATGACTGGATTTGGTAAACTAGGATTAAAATATGACTAACAGACGGTGAATCACGAAAATGAGGTACCTATAGTAGTCGGGCTGTACTGAGTACAGCCAGTTTCCCAGAACGTGGCGACTCGAACGGAAGTCGCGCTACTGACTCAGACAAGTCGACTTACATCGCTATTTTATTATTTTTCGAATGGTGGCGTTAAATTTCATGCAGTTATTTTAACAAGTGTTTTGTTGTACAGCCAGCACATCAAGCTACCCGAAACTGTCAAATTTTCCCAATCAACCTTGAACCATAAACTGTAGCGATAAAGTTGAAAATCTATTATAGAAAGACAGATTGTAGTAGCTTAATATGCTGGCGTCTGTACTTCTCTAGAAATAAAGGAATTTTCATATGTTTGGAAAACTCAACATAAACAACTGTAATAGCGTGGTAACAGGTTTTTTTATGAAGGTTATTTATTCAACGATTCGACCTCATGTTGTTATTTACCGCGTCCAATAGATGGCGATAGTGGGACGAATAGAATGAGGGATTTTCTTTTTCTTTTTTTTTAACTCTTCCCTAGTCGCTGGATAGATGGCGCTGAACTTGGTATATTACTGCAAGGAACGGAACGTCACATAATTTTTTTATTATTTCACTTGGATGTAATTTTGAGATCGTAAAACGAAAGCAAACGAAAGTGTCACTACGAGCGAATGTGACGTGACGCAATGTTTTTTTTCCAAGCGTTTTGGCTTTGGTACCTAGTAACGTAGTCAGTTCAAGGCCATCTTCAGGGTTCTTGGAAACTATGTTTTTTTTCTAATACTCAAAAGAAAAACCTCTCATTGTGTAGAAATACTAGAAACAAAGAAATAATTCAGGTTCGCAAATAATGTAGCAAGTACCTAATGAAAATTAAATAAAAATGTTGCTTATTAACAATGAACAAGTTGTCACGCAAATAGATTCTTAAACTGAATAATGAAACAAGCAAAGTTATCTCATGTATATCTGACAATAACACGAATGCATTCCCACAATGTCTAATTTTACTTTTCAACGCAAAAAGAACTACAAATGCTGACGTGAGATTTTTTATTTAATTTAAAATGCGGGGTCAAAGCGCGGTCGGTGGTTCATTTTGAGGGATGTAGGTATCAACGCGTTAAAATATTCAGGTAGTTTGCGTTATGGTCTGACCTTTGCTCAGAAGGGCTGACGTGCAGGATCAACCCTGTTGGCATGGCAGGTGTAGGTTATACATATGCCGCGTAGGCTAGGCTCTCGCAACTGTTTTTATTTTAAACTTTTTATACTGAGACCAGCTTCGTCTGGCAAAGTAATAAAAAACCGGGCAAGAGCGAGTCGGACTCGCGCACCGAGGGTTCCGTAACATCCGGGTTTATGCATAAGGTTTATGTTTATATATGAAATTAAATGTTATTTTTTTTTTTTTTATATTTGAGTTGATTGAATAAATGGTAAATTGCGGTTTACGATGTATGACGTATTAAAAAAAAAACTTCTTACCAGATCTCGTTCAAACCAATTTTCGGTGGAAGTTTACATGGTAATGTACATCATATATTTTTTTTAGTATTATCATTCTCTTATTTTAGAAGTTACAGGGGGGACACACACATTTTATGACTTTGGAAGTGTCTCTCGCGCAAACTATTCAATTTAGAAAAAATGATATTAGAAACCTCAATATCATTTTTGAAGACTTATCCATAGATACCGTATGGGTTTGACGAAAAAAAATTTTTTTAGTTTCAGTTCTAAGTATGGGGAACCCCAAAATGTATTGTTTTTTTCTATTTTTGTGTGAAAATCTTAATGCGGTTCACAGAATACATCTACTTACCAAGTTTTAACAGTATAGTTCTTATAGTTTCGGAGAAAAGTGTCTGTGACATACGGACGGACGGACAGACAGACAGACGGACAGACAGACAAACAGACATGACGAATCTATAAGGGATCCGTTTTTTGCCATTTGGCAACGGAACCCTAAAAATACAAGGCTTTTTTGCTGATATTTTTTTTATTTTTATAGCGCAATTTTTACAACCTTCTTCAGAGTTCTTGTATTGATGGGACAAGATAATTTAGACGAGTTTTACATCTTAATATAAAATTACCAATTTATTTTACAAGTATTGAACCTAATAGTAGGCGTATTTTATACACGAAGATAGATTTTTAATTTAGTTTTCAGCCAGACCCCACAAAAGGACAAATAGGGCCTGAGAGTCCTATTACACTTGGTTACCTTGGTACCCGCGGAGGTGTAACGTAGGGTGGTCACACAACTCCGGTAAGAAACCCAACCCTTTTCCCTTTTTTTTCGTATTGCGTCCCGGCCACTGGACCGCAGAGCGTTCTCGTTGTACCCATCCCGATTATATTGCGCGCTCTTTATGATTCTGGCCCCGATCGCTCTCTTCGAAAACTAATTGAAGATAACAAGCTTGTTTTTTCGCCTCTCCACTTGTTCATTTTGGAATCGCGGCCGATCGAGTACGATATTGTTTTCTTTAGCAGAGTTTTCTTAAAACTGAGCAAGAAATTCTCATCTGTGGAACAGTGGGGTGTTTTAATATAGGTACAGGGTTACTTGTAATTCGACGTATATCCGTCAGGAACTGATTTCCCAAAATGCAACAAATTGAACCCCACATAAATATATATGGCCGAAATTCAATAGTTTTCGAGATTCAAACAAACTAAATAGTAGTAGTGATGGGCCGACTATGGGTTTTGCCAATGTGTGACTAAACTATTGGATATATTTGATTGGATTTTCGATGCAGACTGGAAACTGCAGTAAATATACGCAGTTTAATTTATTGTCGTGTTGTCTTCTCCATTGCACCTTGTATACATGTGGCTCAGTTCACTAAACTAATTGGCTTTGTTTTGGAATTTCCACTTGGGATTATTCATTTATCTCATGTCTTTGAGCGTCGCGACTGTTTATTCGGGCGCCACATTTGGTCAAAATGTCGGTCATAAAGAAGCATGACTGGTACACAATCAGGTCTGTTCTGGATAAGTTCTCGTATTCAAAAGATTGGAATAACATAATTACACAGTATGGATTTGATGCTGACCCAACAACGTCAATAACTGCCTCTATAAATAATTAGGTGTAGGCCGCAATCACTGTAATACAAACGTTCTCAGTCTCGCTGTAAACTGTTTCTGAATCGGTCCCGGAATCTATAAATCACGGTTCCAATCAATTCCAAGATCAAACATTGATTTGGTCACAGTTAAGAGGGCGAATGCCGACGAGACTCGGCGGTCATCGCGTCTTAACGTGCGTGACAGCCACCGAGCGTTTCATAAAATATCAATAAGAAATTTCATGCAAGCAATTTCACTTATCATTCAGCAAACGTGTAAAGCTATACATTTCGTATTTGCATTCAAAATAACATCTTATTTATTCTTAAAGAACACTTTAGCTGCAAATAGAAACTTTGAAGTCAAAAAACTTAAATGCATTACCCATATTTTTCTATTCTCAAACTGAACTACTTACTAAGAAACCATACATAACTTTAAAATTGTTTTAGATAATAGAACGCAGGTTAGAAAAAGTAAAGAACTTTCCATTCCACTAAATACAATGTCAAATGAAAACGTTTACTTATCTTTATGAAAGGTTAAAGTTACAGCAAACAATAATCAATAAGTTGGCTCGTGAGCCGGTCGACGACCGAACAATTTTGGCGTGAATTATCGTCACGATAGCGTGTGGATTTTGGAAAACGGCCGCAACCTTAGGTCAGCCACCCGTAAGTTCTGATTTTGTTACACTAACTTTGAATAAACGAAAACAATTCAAGTTACTTTTGGATCAATCAATTCAAGGAACTTTCATGAAGACCCCTTCATTCAATTCATTAGAACTGAAATCAACTTTTTGGCAAGACGAATCTTTAAGGTATGCAAAAAAAACCTTTGATAAGTAAAAATTGATTTTCGCTTTCTAGTTTCATGGAGAGCCTGAAAAATTGTATTTATTTAATCCACGTGGAAACTGCGTATTTTGTAGAAAGCTATTGCATGAAAGATACAGGTAGGTACCTACCGTACTTTCAAAAATACCAATTACGTTTCGTAATGTTGTTGTAAAGAGCGTTCCAAGTTACATCCTTTGCTGGGGGTTATAAGTACCATCAAGTTAGTATAAACAAGGCTCGCCCAGCCGCCGCATGCAGCGGGCGGACCACTTCTCGAACGACACTTAATCGCGCCCATTATCTGTCAACTATGATTTCCTGCATGGAGCACAACCGAAAGTCTACATTTTGTTGTTATTGGTGCATTCACTCGAACCTTCGATACACTTCGGACCGGATCGAGTCTATTATTGACAATGGGCCTCTCTGCGTGTGTTGGGTGGGAGTGTTGTGGCTTTTGTACAAAGTAAATACCTGGGGGCCTAAAAAGGCCACCTTGACGAATCATAAAAGGATAACATTATGAATTGTAATATGGCGAAGACAGTCCGTGTTTTTCGTTTTTTCGCTGCACTACGTAGGTAGGTACAATCAAAGAGATTGGGATTGGATTTGGATTGGATTGATTGGTACCTACCTACTTTAGCACAGACAAAAAAAAACTAAAAATTGCTTCACCAATAGGATTTGATACGATTAACTTAACAGTCAACTGTCCATTATGTTATCCTTTTATGATTCTGCCAAAGTGGCCTTTTTAGGCCCCCCTGCTCACTTGGTGGCAATTGAGTCCGAAAATAAAAGTTTAAAACAAAAAAAAAAAAACAATGTTACTATTGAGAACACGAACCTCGAATGGAACTCTCTTCGTACACTTTTAACATTTTTGTGTTTGAGGTTAGTTCTCAAAGTAGGCAATTAAAAAATAAACGTCTACTTCATTTCAAGTAATCTTCAACTTCATTCAAAAATAACAACACCGATTGCTTAGTTTAGAACAAAATTGACCTTTTAAATACAATGAACACTTAGTAATTTTGTGTAATTAAATACACGTTATTGTGGACTTCGTTATTTGCCAAGCAGCCTTACTTGCAGACAAATATTCAAAGTATATTAATTAATAAAAGGGAAATACTTCAACAGATACAGTAAGGACATACTTCAATGTTATTCCGCGATAATGATAGAGTACCGAATTATTTGCTTGTCAATGTTATCTTAAGCATCTGGAAGTAGTGGAAGTTAATACATATAAATGTGTAAGTACACCATCGAGATTGTAGATTTTATTGTCCGTTAATAAACAGTGAGCAGAAACGCTTTGGACTGATAGTGAGATAAGTGAACGGGCGGACAATTCGGCGGCGCAAGCCACAAGAGGCCAGCGACTTTCATTAGCCGAGTCTCATAAACACTAGGCATGTCCCAGAATCAAAAGTCCGAAGACATGTCACATCTGCCAACCCGCACCGGGCCCGAGTGGTGGATTACGGCCCACTTCCTCTCACAGGAGGCCTGTGTCCCACTCCCAGCAGTGGGAACATTATGTAATAAGGGTTGATTATGCATGAACCCTAGCGAAAGTGAGTTTTTTTTTGTTACAAAAAAGGGCTGGACGGATTTGAATAAAATTTGGCACACTGACAGACCATGACCTGAGTGAGGACATTTGGCTATATATCTTCTATCCTGGACAAAGTCGCGTGTAACAGCCAGTAGTCTATAAGAATTACTTGGAATTTGATAGCGTTAAATTATTAATTACACAGTCAACTCAAGAATACTTCGTATTACGAATTCAATAACGAATAGTCTTACCTAAATTGTTAGAGACAGCGAGACTGTGATCGCAACATCGAATGAATGATGAATGTGGCCGACTGGTCAATATTATACACTATATTCCATTTAAACTGATCACTGCTATTTTTTATGTCAATAACATAATTGTAAATATATTTCCTGTCACCGGATAATTATATCGATTTTAAACAACAAATTAATTAATGAGATTAGCCTTAATTAATTTCTCGAACATGAGCATTTCTGTTATCGTTTACAATCAATTATTTAATCAAGATTTTCCTATCTTTCGCGTACAAATTGCGGCACACGCATAGCTGGTTGCCGTTTGCAGTCCAAGGTTAATACAGAAATCGGCGCGGGCGCAGGCGGGTGCGATACGTCACGAGTTGCACAACCCACGCGTCTTGTCAAGACTAACTGACCGCCAGCCAAATTAATTACTGACCAACGTTTTAGACAGATTACAATGATGAAACACTGTGTTTTAGCGAAATATTTAAACAGCTTTTTGAACCTTAACCGTTACAATTATGCAATAACTGCAACAAGTTTAATTAGAGAGTTTTGATTATTTGATTATCTATAGAAACATAATTATTATTTTTGACAGTTCTGTTTGATTTAGTCATAAATATGAGTATATATGAGTTGTATTTCGATTGCTGTTTTATGCAACGTGCAGGTGTTTGCTAAATCGGTTGAAGTAATAAATTACCTAGCTATCATGATTCTTATATAACTTTTAATGCAGGGAATGAGCACAGAGCGTGGTAATTTTCTTTTACTTCAAAAACTAGATCTTAATATTAGATTTTCACTACGGTAATGGGACGTTTATGCAGATTTACTTCGTGAACGTTTTGCTCGAGTTATGAACGAGCGTCCTAGATTTGCTTCTGTAATCATCTGCCGTCGGGGTGCTCACGGCGCGGGCGGCGCGGCGCGGCGCGGGCGACGTATAGTGCGCAACCCACGCGACCCGACCCGGCCACGTTTCCTCGGAACCGTCTAACTACCGCTAACGGCGCCTCCATTCCTATGTAAATCCTGGTGCCGCATCCGACGCCAGATAATACAGCTACAATTTGCATGTTCCCTTGCCCTTTGTGGTCGCACAACCGGGACTCGGTCGCCGCCACCCTCCAGAATGGGTATCGATTGTTGAACAGGTCCTGCAGAGTGTCACATGAATAACAAGCATCCTCTATTAGACAATGGTTTATCGAACAAGATGTCAGTGATTTGCCATTCATTGAAGCAGTAAGACTACCTAACCCATGACGGCTCGGTGCGCAGAGGACACAGGGGACTCACCGTCAGGCCTACCGTGACTTGAATAATTTAATCCGGAGCACCACAGTTTCCTCGGAACATTTGTTCCCCGATATCTTTCATATTAATTAAATTAATTAGTTAAAATTCAATACGTGTATCTAATCCACAATGTAATTAATTTTGCCTGCGAGCCCTTGTTTATTAAGTTAGGAAAACTGCCCTCGTAACGTAAGTATGACTACTGAACTAAAATTAACTAATTACGGGTATGAAACTGAATAATTAACCAGTCCGTGTAAAGGTCAGCTCATACAAACTGAATTAGTCGGTAGGTATCACTTTAGTCGCGTGTTTAAGTTTGCCAATCGTGCTAGTATTTATAAATCCAGTTACATCACAGAGTTTATGTAAGCACTTTTGGTAAAGTCGATGAATAAATCCACGTACACACACAAAAACTTGTCTAATTTCCAATGTAGGTACCGGACTGGACCGGCTGTGCCATTTTAATTGATACGTCAATCAGGATGTTATTCGTCCACGACAAGCATATTTTTTTATTTGAAGGTAGTTGCATGCTATTTCCTCTAATGGCGTACAGAGGGCGCGCGAGCGATGCGGCCGCGCGTGGAGCCTCGGCAGTCGCCAGCGATACGCAGAACCAATTATGAGTTTTTCCCTCCGGCACATCGGCATCCGGTGCCATCTCTGTGTAGATTGTTGCCGGTTCTTATTACTGATCTCGCAGATTCCGAGCGTATGCACACAACCACCACACATCCTGCTTTCTATAAACGTCTCTTAATTGCTCATACTTACTCGGACGGCAGGGACTTTTACGGCTGCATTAAAATATTTCGGAAACGTTACATTCGCCTTGATAATAATTTTGATAATAATAGGTAATATCTATCAGGCATATTATCTCCGGATGTTCTCGTCTAGCTAAGAGAGTACTTGCATAGACACAACCTTGTAGCCAGGATAATCCATCAGCAACTTGCTCTGAAATACAGCCTTGTGGAATCGGAAGTGCCGTACTACAAGTATGTGCCCGACCCAGTTCTCGAAAATTGAAATATCACATTGTATTGGGATCGATCCATCATCACTCACAGGTCTATTGTTGCCAGTAAGCCTGATACCACAGTATTACAATATTTCCTACAGTAGGGCAACGCCTTTGATGTCGCGCGATGCCGCCGCCAGTGTAGGTACTTACGCTGTCACATGCAAATATGCTAGGGTTGTCACCAAATGGGAAATAAAACAATTGTGATTATTACTATTATGATGTAATCATTTATTCACATGTACATTCAAAATAATTGTGATTATTAAATCTAATGTAATTATTTATTCATAAATATATATTTACATATGTTGCACTGCTAAATATTTACGTGACATTTTATTTTTGGATGTTCTTAATTGTCTATTATAAAATTTAACTACATAATGTATTCGCATTCGGATGAACAATCTGATAAGAAAAGAATGAGGAAAACATGAACATGGCTGTGATTTAAATTCTACAGTACTTAGTATTTCAAATAATCTATCTAAAATATTGTTTCCAACAAACGATTGGAAATTTTGTCTAAAACATTCTTGCAGTTTAGTACAGTATTCAACGAAATCAGCTGGAGGTAAGTACCTCTCCTATAGGAGGAAAAAAAAATTTTGCAAATCGGTCCATAAACGACGGAGTTCTGAGGTAACACAAATAAAAAAAAAAACGTACAACCGAATTGATAAACTCCTCCTTTTTTTGAATTCGGTTAAAAATATAAGGAAAAGTGGCCAAAATTGTGTGCACAAGTCAGTTTTGTCTTAGCTGCGGCGGCGGGGCGTCTGGAATATTCCATAAGTCAAGTACACAAATGAAAAAACATACCTCTCGTCGCGGGGAAATCTATGAAACTTTAAGTCCTTCTGGGATTTCGATGTCGATTTACATCCATACACAGAACAGTTTGTGCGCACCATTATACATAGAATATGTAAGTATAATAAAATTATTACACAAAAATCACGCCCGCGTCTGCCCTTCGCGCTCGGTACCGCAAACTGAGCGTGTTTGCGGTACGCGGCCCGCGCCGCCCGACCCCCCGCGAGTTCCCCTCCGTTGCTCTGCGCAAGTACATTCGTCGCGCTACTGTAGGAAATATTGTAATACTGTGCTGATACAGTGGTGGTGGATCGATCAGATCGGCGCGCAATGATTGTTGACATAACCGTCCCGCATGATGAGAACCTCGTAAAAGCCGAAAAAGATAAACAAATCAAGTATCTTGACTTGGCTCGCGAGGTTATCGACATGTAGGATGTGGACTCAGTGATAATTGTGCCGATAGTCGTGACAGCCAATGGATTAATAGCCAAGAGCCTCGACCAACACCTGAGGAGGCTCTCGTTGGGCAGCTGGATCAAGGGCTAGATCCAGAAAGTGGTACTTCTGGACACGGCCCGCATTGTTAGGAGGTTCCTCTCTCTGGAGCCCTGACCGCCGCGGGGGTAGCTTGGACCCTGTTCCCGATACCGGTGGGCTACTATTTTTATATTTTTAAATGTTTTTATATTTATTTTATACTAATATTTAAAAATATAATTTAGAAGTATGTGTTTAGTTAAATAAAGGAAACAATAATATCTACAATAATATTCAATAACCAATATTCCAGTAAGATGCTGGTAGGGATCTTGATCGTATTTCCGGGATTGTCCTGATAGCCGTGCAAGGCCTCTCCACTCCTCATAAGCACCTCAGGACATGTACATAGCCCCTTATACACACGTCACTATGTGCTAGCGACCGTTTCCGGGGGCCCATTATTGAGTGTGCAAGTCACCCCCTGCCATTTTTTCCGTATATATATAAAACATTGATCAGGGGGGGTCATAGTTCTTCCATAGTTCTTGCGGTAACCAGTGCACTTTAACCACCCAAACCCATAGTCCAACTTCTTATTTTTCCTTAACCTGCAATAGTCCTACACCAGCCGGGAGTTATCCTTGGCTGCACTTGCATAGTGAGTGCATACAGGGATAATCGTCGGTTGGAGCCGCATTTCATTAAAATTGCCTAAGGGGCCTCTGCGAGTTGGCTTTGGCCCCTCGTACGCCTTCCAAAGGACCGGGACGCCATGGTCCCGAGATGTGTAAAATTATTTTTAAAAAAACTACAATACCAATGCTATAGGAACCAGTGATAAGTTCCAATACGAAACCTTATAATCAACAAATTATCTACAAACTATGAGGCACATACTATAAAACTCAATATAAATATGTCGCGCCATGATATTACTCGAAGGCGTCATAACGCGCCGCCACTACCGGTAACAGAGATAGTACCTAACCATTTTACAACCAAAAACATTCCAGTAACAAGGTTACATTTCAATGTACCCAAAGTGAAATCTCGCTTGAAAGTATTCCTCGTCTGCTTGGAGGCAGTAACACAATTCTTTTGTTATTAAAATTCCCAATAGTTTTATTACACACGGCGGGACCGACGTGGCGGGTGTCTACCGACTTTAATGGTCTATAAAGAGTAATTTGTTTTCGGCTTCTGATACGGCTCATACAGATTACAGCCACGATAGGAATGTTGTAACGACTTATCAATTCGATGCAGACGTTTTTTCATTCTCATACTGCATAGGAACATTCCTAGAGATGACCATACAATAGGGTCGTAATGAACTAGAATGGAGTCTCACAACAATTTAGAGGCTATTTATAGAACAATAGTAATAGAACATGTAGTAACGCTAACTTGTTCCTAGATCATTAGTTTTGTCTTAATTGAACGTGGGCACGAGGGTGCCAAGGGAGCTTTTGCCGACGAAAAGCTTCATGCGTGGGGTGCACGAGCGTGAAATTAGAACTGCCTTTTTTAATGCGGTTGTTGCTTCCCATAACTATATGTACTCTAATGAGTTGGTTCTTCATATACTACTACTGAGCATTCATGTTAGGTTTGCTTGAAGGAATTGGGTGAGCAGTGTTTAACAAGCTCTTAATGTAATTAATCTATCATTGAAAATGAGTCGTTATATTAATCACAACAACGGTGATAGAGCTTTAGATTTGCTTTAGATCTATCATTTAGATGACGGGCTACATCAGACCCTTGTAATCCAAAATGATTTTAGCCAATACATCATCATCTGCCAAGCCATTTCCCAACTATGTTGGGGTCATCTTCCAGTCTCACCGGATGCAGCTGAATACCAGCATGGGCAGCGTGATATGAAATGAAAGCCAATTATCTATTAGAAGAAAAAATGACGCAACCCTTCGCACATAGGTAAGTTAGCCAAGTTGGAACTGTTTCGTTGCCCTTCGCATGTCACGCGTACAGGGTATGTACCGATAACAATAGAATTTATATTGTGTCTGCTAATTGGACACGCGACGGGAAACAATTTCTAAAAAGAGTCTCTTATATAGGAATATTAGTCACCTATCGCCACGAAAGTTCATTTGAACTTTCGTGGCGATAGGTGACTCTTTTTAAATTAAAAGAAAGAAAAAAAAGAAAAAAAAAAGATCTGTTAGAAATCTAACAGATCTTTAAACAAGATACACGAAAAACATATAATATAGTATTTGAGACAGTATCGTACAACTGTCGTTACTTTACCGTCTGAGAAAAGCGTCTATACGGTTGTAAATCAGAAAGATGTCAACTCGCGGGTTATCTGAACCAAGATATACGTGGGACCAAACGCGCTGGCTGGTTTCCTCATATCAAATGTCTGGCCTATCGCACACACCTGAGCTTTATGCTCTATTAACTGAATCATCATTTTATATATGTACTAACTTCTGTCTGGGTGCATGGTATCGCATCGCCTGCCCGCACTATTACTTGATTTTCGATCAGCGTTTTTTCTGACTCTTTGTTTTTTTTTGCTCGGCCCCTAAGGGTCCTAGCGTGATATTAAGTAGCCTACAGCCTTCCCCAGGAATTAGACAAGAATTTTTCAAATCTGATTGGTTGTTCCTGAGATTAGCACGTGCAAACAAAAAAAAACTCTTGAGCTTTATTATTGATCATTTCAGCCAAAAGACGTCCACTGCTGGACATAGGCCTCCCCCAAAAGCGGGGGTTTGCCATAATCGCCACGCTTGGCAGGCGGGTTGGCGATCGCAGTATGGTATGGTGGTAGAATGCATAGAGAACGCTGCTGCCCATTCTCCGGTACGCCCCTTAGTCTTATTATTATTAAAGACAGATTAAAACAGAAGACGAACTAGCAGGGGATCGAGGAGGGGGGTGGAGGGGGTTTCAGGGGATCAGACCGGAATACCTCGATAGATCACAGCAAAATGTTGACGACTTCTATTTCTAAACATGGGAAAATTCAAAGGTATGTAACGGCCATCTTACTCGGTACCAGGCACTATTGTGAAAGAGCAGCGCTTTGTAGTAGACAGGAAAAATGCAATGCACTTCTGTGACATAAAAAATTGTTGTATATGTTTGTTTCATGTTCCAGAAACCATCTGCGTGCCGACTCGCCATATCTCGTTCTGGGTTTGTCTATAAGGTCATAAATTCCTTTAATATTATTGACAGAAATCCGTCCCCGAACGCCATAAAGCTGAAATTGTTAGTACAAATAAACGAAAATAGAAAATTGTTACGTGAGGACGACGTTTACAGTCGCGCTATGTGGCCCTGTGGGTTCCTTGTGCGTTCAACCTCGGAAATCCACTATCATATAATATTTTTATCACTTTAGCTCACAAACGTTCATTTCCCAACACAGAAACCCAATAGACCTATATTTTGGCCCGATTTTTCAATAGTACAAAGTAATACTATATCCTTTCAGAAATAGCCATATGTTGACGTAATAATAAAGTACTACCTTCTGCCCGCGACTTGGTCCGCGTAACATTTCGGCCCCCGACCCAACCCGACCCGTCGTCACATCGTTTGCCCGCGCTATTACTTCGTTTTGGCTTAGGGTTCTTTCTGATTTGTTTTCTTCTTGCTCGGCTCCTAAGGGTTTTGGCGTGCAGACGTTAGTTATAGCCTTCATCAAAAATTGGGATACGAAATGAAAAAAAAAACAAATCCCACTGGTAGTTCCAAAGATTAGAATCAGAATCAGAACTTTATTTGCTTACTAGCTTCCGCCCGCGGCTTCGCCCGCGAGTTATGTCGATAAAAACTATTCTATGTCCTTTCTCGGAATGCAATCTATCTCTCTGCCAAATTTATCGAAATCCGTTCAGTGGTATAGGCGTGAAAAGGATACAGACAGACAGACAGAGTTACTTTCGAATTTATAATGTTAAGTATGGATGAATGTAGGTACAGGTACGAGTATAAGATGTTGTATAAATTAAAGAGATCAGCTACAGTTTACCTTACGGCGTGCAAATTATTACATAATTTAAAATATTAATACATACAAACAAAAGAATGTCAACAAAACAAAACAGAAATTATAGTGAAGTCAATTAATAATATTATAGTCAGGTAGATAAGTCTTACAGGGTCAATCTTATAATTAAATAAAACAATCATAATCTGGATAAATTCATATCATTTAGAAAGTCTTTCACTGAGTAATAACATTTTCCTAAAGCTAGTGCTGTTACCTTAAATTTAAAAATGTTTTCAACACACTTGCTCGTAAAGTGGCTCTTATTGAACCGCTTTTAGGTCCATAATGCAGTGTATTAAAAACGCGTGCTTTTTCTTTACTTTAATCCACATGTGCTTTATTTCCACAGATAACGCGGAGATGCGCGCTTTTTTAACCTCATCAATTCACTTTTTTTTAATAGTCTGTATTGTCCTTGGTCCCAAAATTAAGTAATATTTATTTACCTTAAGGTGAATGCGCAGGGACCTCGGACAATTTAAGGTGAATGCGCAGTGGTCTACCACTGCTCATTCACCTTAAATTGTCCGAAAAAACCTAAGAAAATTTGATTTAAAATTTTCTTAGGTTTTTTGCAATTTTCAGGTCAGTGTCAGGTTTGTATCTTGATCAAAATATGATTTGCGACTCTAACAGGTACCTACATCTTTACAGAATTATAATCATTCGAATCATTAATAGGTACTTACATCTTTCTTATGGAAAAGTTCTTAGGGAAAAAATCTAACTAGAAAGATCCTATTCTAATGACTATAATTCTGTAAATACATATACAGAGCGTTAGGTTAAACGAGGGACATACTTTGAGGGGAGTTAGTACTCATGAAAATGAGCAACTTTTACTATGGGGCCGAACCTGAAATCGCAAAAAAAAAATCAGCTGTTCAGTACATTTTGACGAGCTATGCGAACATAAATGTAGGAAACGGCTGATTTTTTTTTCGCGATTTCAGGGTTAATCCCATATTAAAAGTTGTTCATTTTCATGAGTACTAACTCCCCTCAAAGTATGTCCCTCGTTTAACCTAACGCTCTGTATATTATAGTCGCGAATCATATTTAATCAAGATGCAACCTGATACTGACCTGCAAATTACAAAAAACGTAAGAAAATTTTAATTATCCACCTAAAATTGTCCGTGGTCCCTACCCGAAACCAAACGGAAAAGACCCTGACTGGCGTTCTATCATTGCGGATTCTCACTGAACTAATGTAGGTATATTTCTCTATGCCAATAGTACTTTCTAATTCCATACTAACTAAACTACAATTGTTTTTTTTTTACAATTGTTTTTAGATGCTCTGTGGTCAGTGCTTTTATTTACACTTGCGCGCGCATTGCTAGTGCTGGCTATGCGGAAAGACAAAACCAGCGCGCCATTTTCCATACAAGTTAATATTTAACAATACAAGTCTGTTTTTTTCCTCGCAAGTGTGTTGAAAAACGTCGTATGAAACGCGTGTGCATCGATCATTAGACTCTCGGCTTTCTTAACGCACTCGCCTGCGGCTCGCGCGAATAATACCGCCTCGAGCATAATGATCAACATAGCACACATGTATCATAATGTACTATTACAGAATAATCCTTATCCATGAGGTATTTTATTATAAATGACAGGTCCCATTGTCATCATACTTTTCCTTAACAGTGCTGTTTTGTAATGACCCGAATGTAGCACGTTTTTGTATTGGAATCTCAAGGGGCCATTAACGCGATCAAACAAACAAACTCTTATTAGCATTTAGATAAATAAAAACTTAAATACTGTCTGAAAATAAATATTTAAGTCGTTTCCAGATTCACATGGTAATCTCCCCCTACCGCATACTTCAGCAGTCACCAAAAGATTTTCCTTCCACCAGAACAGTTTTTAGAAGTAATTCTAGACTAATTCCCTACAGCTCACATCCGAGAATACACGGCTATGTACAGACCAGCACATGAAGCTACCCGAAACTATCAAATTTCCCCAATCAACTTTGAAACTTATGCTATAGCGATAAAGTTGAAAATCTATTAAAGATATTTGACAGATTGTAGTAACGTAATGTGCTGGCGTCTGTACCTAGAGGCTTAGAATAGTGTCTGGGATTAAGCTCTCAGTTTCGGCTCGATCTACATACCGCAGGGTAGGAGCAAACATTTGTTAAGCACAACAGAATACCGGCCTAGAGCCGTTGTCGTCGATCGTCGAATAACTGGAATATCTTTCTAGGATCTATGAGTCCTGTTGACTGGTAGCAAGGCTATTAACATCTAGTTTACTTACCCGAAATATTATACAATTTTGCTTTGTTACATTTGTTATAATTAAGCGATTTACGCTACAGTTGAGCCATTGGCGTAGCGAGTTTATTTCTCAAAGAGAACAACGGTACAGCGTACGGGGACAACGGGAAGTAATTTTCATTATTTTATTAAATTCCCTTTGTCCCCTTTAACGGAGACACAGATTACGGGGACAACGGGAACACAGGTTCTTAAAGCCGTATTTGGGTATATTTTCTGAATGTATAAGGTAAGTGTTTAATGCACGTTTAGCTTGAAGTCTATAGAAACACCCACAGGGGAAAACGTAATGTGAGTCATCATCATCTGCCTAGCTGTTGGGGTCGGCTTCCAGTCTAACCGGATGCAGCTGAGTACCAGTATTTTTCATGGAGCAACTGCCTATCTGACCTCCACAACCCAGTTACTGGGTAATATGAAGCCCCCTGGTAAGACTGGTTGTCATACTTTCGGGCTTCTGACGACCCGTAACAACTGTCAAAGAAAGTATTGATCGATATAAATGCGCCTCGTGTTTTTCATTGAAACTAGAAGAACTTTGTTAAGGAAAACCCATAAATAAATAGATTCTTATGTACGATTTCGTATTTACTAGCACTGAGCTACACGAGCATTTTATTGTTTCTCAGAAAAATGATCCAACCTTTTACCTAACTACATAAATATTGCGAATTTACTCGGTAAAGTGACGTACATTGTGATTCTAAATCTAAATTAAATTGAAGCGTTTTGTGTATTCCCATTTCAGGTAAATTTCACCGCAGAACTCCATCTAGAACTATTTTTATTAAATCTGATGTAGTTGAATTGAAATCTAGGATAATGTATTCTATCACATCTGTACCATATGTTTCTAGAAACCACGATATTCACAGCTGAAAGACTGAAAGGGTATAGGAGTAGGTACCTGCCTACAAACATGGATGGGTTTATGTTATTTGCTGTAATAAGGACCCTAATCGCCAATTATTGGAACTTTCAACCCCGGCTATTTCTCAGAAATTCCTAACAGAAAACCAAACTAATACTTCGTCCGACATGAAATTTCACAGTAAACGGTTAACTTTCTAGGGTTTTTCCAACGCAGCTGTTGCCCTATTATAATAGTGACTAGTATGTTCCCGCGAGGTGGCTCGTCGTGTCACTATGTACTGTGGAATGATATTATACGCTCGGTTGGAAGTTGGCAAACAGAGGTAGTTGTATGGCACGGTGCCTACAACGACCATAGGTTCTTGTTCGCTGACAGTAGTTAATTGAGCGTGAACATTAACATGAGCACTATTTTATAAAAATATTTTTGGGTAACTTCGAATAAATTCGCTAATAGATAAAAATATAAAAAGCTCACAAAGAAAGGATTAAACTTTCAAATAAAAAGATTAGTGTATTCCACGAGGAGTTGAAGTACACAGACGAGTTCAATAAACTCGGACTGTTTCGTAATATTATATGTAATTTGAGGGCATTTCGTAATAAAGCCGCAATAATTACGTGCGGGTTCTCAGATCCCTCTAGAAATAAGGCACTATTTATTTAATAAACATTCAACATGATTGAAATGTAATAATGTCACCAAACAGAAAGAAAGTCACTTTGTTGCCGTGAACTTTTCGCAAGGGCGGGCGGGCGTCCACACGACCGCCCGCCCAGTGTCGCGCTAGCCGCCCAGCGAGACGAACGCGCACATTCACCCCTGAAACCGTTCGTTAACGTGAATATTGTCGACGATCGTGTACTTTACAGTGAGTGATGTCAGTGGATACCGATAGCCAACTACGGTAACCGAATGTTGAACGAAAACAAGACTTCTACTGTAGTTTAACGTTGAGTTGCATACGGTACTAACTACGTAATATTAGTTACCAACCTGAAGACTTTTGAGAACTGATAGAGTTTTCATACTACGCATTCGCATTAGTTTTTCGAAGTAAAGCTAGTTGGTAGCAAATTTTCTTGTTCCACGTACTTTAAGTAAAGAGAATATCGTGCAACAAACGGATTATTTCGCTTGATTATAACGGGCATATGAGGAGACACATTAGGCACATAAGTGAATAAAAACTCTTAAACACAACTTTTCGGATTCGCCGACAAGTTCGCAACGGGAATTCAATATTACGTACGACTAAATTGGAAGTCGCAGGATCTTCTGAACAAGATATGGAGACAATATGGAGACAATTTCTTTTATTAATATCCTTGAATTTTTTCCCTTATAATTAAATGTCGGAGGTAGCTTTCAGGTAAGTAGAAACGAATTGTTAAAATACCGTCCGTTAGCTAATTTGTTATTTTTTTATTACCTAGCATCTTAAGTATTCATTTAATATAATATCACCATTAGGGAAAATGAGGCACGTTTTTACGCAGGGCGTCGCACGAATTCATTTGATGTTAATACCGTAATATTAAAAATGTAATAATGTCTCGATTATATTTTGACGGTACACTGACACGGAGCTTGGTGTGTTAGTTGAGTTAGTTATTTCAGTAAACAAATCGCTCGTCCGTCGGCGATGGTCGACAATTTGGTCGCGGTTCAGCCTTGTTGTCAAGACTCTAAAGGCGTGGGAAAACAAACAACCGCTGCTCTCGTTAACGGGCTCTTGTCCACCACCGGACCAGAGCACCGCTGCGGGTGCTGCCACCGGACACATTCAAATTTCAACTTTACGTCGAAGGTCCACGGAGTAATGACCGCGTCTTAAATGTACGAACAGTTCTATGTCCACTCCTGTAGTATTGGTTCAGGACTGTAAAATCTAGCGACAATAACGACCCAAGTATAATTTTAATTAGGGCTTTCAAGCAGGCTTGTCTTTTAAATTCTGTAATCTTTTGTGCCATCTCCATGGTAATTTTGTTCTGCAGACAAAATTCGATATTTAGTTCGCAACTATGACAAAATGGTATTTAATTTCATTTCAAAATTAATGACACACATCAAGACGAAAATTTTATTGATTACGGTATTTAAATGAGATTATAGAGCGGAAATACAACAAATATACATAAACACTAAACGCATTTAATTAAGTCGCGGCTGGTATATTCTGGTCCTATGTAAATGGACTCACTGCTGGTGTCCATTTCCGTTCGGTAACAGTTTCCTTCCATCGCTATAACACTCAATCCCTGCGTAAAGCTCCCTGTGAGTGTGTTGCACGATTATCTATGCATGACTTTTATTTGTAAGGACTAAAAAGCTACAATAAAACCGGTTCTCAACGTCGACGCCAACCGGACGAACGACAAATTTTCTGTTTCTTTTTAGTTCAGTGATCTAATCTAAAGTCTCCCCTGTCGCCCTGAGTACGAGCGAGAGAGGAAAGTTGTTTTCTTATTTACTCGCACATGAAGCCGAGCTTTGCCGAGTGTTTCCGAAGCGCGCGCGCCGCTTGCCGGGTACTACGCCTACACTGTGTTTTGTGTGACGTTTCTATTCTATGACGTGAATTCATTGATATTTTTGTTACTATTGTATAGAATTTGACGTGTTGTCGCGTATGTGTATTATGCCATCACGAGTGTGTACAAATTGTTATGTCACAACGCTAATATAACAGCCTGACGACTTAATTCAGTTAATTAAAAGTTGTCTCACCTAATTTTGGTACAGGCGGTAACTGCCAAATGTTGTTAAATTCTCTTTAGTTAATTAAACGCGTGTTCTCTGTCAATTTTGGTGCAAAGTATTAAGAAACTGTGAACTCTTTGTTCGGACCGGTTCGTATGATTGAAAGTGGGTGACTGTCAGTATAATTCCGTGGTGGGATAAGGCTGAGTGCCGCAACAGCGGTGAGCGTTGCACGACTCAAGTTAACATTGAACGTGAAGGTAAGGCCCAATTAACTCCATACCTATTACAATAGCGCAAAGGTTTATTTTAAGTATTTTTAATTATTCACCTTTTACTTACACGAGTCATTAATTATTATTAGGTAGGTACCTACTTACATTAATAAAATGTAGCACACGTTACTCATGAAAAGAGCACTGTTAATATTATTAAAATGTCAGTAGGTACCTACCTAAGTAATTATTTGTTGAAATATCGCAATTAAAATGAAAGTAAGTACCATTTAAATATTGAACATTAATTAATCACTCAACTGTGTGGCAAGTTAATCTCAGAGTAGTCAAAAAAAAGATTGTTTACAAAATGATTACAGTGCCTACACATACTGTAATTAATGGCCCTGAAAAATCGTTCCAACGTTTACAAAGCTTGATATAAGCGTAAACACATCGACAACTCAGGTGATCGTTACAATTCAAACGAATTATTAGCAGCGATCCACAAAATGAAACAGAATACGAAACCAAAAATGATTCCAGCACAACCGATTCTGTCACATCTCTGAGAGCCGAAACACAATGAATTATGCAACATACTTTTACCTTTGAAACCATATCGAATGCTTGACTAAATAAAATATCGCGACAAACTATCTCGGCCATCTTCATTTAGACACTAAATGTACGGCTGATGTCATAGATAAGTTGACGGTAATGTCAGTGGATGGGTAGACGTTACCGGGCCGCGCAGTCGTTACCGTAACTCAGGGGAGCCCAGGGTTCATCTCGACTCGCGATTCACTGCGCCACTTATCCTGTGCAACCATCTGACCCCGCGGGAAAACGTGTGACGTCACCATACCATACACATATCTATACCAATATTATAAAGAGGTTAAATTTGTTTGTTTGTAAGTTTGTATGTATCTCTGGAACTGCCAGTCGGATTTACAAAAATTCTTTTTGCATTTGATAGCCCAATTCTTGAGGAAGGCTATAGGCTATTTAACGTCACGCTATGACCCTTAGGAGCCGAGCAAAAACGCTTTGCGAAAACGAAGTGGTAGGGCAAGAGACGCGGGCAGTGAGGCAATGCGACGTGATGGGTCGAGGGAATAAGAAATTTCACGCGAACGAAGTCGCGGGCAAAAGCTAGTAATATTATGAAGGTATGAGTTGTAGACACAGAAGGGGTTAACGATTTTAAGGGTCGAGGTTACGGGCTGGCGAACTGCCTTTACTTCAGTATATACCAATATTGCAGAGAAAATTACACAAAATGAATTTAACTTATCTTAGCCCACGTTAATTATATTAAAACATTGGTTTTAGCTTTAATAAATAAAACTGGCCAAGTGCGAGTCGGACTCGCACACGAAGGGAAAAAGGCAAAAACGCCGAAAAAAACACGTTTGTTGTATGGGAGCCCCCATAAATATTTATTTTATTCTGTTTTCAGTATTTGTTGTTATAGCCGCAACAGAAATACATCTTCTGTGAAAATTTCAACTGTCTAGCTATCACGGTTCATGAGATACAGCCTGGTGACAGACAGACAGACAGACGGACAGTGGAGTCTTAGTAATAAGGCCCCGTTTTTACCCTTTGGGTACGGAACCATAAAAACTAAACCAGCGGTGCGATTCTGTAAAAATCTCACCGTGAAAACTTAGGTGAAGTGAGCGTGGAGTGAGCTGTCAATAGTGTCAATTCCTAGCAAAAACAAACTCACTTCACCTAAGTTTTCACTGTGAGATTTTTACAGAATCGACCGGCTGCTCTGGTCTAGACTGGAGGATACATTATGTTTTTTGGTAGTAGGTATAATGAATTAATAAGTTTGCCAAGATCAGAATTTAATTTAATCATAGTTACTAAATATTAATGTTCTCGAGCTGAATGTTTAAGTATCCATTCGAAACTTCAGATGAATACTAAACACTTCGAAAAATTCTTAAAGTAAATGTTTTTCATTCATTCTTATTAATTCATCAAGTTTAAAACAATGTCATTGTGTGAACGACACGATAATTATCAAGTTCAACCATCTATCCTAAATGTAATGGGTGTTAATCGCAGTAATGTAGGTTGTTAAGTATCGAATGCTTTGATAATAACGAGTGGTTGAACTTGGCCCGTAACCTTTTAATGTGGCGACCACGCTGACTACTAAACAACTACCTAGCAACATAATTTTATTCGATCAAACCTGGCGACATAGCTCTGAGAATGCGTAATTTTATTGAAAATCGATTTTAAAACTAGTTTTCACAGGATGCTTTTGTTTAGAAGTGACTTTTTATGTTTCTTTTTTTAAACTATTTGATCCAAAATTCAATGCATAAGTAAGTGCTTCAGTAAGTTTTCCCAGAAAGCTTTAGTTTACACTTAAATAAAACAAATGTTCAATTACGTGTCGTGTTCGCTTCATCTAAACCCAAGGGAGATTTTATTTGAAGCATTTGGTATTCAAGTTAGTATCAAAGCTCACAGCTTACGAACTACAAACTGTCAGGTGGGAACGAAGCGCAAGTAGGCCAACAACAAATCATTGAATTTAACGAGACCCAATGCCATCACTAATGTTTCTGGGAGGCCGCACAAGTGTCGCTTGCCGAATAACACAATTGGATCCAGGCTCGGTGTCCATACAATATTTTCCCCTTGACTTGCTTTAAAACAACAGAGCCGGTATTCATTACAGCTATGTGATTGTTAGAGTTAATTAAGCCGGCATTGTTACCACATTTTCACTTGTGGCAATATATCTCAGCATTCCCATTTCCATCGACGAACCTTCGAACATAGCTAGCTACCGACCAGCGCAACGTTTTAGATATACATTTATTCAGCGTGCTCAATCAGCACTTATTTTAGAGCAGTCGAGTGTAAAACTGAGGCCCAAATCTTCGTGCGTTGAATACAATCTTGCAATCGATTGGCATCCGTATTCTATTGTAACACTGATGGAGATCAATTCGTGGCAATTGCAATAAATAGGTCACGCAACTGACGTTACTTGACCGACTTTCGAGCGGCCGAAGACAACGCTGACAATTATACCGATTGTTCAAACACCGGTCACTTCCACCCATTCAATGCTATTTCGATCACCCTGTTTGTTTTTTAACTTGTCAAACGGTGTCAGCTAAATTGGTTTAATTAGATTTGAGCCTGAGGAATGTTTTGTTAGGCCAATTTAGGCTACAAACCAAAGCCCGTCGTTTGATTTTTCCACGCCAATTTTAGTGTTTAGGTATTCAAATCTGAAAACTATAAAGGAAAAATATCTCCAGATTTTCTGTGGTTTCATGAAACATTTCGGACAACATCCTTAAAAAATGTATTCAACATTGGTATTATATTATATCCATACACTTTCCTCGAAGCAATATTCTTGTCTCATTGTTATTTAAGAGAGAGGAAAACTCTGAATGTAGGTATGCGTCTAATTCTTTCATCTGAAGCCTATCATTATATTTCTTTCCTTGGTAAGAGTCACTTTGGGTTAGAAAGTTGGCCTTTTGTGTTCTAATTGACACTTTTCAAAGAAAAAGATTGAATTCATTGTTAAGTTCTCTAAAGCGACGTGACTTAGACACTAAGTTAGCGTTTAAATAAACTTTTCAAAGAAAAGGCACAAAAGAATTGGAGTAACGTCATAGACAAGGCGCGAAACTTTTAATAAAACACTTTAAATTTGTCTTACGTACCGACGCTGGCAGTTCCGGCTAATTGAATTAACTGGGCGGTAATGAGTACAATTTGTACAGGTTTTAATTGAAACAGACTGGTGAACAAATTGTACAAGCGTACGTGGCCAGATAGTAGCTACAGTACATAGAACACACGTCACCGCCACACGTGTTTAGCCTTGACGCGGATCCCATTCCCTTGAGAAGCAGACAGACGTGTTGTCAGAGGCGTACCTATTGTAAGTTCACCCACAGTTTACTGGTGACTTATTGATATAGATTGCAAGTCATACCTTAGGTATATCGAGCACATACTATTCTAGAATACAAGCCATAAATTACAGATAGGCGACGTTGCATTGTCCAACAAATCCAATCCAACTATTTGTCAACCCCCAATCTCGCGAAGCCGCGATATAGAAACTCATTTGACGTTCGACTAGTAGATACTTAATATGAATCTACAAATAGTCGTATGGATTGACAACCTAGTGGTAATGGAATAGAAGTTGAATCGATATTGAGGTCATACCACTGGAATTTCAAGTAGTTCATTACTACGATGTAATATGGATACTTAGGTACTTTAACTACTTTAATGATTCCTAGTTATCGATTTGGTTAGTTATAGGTACCATTACTTACTAAGAAAAAGCCCCACTTTTTCCACTTCTCGGGGAATTGATCAATACGTTATTAATGTTATGATTTTAGGCAGTAGTGGCGAAGGTACCATACAACTCAATACCCAACGGCTTCCATACGAAAATTCAGAATGATGTTGAATTGACTATATAGAGTTACTTTTCAAAGACCATCCAAATTTTTACATGGTGTTCTACCCATGAATAACTAACTTTCGCTATGGGACCAACTCTGAAATCATCAGCTGTTTCATACATTTTGGTCAAGTAGGTAAGTATTGAAGTTTTGTATGAAACAGCAGATTTTTTTTCTTGATTTCAGAGTTGGTCCCATAGTGAAAGTTGTATATATTCATGGTTAGAACACCATGTAAAAATTTGGATGGTCTTTGAAAAGTAACCCTGTATAGTCAATTGTGGGACGCCTCCAGCTAGATGGACGGACGACCTAAAGAAGGTGGCTGGGGTAGACTGGATGCGGAAGGCGGAGGACAGGGTGCTGTGGCGCAGTCTGGGAGAGGCCTATGTCCAGCAGTGGACTGCGATAGGCTGAGTTGATTGATTGATTGATTGATAGTCAATTCGTCATTGAAATAGTTATAATCATAATTATCATACTGTACGTATTTAATACACCATATAATTAAAACATTGCAAAACGCCTACATGCATTTTTTTGCTCCGGCTTACCTCTGTCATAAATTCACCCTTCGCCACTGCTAGGCAGTACCTACTAAGAGGAGAATCAAATATGAGATGATCATAATATGATCTCGTCCCTGATGTAGAGCGTACGGCAACAATGCATTCAGTAACGCAATCATCTGAAAAGAAACTTATTCACTAACATTTTATTGCCACAATGAAATTAGTAGTGTACAAAAAAGCACTTTGAATAATCAGTTCACAAACGGTCTGAATGAGACAGCTATTGTCAACGAAACTCAGAGATATACTTTCTCACGATAAAGCAGAGAGAGCGAGCTATCAAGCAAATTGTCACTCCATTCTTTACTTACGATATTCACCTCGCGTTCAATCGTAATTATCTACGTAATGCATCAATGTCTATTTGAGTAATGTTCGTGCAGTATAAACAAAAGAGATTTGTTTTTACTGTTGATTACTACTCGCTGTTTTCGCTTACAATAGCATCGAGAGTTCGTAAAAGCTAAGCGAGCTCATTGAAAAAGTACTGGAGACACGCAACAGCAATGTTTTAACTGTGCTGTCTCATTAATTTGCAAACGGCCAGTTGGTCACGGGTGCGCAAAAAGTTAATCTCTCGCAGCCATTATTTTGATGTAGTATCGAGTAGAACAATGGACCACGTAGCGTGACGTGATTACGCTATGGAAATATAGTATTCGGAGATTATATCGGTATTATAGTAATACGTGAACGTTTTATATTATTATATTTGTCTACCTGATTAGAAAATGAATGCGCTAGCAGGTAGTTTGTGTATGATTTTGGACTGCTAACTATCGAAGATTATTATTTTGTGATGATCTCCCACATGCGGATGTAACACACATAGGTGCGTATTGTTATTTGTGCAGCTACATTACTATTACTATGATGCAACAAGAGAACACAATCCACACAAGCCTTGTTAGTTGAATATGAAAGCTGTCGAGATGCACTAGTCGGCGCCGCCGCGCGGCACGGCACGGTGAGGCACGGCGGCGCGGGGGGCGCACAGGGCGAGATGTCGTTTAGAAGAAGTGGTCTCATCCAATTAAGAGCATGCCCGCTGGATTGCTTCCAGCGTTTTTGTCGTTTTTGTAATTGTCTTCCCGCACATTTCCTTTTACAAAGCGCTATCGGAAACGCCTACCCTATCTTGTGTTCAATTTGTAAGTTTTAAAGTTACACGCCTTTAGTTAGCACCAGATTAAATAAATTCCAACGCCATTAAAGTTAACTGTTCTGCAGTTTACGGAATTAGCGACATGCGTGTTTAGTTAGTAGGAAGGTTTATTCCCAGTCGCCCCCGCGGGGATTGCCACTGGAGGCAATTCGGTGGGTAACTAATTACGGCCAATTTGTCAATTAATAATAATATTATAATAAAAAAATTATTTTCCAGTTTATCAATTTACATTTACCACTTGATTTATCATTGCCGTATTAAAACTCTATTAGACTTTGTTCGGACTTCGGGCTCCCGACACGAAACTATTCAGAAGCCGTAGCGATCTCTGAAGTGATACCTACTTGCTACCTCTAAGCCCAAGAGACGATAACTCTATGGTTTATTATTATGCTAAATTATTCACAATATTGCTTGTTTCGTATCTAAGCTGCAAAGACACGAATAACTCCCGCTGAACACATATTTGTTATATTTAAACTAGACGTCAGCGCTAAAACACAAGTTCTTTGGTAAGTATTTTGCGCGCTCAAGTTCTGTGTATAGTATAGTGTTCACGTGCGGGATCTTGCGAAGAGACATGTCGGAGTAGACGTGCATCGACGAGAGGAGTATGCAAATGAGGAATATTGGGAGTAGCGGTGACGGCGGTCGGTGCCATTGTCACAGCGCCCATTGTGTGCCCCGGTGTAGTACATACATAGTGCAGTGTGTGCGGGCTGTGGGCCCGACTCGGCAATCTGCGTCGTCCGCCGCATGACAAAACGGTACCGTCTAAGTATTTGTTTCGAGTCGTGATCGACGCTCGCGCAGTTTCTTACGCCCGATTCTGATGCATTCTACGTTTTATGTCTTATGTGGCACCGCTATTGCGTCCATCTCGAATGATATACAAAGACTCGAATAAACTATTTTACAGTGACAAAGTTTTACGACCAAGGAACTTGAATGGCTGCACCTGCTCGCATTCGAACACAAATTGGGCAACTGAATAATAATGTTGACGTTTACATAAAAGCGTGTTTATATCGTGTGCAATAATAAACGCGTTTATCTAGCTGAGAGACACCGTTAAAGCTCGTGCAGTCGCAGTCGTGCCAAATCTCTTCATTAAACTGGTTGGAGGTGGCCGATAGCGGTACATCCCGGTGTTTACATTTTACATGTAGCTGTAGATATTACACCGCACACACAGCCTATATTATCTAACTCTGTGCATTGTATTTAACTCTATGTATGTAGATCGTTATCAGATTCTGCTCACAACTATAACCACATTTTGCATGTCTTGTACGATTTAAGTTTATTACTAAGGCTATCTTTAAGTAGAAAATGTAAGATAACTTGTATCTTAAATAGAGATAGCATTTATCCATTACTAAGTACATAGTATTGTTAGGTAAGTGCCACAGCACATTAGAGAACACATAAATATATATTTATTTATTTTATTTTATTTTATTATTTTTGGAAAACTTACAGCTAATCTGACACAATAGTTACTTAGTTTTAACATGATGAAGGCCAATTACAAGTTTTCACACATAGAATATCAATTAACTATGTACTAGGTAGCAGACAGTGTTACTTTAATAAACTGTATATTGGTATATAATGCAAGGGCTATGTTATTTTGTCGAAGAAGTGATTGCAAAGAGCCTTCTTTAATTTAGGAACACTAGTATTAAAAAGATCTATGTCGACTTCCTGGCAGGTTTCATTATACATACGGCTCGCCCTTATCATGTAGGAGTTTTGTCTATAAGTTGTTCTTGTTTTTGTTATTGCCTAATACAAACATCTATTGATGAAAGTCTAAAATAATATGTAATAGGTACCCTTTATTTATGTAACACGACATACATGCATTATGTTACATAAGATGATGTTGTGTTACTAATATTATATATCCCAAATCTTGTATTTAATCAAGCAGTTTGGGAGACTAAAGCAAGTTATTGAAGCGTGGTGCACTCAACCTCAATATGTTGCCAGTGAGGCTGAACTTCGGCTGTAAGTTCTGACAACCAGTAGTTATTAACATAGATAGCTCACTAATAACATATCGGAACGCCCATTATCAACAATCGGTGATCCGAAATAGAGATCATGGGCAGAGATTAGAGCGCGGTCGATTTAGCTGAGCCCTAATTTATTATTCAGCGAGTGTCGCGGCTACGTAATTTATATAGGCGCAGTTATCGCAGACGAATGCGGCTGTGGCGCTTTCAAAGCTGATTACAGCTTTAAGCGTTTAGATAACGTTGTAGGTGTTCGCAGTGTCCCGTGTCGCAAACGCGGCGCCCTGACACAGTTTCTGTTAATTCAACGTGCGATAATTGCAATACAAGCTAAATATAATTGCGCATTGTGATTGCGCGCACGCCGCCGCCGCCCGCTCCGCGCCGCTCAACATCCTCGCGCGCATCCAAATCAGCAGCCGCCACTCCCGCCGCCTACGAATGAGGATTTAATTTAATGTTCTGGATAGTAATTCGTTTCAAAACAATAGCATCAGACGCAGCATTGAATACATATGCAGCGTTTTAGTTGTTTTATACTTAACATAATTATGTTATAGAATGGACAAATGTTTTTATGGCGCGCTATATGGCATAAGTATTATCATTATGTAAATATATAGCTACCGTGGAACAAATTGTGACACCCATATAATTACATATGTATCTGATGGATATATGTTATATATGGGGCGGTCGAATTGTTGCGATAAAGCCAAATAAAGTTTTTATTAGTAATGAAAAATGTAGTTATTGAGTAACATTCTGAAATGGCTTTACGAGTTCACGAAATGCGAAACAAGTCTGATAAAGGCAAAACGCAATATTGAATATGGGATATAATATTTTGGCATGAAAATATCGTAGTAGTGAGTGTTCGTGGGTTTGGCAGCCGTCCATCAGTTAGGCATACTATTGGGATTTGAACCACGGAGCCAGCGGGTTTGAACAATCTAGAATTTATCACTTGGTCTCTAGAACTATCTTTTAAATCAATTATTAACTGGGTACAAAGTCTACAAATATTTCTTGTACCCGTGTATCTGTTTCGCCCTTTCATTTCAGTTCCGTCAATATCTTATTAGCAAGACAATGAAAATATGCTGAAGGTAAAACTTTTGAGCGAATTTTGCAAGAACTGAGGAAATTCATAGTATTTTCTAGTATACTTTAGTTATCTGAAGTATTGTGTTCATAATATAGACATATGAAAAGCTGTAAGCTGAGAAAGTTAAAGTATTTTCTCAGTATGCTCCTGAAACTGCAAGAAATACAGCCCTGTGCATTTAAGAAAATTGTGAAGAACAGTTGATTTTTCTTTAACATAATACCTGGAAACTCACTATTATTATACAGTTTCTCGATTAGTGTCCATCAAGGTCGTTTGATCTAGAGTTATAGAACCCTCGATGGTGTTATGTGTTATGAACATTGTCTTACCTGTACAAAAATTAAACACTGCACTTTTTGAGCTTTTTGTAGAGTTGAGATTTGGAATAAGTTCTGGAAGATACACACATAGGTATACAATATGGCCTTCCCTAGAAACAAATGTGCAGAGTTGCAATTACATACAATTGATTGATTATCACATACAACGCTAAATCAATCAATTGTATGTTGTAGAATGAATGTACTGCATCGGGGATCCAAATCGTAGAGTCGTCCTTAATGAAGAGAAAGTTTATTCATAATGTATACTTATTACCTACTTACAATTTTCGCGTAGTTGGCAGGGTTACGTTATCCTTACAAGTCAGTGCGTTGAGCGTGAAAGCCTACCGAGCGGTCAGAGGGACGCGGGCGGCGCGCGCGCTGCATACTGATGCCGCGAGCGAGACACCGCATGCCCCCCGCACTCCGGAGCCGACAACCTACTACCACACAGTGCTAACCCCACAGCCAACTATTCTGCAAACACTAACAGCTCCAGGGCTCAAGCGGGTTTAACGTTCGTGCGTGGAACACAGCCAAGCAATAAAACTTGATGTTTATACAACGAGTCTGCAACATGCTAGTTTATGTATCGAGCTTAAACTAACACATACACAGATAACGCACACACAGACTTAATAGACCGGTTTTGACAACGCTAAATGTCGCAGTCGAACAAAATGGACCACAAATAAACGGTATCGGGTCAAAGGCATCCAAGTGAAAGGTTTTGATTCATTTTTGTCATCGATTATAACAGGGCCGGGCAGGCAGAGCAGGGGCGCAGGTGAACTGTTATTGTTGAAGTTAACGAGCCTATTGTTCCAGGGGTGGGTTAGGAGAGGTGTCATCCGAGCCACATTGTCTGTCCAGCAAGTGTTTTAATATCACCACACCATTGTTAGTACCTACCATAGATTATATAGACCGCGGTCGTTCCTGTTCGCTAGATATGAAAACATTCAGTCTAATAGTATGTTGAACTACGTTTATAAAGAGATTATATTGAGCTCACAAATCTAATATTGTTTCCGGGGCATCGAACGTAACTGTTATTAAGCATCTATTTAGAAAACAATATCGGAGCGACACAAACAACAGTAAGAGAACAAGCTCTATTTACATACCGCTCGGTGAAAGTAAAATGTACGAACTGTGGAGTCAGACTAAACTACTATTGAATCCATAATAGGACGTCGGAGAGAACGCCACAAAGAAATAAATCCTAATGTACATTAACATAATGGGTTTGATTCTTTAATCTCGTACCGAGAGCATGTGGGGAATGTGATTGGAGTACAGGTAGGTAGGTCACGTCACGACGCAACATAAACTTCGAAGGTGGCTCGGTACATAAGTTGTAGGTTCTATTTTTTTGGCTACATTAATTAAGTTCTTTGTGTGATTCCTCGAGCAAAAACACCACAAGGTCCATATTACATTTTTATACATGTCTGACTGAAAATAATCACTCACATGGCAAGGTTTTATCTAAGTGTTATTACGAAGCACCCTTGATTATTCATCTCAATGTTGCGTGTGGCGTGAGTGAAGTCGGGAGTAAAACCACGATTAATCAACGCTAACCTTGAAACTTCGTGCTCCAAATCTTAAGTTCAAAATTAATTTTCATATAGTACACAGATTTAGCAATTAGTTATCTCGGTGCCGTTGAGCTAGTGTTCTCCATTGTGCCACGAACTGAATTCAGAATCGTAACATGCTTATTAATTGCCTAGTTTATTGAACTTTGTCACTATTAAAATTTTAAAACAACTGAGTTACGAATTGAGTCCATGTTAATAAATTAACGTTTAATTAAGATTTTGTCCTAATTATTCGGCGCAAAAGTCATTATTGAAAGATGCCATAATTTTTGCAAATGGCGGCAAATGTCAATTCTACTTTGACATTTCGGCTGTTCAGAATCAAAACCTAGTAACTCATAATTTCAAAAATGTCCAGGAAAAGCCAAAAACATTTTTGCATCCTTAATCGTCTGCCCTATTAATAGCTTGACTTGCTCAATATTTTTTTAAATTTATCTTATGAAAATGGCTGTTTTAAGCACCTGATGGTCACAAGGACCTATACCTAGTAAGTCAGAAAATTGAATAAAACGAATTTCCCAAAAATCTGAGATACTAGGTTATGAATTTGAACATCCGATTTGTAAAGTAAACAGACACAAAATACACGTCAACAAAAGATGAATCGCTATACTCGCTAGAAGAACGCGGAATAAATTGTTTCGGGTCGCCTAATCTCTCGTTTTGGCGATTAGCACTGATCCGCAAGATCGCCTGATTTAACCGCACCAGCAGTGCGATTCTGTAACCATCTCACCGTGAAAACTTAGGTGAAGTGAGCGTGGAGTGAGCTGTCAATAGTGTCAATTCCTAGCAAAAACAAACTCACTTCACCTAAGTTTTCACGGTGAGATTTTAATGCAGAATCGACAGGCAGACATCTTTTTGTGGGGTGTTGTGAAGTCACTTAAATAAACTAATCCAAAAGCAGAACCAAGGTTTTTCATTCATAAAAACAATTACCTACATCGAAACAACATCGGATGAAAACTTTTGCGCCACCTTGTAATTTGCCATCGCTTGTTCTAACACACCATCATGATACTTAGACGATAGATTTTCCTGCTCATGTAAATAAGGTTACAAGGAACACAATATTCTAAATCACTATTCACATTCTTATGCATAATGTAGGTAATACTTATGCCGACGTAGTTTACAAGAATTAACTCGGATAAGTGAGGAGTTCTTTCCACTCAACAAAATAATTCATTCGAGTAAATAATTCATTTGGAGGAATGGATGGGGCTAAAAGTAACACCTTGTGCTTGGATAACGACGACTTTGGAGGTGCTAAACTTTAGATAACAAACTATAGCTTTCAGAGCGATGTTTAACTAAGCGATTAGTGTAGGTAGGTACGCGTAGGGTCATTTGCTATTTTCTTTAAAGAACGATCACTACTGTACTATTTAGAAATGCGATTAGATATAGTGAATACAGCGCCCTATTGGCGTTCATTCACAATTGTCATATTTACTTTGCGAAATAAACACTGTTGACAAATAGAAATCATATTTTCATAGTCTAAACTTTTTACGTGTGTTGTGAACGTAGCAAAAAAGAAATTGCTGTTCAGTGCGAAACTAACCGTAAAATATAACGTTTCACAGTGCAAGTAACTTATAATTCAATATTGGCAATCGATTAGTGCCGAGCCAAGCCTCTGACGGTGTCAGTTTTCCTTAAGATCGATTCGCTACGATAAAACGAAAAGTGTCTAGTTTCTCAAATACGGTGATAAAACTTTTGACGAAAAAACTATAACTCTGTTTTGTAACTTATGTAAAAAAGTTGATAGTTTTGACATTGAGATTAAAATACAATAAGCAGTAGGTACCGTAGATAATGATGTGTTCTATTGAATTATAAATATTGTATAATAAATACACTGATGTATCAATCAAGTGTTCTGGGGGCCTAAAAAGGTCACTTTGGAGAATCATAAAAGGATAACATTATGAATTATAATATGGCGAAGACAGTCCGTGTTTTTCTTTTTTCGCTGCACTACGAAGGTACAATCAAAGAGTTGGATTTGGATTTGGATTGGATGGATTGGATTTTAGCACAGACAAAAAAAATTACTGAAAAATGCTTCACCAATGGGATTTGACACGATTAACTTAACGGTTAACTGTCCATTATGTTATCCTTTTATGATTCTGCCAAAGTGGCCTTTTTAGGCCCTCAGAACAAGCAACGTTAGTTTTTATGTCGTCGTAGGACATTTAAAAGATCGACGCCTACGTTACGTTGAACCGTGGTTGTAAAAACCCATCCCATTGTGAATGAGTTGCATGTACCTATTGTTAAAGGGGCCTGGTAGGTACTTACGTGTGCACCTAATTTGTTATCTACACAAATTAGGTGCATGCATGTTTATTTTAGGCATATCTACATCGGGACATGTCATCGTCCGGATGGGGCCAGGCTGTCTGTGAGCTCAAGGCTGAGTCTTGAACGGTTGACAAATGAAACTATACTTATATAGGTATATGTGTATCTACGCAATTATATATGTAGATAAGTAATAGTACATTATGATACATGTGTGCTATGTTGATCATTATGCTTGAGGCGGTATTATTCGCGCGAGCCGCAGGCGAGTGCGATAAGAAAGCCGAGAGTCTAATGATCGATGCACACGCGTTTCATACGACGTTTTTCAACACACTTGCGAGGAAAAAAGCAGACTTGTATTGTTAAATATTAACTTGTATGGAAAATGGCGCTCTGGTTGTCTTTCCGCATAGCCAGCACTAGCAATGCGCGCGCAAGTGTAAATAAAAGCACTGACCACAGAGCAAGTAAAAACAATTGTAAAAAAAAAAAACAATTGTAGTTTAGTTAGTATGGAATTAGAAAGTACTATTGGCATAGAGAAATATACCTACATTCGTTCAGTGAGAATCCGCAATGATAGAACGCCAGTCAGGGTCTTTTCCGTTTGGTTTCGGGTAGGGACCACGGACAATTTTAGGTGGATAATTAAAATTTTCTTACGTTTTTTGTAATTTGCAGGTCAGTATCAGGTTGCATCTTGATCAAATATGATTCGCGACTATAATATACAGAGCGTTAGGTTAAACAAGGGACATACTTTGAGGGGAGTTAGTACTCATGAAAATTAACAACTTTTAATATGGGATGGAACCCTGAAATCGCGAAAAAAAATCAGCCGTTTGCTACATTTATGTTCGCATAGCTCGTCGAAATGTACTGAACAGCTGATTTTTTTTTGCGATTTCAGGTTGGGCCCCATAGTAAAAGTTGCTCATTTTCATGAGTACTAACTCCCCTCAAAGTATGTCCCTCGTTTAACCTAACGCTCTGTATATGTATTTACAGAATTATAGTCATTAGAATAGAATCTTTCTAGTTAGATTTTTTCTCTAAGAACTTTTCCATAAGAAAGATGTATTAATGATTCGAATGATTATAATTCTGTAAAGATGTAGGTACCTGTTAGAGTCGCAAATCATATTTTGGTCAAGATACAAACCTGACCATCATTCCCGCACTTTTGCTAAGCCTACCTAAAAAATTTATACTATAGCAAACTATTAGAAAATATCAAAAATAAATATGTAGTAAGTACAATAAATAAAAATAATTTTGCACGGCGAGCGCATTCCGAAGATAAATTCAAATATAGAAACACTTCGGCGCGAAATTCAATAATTAATGACTATGGTCAAAGGTCCTCAGTTACCTATTGATTCAGTTTCAATATAGTGTCCAAAAAACTAAAAATAACATTACAAGAGCATAAATCATTATTATAAACAATGCTTATCGTATTTAATGCTTAAAATAATTTTATTTCAGTTTCCGAGTATCGATTTAAAAGTAGTAGAGAATTAAAAAAAAAATCGTTTAGCATAATCGCTTTCGCACATTATTACTATAAAAAAAAAAACAATAATGGACGGCGGTTTTGATCACAAATTGAGTAGCGGTAATGATTAATACGTGTTATTGGACCTGTGCTTTCAATATTACGTTAACATTTGGGCATTTTCGTGTTGTTTATAATATATTATCTATAATATTTTGTCACATTTTAAATCTTACCTACATGTGTGTGCGTGATATTTGTGAAAAGTTAAATGTATAACAGATTGGCGCGAAACTCGACATTAAATATCAAAAAACTTCATTACCGCTACTTATTTAACTTGAACAATGGATGAATTCGTCAAACAATTAAATTATGTATTATTCACTGCCCCTGTGGTGGAGTTTGGATGTTCGAAATCCCCAATTTTTATGTTTTTTAGCCTCGACTACCACTGTCAACATAATAGTACATTATGATACATGTGTGCTATGTTGATCATTATGCTCGAGGCGGTATTATTCGCGCGAGCCGCAGGCGAGTGCGATAAGAAAGCCGAGAGTCTAATGATCGATGCACACGCGTTTCATACGACGTTTTTCAACACACTTGCGAGGAAAAAAACAGACTCGTATTGTTAAATATTAACTTGTATGGAAAATGGCGCGTTGGTTTTGTCTTTCCGCATAGCCAGCAATAGCAATGCGCGCGCAAGTGTAAATAAAAGCACTGACCACAGAGCATGTTAAAACAATTGCAAAAAAAAAAAAACAATTGTAGTTTAGTTAGTATGGAATTAGAAAGTACTATTGGCATAGAGAAATATACCTACATACGTTTAGTGAGAATCCGCAATGATAGAACGCCAGTCAGGGTCTTTTCCGTTTGGTTTCGGGTAGGGACCACGGACAATTTTAGGTGGATAATTAAAAATTCTAAATAAAAGTTGCTCATTTTCATGAGTACTAACTCCCCTTACAGTATGTCCCTCGTTTAACCTAACGCTCTGTATATGTATTTACAGAATTATAGTCATTAGAATAGAATCTTTCTAGTTAGATTTTTTCCCTAAGAACTTTTCCATAAGAAAGATGTATTAATGTTTCGAATGATTATAATTCTGTAAAGATGTAGGCACCTGTTAGAGTCGCAAATCATATTTTGATCAAGATACAAACCTGACAATCATTCCCGCACTTTTGCTAAAGCCTACCTAAAAAATATATACCGGGCATTCTGTAGCAAACTATTAGAAAATATCAAAAATAAATATGTAGTAAGTACAATAAATAAAAATAATTTTGCACGGCGAGCGCATTCCGAAGATAAATTCAAATATAGAAACACTTCGGCGCGAAATTCAATAATTAATGACTATGGTCAAAGGTCCTCAGTTACCTATTGATTCAGTTTCAATATAGTGTCCAAAAAACTAAAAATAACATTACAAGAGCATAAATCATTATTATAAACAATGCTTATCGTATTTAATGCTTAAAATAATTTTATTTCAGTTTCCGAGTATCGATTTAAAAGTATAATAGTAGAGAATTAAAAAAAAAATCGTTTAGCATAATCGCTTTCGCACATTATTACTATAAAAAAAAAACAATAATGGACGGTGATTTTGAACACAAATTGAGTAGCGGTAATGATTAATACGTGATAATGGACCTGTGCTTCAATATTACGTTAACATTTGGGCATTTTCGTGTTGTTTATAATATATTATCTATAATATTTTGTCACATTTTAAATCTTACCTACATGTGTGTGCGTGATATTTGTGAAAAGTTAAATGTATAACAGATTGGCGCGAAACTCGACATTAAATATCAAAAAACTTCATTACCGCTACTTATTTAACTTGAACAATGGATGAATTCGTCAAACAATTAAATTATGTATTATTCACTGCCCCTGTGGTGGAGTTTGGATGTTCGAAATCCCCAATTTTTATGTTTTTTAGCCTCGACTACCACTGTCAACAAAATGGCGATTATCGCATTTAAAGACTTGAATTTAATAAAGGTAAATTAATATGCTTGCGCGCTAAATATGAAATATTTAATGGCGTTAACTTAAGAGTTTTTTTATTCAACTCTCTTAGTTAAGGCACATTCATAAGATTGGATGGGTAGCATAACAAATATTTACAAAATCAATGTAGGGTGTCGTATGTCGTAATTCCTGGGTCCAATGGGACCCAGTACCGAGCCGGCGGAGGTTCGTGTGTTCGGGTCCATTCTAACGGAAACTATACGGTTATATTGTCCGGGTAAACAAATATTAGTTAATTTTGGGACCAAGGACAATACAGACTATTTAAAAAAAAGTGAATTGATGAGATTAAAAAAGCGCGCATCTCCGACTAGTAAATAAGTAGTTATCTGTGGAAATAAAGCACTTGTGGATTAAAGTAAAAAAAAAGCACGCGTTTTTAATACACTGCATTATGGACCTAAAAGCGGTTCAATAAGAGCCACTTTACGAGCAAGTGTGTTGAAAAGGCCATTATCGCATTTAAAGACTTGAATTTAATAAAGGTAAATTAATATGCTTGCGCGCTAAATATGAAATATTTAATGGCGTTAACTTAAGAGTTTTTTCAACACACTTGCTCGTAAAGTGGCTCTTATTGAACCGCTTTTAGGTCCATAATGCAGTGTATTAAAAACGCGTGCTTTTTTTTTACTTTAATCCACAAGTGCTTTATTTCCACAGATAACTACTTATTTACTAGTCGGAGATGCGCGCTTTTTTAATCTCATCAATTCACTTTTTTTTTAAATAGTCTGTATTGTCCTTGGTCCCAAAATTAACTAATATTTGTTTACCCGGACAATATAACCGTATAGTTTCCGTTAGAATGGACCCGAACACACGAACCTCCGCCGGCTCGGTACTGGGTCCCACTGGACCCAGGAATTACGACATACGACACCCTACATTGATTTTGTAAATATCTCTTAAGTTAACGCCATTAAATATTTCATATTTAGCGCGCAAGCATGTTAATTTACCTTTATTAAATTCAAGTCTATAAATGCGATAATCGCCATTTTGTTGACAGTGGTAGTCGAGGCTAAAAAACATAAAAATTGGGGATTTCGAACATCCAAACTCCACCACAGGGGCAGTGAATAATACATAATTTAATTGTTTGACGAATTCATCCATTGTTCAAGTTAAATAAGTAGCGGTAATGAAGTTTTTTGATATTTAATGTCGAGTTTCGCGCCATTCTGTTATACATTTAACTTTTCACAAATGTCACGCACACACATGTGGTAAGATTTAAAATGTGACAAAATATTATAGATAATATATTATAAACAACACGAAAATGCCCAAATGTTAACGTAATATTGAAGCACAGGTCCAATAACACGTATTAATCATTACCGCTACTCAATTTGTGTTCAAAATCGCCGTCCATTATTGTTTTTTTTATAGTAATAATGTGCGAAAACGATTATGTTAAACGATTTTTTTTTTAATTCTCTACTACTTTTAAATCGATACTCGGAAACTGAAATAAAATTATTTTAAGCATTAAATACGATAAGCATTGTTTATAATAATGATTTATGCTCTTGTAATGTTATTTTTAGTTTTTTGGACACTATATTGAAACTGAATCAATAGGTAACTGAGGACCTTTGACCATAGTCATTAATTATTGAATTTCGCGCCGAAGTGTTTCTATATTTGAATTTATCTTCGGAATGCGCTCGCCGTGCAAAATTATTTTTATTTATTGTACTTACTACATATTTATTTTTGATATTTTCTAATAGTTTGCTACAGAATGCCCGGTATATATTTTTAGGTAGGCTTAGCAAAAGTGCGGGAATGATGGTCAGGTTTGTATCTTGATCAAAATATGATTTGCGACTCTAACAGGTACCTACATCTTTACAGAATTATAATCATTCGAATCATTAATACATCTTTCTGATGGAAAAGTTCTTAGGGAAAAAATCTAACTAGAAAGATTCTATTCTAATGACTATAATTCTGTAAATACATATACAGAGCGTTAGATTAAACGAGGGACATACTTTGAGGGGAGTTAGTACTCATGAAAATGAGCAACTTTTACTATGGCGCCGTTCCTGAAATCGCAAAAAAAAATCAGCTGTTCAGTACATTTCGACGAGCTATGCGAACATAAATGTAGGAAACGGCTGATTTTTTTTCGCGATTTCAGGGTTCCATCCCATATTAAAAGTTGTTAATTTTCATGAGTACTAACTCCCCTCAAAGTATGTCCCTCGTTTAACCTAACGCTCTGTATATTGTAATCGCGAATCATATTTGATCAAGATGCAACCTGATACTGACCTGCAAATTACAAAAAACGTAAGAAAATTTTAATTATCCACCTAAAATTGTCCGTGGTCCCTACCCGAAACCAAACGGAAAAGACCCTGACTGGCGTTCTATCATTGCGGATTCTCACTGAACGAATGTAGGTATATTTCTCTATGCCAATAGTACTTTCTAATTCCATACTAACTAAATTACATTTTTTTTTTTATGCTCTGTGGTCAGTGCTTTTATTTACACTTTCGCGCGCATTGCATGGCTATGCGGAAAGACAACCAGAGCGCCATTTTCCATACAAGTTAATATTTAACAATAAAAGTCTGTTTTTTCCTCGCAAGTGTGTTGAAAAACGTCGTATGAAACGCGTGTGCATCGATCATTAGACTCTCGGCTTTCTTATCGCACTCGCCTGCGGCTCGCGCGAATAATACCGCCTCGAGCATAATGATCAACATAGCACACATGTATCATAATGTACTATTTTATCCAACTCTCTTAGTTAACGCACATTCATAAGATTGGATGGGTAGCATAACAAATATTTACAAAATCAATGTAGGGTGTCGTATGTCGTAATTCCTGGGTCCAACGGGACCCAGTACCGAGCCGGCGGAGGTTCGTGTGTTCGGGTCCATTCTAACGGAAACTATACGGTTATATTGTCCGGGTAAACAAATATTAGTTAATTTTGGGACCAAGGACAATACAGACTATTTAAAAAAAAAATTAATTGATGAGATTAAAAAAGCGCGCATCTCCGACTAGTAAATAAGTAGTTATCTGTGGAAATAAAGCACTTGTGGATTAAAGTAAAAAAAAAGCACGCGTTTTTAATACACTGCATTATGGACCTAAAAGTGGTTCAATAAGAGCCACTTTACGAGCAAGTGTGTTGAAAATAATATTGTGCAATTTGTGTCGGCAACGAATCAAAATGTCAAGTATGTCAATACTTAGTTTTGTACGTCTACCCACTGGTTTTCGTCTACGAATAAGTAATATTATGTGTTATTTATAGCGCCCAGGTTACGTTACGGTGCTACGTTACGTTTCCTATGTGTAAATTTAAAAAAACCGACTTCCAAAAAACACTACAAAGTGAAAAATTTAACTTCGGAAGTTGGTATCTTTCGATTTGTATTTTAGTTTTTGCCACCGACTTTCGAAGTTAAAGTTATTTTTCACTTTGTAGTGTTTTTCTGGAAGTCGGTTTTTTTTTTTGTTAAAATGTTTTTATTTCTCGCTTTTTAGTGGGTCTGTTTATAATTTATCTACGTTACAATAGCCTAATGTCAACTTGCTCATTGCCTTTTACAAAATATTGCTTTTCCCGATGCAGGGACGAGTTTTTTATTCATCTTTGTTGAGTTCTCCTGATATTTCACCATCAGCTCCATTTCACCATTAGCATTGTGACGAGCATAAATTGCTTAGCAACCCGTGAAATACTTATTATTGAGTAGTTCCGGTGGCCATCTATGGTCTTCATCATCAGTTCCACTTCACCAAATGGTGCTTTTCGAGAGCAAATGCACGAGTTACTATAAAAACACCCAAATCGCTATAGGTATGCCTATAATATTTGAAGAGTTCCTTCGATTTCTACAGGATCCGGTCATCATCCTGACCTAATGACAATGAGACCACCTGGAAAGTATACCCTTTCAAACAAAAATATAATTTTTCAAATCGGTCTAGCCGTCTCTGAGTAATAAAAAATAAAAAAAGATTCCGACGAATTGAGAACCTCCTCCTTTTTTTGAAGCTGGTTAAAAAGGGCAAGGTTACCAGAACTCAAGAAATTACGATGAATAAGCAAAAAGTTGAGCTAGGCTTAAGTAATAATAGCCTCCCCGACCGTTTTCGGTCACGGTGGCCAATCTCAATGGAGATTAGCCAGGTATGCAGGAGATATTATAGTGCACAAGTGTGTGCGGAAACACACGTGCACTTTCTGTTCCTTTACTCTCATAGTCCGATGGGACGGCAATCCGACACGACCGGGGAGAGTTCAGGTTTTACGTGCTTTCCGAGGCACGGGGGTATTAAACCGCCAACTTCCAAACTTCGGACTGTTACTAAGAAATTCCTAATGGAAAACCCAATAACACTTTGTCCGACCCGGGAATCGAGCCCAGGACCCCACGCTCAGCAGTCGCGTTTGCAACTACGAGACCAACGGGACAGTCTAATGATGGCATATTAAATGTCACGCTTGCTTCTTACCCGACTGCGCGACGCAAAGGAGTGGTAATGTGTTCATCAGCCTATGTATGTATGTATGTATGTTTATATGTTCCTTTGAAGCACTATACAGACCAAACGCCTGGGCCGATTTTTATGATTCACACGTTAATCGATTCCTCTTAGTTCGGCGAGTGTCACTAAAGACATGACGTTAGTGAAAATTCAATATGGCGACTACTGGACGCCATATTAATTTTTTTTCTTTTTCAAAACCTATCGAGTGGGGTATCAAAATAAAGGGTTTTAAAAGGTGATTACAAAAATATATACAACATATATACTTAGGTAAAAGCAATTCGAAGTGACAAATCGCAAAAAACACCTACCAAGAACTAAATCGTCCGCGAAATCTTTCAATAAACTTAAGTTAAAAGAAACTGAAAAGCTAAAACCAAGCCCATTTTAAATTAAATAAAAGTTGGAAGCAGGCGGGACCCATTTGAATTTGAAAATACAATAAAAATGATGTGGGTCCCGCCTGCTTCCAACTTTTATTTAATTTAAAATGGGCTTGTTTTTAGCTTTTCAGTTTCTTTTAACTTAAGTTTTTTACCGCAGTCGGGTTTATTGTTTTTTTTAAATAACTTTTTTTACATAGATTTTCTTGATTATTGAAAAAAAAGCTTATCTCTGTTTTGTTGTTATTTACGCGGTACATATAGCCAGAACTTATGACCTAACCATCTTCGATTTCAAGTCATACTATATAAGACATGAAAATCGAAGATGTTAGCAAACTAATTAATAAAGAAAAACAACAACAAAAAACAAATTACAGCTACTTCTGAGTTAGGTACTCTTAATAAGAAGTTAAGTATGATTATCTTGTAAGTACTATTCAATATTTTCAAAACTTCTTCTAGAATAAATAATACATTTTCTTGTCAATAATACTAATCACTCTCATTAATAAGTAAACAACTCCATTATATAAAATTCTACCAACATGGAAGAAATACGAAACTTTAACAAATATGTAATTAGATTAGGTAAGTAGGTACTGAGAATAGGTTCCTATTTATGTACGCTTTTAAGGGGCTTACAGGACCTAAACGCAAGAAACCCGAGATTTAGAAACAATAAAAGTCTAAGATCGACTCCATTAAACAAAATCAGAAAAATATACGATATTCATCAGGATATATGCAAGGTAGTGTTGAAAACATAATAGGTACAACTAATTTGATACGATAAAAAAAAACATGAAAATATAATATAAAAACCGTACTAATTTACATACAATCATTATGACTTTTTATCAGTTTATTCTACAAGCAACATACTAAAGAACTAGTGTTTTAATTTTTTAGTCCAATCAATAGATTTTTTGTAAATAGATATTGATATAGAATAGCTTCATATTTTGTACTAAATTACCAGCGTTGTGTCATCGCGCTTCTCTTTCTTTTCTATGCAGTCCGACCAAGACCGCGCTTTATAGGTCATGTAGTCGCCTTAAAGATTCTGATGAGCGTAGACCGAGTTTGTGGAAAGGTGACTTGTGTTACCGTAAACCTATCATATGGGGTACCACCTCAAGATTACGTTCCAGCAAGTTTCACAAAACATATAGATATACAACACCATCAGTTGTCTGAGAAAGATCGAACAGGATAGTGAACGCTATATACTATTTCACATAATTAACTACAAAACAAAACAAAAAAAGGAAAACAATAGCTGCTTAGTTTGTGTGTCAAAGTTCTTATAATATCAGTTTTAAAAATGTTCTCAAGTAAGTGAAATCTTACTTGAGAACATTTTTAAAACTGACTCGGACTAGTCTGTGGTGCCGGACTTAAAGAATACAACCACCCCTTACTTCCCGTGGGTGTCGTAAAAGGCGACTAAGGATCGTACCGGAGAATGGGCAGCAGCGTTCTCTATGTATTCCACCACCATACCATACTGCGATCGCCAACCCGCCTGCCAAGCGTGGCGATTATGGCAAACCCTCCCAAAATTGGGGGAGGCCTGTGTCCAGCAGTGGACGTCTATCGGCTGAAACGACGAAGTGAAATCTTTGTAATTTGATAGTGGGAAATAAACCATAACTACTAGCATGCATATTATTATGCGACATACACAAGACACCTACGCAATCTCTACTTGACGCTTACGCGGCCTCAACGAGACGGATACGTGGTCTCTACGAAAAGTCTACGAGTCCTTTACAAGACGCCTACGCAGCCCTTACGAGATGACCACGCGATCTCTACGAGGTGCCTACGAGGCCTTTATAAGACATTTCATGGCGTCGACGCTACGTCTGCTTGGTGTCTAGTAACAACGCTATACATTCATACAATCGCTACGCTAGAAGTTAAAGTTTCAGAGAATTTGTAGTTTTACCCGGTTGCGGCGGAGCCCAAAACGGGGGTATTTTTTTAAAATAATTATTAATTATTTGATCCCTTTACAATCCCGTAAGTAATAGATAGTACGCATTTAGTACGCTAACAAGGCATTATGTACGGACTTGATTTGTTACAGATATTCTTGATACTCTATTATAAACTGCACAACCCATAGGTATGTATTTAAAATAATGTAAATGTAGTCTGTAATTAAAATAGGTTCTATATAACAGATACTGGTATAGATACCAGCATCTGTTATATTTATTTGTTCTTTTTTGGTGCAAAGTACCAAAAAAGAACAAAGTGTTGAAATCATAATTATTATAGAAAAAAACATTTAACCCGAAAATCATTCAAAAGTTGTGAGAATTAATTCAATAGATACCTACTTATAGCCTTAGTTCAAAAGCTTATCTAACGTAAATAACAAATCAAATGATAATTATTAATTTAACATCACTGTACCTACATGTAATTTCAGCTGTCAGACACTATCTTAAACCATCGTATGACAGGAAATTCCAACTAATGGACACCCTAAGCCAAAGGAATGCGCTTGAGTGTTATGCAACACAACATAGAACGCACCTGCGTATGAGTCGCCAAGCGGTCTTCTGACGGCAATTAATCTCACGTCAAGAATTTTCCTACGATCAAACAGATACTTAGTGACATTAAATAAAATGGTGAATTAAACTGTTGCCACACAGCTCAACTTGTGAAACAAGAAGGTTTTGCGAGAAACGGCTGGTAGTTTTAGATAAAGAAAACTTTAATGGTTTTCATTACCCATTTAAACAAGCTCAAATAAATCAAATTCCAGCCGTCTATTTGCATTGTTTTAAACGATAAAACATCACAAGTCGAAACAATTATATGCATTTCTCAGGCGTAAGCGCATTGTCGGTCATACAGTAAACAACATTATATAGAAGATATTCATTATTTAGTACCTTGTTTAATGGTAGGTATGGTAATAATTATTTAATTATTGCTTGAGATATGAAGAGACGGCGACTTGGACAGACAATCAGAATAACTTTTACGACAAATAATGGCAAGAGACATATAGCAATAAATAATATTTATTGAACAGACCACTATTTAAGCATGCTGATTAAATAAGAGAGCAGTGATATACAGGCATTTAAAACCCTATTAGCATTGTTTCTATAAAACCGTTATTACTAACTTGATAATTAATGGTAATACTTATGGTTAATTAACCGTAAATACTTCGCAAATAACATAAAACACTTAAAGATATTTATCATTGATTAAATATTTATTTGAAATCGTTTGTCAGAGAAACCTTTTCAATGCATCATTGAATACTTTTAAATTAATGTAATAAATTGTATGAAGAGACAATTTACTACTTCCTTGATAGTTTTATGAGATTGTGAGCTATTTACAGGGCTAATTAACATTCAATATTTAGTGATATATACGTAACTTAAGTAGTACCTAATACCAAATATGTGCTTTTATTCGAATGTAAGGATACAGGGGGCTTAAAAAAGCCACTTTGGCAGAATCATAAAAGGATAACATTAGGAATCATAATATGGCGAAGACAGTCCGTGTTTATCTTTTTTTCGCTGCACTACGTACGTATACTGAAAGAGATTGGGTTGGATTTGGATTGGATTGATTTGTATTTTAGCACAGACAAAAAGAAATAATTGAAAAAGCCTTCACCAATGGGATTTGATACGATTAACTTTACAGTTAACTGTCCACTAAGATTCATAATGTTATCCTTTTATGATTCTGCCAAAGTGGCCTTTTAAGGCCCCCAGTGCTTCAGTTGTCTTCACTTATAAGTATACGTAATTAATCTATACAAAATATTGTAAAACATTTTTAAAAGAGTAACGAAGGAGTTTCTTGCCCATTCTTCTCCATACGAAACTACCTCTTGGAAGGGACCACTAGAATCAATTCTAATTTTTTGTCAATTTTGACGTTCAAATGTGCGTTTTATGTGCCTATTTGAAATAAAATATTTGACTTTGACTTTTTTGACTTCCGTATCAGCTTTATACAGATTTCATATCTACCTACCGTGTCCATTCTGTGCCGTGTCAACACCAGACGGGACTAGTAATAGGTTGCCTAATCTCTGAGGCTGGTAAAAACAAAACGCGAGATAGTAATAATCAATTCTACTATGTACTAGACACTTCGTTTATTCCGAATTATATTATAATCTGAGATTAGCTTCAAATTATGTAGATTTTGTCCTGTGCTCGAGCTTTGTATGTCGCCTCAGGCACGATTACACGTTTACAGTACTTGTCTACTTAATCCTCATAATATAAATCTATACGTACTTTACTCTGCATTATCGTTGACAATCATAAACTAAATAGCAGATAACGTAAATACGTACTGGAACATTACTGTTACCGTCGTGGTTCAATTTATGCATAAAACTTTGATCTTTATCGCAGTCACGATAAAGTCAAAAATAGCGTGTGATTATTTTACAGATGGTTATAATTCACCATCTTGCCTGCGCAGATACGGCCTATTGCAGCCACATTAAGCATTATCGAGTATCGATATCAAGTGATTTACTAATGCTTGCCTGTGCGCACGCGGCACGACCACTGGAGCCATTTTATATCGTCGGTGACCGGCACCAGATACAGTTTCAATTCAATTGAGTGGCCACATCGACCAGCCACAATGGAACAGCTTGGGGTGGCGACTGGCGACTTATCGTTACGCTGCGGTACACACACACATACACCCATTGATCTTGAATGGCCGTCATTTGAATAATAATAGCAGATTTCATTTCTAAAGACGCTGGAAAACTTTTAACTCTATACCCAGAGATAAAATGTTATGATGGGCTGATGGTTTTCTATGAAAGTAAGCTTCAGATATTATCTACTTCGCAGAAAGCCAGATACTTACGTAGTTCCTAGGTAGTCTTAAGTCTACTCTTACAGTTAAGGCAACAATATGTTCGTGTTAGCGCTAAATACAAATACAGTAGCTGTTGCGTGAACTCTTTATGTAATTACCAACACGGCTTCTATCTTTCGAGAGTTCTTCAGTTACAAGAATCCGTTTTATCGTTTGAAGTTTCCTAGAAAATTCCATTTAAAGTTTGTTCGCACATTGTATTTGTTATTCCACTTTAAACATAAAGCATTGGTGTAAATAATGTGGAGAATTGGAGATACGAGTATATGAGGTAGGTACAGTATGTAGCGGTGTAAACCTGGCAAGAGCTAAAAACAACACGCGCGTTCGCAGAAAATACATTAACCACAGTTAAACGTGCTAATAAATGTTATGATATAGGTACCTAGTTCGTAAATATGAAATGTATTACGCATGTTAAGTAGGTATAGGTATGTGCTTCACTGAACTGAAACCCAGTTGTTATAGATCTTTTATCTATCTGTTTTATGGCTTTACGCCAATTAATTTTGACTTCGGATAATTTTGTGAGACTAAAATAGCGTTAACTAGAAAGTATCTTTAAGAAATATTTGCTCATGTACCTATAGTTGTACTTGTGACTTGTAGATATCTAGACGTAATACCACCGTCAACGTGTCGGAATAAGCAGTGATACCCTGTCTATGAAACGATACTAAATGCATTATGATTTCGGGGAATCACGCCTGGATTCCCCAAAGCCCAGGTTTAAGAAGAGGTGTAGGTACCTAGTACACCCACAGTTCGACATTAAGGTGAATGGATAGTGTAGACCGCGATATTCAAATTTTCTTGCGTTTTTTGCAATTTGCAGGTCAGTATCAGATTGTATCATGATCAAAGTGTGATTCGCGACAATAACAGGTACATATTTAGAGAATTATAATCATTAGAATCATTAATATATTCTTTCTAAGTTAGATTTCTACCACCAACCACTAATCTCTTATGGAAAAGTGTTAATGGTAGAAATCTAACTTAGGAAGATGTATTAATGATCCTATGATTATAATTCTCTAAATATGTACCTGTTATTGTCGCGAATCATATTTTGATCAAGATACAACCTGACACTGACCTGCAAATTGCAAAAAACGTAAGAAAATTTGAATTTCGCGGTCTCAACTACCCATTCACCTTACATGAAACATACAACATACGCCCTGTCGACCAGATAATCCGACTGGGTTTTTACCATTAAGATAACTTATCTAAACCGGAGTTCTTCAGTCCATAAAATTAATAATAAATCTATTGTTGTAGGACGAAAATAATGTTCAAAGTCCTTTGTGATAACCACAAGATAAGTTCAGCGTGCCAATGTACCTACTTTATTATCACAATAGGAGGAATGAATTAATTCAAAGTCTTATAAGATTTGCCAGCTTACAAAATTTGAAACAAGCCATTATGAAGCATAAAAACAGTCCAGAATATCTTCTATGAAAGCTTCGTTCCTTTTTACTGCTGATTGTGCGGCGAAAACACCTGAGCAACAACGTAGGATGAACAATACCGCGATTGCTGCCGGATAAACGTCTTGTAATACATATAACTACAACCAGACCAGATGGGGAACTCACAAACAGACCAACTCGAGCATTGTAATTGTAACGTTTTATCACACCTAATTAAATATTATGCAGTTGTAATGATAATAGGAATGAAGATCACGACTGATCAGCTAACTCATTCGAAAGACGATTCAGAACTCGAGTTGAGATGTAAAACCGACATTAAACTTAATTACTCTGAATAAAAGTCGGTGGAACTCTGACCAGACTGAGAAGTAATTACATTTCTACAAGCTTTGAATTTTAATCGTTTGCGGGCTGCATGCCACCCCAGCGCACACATGCCCCCTCCCCCCACGCAGATCGCTTCTTATATTCACTTTATACGTGGCCAGTACCTAAGTAAATTATTAAATTCATTGAAAGGCTGGAGAACTCCATTAAGAAATACGGTATAGATTTGTGAGATCCCCGCTTGGATTTAGAATTTTCCCTCATATAGAAACAATAACCGACGTTAATGGAATCGAAGATTATGTTATAATATCTCAGAGAACGCAAGCCTTTACCGACCTGATTGAAAATCTGATATTATACCGAGTCAAGCTAAAAACGAAACAATGAAGAGTGCGTCTCGTTATCATTTTTAAAACGAATGCAAAACATTGAGAGAGTGTGAGTCAAAATTAATTTTAGACACTGAACTGAAATATTATACCAAAAGGAGATATCGTGGATGTTGGGAAAGCATAGATAAAGTTAATGCTGATGATTTTTTTATTTAAATTTTATTTTGTAAGGGAAAACATACAGTACCTAGGACCTACACACGGCGACATAAAGCTATATTTTTCCAGTACAAGCTGACCGCTTATTGTACGGCAAGTCGAACCATTGCGAAGTCAGCTTATCAGTTATATGTAGCCACATGTACCTATATTAAAAATAAACAGAAATAACTTAACAATAAACTTAACAAATAATTATACTACCTATTTACTACATTAAAAAAAAATTATAGTTAGTTCTAATATTTAATGATAAGTATAAAGTTTCTGTTGCACTATCAACTATCAGATATTAAAGTCAAGATGTACCGGGCTTCATTAGAGCTTCCTCTTAGCGGCAGGTGCAGGTGCGCATGACGGCGTGTTACCGACGCGCTCCACCATTGGTCGGTCGATGTCGATGCGCAGGCGCTGATTTACGAGAGCCGGCTTCATGCAGCTGCCTTACTACAGTTGCGACTACACTACAGTTATAGGAAGCCGATGTTTAGACACGTTGCACCAAAAAGGAAGTTGAGAAACAAGATCTCTCAGGCAATATGGAACACCTTGTCATAAGTATTTACGCCTTTCTTATAAGGGCCGGACGCTTTTCACGTAGGTTTACACTCAAGTCTACTTCCAGTTCATAATAAGACGGAAAGCTTACAAGTTATGAATCCTCATAAGATTTCAGCGTGGCAATAATATGGCACATACCTTCCGCATAGAAGCGCAGTGGTGGCGGTGGGCTGGCGGCTGGCGATGGCGGCTGGCGTGACCAGAGACATGACAGCGACAACGGTGGGCGCGCCGGGACACTGGCAGAGCCAGGCACGGCGCGAGGTTCCGTCACGCGATGTCAGCACAATAAATTGAACTGAAAAAATACGGAAACAATATGAGAATTATCGTTTCGAAACTTCAACAAGCGACGGTGTAGAATGATCAATGATCAATAAACAGACGTCTTGTTCGTCGTTCATGTTTATACATCACAAAGCATTGTTGGTTAATTAGTCGTGAAGATAAAAGACCATCGCAGCAGCCACTCTGCTAAACAGTGCACGACTATTAGTCAGCTTCATCTGCAGCGCGTTTCTTTTGTCACAGCGTCATTCACAACCGGCGTCCGGATCCCGGCGCTGCGCCGTACGTCAGTCCACGCGACCGGACCAGCCGTCAGCAACGACTGATGTTCACCATCAGTCCTCAGACCACATCTCTATGATTAATGTTAATTACACCTCGATTTTCCCGCGGATAGCGATTAAGACAGCCATTAGACTATATCCCAAGGCGATCATTACACGTACCTACTTTTCAAAGATTTGAACGTTTCCTCCGATAATATTTCTATTCTAAAGAATAAGACTGTGCCATTTGCTAGTAAGGGTATTGTTATTGGTTACAAATAGCGCTTGATATAATCAGGGGATTGCAATACAAATGATTAACCAACACTGCCAACAAGGTGTAAATAAGAAAAGATTGCAAAGCGCCAAGATTACTGCATCTGTAAATATATTGTATCTACAAATCGGGGTCGTACCTATTTGTTCAGTAATTGAGCCGTCAGAGCTCGACACTGAGGCATCAAGTAGCGCTGATGAAGGTTCTCGTTTCACAACACTAGATAATAATATACAGTGAAACTTGGTTAAGTGGGACCTGGATAAGTGAGAAACCTCCATAACTGGAACTCATGCTGAGGTCCCAACACTTTGGCACTGAATTACCTCTGTTAGTGGGACGAGGTAAGCCTCTATATCTGGGATTTGTTCTTTCGATTTATCATCATAGTTACCTTTATAACTGAGACAGCGAGTAAATTTTATATGCATAAACCTCTGTAACTGAGATAACATTGTTTGTTTACTCATTCTTATTCTACCCACAAATTATTTTATTTAATGATCGCACCTGTATAACTGAAATAACCTGTATTCTCACCTCTATTAATGGAACCCTCTGTAAATGAGACAGATATTTATTTATACCTGTATATCTGAGACACTGGGTAAGTGGAATACCTCTATAAGTGAAACGACATTGCAGGTCCCTTGATGTCTCACTTAACCAGGTTTCACTGTAATATTTATCTGCTGTATTTGAACAAGTCAAGGCACTTGTTTGCGACTCTGCGTAATCAGTGCTTTTGTATGCAACATTTTTTATTTTGTATCACCTACATGAAGTAAGAAATGGACTTTATCTCATCGGCACATTCGCGGTATCGTACGACGGGACCCATTTGCAAGTATTTTATTAATACAGATTGTAGAGCACCTTGCATAATATTGTATCTAGAATATTTTATTTAGTTATTGCACTTACTCTATCTGTTTTCCTTAGGCAATGTTGGTTAAGGCTGGGTTCCGTTTGGTGTTGACTAATAGAAAACTTATCAATGTATCCGCTCGTCCATATCAAGCAATTACAAAACAAATTTATTAGAAATACAATAATCAGTGATCGTCCTGCCACGGTTCGCCAGTCAGTCACAATTCGCTGCTAACTTTTTGTATCGGCTTCAATAACCGTTAAATTTGATTACGTCGTGTATCGAGATGAAAACGACAGTTGCTTAACAAGGTATTTCATTTCTGTTCTGTATGAGTACCTTTCGGTACAATACCTTTTACTGATCGTAGTAACTGGTAACAATAGTTGCGTAAGTATTGTCAGCTAGTAGTTAAGTAGTCATTTTCTTTTTATCGTTCATTGTGTCTGCGGCTAGCACGCGCCTGATAGAATAATAAGATAATTAAGTGTATCTAATTATCTACCCGCAACGATTGATTGCTTCATCAGATCTTCGTTTTTAGGGTTCCGTACCAAAATGGTAAAACGGAACCCTTATGGTGAGACTCAGTCTGTCTGTCTGTCACAGCTGCATATCTCAAGAACTACTAATGCTATCAACTTGAAATTTGGAATAGTTTTAGATGACATTTACCCAACTATTTTGCAAATAAGAAAGAAATTTATTTTTTTTGCAACATTGCAGAGTGAAAAATTCGAAGTGGGTCTACTAGTGTATGTGGGGTATCATATGAAAGAGCGCAGTTTGCACATTCTCAAACATTATTTCTTTTTTTATTTTAGGCCGCATAGTTTTCAACTTTTGCTGAAAAATGAGAGAAAAATACTGTTAGATTTTTCTCTTTGCAAACATCGAAAATAAGGGGCTGCCTTATCTTCGTTGTTTGCAAAGAGAAAAATCTGAAATAATTCTTTGTGATAAGTTTATATAAAGATTACATGAAAAATAAAACTCATTAACAAAATCATCAACAAAAGTTACATTAGTTCCACAGTCGGTCAAGAGATGGAGCTGACCTAAAACTGCAATAATCTACACCGCAGTCATCATCATCATCTGCCTAGCCTTTTCCCAAGTCGGCTTCCAGTCTAATAATCTACACCGCAGTGCGCAGTGAAAAGTTAAAACATATTGTTATGATGGTACGGAACCCTCGGCGTGCGAGTCCGGCTCGCTCTTGACCGGTTTTTTTATATATATTTCATTAGGTAGTTTTTATTCATTTTATATATTTCGTTATTTTGCACTTGAAATTGTACAGTTACCTACTAAATTATGTCCAAACGCACTTGGCACCTAACTGTTAAAATATTTGAATTAATGGTCGAGTTTCGGTTTTCTACAATATTTTGTTTCACTTATTAAATACGCATGGTTTTTAGTTAATTTAAAATTTCCTTGGACGGACACTAAATAGTGTCGATTCTAGAAAGTCTAATAATACTAAAAACGATCAATGCAAATTACCCAGCTAACGGTACGGAACACGTTTCTGAATTATAAAAATTGATTGAGAGGGATGAGTGACCACAATAAACTTTTAATTACTTGCCGCAATAATCACGATTGTGTTGTGAATCGTGATTGTGTTTAACTAGCCTTAAACCGCGGCTCCGTCTGGGTTTACCCCAGGATTGTTTGGCAAAATATGTTTTTGACATCATAAAACCAGTATCCATCACGAGCAACAGGTAATTAATTTTGAGATATCTAGATATCAATATTTTGGTAGAGAGTTTAGAGACCAGTATTTCAAAATCAATCTTAAATGTACTTACAGGAAGTCAGGAACATGACACGCTCAGTACCAGTTTATGACATAGACGTATAGTTGTTTGAGTTCAAGTTATAGTTCGTAGTGTACCTTCTTATTATACTACCCATAGTGAAAAAGATAGGTACCCAACCGGCCAGCATCGCATGACACTCGTTAGGTAATAGATTACACAATAGCGGGAGTGTGAAGTCATCAGTGACCCCTCGACATCTCACCATTAGAGCGCCCACGATTAGCGGATCATCATACCTCCTCATAAATAAACCACAGTATAACACCGAACTATGATTATGAGTTACGAAAACTTCGACCTCCTTATCCTATAAATAAAATTAAATATTGCGTAACAACAATTGCATAATTTGGATTTTTTAAAGAAATTCTGAAAAGCGTGCTCGACAATTTTGAACGGTTTCGACATGGTTGTCGGCTTGTCGCATCAGTTTGTCAATGTCGGTCGACAGGCGGTACGGCTGGCCATGTTGCGACCAAACCAAATACAATACTGACTTTACGTCATGCAACATCTTGTACAGTAACCTGTTATATGTAGGTTACTTATTGTTTACAGCAGAGACATGTAGAGTCCAATAAATACATTACAATAATGCAGTAGTCACGATACCCGATTGTTGAATGGTGCCCCATGCTAATAGGTTCTTGGTCAAACTAATTAACGAGTACACTGGCCCGTAATAATTTTAATTTTCTCATTTGTTACAGTACAAGCAGTGCGGTATCGAGTAATAAATGCCACAACACCAATACTCTATTCACTAGTAATGGGTAAGTAAATTAGTTAGGTACACTAATCCTAGTGGCCTCGTTCACTTAGATTTCGTGTAAACTAAGCAATTTAAATGTTTAAATTAATTTCGCTTAAGTAGTTACCTCTAAACCCGCTACTATTCTCTTCTTGTTTTGTAGGAACAAATAGTAAATTAGGTCCTTCTTTGTGGCTTGACCTTTCTCCAGGGTTTCAGAAAACGATTGCTTCATCATGATTGAGTATCAAAGAAAAATAATATTTCTCGTCTGAATGTCGAGGGAATTCCCTAACCTTGTGGATATCATGAGTATAGTTTATGCCTTTATGGTGGCCTTGTAGCTTTATCTTGGTTAAACAAACATCCGCAGCGATATGGCTTCATAAAAAATGGAATATAATATTATGTAAAATACAGATTTATTATTTATTTATTTAATACTTCAAGCACATAAATGTACAGAGGCGGACTTAGTGCCATAGGCATTTTCTACCAGTCAACAGAGAACAGGAACAGGTCAGATTTATGGTAGCTTTAATAGCAAAACTTACAACTAAAACATATCTCGGAGCAGAATACAAAATCACAGTATTATCTAAACTAATGTAACATAAATGAGGTAATGTCAATAAGAATCACCGATAAACGAGTAAGTCCGTGGGCGTAGTCATACCTGTTCATTCACAAATCCGCGGGAGGTAAGCCGCGGGTCCGAGGATCGCCCACGCGCCGCTAATCCATCGCGAGCTCAAAAAATAACACCTTCAAGGTCCATTCTATATCTAAGTAGATTAGCCCGTCTATTACTTACACCACGGATTTACCGTCTTACCTACGTCATCTGTCGATTGTCACATCATAATATTCCCAGTTTCAAAATGGTCCACTTATACCAGGTGGGATTACAACAGCTAGCCATAAATAATTCTCCGCCTTCGAGTGAGTGACAATATTTCTCTGAATCAAGAGTGTATCATATCACTCATTTCAGTACCTATATTGTTTAAGAGATTACAAGTTGTTTGTTATATCTGAGAAACTGGCTCCACTCGACGGGATGACATCACATTAATAAGTTCACCGCCAAGTGACAACTGTAAACAGCACAAAGGAGATAAAACTGTATACGTTGAAAGGAAAACGGCGTTATCTTAACTCAAACTAGAATTAATTCAACTTCTCAGAACTGGTACTGGAACAGTAGGTATAGGTACTTACTTCACTTAAGCCTGACGAATAGAAATCGATTTAAATTTGCTTAAAAGCAATTCCAATTTTTATTCTAAAGCCATACCAGGAAATGTAGCAATTATAAAAATTTCAGCGATAGATTTAGCAACAACAAAGGAATAAATAATGAACTAACGAATATTTTAAGAAATAAATAGAGCAGTCGTGGTTCCGCGCTCACTATTAAAGTTGATTGACGCATAAGTTCAATTGCAGTAAATGTATAATTACACAGGTTTCCACGTGCGCCTCGGAATGAGGCGGAATGTAGGCTCAACTCGGCTCAAGGCGAGCCGCTGACATCATTACCTAAGAAAATACTTAAGTTAAACTTTGGAAAATTATGTTATCACATATTCTGGCAGACAAACTGGCGACACTACCTAAGCATAGTTCACATCTTATAAATAATTAACAAATATAAATTAGGATTAACTAGGGATTTATGTAAAATCATTGCATTCTGAATAATTTATATTCTAGATCAAATTGCGAAACGGTGTCGTGCCAACGTAACTTTGATTTCGAGCAAGAAATCAAAAGTAGAGGTCACATCAAAATGTCGGAATTAGCATACACATTGTTAGAGGTACCTACCTACAGCTTGGAGGGAACTTATTACAGCGAAAGAAATACTTTATGCCTAACAGGTAACAATACTTTTATAAGAATGTATTTTAATACTAAGAAATCGTTTCATTCTCTACGGAGAGGCACCTATTGTACCTCGATTATATAGTAGAGGAAGTGCTGCCACGAAACGACTTATTCACTCATTCTAGAATATAAAAGACTTATTTTCACTATTTATAGGAATGAACTGTTTCTAGGTACAAGGTATACAATCCTATGCAATAAGGTACTCGTAATGTAAAAATTAAATCACGTATGTAGCTTATTCTACGAATGTGAGTACGTCTGTGGGCGGGCGGTTAGTAGCAACTACATAATGCTTGGCGATTCAAGAAGGCTGCTCAATCGTTTACCTCCAGTTCCACGGAAGGTCAGTTTAACCCATACGTTGGCATTTTAACGCCCTTCAATTACATAGAATTTTTGATCGGGGATTGTAAGTTTTAGATCGGTCGCGCCATTTTTTCTATTTGTCTGTTGCTAGTCTAGCCCATCCCTAACTTCCAATATTAGAAGAACTTTTTGTCAATCATATCCACATATTTTCGCGAGTTGAATAAAGTTTGAGACACACAAAACCGTGTATCCTCCTAACACCTGTTACAAATTCTTCGACCTTGTAATTTTCTTTACAAAATTACGCTTTTCCCGAAAAGTAGGTAATATGTTCCAATCCAAATATAGACAGAATACGAAACAAACTTTGTCAACAACATTTTTATAGCTAAGATAGATTAATGTGAGGGTAAATAACGCGAAGGGCCATAAATCGGGGATTAGCATGTTATGTACCTACGTAATTCTTTCCTTAGGATCATGTACTTTGTAGGAGCAGTCGGGCTGCTGCGGTCCCATGATTGATGACCTGAGGCCGACGCTGTATGGTTGTACCACTATGGATTATTCTGCAAATAACGTGCCGCACAGAAAGACGGAGGAAATACTGATGCTGTGACGATGTTATGATTAATAATGCTGTCAGAAACAGGATACTTATATTTAGAAATCATAATCATGCTGATGATGGATTTGTTTGAGCTCATAAGTAGATACATAGACATTACGTAGGTATCTTTAGCTTAAACTAGAGCAAACGAAAAAGTGGTTTGGTAAAAAGTGCTAGGCTAATTAATATTGATTTAAGTCTTCACAATCTGATAGCTTACAGTGTCAAGGCAGGCAGCTGGTGGTCAACAAATGCGGTTTTATATAGTGCCTAGAAGCAGGTCAATGGCCATACGGTAAACCACCAGACAAATGGCTCGAAGAGATAGACGGGATTCGAAGTTTGTTCCTCTAATATAGTCATGGCAAAGTTGAGTGAGTCTGGCTTAAGGCCGATGAAGTTAACGTCAAATAGAGGATGATAGATCATCATACAGATAAACCTAAATCCAAGGCGCGAATATTTCAGAGAAGCCATTTTGCACACAAAAGCGTGTTCAAATCGGTTTTTAATCGCCACCTTTTCTCCGCCTGAGATCAGGTAATTTAATTTGTTTCCGGTAATCCGATTGTTCGTCCTTAATTATACATCGATAAGACGCTTTCATTACGTTTCATTACGTTGGGGATCCATAATTTTCTTCGCAGTAACACTTAGACAAGTAATCGATCTGAAGTACTTATGTTGTAAAAAGAAAAGCTCTTTTTTGTTACTTCCTGTTTCTTATTGTTTAAAATTTTAATGGGAGATAGGTTCGCGGTCCGTTATTTCTTAATTACACACCTACATTTGGTCTCTCCTATTTCTAGCAGTGAAATGTATTGCATTTCATTCCGCCGACCGCGGACCTGCCTGGCTGAGTTGATTGAATAACGTAAAGTGTTTGGACACTGAAAAAACCTGTCAGTGAAAACTGAAAACTAGCGAGCACATGTCGGTGTCTATTTCGCTCACAGCTTCAACAAAACACAGTTATCTGTCCTCCACATTAACATTTTTATCAGTAACGCAATATTTAATATCAATAATTCCTGTATCATGGTACAATGATGTCTAATTATCGCGTGTTCGCAGCTGCTGGGCACCTGCAAACTTATCGCAGGGACACTGACCCCCGCTGACCTTTCATATGGTGTCGCTTGACTCTGCAGCACACCACACACCTGACTTGTTCCATTTAAAACGCGATAAGAAGTGGCAGATGCTAGTACAAATAAGTTCAGGTAACTGTTGACCAGCACTTGATAATGTTGCTGTAGATATTAGGACTCTATTTTTATGGACGATCATGAGACTTGAGGAAAACAATTTCAGTTATATTTCGAGTATCTCTGACATACAGGGTTACTTTTCAAAGACCATCCAAATTTTTACACGGTGTTCTACCCATGAATATAAACAACTTTCACTATGGGACCAAAATCAGAAATCACGAAAAAAAAACTGCTGTTTCATACATTTTGGTCAAGTAGGTACTTATTGAAGTTTTGTACGAAACAGTTGATTTTTTTTTCGTGATTTCGGAGTTGGTCCCATAGTGAAAGTTGTTTATATACATGGGTAGAACACCATGTAAAAATTTGTATGGTCTTTGAAAAGTAACCCTGTACCTATACCTACCTATTATATTCATTTTAAAATTTTAAATTCGTGTTCTTACAGCTATTTATATGACCAGGATTTTACGAGTAGGTAGTCATCACGTTTCCTTTTGAGCTTTTGAACACAAATCGTATTTAGTCATTAAAAATTCCTGGCGATATAACATCGCTTTATTGTTATGGAAATAGTTTATGAGTACCTAACGGCAAGTTTGACATAACAGCCTGGAAGGTACACTGCTATTAACAGTGATTTATATCAGAAATTGCTTAAGGAAATAACAGAGTAAACCTGTCATTTGCCACTGGCGAGATGTCAACTGACGTTGCGAATACTCAAGCGTATGTTAATGGTAGTAGTTACTGTGCCGTTACATGACAAGCATTACGTAATGCGGGATCATTAAGGGGTTTTTCTAAACGCGCAATTAGTCGGCGCGATTAGGGGCGGCACGGGCACGGCTCGCTCCGGCACTGGCCCGGTCGCCGCCGGTATCCGGAGGGTGTCGTGACCGTTACACGGCAGCGGCCGCCACAACTGTGTCGCCGTAATTAACCGCAACCAGATCTCCTACCTTACTAGTTACACTCTGTGATTTCTAGCTCCTCACTTCGACGAAATGAAGGATCCAAGTGAACGATTCAGCGGTTTTGTGAATGTACCGTAATGAGTTGAAAACTGACCGCAGACGTACACTGAAACAGAACATTGTTTAAACTAATTTCAATCATTTATTATCAAATTCCATTAAGTATTTAAAGGCACACTCGATTGACTAGGAACGAATGTTGAATTATTTCTTTTCATGTAAACTAGTTGTCTGCACTACTTCTGTTTAAGTGTAATTGTCTAAAGTCTTCATAGCCTTATAAGGCAGTCGGTAAAGTTGGAATTTACGGGTTTAAAAGAGAACCTCGAGCGCTGAGTAATATTGTAGGTACTGTACGTAAGTGGAACTACGAGCAAGCATGTACACCTGTGTAGGTAGTTGGAAGGGAAAATAAATATTCTTGAAATTGCTATTCCAACGGTAACATTTCGTCATTCACGTGTGTTTACTGAGAAAATATATCTGAAAGCGAAATCGTGTCAATAACACAATCGCTGAAGGCAGTTTAATATGAAATTCATAGCATTAAATTTAGACGCTATATGCTGTATGCGTCAGACGATAACAGATGCGCACATAAAAGCGCAATATAATCCATTTTCTTTTATGATAGAATAGATTAGGTACATCAAACAAATACGTTCTAGATCAGGAATAACTAAGCAGTTATTTTCAAGGGCATCAAAAACGCCCGACGTTTGCCGCCCGCCCTCCGCCGCCCGCCCACCGCTGCGCGGCGTCACTGAATTAGAACTCGCTACAACAACGCCAACTATACTATTTAGTCGCCAATGTATTTTAATGTGAACTTTTACATCGTCTCTTTGGCATTTAGGTTTAATACCAGAATACAAAGCGTCTACCCTAGTTGGGTAGCTAAATGTGGAAAGAAATGTTTTAAGCCCATAAAAATTTCATTCGGTATTCCTCATTCATTTCATTTGAATTGTTTAAAGGATCCACTAAGTTTGTTAGCGTGTACTTACCTATCGTTCATAAATTAAACGAACTTTTTACTACCGATCAAAACTTTTACTTCACATTAAGGATCCACTGAAACGACATTTGAGATAATCCCGTTATGATAAGTGACCTCAAATCTCTAAAAGTGTTTTAAGTTGAAAGTCGATATTTTAATGACTTTTATCGTCACATTGGGAAAATTGTAACTCATACGTTTTGTGTTAAATAAATATTCCGGGCGGCCACTAAACCTCACTATCGACTTGTCTGTAAGATGTGACTTTTTATGTTTGCTGTGAGAGTAAATATCCATTAGGGGGAGCCAAGTAATGGTCCCGGCTACATTAGGAGGCGGAGGTCGTCTTGCCTTATTAAAGCTATACTTTTCTTGTGGATAATAACGGAACGACAATCGCCTTGCTCGCCTTTTAGCTTGTTGTTATTTAGAAACTCTTGTATAGGTACTTTAATTTTCCGTCTCAAGGAACAGCAAGCCGAGGGTACAAGAAACAAAAGCTTTTCATAAAAAAAAACAATTAAAGCGCCCTCGTTTTTGAACGTAACAAAAAGGCCGTGCGTGAATGTCATTAACCTACGAAGGTCTTAAGAATAATCAATTCATAGAGCTGAAGTGTTCTTTTGTGTGGTACTTTGTTAAGTATAGTGAAGTATAGGGTTCATACGGACACAAGTAGAATGTAAATAGAGCAGCGCGCGGCGCGGCGGTGTCGCCGAGCGCTGCGAATGTGTTGCGCGATAAATCGTCGCCGGCGACAGCGACGCAGACGCCCGTCAGGCGTCGTTACAACTATATTTAGAGACCACTGACAACTCTTGCATTGTCCTTTGAAAACTTTACTAACAATATCTATGATTTATACATTGATTTTTACTTTGTTTGCCAAAATGTGTTTCGTTTTTATAAATATAGCTGTCAAAGTTTATTAGTAGATATAATAAAGAAACGAGCAGGCGTGAAGATTCATCTCTTTCCGTAATATCTGCCACTACACATAATTAGAACACATCAATTTCACAAATCTTTAGAGCGATTTATTTTTGAAAACTGTGAAACCTGTCAGAAATATAAATAAGCGTAATACATCAACTGGATCGTTTCAAACTACTGTTAGGACTATTTCTCTCCGTCGTTGGCTCGGACTGGGTGGCTGGGTGGCGGGGCATCGAACCGAGTGAAAGCTTCTTGAACGATACGAACGTTGTGCTTGAACAAACACAACTTCGCCATGCGGTCGAAGCTGCCTTCTTGACTTAAACTTGTAAACATGTATAGCCAGAGTTTATTGTTTACCTGCTACATGCAAGTAGCGAGAACGTCGAGCAACGCCGTCGCGCCGCGCCCCGCTATGCGTCTGATTCGGTTTTATTTGCGGCGCCGTGGCTATAAAAAGATCCTGTATGCACTGAACGTTTGTCTGCCACACTGTCTCCTTTTAGTTCCTATGCGGGCAACATGAACGATGGCAACGTTGCTGTATTTCATGCAAATTGCTTCCAAATTTTAGAGCCATGTCATTGAAAACCGATATCCCAAGGAGGAGGAACGTCTTGTAACGCAACATAGAATATTTGCAACAACAGCTGAGGTTCCTTAGAGACATCAGTGTTATCTAGTACAAGAGACTGGCTCGGGCCGGCTCCCAGTGGTCGCAGCGAGCGTGCAGCCGCGTCAGACCCGCGCCGGTATGACGGCTTTCGTCTTGCGTCGAGTGCCAAACCACGGGATGGCTTGCGCTGTATCGTGTAACATTATCCCAAAGTGCGGTCACAGCCGGCTCTCAGTCCCCACTGCCTTGTTGTTGGAAACTCAAAGTGAAATAAAATATTTTAAATCGTAGTTAGTCCGTATGGAAAGCTGCACAAACAATTCAAACTGTCATTATTGGGTTTTGTTCTGCGTGCATTCTAAAAGCTCCGTTTTGTGGCTCTTACTCCTACCCATCTTTACATAATAGATATTTGATTGAAAACCGCAGTTATATTTTAAGCAATATGTTGTGTTCAACATGCAGAGATAGAAACTATACACTATTTCTATTTTAACGAGCCTAATTAAATATTTTACCCACCTCACCAATTTACGAACCCCTTTATATGCTAAATAGACTTCCGTCGGCGAAAATAATAATTCAGCCATGTTATTGCATCGGCAGTACAATTTTAAAGTGGGGAGGGGTGGGCAAGACAGTGCGTGGCGGGGCCAGGCGCCGTCTGGCCGCGCGAGCTGACTCACTGGGCTCTCCGTGCTTCGTCCTGCACTCCCCTTTCATTTAGCTCACGTTTTACCCCATAATTGATGTACACGACCAATGGAAAGCAAGATTTTAATGGGCTATGTTTTATTACATGTGAAGTGCTAATGACTCATCATTGATGAAATTTAACTGTTTTTGTAAACAGTCCGAAAGAAACTGCTCTGCTACGTTTACCAATGAGAGATGGCCGGATTTAATCCTTAAAAAAAATTTAAAAAAAAAATTTAGAATGGCTGACACATCTAGGTTTATTTTTAACACTTAGCAGAACCGGCCAGTTTCGTGCTTACTGTTAATGATAAACGATGGTTGGTAATGTAATTCCGTGTATTAATATGCATTGGTTGGGGCTGGCCCCTGGGCCCCTCGCGTGACTTGCACCCCTGCACGATCCTCACACGCACCAAATCCTGTCTGTGGCCCGTTCATGGACTCGTCAGGCCCCACTCGGGTTCGGACGCTTTTTGATTTAATTATAACGTAAGTATATGATATCACGTCGCCTTAACGTTTTAATTACGAAATTGGATAGACGCGGAAGAGATAAAGTGCGTAATGAAAAGCCAGATTAAAGAGATTGTATAGATAACTTATAAATACCGGACCGGAATTATTTAGGACCTTATTCCAAGAGGATAATTTTATTCCTCGGCTCTAATAGTAGGTTGAATTTAAGTAAACATTAAAGTATATGATGGTAGTACCTACCTAGGTACCGTAAAATGCTGTAACTTTGCCTGGATTTTGACGTTTTTTGTTCGTATCTCTGAACCTATTTACTATTACGGCTTCTAAAGAGTTGCAGATGGAAAACAGAACTTATGCCTTGCCAGGTAGAACCCAAATCTATTTAAATCATGCCGTCATTCAGAATTACAAGCACTTAAAGTCGTAGGCAAAGTTGTAGGTAAAAGACACAACTTTGCCTAGAAGGATATCTCAATAAATATATTGTTGATCTTTTTAGTATTTTTTTTCCGTGTACATGAGACACCGTGCTTGTCCCCAGCAGTTAGATTATTGCCATGACGGTAATATATATTTTTTACAGCTAATAGGCAATGTTGTAGCAGGTACCAGAAACTTTTCATACAAAAATGTCGTTGACTCTAGGGTTGTCCCAAAAAAATACGGATTATTTTCTTAAACTTTTATTCACTTTCTAAAAAAATAAAACAAATTGCTACTTATGAGTAAAAATCACAAATGTATTGCTTTTTAGCAATGCTGGCTTTTACGATGTGGGCTTCTTCCTCAGTTGTCAACTCTGTAGGTCGACCAAATGGTTTGCTATGCATGTTTTTTGATTTATTAAAAATGGTCTGACGCGGGATCCCAAATTTCTTTTCCGCTTCGTATGACGAAATTATTTTTTTTCGTACGAGATCTGCAGCAACTTCTGATATTTCTACAGAGTACCTAATCGGCATAACTACGAGCTCCTGGTTTTCTCCTGCTTCGTTGTGTATTATTCGGCATTTTTGCATATAACTGCAACAAAGTTAAGACTTACTTAAATACAAAATCATGCCTGTAATCACTGAAGGGTCAGGCAGAGATACACCTCTGCCTCACCCTTACAGGCGATTGAAAACATAACTGTCGAAATAAAAATAAGAATGTTCTAATGACATAAAAAAATGTAACATTTTCAATTGAAGCTCTAACTCCTAGGTGATACCTGTGTCTCACCCGATTTTGGAACATTAACAATGTATGCAATAAAATTAAAATATCGTAAAACGAAGGGAATTTAGTGCATGCAAGCTCTTGATTCTCGATATAACCGGGTTCCAAGACATTTATGTAGTAATATTAAAATCCGCCTAGTGACAACCCTAGACCCAGGCAAAGTTGTGTCACTCAAGTTTCCAAAACAGTGCACAACATTGCCTACTAAGTTATTTTAATGAAATCGTGTCCTTTTAATAAAAATATCAAGCAATATGGAAAGTAGATAGTATGTTCTTACCCTGGGATGTTATAGCTGCACGAAAACACCTTTTCTTTAGCTAAAACTTCAAAAGTTACACGACACTAAAAATTTTCACCTACGCGCACCGGTGTTTGTCGCACAACTGACAGAGTAACAATGAAGCTACCATTACAAAAAATGAAAAATCTGTTGCCCTAATAATGTAAAATCATTACCAAATGGTAGAAAATAAGAAAAAACTAAGCAAACGCGAAATATCGTAATTGAAACGAAATAGGCAAACTTGGGCATAGTTGGCAAAGTTGCAGCGTTTTACGGTACCTACTTAAGTTATGATACAATATTGAACTGAAAAACCCTTAACATTCAAAATTACAGACATTAAGATTCAACATACTTAATTTATCATAGTTTCTAAAGTTCAAATTGTACCTAATATTTAAAAAAAAAACAGATAATATTGTAAACGATAATAACACGTGGGTACACATGAACACTTCTAAAAGCTTTTTCAGCAGTTTTGGAAGATTTATTTCAAGTGAGTCACAACTAACGGAAGCGTTTTCCTGTCCGTGATATTTCCTTGGAGATGCAAAGCAATTTTCTGCAAGAGATAACCTCTCTAAACGAGTTTCCTTACACACAATATTTGTTTGAAAAAACCTGTCGTACTTACGTGAAATCTATATTCTTTCGTTTCCATATTTAAAGATTGACCTAAATAGACTAGTTTGAAGGAGATTATTCTTATATTTTACTTGTAAATATTTTCTATTTATTTTGTCTTCTGTTATTGCACCTACTGTGTATTGTTTCTGCATCACCCTAAGGTAGACTTGTAGAAAATGCCCATGGCATTAAGTCCGCCTTTGTACAGTTTTTACTTGTGCATAAAGTTTTAATAAATAAATTATAATAAATATACTTCAGAAATGATTAATGTAAACAGAGTTTCCACTGCACATAAAAACGAGATCTGACACTGAACATCTGGCCTAATAAAAAAGTAATCGAATCATTTAAACTTTTTGAGTGGCGGCTTTTACACAAGCCATTTATCCGGCCGGGGCTTCTGCAAACATTTCAAATGGTTAAATCAAGCTTTCAGAGAACAACAAATAAAAGTGTCCTACTGAAATGGCTATAGTGAGAAATGGGCAGACGTTAAACGTGTTAGCACCGCTATAAAGAAGAATGCAACCACACTATAGACATTTTGTTTTACTATTCCTAGGAGGAGCAGTGAAAAGTCGAAGCACGTAAGTACTTACATAGTCAATATGGTAATGATACAGAACACAAGCATCAATAGTTCAATATGTCTACAACCTTATTTGTACGTCATGCTCTCCGTGTAAAGAGTTATTATTTGATGAAATAGGAAAGACCACGTTGTTTGCTCTGGTACATAATGAGTGTCATTAAAGTATAGCTTAGCTCGTTGTTCTGGACTTCACTTACCTGCTCCTTATAAGGAGTCGAAACTACGGACGGCGCCAGAGAAAGTACAGTCCCGGCCTGCGCTACTTTCAAATGAGTCAATGCTAGTTTATTCATGAAATATAACCATAAAACCTTACTGAAGTTATTTACAAAGCGTCCTAATTGCTCTTTGTCAGAGTCTCTTTGTATAAAAGATTAGGTCTTGAGATATTCCGCTTTACATTCCAGACAGATTTCGTGAAAAGCTACTTTTTGAGATAAAAATCTTTAGATACAATTTATTCATTGCACAAGCTAACTAGTTACCTAGTTTTTTGCAGAAACATGGAATATTACCTACACTGCTCACTTTGTAAGTCAGTTTTTCTTGAAACTACTTTTAGAAGTACGGCAGGCGAGTGTCGTGATGGAGATTTGCATGTCGATGTAAACTTGCGATAAAAAGCTGTCCGCACACTATCACGAGACCTGTTTTGCTTCTGGATACAGCGCTGGTTAATTTATTTTTTATATTAAATACAATTGTCTGCTAAAAGGCAGTAGCCGTTTATTTCGGGTATTAGTTGTTTATTGTCGTAAAACTTTTTTACGTTTGTTTTTACTACTGTAACGGGAAATATTTTCACTGTTACAGTCTACTATTTTCCGTAATAGTGGCTGTCTAAGAGCTTGATTAATAAGGACGGACTGACAGCAATGATCTAAGAAGACGTTAGTGAATCGCGTTTGAGTGAGGATCAGCGCGAGACAGCCCGACCGCAGGGCTCCGGTCGAAAACGAGATTAGCCGAATTAAGGTATTACACCCGCATCGGCAGCGACCGGCGCTCCAAGATAGGTATTTCCCAGAAGGCAGGTAAATCACACATTTCATGGTTACTTCTGGTACGAACCATTCGCCTGTTTTTCCAAATGTTTCAGTATTATTGAACCGCGTAAATAACACGCGGGAACCAAACGCCCGGAAATGTAAACAAAAGTAATTCACGAGTTCCATGGAGCATTTTTTACATGCGGCAGTAATTTCTCGCCAAATTCGTATCAGGTGTTTAGGACCGATATTACGAACAGCTTTTTACGCAGAACGTTTTTCAATTATTTGTAAGGTACCCTAGCTTTTTTTGTTCTAAAAGGCAGACGTATGCTGTAATGTATCTAACAAGACACAGATGTCTATAATTATCGTAATACTACCTACAACATACTCGAACAAAAACAGTCCGCTTAGCCGTTTGTCCTAACGTCTGACATAACAAAATCACACACCTGTGTTCTAGTACAATTTTGACCCCGGGCTATAAAATACCCAGCGTGGGTCTGATGAAGGACGAATTCGAACATTCAAGGGTCATTCCCTTGGGGCTAGAGAGCTTCTAAAATCTTGTATTACGTGCCACATCAGCGACTGCTAACAGAATTACGAGCGTAGTGCTTTCTCTTGAGTTATGGGCTCATTTACGATTATTATAGAACCTAAAGAAGGAACAAATAAGGTCGCATGTGTCAGGGAAACTATAGTATGTTATGAACCGTAAAGCAGTATAATATTTATGTGTTATAAGTAGTATGTACACCAACTGTTTGAAAATACCATAATAAACTATTTTATTTGTAAATACCTTACTTGGTGCATTCATTATAACCGATGAACTTATCGCTTTCCAATCTTCTCACCTGCATAGTAATTTAAACACGGTACATTGCGCAATAACAACATTTACTAATACATTTTTGATTGCTCGGTATCACAATTAAAATCGTAACAATCCAAATAACAAGTTCCATTCATTAAGGCATGTAAATTAATACCGTAGTATGGCTAAAGCCGTTTATTAAAATTAAACTCGGCCTGGCGTGGAACTAGGAAGATTAATGATCCCTTGAATACTGAGTTATGTAAAGAGCAAATGGAGTGGGGCTCCACGGGCCACGTCCTGGCATCATTCCAAAATCACTTATCTCTATATACACTGCTAACATCATACCTATAGCTAACGTTTTCAATTACATCTATCACTGTGCACTTTGTACTTTACATTTTTATTGCATATCGCATGACCCTTTAAAGTTTAAACTTTTTTTACTTTCGAGTTACAGAAAATTTCATTTTTATCAAGTAATAAAAGATAATAAATAAATAATCCCTACTTGAACTGCAAAGCAAGTCAAGCGACTGATCAATAGTCATGAATATCCCTTAAAGTAATTTAATCGCAGGCTGTAAAGAAGGACAAAGATTATACGAAAGAGTTTAATGTCCCGCGAAGTTGTAAAAGTCATTAAAGGATTACTTTAAAGGGCTGAAAATTTATGCGAATAAATCTACAAGTAATAAATGTGCAAATAGTAGCCTTTCCTACAGTTACTAAGATACAAAACGTAAGTTATTGCAGTAAATACGTTACCAGTTTATATCGAGTCAGCGCCGCTACAATTACTAGTCGTACAAGTATTCCACATGAATAAAGAGCTCCTCCTACAATACGCTGAAACACAATAGGTTTCGATTAACAAAGTGTACGGCACACTATACATGGCACACGGAATGTTTCTCACGGGGCCCAAACAACAAAGTTAAAGAAAACATATTTAACGTCGTCACGGGCGCGTGCAGCAGTCGGCGACGTGCAATTCACAATACACTTGTTCGGAGACAAGTTGGTTAGAGTTCGCGAGCTTCAAGTTATATTGTTCCCAATGGACTACAGAAAATAGGAAACAAGCAATAAAAATAGTTCCCAGCATCCGTCGGCCGGGGACAAATTCCGACCGAAATTACGTGAGCAAATTAGACATTCCGGGACAATGCTGGCGGAATAATTGAGGGCCCACAGTCGCTCGTTTGTCGAACGAAGAATGTGGCTCGTTGCGCCGCAGCCGCGCGACGTCTCGCACGCGCACCCGCCGACATATTATAATGTATTCCGATTATGAATTGAATATGGATTATATTCTGCGCCGAGAATAGTTCGGATTGGGACAGAATAAACTTGGCTCCCTGATTTTCCTTTATTTGCATTATTATTATTATAGGCTACGGTATACAGACGCTGAACTGCTACGCGTGTGCTACGCCGTTTTTTCGTAGCCTTGAATCAATTTTATATTTCATAATATTAAAGCGCGCCTATTGGCGATAAGTGATACTAACATTGCTATTATATTATTATGTATACTTATGTTTAGGTATGTATCTATGGGTCTTTGTTACCTGAAAATAAATAGTTTATTATTATTATTTTATTTTTATTTCATATCTCGGGCTACGGGGTCCCGGTCCTTTGGAAGGTGTACGAGGGGCCGAAGCCAACTCGAAGAGGCCCCTTAGGAAATTTTAATGAAATGCGGCTCCAACCGACGATTATCCCTATGCTATATGCACAATGCAAGTGCAACCAAGGATAACCCCCGGTTGGTGTAGGACTATTGCAGGAAATGGAAAAATAAAAAGTTGGACTATGGGTTTGGGTGGCTAAAGGAGACTGGTTACCAAGAATCCCTGCCTGATCAATGTTTTATATATACACGGATAAAATGGCGGTGACTTGCACACTCAATAATGGGCCCCCGGAAACGATCGCTAGCAAATAGTGGGGGACAAGGAGGCAACATTTCCTAAGGTGTTTATGAGGAGAGGAGAGAAAGAGGCTATCAGGACAATCCCGAAAGTACGGTCAAGATCCCTACCAGCATCTTACTGGATTACTTCCTTCCTCCGAGCACGTTTGCTCTTGCGATGAGGTGCTGTTCCTCGTCATTGTTCACTCCAGCCGGCCAATAAAGGCAAGCCAGAGGTGAAGAACAAGACTTCTCTCAGGAGATAGGGTCCGTGGGGTCGCTACTGCCCAACAGCTCGCCACAAACTGCCCTGCAGGTTCCTGTATCTATCTTGGTCTGGCTCCATACCTTAGACCTGTGTCGGCAAAGTAAACTCTTCCGGCATAGGCCTAGAGTTCGGAGCGGGCAAGCACGTCGTGGTGGGGACCACGATGTCAACGTAGAGATACGGCGATGGGGTTATTATTATTACTATTGAAATTAATGTATTTATAACACGCTTTTATTAGTTTCACCTGTTTGTAGGTTTTGCCAAACATAACACATGTTTAATCTGTTTGTCACGGTGTGTGCCTTTATAAATTTTGTTCCAACAATTTTTTTTAATTTTTTTTGTAGATATTTTCTAACTGGTAGATGTCAGTTATGCTTTTTAAACTTTGAAACTGTTTTCTTTCTCATCTAATGAGAAACAGTTCACAAAAGGGATTATTATTAATTCTTGCTTAGAGTACGAGCAAGAAGGATCTTGGATCTTGGATCGACCAAAAACACTACGAGTAGGAACTCGTAGTGTTTTTGGTCCATTATTATTAACCTAAATAAATAAAGCAAAATAAAACCATTCGTAACGAATTTATTCAATCATAAAATAGGGCAAAATGAGGTCAGGTTGGTTTAATACAGAAAACCTACATATATTATATTAAAAACCGCTGATACCGGATAACCACATTAAAACGAAAATCTGCGATTGTCATTTCATGATAAATCATCAATTTCACAATAATCATCATACAAATGTACTTATTGTTGTTAATAATATTAATTTACACTAATTAATCTGAATAATTACGTATCATTGAGCTTAAATTTCAAACATTACACTTTGTTAACAAAATCTGCGCAACAGTTACCTACTAACCTAAGGGCTGATTTTTCCAACGCCAGATAATTTTATCCGAGGAATAAATTTTGAATTTTTGACAGTTCTTCCATACAAAAACTGTCAGACGTCAATTTTATCCCACGAATAAAAACTATCTGTCGATTGAAAAATGAGCCCATAATGCACTAGCGGGATTGTCCGAAAGGGTTACCGCTGGCCCGGAACATAAAGGGCTAAGGAAGGAACACGGGTGGGTTTTAGTCAGTAAGAGTCTGACACTCCCTTCCGCTCCACCCAGAGCGGGAAGAGTCATTTGATGATTACCCGTCCGAAAAAAAAAAAAGCCCATAATGCAGTTACTTTGCTATAGCAATTAAAAGCATGCCTAAGTCCAGAAGGCCAATTCCCGTAATAAAAAACGCTTAAAATCTAGTCGTAATCTCATCTCAGCGACAATTAATGTCAAAAGTTGTCAAACATGTAGGGAAATTAAAGGTCACAGCTCATTAAAGCCTCCCGGCATCCACCCCGCACCGCCTCGTCGTACGGCAAACACACGTTGTCGACAGGTGGTCCACGGGTGGACGCCGCGTTATCACCAATAAACGTCGCGCGGTCAACCAGTGGACCTCGCGTCGTCAACCAGTAGACGTCGCTAGGTCAACGAGTGGACGTCGCTTGGTTCACGAATTTTGGGGAGCGGCGCATCGCCAAGGTATTGTCCTCGCGTGAATCATTCGCGGGCAACGCGCGGTTAACTCGGGACCCGCGCGTTGGCAATGCGCAGTCAACGCAAGGCAAGCATGCAAGCAGCGAGTTGTTATCGAGTGGTCCACCCGCCGTCCGCGCGGGGAGGGCTTACGACCGAGGCGATCCGGTGACGCTACGGAGTTGATGTAGTGAGCGCATTCCCATACAAGTCCATATGAAGAATACTAGCCGCAGGAGGTGAGGCGGTGCGGAGTGGGTGCCGGGTGGCTCTAATGAGCTGTGACCTTTAAGGTATTTTTGACACTATGAGACTGAGGTCAGACTGTGAACGTTCTTAAAATTACGAGAATTGCCCCTCTGTTCCAAAAGCAACAAGAACGACACTATTTTCATAGATAGGGTTTCGTCACCGTTACCCGTCGGTCAAAGTTAATCAACTGTTAACTTCGAGTTAACGGTTGTACCGTATTGCGCAGACTGCATGGTATGGAAAGAACGAAAACTTAATCGTTATTCCTTTCTAGCTATAAATATAATGTCAAGAAAAAGACTTCAAGCGGTCGATTCTGTACAAATCTCATCGTGAAAATTTAGGTGAAGTGAGCTGTCATTCCACCAGGGCCTCAAGTCTGCTATTACTTACAATAGTGTCAGAATGGTCTATCATTGATTTCATAATTGTTGGGTTTGACAAGTTTGGTAATCTACTAATTTAATGGCGTCATTATGACTTTCCAATGGTCAACCACTGACACTCCATTGAAAGAAATGGCATAGAACGGTAATCTCGTACATAATGAAAAATGAATTACTGACTTAGGCGGTAATCTGCTAAAATGTTGACAAGTCCTTTGATCAGTGACCTATCATTAGAACGTCATTGTGCAGTCATTGCTTTTAATTCGTTACGAGTACCGTATAATTTCTGTGCCATTGACCGACCATTGATCAACCATTATGTATTTAGCAGATTACGAACTTTTAGCAAAATGACAATGGGATGGTGGTGGGATCGTGTTGGAATGACGAATTTATAAAAATAGCAGACTTGGGCCCCTGATGCTATTGACAGCTAACTTCAATCTCATTTCACCAAAATTTTCACGGTGAGATTTTTACAGAATAGATTGGGCGTCTGATTAGGTTATATTAGTCGAACCTTGTCTTTATCCATTAGAGCTTCGACTGCAATGTAATATGACCCCAAAGGTTATTTAAAATTGTCTGTTAATCTGTTAATACTTTTTATAGTGTTAAGGATTTCATTAACAAAAACTGTTAATGTCAGTTACCTAAAAATTTACATGCTTATTATTATATTGGCAAAACATGTTTTGTTCTAAATTGTACTTTCACCATCTTTTGATATCGTTTTTTATGCAAATAAATACAGCATTATTTAATAAACATCTAACGCTAAATGCATGTGTGTCAAGCTGGTTTACAAACATAATGCGCAGACGCAACGCGCGTGACACTTCGCTAACCTACACTTTATTTCAAATCAGACCTACCATTGAAATAAACCAAAAATACGTATGTAGCTGAGTAAAGCGTCTTTATTTATTCCCAGATTAAAATACGAAAACACTTCCATAATAATCGTTGGTATTTTTCGTATATTTTTTAAAATGAATTCCGTTATAGAAAAGTTTTTCAGCTTCTTATTACTATGACGAGCACAGAACAGATAAATCATTCAGTTCTGGTAGGCATTCATCCTTCGTATCGATAGACAGAATTTATTAGGTTAGGTACATACTGAAAAATGTACCAACTGGGATTTGATCGTAACAAATACGTAGTACGAAAAAAGGTAATTTATTATCGTCGCTGAATAAATATTGCTTGAAACTTGGATGCGATATGAGCAAAGACGTGAGATTTATATTTGACTGTTACTCAGATATTGGTGAGGGGCCCGTGGCTAAATAATAACAGCCGCACAGGTCGATCGATCAGGTTAAGCTACGCTTGCCGCGGTTGGTCTGTGGATGGGTGACCATCTTTACATACCGAGACCCCTCCGTGCCTCGGAAAGCACGTTAAGCCGTTGGTCCCGGCTGTCATTCTTGGATCTTTGACAGTCGTTACGGGTAGTCAGAAGCCCGAAAGTCTGACAACAGTCTTACCAAGGCGTATCATATTACCCAGTAGCTGGGTTGTGGAGGTCAGATAGGCAGTCGCTCCATGTAAAATACTGGTATTCAGCTGCATCCGGTTAGACTGGAAGCCGACCCCAACATAGTTGGGAAAAGGCTAGGCAGATGATGGTTCAGATATTGGTGATAGAATTGGCTGCCATAACGCTCGTTATGAAATATAGATATATCCACATAGTGAAGAAAATAATATACTCTGTAAACTTTCGCAGCATCATGTTATCAATATTCCGATGTGTAGCTCCCAATCCACTTGTTATAATCGTCTTATGAGTTAGGCGATAACGGAGGGTAGTCTATAAGCTCCTTGCAACACACGCAAGAAGATAATAGGTAGGTACCTAATACCCATAGAATCGACTAGAGTTAGGTACTTATACATCAGTTAACTTGTTATTTACGTTGTTAGAAATAATTTCTCTAAATATTTTGTAGCATAATTTAAACACAGATTCATTAAATACGACCTATTTTTATATAATAGGTCATAACTTTATATAACGTCTGAACATTATCGTTAGCTACGCAAGAGGGCCCACGATCCATACAGTTAACAGTTACTTACACAAATATCGTTAAATAACAACACTAAGACTCAAGAGAGTGCATCAAAATATTCAATGGAATACATAACATGGTTTACGGATATTACGTACAATCTCCTTTATTTTTATAACAATCGTAAACACGAATTCGGCGAAACTATTCTTCGCTGTATCAATTCAGACATCAACAGGAAATATCTGTGTATCGATTCACGGAGCGATGCGGCTACGCAGAAACGTATTTTGGTATAAAATGTAATAGACGAGGATTTGCAGCAATTCATACGCGTTAAGTGTGACGTCCGCGGCCATATTTCACGATTTTTCCGCTTTCCGCGCGCTATGTATCCGGCACGCATGATCGCCCATAATGAAGACTATCAGATAGTGCGGCCGCTCGGCTCGCTCCTCACATCAATAACAATCCTCACAGATCCTCCGCAGTCCGCAAAAGCCACGGCGACAATTTGTCCGGGACTTTACTCAACTGGATATTCTTGCTGAAATTTTCTTCCCGCGTCGCCGCTTTTTGAAACGTTTTTGTAATAAATAGCACCGTCTCGGTTTTGTACTCCCTTTCTTTGTATGCAAATTACAATCTAGAAACGTTTCGTGTATTAAGTGCTTAAAAGTGAGGCAAGCCTTTTTCACTAAGTTAATTGTGGATGAATAATAACGACTCTATTAAAACAGAGTAGGTACGGTGGGTGGGGCCGGAAGACAGTGTTGTTGGTACTTTGTAGTGGCGCATAGTATATTAATGACCTATTAATGAATTTCCAGCGAAGGATTTCTTCTCTAGAGCTTCTAATTAGGTGTTTAATTCAGAATTTTCGGTCTGTGGATGGGTGACCATCTTTACATACCGAGACCCCTCCGTGCCTCGGAAAGCACGTTAAGCCGTTGGTCCCGGCTGTCATTCTTGGATCTTTGACAGTCGTTACGGGTAGTCAGAAGCCCGAAAGTCTGACAACAGTCTTACCAAGGCGTATCATATTACCCAGTAGCTGGGTTGTGGAGGTCAGATAGGCAGTCGCTCCATGTAAAATACTGGTATTCAGCTGCATCCGGTTAGACTGGAAGCCGACCCCAACATAGTTGGGAAAAGGCTAGGCAGATGATGGTTCAGATATTGGTGATAGAATTGGCTGCCATAACGCTCGTTATGAAATATAGATATATCCACATAGTGAAGAAAATAATATACTCTGTAAACTTTCGCAGCATCATGTTATCAATATTCCGATGTGTAGCTCCCAATCCACTTGTTATAATCGTCTTATGAGTTAGGCGATAACGGAGGGTAGTCTATAAGCTCCTTGCAACACACGCAAGAAGATAATAGGTAGGTACCTAATACCCATAGAATCGTTTTGTACTCCCTTTCTTTGTATGCAAATTACAATCTAGAAACGTTTCGTGTATTAAGTGCTTAAAAGTGAGGCAAGCCTTTTTCACTAAGTTAATTGTGGATGAATAATAACGACTCTATTAAAACAGAGTAGGTACGGTGGGTGGGGCCGGAAGACAGTGTTGTTGGTACTTTGTAGTGGCGTATAGTATATTAATGACCTATTAATGAATTTCCAGCGAAGGATTTCTTCTCTAGAGCTTCTAATTAGGTGTTTAATTCAGAATTTTCGTTGATTAGGTGTGAATTTATTATTTTTATTCGTTCGACGTTAATCTACATAGTAAATTGTTATAATGATAATAATCTCTGGCCTTAAGGAGTCATTATGGTAACATGTCCCCTAATCGTTCGCCGATAGTCGATAGACATTAAAGTTACGTGTTAGGATCTAATATGCTGTGATGTTGAACTTGTAGGAAGGAATGAAGACATTTCACCGTTTCACGTTACCTTTTTTAGGGTTCCGTAGTCAACTAGGAACCCTTATAGTTTCGCCATGTCTGTCTCTCCGTCCGTCTGTCCGTCCTCGCTTAATCTCTGTAACCGTTAGCACTAGAAAGCTGAAATTTGGTACCAATATGTATATCAATCACGCCGTCAAAGTGGTAAAATAAAATTATGGAAAATATTTTTTTTTAGGGTAGCTCTCGTACATGTGAAGTGGGGATGAATATTATTTGCGTCGTCTACCCCATCGTGTGGGATATCGTTAAATATGTCTTCTAAAATGACTTGGGGGTTGCTCAAAATATTTTTCGATTTAATGCTCCATTTACGAAATATTAAACTTTAAAGTGCAAATCTTTGTTCCAGTAGAGCGTCGCCCCCCCCCCCCCCCCCCCTAAAACCTAAAACTGCTGGCTTGAAAAATCTGGAAAAATTCACGATGATAGTGCATTTCATGAACTTTAAAGGAAAATTATAGCGATTAAGATAACTTTATTAGTTTAGCAGTAATAGTCGTTGAACTTGGGTGTTGGATAATTTTGTACCAAATACAAAATCCTTAGCATTAATCCTTTAAAGTGACTAAGATGAAGTAGTTGCTTGTTTATAACGGGTAAAGACTTGCATTGAAAAGCAAAATATGTATTTTTTTTTTTTACCTAGGTATTCAGAATAAAGAGAGACAGAATCGTACTACATTGTGATAACGGGCTACTACGGAACCCTTCACTGTGCGCGGCCCGACACGCACTTGGCCGGTTTTTTTCATATTATCAAAACCTTTTCAGGTTACATTTTCATTGTGTCTGAAATTTCCTGTACACGGAGTGTCGTTGGTTAGCTCAACCCCTGCGCGGAAGCCTGAGGCTCACGCGCTCGGGTCACGACTACACTCCAAATCTACAATTGATTACATACAAAAAAGAACACTCAACAGCGACCGGTCTCCGGTAAAAAACAAACCCACTCACCATTAAACATAATTTATTCAACATTATTATTCCATTCGAATCTAAAAATGATTTTTCAAGGACAACCCCAAAAAAATGTTATGGGATTCGGCAAAAAATCTCTAGTTGAATGTTTAGTTGATAATTGGCGCAACACTGAATAATAAAACCGATTCTAGTTTGGAATACAAATTCAGACAAATTAACTATTAACTTGGTCTACAGCGTGAGTGAACCTCAAAGCGAAGTTGAAGGCTTCCCTAATTATAATTACATTAATGACAATCCATACTACTAAGTATTATAAATTCGAAAGTAACTCTGTCTGTCTGTATCTTACCTTTTCACGCCAAAACCACTGAACGGATTTCGATGAAATTTGGCAGAGAGATAGATTGCATCCCGTGGAAGGGCATAGGATAATTTTTATCCCGATATTCCCACGGGATCGATACTTATGCGGGTGAAACCGCGGGGCGCTGCTAAAAAAAAACTTAAACGTGCGATCATGTTTTAAATTTCAAAAAAGTATGTTTTCAAAGCCCTAACTGGTATAATCTAGTCTCTTTTCGGTATGGTAGGACTTCTTACCTAGTACCTAAGTATGGTTGTCCTGAATATTACAATGATCATATAAGTGTATATGGCCTTTGTACGCACACATCATCCTATGCACGTTCACAGCTGAACATTGACCTGCTCGGTCCCCACAGACCGCTACAACGTGCGATCTTGATGCAATGATAATGCTGTAATAACTACGCTTTGCAGGCACATCGGGGATTGCAATATATTGTTAGCTTTGAACGACATACCTATTTGATATTTAAATACCTACTTTGATTAGGGGATCAATTTATAGTAGTCCTTCCGCGAAGATGACAATTATCTTAGCGGAAAAACAAAATGCAATCATGACATGTGACTTCCAACAACCCCCACTGGACCCGCGTGGTGGATTACGGCCCACCCAGTCCTCACAGAGAGGAGGTCTGTGTCTAACAGAAGGTACATTATAGGATTTATAAGCTGATTAGGTATGCTTATACTTATTTTTAGACGGATGTGATGTTTTTATGTAAAATCATATCCTTTAATGCGCCACACCCGTACCCGCATTAAAGAATATGATTTTACATGCGAGCACAACATTGCGTTCGAAGACCTTTGATAGGCACGGTAGCGAGCGTGCGGTCTCACACAGGCGCTACCACAAGAACGTCTAGTTCCTGAACCAGGCCTAACGGACCCCGCGCCCGCGCCGGCTTCCGTGTCTTGCGGTGGAGACAGCGTTCCGCGCTCAATGAATCGAGACCATACCGACACCAAGCACAAATTCAACATTAATTACTCGCTTACAGTTAAACCTGCAAACGTTTTACTGTAATTATATTTCCAATCTGTGGAAATCTCCCGGAAATTTCCTCATTCTTGTCGAAATTTTAATATCATAAAAGTGACATCATCTCCGAATAAGATATTTCTTAAACCGCAATGGCGTAGACAAATTAATTGGTCCGTGGTAATAACCAAATGACTCAAGAAAATTACAATCAATTTTGACGATTGCTTAAATTCGGGGTCAAAAATCACTTGTGCCTGTCACTTTGAGTTACAACAGCGCGTCACGTATACCACCCAAATAGTAATTACTTCTTCTTCTTCTCGTGTCGATGGTACTCCTCCACGTTGTTTTGTAGTAATTACCGAATATCACGTTTTAATTCTTTGTACTATCAAAGTTTTCAAGTATTCACGCGAAGTTTTGGTTAGGTACCTACATTAGTTTTCAACCATAACGAAATACTTGGAAATTAATGTGTCAAAACAAGACATATTCTTGGTATTTAAAAAATTTGTTACTGCAACCTATTTCAATGTAGGTACCTAGGGCTCGCCGGGCACTGCCTCAACACCGGTTGGTTGGTCACAGATCTAGCCTATCCTAACCCATTTGATTGGGGTGCCCTGATCTAGTTACTACAAACTTCAAACATTATTATGACATGCACCCAAATAAAATAACCCAAATCAATTACAAAGCATAGCTCTTTCTTGTTTAATGCAGTGTATTTTTTTTCTGTTTAAGTAATTCGGAGTCATTGTTAGCGCGCAATCATCATTATTCTCAGAGCATCACGCGACTAATAGTCGGTCGGTTTAGCCATTTCAGCCGCATCTCTTGCGACCATCCTGAGACTAATGTAATTAGTTCATTACTTTGTCCCGGGACGCTCCCCGCTCGCTTTGTATGTCTCTGCAGATTTATGTGAGCCTCTCTGTTTTGCTGCGGTCGTGAATGCGAAATTGCGTTTTTCCTCTTTGTAAATTGCTAAATGTGTTCTCGTTAATAGGAACGAATAAAGAAGGATTTGAGATATTCGAAATCGGAAATAAAATCCATTAATTTCCATTTGCCGAACGATTCCTACTGTAAATGATTTAATTGAAATCCGCGCTTTGAATGGCGATGTTAATAAACACAACCCACCTTGGCTAGTCATGCGAACAACCGACGAAGACGCTTTTTTGTGGTTCTATACGATTCGTTAAATAAACCTTGGCAAATGGACGCGGTGAACCTTGAATTGGTACCTATAGTAAACAGTTACAAAACCCACAACAACAGTAAGTATCTATATAAGAACTAAAGTTCGAAGAACTATTGATCGCTTGGTCATTTGACAACACAAACAGTATTTAGTGAGCATATAGTAAATTGATACGGGAATTTAGGTAAATGGTTAGATACAAGCTGTGAATTGTTTAAATACGGGTTTAGAGCGCGTGTAAGAGCCGGACTGTCCCGTTAATAAGTTTATAATGCTAATGAAGGCTCCACCTGGCCGAGACGGTCACACGGCGGTACGGGGGGCAAGCGCCGAGCTGAGGTGCATCATCCGTTCTAAATTCATCTTTACTGTGTATATTTTCTTGGATCGAAATGGTGTCATTGTAATTAAGTAATATTTGATATTTTGTCTGTGTGGTGCCGGACTTAAAGAATTGCACCACCCCTTACTTCCCGTGGGTGTCGTAAAAGGCGACTAAGGGTCTTACCGGAGAATGGGCAGCAGCGTTCTCTATTTATTCCACCATCATACCATACTGCGATCGCCAACCCGCCTGCCAAGCGTGGCGATTATGGCAAACCCCAAAATTGGGGGAGGCCTATGTCCAGCAGTGGACGTCTATCGGCTGAAACGACGAATATTTGATGCATTAGGATTTTAGGAGGATGTCTTCAGTTGGTAGAATGAAACCTCCTTAAGGCTAAAACACCTTAAGGCTGACAGCTCTTTAAGGCTAAAAAACCTTAAGGCTAAAGGCTCTAAAACTCTGTTGGGAAAGTGCATTATTTTATAGGTTTTTATTACAGTGGATTACCTATTTATTTCAATTAGACTAACTTAAGTAAACAAACCCACAAAAAATGTTGAGGAAAAGTGTTAAGGACAGCGGCTCAGTAAACGTCACTGTGAGCGATGTCTCCATTAACATTTCAGGTCACGTATTCTACGCGTTTTCAAACTTTTTGTTTATGTACACATATATTTTATGCAGGGTCTACCCCACAACACACGCACTGTGCAATTTTAAGTTTATCTGAACTGTAAAGTGACAGCTTGTGTCGGTAAATCACTTCTAACATTTAGGGAACTCACGAGTAGGTATTGCTTTTTGCGGTCATATACTTGTCTGTTTATACGTATGTATCTATCCGTATGAGCTGTTTCTTTTACTTGTTTAACTTTAAATGATCGAGGCAGTACTGTTCACCCAAAATCAAAAGGTAGCAACTACCGCGATTTCGGTTAACCGAAATTGTACTCCGACGCTAATCTGATTGTCATCACGTGGCGAACTCTGCAGGTTGGTGTACGTAGTATGTGTTACTTATGTAGGAGATATGGTTCAGCTATTCCCTAACCAATCCAATCAAGCGTCATTGTTTTGTTTTAGCCGCATGTCACCAGGACAGGCCCGGGGCGTCAGCTAACCATCTATGCCACTCAGCGTGCAATGAGAGCCGTGTACAACCGGACTCATAGCTGACAGCCAATTAGCCCTATGCCCCCGTGCTCCCGTGCCAATGCACCCTCATATTCCCCACACCCTCCTAGCCCGCACTCACAGACCCATTTATCTTTATTCGATGGAATCGAACAACTGACGCATTCGATCCCTAAGACTAGCGGTACGATACCGATCCCGATTGTGACCCGCACTATTCGCTAAATTTTGGTGGTTATATCTGAGATTTGTCGTGACACACGTACAATCGGTACAATGGACCAGATTTATGTCTTTTGAAATAAGATATCCTTTAAGATTTATTAAAGTGGTCAACTATATCAATCTTAGATGTAAAGATGTTTGTTAACATAACTCATTGTGTTTAAACGACAACTTGAATAGGATTATACTCGTGACACCAGTATTTTATCATAGCCTGTAATTAACGTTAGTATTTTGTTTAACAACCTGGCTTAAACCAGTGCTTAGCACCTATTTTACCCAAACAGATTCTTGGAATTCATTTGCATTTAATGTGTCTTGTCTGATGCAAGTCTCGATAATTTTAACACTTACCTACATTCATGGTGTTCAGTTCATGTTGACGTATTTCGGAGACATGGGCCGGTGAACAATGTACTTGCGATTGTCAAGGCTATTTGCTATTTCCAGAATATCTGTTAGCGCCGTCCGTGAGTCAGTAGCACGCTCGTGAGTCACCGACTCTACATCACTCCTCGATTGTTTCCCGATAATTTGCTCTTTTACTGATCCATTTACGTCCATTCTCACACAGTACTTCATTGTTTTATTCGGACACAATAGTTTCGCAATGACTTTAATGTTAGTATCTCGGCTGTCCAATTTTAAAACCTAGTATCTAACAAATTTAAAAAAAAGCGTGTTTTTGCATTTTTCGACCTTATAGACCACTCTCCACATACTAGGTTAGCAAAAACTCCCAAAAATTTGTCAAAAACGAAGTTGCACAAAGTCGGAAACCTAGTATCTACAGTAAACGTTTACAAAATGCAAAAATTACAATATTAAAACATAGTATCTAACATCAACCATTTTAAAAACCTAGTAAGTGCTTGTAGTTACTTGGATATAAAATGGTTCATGTAGATACTACCTAAGTCAATGAAATGGTTGAAATAAACGTCAAACCTCCCGCGCAACTTTAGTAAGTGAGAAGAATTTGTCGTTGCACGTGCGTGTTTTTGTCTATAAAAATGAGTAAAAATCAGTTTTATAGGTCGAAATTGATCTTGAGTGCTTTAAAAGAACAACATGTTGAAATGTAAGTACGCTTCAGTGTATAATATTGTCAAGGTTTTTTGTTTTCCAAGGTTTATTATGAATAAATTTTGTGATAGACGCATTAAAACTACTTTTTTATAAAGCCTGACAAGTACCTCAAATTTTGCAGTCACTCCCAAGAAGGTACGACTAATATTATTGAAACAGCACGCTGTCAAAGATATGAAATCGTTTTTCGCCTCTCCTGTAAAATTTAGTTTTATGCAGATACTGGGTTTTGATATTTCACAGTCGAATCTGATCTATGTGTTCTTTTAATTTTTTGCCCTACGTAACTGTGATTAAATCAGAGGTGAGGAAATATCGATTTAATTACAATATATGAATGGTAGAATATAGAATGAAACGGCGATAACATCAAGTAAGACATTGTTATTATAAAAACGGCGGCTTATAGGTTAGGTGTCCGCTGCATTCGAGGTGACATGTTTTATTTTAAAATACCGTTGAACATAATATGTATTGTGTTTGCAATTAACCTGTCGCTGCCACGTCACGTCGTTAAAGAAACATTTACTAAAGAATGTCTCGTGATGATGGTCACTAGTTGTAGGTCTAGTAAGTAATTAACTACCCACTAAATAATTTAGTACCGAGTCACACATATTTTGAGACGTATTTTCATTATCATGATCAAAGCTTATCCCCAATTGTATCTTCTATGCAGTAGTTTCCCTTTTTTATGACTCCTCCAAACGAAACGATTGAAACTGAAAAGTAGCGTTTTTATAATTAAAATAAGTACGAGTATACCTACATAGCGTGTTAAAAACGACCTTTCCGCTCTAGAATATAAATATCAGCAAATGTATCGATTAAAATTATATGCTATTTGAATGCTACGTAAATGTCATAATAAAAAGTGAATGTCAAAAGTCTGAAGATGAACAAATACAAGGTTGCTGGTTAAGTAGGTACCCAAGCATGCAAGAATCTTTAGGCATTTGAAACGCAATTAATAGAACATTTCAACACATAGGTATATTAATCCTAAATTAAACAACTTTTGGCACAACGCGAAGCAATTATTTCTCGTATTTACATTTGCTTTATTTGCGCAGTCCATTGTTTACCTACCCTACCATGGTACGACCCCATACATGTAAACATCAATCTCTAGATACTTGAGGTTTCCATGAAGGCCCGAAACTGTGATGTCAGTCACAATATTTAACTACAAATGGACGCGAACAAGAAGGTACTAACCGAAACTAGAGTTTATGGGAATTCTTTTGTTTTGGTGACAATTAACAATATGCAAATGAGAAACCATTATCATGGCCAATTAAATATTGAAATAAAAGCTTTCCATAAATACATAATGTAACAGGATTCGGTTAGTGACCGCCGAAGGGGACGGACGTGTCGGGTCCAGCCTTTGTTTATACTTGATGCAACGTGCGTACCACGTGGCTCTAACCAAACTGGCGTAACTCTCAGCTTGAAACGCAAATTTGAAATTCGAAACGGTGTATCGTGTGTTGTTATTGTGGGTGCATAGTAAAACGAGTGGCATACGTGTGTTCCTGATATAAAAGCCTGAGGCCTAGGTCTCCCAACCGAGGATTTGGTGAGATCTTTCCGTATATTTCAGGGATCTCCATTAGAAGCTGTTTCCGGCTGCGCTTTGTTTTCTTAACTTGGATTTTTAAAGCCACGCGTGAATTTAACATCATTGTAAGCTATAAATAGGCTTTAGGGAAATGTTTTCATATTATATCTAGGAGCGAGGGATAAAACTAAGATACTCTATTACTCTAGCCTAAAATACGGTATCGCTCTAGAATTCGTACTCCACGATTTTCTTCATTTAACATTGTACTAAATTACCAAAACTGCCTTGAACAAGCAACTTATTTCATAGCCTGTAAGTCAAGTCTTGTACATAAAGGAGCTGTTTCTCTCGTTTACCCGTATCCCAATTCTGCGCCCACGACTGTATATCTGACACTATGTATGTCAATATGTCTGATCACAATCCGTGTACCTGAATTCGAACATGTGCGAAAAAATTGGACTCGAAGTTAAAAAAGGTTAAGTTAAAAACAAAAATAGCAAAGCTCATAAATTTGAGGCCCTGTCAGCTTTATTGTTTCTCAAAAACAAACCCACGCACATGTTTGCTGAGAAGGTCTTGCAATACCATAAAAACAAAAGGCTTTCTCTTTAAAAATGGGCATAATTTTGCGTATGACAAAAGGCGGCAATTGTCTAGTTCGAGCCATAGCTATAGCCCATCAATAAATAATGTAATGGGTTTGACCACGTGTCTGTCCGACCTCGCTTCTTCATAATATCGCTCTTAAATAATATACAAGAATTTCTCCCTAACAGCAATCTCTCCCAGGAACAAAGGATAACAAATACACAATCACGCAGTATAACAAGACGTTCTGAGGAGGAGAGTATATATTAATCGCCGCGTCCGAGTTCTATCTTGTAAATTTGCACGTGCACACGGATACAAAACACACACTAGTGTATTCACCTACCGACGAACCAGTACCCAGCAACATGCACATCCTCTACAAGGACCAGCACTATGATAGCTGGGCCATGACCGACGACGACCATTACAACAGCAACCCGATAGATCTAATGAAAAATCAAACAACGTCAAAACAACACAACATAATAAGCCTTTAATTACCCAATTAACTAAGACGCGGAACTCTCAATTAGAGGCATTCATGCAGCCTGCATACAAGAAACAGGTAAAAACTCAGGAGATCTACAACCAACAGAGAAAAACTGCAAATAGAACAGACAAAAGAGAGATCATCATGCAGGACAACATGGTCAAAGGGCACTCCAATTGGATCACATTATCGCCACATGCAACAGAAAAACTCATCGAACTTATTACAGGTGAATGGGCAGCTAGGGGCACATCCGACCATAAAATAATCTGGGATCTGCTAAGAACAAACCGAAACAAGGTTTTCAATTACAAACAGAGCCATTATGTCCTTCTCAATAGTAAATTCACGAATACAAAATACCAAGACTACATATCAAAAAACTAAAAGATATGTAGGAATCTACTCAACGGACAAAACATCGAAATATTCTGGAATACCATAACGGAGCTATTAAAAGCGGCTGCTCAGGAAACTCTGATTCTGCAGCCAGTTCTCTCCAGAGATCATCGATTAGCTCTTGCTGAACTACAAAAAGCTAAACTCCTACAGAATAGGCAACTAGATAATCCAAATAGGTACAACCTAGTAAAATAATGTCAGGCAACACTTCAAAAGGTTAAATATCAGGAAGAGCAAAAAGCATGTAGGGCCTGCCTCAATGAATGGGGAAAAAACCACCCTGCAAAATGCATGCAGATGCTGTACCTTTTTACAGTAGAAACAAACTTCAAACAAAACGTCGAAAAAGATCTACTTAGATACCGATGACCAAGTGGGAGCAAACAATAAAAAAATCCGAGGGCCATCTTATACCAACAATTAATACAAACAATCCGATAACCAAAGTACAGTGTGATGGACCCATCGCGGATGACGTAATGGAAATCATTAATAAAATGAGAAACGGGTCAGCTCCCGGAACTGACCAAATGGTAATCGAGCTTTACAAAACAATTCCAGAAATACTACAAGAAGCCGTCACCAAACACATGAACAAAGCTTGGACACAGAACGAAGCACCCAACACGTGGCTGGAGACCGTACAAGTACTAATTCCAAAAAAAAAAAAAACAATAACCCTAAAGATGCGAATGAATATCGCCACATGTCGGTTTGCAACACGGGTCAGAATTTACGCATCCTAAGCATTTAAAAAATAGACGAGGTAATAACGGACTTGGACAAATACCAACCAACCTTTTTAAACAATAGATCAACAAGGTCGACCTAAAGGCACTAAGGGACCAATCACAACGAACCAACAAATCGCTAACCAACAGGACCATCAAGCACGATACATGGCCTGAAAGTATCGGCACTTACTAAAGCTAACAGATCAAGACTCAGAAGATATGAGCGAGTTTTCATTAGAAACTTGATTAACCACCCTAGGAAAAAACCAAGACAAAAGAAAATGCATGAAATCTTAGACGGAAAAACAGTAACCAAACGCATCAAGAACCACAGGATGTGCTACCTCGCACCTGTCTACAGGCGCCGCAACCACACCTACTGCATGCAGCAATGCAGTACAAGGCCAAATCCAAGAAGGCCGACCTATTTACACATGGAACGACAATCTAAAACAGGACATGAGGTACTTCGACAAGGGAATCAATTTTTGGACGGATACAGCTGGAAAAAGGCTAGGCAGATGATGATGACGATAGCTGAAGATAGAAGTAAGATCAAGATCGCTGCTAGTGAAACTTACAAAAACCGGAAACGGATAGTAGCGAAACTTCCGTCGAAGACATTGAAAACAGCAACATCTGACACAACAAAACAAGCAATTACATACAAAAGAACCGAGAAAGCAGTAGAAGCCCGCCAAAAGTCGCACCGATGAAGCTCGACCTGAACCAACCTGGCGGCAAGGTCGATAAAAGATGCCCATCCATAGATAATAATTACCCATCTCTCCACTAGTCCAATGCTTACTCTAGGATGCATATCCGGTAGGCTCTTAAATCCTTACCTATCCTACGGGCACGTCTTCCCTACCATTACCGCGCCCCCCGGTCTATTCCTTGATATGCAATGGTCGCTGTAGCACCATGAACATGAGGCTACAGGAGCTAGTGCGAATCTTGGGGTTCATTCGATTAATCGAGTCTGGTTTAACCACGCTGGGATCGGTGCAATTCATTCATTCATTCATTCATCCATAAATACATAATGTAACGTTTTGTGTAGCTAAATAATTTAAAACCGAAGGGGGCGACGGCCGTATATTACCTTTGGCTTGTGTGGAGGGCGGCACCGCGGCCCACTGGCATGTCTAGTACAAATAAATTCTGTATAAGCATATATCAGAGGGATTGGGCGTACCGTTTGACATTCAGCGCGGTTGCAATAAAGCGAGTATTATGCAAAAATGGCAGTGATGCAAGTATGCAAGCGGAATGGATGGGAGCGTCTTCATTCGCGAGTCGCGGCCCGTGGCACGACTCCTCACGACGCCATTCACGTCCGGAACAGAGCCGCGGGCACACGCTCGCTAATACCTGGATAGGGCTGTAAATATACTGTTACTGCTAACATAAACATATTACTGTAAGAATATAACCTCATGTTTTAACATTATTATCCATGTGCTCTACAACTATATTTTTTATGACAATGTTATGGTCAGATCGAGCTTTTCAAGTTGTCATTTTTTTTTTCATTCAGGTGTGTCTTGAACTAAATCTTGACACTCAACAGACGTCCAAACGATATCAACAGTAGGATATCAAAGTTCAAACGAGACGAGGTCGTGACTGGTTTCAAAAAAAAGAATATCATAGATCACATAGTGACACTTTGACAGATCATAATTCATAAGTGGGTGGTTTGTGTTTTAGGATTAAATTTTTTTGTATGTCCAAATAAATGACAAGTTATATCTACTTCTGCTATATTTTTCATTAGGAATAAACAGTTTTCTTAAAACTTATATCTTACTGACACGTATTATTCCAATTTCACAACCACTAACGTGCCCATGTCCTGTTTTATTGTTTCGCTCCAATTTCTCATAAAGGCAATAGGTACTTTTCATGATCTCACGCTCAGGCTAACCGAAATTTTAAATCCCTGGAAGATCCTTTGAATAACTTCGTCTCTACTTTTTTTCGTCCTTAAGGTACACACATTAAGTATGGTATGGCTTTCCAAAGAGTTTTTGTTGCATCGCAGTATCGTAAATACTAATATGTAGGTGTGAAGAATCATATCGATCACCTGGCAACCCTAGAAAGGGTTAAGTTCCCGTACCGGAGATTAGGTAAACGAAAATAGACCGGCTTGTTTACGTTTGATGAACACACTTTGCGCTTCTTTGACTTTCTGAATTTTAGATAAAGACGTCTTTCAGAATACCTTGAGATCGTAATCAGTTAATACGTAGATATCAAGGCAAACCCAAGGAATATCGCCGATATATTGCAATATGATAATGATTAAGTCGCCTAACTACCCAATGAATGTTAGGAGAATTTTCGTTAATATTTTCCCCCTGGTAAATGATTACCAGTTGACCGATCACGACATTTCGGATAATCAATGACAAAGAGCCGTTCAGTGGACGTGGAGTGTGACAGCAGCTCAGACTGGCAAGTGCGGAGCGGGCGCGGGAGCGGGAGCGGGATAACAAATGGAGCGAGTCCCGCGGGAACGACCGGTACCCGCGTCACGGCCCCACTTCTAGTTTGGCCCATCATTAATTTAATGGATTATTTTCTTAAATTTTTATAGGTGAATGTTATTCTAGGAAAACTTATTACTTCTCAGAATAAGTTATACAAAACCTTTTTTTAAAGTAGCGGTCGCGCGCGGTATCTACTAATCTACTTCAATCAGTTTTTCCGATATCCTAACTAAATACAACATTATTGCCATATAAAATCGAGTCACGCCAATATGTGACAGGTATTCTGCTCAGTTCAACCCTGAGGGAAAGATGTGGTAATAGGTACCTACCTACATGTCCGTCCGTGGCAGTTCATTTATCCACTACTGTCCGTTAAGGCTACATACCTACCACTTATCTAAATTGCAGCGTGAGCCGTTGAGTGTGTCTGTATGTGTTATTATTATGTATTCTGATCACATTTCTCACTTGCAATGGCTCACAGCACCGATGCAGGTCGTATTGCGAACTATCACGTCGCTGGCTGCGAGTATGATAAACACGACACTAATACTTCCAAGCTCTCTGTCAATAATTACATAACTTTCGTCGGTTCTCGTAACATACGCTAATTAATGAACTTAAAAAGATAAATACTTATTTAGATGTTGACATTATATTAGGAGTGGCCTTTTTGCCTTCGATCAGTTTCACAATGTTGTAGTTGTCGAACAGTTGGCATTACACATGTTGCGATATACTCAGTGGGAGATGAAGCGCTGTGGAATGTTATATCTAGTGGAGAATTTTAATAGATCTTGTTGACCTAAGAGGTCAATCGAATTAACCCAAACAGAAGATCGTTCGTTGTTTTAATAAATCAAAACAAATTAATTTCATACACTAAGTATAATGCGCTGACATTTCATAAAGACAAAAAAAGCTTATTTTTTTTTTTCCAAAAGCTCGCATCTGATTTGATCTCTCTTCGTAATATCTCAGTGATATTTCAATTGGCTGTGTCAGTGCTGAAGAAAAAAAAAATCATTTTTTATAAATTTCGCTCGAGATGTTGTCTCCCGATGCGGATTCCCTCTTTTTATAGCACTTGATTGATGACTTTTCTTACAACGCTTGACGCTTCTTTGGAACTTTTTCGACTGATCTTGTCCTCTTAAATCCATCAAAAAGAGTCAATTACAGTTGACAAGGTTTTAGTATTGATAGGCACTTGTTAAAATACCAAAACAATGAATCTGTTTCGTGTCTATTACGAATTGTACTTCAAGAATGATGACAACTTTCACAATAGGTAAAGGACTTTATTTGTGAAAGTAACAGCGATGATTAGATAGTCTAGACAACTTCTTAAAGCTTACATTTTAGATTGTCAAAAAAACGAATGGTAGACCGAATTTCTAAGTTTTTGCTGTGTTAATGACGGAAGAGTTTTTACACAGCCGCCCGATATAACCATAGCGGTCGTGCGCTCGTGACCTCACGCATCTCACAAAATTTCAACACCATTTGCTGGCTACGCGCATGAAAAAGCCGCCATGTCCACATTAATATTATTTCCCCCGGGATATGGTTGAATAATCGACTTATGCCAACATTGATCTGTGCTATGTGGGTGGCTTCCACCAAATGTTTAAATTTAACTTTAGCACGCCCGTCTCTCGTTAATGTTCATGAAGCTCGCCGTCCCATAATGCATACAAAAGCTGTAATATATTCGTAGTAAGTATACGTTGTGTAACGTTAAATCTAACGAAGTGCATGTAAGTTTAATGCAATTGACCCCACACAAAGTTCAATTCTGCCAGGATACTAAGTCAACGGACGATCCTGCGCAGTGATCCGGAGAGGAGGGAAGTGCCACCAGACACGCTCTCTGCTCACTACCTACGACTACACATTCATATACTTGCATAAAAAAGATTAATTATGTACTCCAAGTCTAGCGTATTTCCTAAAGAGTAAAACCAGAGAAATAATACTATTGAGGTTGAGGTTGGATAACATAGAACGTAAAGAGATCCTTGACATTTTAGAATTGGACGTAAACATCAAAGGTGTGAATCATTGAAAGCGCGCTTCTTCAAATACATTGCATCAACAAAGCCTGATATACTATAGGTACTCTACGTTATAATTTTGATAATTTGTAGAAATCATTATGTTAAGGACGGTACTCACCACGAACAATCGCTACGCGAATTTGTTTTCCGGACGTTCGTTATGCGCGCTTTTACGCAACGAACATTCATTTACGAAACAAACATTCGTTCGCGAGTACAGCTATAAGAATTTGTTTTTAGTGATTGGTTGGATTCACCAAACTGTCGTCGTCACCGAGAAAACTTAGGTATCTAGGTAAGTGAGTTTGAAACGAGCTGTCAATAGTGTCAATCAGGTGGAATGACAGCTCACTTCAAGCTAACTCCACCTAAGTTTTCACAGTGAAATTACAGAATAGATCGCCTGTTCGTTACGCGAATGAATGTTCGCTGCGTAACAAAAGCTGGCGCATTTTTTTTTTTAACAAATTCATTAAGCGAATGCTCGCGGTGTGTAAAATCCTTAATGCTAACAACAGATCGTTAGGTACCGGATAATTGTGACCAACTAGGCGTATTACGTCGCTTTAGGAATAAATTGCGTTCCGGAACCTATAGATGTAGCCTACTGTAGTCTAACGAGAGCCCAAACCGACAGACAAGGATAAACAATTTATTGCCCCACTAACAGCAGTAAATCTGCAAGGGCAGCATTCTTGCACGCATTCACAAACCGTACGCCATCAATTAACCTTAGAGAAGTAAGGTGCTCATGTTATAGGAATTCCCATACTGCAGAACCTTTTTTCAACGTGCTCCGTTTGAAGAAACATTTTTTCCTCGAACAGCTTACGTTTTGTGCCTAGTGGAATAACTAACCTACAAGTTTTTCTATGAAAAACCTCATCACCACTAAGCAAAAGAAGCTTACTAAGCTTTTCATCGATTTATAAAATATATTTCATACTAAAAAGCTAAAAAACATATCTAAGAATAAACTGAACTACTAAAAGTAGGTACAGATACTGCTTAATAACTGAGCTTGTTTTGAACTTTTTAATTACAGTCGGTTTGTATTTTTTTTTAAATTTTTGCTCATTTACTTGTCTTTGACCTACTCAGCCAGGAAAATGGTAATCAACTCAGTTCTATAAATCATGTCACATATTATTTTTTATTCATGTTTATACATATAAACATTTCAAACAGTCTTTTCTGTTTGAAGACTGATATTTTAGTGTTAATGACAAAAAATGTAAATCAAAGCAAGAAGTGATTGATATACAAGCTCGGCTGTGGCACAGGCCGACTATTAAATTTGAAACGTTTTTGAACTTGACTGGAGCTATTAAAGCGTTATTAAGTCTGGTTGATGGTGGTACGAGGCTGCTATGGTGGCGGCCGCGGGAGGGAGAGTGTCGGAACGCGTTTGATGCATAAGTGATCAAATGGACTCCACTCCGGGCGCGGGTCGATGTCCCATTGCGCAACAAACCGTTACCTATCTATTTAAATTAGGTTCGGATATATTTGATGTACTGTCAAGAGCCTACATCGCGGCGGCCCCTTGGGCTGCGACGTGTTGTCTCGGCTTAAATTCAAGCACAATTACGTACAAATTACACTGTGGTACGTGACTCGGGAACACTTCTTGCAGTCATGTGACCCGTTTCAACGACTCGCGATGTTATCGTAGCGTGCACGTTACCTTCTGAAACTGTGCTAGTGCAATATACTTAATACTTATATATTTATATGTACAATATTATTTTGGCTGATGTGAAAAGCTTATGGCGCAGTTAAAGTTTTTACGATAAATAACGTGAACGGAAGCATTATAAAATATACTTATTCATAATTTGAATTTATTACGAAATTATGAACTTATAGTAACCTTTGACACTGAACATGAGCAGTTGATATTTTGTTATAACTATGTTTCTAATAGATTTTATAATAATACTAGTTGTTGCCCGCGACTTTGTCTTTGGGTATTTCAATCTTTTTTTAAACAAATATTCAGTATGAAAGTAACCTAAGTATGTCCTTTTCCAGGCTCCCAGGCTACCTATCTACCAAGTTTCATAACGGTTTAGGGTGCCTGCATAAATAAGCGGGTATTCGGGCCGGACTAGGACCGGAAGGAAACGGTTGTTACATGTTTTACCTGTTTGTTTATGTGTAAACTTTCGCATTTATAATATTAAAGTATAGAACTAGGTAGGTTATGGATGTGTGACCATTTTGACCTCTATACTTATCTCGTGGCTAAATAATAAGGGGCCCATAGCTAAATAATAACAGCCGCACAGGTCGTTCGATCAGGTTAAGCTACGCTTGCTGCTTGGTCTGTGGATGGGTGACCATCTTTACCTACATACCGAGACTCCTGCGTGCCACGGAAAGCACGTAAAGCCGTTGGTCCCGGTCCGGTTGTCATTCGTGGATCTTTGACAGTCGTTACGGGTAGTCACAAGTCCGAAAGTCTGATAACCAGTCTTACCAAGGGGTATCGTATTACCCAATAACTGGTTTGTGGAGGTCAGATAGGCAGTCGCTCCATGTAAAATACTGGTATTCAGCTGCATACGGTTAGACTGGAAGCCGACCCCAACATAGTTGGGAAAAGGCTAGGCAGATTATGATGACTTACCTAAACAAACAAACTCAAGGCAAGAATAATGGTCGACCATTATTCTTGCATTGAGTTTGTTATCAAATAGTAATTCCAGAATATTGGTATTATTATATTCTGCTTGATAAAAATATTTGACGGATACTTTAGAAACATGTTTTAGTAACTGTTCTTGGGAAAATCTCGATATATTTATTTTAAAAACATCTAAAGAATATTGGGATTGTGTTCTTAAGATTCGTCATCTTCCTGCCCTTGTCCCCATGTTACTTGTGGTCGACACACATTTTATTCTTCCATTCTCCTCTGTCAATCATCACGTTATAATTCACTCCCTTCTCTTTCATATTATTCCTCACGCAATCCGTCCATCTTTTCTTTCACCTTCCTCTTCCTCTCCATCCATCAATATTGGGATTGTATAGGATTATAAGAAACAAAATCAAGTAATCGCCCTGCTACGAATGGTGATAGTTACCTAAGTATACCTAAATAAAAACTACTTGGTCACTATAAGACACTCATAATCAACAGAACATTCGTGAGGTTTGCACAAAGTAGGTCCCCGTGATAGAACAACGCTATCACGTTACTCCATCATCAAGACGAGTTACGCGTATAATTATCAACTTTGTGCTATACATTGCAGATGGTATGATATTCAATATTAATGTAGCGAGAAATAATTTAAAGCGTTTTCCAGGGCTATCAATCTGGCCCGTTAATGAGATTCGTCCGGTCGTTGGCGACTGCGTCGGCCAATTTGTGCCACGTTGCACCTCACTAATGAAATACATAGGCAGACTTTACAGCGCATAAAATAATCCCATGTCTAGTAGTTGCATCCGTTCGGGAAATGGATTTCCATAACATGCATTTGCTGGAACACTTATTTAACATTTTTAGAGTAGTAACCAGTAATGTTGAGTCGTTGATAAATATCAAACTAAAACATAAACAACGTAACATTTGTGGCCGCCATGAATATTTTTCTAATTTGGTAACATAACCTTTTAATTTTGTTTTGTTTAAAGGAATGGAATCTTATTTTGTCTTTATGGTATTTGCTAAAGGTTAACCTTATCGTTTGATCACTAGTGATGAGACTGCATCATAATAGGTATTGCTAGAATATTTCACAATAAGTTCCGCGGTATCATCTCGTTGTTCGCCGCGGTGACAGGGCCCCGCGGGCTGCGGCCGCGACCTACGACCGCGCTTTCTCTCATCTGCCCACAGCAACCACCACTCGACGCTTTCCAATCTTCTATATAAAATAAAATAATTCTCACATTATCCTTGAGTTTTTGCACGACAGCAACGTATGACTTGTGAACTGCAAAACATTTATTTAAGTTACAATAGCTGTTAGTGAGTATTTTGCAAACAATGGCACCTTCACCGGACATGTTCTGTACGTACAACCACTTATAGATGTATTAAAGGTGCATGTAACTTTCTCAACAGTTAACTACAATTATTTTTGACAGCAATGTAGTGAGTGAAATAATAATATCTGTAACGGAACGCAAGCAGAGCGTTGTTTGTTCTCTCTAGTTATTTATAACGAGCCGGTTCTTAAACAATCTACTTATAAACTAGATGAGTAGTGATTGGCCGAGTTGCAATGCAGACATAAGTTTCAATCTGTTCGCTTCCTGCGTCTCTGACGTCTCAATTGCTGCTCTTTTGTAATCAACAATTTGTGCCGCCAGTCGGCGCGATGCTACCGTCGTTCTCATTCAATAACAACGTGAACGAATTCCAGACAATTTTAGTTCCCTCGTTATGATTATGTCACTTCTATATGTATTGTGAAACGTCTTGTCTTGTCGCAAGAATAACTAGTCTTACTCGTAAATCTCATGACCAGACACGCTGTTCAACACATCATACATATACCTATAAATATACATAAGTATGAAAATAGTTCAAGCATTATGTAATTATAAAATGTTTGAACTATTTTCTTACATATGGTATAGGTATATACCTATACCTATTCGCATTCTTAATTTATCTATGTGTCGTTTTAAAATAACCGCATGCACACACATAAGACAGCCTCAATTAAAATTCTTAAAAACTGAAAGCTCGGTCGTGTGATGGCAGCACTAAATGTATACAAACTTGAGAGTGAAGTCAAAAGATGACTGAAGGAAAAGAAAAGTAGTACTTACCTACTTACTACCTAAGTACTAAAATTGGTAGAAGAGAAAAATGTAAATTTTCTATGCAGAGCTTTCTCTCATAGTTTTCTTGCATTAACGCTACGAAATAAAAGAATTAAAATGTTTGCTGTTAAAAGCGTCTTTTATACATAGGTAATTAATTAATTAATGTACCCCATTAATTATTTTATGTGTAAAAAAAGACGCTTAATTACAAAAAAAAACTTGGCTAGTGACAGCTAGCTCTCAAATTCATATACAATACAATACAATTGACAGTGTCGACTTCTGAAGTGAGCAAGTGGCAGTCTTTATCCCCTTGGTATAAAAAGCGAATTTCATGTCATAAAGTTGTTCTGTGAGATAGCAGTTTTGCCAAACAAAATAAACAGATAGGTGTAATAAATATGCTCGATAGATAACAACAATCTAATTTAACGATATAATTGTATTTACAAATTGACTAGAATTCCTTAAATATCCAGTTTCAAAATCAAGCATTTGTAACACTACAAAGAGTATTTACTGCCCTGCCCTCAACTTAACAAAAGTAGATAAGACATGCTTGCTTAAGATTTAAACATGCTATTAAACTATAATCATGGTTTAGTAATCTGTTTGTCCTACATAAAAATTGGCTTTAGATTGAAGATCTTTTTGCTCGTTTAATACCAGGGGCCATTCCATTGTCTCTGCAAACAGCAATTTATATATCGCAATGCAAGCATCACGCGACCGTTGTGTGTATGGGTTCAAGCTAATCGGCTTCCCGCTTCACACCGTACATTAAAACTGCATTAAATTCTATTTAACGGTGGATGGAGCATGCCTAGTTAAGTAATTGAAAACTATGTTCGTGCTTCATGCAATGCAAAAAATCTTCAACGACTAATCAGTAGAACTTGTAGGTATGGCCGAAACCACAGATAAGAAAAAAAAACATAGAAGTAGACGGCAGTATTTTGCTCCGAATAATTATGAATGTCACGGTGAGGGAACAAAGGCGGCGGATAGGTCACGCAACAATAAATTGATCACGCGCACACGTGTGCAGTCTGAGTCGACATCAGATCCTATAGATCGAATGGAATCTTACTTCATTAAACTGTGACTTTTCAATGGCCACCAACTGCTGTTGTATAGTCATGCTTGATAAATTTGTAATCGATTCAGGTAATCGTAGTCGCCGCATAAAAATATACGGTCCGACATGAAAAGGATACGCTCACGTTGAGCATGAATGAAACTGTAACCGTAACATTTACTGACACACATCTATACACGCTATGCCCAGTTCATCGGAAAGATTTTGAGGAATGCCCGCAACCGGCCGGCACTTCCGACGCAACGCGACTCGGCCGCTCGAGATGACTCCGTGCCGCTGTATCCCGCGCGGGAACCTCGCGCCGGGCCGCCTCCGACATGCCGCACGTTCCATTAACTATTTTGCAAATAACTCTCGAATGTTTTGAATAACTTTGAAAGCGAAGTTATTGTTACGTACGTCAAAGCCATGTTTACAAAAAATGCCACCGCTTTTGTTATGAATTTTTAAATTTTACACTCACGTGCTCTGAGTTGAATACCTCGGTTCTGAATTATTGTGAAAAATATTATACATACTGAATACTGAAACAAAACACGACGATGACAAAACATGAGCATGATATTTTTAAATGGCGGCTCCTTGCATCATCGTCATACTAATGTGAGGCATGGAGTCGGCACCAATATTCACCGTTCAATAACGGATGCCGTCGATTGTGAATTATTTTGGTCTCGGGAAGCATAAACTTGCGAATGCAGCGCAACGAGCCGCGCCACGCGCCGCCCACTAACTAGTCTTAGCGTTCATAAGGAAATGCTCCGGTGCAGCTCTACATCGTCGGCTTATTTTAGATATTCTGCGAACAAATGCAACGCTTGTTTGGTTAGTAGTCAGCCAAATGCGGATGAACTTTGTAGGTATGATAGCCTAGAGGTTGTAATCAAACGAGACGTGTTGGCCAGCAAAACACATGAATTGCACAGCACAACAATGAACGTACTATATACAGAACGTGAGCACCGATGCGTGTAGGCATAATTGTGTGTAATTTACGTCGTTATTTCGTCGTGTTGTCATGTTAGGTGAACCTCATTAAATAATGACCGGGCGGCGTGGTTCGCCGAATTTGCTTATGCAAATAACTTATCCGTTTGAGTGCAGAACTTGACTCGAGGCTAAACAGACATGTTTTATGATATTGTTCTGAGAATATTTAAGAATGACAATCACGAAACCAATAAATAATGAGATAGATGTTTAGTATGGATAAATATTATTACGAAGAATTTCATTAAGTATGCTTTTATTATAAATGAATTACAATCAGTTTACCCGCGTAGGTCGTTAAAAGAACCTAATGTGAAAAGAGTATTTCTGAGGGTTTCATACAAAACGTAACTATGGGATTATGTTAAGAGGGAGATAAGTAGCTACTTAGTCCAGCGGGGTAATTGCGTAACCCACTAATAGTAGAAATTGACAGTTCAACAACATTCATTGCGTTATTTACGTTGTTGGGCACACAATTATTTTGAACACATGGAGCAATGAATTTCCTTCAAAATGATTCAGATTGTGATTGATAGCGTGTTACGCAATAAGGGTGTTGAGTCCTAATCTTACGAGCAATAATAAGATGTTAGGCTTTTACTTTAGAAATCATGTAATTACACTAATGGTGGCAATTACAAAATAGATTTCGCAACCACTAATTGTACCCTTCTAATAGCATCTCCATTTGCTGTTGCAGTCGTGTGCGCGTACAAGCTGCTGCCTGGTTGCCTAAAGAGGCCACTTTTGGCAGAATCATAAAAGGATAACAGAATGGACAGTTAACTGTTAAGTTAATCGTATCAAATCACATTGGTGAAGCATTTTTCAGTTATTTTTTTTTTGTCTGTACTAAAATACCAATCAATCAAATCCAAATCCAATCCCAATCTCTTTGATTGTACCTACGTAGTGCAGCGAAAAAAAGAAAAACACTGACTGGCTTCGCCATAATATAATTCATAATATTATCCTTCTATGATTCTCCAAATTGGCCTTTTTAGGCCCCCAGGACGATGAAAGATCGATGTAAAAGCTGTTATAAATCTTAGAATCAACGATCTTTCAGCAAGTGGTGTTGACTCACGTAGTACTCCGAGGTACTAGAGCCTATCAATGAGCGAGTACTCAGTAGCAAGGGTGCTGAGACATCGGCGTAGTTGACATGGCCCGCGGGACGCGACTCATAGTCAATCAAACAATTAAGGTTAAATGTGCCCGCTCCATCTCAGAGTCACAGCGTTTTATAACCAACACCTTGTATAATTTTCATGTTACCTCATCGGGTAACGTAACTAATCTTTAACAAGCATATTATACACTCAATCCCAAGCGTTTTTCCAAATTGGAAGAGGAAGAAGAAGTGACGGACGCACCCCCTCGCAATTAATTGAACGACGTTCCAATCCAGATACAACCAGTCCTAAGTATAATCAGTCTCATGTTTCCACTGCTGGGACACAGGCTTCCTCTCTGTGAGAGGAAGTGGGCCGTAATCCACCACGCGGACCCAGTGCCAGTTAGTATATGTCTTCGAATTTTTAGTTCTAAGACATGCCGGTTTCCTCACGATGTTTTTTGAACCTTTTGAGATCAGTGGTGATGATAATTTACCCAAAGTAAAGCGCCTGTCTGAGTTCGAACCTACGACTTGCAGTTCTTAAGTTACGGCCGTTCCCACTGGGCCACCACTTCTCCTACAGTACTTATTTGCAAAACTCAAGAATATTGTCCAATTTCGCCATTTTTGTAGACATTTTCACTCAAAATGCATGTCAACAGGTAAAAGTGCTTTAATTTTTTAATTTAGTGCTCTTGACTAATCATCATAATCGACTAGTAGGTAGGTAAGTATACCATTGTGACATGTACCACCTACATACCTGGCGCTCGCAAATTTACCGGTTGATTGCGATAGGTACATAATCCAATGCTTTAATTGCCTCAGCACTCGTTTTGTAGCATTGTCAAGAAATTTCACAAGAAACAAGAATTTACACAAATTGTTTTTATTTCACACAAACACTTTCTACTTTAATACTTAGGTTATTAATTCTTACTGGAGGGCGAGAGAGCTCTCGTTAAATCCGGAGTAGCGTGATATTGTCTTGTTAAATAATAAATGCGAATAATGTAGGTACAACTCAAAGCAGACGAAGCGAACCGAGTGAAAATCACTATTGTAGGCACTTTCTCAGATACTGTTACACAATCCTGTTACTGGAACAACAGATTTAATGGCCCCGTATTTATACTGCTGCATCATTTTGTGGGTTTCTGCAAATCTCTCGTTCTCCGGTACGGTTTTCGAAAATAAACGTTCCCTATAAATCAAGATTTCATTTGGAATCTTTTTGTGAATTTTAAAACGCATCTGGTTTTAACATGACAACAGTATTTTTTGGAAAATCTTGGAAAGATGAACTCGCAATAGGTACTCATAGGCCGTTGTCTGTAGCACACATCGTCACTACCAGTACCAATTGTATAGAAGTGCGGAGGGTCATTGAGTTGTTTACTGCGATGTGACCATGTGAACATTGTGAACTAACGTGCTGATGAATGTAACACAACTAAAATTGCGAAATTACTGCCCGTTGTTTGGGAAATTATAAAATAGCCGGTAATTACTTGTCGTCATGCATCCGCAAAACAACAGGTACGAATAGTTAATAGCAACAAGTACTTATCACAGGTACCTTCCAACACAGCTTCCAACTTAGTAGTAGAAGCAATCGTTAAAATATACTTCTACCTACTTATCGACTTAGTGAAATTGAATCCACGATTTTTACGCTGACTGGCTGGCGAATGCTTAAGTTACGCCTAGGTTAACAGTTTGTATCTGTAGACATTTGATACGCCGCGCCGCTTGTTAATGGAAATTACAATTTGATTTTATTCTTTAGGAGCGTGAGAATATCGCGAACAAAGAAAGAGAAGTGTATTTTTAATTTTTATGTTACTTAATAAACGTTTTTAGCTGTACGTACACCGTAATTAATGTGATATCTGCGTCGCATCTCGCAATGGCCGCGCGGATGTCCGGTGTCCGCCACTTTGTACAAACACAAAACACACGAAACGACGGTGAATACAGTGACTACGTACACAAAAAGGACAAGAGGACAAGCAGGATGTACAACATTGCACCACTACATGACAAACGGTGTCTATTTTTGTTAAACGACCCCAAAGTTAGTTGGTTGTGGGTCGTAACTTCAGTGGTGAGCGCAAATTGTTTACATAAAATCTGATACATTGTTGTACATAGGTTTACTTTTGGAAAACACAAACAACAGATACCGTCTATGAAAGGAATCTTCCTATACATACCTACCTACTCAGCATTTGCCCCGGCGCAGGATCAGACTTTGCTATTCTGAGAGAATGTGTGTCGAAAATTTGGACTATAGGTACATACTATTATTTTATACTCGAATCCACTCCACAATTCATGAAATCTGAGTTGCTGTCGTATTGTTGCAATTAGATAACACGCGAATATTGAAATACAGACTAAGCTCGATGTTTAATGAAAATGATTTCATTATCCAAGTAATTGCTTTTCCAGAAAGAGGTAGGTACTAGGTAGATGTTGTTAGGTACCTACTAAAAAGATTATCATTTCATTATTATAATGAAAAATTAAGAAAATGTAAAATTCTATCTATCACTGAGTTGAAACCTTAAATATAATTAAACTAACTTTAAGTAGGTGCTGCTGCGTTATTTTAATGAGTGTATTGTTTGGATTTCATTATAAATCAATATGCGTAGGTCCTACATACCTACGTACTTTTCACGGCGCTAGTTTCCTCCGGGTTTATACGTGTGTTTTATGGCTGTTAGCACCATGTTAAATGCTGTTTGTTTACGAGTACCTATTTCTGGCCCATGCCTACATTTGCGCAAACTCTTTGTACAAGTACCTAACGACGATCCTTAACAACCAGCAGCGAAATCTTATAGTGCAAAAACAACTCAAAAATAATTATTTAGATCATTATTTGCTTTACACATGATTTTTAATCATAATTATTCATAATATAAGTAGTGTAGTTAACTTTAAAAGAATAGCTAAACTACCTAACTCTCCCAAACATAGGTATGTAGGATATGTACAGTTAAGGAAATTCCCTACGTTAATTTGCCGTGATTTAGGCATTTTATATAAAGAATGACATTACTACAAGAACCATTAACAGCATGAGAGTTTTTCACCTTACGCTCATGTGAATGTAGCGAAATGGCCAAGCCATATATTTTGACTAAGGTGTAGAGTTTGCAAAGTTAGGCCTTGTAGAGTTAGGGCGTGTAGAGTTAGAAGCTTGGCTCTACATGAGATCTGATTACTTTTTGACAGTGCGAGCTACATGGTCTCGTCTTGGCAACATTTAACATGAAATGTTTTTGTGGGATTTCATTTCTTTTTGTAAGTTGCTTATGATATTTATACGAGTATTTTTCTGTTGTTCATTTTTTTTTCTTTTTTTGTGGTTTATTTATAACAAGGACCCCGTAAATAAATTTTCAGACCTCTAGCATCAAAATTTGCGGAAGTCTCATACAAACTTTCACCCCCTATTTTAAGGGGTTGGGGGGGTAAAAGTTACAAGTTTTAAGATTTTTTTGTTGTTTGTGTACTATTACTAGCTTACATACCAAATTTAAGCTTTCTAGGACTTCAGGAAGAACCTTAAGAATATTGATGATCATCAGTCAGTGAGTCAGTGACGAAATCGGGGTATTTTAGATATCAATAAAGTCTAAAGTATAAGAGCTATGCAATTGAAACTTTATAGGTTTAATAAGTCTACCACTGACATCATATCCCGAAAATTTTGTTTATCTGGTATAATCCAAACCCAAGTTAAGAGGGTTCAAAAATACGACGAAGTGCTTCGAGAAAAGGTAGGTAGTGCCCTTGCGCTTCGCTTGGCTCGTCTTGGCGGGGGCACTCCCGTGCCCCCAGATTATATTACGGTTGAAATATCAATATTATTGAAATGGCAATAATCCGATGTCACTGATAACATTAAATCACGGCCATGTAAAAGTATGGAACTCTCTGGCAGCCGCGTCTATGTTCGGGATTCCACGCATAACCCGTCAGCCCTCAAAGCAAGAGTGAATAGGTATCTTCTGGGCTTGCTCGTTCCATCATAACCCTCATCCATCGGGTCAAGCTAGCAAATTTTGCAATAAAAAAATATAAACAAAGATCAGACTGTCTAGACAGAATAGGTTTAGTACTACGATGAGACTTACAGTTCCTATTCCAAATATCTCTGAAACAGGCAACCTCAACATGCGGGTGCGATGCTTTTAAGCAAATAAACATTTCCTCGTGAAAAGAGTCAAACAATGGTAAAACAACCCTGGGCGGGCTTGCTCACATTGCATATCGTGTGAAATCTTGTCGGCTGCATATGCACTCAGGTCCATTGTACCCGTACGTTGGGAATACAAGAGCAAAATTGCCCATTGTCCTTACACCTCATTCTAGTCCTAACTGATTAGTAACTAATACTATGTTTTTATCGTTGACACAAAGCAATTCCCAACAAATATATATTGCCAATTGTGGGAATTGCATTTAGCGTCGCCGAGACTCGCCGACTTTTGTTGTTCTACGATCTCACGAGTGTCGACTCATTTAGCTTTATTTTCTCACACTCAATACTTGAGATTAATTATACGCATTCTGTTCCTGTAGTGCCGGCATTACACAAGATACGTGTGCCGCGGATATACGCGGAAGTGAAGCCGTGCACGAGTGAAATACTTCCTTGTGTGGATTATTTATGATTTAAACATTAACCGTCCTAATACCTAATGTTATAAGATTGAATATCGCTGTGCTGTGTTTAATTTAAAACACGGGAAATTGCTACCAGCCATCACATATAACGTACGCGCCTTTCTTTTGCACAGCAATTATAATGTCCATTATTATAAAATGTAGGTTGCGCATTTTAACGCAGCCAACCGTAAGTAGGTAGGTACAGCACAGCAGTTGGGTTACAGTACGATACTCTACATTTTTAATTGAAAGAGCTCGTTGTGTGATGTCAAGGGTCGGGCAGTGCATGTCAGTGCGATTTAATTGTCGTGATAAGAGGGCGCGTTTCGCGTGGGAGTCAGCCGACCGACCGTAACGTCACGCCGCGTAATTACGGAGTCTTGCGCACATCCGGACCCTAGCCACACACACCCCTTTCTTTTACATTTAGACTTTCCGTGGAACTAAATATAGCTTTCAGACAATTATTATGTATGACCCTTAGGAACAATGTAAGGAATTATAATGAAAACCCCAAATATGCAGAGATAGAAACAAAGTAGGTACCTACCTACATGAATAATAAAGCCTCATATCATTATGTCAGTATGGCCGATGAAAGACTGTATTCTACATCCCTCATGAATTGTGATTTCCCATAGAGAAAAAAGAAAGAAAACAGTGACACAAGTTGTACGCTCAGTGCACTTTCGGGGGCATGCATTTTGCGGTCTCTAAACGCTGCTGGCGGCACTGTGTGATTTACCTAATTATTTAGAAGTTACAAGAAAATCTCTACAGCGAGACTACTGATTGACTGTTACTGTATTCATTGATGATCGATTTATAGCCTCTCATTTAGAAAATCAATCTAATTGATTATGAAATTCTTGACCCTAATTACATAGACATACAACTAATGATATTTTCTTAGAACGTGTGTGGAGTAATGATGAAACATGAATAATGTAAGATTTCAAACTAGGTACAAATGGCTAACAATCTAACTAAAACTTGTAATACCTACCCATAATATTCCAAGACATTCTCACATCTGTTAATGTCCAAACTCACTCAAACTTCGGGAATACGTTGTTGTTAAGTTATTTTATGTAACTAAGTAGCAAGATGACTTTACAAAAGCTGATAACTGTTTTCACAAAGTCATTGTAGCTGAGTATATACAATTCCACTTCCACTGCATTTGGTTTAGTTTTTGCGAGCACAATACTAATTCGTAGGTTTGTATTCGGCATTGCAGTGGTTGCGTTTTTTGCAATGTATCCCATGTTTTCTAAAAACGCTTTGCTTGTTCCTACGGTGAAATGTCACGTTTTGGAAGCGTAGCGGAAGGCAAAGGAAACTAAACAAACTAATTGATGCATGATAGCTGCAATACCTATCTGATGACGAAACAAAAATGGCAACGAAACGGCTACACCGCTTATTACATGTAGGTATGTTGTACCTATAGTTCCAATCCAACCAATGTTTCTACTCGTAGGCAGGTAATCAAAACTAATTAACACCTTGGTTGATATTGTTAATTGAAATTCTATTCCCTATGTGGGTCGTACAGATGTTAGATTGGGTGTACCTACCGTGTAATATATCGGGCTAGTGAGCTGGGCGGTGGTTTGGTAGCCGCTCCGGCACGGGTGACGGGTCAGCGGCACAATGAGCGACTTCCTGCGGAGAGCGGACCAAGCGACCGAACCAACCGGACAAGGACACGCAGCTGACACCAACTCACTTATCCTACGCTCATTATCCAATACCCCGCCCGCACTCGAATTCTCTAAAATATCGTAAGCTGATAAAAATTGGTAGGTACCTATTGTAGATTCCACGCAGCCCTAATTTCTTCAGATAATACAGTAACTAAACACAGAAAACCTGAAGTTGCGAAGAAAACATTGGCAGTATGCATTATGTACCTACCAACATTCATGTAAAAATTCCTTGTGTCGCCAATTGGTATGTAAATATGGTGGTCTCGATAGCGCAAGATAAAAGAGTATATTCCAGGTGAAGCGGTCGTGTGGCCGCGATTAACCTCGTGACAATTACGCGGCCATTAGCGCTCGAGCACAAAACGCCTTCATTCAGCGGATGTCCACTATACCAGCACCGGCCGTAGGTACCGCCCAATTTGCATTTGTTTGGAATTAGAACGTCCGAGCGCATCCGCGGCCCGCTTTATGTCACCTGTAACTATAGCAAGCACCAAGCCTGCCCCCGCATAATACCATCAATCGTTTTAATTCTCTGGTACGTACGTACCTACATGTACCTAAGCGGTTAACCTAATCGTTTCTATTGTCACGGATTCCGCTATACGTACAGCATACTGACCGTTTGCACATACTGTATGTGGCCGTAAATGGGGCAGCTCTATCACAAAGGAAGAACGACAATAGCGTGGGAAATGATAAAAAGCTGCATTATTATATTACTGATGACCTCTGAAGTCGATTTCAGTGACGTGAAGGTGCTTTATAAATTTATTTAAATTGATGGAGAAATACGCGATTGCGTTTTTTCATTATTTTCAGGTATGTTGCATTACTAAAATATACTTAGGTGTACATATAGTTTCGAAGCAACGATGAAATTCAACCAACACGCACCCACATCTTTGTGGGTGTGCCGTGTGTGTATATACCTAGGTTAAATGAAGTTCATTCAAGTACAATAGAGACACAGCCGTGATTTCGTTACGGAATTCGAATGTCTTTCTAACAAATTACACAATGCCGTTACCATACCAGTCTAATTCTACGTTCACGCAACTTATGTTATGGGCATATAATAAAAGAGGAACACACGCGGTCCCAAACAGTCTAATTTTATCAGTCGACGTGCTCGAGATGAATTTAGAAAACTCAAGTGGATTACACACCCAAGTTCCAGATTCATAGCTGCATTCAATCACGTAGTTTTTTTTCTTCCCTACTGTTCATTGTGAGTCATTATTAATAAGAGCGAAGCGAGCGAATGGCCAGGATATGATAATGACAAATGGCGTTCTCTGCTTATCTGAGCGCTCTATGTAGAAAAGATGTGGCGGTTTTGTCGGCGAGTGAGATGTCGGGCGATGTCGTTAGCGAAGCTCCATCTAACAGATATCGCCGCGCTACCCTTCTTGGCTCACCGCTTACTGAATACCGGAGAAAACTATTTTCGCCTTATCGAAGATATTGCAAACTGCACAACTTTTGAAGTGCTTATTTTGTACTTACACGGAGTGCTCACAACAAGCGCTATCAATTCTCCTTTAAACCGCACTTGGGTTTAATTTAGGATTTGCAGTATGAAATGCAAAACAGGAAAGTTAAGTAACCAGTTAACCAGCAAGTAATGGAATCCAAACATTTTCGGGTATTATAAGATTTTGTTTACTAGTATGCCTGTGGCATAATGCCAGTTGTAGGTAAAGGTGCCTTCCTCGGTCTTGTATACAATAGCGGGAGATAACGCGTCGTCTTTGACTGAAATATATTGTTCCCGGCTTGCAGCGAGTCCGCACTGCTCACCCCCAACCACAGTCACTGATATGCAAATAAGCGCCGCCGAGATCGTAAACCGTTTTAGATCTGATAACGTAATTCGGAGCTAAAATACACCAAGTTAATGTGACTGCATTAAATGTAGGTAGTACCTCTCCAAAGTTCCTTTTGGTACCTAAGGTTTCAAAATAAGAAAGGTATGTTTAGGAATTGGTTGTATTTGCAAGTTAGGGAACATTTTATCATAATGTTGAATAGCTTTGTTGTGACAAATGTTCGCGATAACCCACCGCAGCGTCCCCGGCCGGCGCGCTCTTACTACCTGGCATGCTCTGCCTATCAGCCATCTTGGACCTCTTCTAGCTTATCTTCCGTAATATGTTATTCAGGAGAAAGTCGGACGTTACGTAGCCATAGGCCAATATCGATTGCTCCTACAGTCCTACTATCTTTGCTCCATTACGGTAATGCTTTTGCTATTTCAAAATTTTTATGATTTACCTATTTCTTACAAAAAATATAATTATCATGAGAGGAAGTGATAAATGGACCTGTTAAGGCCGACTCGTCACAAGTTGAAATTCGTCATTGCAAAACAAAATATCATGATTGAAACTGTTTCAAACATTTTTGTTTTCTTAGTCCCAACTACTATACTTATTTTGTTAAAATACAGTCCAAAAGATAAGCTGCTATCTACATAATTCCTATTTATAATATTAGGTAGGGGTGTAAGGTACATAGTGTTTTATCCAATCTAAGGGCTCTTGCTAAACCTTAGAAAATCCGATTGTAACTGTACCTTGCAACTTTTTTTTAATAACACGTGACGAATCAGGGTTATAATTTTTTTTAGCCTATATTGTGCTGGGCTGCTGACAGGCTTATAAATGTAAATATTAAATTTAAAAAATAAATTGTTTTCAAATGGTTGTCATCATCAAATGGTTTTTTCGAAACCGGAACCTCTAGAATGAAATAAAATTTAGGTGATCAATCGGAACAATGACCAATGTGACGAGTCGGGCATGTGCTGTTATAAAGTACAATTTAAAATACAAACGACGAGTAATAAATAAGGTTTAATAGCTCTGCCACCTAAAACTCACAGTCTTACAAAGAAAATAAAATAAATTGACGTGTAAAAGTGTTTGCACAGACGCCAGCACATCAATACAACAATCTGTCAAATTTCTTTAATAGATTTTCAACTTTATCGCTAAAGCACTAGGTTCTAGGTTGATTGGGAAAATTTGACAGTTTCGGGTAGCTGGATGTGCAGGCGTCTGTACAAGCCTGCTTACAGAAATAAAATTACTTATCATTTATAATGTTACAGCGACTGCACCAATTTTTTCACTAAACGGATTTTACACTTCTCTGCGTCTGTTATTACCACACTATCTGTACATTTGACAGGAGGCTGTGGCTGCATAATAGCATTACCGCAGGTACGGGGCCAGGCAGCACCTGACACGTACAAATATTCCCACAGTAAACGTGCGATGTTCTGTAGCTATATCTCAATTGCTGTACAATATCTCATGTTAGATTGGAACCAAACATCTTTATTCCAAAAAACGACTTCAGTGTTTCCCGAAATGCATTAGATGTTTAAGAGAAAGTTGCCATTACGTAAATTATCAACCTCGGACTGTTAGCTAATTAATAATGATCCTTCCCACGCCGAGTCTAGTTCTAGACCATTTGAATTGTACTATTAAAGTTAATTCTTGATACCTTCTAAATATTTCAAAATTTTCTTATCGAGATAAATACATTGCAGATCATTATTTACAAAATTACTGTCATGCTCTATTCTGGTCAGGTTGATATCTGCCCTTCAGGGAACAAGGAAGAAATAAAAGATACAAAAGAAAACACAATATTCTGCAATACCAACTAATTTATAAATAAGTATCTGAGTTTCTTAGGTCAAAACAAAACTGCCATAAATATTGGGGCAAAAGTTTATCGTAGCAGTAGAGAGCGAATTGTAGTCGTGGGCATTTTTTTCAAGTGCTCGCCGGTTTCTACCTGGCTCACAGCGAGGGGTGAGCGTCGCCGCGTATAATAAACTGAGACTGCCACATGTGTCTGTCCTTTCGTGAGTTTAAATCGTAGTATTAATAATAATAATAATAGCAATAACTAACAGCCGCTGTGGAATACGCAAAATAGTTGCAGTGAAGTTATGCTGTTCGTGCTCTACCGCTCTACCATGCTTTATTCACAAACATTGCGGGTTTATTTATTCAAACTGCATAATAAATAATAAGCTCGTCCATACACATAATACTCATCTTTTTGCTCTCTACAATTTCCATGATATTTAACTCTCTTAAATTATGTGAGAAGTAATACTCCTATCAATTTCAATACAGCAATATGCATCATGAAGCTTTTACTAGAGCCAGTAACTAACTAATATAACCCTCCTAATTTTTTATTCGTCGAACTACGTTTCTATTTTATGGGCCCTCATTTAGAAGCGTCAACACAAAACAAGAAAAAAATATTGTGGAGAACTGGCAACGTGGGACGACGTGGCATCAGCGCAACGAGCGCACGCGCACGTTCAGAAGTAGACGAGCCTGTCGGGCAAGTTCGGGGAGCGAGATAGTGGGGCCGCGCTCGCGCTAGTGCCCCTGCCGAGTGCGCCGCGAGAGCACGCACAGCGACAGACTACGCTGGCTTCGTCAACGCGCCCACTGTAAACACACCACTTTTGTTACACTCTCTACAAACCGGTTACTACCTTTGTGATCCCAAGTGCTGCATCTGTGATTTTTCGTGAGCGTTGTGATTTATATCTGACTATGTCAGACAGATATTTGTGAATGAGTGGAGTGTAATTAAATGCTGTGCTTGAATTATACTATCTTAACAATGCGATGACCCGTGATTTAAAAACGAAATTGGATTACAAAGCTGGGAATATTCAAAATTGGTAAGTGACCAGCTCAGGTCTGAAGTGACCAGTGGCAACGTCTTATAACTTTACACAAAGATATTATTTAAACAGTTTTAACTAACGGGCCTGGGCCCATGGCGTTGCGGAGGCGGCACAAACAAAACCCATAGGGTAGGGGAGTGAAGGAGAGAGCAAGCTTTGTTGACACAGGGCAAGCAACTAGCGAGCGAGCGGGGCCGCTCGGCTCTACCTACGATTCGACTACTCAACTAGGCACTCAACGCCAACGGTGTTAAATTGTACCGCCGCCACTCAAAAGCTCACTGTTATGTCCTCTTTTCTTACTTATTGGACTAATTTTGGAAAGTCTTGCGATGATGCTTGCTAATTTCGAAACTGAACCAATGAGTATTATTACCGACCTAATGAAGCTAACTAGTTTAGTGTAAATACGAGCTTATTTTTTACAAAATATTTTTGTTACCCAGAAATGTACGCAGTATAAAGAGTAATTGAATGATAACGTCGTATCAACATAATTATGTACATTGCACTGCATGAGTAATTAGATAAGCGATAGTTTTTATTGTCTTAGACCGTTACAAAGGAGTAGGTACAAGCGTTTACAGTACAACGACTGGCACGAATTAGCAATGTCAATTACAAAAGCGGCTGATGATGTTGCACCGATATTTACTCTAAAATGTAATTTCCATGGTAACATTTTCCAAAAAGCGAGTGTTAGATTAGTTCACTGTACAATAAACATTAAGGGGTTTATTCATAAACATCCTTTAAAGTTAAGAGACGTTTAAACATCAACATTGTATTGTTAAACAGTCGCTAACCATTATTTAACTTTAAGTAACTTAAATAAATGGGTTAAATCCGTAGCCTCTACTAAGTAGTTAGCTTCCCGCCTATTGATCAATTTCTCCTCTGTCATCATCTCCTTCTCCAGGGGAAAGCCCAGAAGCAAATCATCCCGGCAGATGTAGTTCTTAATAGGTACCAACATGTTATGCATCCTTGTTTACTTAATTACATATTACATACCTAATTTGTTTTACATTATGTTACATAACACCAACAACAACGCTTTCTTAGCTCTTTCGTTAAAACTGAAAACAGATCACCAGAAAATCATGAGATACCAACGCGATAATTTTAAAACATTTTCAGAATTGCCCCCAAAAGCAGTGTCATTGACCTATCTAATTAGATATAATCACTAGTCACAATGTAAGATTCTTAAACGTCTGATTCACAAATAGCGACAATTACTCTAGTTTACAATATTAATGAATGAAAACATTATCAACATCCTGCGTAATTGTGTGCGCGTCATGTGTAATACTTATGATAGTAACGAAAATACCAGATGCGCCGGGGCACACAAACCGAATTTTAACTATGTAATTGTAACAGAGGCCAATGGGTCAATGCAAGACCAAGGCTTGGTTGGACACTTAGTCCTAAAATGTAATCACGCGCTGTAATTTGACTTTAAAATTTTTAACGCTTGCAACTTAAAATCTAGCCTCGCGATATACTCACAGTCAGTTAATATGCTAAAAGTAATATTTCCAAAGATTGTCTATCAACTGAAGCATGTACTTTGAAAACTCTGAAAGTTTAATTAAGGATTATTTTATTTTTAGTGTTTTATGTTTCTCACTAGACAGAAACTAGTTTAATTACCTACTTTTGCTCCGTCACTAATTAAAATAGTATTTCACAAACGTAATCATAGCTCGAGTTGAATTATATAGTTAAGTAGACATGACTAATATCTACCCTCATTAAAGTTTATCTTTATTTCCGCAAGAGGTGTTATTTTCGTTGATCAATGTTTATGTACCTAATTAAAAAGATGTACCACGTTTGCAAGCGCAATAAATTAATTACCATGATCCTATTTATCGCTCCAATGGATTTGTCAAAATATAAAATTATTTGCAGCAATATCCAATAATAGTTTGGCTTATTAAAGTTCATTTACAAGTTAATTTGCGTTACATATGCAAATAATACAATAAATTTAACTATTCCACGTTGATTTACTTAATACAAATAATTTGGATACTAATTCGTAGAGTATATAAACATCAATGCTAAACGTAGTTTACCATTTAAGGAAGTTATTTATATAGGAAATAAACTAACTAATGTATACAGGGCGTCTCACGGCTATGCCACAAATGAAGGGGAAGAAAGTACCTTGAATATTGTAGATGGAACATTTTACTGAAAGAAGACATTATTTTAATTTAAAAAGTCAATTTGAACTGCATTCATAGATTTTTAAATAATTACATGGTTGAACCGGGAATCGAACCCGATGCACGAGAAAAAAAAATATCCTGCAGCTTTATCATACCGATCGAAAGGCTTCATCATAAGGATTATTTTTTGCTAAATAACATAGTGTCAAAAATAAAAGGAAGACCATGAATTTTAACATTTTTAATACAAAATTAATCAATTTATCAAATTTCTTCTCAGAGTAGTCAGATAGGAAACGCCGACCTCATCTAGTTTTAAAAAAAACATGATTGACGTGTAAAAGTGTTTGTACAAACCTACTTACAAAAATAAAATCATTTATCATTTATCAAATGCTAAAAATGAGTCCCATACTGTTGAATACAAAGTCGCACCCTTTTGATTATTTCACTCCCTGTCGATTTTTTGATCTTGTTGTGGTGGATATTTAGAAAAATACGTCTAAGTTCTGTTTGTAGCTCGTGGACATTTTCATACTGGTTCTTGTAAACAAATTTTTTTACCCCATAAATTGCATTTAGCCGCATATAACCCCATAAATTGCATTTAGCCGCATTCCCATAGACAAAATAATTTACGCGTCTTTCGGGTCAGGATACGGCTCGATTTGTTACATTCAACCAGGTATCTACTAATTACGTATCTCTTTATCATTTTATCATGCACTTAAATTATAATAGGGAAATGATACGTACTTCTCAAGTGGGTACATTTATTTTTTAGTAATAGGTACTTATGATAATGTCAATTGTATGTCGTTACGGCAATGTCAGCTTTTCATTTTTCTGAACAAAATTTCACATCAAATGTTAAAATTCATGGTTTTCCTTTTATTTCTGACACAATGTTATTTAGCAAAAAATAATCCTTATGATGAAGCCTTTCAATCGGTATTATAAAGCTACAGGGTAATTTTTTTTTTTCTCGTGTAGCGGGTTCGATTTCTGGTTCAACCATATGTAATTATTTAAAAATCTATGAATGCAGTTTAAATTGTTTTTTAAACTAAAATAAGGTCTTCTTTCAGTAAAATGTTCCATTTACAATATTCAAGGTACTTTCCCTCCATGTGGCATAGCATAGCCGTGGGACGCCCTGTATATTTGAAACTATGTACAATTACTTAGGTCTGTACCTATCAAAAATCGTCGTCGATCGGATCGGATCGGTCGTCGATCAAAAATATATACAGGGTGAATTTTCCAAGTGGGTGTGGATGGCCAAATCCGAAACTATGAGGAATAGTGAAAAGTACTCAAAGGAGTTGCGGGCTCGATTTTGATGAAAACTAAAACTGCACCATTGGATTTTTGAAAAATCAATATTTCTAGCCAGGAATCGAACGCATTGATTTTAAAAAAACAAAAAAATACACTATTTTCACACAATCCGATATGTCGCTGATAAGGATCGAATTCTGGGAAGTAATGAAATGACATACGGGAAACTAAAGAAAAGAGCTCATTTTTAACAAAATACTGTTTTATTTTTCTTATGTTACCTACCTATTAAACCTTAACTGATTAATTGTTCAAAATGATGACCATTGTTTTCAATATATAGCTGGATTCGACGTCTCAAGGATTGTACTGAATCAAAAATTTGAATTTAGAACATAATGTTGTGAAAATGACTGCGCTGCGGGTGTATTATTTGAGCATCATTTCGAACAAGGTACAGGTAATGTCGTTATGAATACTTTAAAATTAAAGCAGTTTATTGAAATCCGACATTTTCCTTAAGTTTGCCGAATGTCATTACTTTTCTGAATTTGATCCTTATTAGGGACACTATCGAGTGGTGTAATAATACAGTGTGTTTTTTTTTTATCAAAATATATGCGTTCTACTCCTGGCTAGAAATATTGATTTCTCAAAAATTCAATGATGCAGTTTTAGTTTTCATCAAAATGGAGCCCGCGACTCCTTTGAGTACTTGTCGCTGTTCCTCATAGTTTCGGATTTGGCCATCCACGCCACTTGAAAAATTCAACCTGTATAGGCAATGGTAAGTTTCATAAAACTCTAAGCAGCTTGTATTGCATGTACAATATGTAAATGCTTATAGTTGTCACAATATTATGAACTTTTTTGACGTTCATATATTTTTGAAGCCTGAAAGAGCCAATATATTAATGAACTCGACTGTACTAATCGTTACCTGCCGGGTCAGCGGGATTGTCCGAAAGGGTTACCGCTGGCCCGGAACATAAAGGGCTAAGGAAGGAACACGGGTGGGTTTTAGTCAGTAAGAGTCTGACACTCCCTTCCGCTCCACCCAGAGCGGGAGGAGTCATTTGATGATGTCCCATCTGCAAAAAAAAAAAAAAAAAAAGGGGTGGGCATTTCATGGGGGACACTACACGTAGGTAAATCCTACATCAAAATTTTAAGTTAAGTTAAGCCCTTAAACATACTAAGCATACTTGTTTACGTTTTTGTATGACTCTATGAATGCGTCTTAAAATCAATTTTCCATCATAATACTTAGATAATGAGCATCCATTAATAACAACACTCATTGATGCTAATGTGGGTAGAGCTCATTGGTGAATCAGTCATGACTAAAATATGTATTTTATACATCCTCATAAGTCATAATGTAGTAGGTACATATTATCACGTAACCACATGCCAGTAAATTACATACTCGTACGTAGTTTCCACAGTCGACTAGAATTCCCGCAGGAATAACCAGGTCGCCGGAAAATAATTTATTTTTAATTGTGCATCATTCATACGCGTAGCAGTGTATGTTTCCTTACCTACTTGTCTTATTTGGTAAACAAACACTGTTCCTACGAAATTCCAAAGTTTTCGCATCAAACTTTTTAAATTAGGTATCTATGTCTTAATATTTATAAGAATAACACAGTTTACATTAAAAATACTTCGAAATAACCAATAAAAACATTACATAAGGGAATTATGTAAAAATCGAAATCTCGGTAACCTACCTAAAACAGTGGTCATATTCTCAGATAGTTTAATTCCATGTCGACTTTATAGAAATGTATCCTAACTTGATTTTTGAGTGAACATTCGTAAGAAAAAGGTCCTAATTAGTTTTTGGTTGCAATGGCCATAACTTGAAAATTATCTCAAATTCCTGGCTGTAATAAATACATATGTACTTAACTTATTCTACGTCATAATTATTTGTTAACCAATAAATACAGTAAAAAAGATGTAAGCTTTAGGTTCGCAGCAGGTATTATTTATAGGTATTTGTTATACAAAGACGAATTACTTGCAACGTGTTTTTGGGGACTTTCAAATGACTTTGAAAGTCCCCAAAAACAAACATTTGTATAACAAGCACAAAGGCGTTGGTTTTACTTGTTTTTCTATAAGTTTACTAAGTAATAATGTATAAATTGGACTAAGTTGCTAGCCCAACGTCTGCAAGCTCCATTAAGGAAGCCATTTCGTTCCTACACCTTACATTACACGGGCCACGAGCCAAGACACCGCACATATCTAAAAATAGGCGACCGATAAAGTACCTCTACCCTCATCCGCAGACCATACTAAACTTAATAGCTAAATACATTTAGATAAAAATCTATATTGCCAAAAGTGCCAAAACTTACTTTGGCGAAAATTTTCCATGGTAAAAAACAATTTGAGAATCAGTGTGTTTTTTACAGAGATCACTAGGGTGCTATGCAAACCGATAAGGATATTTTATGTTAAAAATCCATTAGGTACCTAAGGGTTTACCAAAAGTAATAAAACTTTCGATAAAGGTTTGAACGTCATAGCACAGTATACATAGGTACTAATATAACATAGCTACAAAAACGTTTTTTCTTCGTCATAATATCTAATATGGTAATATTATTACGTTATTACATAATGTACTTGGATTGTATGTCTACAATTAAAATACTGGAAAACTATTAACAATGAGTAATTCATTATTTTACAATGTGTCACATCCTCGTAATATTCTTGATCATAATACCTATCAATTGTTTACATAAAGAACAACGGGTAGGTACCCAGGTGTCAGACAATGTATCACGTAAACTCGTATCGTTCAAACATGTGTACCGTGTGTAAATTCGTAAACAATTTGTAATTAGTAATTATTTTAGGAACGTTTCTTACTGATAACTGATAAGCTATCGTAACACGCAAGCCAGTTGTTGATCGATTCATATTTAGGTTCTTATGTACACTTTATCATAGCTGCCGCTATCAGTAAATACGTAAGAACACGAAGAAACGACCATTAATTGGGATAAATTATATTTTTATCACGATTTATTCACTAGGAAGTTCGCTAAATGTATATAACAAATTGGGTAAATATGTCGATTTTATATAGCGGTTGGTAAAACAAACTAATATCTATATTCGTAGCTCTCTGCCCTTTTCAGTAGATAAAAAATAACCCCTCTTCATTTATAACCGAATGATATCGTAACTTTCTGATATATTAGGTAGGTAGATACGTAAGTTAACAAACATACCTACTACCGACAAAGTTAAATTAAGAAAGGCAATGCTGTTTGCATTGCCTTTCTTAATAAAAAGCCATCACAAAAGTTATAAAGCCACGTAATGAAATCTGGCTGATTCTGATTGAAAATCTGTTGATGTAAATTCAGGGATGTTAAAGTTAATAGAGCATACCAGTTAAATAAACCAGAGTTATATACAGTACCTACAGAGAGTTAATATACAGTGTTACTAAAATAAAATATGTACTTTAATTATATATACCTACCGATATTACTCTAAGATGGAGGATAATATGTTGAGGAAAAAATTACAAAAAAAATCATAGGGTAACGTCTATTCAAATTTATGTTTTAAATTATTTTAATTTCAAGTTAAAAAAATATCAACTTAAAATAATAGATTTAAGTTGATTTCAGAGCGACTAGCACTGTTCAAAACTTATCAAAATGTTTGAAATTGTAGCGTAAACTGAACTTTATTGTGTAGGATTTAAAGTTATTTTTCCATAAACTCATAGTTGTTTAAATTTTTGGCAAATAAATCGCGAATGCATATTAGGAACTTTGTTCATGAAGTTGGCTTCATATGCCTGACTTTCGAAAAAATTAAAAGTCTAGTCTCATTCTTACTTACGTAAATAGTTAATTTACCATTACTAATTATAAAAACGGTATTTAAAATCTAGATTTCTGTAACGTTAGGTACGTTCGTTCGTTCCGAGTCTTACGTTCTAAAACAGTCACTCGTTTACCTAATAAAGGTTTATTTAGCTCTTCACTTTGTCGCTGTTTCAGTCAAATCTAGGAACAGTTTATCTTAATTGAGAGTTACGAAATTGTGCACTACTCTCTTATTCCAAATTGGCTTAAACATTCAAATGTTTGTGGTAAATACCTACAGTAATAATAATATATTAAACCATAATACTAAGGGTAGCGCCGCTATTGCACGTCCACCTTTGAAAAACATACATTTAAGGCGTGTCACGTCCAGAAGCGAAAACGAGTTTCCCGACATGGAAAAATGGCGTGAAACCGCCTTTTATCGTTACAGCATAGCATTTCTGTCCTTCAAGTCGAACGTTAAACCGCCCCACGCTCCTTCAAATGGTTATTTATTACAAGTGACAGAAAAGAACCGCAGCTTCCTGATCCGCGTGGGATCGTGTAAGTCTTCAGCACGTCGCGGCCGCATCGCGAGGCTCAAGTGTCAACCGGCTCCGCGCAACTGCAGCTTTATCTTGTTTACCGCATATTGAGCCCGCGTAATCTGCCAGAGACTCTTCATAGCAATAAAATAACACAAGGGAATATAATAATGAGCAAGACACAGACGTACATGGACATGTTGTTTCATAAATTGAACACTAACGAGAAATACACATGAGAACTGACCGCGACTCCTTGCTTGCTTGCAGTGTGGCAACTAGTACTACTGTTAACTCGTTCTATAAAATATTCATTCGAATACCTCTTTTACATTTTTATTATCTTTCATTCGTATTCGACGTTAGACGGTAAGATTTCATTACATATTTATTTCTTTGATATTTTGATATCAACAAGGCGCAGATCTTCCACTTGTATCCTGCACATTTGAAAGTAGTTTAGTAAAACCTACGCATTCTGTAATATAACTTCAACATGAAGTTACCTAACTAGTTTAGCCTCCGTACCGGTAATCGCTATTTGTTTACTTCGGTAATTGTTCCGGTACACTCGCTACTCGGCGCGCATAAATTGTCCGTTCGAAGTGCAATATATTGTATCGTGCGGGCAAAATTCACGCAATCCAGTTTAAATAGCATACATCAGTGAACAGTTGCTCCCAAAACAGCACCGTGGTGGAGTAACGTAACAGACTCATGAAAATATCAAATGCATGCGTCGGCCCTCCGCTCGTTGCACTCAGTCCTCCGTGCATTGTATGGTTCGCCACATCTGTGCGAGTACGCGAGCAACATGTTACATCAATTTCTCAACCCTTTTTAATATCGTTACACAATGCAGAACATCTGACATGTGATTATTTTTTGTACCTATATATTTCCATTAATCACTTTTATTGTTAGTTGTATAGAGACATAATGTCGAATCCATATATTCATTGTTTTTATTTATGTTGAAATATAAAGAAAAGACTTCTGCTTTGGAAAGCAGAAAATAGCACAATTTGACCTTGACATAGAGTTAAAAATATACGTAGATACCTGCTATGGTATGTAGGAATAAAGTGTCCATCCCGCAACGCAAGTCTACCTAACGTACCAGGCGCCACGTCGCAACGCTGACCATGAATTAATTAAAATTAATAGAAGCAATCTGTCGACTTACATTTTATCGAAACTACGATCTTTTGTACTATATTCCTTCGCTCGTTTGTATTTCAAGTTCAGTTACGGTCTCCGTTTAGTGGGATGTGCTTATATAACAGCAAATACAGGTTGAGCTTTTGAGATAGTACAAAATATTAAGTTGAAAGCTAAAACTATGACACAAAACCTCTACTTATCTAACTAAAGAAAACAAAGTGGCCATACTTAATCCTGATTTTGGGCAAAATTGCATTGTTCGTTGGCTCATATAGTCTTCGCCTCAAGGTCCCGATCCCGATGTCCATCTGAAATATTTCTACTGTATAGCCAGATAAGCAATAAGCAGTTATAATACGCAGGCATAAGCAATAAAGAATGATAGCCACATTAAGAAGCCTCTTCTAAAAATAATGTCATGCGAACCAATTAAATATTTATAAGGTAGATCAAAATTATCCGGTTTACGATGGCCATTCACTGTAATATCTGTAGGAATAAAAAATGAAATGTCTTCAATAAACTGTATCGAGCGAGGCATAAAAGGTGGATTAAAAATAAGATATCGTAACAAGTGAACGGTGGGTGCTGAGATCACGACAGGGACGAGACGATCGAGTTTTGTTTCTCACGATCGACGAGAATAGTTAAAAAAAATTAAAAAATAGTAGAATGCGAATCCTGAGCAACGAGTGCGTGTGCGGATGCATGCTGCGTGCGTCAAACGATCGTCCCGTGTGACCGAGAACCAGACTCGCCACTAGATATGCGTGCGTTCAACGACATCTCACACACTCATTTACATTTATCATTTAAATTAGTCTTATTTTTCATGTCTAAACATCGTTTAGCTCCAAAAGAAAATTAGGTATAACAACGGCACATAAATGTAACAATATGCCTGCCTCCATCCTAAGTTATTTTCTATTACAATTACCGGCACGTAACTTGGCAAGAGATTTTCGTAGTGGGGGAAGTTCGCGCATATAAAAATGTATGAAATTGTGCATGCGCAAACTTCCCCCACTACAAAAACTCTTGCCAAGTTACGTGCCGGCAACTATACCTACATATTTTCAGAAAAAAAGTTGTACGGGAATATCGTTGTTGTTATCGCAAACATTCCAAAATTTCAACAGGAATCTATAGATGCTTCTGCCAAGCTTCGGTAGCAATCTCTTTACACTTCTTAGCCACAGGCAATGAAACGCGGGGCTTCTTTAACTGTGGTTTAAGTCTCTTACTTTGTTATCGCAATATGAACATAGGTAGGTACGCTTCTGACTATGTATGAGCTTTTTTTTTCAGGTGCTTTATAATTGGGTATCTCTCACTTCCTAACTAACATAAAAATAAAATCTTTTTGTTTTGGATGAGATGATCTATTCAGCTGTAAGAGCAATTTCAGTTAAATAACTTAATAATGTTTTTAAATGTTTTTTTACAGGGTACCAGAAGTGCGGAAACATGGCGCGCATAGAGAGGAGATATTAAGTTAAAATGGCCGTCGCGCGCGCGGTCCTTGTTCTCCTAGCGTCCACGGCTCAAGCCTGGATGCCGGATGCTAACGCACGCATACATATCAAATATGGTAAGATCAACGTCATAAAACAACAACATAATTATGTAATTAATTTTAATTTTTGCATCTTTTGGAAAGTTAAAAGTTTTCTCTGCTCAATGTTGCCGAGGGTATTTCTAGAGTTGCCAAAGTTTAAATAGGTAGCGCTACATATTAATACACTAATAGCAACTCTCCTTATTAATTATAATTACTAACATTTTATATTGAAACAAGAAAGCAAACACGTATAAATATTTCCAGAACGGTATGCTCAATGTGAAAACTTTTCTTTTATAATAAATAAATAAAAAAATAAATAAATAAAAAATGTTTATTGAAGAAAAGCCTAAGTACATTCTAAAGCAGTATTATATAACTGAGTGGCTATGCTAAGCACAATACATTGAAACCCTGATCTCTAAACTAGGGGTGACCCTGTATCTTAGAGATCAGTGTCCCTCCGCAGCAAAGTCACAAGCCAATATTTGTAACTCATTGGCACTTGAAAAGGTATTTCTTTACATATTTAAAAAAATAAAAAGAGAAACAAAAAAATAAAAATTAAAAATAAACCTTTAAGTAAATAAAATATTTATACATATTATTCTCATTTACAATTATGTGTGACTGTGGAGTAAGTGTGTTTGTGTGGGGGGGGGTAGGTGTGTGTGTGTGTGTATGTACGCTACGCGTGCGTGCGTGTGCGTGCATGGTGAGTGGGTGTGCGTGTGTGAGGGGGATTATGTGTAAGTGTAAGTATACTTAATTTGAAATGAAAAGTTAAATTTTAAGGTAGATGGCCTAAAAGAAGATCCTCAGTTTTTTGATGAGTCAGTTTTGACAAATATTTGTTATAGTTTTATAGTTTCATGATTAGAAAAACTGGTAATGGAAATAGCTGTATAGCTACATATTTACAAAAAAATAACTTCCTACTACATGCCAGGTGCAAGAAACTTCGCGGCATTTCGGAGTATTACGTGACATGTGAGAATTTTCCCAACCAATTGTGATGAAATCGCAAATGTTCATTGTTGTTTAATCGCTGCACAATAAGAACATTGTTCGTTTGATCTGGACAAAAACATATCCAATATGCACATTCAAACCAACAACAAAAGCGTGTAAAGATTTCTATTACTTGCCGGATTATATTTATTTTAAAAGTTCCTATCGCAAAATAAAATCTGCTTAGATTTAGGATTTGCTACCTACTAAAAATAAAAAATATTTTTATGAACCATATTAAATTCAACAACGTAATTTAGCTTTACGAGGAACAACAGTGTTTTAGAGAGCTGAACTGCGCGCAGATCTTTCTGAATAATTCACCAGCTTTAGCAGAATCTGCTATCTTATAGTGTCGTGTTTCTAGCGCTCTTCTCTAGATCAGAGTGTGGCTAGTTTGGTTTTGTAACATAAAGACTTTGAGTTGACTGGTACTAAAGTTTTTCGTGTTTGTTTCAGGTGATGAAACGTCAGAGCAATTCGTAGGCAACGCGACGGCGCCGGACCACTTCCGTATATTAGACAGAGATGACTTCTCAATTATAGTTGGCGGCAGGTAAATTAACACTTCATTATATTATAATAATAACTAAAGCAACTTTTAAATGAGGTAATTCTACTTTACTACTCCATTTACATCGCTCTAAACGTTCCGATTATGCAAATTAACCCCAGTCAGCAATTTCCAAAGAAGGCACATTACAAAACACTAGTATCTCGGTATTATTTAATCAGGTGCGACCATTCTCAGAATAAACCTGTTTTGTTCTAATAATATTGTTTTCAAATTATTTACTCAGTTAATATTGAGCGTCCATAACAACATACTTTTTGTGTATTCGCAGGAACACAGTGTACAACTTAAGTCTCTACGATCTGTCAGAAAATGTAGAACAGGTAATTATACAATTTATACATTATGCATGTTACCTACTATAAAGTTATTATATTATTTATAAATTTCTAATTACTGGGGCTTATCTATGTAGTTTGAATGTATTACTCAAATAAATAAACCTTCATAAATCATCTATCTGTTGAAAGCAACCAATAATATTGAAAGCATTGGGCGGGCGTCATAGGAAAGCCTACTACAAAACTACTTTTATTGGAAACAGGAGTCTTTACAAATCACTTGACGAAAAGCCCTATCTTGTGTTTGATTAAAATCCGGACTCCTTGATAAGGGGGCTATCTCCAGAACAGTACCTACCCAGATAGTCCAGATTGATATCGCCGTAGATTTGGCCAAGTTAATCCGCCTGCAGCGGCAGCCTGAACGAACCAGTAACGAAAACCTTAATAGGTATCGCACTCTACTACAGGTTTATGTATCTAATCTTGCGCAAACAACTACATATAGTAAGTATTCTAGTGCACTCACTGTTTATTCTTAGTTACGTTACGACCCACTTCGCGCAGCAGAATGTTTATTTTGTAAAATGGTATAAGATTTTATTTACCTATCGTAAAATCTGGACCATCGCTGTACCTACTAACGTTTTACAAGGCAAATTCTTTTCGGGTCAAGTGTTATAGCGAGGAATCATCGGATTACGTTTTTATTGCTGGTTTTTCCTTGGTTGTGCATTTTTGTAGAAGCTATGCCTATATATCTGATAAACAATTACATAATTAGGTATGTTATTGTTAGGCATCATCTTCTTCTTAGTGTCGATGGCAATCTATATGGACTCAGCTCATAATTCGGCTACGTGTTTGGCGTCTTCACTAGCGTCCTTAAGTTCTTGTAACGTGCAGCTGACAGGACCATAACGCATGATATTAAGTGTCCCATCGTTTGTGGAGACCTTAGGCATCATAATCATGAGGTACTCAAATGTATCGAGAAATATGGCTGAAAATATAAGTTTATTTCCTATTGACAGTTGGCTAACAGATTAAACGAGTCTGTAAATAAGGAGACGCCTCAATAGTACTTATTTATGTTTTCGACGAAACGTGCAAATTATTTAAACAAATATTTGGATAAATCACATAGAAGCATTAGCTGATATAGGTGCTCCATGTTTTTTGAGGTTCCAATTGACGACGGTGTGAGAAAAAAAAACACGAAACAACATGGACGAACGGACGTAGGGCGAGAGATTGTTTGGCACGGAGCCAAAAATTACTAACGTTTCACTCATGAAAAACAGTCCTGTGTTGGTAGGCGTATTTTATGACGGCACATCAGACATCCGTTCAATGCCCTTACAGAGATAAATAGAAATCAGGCACATAGGCACGCAGAAATACGCAAGACATTCAATAAACTGTATCTTATTTTTTTGCCTAAAACGTAATGTGTCCGATTTCCACGCCAATGCGAGTCAAAAGAAAAACATTTCAATAAGATAGGAAGACGCTACAGAGCTACATACTTCGTATTCTGCTCAAGTTATATGAAATCGGAAGAAAAGAGGTTTACAGTAAATCCTTGTATTCAATAGAGCCAGATATTAGCATTTCTGCAGAGAATTAACTGCTGCTGTGTATGTAAAGTCAAATTGATACAATAGAATGTGCCCTAACGAGCCCTAGTCTGATATGATAACCTAGGTATATATGCCCTGGCAAAATTACAGTGCAAACAAATTACAAATGGCCATTTATAAAAAAAAAACCTCATAGCATTCAAAGGCTCGACTTGAATGTGGTGCTCGGTGTTTAAATTACTCGTCACATATTAGAGCTGGCCAGTGCGGTGATGCGTTGAATTATTCACGGCCGGCGGCGCTGGGCAGCTACTCCGCCTCGCCCGAATACTAATCATATCTATACGGTTACTTTTCTTCAACCTGAACAACTTTTTTTTTGTATGCCAGTGTATTTCTAATCATACCCCCAGAAGGAAAATTCTAGCTAACTAGCACACCTATTTTATAAAAATAAATCTACTGTAATTATATTTTGGTGCAAATGAAAATAAGTTTTAGAATTTTAACAGTGATAACTATGGATAATATCGATACCGCTATCGATATCTTGCCGCAAAGATAAGTTATGCCGATATTGCATGTCCACATTTGCGATGTAGGTTGCACTGCATTTTATTATCAACACGTAGCGTTCAAAGCACCTAGACGCTGATCAAATATAAACTGAAAAATGGTCAACTTATAACACAAAACTAGCGAATTTTATTACTACAAGTAACTTCGTTTGCAAAACACACCTTTAAAAGTCAGTTTCAGTAGGTACAAATTGTGCAAATTGGCCAAAACATTTGCGCCGTACTTAGCTTTATTTATTATGCTCAGAGAAAGTTAATTCTGTCGGACCGACCCAAATCCCAGATTAAATTATTTAATAAAGAAGACAACATGTTTTGATGAAAGACTAATGTATGAAATTAATAATATTAATTCAAATGGTTACATTTGATTTAATATTATTTATATATGCACGAGACAACCAGACTTGTACAGACAAATAATAGTGGAGGCAAGCGCGACGTTGCCGTCGTGTCGGTTAGCTAACGCGGGCCGGCTGCGGGCGCTGCGGGCGCTGCGGCCATCGGATTAACTAACGCGCTTGACTGAGAGTTCTGGTTGAGCAATGCAATATTTGACTTAGTTTCTATTACCAAATTCAAATTGTTTAATACAATTTTACACACAGTTTTATCGCATTGAATGCAAATCATTCGAATCTATCATATGTATATATCTATAAACATAAATAATTTTACCCACAGCGACTGGAGTGGCAATCGACGGACGCACACAGGGAGTTATGCCAATTAAAGGGCAAGTCTGCCGATGAATGTCAGAATTACCCGCGAGTAGCAGCGCGGTCGCACGGACGTCTGTTGGTGTGTGGCACCAATGCATTTAAACCGTTATGTCGTCGGTACGCAAGGCACCCACCAAACCATCATCTAGAAGAAATCGACGGATCAGGCCGCTGTCCTTACGATCCACAACATAATTCGACTGCAATTTTTGTTGGTAAGCAAAATTAATTAATATGCCAGAGCTATGCCACTAAAGTTTTCGTTTATGCTACTTAACTCTTTGAAGACCGCTGTTTTATTGCACACATATAATGTAACAAAAAAAAATTACATATTGCGACACCGCAATAAAAAACAATAGCAAAATATGTACATGTGGTCCATCTATCTAGAGACACGAGTACCATGGAGATTCTTGCGTTAATTACGCAAATCTCCATTTTACTCGCGGCTAACGATTTTATTATTTGGCTATAGAGATTCAAACTGGTAGGTACTTTACCTTAAAAGCAAAAGGAAACCGAAAACAATAGATCACGAGTAGACGCAATTACCCACCATCCATGTTATAATGGATTTGGTAATTAAATATTACCAACATTGTCAAAATAATCCTCCTTTCTTTCAGACGGTCAATTATACACAGCAACGGCAGCCGATTTTTCTGGAGGCGATCCCCTGATCTATCGCGAACCAGTACGAACTGAACGCTCGGATCTCCGACTGCTCAACGATCCTTCATTTGTGGGAGCTGTAGCTTCTACCAGCCATGTTTACTTCTTCTATCGCGAAACTGCTGTCGAATTCATGAACTGCGGAAAGGTCAGTGTTGTTTATAAACTATTTTTATACCGTCATATACACACTAATTTTATTTTGCGGTGAATTTTATGAGTATAAAATGTGATAGTCTAACATTGTTCGTATTATGTCTACAGGCAGTATACTCGAGAGTAGCAAGGATCTGCCTTAACGATAAAGGAGGACCTCATACGTTCAGCGACCGTTGGACTTCGTTCTTGAAAACCCGCCTAAATTGTTCCATGCCTGGAGAGTATCCTTTCTATTTCGATGAAATCCGTAAGTTTCTTGGGTCTAATAGAGATGTTGTACTAATTGTCGAATTTTAATAAGGCTGGTTTTATAAAAACATTTTTTTTTACAGAGGCTACGACTGAACTAATAAATGGAATGTATGGCAAAAGCAGTAGCAAAAATGATATAATATACGCAGTATTTACTACGCCCCAGAACGCAATAGGAGGCTCAGCTGTATGCGCATTCGCTATGAGGGATATCATAGATGCTTTTGAGGGATCATTTAAAGGCCAAGAGGGTATGAACTCTAACTGGCTGCCTCTAGAAAAAGAAAAATTACCAGAAAACCGACCAGGATCTTGCGTTGAAGACAGCAGAACACTCTCTGATTCAGCAGTGAATTTTATAAAAACACACCCGTTAATGGATAAAGCTGTTCCATCATTCTTAGCGCGGCCAGTTCTCATTAGAGTTAGTTTACAATATAGATTTTCCGCCATCGCCGTGCATCCTCAAGTTCAAGCGATGAATGGAAACAAGTATGACGTCATGTACATCGGTACGGATGACGGAAGAGTTATCAAAGCTGTAAATGTAGCAGCTAATGAAGGAGACTTTGATGCCAGTGTAGACGAGTATAGTAGAAACCCTGTTAGAACAGCTGTAATTTCTGAAGTACAAGTATTACCTCAAGGCGTGCCCATCAAACAAATGCATGTCGCCCTAACCACAGAAAAATTAATCGTTGCCTCTGGCGATATAATCAGAGCAGTCACTTTATCCCATTGTGGAAACGTGCTATCCTGCAGGTAATTTTTTTTTTTTTTTCTAAGAACTTACAATATTACTACCTATTCATCGAAACAAACAAAATAACTAGAATTATGCTTTGGTTTCAGGGATTGTGTTGCGTTGCAAGATCCACACTGTGCGTGGGACTCCAAGCAGCAAGTATGTTCTTGGGTTGGAAACAGGCAATTTCCTAATCCTGAGAGGTTTCTGCAAAATGTAGAATATGGAAAGACTGATATATGTAATAAGTTGCCAGCCCTCTTGCCGGGTGATAGGCATAGCAATAGAAATCCAGGCACTAAGAAGCCTACCCAATCAGAATCAGACTTGCGGCAGAAAACTGACGATATCCAAAATGAAATATTAATAGAAGTTGTCGAAACTAATATTTTGTCGGACGATAAAACAACTGCTAACAACAAACATGAGACAGGTAAATACCAACTATTATATAATGTTTTATAAATTGATTCTGGTGATAATTGTGTTTTACCTTGGGTAAGATTGGGGTCAGAAACTGCCACTTGCTCACATACGATGTGTATGTGGCTATTACCTATCACTCGTCCATGATTTTGTCTGTTGTCACTATCCATTATTTGAAAACAAGCTACTTATAATAATGATTTAATATGACACCTGGCGCAGCTGTTAATTGCATAAATACGGAGATAGATTTCTTTCGCAATTGTGTAAATCAATAGAAGAAAGCTATGCAATGGAAAAATGGAGAAAACAGTAATTTTCCACTAATCTTTTTGTCTGCTCTTTTACTAATGATGACAAATTTATTTCTTCTTAACTCATATTTAAATGGGTCTCTCTTCAAGACATTATTATCGTTTTTTTTTATTATTAAAACCAACCAACACAGAAACATTACAGAGATGCTGCCATCGCACAAGACGACCTTTCAGTTTGTAATGTAACCCGTATTTTTAATTGTGCAGACTTGCTGACTGTGGAGGCCGCTGACGGCAACATCTACAGCGCACAAGCATTGCTGACGGCTGTCGTAGCGTCCTGCCTCGTGACACTCATGGTCGGATTCGTTATCGGATACCTTTTTTCACGGCGATTTCGACACCCCTTTTTTACCGATACCTCACCCTTCAATGAACAACACAATCATTTGAACAGGTACCTACTTACATTTGCTAATACATAATATTTTAACTAAGTAATATGAATTCGTATGAAAAGTTTTCATAGTTAGCATGACTGACATTCCAGTTTTCCTTTACAGGCGAGTTTTTATGATTTCCAGAAGTGAGTCATAGTTGTACCTAATCCGCAAATGGTCGCTGAAAGTTTTTGCCACATTTAAGCCCTTGCACTAGTTATTATTGTTTTCTTTGACCTTGTACAGATCCGACATGCTTAGTCACAAATCGTTTTTGCACTACACATGTAACATAATATCTCTACATGATATGCTAATGATAGAAACAAATTAGCAAATCACTGTACAATAACACGAACAACTTTTTACAGTTGGTTCTAGATATAACGATTATAATGAATAACTTTAGTTAATTAAAGTGTCTATTTCAGATTAAGCCCGTTGGAGACTCCGTTGAATGCCAATACTGCGTACATGCCTCGGTCGAAAAACGTGAACATGGTGGCGAATGTTTGTCCCAAGCAGGACAACTTACACATGGAGCTCGGCAAGGAGCGCACGCTTGACTTGCGAAACTCTACAGAGTCCCTCGACAAGGATCTCAAGTGCGGAACCTTACAGAAAGTTAAAAAGACTTACATTTGAAAATTACCGAAACAAACCGTGTATGGATCCATTGACAAGTGATTGAGACGATAGTATCGTGTCGCGTGTGCCAAGTCTTCCGGAAACTTTCGGCTAAGACAGTGTTTTAATGTGGACTCAGTGTTTTGTTTAGGTATGATTTGTGTAAATAATGTGTCTCGTCTCCTGCCTGTGTACAGTCTACTGGTTATTCCTTATAGCTAATGTTGTTATTTACTCAAGTAAACGAACGGTGAATATTGCATTTAAAAATGATATATTATCAGAATGACTGTAAACATTTGGGGAGTGTGTTTCTAAAGAGTAGAACGTGTTATTGTTGTTTTTAGATGAAATCATTAAATGATATCGATTATAAATTAAAAAAAAATCGTTACATCTGTCATAAAAATTAAAGGACAACAATAAATCAGACTGATAGGACTCATTTATTATACACCGATTGTAAATATTCGGCTTTAGTATTAAATTTAGTTAGGTAGGTACAGTTTTTGTCACATTCCATAATCCTAAATACGTAGGAGATAATATCAAGGTGCAGCTATAATTGTAAATATAATTAAATGTGTATATAGCGTTGTATTGTTACTAGTATCTACAGCCAAACAGGCTCATCGATATCATGGCTTGACATGGTCAGCGCATGATTTTAGCGAAATTACATCGATATTCATAATGTAATGAATATTACTAAAATTAAATATCAGTTGACTTAGTATGTATTTTAATTTCGTTAGGCACATTTAATTTGCAGTAATGTTTCACAAAAGCGAACATAGAAATTCTGTTTGCATGATTAGAACAGAACGATTTTTACCTATGTACCTTATAGCTTAGCTGTGCTAGCTATAGAAGATCTTTTTCATAATATCGATGAATTTCTTTAAATCAATGTTTAACAAAAACCGCAAAATAGTATTATGAGCTGTAGTAAATAATAGAGGTATAAATTTTGTTACAATATAAAATCATAATATAATTATTATTATAGCATGTATTGCTGTGCTAAGTGCATAGTGCCTTGTAGGTTGCCAATTTAGTGCCTAATGTTATGTAGGATACATCGGGACAGAGAAAATTATTTATTAATTTGTAAAATATTATAAAAACAAGCTTATTTCGTTCTCAATATCAATGTACTAATGTCAAACCAAATAAGCTTGACTAGCTAATAGGTATGTATTCCTATGCAGATTTGCGTTTATACCATGGACTTAATCTAATTTCATCTTTATGTATATATAAAACGTGACCTTTATTGATGTGGATTAAAATAATTATTAGGCTGAATTAACCACCAGACATCTAAAAAAATGAGCTAGTATTCCCACCGTAAAACAATCAAAGTCTCTTTAAGTTAAGCAAAAATAAAATAACTATCTATTTCTGTACATAAAAGTAAATAAGCAGTAGAGGGTATGAATATACTAAGCGATTTATCTCTGTACGTATAAATAAAGTGAGTATTACAAAATGTTTCCTTTCAAAATTATTTAGTGTATAATAAATAATTAAATATTAATATCTACATTTTTGGATCATTTATAATAATACCGATATTGTTATATAATATCAAATACATACTGTAATGTCATCCAAATATGTCATTAGTACTCACTACTCACTCAAAAATATGTTTTATTTATTATATTTTTTATATCATAATGCTGGCAATTATATAAATTTCAGTACTAGAAAGAAAATATAAGTATTAAAACATTACAAAGTGGTTTTATTGTAAATTAAATATAAAAATGCTCTAAAAAGTAACCGAAGAAGTAGTACAGTACCTATTTTTATCTCATGAAGTGACGCGGGCTTTACTTGTGGTTACCTAGTGTACAACACGCTGTGAATGTGTGTAAGAGCAGGAGCTCTCGGTACCGTCCGAGACAATGAAAGCCTGATGCCGAAAGTGAGTGTGTGTGGTATGTGCTGACGCTCCTCATCATAGATATATGAAAGAAGGATGTCCGTGACTACCGCCGCCCAACCAACGCCAATCGCTTCTATATTTGGTAAATAATTAGTACTCAATTGGTACTAATTAGTACTCGAACAAGAAAATTGGTACCTTAGCAGTTTTCGAGAAAATCGACTTTGAATGCGGTCCGGCGGTAGTCACGCTCCCTTCAGTAGGACCACCATGAGCGCCGAAAAAGGGGGCACGCTACAGCTATCCTAAGTATACAAATAATTAGTACCCTGCTAAGTGATTTATATTTCATTAAAAAAACAGAACTGTAACATTTAATTGAAATTGAATTATATACAGCAGTCTTGTTGTGAACGGACGTGTCGAAGATTTATTAAAATAAATAAATAATCACTTGCTGAGTCGTGACCTAGATCTACCAAATATCCGGTAGTAAAGCAAACTGTTGTCGTAGGCATAATATGTGTAAATCGTTTCTGTGAAAATGTGTAATAAGTGATTAACAAGTGCATAACTTGTATCACAATGGCATCCAGTCCCTTCAGCCGGGGTGGCAGATGTCCTCGGAGCCCACCTCCTACACCTGTGCCCGCACCACCACCAGCACCTGCACCTGCACCTGCACCCGAGCCCGTACCCGCACCTCACCCTCAACCGCCCAGCCAGAGAGACGACGTCATGATGGAAGCGATATCGACGCCGGAAATACAGAACTGGATGTCGTCTATTGAGCAGTGCCTAAGTGAAGTGTGCTCTATAGCAGCAGAGGGCAAATTAAACATGGAGCAAAAACTGCGTGTAAGTACCCTATGCCGAAAAGTTAGTCACGGCACATCGCAGATGGCCGTTCAGTATCAGTCCCTGAAGATGAATGCTGTCCGGGCCCACACCACCGTCCAAACACTCGAAGACCAAATTGATCTGTCGCAGCAACTGCAAGACCTTAAGCTGACAATCGGAGCTTCTATCAAACAAAAAACCGGAACTTCCTTTGCTGATATGGTTAAAAAAGGTACCAACAATTACATACAGCCAATAAATTTAAGCTCAGTGGCGATATACCCTAACGACAAACTAAAGTCGAGTGAGGAGACAAAAACACTTGTCCAAAAAATTATATGCCCAGAGCAAATGAAGCTTCAGGTAAGAGGACTGCGTAAGACGAAAAATGGCGGTGTCATTATCAGCACTGAAACAAAAGACGACATTGAGAAGGTGAAAAAATCGATGCAGTTATCAAATTCAGGCCTTACTGTAGACGAGCCCCCAAAAAGAAAGCCTAGAGTAGTGGTTATCGGAGTGCCCTCGTCCATGCAAGAAAAGGAAGTTTTTACTTGTTTGTTCCACCAGAATTTAGCCGAGAACCTACAGGACTACAGCCTCGAGACCTTTTTGACCTCCATTAAGTTAAGCCATAAGTCAGGTAAGAAGGACGCTGAGACCTGTAATTATATAATAGAAGTATCTGCAGACATTCGCAAAGCCCTGATATCTAAAGACAGAGTGTTTGTGAATTGGTCGTCATGCCCTGTAAGAGACTTTACTCTAGTCACACGCTGTTATATGTGCCAGCAGTACGGGCATGCAGCCAAATCATGCCGGGAAACTACACCTACCTGTGGCCACTGTGGTGATCTGGGTCATTCCATTAAAGAATGCACAAAGAAGGCTGAGGGACCGAAATGCGCTACTTGCTTGCACTTCAAAAAGCCGAGCAATCACAAGACAAGTGCAGTTGACTGTCCGGCGAAACTAATGGCTGAAAAGAGGTACATAAATACTATTGATTATGGAGGCGCCTAAGAGCGCCGTTAATAACGTATCTTTCTAGCCTTGTTTGTTTTGTTTGTTATTTTTATTTTTTATATTTAGTTATAATTATGATTAATAATTTAATTAGTGACATAGATAATTTCTCTGTATCTGAATGCCATGTTTGTGACGTAGAGCATTGTAAACAATATCTCTCCTCCTACACTAGTCCACTAACCGTTCTAACCCAAAATATTCGCAGTATTTTTAAGAATTTCGACAATTTTAACATTTTTATACAACGTCTAGACATAAACTGTGACGTTATTGTCTTAACCGAATGTTGGCTTTCCAAACAATATAACATACCACTAATTCCGGGATATAATATGTATAAAAGTAATATAAATTACAATCAGAACGATGGGGTGGTAGTTTACGCAAGAAACCATCTCAATGTGTCTGTCGAGGAACCAAATATGCACGACTGTAACAGATTGTTAATTAAAATTGGGTCAGAATTAGCGATTCTTGCCTTATATCGACCTCCCTCTTTTAGAAATATAAACAATTTCACCGACTCTCTAAACGACACCTTGCAGAATCTATCATCTTTCAAAAATACAATTCTAATTGGAGATATTAATATCAATATTCTTCCAGAAAGTGCTGACGCAGCCGCTGAGGAATACCTTAATCTATGCGCTTTCCATGGCTTGCTTCCCGCTCACACGCTTCCTACACATCAAAGTGGCTCCTGTTTGGACCATATAATACTCAAGTCGAATTTCCCCGCACTTGCCCTTGTAACTAATTCAACAATAACCGATCACAGTGCTAACCTACTTATTTTAAATTGTAAATTACCAAAAGTAGTCACTCGCACAACTTCGCGTTTAAATGTAAACAAACTTGAAGAAGACTTACGCAATATCGAATTTGACCCAGTCTACGATTCCGCTGATCCGCAGTTTTGTATGTTATACTTAATCAAACATGTACAATATGCAATTCAGAAGAATACTGTCATATCTCGGCTAAAAAACAAAGAATACAATATAAAACCATGGATCACGACAGGACTCATTCGCTGTATGAAAAATAGAGATAAACTGCATATTAAAGCTAAATCCAATCCAGATAATTTAATTTTGCAACTGTCGTATAAACGATATCGTAACTTTTGTAATGATCTTCTAAAAAAAGTAAAAAACAACTACGATAAAACTGCACTAGAAAAGGCTGGTACGAATAGTAAAAAAATCTGGAATTTTATTAAAAGTGTAACGTTTAATTCAAAACAAAATCAGTCATCTTCAGGTTTATTACAAGCACACTCATCACAGCTAACATCTGCCAACATTGCAAATCATTTCTTTGTTAACGTGGGAAAGTGTTTGGCTGAAAAAGTTCGGGGCCAATCGCAATATTTAACAAGCACACCATTTACGTGTAGCACTATTTTATCATCCTTTGCATTGCTAGACACTGACGAGACTGAGGTAGAAATGATAATTATGAGTTTGAAAGACGACTGTGCAGTTGGCTGGGATAACATATCAAATAAAATTATTAAACAGTTCAAGCACATTTTGGTACCGCCACTAACTTATATTTTCCAAAAATGTTTATCTGCAGGTGTTTTTCCCGAGTGCCTAAAAAAAGCTGTTGTTGTCCCCGTTTATAAATCAGGCAGTAAAGATCAAGTCACAAATTATAGACCTATTTCGTTACTGCCTTCTATGTCTAAAATATTAGAAAAAATTATAAATAAAAGGCTTTACAAATACTTGGAGGATAAATTAATTTTGTCTCAGCGGCAGTTTGGATTTAGGCCTAAAATGTCAACAGACGATGCCGTACATCATCTGACTAACTATCTAGGACAAGAACTTGATAATGGTAACCACACAGTAGGAATCTTCCTGGACCTCGCCAAAGCGTTTGACACGGTTTCTATTCCTATTCTGTTGCACAAGCTTGAAACCATAGGTATCAGAGGCACCCAGCTGAAACTATTTAAGAGCTATCTAGAAGATCGTACCCAATGTGTAAGAATTGGAGATGTTCTCAGCGAGGATAAAAAAAACACGTCCTTCGGAGTCCCTCAAGGAAGTATTTTAGGGCCTACATTATTTCTGATATACATAAACGATCTTTGTAATCTAAGTCTAGATCATGGCCAAATTGTTTCTTATGCCGACGACACTGCCCTTCTATTCTCGGCTGACTCAGAAAAAAATGTCTACAAAGTTGCGCAACACGGATTTAATATTGTTAATAATTGGCTTCAACTTAATTCACTAACACTAAATGCAGACAAGACAAATTATATTAAGTTTTCGATGCGCAAGCAAACATCAACTGGCTCTACCTCGACATTATATGCTCATTATTGCACATTTCCAACAGATAACCAATGTGTTTGTCCTCAAATTAAAATGGCAAATACAACAAAATACCTTGGTGTTATAATAGATGACACACTTTCGTTTAAACAACATATAGAAGCTTTAAATAATAGAATTCGGAAGTTGATATTTGTTTTTAAAAAGTTACGCTGTATTGCTGACCCAAAATTAGTTAGACAAGTTTACTTTGCTCTATGTCAATCGATTTTAACTTACTGTATTACCACATGGGGTGGAGCGGGTAAAACAAAGTTACTAACCATCGAGAGAGCTCAGAGGGCGATTCTCAAAGTCTCTACTTTCCGCCCTTTCCTTTTCCCTACTAACCTCCTGTACAAATCTTGTGAAGTATTAACAGTTCGACAGCTATTTATTATGGGCATTGTATTAAAACAACACAAAGCTCTACCCTACAGCGCTAGATATACTAATAAAAGACGTAAAGATATTGTTTGTCCACAAATTTCAACAAAGCATGCATTTATATCCAAATTTTACCTGTACCTTGGACCTCTCCTATATAATAGACTAAACTCGAAAGCAAACATTTATTCTGTGAACTATACAAATTGTAAAAGAATCCTCAAGGATGCTCTTCAAAGTATGTCTTATGAAGAAACAGAAAATTTACTAACTGTATTAAAGTAAATATAGGTATACAAATTTCACTTATGTTAAATATTTATCAAGTTTAGAAACTAAGTGTTAAGCTACTCAACATATAATTATTTGTCTATTGTAAACTTTCGATTATTTATTAATTTTAAAAGACTATTTTAGCTCTTCTCGCCTGAAACACAGGACTACCTAGTTCAGGCACGTAAGTCTTAGCAATATAATTTTTATTTAAGCAAAACTGTACTAATTTTCATGCCTTATAATTTTGAATAAATATATTATTATTATTATTATTATTTGTATTTACCGAGAAATCAACGATGATAACTTTCTCGCAATTGTTCAGCAGACTTTTATGTTGATTCCAAGTTAGAGAAGCTTGTCGCTTTCCTCAAACCTACATAAAAAATTAGTACCCTGCAAGATAAAATTAGTACCCAAAATTCAAAGTTAGTACTCCAGTAGTTTACGAGATATACCATGCCATTGGTGGGGTGGCGGTAGTCACGGTGCCAAATTTTCATTTAAAGAGTTCCCTATTAAAAACTTTGTGATTTCTTACCAAATTTATAAAAAAATTAGTACTAGAAGTTAAAGCGACCAAAAATCCAGATTCCTAAGTGTGGTATTTTAAGAGAAATTAGCTTTCATTACGTTTCCATACTAAACCTCCGCGTATAACCCGACCAAATTAAGTTGTCAATGGTAAATTGAGCTGTTTAAGAGATGTACACTCGTGCACATAATTTTTTTACAAAAAATTACAAATCGGATTTAAACGTCATCTTTTCAGGTCTTTTATAAACCCGGTTAAAACGGTTGACAAATTGAAAAATGAACTATAAGGACAATATATTCGTTGGGCAATCGACACTGTTGTCGATAGCCTACGTTAGTGGATCTTCACAACCACATCACTATCTCGCCGTAAGACACAGCGGCTGTATGCGACGCTCAGCAAAAATAAAGTATGTATCGTTTTGTAATTTTTACATTGCTTGTCCAGTCACTTAGCGACATACTTAGGTAACGGTTAAGGAGCAATGTATTTGCTGCAAAAATCGTACATCCGCTACGATATTTGGCAACAACAAAAATACCATATTAAAAGCAAGAAATATTTTACGATTTGTTGTTTTTCATGATTTTAAAGGCAAATACAGTAAAATACTTTTGCTTACATAAGGTAAGTGATTCCATGAGATGCGAAGTATTCATTTTGAGTTTGGTTTTTACAGGAAACCACTGAACAACTTGGCATTTTATATTTTATCACGATCACGGTCGAAAGCGCACTAGTTCGCGGAGACAGCCATTTGCCTAGTACAGGGCACATGTTGATGTTGCCCATGTTGCGTGGACACAGACGCCCCCTTGCCTTGCCTTTTTTACATTTCGATGCTACTCATCTTCACTCACCACACACTGCCTATTTGTACACTTGGTTACCACAAGTAATGCGTGTGTCGCTTCATACTATAGAACATTCTAATAAGTACTTTACATTATTGTTTTCATAAAAATATTGAGACTTAAAAGTAACAAGTTAATCTTATGATTAACTATCATTATTCTTATTATCTATCTATACTATCTATCCTTTGGATAGCCCTCAAACATCTTCTGTGTCAATATAATTAATGTAGTTACATAAAAACTGTCTCTTTTCTAAAGCAGTTTGAACAATACTGGTGTTGATAGTGACACCATCATCACAAGCTACGGCCTCCTCCTTCACTTCTGAGCACCCTTCATGTATCAGTATAAAATTATGCAATATGCATGCCACAGACAAAAGGAGATTAACAGACTCTGCCTTCACAACATCAATATGATTCAACCTCCTAAATCTTTCCTTCATTAATTCAAATGCATGACCAATATAGCTGCGAGTCTTCCAGTGAATCTCATTAAACTTCATCTCTTCACTTGTTAACAACTCCTCACTTGTAAATGGAGTAATTAAGTTTTTCTTTAATTTGTATTCAGAGTCTCCCAAAATATGATTCTCAAACTCCATAAAGCTCTTTAACTGATGTGCCAAAGCACTTTCTTTAAAAACTCTATTTTTTCTTGTCTTTCCTATTTCACCAATGTGAATATCTAGGAATATTAGAGATTCATCACAGACTGCTTGTAAGAGAACAATATCTGGCTTATCTTTTTTATTTCTCTTTGACCCGACTTTAAAACGACAAGTGTCTATAAAACCTACACAGTTGGGGAACTTAAATCTGCTGTTCACCTTTATTCTCGTAATATGTTGTTCCTCCACTGAAGGCCAGCTGATAAAACTAAATCTATGTTCTGTGAGGTGGGTAGCTATCTCATTAAATATATAGCTCACTGATGATTTGTGCAAGCCAAATAGTTTACCTATTTCATTATAAGAACAATCACTCACCAATAACCAAAGAAATACATGAACTTTCTTATCAAGGGGGATATTTCCAGGCTTCACATAGTTCTTCAAAAAATTTATGAGTGTCTGAAAGAAACATGTTAATGGTAATTCAGAAACTTTATTGAAGCAAACTGTTAAGTAGATATAGGTACAGCAGTCAATGCATACAAGGTAAAAGCAATTTCCATCTACTGATACCTTAACATAGCTGGAATTATAATAATAAGCTAGGTACATTTAGCTAACCTGAACAGTACTCCTCTTCATTTTGAATTTCACAGCGTAATCTTCGTCGGTAAAATTTCGCACAGTATTTTCATAAAATCCTTTAATACGGCGAGTAACAGGAACAATTCCGGGACATTGGTTTTCTACAGTCTGCGATGTGTGATTAAATTCCTTTTCGAAAGCCGTGCTGAACATATTCATATTGTCATTGTTTTCGCTTACTATATTAGCCACTGCTACAACTAACCTGTTCATAGTACAAGCGTTGTCATTGTCCAAGAACATGCCCATTATAAATTCTTTTTGAAAATTGTTCATTTTGTATTTATCGCTATCGGTTGTTTGGCTAACTTTTGAAGTTTTGATTTGACATTTGACATGTTTTTGTTTCCTATTTTGTCAAATCAATGGTTGTTAAAAAATATAATATATCTATGGTATTCCCGGTATTCCGATTTTCATAAAATCCAGACTAATGCTAGATACACACGCAGCAACTTTGATGCGCCGGCGACGTTCGTTTAAAGACTCTTATGATTCCTTTCCCACCCCCGTTTTATACGTATAATATTATTATTAGTTAGCAAGTTTTTGTATATATTTCACTGAAAATAATTATGTTATAAATCACTTTACCACATAAAACCTCAAATTCTAAGATAATGTCATTCTGGGCTGTGCTTTTCAGTCTATCAAATGCTATCAAATAGTACTCTGTGTCCAAAGAGTAATATAATAATACGGAAGTCTGTGTCTGTGGCAAAGAGTAAAGCAAAGACTACAATATAATGGGAGATTCTCGCCACGGTGTTCTTGGTTAGCACGTGTGGAAATAATCTGCTTTGTTTTTTTAGTGATTGTTGACATTTTTGTGACTTGTTATTGTTAAGTGTGTTGTCGTTGTGTTCGTTAATTAACAGGTTTGTATTGTGATTGTCATATTTTAATTCCGTTTTATCCAAGATGGATATAAACAAACCCCCCGATCCTGATCCTCCTGACGTTCCAAGTCCTTCATTTCCTTTTACCCCGAACCCACTATCGCAATTCGCGGATGGGCTCCTTACATTGTCCACGTCTCCCGTATAGAGACCCAACCCAACTCAGGCACCACATTACATCCAGTTAATTTTGGTAAATTTTTAATAAGTAACAACATTGCGAACATAGTTCGTGGTGGTGTTAATAGGGTTGGTAGAAACCGTGTGTCCGTAGAGTTTGCTTCCCCTCAGGATGCCAACTCTTTCTTAGTTAACACTCTGTTACCGAAGTACAGTTATACTGCCTCTATTCCGACATTCAACATCACAAGGATGGGAGTAGTGACAGGAGTACCCTCTGATATTTCAGAAGACGAGGCTACAGCTTTGCTATCTGTGCCTACAGGATGTGGGCAAATTCTTAAAGTCCGCAGAATTAATAGAAAAATTCAGAAAGACGGTGATAATGTGTGGAAACCTACTGAAACTTGTGTGATCACATTTGATGGACAAGTCTTACCCCAAAGGATCTTCTGCTGTTAAACATCCCTTCCTGTTGAGCAGTACATATTTCCTACTATACAGTGTCGCAAGTGTTGTAGATTTGTACATGTGGCAAATGTCTGCAGATCAAAACCACGCTGCAGCAAATGTGGCCACGATCACCCAGGTGCTGGTTGCAACATTTCTGAGGGCGAGGCCTTCTGTATTCTGTGTTCGGGTAATCACTTCGCTAATAGCAGGTCATGCCCCGAGCATGGTAGACAGAAAGCCATTAAGACTGTTATGGCTGAAAAATCCATGCCTTATGCTGAGGCTACCAAATTAATCCCAACAGCTTCCCGCAACTATGCTAACGTCACTAAAACTCCAATATCTCAGTCTTATCGCAAGACAGTAACCTTAAAGTCTAAAACCCATGCCCCCCTTTCCCCGTCTTATGACAAAGCTGCTCATCAGCAGATAACTAGTTCCCCACAACCTTCACAGCCTAATGGCTGCGCTCTCAATTATAATAATTCTTCCAATAATAGTACTTCTTCTATAATCGAACTACTTATAAAACTCTTACCTATCATTATTTCTTCCTCTACTTCTAACACCCAATCACCGTCCAACGTTGCCGACCAACTTATAACTCTTCTTTTAGATATTAGAAATGGCGTTTCGCCAAGTATTTCTTCAGTGGAATGTGAGGAGCGTGTGGCATAAAAAGCACGACCTCATATTCCTTTTAAATAAATACAAGCCATTGGCTTGTTCCATAGCTGAGACTTGGCTTACTCCAAGTCTTAGCTTCCGTATGCCACATTTCAACATTCTTAGATGTGACCGATCAGATGGCTATGGAGGGTCGGCTCTCTTAGTCAATAATCGGGTCCCACTTTTGCCCCTTACGTTGCCTTCACTTATGGGTGATATGAGCATTGCCGCAGGGAGGGTTGAGGGTATCACAGTGTTTTCAATATATATCGCGCATCCTCACCATAATTTCTTAACGATTCTTAGAGATATTTTTGCTAATGTTCATGGTCCGATACTGGTCATGGGCGACTTTAACTGCCACCATTACAGATGGGGGTCTGAACGCTGTGATGCCTTTGGTGTAGCTCTGGTTGATATTTTGGATGACTTGAACCTCTGCATTTTAAATAACGGTTGCTCAACTCGACGATCTCATACAGGACAGCAAAAGAGCTGTGTAGACCTTACATTTTGTTCGGTTGAGTTGCAGCATCAACTCACTGGGAATGCACAACCTTGTCGCATGGTAGTGATCACTACCCTATAGTCATATCTTTGGTTAAATAAGTCTTATTTAGAAAAACTTCCCCTCCACTTTTGAAATATAACCTGTCCAAACCGGATTGGTCAAAATTTGTATCATTACTGGAGGATAAAATCGATGTTCTTCCAAATTTAAATTCAAATTTATCAGATCCTTCTGGTCACTGCCATGCCAAGAGCTGTTATGAGGGTTTTGTAACAGCTATTACCTCCAGTGCAGATTCTTGCTTTCCTTTAAAAAACAGTGCTCGTAATAAAATTCCTTCACCCCCGTGGTGGGACCCAGAATGCACTTCGGCAATCAGGGATAGGGACGAAGCAGAGGTGTGTTACAATATGGATATGAGCACAGAAAATCTGTTGGCATACTGTCATATCAATGCCAGAACCAAACGTTTTCTTCGAAGAAGAAACGTACGGGTTGGGTTACGTTTTGCACCTCTCTTTCACCCTCTACTCCAGTTTCAGTCGTCTGGAAAAATATTAATAGGTTTAGACGCGGGTGTTCCCCGTCTATCTCTTCACCGATTGCTAGGGAAACAGCTGAACATTTTTTTGACAAAATAGCACCATCCTATGTTCCACTCTTATCAGAATGTCAAAACGCGCCCTTGTGTAACGTATCAGAGGATCCTTTTGATGCGCCATTTACTTTGGACGAACTGAATGTGGTACTTAAACATGTCCGGGACTCAGCGCCTGGTATTGATGGTGTGCCATATTCGTTCATAACCCATTCTAGTGAAAAGGCCAAAATCTATTTTTTAAATATCTTAAATTACTGTTATAGTCATGGTTGGGTTCCAGATCAGTGGAAGTTTCAAATTATTATTCCCTTATTGAAACCAGGCAAACATGCAGATGATCCGAATGGCCTTAGGCCAATTTGTCTATCTTCAGTCTTAGCCAAATTACTGGAACACCTTATTAAAAATCGCCTGGAGTGGATAGTCGAATCGAGAGACCTACTGCCGAATCATCAATTTGGTTTTAGGAAAGGACTAAGCACAATGGATAGTATTAGTATTTTAGTTGCGGATATCCGCTTAGCCTACTCTAAGAATGAATCCGTTGTTGCCGCTTTCCTGACATCTCATCTGCGTATGACAATGTACTTCTTCCCGTACTCAGGCAAAAACTGCAACAGCTGAGTCTTCCGGCTAAGATGATACAATGTATATGCGAACTTCTGTTGTCCCGCTCATTGGTTCTAAGAGTCCAAGGTGAGGAGTTCGATACAAGGCAGACATGGAGGGGACTCCCGCAAGGCTATGTCCTCAGTCCCATACTGTACAATTTGTATACTGCTGATATTGGGTCCTGCCTAAACAGCAATTGTCAGTTACTACAATATGCCGATGACATTGTTTTGTATGTGACGGATCCTTCCATTGTTGACGCTGCGTCATCTTTGTGTCTCTCTCTGGACTCTTTGAATCAATGGCTTTTAAGCCATGGGCTGTCGCTATCTGCTCCCAAAAGTTCGGTGGTGATTTTCTCTCGCAAAAGACTCATTCCTCATATTTCAGTGAACATTTTAGGCCACAATATTCCTATAGTTAAAAAAGTAAAATTTTTAGGCGTTATTTTGGATTCAAAATTAAGTGGCAAACATCACATAAATCATCTTATAAAAAAGTGTGAAAGGATTATTTCAATTTTAAAGGTCCTTGCAGGTGTTTGGTGGGGTGCTCACCCATACACCATGAAATTGGTTTATAACGCCTTGGTTCGTAGTGTTTTAGACTATGGAACGTATCTTTTGATCCCTTGCAACAGGGGTGCTTTGGCTGGACTGGATAGAGTTCAGTCGAAATGCCTTCGAATCATCTCAGGTTGTATGAAGTCCTCTCCTGTTAACGCACTGCAGGTCGAATGTGCTGATCCTCCTCTGGCCCTTAGGCGGCAATATCTGTCCTCTCGTTTTGTGTCTAGGCTAATAAGTAGATCCTCCCATCCTCTCATTGGAAGACTGAACGAGTTAGATGCCATATGCAGAAGCTCAAATTACTGGAAAAATAAAGAAATACCCTTAATCCTAAAATCTTTTCGACTTTTAACATACCCGATTGTCCAGTTTCCCAGATTGCCCCTTTTTAATTTTCCTTACCAAGTTTTAGGTTTTAAACCAAAAATTTTCTTTGATATTGGTATATCCAAAAAATCTCCGTCAGCGAATTTGGCCTTCAATGCGGTGGTGGGCGAGCGATGGAATGGGTTTCAATTATTCTTCACGGATGCTTCGAAACTAACCGATCATAATCACACTGGCGCCGCGGTCTATTACCAAAGCTCCTACAGTTATTGACACCGACTTCCGAAATTAAAGTTATTTTTCAATTTGTAGTGTTTTTTTTTGGAAGTCGGTTGTTTTTTTTTTGTAAAAAGTTTTTTTAATTTAAGCCTTTATCTGAAGGTTCATTTTTGTTTCATTCCAAAGGCCCTAAGGAATCTTCTGTATTCACTGGTGAGTGCGTGGCTATATTGGAATCTTGTCTTTTTATAGAGTCACACCATAATATTGAGAAAGCCGTAATTTTTACAGATTCCCTTAGCTGTTTGCAAGCTTTAGTCCAAAATCCGTTTAAAAGCAAATTACACAGTTCCCTTATTTTAAAAATTAAAAATTCCCTTTTGACCTGCGCTAATTGTCAAAAGGATGTTCAGTTAGTTTGGATACCTAGCCTATGTGGCATTAAGGGTAACGAATGTGTTGATGCTTTGGCTAAAGATGCATGTTCATCTTTATTATCAGATCTCACGCACAATTCCTACCAGGGTTACGACCTACTGTCCCTTCCAAGACTGAACCTGCAGTGTTCCTGGCAAGAGGAGTGGAATATGTCCAGCAAAAAGAAAGGTAGTTTTTTTTTATGCAGTGCAACCGACCATCAAACCAAAACCGTGGTTTTTCGGTCACAAAAAAGTATCGAAAACTATTATTTCAGTTCTTTGTAGAATTCGCCTAGGTTTTTGTTGCACTCCCGTTTTCTTACACAAAATCCATGTCCGTGACTCCTCTCTCTGCGAGTGCGGGTTGGAGGAGGGCACCCTGGATCACATATTTTTCGAATGCTCTAACAATATCCCACCTCTAGATTTGTATAGCCGTCTCCCCTTTAAGATCCCTCTTCCGATTAATTTCCCCTCCCTTTTAACGTATCCCTCCTCAGAATTGCTTGTAGCGCTGATGATATTCATCCGCCACAATAATATAAAATTATAATTTGTTTCCTTAAATATTCTATGTTTGGATGTGGTATATTTTAATGTTCTAACAATTATTTTAATATTACTCGTATAATATGTCAATTTATCTTTTTGTTTGTTTCAGTCCAGTACTAACCCCACAAGATCTACAAAGTTCAACTGTATCATACATATATATACACTGACCTCTATAATATTGTATTATAGAGGTCAGTGTATATATACTATTTTTTTTTTTTTTACATAATCCACACTTGCTTTTCCAATTCACTTTTGACATTGGCAGAATAGTCGACATCGGCTTTAATTGCCATAATTAAAAATAGAATAGAATACAATATAATGGAGTAAAGTAACGTCTGTGGCTGTGTGTGCTGTCATTGGCTGTCATTAAAACAGCTGTTTTTCCAAGCCTAAGGCTGAACCTGAAACTCAGAATTCAGATCGATTTTGTACTGTCTGCAAGATACCGGAGAAACCATAAAAGTAACCAAAGGCCCGTTTTGTAATAAATTTCTTAAGTATTACGTGAAAGTGACCTTAATGTTCGGTATAAGGTTTCTAAAACCGCCAAAATTTATTTTCTAAGATTTCTGTTTAACAAACGGTTTCATTTAAAGCCAACATCAATGGCTAAAGATGTTGCTTCCTATTTTACTGGGGAAGAAAGGTATGTATGTACAATTTTACAAGCTCCACAAAAGTCAAATACCTACTGTTACTGTACGGTCGCTTTTTTTTTGCAACTAATTATTGCATATATTAAAAGCTGTTAGTGAACTAAAGTACATAAATTAATTCAATGGAATGAGCAAAAAATTTAAAATAAACATTGTTTCAGCATAAAAAATCACAAATTAATATACCCTTCTGCATCAAGAAACCAAGATCCAATACTACAGGTTTTGAAAAGGTTTATCATTTGTGATGTTGAAAATATTGAGGACGAAGAGAGCCCATTATTCCTGGAGATAGCAGCAGGCTCTGGACAACACTTGGCGCATTTTGCACCACACTTCCCTGGAGTTAGGTTCCAACCAACTGAAGTGGATGATAGTTTGTTAGGCAGTATAACTTACTATGCTCAAAATTGTCCTACAAAAAACATACTGCCACCAAAACTTGTTGATATAAGTCAAAAATTATCATTTTATGGTTTCGAGGAAAACAGTGTTGACTATATGTATAATTCTAACATGATTCACATAAGCCCATATGCATGCACAATTGGATTGTTTGAAAATGCTGGAAATTATTTAAAACCAGATGCTCTTATGATTACCTATGGGCCTTATAGTAAAGATGGTGAAATAACGCCTGAGAGTAATATACAATTTGATGCATCGCTTAGAGCACGTAATTCAGCTTGGGGTCTAAGAGATATTGCACATCTAATTAAATTAGCAGAAAAAAATAATTTGTCCCTAATGGATACAGTAGAAATGCCTTCTAATAACAAAACCTTAATATGGAAGAAAAACTAAAAGATGTATCTAGATCTGCAACGAACATAATGATACTGCCTGTATGTATTCCTAATAAACAATAGACTGTACTTATACATCACTAACTGCTTTTTGTTTTTCAATACTGGGGAAACCTAGTAATCCCTAGTTACCCAATTAATTGCCTGAGCATTAAAAAGGGATATTTGCGCAGTCTCACACACTGACTGTCTATAATTTTAACATGACTGTCTATAATTTTTCTGTTATCTGTGATTGATTTTTTTTAACCATCCTATTTTTATCCCACTGCAGGACAAAACCCTCTTCTAATACAGAGATGGGTGATGAGCGTTGATCAGTATGCTTACTCAAGGAGGGTTGAAGACTTATATTAATTAAAAGGGCAGGTTCCCTGCAATGTTTCCTTCAATGATATCAGTAACGTCCAAGATAAACATAGACATTATGAGTGATTATCATGTGCAATTTAGTATTTAATGAATACTGTTCCACACTTGCGTGTTTGTAACCACAGATTGCCAACTATCACACTAATATAATAAAGGCGAAAGTTTGTGAGTGTGTGTTTATAATATAAACATTATAATATAAACATTTGTTACTTCTTCACGCACAAACGGCTGAACGGATTTAAATGAAATTTGGCACACAGTTTATAACCAGGATTAACACATAGGCTACTTTTTCTCCCGATATTCCCACGGGATCGACACTTACGCGCGTGAAACCGCGGGCCGCAGCTAGTAACTATATAAACTACTAGCAGCGCCCCGCGGTTTCACACGCATAAGTGTCGATCCCGTGGGAATATCGGGATAAAAACTATCCTATGTCCTTCCCAGATCAGAGAGATTAAAAATTTTAATGTCTTTGCCCGGGATGCAATCTATCTCTGTGCCAAGTTTTATCGAAATCCGTTCAGTGGTTTAGGCGTGAAAAGGTAACATACAGACAGACAGACAGAGTTATAAATTTATAATATTATTAGTATGGATAAAAGTATTCTATTTGAGACCTTAATGGGCTCACTCAGATACGGTTGCAGCTTGCAGTCCTAGATTTTGGGGGTCACCATGGAAGGTATATTTTTAGGGTGGTGTGGAAGCGCTACTGCTGAGAATGATATCCTGTGATCGATTCCCAGGCTGGGCAGTGTTATTGGGTTTTTCCTTCGGGAATTTCTCAGAAGCATAGCATTTATGTTGATGTTATGTTCACTTTGATGTATAGACGCCAGCTCATCAAGCAACAACAATCTGTCAAATTTCTTTATTAGATTTTCAACTTTATCGCTAAAGCATAAAGTTCAAAGTTCATTGGGAAAATTTGACAGTTTCGGGTAGCTTGATGTGCTGGTGTCTGTATATCTCCAGCTCAACATTACTATTGGACGCAGCTTTCGATAAAGAGTAGGTAAGAAAGTAACTTTCTATGAGAATCTAATAAGAGCGAGCTCGAAAATATTCCACACTCGAATAAGTTAGATTTTCTTTTGATCATTCCAAAGGAACTAAGTAAGTAGGTACCAACTAGTTGCTTCGACGACATTAAAAGAATCTCAAGAATCAAGAGAAAGAATCACACCAAAAACATAATGTTGAAAAAGAAGGCCAAGTTCCATACTTCATGTAGATGTTTGACCAGCAAAAGAGTTGAAATCGAAACTAACGCCAAGTTTTAAACCATTTTCTTTGCACCGGCCTTATTTTGCAATACAGAATTGTAAGTAGGTAAGTAATTTGTGTTTGAAACTTTTTAGATATCAATACAATAATATTGTTCCATTTAAACTTGGCGGGTTTAAGCTTATTTTTTTTATACGGAACACGGATTACAGAATGTGTGATAGCCGAACTCACACTTGACCGCATTTTTATTTTTACTTTAGCTTCGTACAACATTCCAAGTTTCTAGGCCGACTCTAAAAAAATGTAATACCTACGCGCTACGGAAACCTCTGTGCGCGACAAAACTTACACTTGACCGCTTTTAAAATTTTTCTTTTAGTTTCATGGTAATGTCTAGTATCAGCTAGAAAAAAATTCATACGGGACCCTCTGTATGCGAGCCAAACTCACACTTGACCTCTTTTTAATTTTTCCTTTAGTTTCATGCTGTCTAGCTTCATGCCAAATTTCAAGTTTCTAGGCCGGCTAGAATAAAAAATTAATACGGAACCCTCTATGCGCGAGCCAGACTCACACTTGACCATTTTTTTTATTTTTCCTTTCGTTTCATGCTAATGTCTAGCTTCATGCCAAGTTACAAGTTTCTAGGCCTACTAGAAGTCCCTAAACATTTTGATTAAGCGCGCTCGCACACGGCATACTTTTTGTAGGTCCTACAATCGGTCAGATTATTTCGCCCTATGTTATTTAGACCGACTTTTTGTAGGACGTGTGCGTTGCACTATTGCCATCGGTACGTTCTATTTTTCTCCTACAAAAAATCGGTCACCGATTATCGGACGTGGGCGGGCAGCCTTACTCTAAGGTGCAGCGCAGACGGCACACTTTTTGCGCGATCGAGTCTGCGACTCACAAAAAGTCTGCATGGCGCGCAGAAAGTCGGTCGCAGATTTTTCACAAACTCAACGCACACGACGCACATCTTCGATCATTCTGTCGGCAGAGCTGTAGGGACGTAGACGCTATGGAAATCGTGCAGAGATCGCGAAGTATACGTGGAATAAACATTACAGCGCACTACTTCCCACATTTTTCTTTTTAAATGTCTATCATGATATTCTGCCTTAGAAGTATCATAAATTGCTGGTCTGTTTTGTATTTCTTGAATTAACATCGTTACATCGACCTCTGGCGCCATGATAATAGATCGCGTGCGTTACGTCCACCCCTAGCAAATGCAGATTGCCGACCCGACTAAAGCGTGCGCCGTCTGCGTTAGCGCGTGTTGAACCAAACGTTCAATTTATTTCACACACTTTTTGTGCCGAGCGGCGCCGCGGCGCGGCGCGGTGCGGTCTGCCCGAATTACACGGATTTTTTGTGCGTCGGACTTTTTGCGTGTCGTGTGCGTTTTTCACAGACTAAAAAGTGCGTCACGGATAGTCTGTCGTCTGCGCTGCACCTAAGGCCGCTCGCCCACGTCCGATAATCGGTGACCGATTTTTTGCATAGCAATAGTGCAACGCACACGTCCTACAAAAAGTAGGTCAGAAATAATGAAGTTAACTAAATCGGCCCGATTATCGGTGCTACAAAAAGACTGACGTGGGCGGCCAGCCTAAATGAGTGAGTGAGTCAGTCAGTCAGTCAGTGCCACTTTAGCTATTTTGAAAAGTCCATAACTTCGAATCTATTAAAGCTACAGTTATGAAATTTGGTATTCGAATTAACAACAGTCATGGTATTATGTATGTGAAGTTTGATTCGATATCGTCTGACAGATAGTTAGATACAGGGTGGTCAAAAGTAGCTCGAAGCGGTTCGGGTAAATAGTGCACGGCGTACGTGCGGCCTCTTGCTGGAACTTGGCATGCGCACTGCCGTGCGCTTGGATGCAAGAGCGAGTGAAGCGAACCTGAAAATTTTAGCTATTAACATAAGCTAAATCTTTTCTGTGACGCGTACGCATACGGTTAACCCATACCTACTAAAAGTCGGGCCTAGTTTTCACTTCAAAAAGCCTGTACCTAGAGAATCTAGGATGCAAGAGCGAGCGAAACAAACTCGGGAATTTGGGCATCCCGCTTGTACGTAAGGTTCATGTCACTGACTCTGGCAGGGCTAGGGTTACCATATCTCAGGATTTGTCCTGAGATCTCAGGATTTTTAAACTCTTCTCAGGATTACGGCCGGATTTTGTAAATCTGAGGAAATCTCAGGATTTTCAGAATTTTCAATAAAATAGAGTAGAATTTTTAGATCTTTTTATTAAAAGGTACAAAACAGAAAAAAAATCTTTACACATAGTGACTAATTAAAAAAAACAACTTTGGTCATGTTAATTGCACAAATAAAATCAACACTTATTTATCTATGAAAGTTTCAACTACTTATCAGTTTTTTCATATTTGTTTTGCTATGATAGGTACCTTATGGGAGGGGTGGAGTGCATTCGCGCCCAACGTGTGGTCATGACCTCCGAGAATCGAGATCCTCAGAGCACAAAATTATTAACAATATAACTTTTTAAATTGTACATTACGTTTGAGAAAAAAATCTGAAATTGCCACAAATTCTCAGGATTTTTTAAAGAAATCAGGCTTTTTCTCCGGACTTTTAAATTTTTCATCTGGTAACCCTAGGCAGGGCCACCGTCAGGGATTTTAATTTTGATAACACAAAAAATTTGTCGAAATTTGATTAATTGACTATCCGAGATGAAAGCACCTGCAACCAAAGCACCTGCCATCCAATCTCTTCACCACCCTTGGTTGACTGGTAGAGAATGCTTAATGCATTAAGTCCGCCTTTGTACCTTTTTGTGCGAAAAGTTTAAATAAATAAATAAATAAAGTTCGCTTCACTCGCTTTATCGTCCAGGATTTTATTACTAAGTTCATTGAATACCTATAGGTAGGTATATCAAGGAACATAATTACCTACTCATATCTATCGTTGCACATGGCAACCCTTCGAAAACCGGCAAAGTGCGTGTCGGGCCGGGTATAACGAATGGTTCCGTAGTAGGGAATTAGGGATGAATATTTACGTAGTTACTGCAAGAATACATTAATGTACTTCATAGTATTTCTCGAAAAAACTAGGAAAATCAATTTCATAGTGGTTTAAAACTCAAAGCATAATGCAGTTGTAACCAAAAAGATCCCTTATGTCAAAAACAAAATAAATAGAAAGAAAGAAGAAAGAAATCATTTATTTTACAAATAGTTTAAATCTACTCTAATAGTTTAAATTATGTTAAAAACTCGTCTTTTTACTTGCGTACCTGAGCTAACAGCATCAAGAATGTCATAATAATATCATTAACCTGATAAATAACTTGTAGGCTTAGAGTAAGAAAGCTATAGAGCATCGGGTAGCGTGGACACACATGAGTCAAAAAACTAACTTAACTAACATAGGCTACATAAGTAGCTGCCTTGAAAAAACTGGCACGCAGTGAGAGACGGAAATAGTATAGCTTTATCCTTTTCTGTTACTTATAATAACTCAATACTTTATCCCTTTCTTGTGGAAATGAAATGAAGCTACCCGCCGTCTATACTTTTCTTTGTCTTAGTTTGTAGGCCTTGTACATTGAGATAGGAAAAACATGGAGAGGCCGCGTTATTCTATACATACATGTGCTTATACAAATATGAGTGAAATATGATTCAGAATACGAAATATCGTTTTGTCTCGTTCTTTCTAATAAGGTAATCGTATTTGATAAAAGAGACAACAATATTTTAAGTTGTTGCTTATTTTGGCAACATTTTGACGTGACGTAGTACAGTTGTAGGTAAGGTGCCGTAGCAACCATCTTTTGCGACAAGTTTCGTGGTAGTTTTGCTGTCAAATGGTTGTTTACTTTTTGTATTATTGAGATTTGCGAGAAAATTACAAGGATTTTACCTTTTAAAACTGCATGCAAATGTTGGAAAACAACAATTCAACATGTCTGTGTGTTGTATTGTGAAGTGTGGTGCAAGAAAAAATGAAAATAAACCTCTAATGTCTTTGCACAGGTTAGTAGCCGGTTTTCATGCAATAATACATTTAATAATACACATTCGATGATACAGTTGTCACGCGATCATGAATTTATGGCTAAAGTATTGATATTTGGGTTCATTTCCGTATAATAGACCTTTTTAGTATATTTTGTTAATTCATTTGTTTGTTTACAATAACATGTCAAATGGAATAGGGTTGTACCGTTGCCGTAATAGTTTTCTCCGCTGAAACGTCATCGGCATATTCTGCGATGTGAACATAAGTAATTCTGTGTCCTATTCGGTCCGAGTGATCTTGCCAGGTCCGGCCACTGGTTCACATCACCGAAATTAAAATATTTTATTTCACATAAACCTACATGGACACTTAGGAAACGTCAGAAGCTAGGTGCACGGTTCCAATTGGTTGTTTCCTATGGGGAAGAACTGGCAAGAAACTCCACAATTTTTACAATGTATTCAAAATGTACCTGGTACTGATTTTAATAAATAAATAACTCGTTTTTTATTTAATTTATGGACTATCTGTTTCTCTCTTCTCGCCACTGCAGATTTATTACCGAAAAAACTCAGTGAAAGCTGAAGTGACGGTAACAGAGAGTTGTTACATTTGGTACTTACGCTATCAGATGCATTTATAAGTAGGTATCTTATTATATTGCCATTTGTCTTCACAACTTGTTTGTCTTAAGCATAACTATAATATTTTTCTCTGAAAATCCTAACTCTAATAAAAGATTTTCTTTTTTGACTTGTATGTACCTATCGATAAATAGTTCAGTAATTAACCATGAGTCTTTCGTTTTACGCATCACAAAAGATTATAAATAAAGTATTTTCGCACACTTTATTTTTATGCAAAACTGTAAAGTATATTTACCGAAAATAAAGTATGATACGTTATTATAAAGTATGGTTGGCAACCGTAATCACAACGGACTTTAATTTAGTAAGTTATTATCCAAACGTGATAACTAGTAAGACTCATATTTTTAGTATCGATACTCGATAATAGTAACACCTATGTTCCTTGATTGGTACAACCCTAGCAGTGGCAGCCATTTTATGCGACAAAACGAGTTGTAGGTATGCACCCTTTTTTTTTAGGTATTTCCAGTCCATACTTTTTATATGTCAATGGCCTTGTACCCCATCTCGAACAATGTTCATAGGGACCTTAGACTATCAATCGGGCGGAAAAATTGCCTAAGTAGTAAATCTGGCAACACTAATTTTAATTTGACAATGTAATGTTGATACGTCAAATGATCGATCAATCATTCATATTTCAGCGCATCGTTGTGAATTTTGCGATTTTACGTTATTAGTTTACAACGTTCGATTGTATATAATCATATTAATTGATTTATAGCTTTGTAAAATGGCAAAGCGACCAGCCTCAGAAGCTTTTCATGTTGAAGAAGTTATAAAGAAAACGGAAGGTAAAAAGCATTCGCTAGATTCCGACGAAGAGGACAGTGGTGCCGAGGAAGAAAGAAATAATGTTCTCCATGCAGACGACATCGAAGGTGAAGAAGACGGAGTTGCTGGAATGGAAGGTGAAGTGAGTACTTATCTAAGATTTGCATTTTAAGTATAAATTTTATGATTTATTTAGTCTAATCAGTTAATCACACTGTCAACACAAACAGCTTCAAACTCAGGATTATTGAGTTTTCTGTGAATCTGAGAGTTTGATAAACACTATCTTTTCTTTAAAACGAATATAGACCTAATATGTTAGTTGTTATACAGTCCAGATAGTTGAGACTAAAAAGCTAGCCTCAACACTCAACTCAACAGAATCAGTAATAATATCAAGAGTTGTGAAGCATTTCATTCCATTTAGCAGGACGTAAAACATATTCGTAACCCCAACATACCATCAATCAGCCAAATGGTAAAGCTGAGTAATGATGAGTTGATTGTGATGATTTACATAAATACAGTTTGTTATTCATGATTGTAAGTTAGATAACACAGCATACTTGATATTATATGCAGTTAAATCAATCAAGGTACAGACGCCAGCACATCAAGCTACTACAATCTGTCAAATTTCTTTAATAGATTTTCAACTTTATCGCTAAAGCATAAAGTTCAAAGTCAATTGGGAAAATTTGACAGTTTCGAGTAGCTTGATGTGCTGCCGTCTGACATCAAAATAAATCTTGCCATAAGTATGTTTTATTTGTCACAGGAGTAACACAAGGCAATCTGCTAATCTAGTCAAAAGTTGCTTTCTCAAATGTAGCAATAATTGTGTGTAATCTCATCACACTTGAGCTTAATATTTTATAGATGTTGTTAGTTATGATGGTGTTGTTGTTCAAATAAATGAGACACCTAATTAGATTGTGTTCAAATATGTCAACAATATTTTTATAACTTGTAACAGATTACCATCACTCCATTCAACATGAAAGAAGAACTTGAAGAGGGGCACTTTGATAATCAGGGTCACTATCACTGGAAAAAAGAGAAAGAAATAAGAGATGGATGGCTTGACAATATAGACTGGGTCAAAGTCAAGGGTAGGCCAGAAGACAAGTACAAAGTGCACAAAGATGATGAAAATAAAGGGCTTGGGGATGAATCCAGCAGTGAAGATGAAGAGCCAGAGGAAAAGTTTGATTTACTGGAAAACTACAAAGAAATTATTCAGCACATGAAGCCCAAAGAAACAATTGCAAAAACCCTTCAGCGCCTTGGTAAGAAAACAAGAACATTCAAATCTAAACTTTATTTACAAATGTTGACTTGTTATGTAATGAAATGACTAATATTGTCTATCCCTGTATTTTATTTTTTTCTTTGTTTTACTTTAACATAATGCGGCCAAAAGTCAGTTAAGGTAATGTTTAGAATATAAAAAATCTCACCATAGTCATGCATAATAAATTGTAGAATATTTCTATTTTTGTAGGTGCCAGTTCAAAAATATCAAGTGCTGAGCGCTGGAAAAGGAAAAAAGCTGGCATTGTCGATGAAAACAGTACAACAGTAACTAGGGTAACAGAACTTGCCAACCAAATTTTGACTAAATTGGGTAACATGGACATTTACCAAGAAACTTATGAAAAAATTGGTGCTATCATAGCAAAACATGATAATAAGAAAGAAGATACCGATTTGGATATGTATGCTGATGACTTTGATCAAAAGGAAAAGACTGTTTTGGATAAAAACAACCCTGAACAGAAAGAAAGTGATGATAAGGATGAGGATGAACAGCCAGAAATGAAATGGGAATTCAAGTGGAATCAAAATGATGAAGATATATCAGGGCCTCATTCTACTGAGCAAATGCATAAATGGTCAACAGATGGACATTTCAAAACTGGTGTTTGGGTAAGAAAGCAAGGAGAAGACAGTCAATTCTACACTTCCAATAGAATAGACTTTGAATTATACATGTAAAATAACTAGAAAAGAAATAAACTTATTTGTAATAATAAAATAGTTTTATTTTATAAATATTTTTTCCGACTTTTAAATAACTTATCAGTTAAACTATGAACACTGATATCAGTTAACAATTTAGCTATTTGATTAATTAAAACAATAAATAATGTGATCACTTGAACTATAACAAACTGTGATATAGATGTTCCAATTTCCAACCAGCTACCAGTATTTTTCACATTGTACAACAACTGTATTCCCATTAAATTGGAATATATTAAAACAATGATGATTAAATAACCAGTTGGTGCCTGAAATTAAAAGAAAAAGTAATATGAATTTCTTTATTGATGGCAATGGACTTGCCCCCTACCTCCTCCTCCTCCTGCGCCTCGCGGCGGGGCTTGTGGCTAAGAAATAACAGCGGTACGGTTCGATCGATCAATTTAAGCTACGCTTGCCGCGGTTCGTCCGTGGCTGGGTGACCATCTTTACACACCAAGACCCCTCCGTGACTCGGAAAGCACATTAAGCCGTTGGTCACGGCTGTCATTCGTGGATCTTCCACAGTTGTTACAGATCTTTAGAAACCCGAAAGTCTGACAACCAGTCTTACCAAGCGGTATCGTATTACCTAGTAACTGGATTGTGGAGGTCAGATAAGCAGTCGCTCCATGTAAAATACTGGTATTCAGTTGCATCCGGTTAGACTGGAAGCTGACACCAGTTAGGAAAAGGCTAGGCAGATGGACTCGCTCCCTGTTACATGTGTCTTAAACATAACTGGCGAAATGTAGGTGTACTATAGGTACTCCTCTGCCTAATCATTCGGGGGATTACCAGCATGAGCCCGGTCATTCACCTTCCAAATAATTTTTCATACAATATAAATATCTACCTTAGTTAAATGTTGCACTGCTCTGAAACTACAAGCTACACTCAAAAATGGAGCTAAAGTTTTCAGCAATATGAGTGTAGTTATTACAAAAGGCTGAAACGATGTAATAAAGCAGGTCACCCATCTGACTTCAAATGAGTTCAAGGATGCTATGTTTCCAGTCCCAAAAAATGCTAATATAATATACAATATCTGATGGAAAAGTTAAGGATTTTTATTTGGATAGGTAAAGATAATGCTTATTTGGAAATAAATCTACAAAAAGTACCTAGGTATATCTAGATTTTTATAGATTCTTATAAAGGATACGAAAAAGAATGCTCTTCTAAAATCTTGACTGCTTATTCCTCTCTCGATTGTTGTAAATGTACTCTCATTATTCTTTTCGAAACTGCTTTCTATTAGCTGTAAATGAAATCGATAAAACTATTACTTCCACAAATTTTATAAAAAAAATACTAATCAGTAGAACTTTTTTTTACTTTAGGTACCTTATTATTTTTTATATGCAGCAGTTTACATTCAATGTATATCCAACATGTTAGATTAAAAATCAAAGCAACTATAAATAGACCTTCATGGGAGACTGATAGAAGGAGGTAGATGTTTAAGATGGATGTGTTTATTGCCAATATGCGACACACCAGTCTTCTTGTGAACAATAGAGGTAGCACTAAGGAAATTCCTGAAATTTTAAATATTCATAAATTAAACATTGATCTTTAAATATGGTAAGTATGTCCAAAGAGAATACTGCTGAGTTACCGTACCAATACTGGCGCTAGCAGCACAAACAATAAACAGACATTCTATAGTTTACCTGCTGTAAGCCATGCTAATGTCTGGTAAAAATATGAAACTGATGTGCCTTGTTCAAACCTCTTAGATTGCACATAAATATTGTGAAGGGATATTATAAGTAATGCAGCTTGTGTTGCTGATAGGAAAATTTCTCTCTTATTTTCATAATTCCTATTACAAAGTGGTAACAGTATTTTATAAATGTATAGCAAAATTGCTATTAACCAAATGATACCAGCAGATATGCTGAAAAAAAAGACATCAGTTAATTCCTGGCTTGTCATATAACAAGCGTTTGATTTCCAGATCAATTCTATCACAAAATTACTTACACTAGTTCAATAAAAACATTTTTTCCAATAACAGGCATGAAGGAAAATACACTAAGTAACAGACATCCAACAGGCCAAGTAATCAGTATTGTGTTTGATAAGTGGTGTCTTGTTGAAGAGAAGAATGGCCATATACCCATGCCCAAAAGTGGGATGCTCAACATCCATCTATATGTAAAAGACAGGCCCTGAAAATCATTTTAAAAGTAGAAGGCATACGGAAAAACTATAATGTCTAAAAAACTGAATTAAAATAATATTGCTTACCAATGCAATAGAACCCAGAGTATAACATAAAATCTCAACTAACAATAAGCCAAAATTTCTGTTTATCCGAAATTGGCCATACCCCTGCATCCAAAGATATAGTGATGAGAAAGCATACCACCATAAAAATAGAGGCATCATTGCATACAAATAATACTGGAGTGGTAAGTTTTGTGCTGAAATTAATTTTGATATTAATGTTTGTTCAATTAAACTATTTGCTTAATTATAAAAAACAATACAGAAGTTACTGAATCATACCATAGACTAAATACATAGACAACAAGCATAAAGAGGAAAATATTGCATTCAAGAATCGCCCCAATTTCGTAGAAGACATGATTTTCAAGTTAGAAGTTTCTGCTTGAGTATTGAATTTTTGTTCAGATAAAACTTTCAGTAAACATGCTATCCATCCCAAGAATGATAAAGTAACTAGTACTAGAAGTGGCTGCTGGTAGTAATTGTGATAATATTTGAGGCCAGCAAGACTTAGGTTTATAATTTCTTCACTCAATGTTATCAATTTTTCATACTCTTCTTCAGCAAGTAGCTTCTCAGTGAATTGTATAAGCTCTTGATATTTTCCTTTGCTGAATGGTTCATAAGGTTGATACAGATATGAGATAGCATATTCCTCCACATCAAGTCTTTTCTTGTTATATTGCGATGCTAGTTGCCTACTGTTGCTATATATAGCTTTTGCTTTGTTAGACAAGGTCATATCAAACAGTTCAGTTGTTAGTTTTCCCTGAAATTCAAAACAATCACACTTCTAAGTCTAACAAGCATCATAGGTATCGGATATGAATTACATAGCGAAAGTTATTATGACTGAATATGACGGGTAAAATCATAAAATCACCCTGTATTAATTTCAAAATGATTTTTAATGATGAGAATAAAACCTCAACTTCTTATACAATACTCTATTCTGAATGTAGCTATCTACATTACATCTATATGTCTATGGTTGTAGAAGCATATAGCCTTCTATATAACTGTATGTTTGTTGCTTTTTATGTAACAGAGAAAGAAAATGGTAAACCTATTCTGATCAATGATTATTTGTTAAGACCTTCAATACTTACTCTAGAATTTACAGGCACAGGAATAGAAAGAATAGTAGACATAAGAGGAGACAAATCCACTTGATTAATGTCTATCCTGTGTTCTAAGGACATGCCATCTGTTTCAGGATCAGGGTGCCGCGTTTCTGTTTGCTTTATTCCTGAGCCCCATATTACATAAGGTGTTTTCGTTTCATGGTCGTCTCCTGCTCCGTGTGAGCCTTTAATACAAGACATGCAGTTAAGTAAAAGTATTATATTAAGGCTATTGCATTTCACCTCCTTCTGCGAAGCAGTCATGCTAGCGAAGGAGGTGGCGGGACGGCTCAGGGAGAGAGCCTCCCGTCCCAGCCGCCGCGGGAGATGCTCCGGGCGTCGGTAGCCGCGTGACAACTCCCGGCTACCGTAGGCGCGGGCCTGCGGGCGGAGAGTAATGGGTAGCTCACCGTCCGATCAGGACCAGGTCCGTGCCGGACGGCGCGTACGTGTTCCACGCGCGCCTCGAAGAGATGTCAGCATCGAGGAGGGGCCCCTCAGGGCCGAAGCCTGCCGGGTCAGCGGGATTGTCCGAAAGGGTTACCGCTGGCCCGGAACATAAAGGGCTAAGGAAGGAACACGGGTGGGTTTTAGTCAGTAAGAGTCTGACACTCCCTTCCGCTCCACCCAGAGCGGGAGGAGTCATTTGATGATTTCCCATCCGCAAAAAAAAAAAAAAAAAAAAGGCTATTGCATTGATCCTATATGAATATTGCAACAGCAGGGAAAAGGGTACTAGCTACCAGTGGTAGGGGCACTAGAGATAGAGTAGCCTCCTAACAATTTACAGGGTGGCCGGGACATCGGCGAACTGTAACCATGAATTCAGCACATGATTCTAGACTTCTTTTTTTTATAAGCGATGGAAAATTATAACACAGGGTCCAGAATCATACTGAATCCATGGTAACAGGTTGCGCTTCGATGTCCCTGCACCCTGTATACATGCCATTAATGCCATATTTATAGTATAAATACCTCTCCTTTAATCAAGCTTCACCTTAGAGCTGGTTCACATTAGGTCGGACCGACAGTTTGCCGTTCACCGACTGCCGGGTGTTGCTGTTCACACTAGACGCCGCCGACCCGACCTAATGTGAATATAACTGTCGGTACGGTCGTTTTACTACCCGGCCTAGGTCGGTCGTCACAAAACAGTTGTGAGTTGGCTTTCGTATAGGATGGACGACGACGACAATTTCATTGCAATGTGGTATTTAAATAAAAGGCAGAAAAAAAGAAAAAGGAAATATTGGGTGCATCCAATAATTGCCGAGCGAAATGAAGTTGGAACTTTTCAAACTTTAATAAGCGAATTAAGGAGTGACGAGCTAAAGTTTTATAATTACTTTAGAATGTCTATTTGTTCCTTTGATGACTTAATCGCAAAAGTTAAAGCTGGTGTAACAGTACAAAATACAAGATTTAGAGATTGTATTTCTCCTGAAGAAAAGTGCCGAGTGCCGAGAACGGGGTAAGGGCGGGTGGCTTCGCGCCGACAAATGTGAACGCCGCCATACTTGCTAGTACGCCAATATTATGTCCGATCCGACAGAAATCGTGGCTGGACGTACGGTAAAAGTGTCGGCTCCGACAGTTTGGTCGGGTCGCCCTAATGTGAACGGCGCTATTGACATACATACGCCAATATGGATCCGACACGTTTGTCGGGCCGGTAAAACTATCGGTCCGACCTAATGTGAACCAGCTCTTAGGTGTTCACTATTGGTAGGCTCTTGGCTATTAAGCCATTGACTCTAAAGACTATTGGCACACTGACTGCTATGTCCACTTAACATCATAGGTATTTATAGGGTGACTAGCTGACCTGGCCAACTTCGTACCACCTCTGATTTTTTTTTTTGTAATCAAAGTCCCATGTTTTAATAATTATTCTGTTATTTGGGGCAGAGACAAATCCAACAAAATAAAATAATCATAAGAATCGGTCCAGCAGGTCTCGAGTTATAAATGGTGTAACTAACCTGACTAATTATGTTATAAACTTATTATTATAGATATAAATTAGTATTAAATAATTATAAAGATAATTTCTGAAGTTATTTTTTTTAAGTTAGCCTACACTGTCCCACTGCTGAGCAAAGGCCTGCCCAAATTCTTGCAGACATCCTTTTCTAGAGCCACCTCGATCCAACTCTTGTGGTACGCATCTAGGTCGTCACACCACCTCTTCCTGGGCCGGGGGTTAAAATAATACATTAACTTAAGTTACCCCAATCTGTCATGCCGTGGTCCGAGGTCATCAAAAAAGTGGTCTTTCCATCATCATTATAATAATCTCTTATTACTTTCTCTATTTCCTTTATTCCTTCATCAACATGTTTCAGTGTAGTTAAGAAGTTCCTGTAATTATTACATTTAAATTATATTTGGCTGAAAGGAGGAGTAGTTATTATTATAGCACAAATTTATAAATAACATAATTAATTTAACTTACGGTGTCTTTGGTTTATGAGTATGCCCTGCCGTATCAGTTCCCAGTAGATGTAAGAACAGTATTATTTTATTACTTTGCAATTTTTCTTTAAGAGCATTATCATAATTAGCTTTTTGGAAAAACTGTTTCACATTATCAAACACCCATGCATCTAGTAGTGTAGTGTTTTTGTCTGAACTAAAACTTTGGTCATAAGGGTCAAATTCATGTACAACTACGTGATCGTCAATATTAGCTTTTGTGAAAATATTCACAATGTCATAAGTACCCCAACACCAAGTGTAGGAAGTTTGATTAAAGACTGAATCAAAATCAACAGGGTTTTCTTTCCACCCTTTGGCAATAGCAGAAGGGTCTTCATAGAAACCTGCAATCACTGCCACATGTCCAGGACGTGATTCAGTTGGCACTTGAGTATTTGAAATTCCCCATCTACCATAAGAATTTGCCACAGACCTGGAATAAATAAATGTTTGTATCAAACATTTTAACCCTACCCTTAGTAAAAGTACCTTAAGAAGGTTGTTGATTAGACTACCAATAATATAATACATTCCTGTTTATAAAGCCATATAAACTTATACAGCAATGAAAATAGTATGTGAATATTGAGGACTGCCATGTATATGATCCTTTAATGAAAATAAAGATTATGTGTAACGACACTCTGATCAAAGTAACGACTAAACAATCTGTGTTTTGATTTCTTAAGAGTGTTTACGCCGAACGGCATTTCATACAAACTTTCAAGTCCTTATTTTTCGAAATGAATGAACCGATTTTAATGAAACTTCATATGCATAAGCAGGATACAAAGGTCTAAAAAGTTAGTAGAAAAAATAGTGTTACAGCCAAATTAGACCGATTTTAAATTTTCCATAGAAACAGAGATTTCCAGTTATCTTTTTTTAAATAAGACATTTTGATAAAGTTTTCTACTAACTTTTTAGACCTTTGTATCCTGCTTATGCGTATGAAGTTTCATTAAAATCGGTTCATTCATTTCGAAAAATAAGGGCTTGAAAATTTGTATGAAATGCCGTTCGGCGTAAACGCTCTTAATAGCCTGTTCAGTATTATTATTACCACAAACCTCAAGTAAGGCATTGTCGTATGATTAACGAACGATTCTGCTCTAAGTCCATCAACCATTAAGAGAACGAGTCTTTCAGCCAAGTATTCATGCTGGGGCTGATAAGGCACCACATTCTTCACAATAGGTGATTTAAAATATATGTCAAAAATTGAAAACAAAAAAGTTATGTGTAAGAAAATTCCCACGATAAACATCGCTACTTGCTTTTAAATAAAACTTCATAACAATTCAGGAAATCTCTGTAGATTTATACCAAATTAATATCAATCGGTTTAATTCGGTTTAGCAATACAATTATTTACATTCAGTTTCCTGTTTCGACAATATTTGACATTGACAGTATTTGGTTTTTTTTTTTTAATTGGCCCAACGGGCAGGCTAAAGTCTTTTGACCATACCGCCTTGTGACAGTATTTGGAATTTCCATCAATTATTTTTTTTTTTTTCCTTTTGTTCCTTGTGGAACAGGCTAGGGTCAGGGACAATGCGGCCTAGTCATCAGTTAGTTCGTATTTTTTTTGGTAAATTCTGTTATATTCATCAGTTTATTTTTTTATAACTAAGGTAGATCCAGTTAAATTCATTAGTTTGATATTTATCCATAAGTAGACTTTCCATCAATAGAAATTTGGCCGCATTCCGAATTAGCTATAATCGCTCAAAGCGCTCACATCATCTCACATGCGTTCCGATTTAGATATTACTTTTATGACAGCGACACTGGAGCTGTCAACAATTCGGAACGCTCGTGAACGCGCTCACAGTGCTTACTCAAAATGTAAAAACGATATTATTGCAGTATTTCCTTGTTTAAACACCACTTTTCTTCTTCATTTCTTCTTCTTTGATTAGGTGGCGACTGTCAGCTAGAAGCATAATTTCGAAAATGCCACATTAGTTTGATTTAAAGACATTGCAACTTAAAACAAGACACACACTGACACATCCTCACACACACACAGTCATTTTTGACAGCGCTCACGGTGATATTATTCTACGGCATGGTCAGCGTTATCGCAAGATGGCGCATGTCCTGACGTCATCAATGAGGATTCACGGGACATCGTTATCGCGCTCACGCTAATTCGGTACGGGTTTAAGCACGCTCAAATCGATTATTTCCCAACTCGGAACGCAGGGTTTACGTATGGTACGCACGGATACTTTTTTTTACTGAACACTAAAGCCGGATTTACATTACTGTAATGTGACGATTTCTGACGAAATTTTAGCCAATCAAAACTCGTTGTGATTTGACGTAGTACTGTACAGAATCGTTTGATTGGTGTATTCTGTGTCACGACACAACACAACACAGTAATGTAAATCCGGCTTTATGTTTATGCCAGTGCCACACGCTTGCCAAACCTCGATACACCATAGAAAATAGCCTTTCCTATATTCCTCTGACCCTTCTTCGTACATTTTTAAACAAGTTTATAATACTAATAAAACTGAATAATGGTTTGTGGTAGTTAACCCTATGTTAGAAATTATCCAATGGGGATAAAAACTGCCACTTGCTTGACTCTACCCAGCGTCTAAGAATTTGACAGCTAGCTAGCTATACATTTTTGGAACTTCTTTTATGCATAATTAAATAACATGCCCGTTGCACAGCTGTTCACTGCAAAAATACAGGGACCCATGTATTTCCCAAAGATTTCCCCAGAGTCGTCCGTGAAATTCAATTTTTTTTTACGTTTTTGCAATTTGCTGGTCAGTATTAAGTTGTACTTTGATTAATATATAATTCGCGACCGTAACAAATATGTATTTACAGAATTATAATCATTAAGGACGCCTTTACGAATCTGACAAAAATAAGCCGTTTTTCGGTGCATTTTGCGGCAAAGTGAGACGAAACCAAATGTAACTAATAATTACCACAGATAGATTACTCTTTCATCTCCAAATGGTAGCCATTTTTTATTCGAAAATGTTGGTTTATAATATAGTAAAAAATAATTTCCGTTGCCTCTTCACACAAAATCGACGATATCGTGCTGTCTTTGGGATCATTTTTCTTCTATTTAATAACATAAACATATTTATTTTAAAATATTTTATGTAAGCAGACATGTTCAACTCAAAAAGGTAGCCAAAAGAACTATCAAAATGTTAAAAATAAACTCAGAAAAAAATAAAAATCGGAGTCTATTTTTTCACATATTTAGCTGTAATACGTGAATCTTATTGGATTGAAATAAGGGTTATTTTACTGGTCACTGTCTCGGTTTATTGCACAAAAATTTGTAATGAAATATTAGTCTGCGCTCGGCCGCCGTTGTGAGTGGACTCTGTGTCGGTTGTAAGCAGCAGCTTGTGCTAAAAGAAGATCGCTGTACGGATACAAAATATTTGACACACAAAACTTGATACTTCACGCATTCTGTATGTACCTATTACCCAAGGAAAGATTTGATTCACAGTCTTATAATTTTTCTAGAAGTAAGTAGGGTTTATAAATTCATATTTCGTTCCGGACTTGCTGGAGTGACCTGCACAGCAGGTGTACTTCGAAGACTGCTACTGGAACTAACAGCCGAGCTGAGGAGTTATTCCGGTCTGATCCCCTGAAGACTTACAATATTTCATGATGGGTGTCAATTTCGTGGTTTTCGAGGGTGCTGAAACCGATGGTGAGGTCCAAATGAGAATCCAAGATGGCGGATGTGAAAAATGTTACAATTTTTCATGATGGGTGTCAATTTCGTGGTTTTCGAGGGTGCTGAAACCGACGGTGGGGTCAAAATAAAAATCCAAGATGGCGGATGTGAAAATTTTTCATGATGGGTGTCAATTTCGTGGTTTTCGAGGGTGCTGAAACCGATGGTGGGGTCAAAATAAAAATCCAAGATGGCGGATGTGACAAATGTTACAATTTTTCATGATGGGTGTCAATTTCGTGGTTTTCGAGGGTGCTGAAACCGATGGTTGGGTCAAAATAAAAATCCAAGATGGCGGATGTGAAATTTTTTATAATTTTTCATGATGGGTGTCAATTTCGTGGTTTTCGAGGGTGCTGAAACCGATGGTGGGGTCAAAATAAAAATCCAACCATCGGTTTCAGCACCCTCGAAAACCACGAAATTGACACCCATCATGAAAAATTGTAACATTTTTCACATCCGCCATCTTGGATTTTCATTTTGACCCCACCGTCGGTTTCAGTACCCTCGAAAACCACGAAATTGACACCCCTCATGAAAAATTGTAACATTTGTCACATCCGCCATCTTGGATTTTTATTTTGACCCCACCGTCGGTTTCAGCACCCTCTAAAACCACGAAATTGACACCCATCAAGAAAAATTGTAACATTTTTCACATCCGCCATCTTGGATTCTCATTTTGACCTCACCATCGGTTTCAGCACCCTCGAAAACCACGAAACTGACACCCATCATGAAAATATTGTAACACTTTTCACATCCGCCATCTTGGATTTTCATTTTGACCTCACCATCGGTTTCAGCACCCTCGTAAACCACGAAATTGACACACATCATGAAAAATTGTAACATTTTTCACATCTGCCATCTTTAAAATTATTAAAAAGGGTTCAAACCGGGTGCGGTGACTTGACAAAGACGAAAATGTGGAGTCGTTGTTCCTCAATACTAACATACACGTATCCGTTATAATAAGAAATTACGAACTTATGTATTTCAATAAACCCTGTACTTATTTTTGTTGCTGACGATCCTTCAGGATCAAAAACAAAAGAAAAAGCGGTTCAAACCGGTATGAGAAAGTTTTTAGTGGATAAGACAGAGATTAAAACAGAAGACGATCTAGGAGGGGATCGAGGCGGGGGGGTGGAGGGGGGGTTCAGGGGATCAAAACGGAATAATTCGAGCTGAGTCAGGTGTGCCGAGTATGGGCTCGTTTTCTTAGTTATGTTGAGACCTTACCTCCGGACTTGATGGAGTGACCTGCAGGTGTACTTCGAAGACTCCTACTGGAACTAACAGCCGAGCTGATCTAGGTGTGCCGAGTATGGGCTCGTTTTCTTAGTTATGTTGAGACCTTACCTCCGGACTTGATGGAGTGACCTGCAGGTGTACTTCGAAGACTCCTACTGGAACTAACAGCCGAGCTGAGCTAGGTGTGCCGAGTATGGGCTCGTTTTCTTTGTTATGTGGAGACCTTACCTCCGGACTTGATGGAGTGACCTGCAGGTGTACTCCGAAGACTGCTACTGGAACTAATAGCCGAGCTGAGCTAGGTGTGCCGAGTATGGGCTCGTTTTCTTAGTTATGTTGAGACCTTACCTCCGGACTTGATGGAGTGACCTGCAGGTGTACTTCGAAGACCCCTACGGGAACTAACAGCCGAGCTGAGCTAGGTTTGCCGAGTATGGGCTCGTTTTCTTAGTTATGTTGAGACCTTACCTACGGGCTTGATGGAGTGACCTGCAGGTGTACTCGAAGAATGCTACTGGAACTAACAGCCGAGCTGATCTAGGTGTGCCGAGTATGGGCTCGTTTTCTTAGTTATGTTGAGACCTTACCTCCGGACTTGATGGAGTGACCTGCAGGTGTACTTCAAAGACTGCTACTGGAACTAATAGCCGAGCTGAGCTAGGTGTGCCAAGTTTGGGCTTCTTTTGTTAGTTTTGTTGAGACCTTAAGAATAGGTAGGCAGGCACTAGGCCGGGTCTAGTCTAGGCAGATGCGGTCACTAATCGGAAACATAAAACAAAAGTATCTAAAAAAAAAAGATTACAGCCGTCATCTTGGATTTTCATTTTGACTTTGTTTTCGGCTCCAGCGCCCTCGAAAACTATGAAAACGACACCCATGATAAAAAAAATAAAAAAAATTACAGCCGCCATCTTGGATTTTCATTTTGACCTCACTATCTGCTTTAGCGCCCTTGAAAACCATAAAAACGACACCCATGATAAAAATAAAAAATAAATTACAGCCGCCATCTTAGATTTTCATTTTGACCTAATTATTGGCTCCAACACCCTCGAAAACCATGAAAACGACACCCATGATGAAAAAAATAAAAAAAAAATACAGCCGCCATCTTGGATTTTCATTATGACCTCACTATCGGCTTTAGCGCCCTTGAAAACCATAAAAACGACCACCCATGATAAAAAAATTAAAGCCGCCATCTTGGATTTTCATTTGGACATCACTATCGGTTTTAGCACCCTTGAAAACCATAAAAACGACACCCATGATGAAAAATTAAAAAAAAACTACAACCGCCATCTTGGATTTTCATTTTTATCTCACTATCGGCGATCTCAATATCCGTCACTTTGCACGGCCAAAAATGTAATTGACAGGCTTATGGTGATTTATCGAGGTAGCCACTGCTAATATGCCTTTATGCAATGCGCGACACTGTACGTTATCCTAATTGCATAACACACTTGGAATGGCAATCCATTCCGATTTGACAGTTCAACAATATCCATTGCGTTGTTTTTGTTTTACGAATTTTTTAAATATATATGAAGCAACTAGCTGTGCCCCGCGGTTTCACCCGCGTAAGTTTCGATCCCGTGGGAATATCGGATAAAAAGTAGCCTATATGTGTCAGCTACCTCTATACAAAATTTTATCAAAATTGGTGAAGCCGTTTGAGCGTGAAGAACAAACATATAAACATACACACACACTCACAAACTTTCGCCTTTATAATATTAGCGTGATGAATATTGTAGCATTTGTACTGTTTGCCTTGTAGGGTGTGTGCCAAATACACGTATTTTTCGAGAACCTACTTGCATTTGATACCATAGCAAATTTATTATATAAAATACAAAATAAACCGAATAAAACAAGCCTGTTTTATATTTGTTTTCAATAAGCTCGTCCGCAAATTGTTAATACATAGGTACTTTGGCAACTTGTACTTGATTAATCACTGTCCAGTGAAATTAAGTAAATAGCATTCTACTTATATGAACACTTCACATTACCTACAAACTGTTTGAAAACAAATCACCGTAAACTTAAAAAAAATACATGGCAAAAATAAAATAAAATTAGGCTCAAGTATCAAGTCGTGTCAGTTTACTCATAATTTCACCGCTTCGCGCATGTCGCTGTGTGTGTGAGCCGTGCACGTGTAGTAGTAAGACTCAATACCTAAAATTGAAGCGCGTCATTTCGTAAACGCGTCCTTAAAGTCATCAACACAATTACTCTCTAAGACCGGTAATCCCACTGAATGAGTAGGTATTTCATGAAATCTTGACATTTGACAATTCTACTAACTTAACAAGTTGTATTACTGATCCTGATGATTTTAGTTCTGTAAATACATATTATACTTGTTACGATCGCGAATCATATTTTAATCAACGTACAACTTAATAGTGACCAGCAAATTGCAAAAAACTCAATAACTCTCTTGCAATTAAATATGATTCGCGACCAGAACAAATATGTATTTACAGAATTATAATCATAAAAATCAGGGGGCCTAAAAAGGCCACTTTGGCAGAATCATAAAAGGATAACAGAATGGAACTGTTAAGTTAATCGTATCAAATCCCATTGGTGAAGCATTTTTCAGTTAATTTTTTTGTCTGTGCTAAAATGCCAATCAATCCAATCCAAATCCAATCCCAATCTCTTTTACCTACGTAGTGCAGTGAAAAAAAAGAAAAACACGGACTGTCTTCGCAATTTTATAATTCCTTTTATGATTCTCCAAAGTGGCCTTTTTAGGCCCCCAGTAATACCCTTTTTTTTTTTTGGTGGGAAATCATCAAATGACCCCTCCTGCTCTGGGCGGAGCGGAAGGGAGTGTCAGACTCTTACTGACAAAAACCCACCCGTGTTCCTTCTGTTGCCTGTGCCAGGGGCCACGGTATCTCTTTCGAACAACCCGCGACCCTGGCGGTCATCGGCCCTAGCAGACCCCGTCAGATGGTGCTGACATCTCCTTGAGGCGCGCGTGGAACACAACGCGCCGTCGACTCGGGCCTAGTCCTTACCAGACGGCGAGCTGCCCATTGCTCGCCGTCCGCAAGCCCGCGCCTACGGTGGCCGGGAATCGCCTATCAATTCCCGACGCCCAGGGCGTCTCCTGCGGCGGCTAGGAGCGTGAGGGCGCAAAGATTGCCTCTCCCTCACGCGCTCCGCCTCCTCCTTCGCGAGCATCACTGCTTCGCGAAGGAGGCGACAGCCTCCCATGTACTCTCGCTCCGTACCATGGCCCGGACTAAGGCCGGACGCGAGAGATCGCCGCCGCACGGCGGTGCATCAGTAATACCCCTTAGAATGTGGACATTCTGAGCCTGAATGGGTTCACGGTTGGTCCCATATCCCATATACATTTTATGAACATTGCTTGGGTAGTTTTTGAGTTAGCTTCAATAGTACGACATTTTCCCACTTAGTTTTTATTGATAAGGTTTTAAAGCTTCTTGTCACTGATATTAATTATTTGAATTTGTGTGGGGTAGGTAAAACTAAAGAGTGAAAATAAAAACATTAAAAAAAAACAACCGACTTCCAAAAAAACACTACAAAGTGAAAAATAACTTTATTTTCGGAAATCGGTGTCAAAAATCGAAAATGCGGAACCAACGATTATTTTTCACTTTGTAAGTAGTGTTTTTTTTAAAGTAGGTATTTTTATGTAGGTAATTGATTTTCGAGATCCGAGATCCAGCCAAATCTACTTCCTGTACATAACAAAAAACAAATTTTATCTAAATTATTTATTATGGAACAGAAAAAAATACAAATTAGGTAATCACAGTAAGAAAAGAAAGTAGAATACACGTTTAAAATATATCCAACAGTGACAAAATATAACATAAGCTACCGGTTGAGCTAAGTTTGCACTTCCCCGCTGATCTCCGCGACAACTCGGGAAGTGGGGCAGTGGGAGAAGCGCGAGGTGCAAACTTGCAGTCTTGTATGTAGATCTCTAAAAACTTATCAGTCAGATTGACTTTCCTGTATACTTTGTTCCCTTGAAAATCCAGGTACTCCAGCAGCCAACAAATCAAATAGTTCTTTCTCTTGTGTTTCTCGCAGACTATTCAGTACAACATCGGTTGGAATCCTTTCTTCCAAATTAGCTGGCGGAGTTAGACCCAGCGTAGTAAATGCTCTACGAACTTGTCCAGTGCTAAGCCATCCTCGTTGACCTGGATCAAAACTTTTGACAACTGCTTCTAAATGTCTATGCGATAAAAATAAGTTGTATTTAGTAGGTAAAATGACAACAAAGAAAATTAAGAAATTATAAATAAACCAATCAATCAAACAAAACAAGTACAATTTATAAGTAAATAAATGTGTGCTTTGTATTGGCCAAAATATCATAGAAAGGGGAACAGCGCGGCGGCAGCGCCTGTAGCGAACACTAGAGACCATAGGAGTACCTACTGCTATTAGGGGGGCGAAAGTTGAAAAAGTGTCCAGCTTTAAGCAGTAAATAACAGTTCAAAAACCCTCCAAAATGGCGCTAGCGTAGCCAAAGGATATGAATGTAGCAGTTGTGGACGGATTGTGGTATGCAGAGTTAGAAAATTTAATATTTTTAGTGACTAGAGTAGTTAGTGACAGCCCAGTATATCAAAACCTCAACTATTTGCGTAATCCAATAACATTTTGTAAACATAATGACAGCATGACACAACATGACCCGTTGCACAACATGACAGCCGGGACCTATGGTGCTTTCCGAGGCACGGACGGGTCTTAGTATGTAAAAATGGTCACCCATCCAGGGACCAACCGCGGCAAGTGCAGCTTAACCTGATCGATTGACCCGTGCAGCTGTTATTACTTAGCCATAAGCCTCCTCAATGTTATGAGTCAATCTACAACGTGGCGCTTCAATGGTGACATTAATTTAACACACATATACGTTTTCACATTTTCATTTCATGAAGCAATTATATTTCCATTAAACGTTATTATTTACGGATTTATTTAAAATTTTAGAAAATAGTATTTTAGAGCAACCTGTACTTAAAGAACTGTCGCGCAGCGGTCATTTGCCGGGGTCACGGATCATAACATCGCATCAATGAAATAAAACGAATAAGCAATACTATTAGGATGAAACAAATGCAAAGAGTAGGCGAATTGAAGGAAAGCCGACAAAGAGATATTTCTTTCCTTCCGCTGCCTAGCGGCTCCTTTGTCGCTTGCCGCCAAAGCTCAGCGGTGCAGGTGACTGGCGCCCCCTCCTTCCCGCCGCGCCCCCGCACTGCACTTGAATTCTTTTTTTGCTTTACTAGTAATCTAGTGCTAGATGAACCTGTGTCCTTGACACACTTCGTCAAACTAGTGCGCATAATTCCGTCGTGAATATTGTTGTGAATGTTTCCGCGAAAAAGACGCTTACCTATTGTTTTATTTATTTATTTTTGTGTAATTAGATTATGGTACTTAGATAAAGACGTTTTGCTTTGTTTTCTAATCTAGTAGGTACGTTTACATCTCTTGTGATACGGAGGACGCGAGACGGTGTTATTTGTGTTATGTGCATATGTAAACTTGTGATCGTGATGGCAAATACACATCCGAACTACACAGCAGCTGAATATGCGGACATGATCCTAATTTATGGAGAATGTCATCAAAGTGCCGCCCTTGCGATAAGGACATATCGCGAGAGATATGGCGATTCAAAACAATGCCCTACTAATCCTCGCACTATTGTAGGTGTAGGACCTCTTCAGCGCATCCACGAAAACCGGCCAGTGGATCGTAGGTCTTTGCGCCCAGACCGACCGCTTACACGATAAAATGTGCTACAATATTTCGAAGACTAACCCAAAGCCGAGCCAAATAAAAGCAGTGATTAGTGATGACTGTGATGAGTGATGTGATGATAGTTATAACTAATAGTACAAGAAAGGGTGACGTTAGACTAAGCACCTCCGCTGTAGGTACCTACAACTTTCGCCGCGCCGCGCCACTCGGATTGTTTGATAAATGCCGACAAAGAATCGGACCGACGACAAGTACGATCGCGCGAAGCTTAGGTAAGTAATTTCATGAATGAATTTTTGCAAGGGTGATCCCAATTTTAGTTACTTTTATATTATTTAGTTTGTTTGAAAAATAAATATTTTCAATTTACGAATTATTTTAACCTATACTTATATATATGATTAATGGGCACTAGCCCTACCCGTGTGTTAAATTAATGTCGCCATTGTAGCGGCACGTTGTATACATAATAATAAAATGGTAGGAAAGTCAAAACTGTACATCGAATATTTTTTTACGGTTCCGTACCCAAAGGGTAAAAACGGGACCCTATTACTAAGACCGCTGTCTGTCCGTCTGTCCGTCTGTCTGTCTGTCTGTCACCAGGCTGTATCTCAAGAACCACGATAGCTAGACAGTTGAAATTTTCACAAATTATGTATTTCTGTTGCCGCTATAACAACAAATACTAAAAACAAAATAAAATAAATATTTAAGGGGGGCTCCCATACAACAAACGCGATTTTTTTGCCCTTTTTTGCTCGATATCAAAAATGGCAACAGGTAGGCACTTGAAATATTCACAAAATACTCAGTTGTATTTTAACTTTAATAATAAATAATAAAATTAAAAAAAATAAATATTTAAGGGGGGCTCCCATACAACAAACATGTTTTTTTCGGCGTTTTTGCCTTGTGGTACGGAACCCTTCGTGTGAGAGTCCGACTCGCACTTGGCCAGTTTTTAAAGAATACTTGGGGTGTGATTAGGGTTGCCAACTTTTTTTACAAGAAATAAAGTATATTCAGGTCTATGAAGAATATTAAACAGTACTTTAGAAAAATGAACAGTATTTTATTTATTTATTGTTATAAATACCTACATATTTTTTAGAGCTTATCGCACAACTAATTTACAATCTTTTTTAAAAACTTCATACGCCTGACATCACAATTATAACTGAAATTAAAATAAATGAGGAGCTCATTTTTTTATTAAATTAATAGATACTCTATTTCTATCCTCCCACCACTTAGCATTCATTACTGAAAAAACTCTTTCAGTAAATGCTGAGGTGGCGGGAACAGAAAGTAGATATGAGACAATTTTAGTTATGTTTTTAAATTCTTCTGAAGTGTTTACTAATAAATGGCTCCACTTTTGGCCAGTACTCATTTCAAGAAAATCTTTGTCTTCTGATATTCTGATAAATATTCTTATAACACATAATTATGTGTTTGCATTTTGTTGTTGAAAACAGTATTTTGTATAGGTACCTACCTACTTTATTTTTGTTCAACAGTAAAAAGTATAATTTAGTGAAAAACAGTATAATACTGTTTAAAACAGTATAGTTGGCAACCCTAGGTGTGATCTACAATCGATACCGAACCGAAGTCAAAAATATAGTTTTTAGAATTTTTGTCTGTTTGTCTGTATGTATGTCCGGGATAAACTCAAAAAGTACTGCATGGATTTACTTCAAATTTGGCACGAATATTATTAAAAAGTCTCAACATACATATAGGCTACATATTATCACGCTATCACCTACGGGGAACGAGCAGTGAACCTTTATCTATACATATAATAAAACAGTAAAAAAACTATGTCTGTACATTGAATACCTACCTATATTAAAAAAAATTGAGGAGGTTTAGAAACGGTAATAGAGCACGAATCCAAAAAAAAAATTCTGTCTGTTTGTCTGTGTATCTTTTTGGTTTGTACACGCTAATCTTCAGAACTACTGGACGAATTTGAATCATTTCTTTTTATTGTATAGGTATAAGTCTCTAATTTTATTGTATAGGTATAAATCTCTAACTTGAACACCTGATGCAGAACCGCAACAGACCAGCTAAACTATTAGAGATACAAAAATGGTACCATAGCAAAAATTGTTCCACGTGATGCGAATTTTCTGCTAGGAGAATAAATTTGAAGATCGGGAACACCTGATGTGGAACTTCAAGAGCCCAGCTACACTATAACATATATAGGAATGACGTCTTAGCAAAAGTTGTTCGGTCTGATGGGCATTTCCTGTTGACTTACAAAAATGAAAGATCTGGAAGTCTCGAATCGTCTCGCGCATCCCGTTGTTTTCCCGTCCCCGGGCTCTTAGAATTCGACATCAGACGTTTCAGATCTTCGGTTTTGACGACCCCGTTGTCGCTGGCATAAGCAACAGGATCCGCGTACGAAGTCGCGGGCAGAAGCTAGTAACTAATATTATTGAGAACTGCAGTGAACATTAGCGTCCTAAAGTAATAAATGTTTATATGGTACTTGCAGGTCTGATATCTGTTTAACCCGGTATTTCACAGCCTTCTGCTCATGATGAAATATGATACTTACTTATGATATAATCCTTCATTTAATGTACCTATATAAATGTGGTTTTTATTGGACATATAAGTCAAAACGCCCATCATTCTTTACCCTGTTGCTACTGTGGCGCCATTCTAATTTAACCTTTAACGCAGTTTGACTGACACGACACTTTTTCAGAACAGAGTCAGTCAGTCAGTTCTCCTTACTTCTATTCAGCTGTTCTCCATGCTAGAGACGCCTTACAAGGATTTTAATATGGCGACGGAATAACATGGACGGGGAGTTCCGTGGTGGTAAACATTGTTGGGGAATAGATAAAAACACGAAAAAAAAAAAATTGAGCTCCAAGTTCCAAGTGAATCTATTACACCTATAACCTCTTGTCATTTTTTAGGGTTCCGTACCCAAAGGGTAATAAAAACAGGACCCTATTACTAAGTTTTTTGTAGCTTATTACCGACTTAAAAAAAAGGAGGTTGTCATTCGACACGTATGTATGTAATATTATTGGAACTGCATTATATTCACATATGACAATCTATTCATTATATGACATTATATTCACATATGACAATCTATATAAGCCTCCAAACAAATATACAAAATTTTATAGATGTATGTACCTATGTATGTTTGTCCACGCATTTCTCCGCAACTATTAATCGGACCGTTACCATTTTTTTTATTGGCTTACATTTACTTCAACTTAGGGAACAGTGCAAGTTTCATCAAAATCGATTCAGTCATTTTCAAGATATGGACTAAAACGTGTAAGTGTGACAGCTTGGCTTATTGATACCTACGTCAACGAGAAAACATTTCAAAACCTTGGTCAAATTCTAGTGCAATATTTACAACAAAACTATTACATACTTATTACAAACAAATATCCCAGTTTTTACTTAAGTAAAACTAAAATTTACGAAATAATAAAGTACCTACATAAGTACCTAATATGAAAAAAAATAAACCGACTTCATAAAGAAATTAACTCAAAATTATGAAATAACTTTAATTTCGGAAGTCGGTGGCAAAAAACTAATACTAAAATACAGATCCCAAGACACCGACTTCCGAAGTTAAAGTTATTTCATAATTTTGAGTTAATTTATTTTTGAAATCGGTTTAATTTTTTTAAATTGCTTTTTGTCCTTTACCTTTCTTCGAACAACACCGGAGCAACTCCGAGACCAGCACGGAATATCATACATTCATCTAAAAGTTTCGCCGTTAAATCAGCTACATTACTTTTGGCTTTATTTGCTAATATTTTAGTAAGAATGAATCTCACAAGCTCAGGTATACGACGTTCGCGCAAATAATTTTCAGTTCGAGATACTGTTGAGAAGATTAATTTCTTCCGTTCTGGAATAATTTCTCCAAGAGACGACTCAGCAGATGTTAGACATTTACATACTGTTATGGGTTCAAGTGAAGAACCAGATGGTAACCGAGATAATGGTTTTAACACTTCTTCCTCTTCCATTACAGTATAATTTGGTAAAAAATCAAAATCGATACTTTCATTCTTTGAATCCATTTGAATAATAAAATATCTAAATATTTTATAAATTACTCTTGGCACAAATACTTGTCAGGTATCGGAGATATGGATCGAATTTGATCAAAGAGATATAATATTTAGATAATCACAGAATACAATATAATGCGGTGTAGATAATTTTATTATAATAAATAAACTATAGGTTTGATGCATGTCAAAGAATGAAGACAAGACAATTCTTTAGTCATTGAGACAAGACAAATAATTTTTTTTATTGTTTTTTAATGGTTCTTCGCTATTTTATTGAGTCAAAAAAGGTTCACTTAGTCAAGTTTGGAAAAATTATCTATTATTATTTATCGTGTCTCCGTCCGTTCCTCGAAGACGAACACACGTTCAACGCCGGATCATTCGAGTACATACAAATATGGTATTATTCAGTTCGCCTTTGTTGCAGAAAGTTTGTGCAAAGGCGAGCCGTATTCGGCGATACATAAGCGGCGGGTTGATCGATACACGCAATTCGCATGTTCCAGAGCGATGTCAGATGGGTGTATAGCTTGCGGGAGCGACCTAAACAAAATGTGACGGACGTGTGCCACCCGGATGATGTTAGACGCTCTGTGTAGGAGGTTCGGTACACTGCTAACCGCAAACCTGATGCATCACCCATGAGCATCGGTGATGATATTGTGCATCCCGCGCGCGCGGAAGTAGAATAAACTGGCCAAGTGCGAGTCGGACTCGCACACGAAGGGTTCCGTACCACAAGGCAAAAACGCCAAAAAAAAAACATGTTTGTTGTATGGGAGCCCCCCTTAAATGTTTATTTTATTTTAATTTTATTATTTATTATTAAAGTTAAAATACAACTGAGTATTTTGTGAATATTTCAAGTGCCTACCTGTTGCTATTTTTGATATCGAGCAAAAAAAGGGCAAAAAAATCGCGTTTGTTGTATGGGAGCCCCCCTTAAATATTTAATTTATTTTGTTTTTAGTAGTATTTGTTGTTATAGCGGCAACAGCAATACATAATTTGTGAAAATTTCAACTATCTAGCTATCGCGGTTCTTGAGATACAGCCTGGTGACAGACAGACGGACAGACAGCGAAGTCTTAGTAATAGTGTTCCGTTTTTAACCCTTTGGGTACGGAACCCTAATAAAATAGTAGAATAATATCACCGTGAGCGCTGTCAAAAATCACAGTGAGTGTGTGAGGATGTGTCAGTGTGTGTTTTGTGTTGATTTGCATCTTAACTTAAAATTAAACTAACGTGGCATTTTCGAAATTGTGCTTCCGGCTGATAGTCGCCACCTAACCCAAGAAGAAGAAATGTGGTGTTTATGCAAAGAAATACTGTCACTGACCTCTATAATACAAGTACGCTGTATTATAGAGGTCAGTGAATACTGTAGTAATATCGTTCTAACATTCAGTAAGTAAGCACTGCGAGCGCGTTCACGGGCGTTCCGAATTTATTGTTGACAGCTCTCAGCTGTCATAATCGCAATATCTAAATCGGAACGTCTCACATCATGTCCGTGACTACCGCCGGACCACCAACGCCAATCGCTTCCATATTTGGTAAATAATTAGTACTCAATTGGTACTGATTAGTACTCGAACAACAAAATTGGTACCTTAGTAGTTTTCGAGAAAATCGACTTTGAAGGTGGTCCGGTGGTAGTCACGCTCCCTTCAGCAGGACCACCATGAGCGCCGAAAAAGGCGGCGTGCTACAGCAATTCTAAGTATACAAATAATTAGTAGGTACCCTTATAGGTGATTTATTTCGTAAAAAAAAAACAGAACTCTAACATTTGTTTTACCGAAAATTCAACGATGATAACTTTCTCGCAATTGTTCAGCAGGACCACGGCTTTGAATGTTGATTCCAAGTTAGAGAAGCTTGTCACTTTCCTCAAAACTACAAAGAAAATTAGTACCCTGCAAGATAAAATTAGTACCCAACATTTAACATTACTACTTCAGTAGTTTACGAGATATACCATGTCGTTGGTGAGATGGCGGTAGTCACGGTGCCAAATTTTCATTTCATGATTTCCCTTTGAAAAACTCTGGGATTTCTTCTCAAATTTATACAATTTGTACTCCTAAAGAAGTTAAAGCGACCAAAAATTCAGATTCCTAAGTGTTGTATTATAAGATAGATTAGCTTTCATTACTTTTCCATACTAAATCTCCGCGTATAACTCGACCAAATTAAGTTGTCAATGGTATTGAGATGTTTAAGAGATGTGAAATGAAATGAAATTTATGGATGTCGGACAACAGTTCAATAACAACAGTTCAATATCTAAATTTTTATACAAACTGTGTATTAAGAGATGTACACTCGTGCACATATTTTATTTTCTTAATATGTATCTAGACATATTAAGAAAAAAAAAAAAAATGTGCACGAGTGTACATCTCTTAAACAGCTCAATACCATCGACAGCTTAATTTGGTCGGGTTATACGCGGAGATTTTTTTTTCCTAAATAAATCACATTTATGGGTACCTACTAATTATTTGTATACTTAGAATAGCTGTAGCATGCCCCCTTTTTCGGCGCTCATGGTGGTCCTGCTAAAGGGAGCGTGACTACCATCGGACTACCTTCAAAGTCGATTGTCTCGAAAACTACTGAGGTACCAATTTTGTTGTTCGAGTACAGTACCAATAGAGTACTACAAATATGGAAGCGATTGGCGTTGGTGGTCCGGTCGGTAGTCACGGACATCTCACATCGATTATTTCCCAACTCGGAACGCAGGGAATCTTTCTGTCACAGAGTACTTTTTGATAGTCTGTGGAGCAAGTTAGCTTGCTAAGTTGCTACCTAATAATAATCTGTGGGACTGTGGAGCAAATCAAAAATAACCGCTCGAATCGAATCCAAGGAGCAGCCGTTTTGTTTTGAAGATTTTGAATGCAGCCAAGGATTTCAGGAGTTAATCTTTTGATGATTATTCCATATCCTATGAATTATATAAAGGTGAAGCTGGAGTAGGTATTTTAAATGAGAATTTTGAGAATATAGTGTAGTGGTCATTGTAAGAATTCTTCCACCATGGGGAAGGACTGTGACGAAGTACGAATTGGAAAAATCGACGATTGTAAGTAGTTAATTTCATTATCTTTCTTGGTTTGGCACACATGCTGCCAGGCATGTGAGCTATCGCTAGTTCAAGGGATGAATTAGTCGAAAAACCAATACTTTAACAAATTCTGTTGACAAGTTTGTTCATAATCTTTATAGGCGACTCAGATATTCGCATGACAGGACAGGAAATGGACACGATAAGACAAAGAACTATTGCATATGAATACTTATGTCGACTTGAAGAAGCTAAGACTTGGCTGGAAGCATGTCTAAGGGAGAAACTACCGCCAGCTACCGAGTTCGAAGAAAGTTTACGCAACGGAGTTTATTTGGCAAAATTAGGAAATTTTATTTCTCCAGACTTACTTCCTTTGAATAAAATTTATGACATTGATCAAAAACGATATAAGGTAAGAGAGTATTTAATTATGTACCTTTTACATCCAAGGTTCTCTTAATTCTTAGACTTCTCTAGGCTATAAGCAATACCTACAACTTCTATTGTATGAACGGTCAACAGAAAACCTTACCTTAGCTGCAAAGAAAATTAAGCTCATTTTGCTTGCTCTTGTATCCTGGGTCTTTTAGTCAAATCCAGGTAAAACACTACCAACCCTAAAATCGTATGACCTGCGATTTTTTATTACAATACCTAAATAACAAGTGACTGTAGCTCAAAGGTTAAACAAGAGAAGCTATCATTATTCGCACCCTGTTTTCACCCACTGCGGAGCTATACCTTTCTTTTCACGTGCCAATCCCCATGCTCCACACGAGAAGGTATACCACTTTTTATTTTAATTATCAATATCACTTTATTGTTGAATTTCAGGTAATGGGACTTCAGTTCAAGCATACTGATAACATTAATAAATTTCTGCAAGTCCTGAAGAAGACAGAACTGCCTATGGTAAATAATAATTTTGGATATGCCAAGTGTACCAATCATAATTATTAAGTTTCCAGTTTTAATTTATAAATCTGTTGTTGCAGACATTTCAGCCAGAGACTACTGATATATATGATAAAAAGAATATGCCAAGAGTAATTTACTCCATTCATGCTCTCAGTTCACATTTATTCAAGCTTGGAAAAGCCCCACTTATACATGATTTGTTTGGGAAAGCCATGTTCACAGGTAATTTTCTTATTATTTCTAAATGTCTTTTTTTAAACCATTGGTACTTATTTGTATTTATATTGGTTCTTTGTATAGATGAAGAATTGGACTCTATTTCGAAAGACTTGCAAAAATGTGAACACCCTCTTCCAATGTTTCAAAAGATTGGGAACATTTTATCAAAAAATAATAGTGGCAATAATGATGGTGCTGCCATGCATGATGCTGTTGTAGTGCTCAACAACCTTTTAGACTCAGACAAATCAATAACTTCAGCTATACTGAACCCACAACTAAAGTTAAAACATGTACAAAATAAGCTTATAGATGAATATAGGAAGGTTTTGAAATCTGCCAAATATGAAAAAGTGCAAGCAGCTCATAATCATTCGCTAAATGATAGCTACATTCCTGATGAGTACGATGAATTGCTAACTGTTGTTGAAATACAAGGACATATAACTGCTGTTAATTACAAATATTTATGGAAGAAAACATGTTTTGCATCCCAAAACGGTGATATTGTTGGTTTAGACAAAATATTTAAAGAAAACTGGGTGAAGACAAAGGATTACAACCCTAATAATCTAGATTTTTATTGTGATGTAATAAAAGAAATAAATGAATACAATAAAGATGTTGATGTGGAGAGTGTTACAAATTGGCACAAATTATTCCAAAATATTATCAATGAAGGGAATCAAAAGGCTCTTGAACATACAGACCATAAAACAGCTATCAATGATGTCAACAGAGCTTTAGATGAGGGGACCCCTGAGGACTTGTATGTTGCATTGAATAATCGTCATTTAGAACTGAATTTCAAAATTAATAAGTATGCTGTACCACTTTTGTATGAAGAAATGAAATTAGAGAAGTTTAAATTGGAAAAGAACTTAAATGAAAGTGAAATAGCAGCTTCAGTATCATATCTCCTAGCGGTTGCGTCTATATCCGAAGCTGTAGACCGAGGTGATGATACTGCTGTATGGAATTGCCTCAACTCCAAACAGTTACACCTGGAAGCGCTGCGTCCACATTGTCGCCGCCGGTACTTGTCTGCTTTGGCAACAGCATTACAAGTTAAAATAAGAGAGCAATGTGCATGCCCATTGCTAACACTGGATGATGTTAGAGACTCAATAGATATGGTTAACATGAAAGATGACGACAATGAGGAATGTAAGTATGGCCTCTATTAATTTGTAACGTATTATCATGTCATGCTAGTAAAATTAGTAGCTTACTAAATAAATATCTTTCATTACAGTGGTATCAGTAATAGAACATATCAATAAGGCAGTTATTGAGGAAGACTCAGACACTTTAATGATCCTATTGAAACACCCAAGCTTGAAGTTAAGCACATCCTTACAGAAGGAAGAAAGTCATCTCTATTTACGAATGTTAAAGAAAGTACTTATTCATAAGGAATCTCAAAACCTTTGGCTTGAAGATATTGTTGGGATAGTCAGTGAAGTTAATTCAGAATCTCAAAATGCTAAGGAACTCACTGAATCATTGGTTCAGTTAAATTTGGCAGTTATGAAAAATAATGTAGAAGAATTTTGGAATGCTCTCATGCAGTCTGTTCTGTCTACTTCTGGGACGATTGAAAGCACTTGCAAAGATATTTATTTTCAAATGTTTTCTAAAGCATTAAAAAAGAGGGGTCATCACATTTGTCCATGGATTGTTTGCCATACAAATGCTGGTAATACTGTATACATTGATGTAGAATCATATACATACTGTTGGTCTACCCCTAAAGATTTTGTTCCTCACGCTCGTTACTTAACCAGAAAAGATGTTAACACCATAATCGAGAAAACTAACAAATACCATGTAAACAAATATATGCAGATGGTTATAGAGAAAGCAATTATAAACCTTCAAGCCTATGGTAGAGGATATATATTTAGGAAAGCTCTCAGGGACAGACTTGATTATTTTAAAGATAATGAAGAGTACATAGTAAAAATCCAAGCATGGTGGAGGAGGGTTACAATTGAAAGAAAATATGGAACCTTGATAAAAATGAAAGCTATAGAAGCCAAATTAAAAAGGGAGAGAAAAGAAAACCCATTGGCATGGTATAAAGTACAGGTATGATACAGTTCTAGAAGTTGTAGTTACAGGAGAACATTTCGTGTTGTTTATGTTTTTTTCTTTTCTTGTATCCTTAATATATTAATGGCTGGAATGTATTATTTCAGGAACATAAAATAATTAAAATTCAGGCTCTTTGGAGAGGACGTCGTGCACGCGAAGCATTCACGTCTTTGTTTTACTCTAACAATCCTCCACTAAAAGTAGTTAAAAAGTTTATACCTATGTTGGACTTTTCTACTGAAGATTATGATAGAGAAATAGAGTTACAAACTCTGAAATCTGAAGTGGTTCAGTCAATTAGAAAAAATCAGGAACTATCCAAACAACTGGATGACATGGATTTAAAAATTGGACTTCTTGTTCAAAATCGCATCGCTTTACAGGAAGTAGCTGCCCATGGCTTAAAGCTAAATAATTTAGTTAAGCACAATTCAATGACAAAACTTGTTTTAGAAAACCGCTCTGATGGCAAAGGATCATTGATGACAGTTTCAACAGCTGTAAAAGGGTTAAAATCACTGACCAAAGAAAGTAAAAGGCTTTTAGATGGTTACCAACATCTTTTCTATGAGCTACAAACAAATCCCACTTATTTGTCAAAGCTACTATTCTGTATACCCCAAAACAAAACCAATTTCTTTTTACAAAATGTTGTTTTAAGTTTGTACAACTTTGGTGCGTATGCAAGGGACGAATATTTGTTGCTGAAACTATTTAGGTTTACCCTGGAAGAAGAGATAAGCTGCAAGGTCGTCAAACCCTTTGATATTATAGCATCAACACCATTAGTGCTAAAAATGGCTGTAAGTCTCTCAAGACAGCTGTCTGGACTGAATAGTTTGCAAACCATAATTGGGCCACTTGTTAATAAGATGTTGCAAGATAGGGATCTTAATATAGAAACTGGGCCTGTCGAAATTTATAAAGCATGGAGGAATGAAACTGAAATGAAAACTGGTCAAATATCGTGAGTTAGCTTTTTTTTAACATAATCTATGAGTTACTAATAAGAAAGCTGAAGAGTTTGCTTGTTTGTTTGAATGTGCTAATCTATGGAACCAGACGGATTTGAAAAAATCTTTTTGCATTTGATAGCCGACTTCTTAAGGAAGTCTATAACATCACGCTAGGACGCTTAGGATCCGAGCAAAAATTATAAAAAATCAGAAAGAACACTAAGCAAAAACGAAGTAATACCCGGATGGGTGCGACGGGGAAACAAGAAATTTCACACGGGCAGAAGCTAGTCATCACACTAATATTATAAAGGCGAAAGTTTGTGTGTGTGTGTGTGTGTATGTGAGTTTATATGTTTGTTACTTCTTCACGCTCAAACGGCTGGACCAATTTTGATAAAATTTGGTATGGAGGTAGCTGACACCGTGGATTAACATATAGGTTACTTTTTATCCTGATGTTCCCACGGGATCGACATTTACGCGGGTGCAACCGCAGGGCGCAGCTATATAGTTAATAATAATGCCATTCTCAAAATTAAGTTGCTGATTGATTATAAATTATTTATTACATTTTTAACCGACGAAAAAACGCTGGAGGTTCTCAAGTCGACGCGTATATATATATTTTTTCTTTATCTAGGAAACTCGCATACAATGTGACTCAAGAAGAAGCACTAACTTATCCTGAAGTAAAATCTCGGCTAGAGAAAGCTCTAACTCAACTCAAGACAATAGTTACGATGTTTCTGGACGAAATCATTAATTCCACCGAATTGTTACCGTTTTGTATAACATACATGGCTCGAGTTTTACATAGAGCTCTTACTTCGAAATTTCCTCACACCCCTGAGAAAGACATCCTAAAGGTAAGTCAGAAGTATATTGGTTGGTCCTTAACAAATAAAGATACTAATACCTACACCCATGTGTTTTATGGTGGTGTACATAAGATTATAACCAATCGTTTTAAAATTATTACATAAAATATTTTCTTTATCAATGTCTTTATTTTTACATCTTGCTTTTCAGGTTATAGGGAATCTCGTTTATTACCAATTTCTAAATGCAGCCATAGTAGCTCCTGATGCATTCCATATTATCAATTTACCCAATGGTACTGGCCTAACTACAGATCAGCGAAAAAATCTTGCATCAGTTGCCAAAATCCTACACTTTTCTGCAGCGAAAAAAGGTGTAAGTAATGCCAATGTTTTTACAGAAAGGTTTTGCCATAGTTCTTTAGGGTTCCGTACCCAAAGGTAACAGGACTCTGTTACTAAGTCTCCGCTGTTCGTCCGTCCGTCTGTCTGTCTGTCAGCGGACCATCATGTCGGGTGCTATCATGAACCGGAATAGGCAGACAGTTGAAATTTTCAGTGTTTATTTCTATTGTATGTATATTTTACTTTGAGTATTAAACCAACCGGAGACGCCACGAGTACTAATATCTACGCAAATGTGTCTGTCACTTTCATCGCGGGGGACGAGGGAACGCACACAAGTAGTAATGTTGCGCGCCACAATTAATGCCTGGTACATGGTAACAGTAGTTACCACTAGCGCCATCTAGTATCGAGTAGCGGAACTAGTAGTGAAGACCCTTCTAGAAATTTCGATGCGAGAACTTTCTAGAACATTCCCGAACTTTCGACATCTGGTCGATCGGGCCTGTATGTACTCGAACATTCTAGATGTTTCTACAATGGAAGGTTCTAGAACTCTCTTTGGCGCTATATAAGGCCGAGACGCGCCACGACCGACACAGTTTGGATAAAGCGATCGAAGTGAAAGCATCGAAGCGATATTCAAGTGCGACTTAAAGCGATCAGTAGTGCAATTGTGTTTTGTAATTAGTGTGTTTGACTTGTAATTTAGTGTTGATTATTAAAGTGTCAATTTTTGGTTATTAAATCGGCAGTTTTTAATTGTCACGAACCCGAAGCTCGTAACAATTGGTGTCAGAAGAGGGGATTAAAATGCCGGTTTTACCCAAAGACGACACGGAGGGTATCCGTACCCGGAGTCAACGCCAGCAGGAGACGGACCAAAGGCGATTCGGTGGAACAACGCCAATGGGGTCGGAAGGCCAGCTACCGACCGCGGAAGCCGGCCCGTCCACAGCTGCTCCAGCATCATCAGCGCCAGATTTTGCTGCCCTGATGATGATGCTGCAGGAACAGGCCCGCCGACAGGAGGAACAGGCCCGGCGACAGGAGGAACAGGCTCGTCGACTGGAAGAACAGCTCCAACGGGACAAGGAGGAACAAGCCCGTCGGTTGGAAGAACAGCTGCTGCGTGACAGGGAGGAACAGGCTCGTCGACAGGAGGAACAGGCTCGTCGACAGGAGGAACAGGCTCGCCGACAGGAGGAACAGGCTCGTCGGTTGGAAGAACAGCTCCAACGTGATAAGGAGGAGCAGGCGCGCCGCCAGGAAGAGCAGATGCTCCTTATGAAGGACCTTCACGCTACCTTCGGGAAAGACATGAAGGAGGTGAAGGATAAGGTTGCTCAACATGACAACCGCCTGTCGGAAGCTGAAACCCGAATCGACCAAGTAAATAATCGGGTTGACAACGTGATGGCTGATGTGAAGCTAACCGTGATGGCTGACGTGAAGAAAACGCTGGATTACCTCAAACTTGGGGACGGAATCGCAGCTCCCGTAGCTATAACACCTTCGCTACGTGGATTCAAAGTGCCACCGTTCGACGGAACTTCTTCATGGTCGGCCTACAAAATCCAGTTTGAGGCTGTCATGAAGGCGAACGGGTGGAATAAAAGCCAGGCCATGACTGCTCTCACCCTAGGCCTGCGCGACCAGGCCTTAACTGTCCTGGAAGCTCTCGGTAAGGAAGTGACTTACGAGCAGCTCCTTGAGGCATTGGAGGCTCGGTATGGCGACGCTCACCTGGAACACGTGTTTCGTGCGCAGCTCAAGGATCGCGTGCAACGCAGTAACGAAAACCTGCAGCAGTGGGCCCTTGAAGTGGAGAAGCTGGTTCGCAAAGCCTACCAGTCCGTACCTGCGCTTATTGATGGGAACCTGGTGCAGGCATTCATCGACGGCATCCGCGATCTTGAGGTCAGAGCTGCTGTAAGGCTCGGTCACCACGGGACGCTTAAGGACGCCTTGGCCCATGCACTGGAGGTGGAAGCTGTGCGGCAGGATCATCGTTCCCATCGCGTCAGGGAGGTTACAGCGGCTACAGTTCGCGACCGCAATAGAGGATACAGCCCTAGGTGCTACGGCTGTGGGGAAAAGGGCCACCTTCGATCCAGTTGTCCTAAGCGAACTGCAGAAAGAGAAGACGGCCGATCTGCAGAGGGCAGTGCGGCTAACAGCACCGCGCAGCACCAGCAGCAGGGAAACGAGTAATAGCCAGGACTGCGGGGCGGGTGCTGGCTGATGTTCAAAGAGCCCCAAGGGTTTCGATCACACAAACCCATGACGGGAACAGCCTAGTCATCAAGGGCGAGGTCAACGGAACGCCGTGTAAGCTGACCATAGACACTGGAGCTTCTCGCACGGTTGTCAGTTCCCAACTTACAAGTCGGTCCCTTGGGGACTCCGCATACAACCGGGAACGCATTAATTTGGTAACAGCCACCGGTCAGCGCATACCCGTCCACGGAGAGAAGAAAATGGAATTGACGCTAGGCAACAGAATCTACCTGCATAATGTCATCGTGGCTGATATAATGGACGATTGCATCCTGGGCCTTGACTTTATGAGGAAGAATTGTTGCCAGATTGACGTTAAGCAAGGTGTTTTGAAATGTGGACAAGAGGAACTTTTCGTGGAAGGGGCGTTACCTGGGAATGTGTACAGCCTTAAGAAGATTGTTCTTCCGCCGAGATCGGAAACGATTGTGCCGGTTAGTCTTCCTCGGAATCCTGGGCAAACTCATCGTTGTGTACTCGTGGAAAGGGTAGACAATGACCTTCCATGGAAAGTGGCACGGACTTTGGTCAGAGCCACTGACATCTCAGGGGTACGTGTGCTGAACCTTTGTGATCAGGAACAGGTAATAGATAAAGGCACACTTGTTGGTACTTGCGAGGAAGTGGATTGGTTGCGTCGATGCCAACATCTATCGACTGGGACCCTCAGCAAGGATGCACAAACAAAAGTGACCACACTTTTAGAAGACTGCCACAGCGTTTTGTCCCAAAATGAAATGGTCAAGGCGAAGAAGATGTTATTCAAGTTCGCCGATGTTTTCTCGTCAAACGAGGCTGACATCGGGAAGACTGGCTTAGTTCAACACAAAATAAATACAGGAGAAGAATTGCCTATCCGTCAGCGGCCAAGGAGATTGCCGGTAGCACGTGAAAAAGAAGTGGAAACCATGATTGAGGGAATGGTGAAGGATGGTGTTATTGAACCTTCATCTAGTCCATGGTGTTCACCTGTAGTGCTGGTAAGAAAGAAGGACGGCAGCATGCGGTTTTGTGTTGACTATCGTCGTCTGAACGACGTTACAAAGAAGGACAGCTATCCTTTGCCAAGAATTGATGACACGCTGGACATGCTTACTGGAGTGAAGTGGTTTAGCACGCTGGACCTGAAAAGTGGCTACTGGCAAGTTGAAATTGATCCTAACGACAAGGAAAAAACTGCATTCTCGACAGGAAAGGGTCTGTGGCAATTTAAAGTTATGCCGTTTGGATTGTGCAATGCTCCGGCAACATTTGAGAGGTTGATGGAACTTGTACTTACCGGACTAATTGGCGATGCCTGCCTGGTCTACTTGGATGACATCATCATCGTAGGCCGCACGTTTGAAGAACACCTTCAAAACCTGGAACGCGTGCTCATGAAGATCCAGAGTGCCAACCTCAAGTTAAGTCCGAAGAAGTGTTCACTATTCAAACGACAAGTTAGCTTTTTGGGATATGTAGTGTCTGAAGAAGGTATCCGCACGGATCCAGAGAAAATCGCCGCTGTCAAGGATTGGCCAATTCCAAAAGACAAGACGCAGGTCAGAGCATTTCTGGGTTTGTGCTCCTATTATCGGCGATTTGTCAAGAACTTTGCAGATATAGCTAAACCCCTGCATAAGCTAACCGAAGAGAAGCGACATTTCTGCTGGGATGAAAGTTGCGACATCGCATTCCAGGAGCTAAAGGACCGTCTGTGCAAAACACCTATTTTGGGGTACCCTGATGCGGGCAAAGAATTTATAGTTGACACAGACGCAAGTGACATAGGACTTGGCGGTGTGTTGTCTCAACGTAATGGTGATCAAGAGGTTGTGGTAGCATACTTCAGCAAGTCATTGTCGAAACCTGAAAGGAACTATTGTGTTACGAGACGGGAACTGCTTGCTGTGGTAAAGTCATTGCAGCACTTTAGCAAATATCTTCTGGGGCGGAAATTCCACCTACGAACTGACCATGCTGCACTGAAATGGCTATTGCAGTTCAAAAATCCAGAAGGACAAGTTGCGAGATGGATTGAACTACTGCAGGAATACGACTTCGAGGTCGAACATCGCAGCGGGAAATCTCATGGCAACGCAGATGCATTGTCAAGAAGACCTTGTCCTGAAAACTGCAAGCATTGTACTAGGCAAGAAAGTAAAGAAGTCGTACCTGTGAGGATGCTCAAGACAGACCTCAGCAACGAGTGGAAGGAAAGCCTACAACGTGCACAGCAGGAAGATTCGGACATCAAGCCGATTCTGGAGTGGATGAAGGCCAGGGCTCCTAAGCCCAGGTGGAGCGACGTCTCAGCAATGAGTTCGACCACAAAAAGCTATTGGGCCCAATGGGACAGCTTGGTGATTCAGGATGGAGTCCTGTGCCGTAAATGGGAAAACGCTCGGGGAGACAGCTGTCATTTGTAAATGGTTGTCCCTAAAGTTCAAGTACCGGATGTTCTACAGCTGTACCATAATGGTTGTTCAGGAGGTCATCTGGGAGTAAAACGGACTCTACTGAAGATACGAGAACGGTTTTACTGGGTCCACTGTCGGGACGATGTCGAGGACTGGTGTCGCAAATGTACAAGTTGTGCAGCTGTAAAGGGACCTCAGACTCGTAGTAGAGGTGCATTGAAATTGTACAATGTTGGTGCACCATGGGAGAGGATAGCCCTTGACGTTGCGGGGCCGTTTCCGGTAAGTGAAAGTGGTAACAAGTATTTCATGGTTGTGATGGATTACTTCACTAAGTGGCCGGAAGTCTTCGCCATTCCAAACCAAGAAGCTTCAACAGTTGCAGATAAACTGGTTCATGAAGTCTTCTGCCGTTTTGGAGTACCTTTGGAGATTCACAGCGACCAAGGAAGAAATTTTGAGTCCCAAATATTCCAGGAAACTTGTCGGGTTATGGGTACACATAAAACAAGAACAACTTCTTACCACCCACAATCGGATGGAATGGTGGAACGATTTAATCAGACACTAGAGAGGTACCTAGCCAAAGTTGTGGAAAATCGGCAACGAGATTGGGACAAGCACATACAACCGTTTTTGTTGTCATATCGAAGCGCTGTTCACGAAAGTACATCGGTGACACCAGCTTTCGCAAACTTTGGAAGAGAATTACGGCTGCCTGCAGACCTGATCACCGGAATACCACCTGATGCCCCACGCAGTATAACCGAGTATGCGAATGACTTGCGGAACAAAATGAATGACATTTATGAGCACGTCAGACAATCGGGTCAGCAAATGTCTGAAAAGATGAAAACCCGTTATGACCGTAAAATGAACAATAAAGGGTTCGACGAAGGTTCACTAGTGTGGTTGCACAATCCAGTCCGCAGCAAAGGGAAATCTCCTAAGCTTCAAGCTAAATGGGACGGACCGTACCGGATTGTGACAAAGATCAATGACGTAACCTACCGGATACAGAAAGGTGCAAGAGGTACTCCTAAGATCGTCCACGTGGATCGACTGGCGCGTTATTATGGGGCCGATAATGCTCGGGACGAGCATGTCTTAGGAGGGGGCAGTGTTGCGCGCCACAATTAATGCCTGGTACATGGTAACAGTAGTTACCACTAGCGCCATCTAGTATCGAGTAGCGGAACTAGTAGTGAAGACCCTTCTAGAAATTTCGATGCGAGAACTTTCTAGAACATTCCCGAACTTTCGACATCTGGTCGATCGGGCCTGTATGTACTCGAACATTCTAGATGTTTCTACAATGGAAGGTTCTAGAACTCTCTTTGGCGCTATATAAGGCCGAGACGCGCCACGACCGACACAGTTTGGATAAAGCGATCGAAGTGAAAGCATCGAAGCGATATTCAAGTGCGACTTAAAGCGATCAGTAGTGCAATTGTGTTTTGTAATTAGTGTGTTTGACTTGTAATTTAGTGTTGATTATTAAAGTGTCAATTTTTGGTTATTAAATCGGCAGTTTTTAATTGTCACGAACCCGAAGCTCGTAACAGTAATAATACACTAATGCAATTCGATCGCGTTGTTACGCACGCATACAAAACAAAAAACAAATACAAGCATAAACTATACGCACACATTATTATAACCGCTATGACCGGCGGTCTCGTACCTTTGGCAGCGGGGATCGCCTGACAATGGCGCCTCCAGTTGGTTTAATACGTAAAGATAATTTATATATTGGGTAATTGTGTATTCCGCTGTAACAAAAAATAATGAAATAAAAATTAAAGGGGATCTCATAAGAAACATGTTTATTTCGGCGTTTTTTTCCCTTGTGGTACGATACCCTCCGTGTGCGAGTTCGACTCGCAGTTAGCCGCTTTCTTACTATTTTACTATTGTATTCTTATTGTATTTCTAATTCATTCAAGTTTGGAGAGGAATCAAGTCATCTGCGTTGCCTTAATCCGTTTATTGTGGAGTGCCATGAGAAAATGAAAGAGTTGTTCCGGCGTTGCTGCCGTGGCCCTACTCTTGAAGATTACTTCGCAGTCGATGAATATACAGAAGCCACAATGTTGCACCATCCACACATCTACATCACAGTTCAGGTACAGGATGAAACAAAACCAAATACTTTTAAAAATACTTATTTCAAAATCCTTTTGCTCTAATTAGTAAAATCCTTGCAATTAATCCATGAATACAGCCCATCGCAGTCTACTGCTGGATATAGATAGCCCTCTCCCAAGATGCGTTACAACATCCGGTTCACCAACATCCGTCCGAGTCACTTTTTTAAGGTCGCCAGTCTATCTGCATGCATCTGCTGTATCTGCCTGGGGGGCGTCCCACCCTACGTTTGTCGATGCGCAAGTCTTTAATCGTCGCAGAGTGAGGACTTAGCTCCAACGGCTATCGGTCCTTCGACGGACATGGCCGGCCCTGCCACTTGCAACTTGCTAACTCTCTATCAAGCTATGGCGGCAACTCGACTTTTTTTCTGGTTTATTTAATTTCGCAACCAAGACTGCCCAACTTAACTAATCCCTCTGGCTGATTTCTCGAAATGTGGCTATCGAGCTGAATGACTTGCCCCAGATAGATATTATAAGTATGTTGGTATCCCTTGCCATGCCTTTAGGACTTACTCCTTCATCACTAGAGACCTGAGCCCACTGGCTTCACGGCACGGCCAGGGAATTTTCTGCAACTAAACTAATAAAAATATTACTTAATAGTATGACAATAAAATGAAATTTCAATGATGATGCCTAAGAACGTCGCGGAATACCATGCCTAAAGATACCGCGGCATCGTTGCCGTCAGAATACGCTTGCATGTAGTGATTCCGGCTGGTGTCCGCAACTCCACGACAATGCGCGTATTTTGCGTACGGCCTACGGGTATTATTTATTGATAATTATATCAATCTTTCTATCTTGAATGTATTCCATAATATATCAATATTATCACAGTCAAGTAAATAGTACTTACTTTACTTTTAGGAAATTGTTGACACACACGCTCTCCTAATTGAATATCAAGACATAATAGCTCCCGATCCTCGGGACCGACTTAACGACTTGCTGGATGATTTGGGCGATGTGCCCTCAGTCGCCCAGCTTGCATCCAGAGATGTTGATACAGTATGTATAATATTGATAACTGGCTACTTATATATTTGAAAATTATATACAGTATGTTTAATACAGTATGTATAATTCCGTTTTTGTAGCAAATGGGAGACACCACAGAAGAGAATGCAAGGTTAGAGGTATGTTTGGCACTTACAAATAAGTTCCAGGCGCCTTCCGACGACATGACTGATTTAAACAAACTCTTCATTAAAACGAAGGAGTTATGTGTGTCTATTATTCCATTTTTAAATGGTAAGTATTTTTTTACTTCTACAATCAATACCTTCAGGAAACTAAGAGAAAGGATACTACATCGAATTCTGTATTTCAGGTGAACATCTTTTGGAAGCGTTATGTATAGGCACTACAAAGGCCCAGCAAGAGCAATATGCTGGAAGAATACAAAGACGTATCTATTCAGGTCAGGCTAGGCAAGACGAAGCAATGACCTTGAGGGAGCATATAGCAAAACTTCGTAAGAATCTGCAAATGCTTGAAGACGAAGGGTATGTTACACGAGAAGATGGTTACCAGGCACTAGTAACATCCATTGCGTTGGATCTATGTAATAAAGGCAAATATAGGCAGGCGCAAAGAAGAGCTTTGGCGACGCTGACGCGTACAAAACAAAGTTTACAAGAGAAAACAAAGTATTATGAAGAAAAATGCAAGTCTTATGATCAGTACATAAAGTCTTGCCTTGCTAATCTACACACTGGCAAGAAGTAAGTATTTACTGCACATCATTATTATCTTTCTATGCACCAGTAGCGAAGGGTAAATTTTTGTAAGAGGTAAGCTGGAGTAGATATCTTTAATATGATTATATTATTTGTCTATAGAATACTGACTGTGCTCTTTTTCAAAGGGAAGCCGGTAGGAATCGAGATGTGTAGAACCTTCGCCGCTGCTATGCACATGGACTTTTTGCTATTTTTATCTAGTTGTTGCGGCGGTCTTTTTTTCTAGTTAGGTAGTTATCGCACTTTAAGACTTTTCGGCGTCCTAATGACGATAAATTCATTTATGCACTGTTTACAGAAGCGTTCATGCTTGCTTGAGAAGATCAGGGAAGGACATGCAGAAATTGAAATCAAAATTGACTGTGAAGTATTCTGGTGCCAAGTTGTTAGAGAGGGGTGTTCTCCTGGAAATAGATGGACTGTCATCATCTCAGTTCAAAAACGTCCAATTTGACATTACCCCAACAGACCACAATGGAGTCTTCACTATTAAAGGAAAATTTATGGGTGTGGAGATGGAAACCATTGAAGTTGATATACAAGATCTGCTTCAAAAACAGTATGAAGGTTGCGCTATCATGGACATGTTTGGAAAAGCAAAAATTAATGTTAACCTACTAATATTCTTATTAAATAGTAAGTTTTATGGTAAGTCCTAACTATACTTAATTTTATGTTACTAATGACAAAATGAAATCACGGAACGCAATGCTGGAGCGGCCACCGTACAAGAGGATTATTCTGTAGTTTATTCACCATAAAAATGGTCTATGTTTTATCAATATCAGTGATATTGGCGCCCGCAGTTTTGCGCACATCCGTTCTCATTTCTCCTACTTGTATGTGAGTATTGAGCATAATTATTAATAATAATATTATTATTATGTATTTCTTATACTAGTTTAGGGATTTTTACTTGACGAAAAATTTAAATTAACCACTAGTAACTTTACCATCGAGACAAGTATGGTCTAATATGAACCGCTTAGATTTGTTCCAACATTATGATGCTGATAAATAAAAACCGAATGTCAATCAGACCCGTGATAGCCTTTGTATAGTAATGTGGTTATTTTAACCTGGCTATTTTGAATAAGTTCATCAATCTCAGATATTTGGCCATCTTGAAACAAGGCAGTCGGCGCGCCGATTACCTGTGTTAAATGTTGTGGAAATCAATATGTTAACTGACATTCAGTAATCAATCAACATACGAAATTAGGTCGCATGTTGGCTGCATGAGCTGCAATTTGCAGTTAATGTAATATAATTTAAATTTTGCGGGCTGTCGTGTCTAAGAGCCGGATTGTACAGTTTGGCAGGAACATTGTCGCACAACTTGTTACCATGGATTTACTAGAAGATTATGAACACATAGCTCTGCCATACTTTTTGACCGCGTAGGTTTGCTGCGTGAGCACTTTTGTATGAAACAGCAGTTTTTTTTTAATAACTGATGAAATATTTGTATGCTAGGGGTTCTAGAATTATGTGCTGAATTCATGGTTTCAGTTTGCGTTTAGAAGTCTCCCTGCCACCCTGTATATACCCACGTTGCATGTGGTTTCCGTTATGAGCAAGTAAAACCTGTTATACATACCAAATGATCGAAATTTTTAATGAAGTATTAATATACCAAATATTGTTTATATTTATTGAGTACCTGTAATATTTATTGTGACACCTTTCTCACTACAACATTGGTATTGAAGTTAATGTATTTTTTAGTATTAATAATGATAATTTAGTTTGTAATCGACTTTAAAATAATTATGAAATGTTATGACTTCTGGTTAAACAATGTGCTCGATTCATACGTCGATTAACACGCTTTTCCGTTATCGTTAAAACAAAACATTGACAAGTGGTACAATGTTTTTAATCAGGGTAAATGTAAGTTTTCACAATCCTTGTTCTGCATCTCTGTCTACTGTCGCTTAGTGTTTGGCCAGACTGGGTTGCAGGCGCGGGGCGGGCGCGGCGCGGCTAACTCAAACATATGAACTTCTTTTGAGTGTCCATAGTGGGCTCGTGGGCGCGGTGAGCGGCGCGGGGAGCGCGCGGGCATCCACGCCATAGCTCGTACATATAGTGTCTAAACACACTATGCCGAAGTTACGCGACCGAAGTTCGGCATGATTACGCCTGCAATGCTATTTCAATTACTGACGACACATTATGCCGAAATTACGTTGCGTTAAATAGCATTGAAATAGCATTGCGGGTGTAATCTTGCCGAACTTCGGTCGCGTAACTTCGGCATAGTGTGTTTAGACACATAAGTGGTCGCAGTCCGTGCGCGGCGCGGGCCTGGGCGTGGGCGGCACGCGGGGACCGAGGTTCTCAAACTACTTAGAGCTTTTTTCTAGTAAAAATAAGTCTTCTTCATCCATATTATATTTTTTACAAACACTGGACACGCCGTACGCAGCCGCGCTCCAGTCACGACTGGCATCACGCGCGCGTTCCCGCACCCGCGCCCGTTCCCGCAACCGCGCCCGAGCCCCAGTCTGGCCAAACACTTAATATTAAAATCTTTCTCTTTCATTTCAATACTCACTTGAGAATATAATTTAAAATAAAACTGTGATAAACCATTGAATTATGAATTCGCTATGACATTTTACCATTTTACCTTCGATTATTAATGTAATTGTATATATTAATATCAATTTAAGTATTCTATAATCATAATTATTTTATAATAAATGAGGCTTACACTACAATAATTTTGTTTTTCTTTTCGATATATTTTTAGCACTAGCAACATTATCACAGCCGTCAATCAAACTATACACTTCATTTTCAAACTTATCTGTACAGTCATGTGTCTGTTGTTATCTGATAAAACTAATAAATAGTTTTAATAATTTTACTGTTATTTAATGGCAAGATTGATTTCTGACCACAATGAAACGCATTACAAAAAGACTCATAATATTTCTTTTAGGTGTACTATTCACAGCAATTTATTGTGAATATCTAATTTACTATTTTGTTGCTTTACAGGTAAATATTTAATACTTTTTTTTTTATTTACTATAGCTTTAATTTGTTGTTTTTAGTTGTGATTATTTTCTTCCTCAATTCTTTTGCATTATAGTGTTCTTGGCCTGTTTTAAAGCAGCCACACAGTGATAAGCAGTCGCTGAAAGCATTTATCTTAGCGGATACACATTTACTGGGTCCACGGAAAGGGCACTGGCTGGACAAATGGAGACGAGAGTGGCAGATGCATCAAGCATTTCAAGCAATCATGCTTATACATAAACCAGATGTGGTATTTGTATTAGGTAAAGTTAAATAGCAAAGTATTAAAATTAGTACTTTGTTAGTAGGTTAGAAGTTTTGTAATACTTATCATTCCATTTTATCACTAAATGAATGCCATATAAACATATAAACATACATGAATATAATTATTGGCTAGTTTGGTCCTGCTAATTTAACTATAAAAACTCCTTTCGGTTAAAATCCATAAATACAGAAAGTAGAAAGATTAAGTTCATTTGTTAAACACAATAATTTTGATGCATCATGAATAATTATTTACAGCTGTAAGATATTTCATAATGTTATGTATGTATGTTCTTCATTATTTTATATGTTTTCAGGAGATCTTTTCGATGAAGGCGAGTGGAGTAGTAATAAACAATTTATGCATTATGTAGATCGCTTCCACCAATTGTTCCCAGTACCTAGTGATACTCTAATGCATGTTGTTGCTGGAAATCATGATATAGGTTTCCATAATCAGTAAAGTATTACTTTAATTAGTAAAATGCTTTAAAAATATATAGAAAAGCTTTGCATGTTGAAACACTGCTAGCTGCTATACTTACCACTGCTAAGATACTTACTTTAATTTACTTTCTTCTTTATATTGTATAAAAGTATGTAAAATTCGTATTTTTGTGTTTTTAGCATAAGAAGGGGTTCAAGTGAAAGATTCTCAAAACTACTGAATTCTTCATCAGTTCAGTTCATAAGTTTGAAAGAAAATCATTTTGTTTTAATTAATTCAATGGCAATGGAAGGCGACTCCTGTAATCTATGCACTAAGGCCAGAAACGACATTATTAAAGTTGCAGGTAATCTACACTAAAATAAAGTTCAAGTTTTTTTTTTTTTGTTTGAACGCTAATCTCTGGAACTACCAGTTGAATTTTGTGTTTTCAAACTGTAATGTATTTTCTCGCGATCCCGTATTTTGCTTCCAATTTTTAAGGAATATATCGAATTTGTCCTGCTATCTTCTTCGTGACCTTAACCTTGCCTCACTTGCTAGCTTGGGCACCAACTGACTCTGTGTTATCTGGGGCCACCGTATGTTCGGCCCTCGGACAAAATGGGATGCCTTAGTCTTGGAGTGGGACAACTGGGACAGAATAGTCTAGCAAAAATGTATCTACATATGAGTAGAGTTAAATTATGTGTTTTTGTTCTAGGTATATTGAAATGTGCAGAAAATCCCAAGTTTTGTTATGATGGTATCAAGAAAGTTAAATATAGTAGACCAATACTAATGCAGGTGCGTTTATTATTCCCGGGACAGGATAGTTTTTATCCCAATATTCCCACGGGATCGAAACTTATGCGGGTGAAACCGCGGGGCGCAGCTAGTATAAAATAACTAACAGCGCCCAATTTCCTTTCCCGGGACTCAAACTATCTCTATACCAAATTTCATCTAAATCGGTTCAGCGGTTTAAGCGTGAAGCGGTAACAGACTGACTGACACACTTTCGCATTAGTATGGATGAGACAGAATCCAATTTACATTTAACTAGAATCCCTGAAGGGTTAAGCAGAGGTATACCTATAGTACAACCCACATTTCGCCAGTTACGTTTAAGTCCCATGTAATAGTGGGCGAGCCTATTGCAATTTACCGGGCGCAGAACTAGAATCCGGGCTACTACTGAGAAATTCCTGATGGAAAAACCCAAGGCCTGGAAATCGAACTAAAACCCTCATGCTCAGCAGAGCGCTTGCGATCACTAGACACGGCACTAACTAACCAAACGAACTAGAAACATTCTTTATAATTGAGATTACTTTTAATTTCAGCATTTTCCGTTGTTCCGAATGTCAGACGCGGTGTGTACCGAGCCAGATGCGCCGCCACTACCTGAACGAAATAGGCCCTTTCGCTTCAAAATTGACGCACTATCTCAGCAAGCTACAGAATACCTTGTTTCTAAAATCAAGCCCAAAGTTGTGTTTGGTGGTCACACACATCATGGTTGCTTGCAGCATCATGTCTATGAGAGACCAGAAACATTTGAATTTTATGAACATTCAGTACCATCTTTCTCATGGAGGAATAGACCAGATCCCAAATATTTGCTGGTAAGTTGACAATCCGACTGTTTTTTTTACACTAGAAAAAATACGAAGCAATTATTAAAAACATGTCATCATTTTAGGCGACCTTTACACCAAGTGATTACTCAGTACACAAATGTGAGCTGCCTAAGGAAACTACGATAGCAATAACAGCTGTGCTAATGCTGTTCTTGGTGACATGGTGGACCACACGAAGAAGACTTATTGGTAGATGAGGTGAAAAGTAAAACAAAAAGACTGTAAAATTAATCTCATGATTATATTTGACAATAAATATTTTTGACAAGATAGAGCACTTTGTACATTGACAACTGGACAATTTCAGTTGAAATCATTACATACAATAATTACTTCTTTAAAAAATTATCACAAATACCTACCTGCTAATATAAACATATTTCAACCGTCCACAATAAGTTATAAATACATTATGGAAGCATAATAGAGGTAGATAAACATAGAGATTCTTTCATTAACTTAAAATAACGAATACTGATATTGGTAATGTAATGGGGGAGGGTTTTTTGTAACATACATTGAAACATGAAAAACAATTAATCATTGTAAAAAGTAAGTAGATGAGCAACCTTAACATAAGTATGTATATTGTACTTGAACCGATCATTTAACATTTTTATAAACTATCGCTGGAGTACCTAACACTTAGAACTAAAATCAGTCTATGAAACTCTAAAATGAGTTTTGTAATATCAAAGGTACATAGTCTACTGAGCATTATCACCTATCAGTATACATTACATCATGAACTCTGCTACATCCCAAATTTCACTCAACACCAAAGTTACCAAGTAAAGGCACTTTTTGACAAATTAAATAACTAAGGCCGCGTTTAAATTACTCTCACCTAACCCTTGTGCAGTCTACTGCTGAACATAGGCCTCTCCTAAATTTCGCCACATGCTGACTTCAATAAAAATTAGGTAATATTGAAGTGTAGCATAATTATCAGCTACTAAATATAGTGTATGTAGAGTAGATAAAAACAGCAAATCATAATAATCTTCAATTAATTGGCTTAGCTCTAATAAGACAATACTGGGTTAGTTTAATCAGTTATAAAAATAATAAGTCTATTCACAGATCTATAAAGTCTGGAGAAATTATATTAGATATGTACTAATTAGGCTTGGATTGTTAATACTAATAGACGGCAAACATTTTGAACGTCTTATTTGAGAAATAAATCTCACAACTCTTTCCTTACTTTTTTTAAAGTAGCTTTCAAACAGCGCTTGGTAACTGAACAATAAAATTATAATCCTAGCACAAACACACGAACAAACATACTCAGCACGTGAGCAGGACAAAACCGTCACCGGAGATGCCCTTTCTTAAATTCTATAAGAATATTATTTGTAATACTCTAGGTTGTTGCGTTGCATGCGCTTGCGCGGGTAGGTCATGTGAGCGAGAGCGCGCGTGTCTCGCGTGCGGCGCTCGCGGCGGCCGCGGCATCTGCGTCTGCTTCTGATGGTATCCGGTGTTCGCGTGGCGCGCCGACGAACAAATCACTGCATGCAGGTAACGGTCGTACCTACATAGATGTGAATCGCCGCCGCTTGCTAGATCTAGGTATCCGTTGCCAGAGTTATCAGATTTCTTTTTTTGGAATGCATTTGTTGGCTTCTCACTGACAGTGTAAGATCTATTTCGAAGCTTTTGATATTTGTTTGTAACTTCTTCTTCAATAGTAACAGGTTCACAGGGCTTCCTGTAAAATGGAAAAGAAAGTGTTTAGGTACATGAAAAATGTAACTGATACTGAAGTCTTTAAAAACTACCCAATATTAGACAAATATAAAATCGTAAAAAACTCTATTATAAACTACTTTCGTTACTGCCCGTGCCCAATTCGAGAAAATTAGTGAAAGTCAAAATGGCGGGTGTACCTTAATTAATCGTATCCTCCCATTTACCAAAAAAATGTACTATTTTTAACCGACGAAAAAACGGAGGAGGTTCTCAAGTCGACGCGTATATATTTTTTTACCTAGAAAAATTGTACCTTCAGAACGAAATTATGTCGAAATTATGGTACCTACACCCGCCAAATTGACATCAAGATGGCGGGCGTTCTATAATGAATTATTAACCGTTGCTTATAAAATATAATTACACCAACAAATTGTACCTAAATTGTACTATTTAGTACCTAGGTTTAAAAAAGTTGTAAGTACCATCTTCAGAACGGAATTATTTCGAAATGTAATAGATACATCTGCCATTTTGACTCTTGACGAAAATTACTGTACATAAATTTATTTTCCGTATACGTTTTACCTTTAGACCATAACTCTGTAAATTCAAATATTTAATAAAAAAAAATGGATCATACCTTGAGGCTTGGAAGCTCATATGGTTTTTTTCCATGTTAGCTTGAATTATTTCCAGTAATTCGCGTCTTTGCAAACTTCCGGAACGTTTTTTAGTGTGTTTTCGTTCCCGATGTTCTCTGCGTGGTTGACGGTGGGCTCGTGATTGAAGGTATGTGGTTTGTCTCGGTGAACTGTGAACTGGTCTTCGATCGCCTGAACATGAGGACTTGGAAGAGATGTCATCATCAGGTGAAAGCCTCCCTCTTTGCTCGTCCTCGCTGTGATCGATGCAGTCAGGCGGCGGCGCGTTAGCAGCGGAGGTATACTCTCTACGTCGACGTCGCCGGGCCTCTCGCCTCTCTCGGTGGCTTCTACTTTTGCTATCTTCTGGCACCACTGTTAACCGCACTTGAATAGTTTTTGACCCATAGTGCGGCACTGTCACTGATTTTCCTATAGATTCGTATATTGTAGACACGATACCGGCTATATCCTGTAAATTAAACATTATGGTTAGCAAATGTAACAACAGTTGAAGATGTTTAGTTATTATTTTTCTAGACACGTATTCAAAAATACTTACGTCCTTGGTCATGCGGCCATGGCCATCGAGGTCATAGAGTGTAAAGGAGAACTGCAGCGGCTGTTGTTTAGAAGGTTCTGGATGCTGCAGCTCTACATCACACGTCAGCTCCTAAAAAAAGAAAAAAAAAATCGTTAGCTACTTTCGGATACTTACATATTAAAAATCTTCACACGTATCTAAGTATGTCAAACTGTCCAAAATACAAAGTAACCTGACAAGTGACAAGCCAAGCCAATTTCCCGGGTCATACTCGTCCTTTACTCAGGGCCTAAAGACAATAGAACTAGCGCGTCTAGGGATGAAAACCGGTAAATTCAAATATTTTCAGTAAATACGTTTTGACGGTTGTGGGCCACAACAGGGAACTTTTCGGTAAAAGTTCGTAATGTTGAATAGCTAACTTTTCTAATAAGTCATAATCACCGAACGATTCACTCTCGATCACTGTTTTAGCTTTTATGCAGCAATCTGAAATAGGATGTCTATTCGATAGCTATTTAGTATTCGGAGTAGTCAAGAGTTCCTTTCCTTTCCTTATTGGGATTACGGTCGAAAGGTTATGTGGTCGTAGATAACCCAGTGGCGCCGGACATAACGCGCGTGGCGGCCGACTAGGCGGGCGTCCTCCTTATCTCCTCACGCTTTTAAAGGAAACTAGCACTGCCTTTAGTGCCTTTAGTTTACAGCAGAAGAAGGTAAAGTCGGGCCGCCCGCCGTAGCCTCTACGATGAAACGTCTCTCACATTATAGTGTGAATACGACAAGGCGTCTGATTTTTAATACGACTTATTTATTGACGACTACAAAATTGCAATGGGTTTTCTACAGGATTCAATATTTCATTGGACAACAGCCTCGTCAGTTAATTTGGCATGGGACGAGTGGCGATGGGGACCCATTTCCGAATTGCAACTATTGCATGGTACACTGATACACAACTGTTTTTAAACTATACCTAATTATAGCCCAAGGAAACTGCAAAATAAATCCTAGTGAAGATTTATCACCGGGGTTGTCTTTATTTGAGCATTACAAATAGTGTGTGAAAAGTCCTTTGCGAAATCTTGTGCAAAAAAAAGTTATTAACTGCCGAAGGTCGCCAAAATCTGTTTTTAGCTTGTATAAAAGGTTTTCCTAATATTTTGTAAAATTTCGCAGACAAATCTTATTTTCCTGAGCTATAACTACAACGTCGAATTACACTGTCCAACCCAGGACTCCACGCTCAGCAGTCTCGCTATCGACCACTACTCCCAACGAGGCAGTCATGATGTCAACATGATTATGTAGATTGTAAAGACATGAATTTGATTAAATCTTAAGTCACGACTTGCTTGGTTACTAATCGCCACTTTCTAATTCCCATACACGCTTGGGTGGCTAGCGCATGGGTACAGAGATTGTAGGAAATATTATTAAAGTATGGGTTACTAAAATAATATTTCCTACAATCTCTGTTTGCGAGTGACAAATTTCGTGGGAGTTTTTCATTGAACCCCATAAATTCCTGGCGAAAAAAAAACAATGGCACTCCGGGAGTGGCGACAGTATTGAAAACAAAACACAAACACTATACTTTGCCATCACTCACTGACATATCGGATATACATTAAAACCGAGTACATTCCGAGGACAGCCGAACACATCCGAAGCGGGTATTTTTTTTAATCGTCTTATAAACAAAACACGCGCGGTGTCGCTTACGGTAACAGTGGCGCGAGTTCAATGGTTTTTCCTATTATTAAAAAATTCCCAACGCGTCTTAAGAAGTTTTCACTTCAAAAATGGGTCGCTAAACTGACAGATTCGTGTAAGTTTTACGGTGGATGGAACTAGCTTTAATAAGTTTATTGTACCTTGCCTTTAAATGGCTATAGAGTAAGTAACAGAAAAATATAAGCCGGAGATTAAAAGTAATTAAGATATGGGTAGAAGTTAATCGTCTTTCAAATCTATTTTCGAGACATAATGTCACATCGCATTGAAAGAAGCATAAGACTGACTTTTTTCGAAGAAGCATTTAAGAACATAATCATGCCTACAACGTTCCGACTGCTGGGCTGCATACGGCGACTGCATAATACACCACGCAGACCCAATGCGGGTTGGAACCGAATACAATGCTCTTGGACTAAGCGACGATCTCTAAGATTGGTTGCTACCTTAGGGCACGGATCCCATGCTCTTTGTTAGCTACCTATGGAAGGTGTACCTACTTAATCAAGAGCTGCTAATCTGCTAGTGAGTAGATCGTTTATATTCACTAAATATTCTACTACGTGTATTGACCGCTATAAATTATGTATTTTACTAACGGATTGTGTGATTTACCTCAAATCGTAATCTAGGTTGTTTATCATCATTGTTCTCCTTCGCCGGGGTGGGTGACGGTGGTGGTTTGTAGGAAGGTTCGTGCGAGGAGCGCGGCGGCGGCGCCGGCGGTGTGGTTGGCCGCAGCAGGGCTCTGGCCTCGCTCGGCAAGAGGTCGGGGGGCGCAGAGCACTGGGAAGCGGCTCGACCCACCAGCTCTTCGGTGTCCGTCCGCTCGCTCTCCGTACCCACTGAAAAACGAAAGAGGTCGGTAAGTGCCACTCCACTGAGTTTTACATAATTGACGCCCAAATGTAGCTAGAGGTAACCTCATTATGACAGAGAAATGTGCTGGAATGCTAGGCTGGGTCAGAGTAATTTTAATGGGGGGGGGGGGGGGGGGGGTTAATAAAGAATGCTAGCCCGTAGTAATCTTTCACGTCCTTACCGAACATCCTCAAGATAAATATCTAAAGAATTCGTAATTTTAAATATATCGGAGAGTAAAATTCCAGTCGCCCTTTGCAAATTATGACTGAAATCGGTCTACAAGCAATGTTGAAACTTCACAAATTGAAACCAGTCAACTACCGCAAGCCGTCGTTCCAAAAAAAATATGCTTCTTTGCAATTTTATTAAGATTGATAATAATAATATCAATTTTTGTGTTTAAAAGTCGGATCATCACAATAAAGCAATGCGGGCGCCATGTAAACTCAAATTAATCATTAATTTAAAACAAAAAGAAGTTGATAACACATGGAGAACCCAGCATCACTAATTAATGGCAAGCAAAGAGTATAAAATAATCCGCAGGACCAATACAAAATTGATGCTCGTTTGTTTGGTCCACTCAACTCAGAAACAGGTACGAAACCTACATTTTATTTTATCTTTAATTCGCATTTCATGCTATTTTAGTCATTGTAATCATTGCCAAGGGAATACAATGGGAGTAACATAAATGCCAGAAAAGAAAAAGTTGTGTACCCAAAAGCTTGTCGGCGAAATTCAAAAAGTGTGTGATGCGGACCGACCGACGCCCGCGCCCGCGCCGAGCGACGGAGAGATGTAAACGACACAAGGTTACGGAGAGCGTTGAGACATTTCCTGGAAGGCCCGGTGAGTGGGTCGCCCTTTGGATTGGAACGTTTGGGATCCACCGTAGCATCGCACATCTGCCGCTAATGTTATTTCTCTCAAAAGAGGCGGCATTTCTTTTATCCATCTTACAAAATTTATTTTAGAAGTATTTTTATTTTTGTGTTGATCTCCCTGTATCTTATCAATAACGAGTAAGTAGTAATTTGCGGCCATGATTGCATGGCTTTTGAAAATGCAACTTATAGGATAATTAAAAAAAAATCCCAAATCTGAATTGAAGTCGTATCTAAATGAGAAGTAGACTCGGGGACCGGTACATGTCTCATAACGACTGAACTCCATGGGTAACAACATCTACTGGATACAAAGAGATTTAAGATAGGTACAATAGAGGGGCCATGCAAAGAAATGTCTTAGAAAAACTGTGATCCCATGTCTCAGTGCCGCCATCTGGTAAGATGTAGCATAATTAGAGCGGCAATTTATTCAATTAGGTTCAGCTATCACCCGGTAGATGGCCAGTGTGGCCAGTGTTGCCAGATACGATGTTCAATTCATCGATTAAAAATCGGATCGGTGGTGCCTGAAAAATCTAATATAAATCAAATCAGTTAGATAAATATCGAAAACTAAACAAATTAGGCAAAAATTGACTCAGGCAGAAAAAATATTCTAAGTACAATTTTATTCGCTACTATTCATTGTCCGTGTCACCGTCTATGACAACGTATCAGTTTCAGTGTGTGTTTTTAAGTAAGTAGTTATTTACATTTTAAAACAAAATAATTTTAAATGCGCCTGCTTTGCCGCCGAACTATTATGCTCTTGTGTTTTATATTGCTTTTTGTGTAAAGTAGACCTTTTTTGCAATTGTCGGTTGCGTTTCGTTTTTTGCAAAATTATTTTTTTACACTTTTGTTTGCTAATATTTGTAAATCTTATATCGATATACGTATATCCGAGGCGAGGTCCAAAGTCCGTAGATCTATGGATAAATCCGTAGGTCTGGCAATGCGGGGTGACACTAAGTACAAACTATAAAACCTGTAGTAGGGAGTTTTACCATATAGATTCAAACGTATCGATAATATTGAAAAAAGTTAGTAAGACATTTTTTTCGCATTTGAATAGATTGAAATAAGTGCCAAAAAATTAGGAAAGCAATAAAATTATCCATAGTTTCAATGTTTACAAATGATTTATTAAAAAAAATATTTTTTCATACAAATTACTAAATTATCGTTATTATCTTTATATGTGTGTGGTATAGTTAATTCTTCAAAAGACCATTTCAGTATGAGACCATACTGAAATGGTCTTTTGAAGAATTAACTACTTGACATGATCTGACCAAGATTATATCTGGACCTCTTGAGTTTGTTTTGGCCTTTCTTCTCTGATTAGTCAGATAGGAAACGCCGACCTCATCTAGTTTTTAAAATATGATTGACGTATAAAAGTGTCTGTACAGACACCAGCACATCAAGCTTAGTTTTTAATTCTTCTAATATTATTACCCTCTCTCTTTTATAAAATCAATTAAACATGGATCGATTTTAAACTGAATGTTACTTGAATGAATCAGGGATTGAAAACCGGTACGAATTTGGGTTCCGGTTCTTCATTTCGGTTCTTAAAAAGGTTCTTCTTTTCGGTACGGTTCCGGTTCAGGTTCCGGTTCGGTTCTGGTTCCAAAGTACCGGTTCCAAATAAAGATTCCAATATACCGGTTCCGTATCATCCGATTTAAAGGTTCTCTAAGAAAGAAGGGATCTGGATAATGTTTGACGCGTGGCTGGCGTACCTTTACTTTCAGTTCGCCTTCGAATTATTGGCAAGTAGAAGTCTGTAGTCTGTCTGTAGTCTGTACAGTGTCAGCAAATATTGTCAGTAATTATTATTAGTGGCTTATATAAATCAAACAATGAAACAAATATAGTGGCGCGTTGGTTATGCAACGAATGATGCGAATGATCTACAAATGCAATGTACCCCTCTCCCCTCTCATAAAATTTACCACCCATTCACCGCGCGCCGCACGGTGGGCTGAAAATCGCCTTTCATAGAGCTTGAATTTTGAAAGGACCTTTTTTGGCTAGAAATGGATTCTGCTGATCATTACTTTACTATAAAATTTCGTATGAGTCAATTGCGTGTACAAATGAAGGAGTTGTCATTTTTTAACCGACTTCAAAAAAGGAGGAGGTTTGTCAATTCGAAAAAAAGAATAATCAAAATCGGTTCATAAACGACGAAGTTATCCACGAACAAACTCGCACTCGCTCGTATGTTTGTTCGCGGATAACTTCGTCGTTTATGAACCGATTTTGATTATTCTTTTTTTGTTGGAAAGGAGATATGCCAAGGGTGGTCCCATGATAAGGAAACCAGGATCTGATGATGGCATCCCAGTGAAATCGAGGGGAACATTTAAAAATCGTAGGAGCGACTAGTGCATTTGTTAATTTTTATTTCATGAAGTATTTTAAAGCACTACAATTTAATGAAGGCCTGGAGTCGATCTGATGATGGAGCCGAAAGACAGTCGAGGGGACTCCTCAACGATTTACAGCAGTTACCTTGTGTTTGGGCTTGATTAATTTGTGTTGATGTGACCTTTACACCTGGATGGGTTGTGACTGTCATTAGGGGTCTGATGATGAAGACGAAGGACAGTTAAGGGAACTCCTCAACAGTTAACAGTAGCTACCTCGTGTATGTTCACCGATTTCTCGAAGATGGCTGGACCGATTCCAAAAGTTCTTTTTTTATTTGAAAGGGTATACTCTCAAGGTGGTCCCATTATCATCAAGTTGGAATTTGATGATAGGATCCCATGAAAATCGAGGGAAACGCTCAAATTTTATAGGCAAACCTATAGCGATTTGGGTATTTTTTAAAGTAACTTGAGCATTTGCTCTCGGAAATCATCATTTGGTAAAGTGGAGCTGATGGTGAAGACCACAGATGGCCATCGGAACTATTCAATGACAAATATTTCACGGTTGCGATTCGATTACTTTAATATGGTTGCTAAGCAATTTATGCTCATCACAATGCGTATGGTGAGTGATTCTTGAGGAGTTCTTCTGGTTCTTACCGGGAGAACTCCTCAACAAATAACGTCCCAGCATCGGGAAAAGCAAAGCAATATTTTGTAAAAGGTGATGAACAGTTGGCATTAGGCTATTGTAACTTAGATAAATTACAAACTGACCCACTAAAAAGTAAAAAATAAAAAAAAATTACAAAAAAAAAACAACCGACTTCTAAAAAAATACTACAAATTGAAAAATATCTTTAATTTCGGAAGTCGGTGTCAATAAACGAAAATGCGGAACCAAAGACACCGACTTCCGAAATTAAAGTTATTTTTCAATTTGTAGTAAGTATTTTTTTAGAAGTCGGTTTTTTTTTTGTAAAAATGTTTTTATTAATGAAACATTTGTATGGCTCTGACATGAAAATTGAGGCTATCTCTGGAATCTTAAGGTTTGCCATTATAATTATCCTTACACACAGATATAGTACTATTTATTTGTAATTTTTTGACATAAAAATCCTTTCTTTTTATGTTTTATGATTCATTTTAATGCTTAAATATAATTTACAATATTTTATTATACTATAGGCCAAAACAGTCTAAGAAATCACAAAAGTTCGTTTTATACCTATGTGGGATATCTGCTATTCATGGTGGTTGTATTGGATTGTATGATTAAAAAACAGTTTTAAAATTTGTATTGTATAAAAAAAATCATCATCGACAATAAAATCAGTAGGTAACTAAATTAAACTAAATAACAAATTATTTATAAAAACAATAAAATTGTAAACGAATTAGTATTGATATATTTTAAAAAAATTGTTATAAATAAATGTCAACCAAAAGAAAAAAAAATACACTATTTATGAATCTAGCTACCACAAACTACATATAAAAGTTAACTTATTCTAAACTTCTTCGTCGCCATCAGAATCCACTTCAGAATCAGGCTCTACAATTGCCATTACATCTAAGAACTCCATCGGAGCTTCCTGATCCTGAAGTTTAAATTGGTCTAAAAATTAAAATTTAATTTAATTTAATTTTTTTTTAATTGATCTTCCTTAAAGTATGTCTGCATCTTATGGGCATCCAGTTTTGGTCTTATTGTAGTAATAAGATGATCAGAAGAGACGATAAGCATATTGAGGACATCCTCGTTTGATGCTTGTCTGCTCTTCTTCCTCGAATGGTGTTCTCTGAACCTCCTAAAATCTTTGTTTCGGGCCTATGAAGCTTCTTCCGATAGACTCCTAATTGTCACAATAGCATTTTCTGCGATTATGTCCCCTCCATGAATTAATAATTTGTGTACGGTCGATGTCATGTAGCACCAATTATACAGTTCCACGTATTTTTCCGCAGTTATTTTAGTTCATTTTTAAAATTTAGGTACTTCTATAACCTCTCCAGATGTGATAGCTTGCAGGATCACAGCAAACCTGCGGATCAGGTCTTCATCTAGTCCAGTGATCGCTGCAGTTTTATCAGGAAACTCAAAAAACCTTCTCGCTGTGTTACCATCGTTAGTTGTGCTTGATCCTTGCTTAACAATGTCGATCAAAAGATTGAGCTCGTCTTTAAATCGATCTTGGATTAGTTTTTTTCCTTGACTGTAACAACTCTTTGTGATCTTCTTTTCTCGCAGACCTATCTGTAGAAGACATTCCATCACATTAATGCGGGCGTGTAGTGACGATAACCCAAACTCATATACACCAGGAGATACGGTTTTTGACGCAACGGTATTTAACGTATTGATTTCCGTAGGGTTAGCCAAACAAGATACGTACTTTTGCCATCAATCATCGTCATCATTAATTGATGACTAACCTCATTTCCTTGGTATTTTGAGGAACCTGAGCCTTGATTTCGTTATCCATTCTAGTTTTTTTCATCCATGACAACTTTTTTGCTCTCCTTCAAAAAACTGCATTGCACTGGACGATAATACGAAGATGAGGGTTTTGGATTAGTCCATATGGTATCATCTCCAGCTATCAACTTTAATAGAACCAAAGAGGTCATAAATATGCTTGAATCATCTTGCTCACTTACCATTTTTTGCTTAATATCTACTTTGGTGGGATGCATTGTCAAATCATCACTTTGATATTAACATCAATTGTTTGCCATGTATGACATTAGTACTAAGAAGACTTTCAAGAATCTTATTCAATGTTAAATCTAGTAATGCTTGTAGTGCAATCTTAGGTGAGGAATCCGTTACAGTCACAAATGTCTTCAGAGGGTAGCACTGCAGCTTAGCCTTTTGTACTTTATAGTAAGATGGATATATATCCTTTGAACCTTCTCGAATTGTGGTTTCCCTCAAAGTGATGTATTGCAATTTCGATAGTTTTAATGAAAGTAGCAAACCTAGTGCTTTGTCTGGTGAAAATAATGATGAAAAAACGGGTTCCTTAATCATTTCCTTAATTTTTGCCGCTGCTTCTGGATTTTTGAGCATATATTCAATAACAGATGCAATATCCTCACGACCATCTTGTCTAAAAAGTGCTGTAGCTGAATACGCTAGTTCAAGAGGTTCATCGCCTTTATGTTCCTCAGATCGTCTCTTCTTCTGCTTGTTACCTAGATCTTGAAACTGCTTTCGAGATCTTTTTGTCATCGTTGAAGTCGATGCCGATGTCATCAGTGACTTTGATGGTACAGGTTCAGCACAAATATTTTCACTTATTGGTTCTTGAATGAGCAAATCGGTTTGCACGCAAATATTGACTGGCCGAAGCCAATTACTGTAATCACGTCTAAAAATTTCACTTTTGCGGTGGGATCGTTTCCATCTCTTTTGAACTGCCCGTGTGAAAATTCCTTCAGTGTAACACTGTCTTCATCAGAAAGGCTAGAACCCAGTCGAATAACAATTGAACTGAACAATATTTCATGATCGAAGGAAGAAGTATCCTGATTCCTCAGAATAACAAACAAATCCAAGTTTGTAATTATGCTTTCCATTATTCACTATCACTGAGACGCACGGTGCTATCAGATGATAGCAGTAGAAATGCTCAAAATGAACTGAAGTTACGAACCTGATTTTTGACTATTTATTGTTATTGACTAATGAGGGTATCACATTTACCTAATTACCCTCATTAAGGTGATCCTGCACTCATTGTTAAATTAACGTATACTCTAATTATTTTTCGAGTGTATCCTTTCAACTAGTTAATTCATCAGGTACATAAGTATTTAGTGATATGAGGTCCTCTATGCGGTCTATGACCTCTATGAGGTCGTTAGCTAATAAGGACTTAAGGACTTGACCATTAGAGGAGATTACATTCAAAAGGTAATTTATAATTACCAATTTTGTAAAACGAACTTTTGTGATTTCATAGACTATTTGGACCTATAGTATAAAAAAATATTGTAAATTAAACTTGGTATACTCATATTTAAAGCAACTTTGAGGATTTTGAAAAAAAATAGCACATGGTACCGCAATACGAAGTAAGTATGTCAAAAAATTACAAATAAATAGTAGTATATCTGTGTGTAAGGATATAATAATAATTATTTATTTATTTATCAGACAACGATGGTCCACTGTGTTAGTAACAATTTTATTTAGCCTATGTTAGTACTTAATAACTAAAACAAGAAATTAACAAAATAAATAATAAAATAAAAACCAAACAATTATAATGGCAAACCTCATGATTCCAGAGATAGCCTCATTTTTCAGGTCAGCGCCATACAAATTTTTTCTTAAAAAAAATAATAACACCTTCATTTGTAGACGCAATTGCCTCATACGAAATTTTATAGCAAAGTAATGATCAGCAAAATCCATTTGTAGCAAAATAAGGTCCTTTCAAAATTCAAGCCTCTAAGTCTATGAAAGGCGATTTTGATCCCACCGTGCGCCGGCGCGGCCGGCGCCGGCCGCCCGTAGGTACCTTGCCGCTAGATCGTCCTGCGCTGAGCGGCATCGTAACTATGAACTCGTTCGGACTCGTTTTAAAGAAGAACCGGTAAAATAAAGGTTCTTAAAGGTTCTAATTTAGGTTCCGGTTCCGGTTCGGGTTCTAGTAACCGGAACCACTAAATACCGGTATTTTACCGGTATTTTAGGAACCTTTTCAATCCCTGGAATGAATCGATTATTTTGTCACACCACTATATTAATTTCGTTAAAAAGTGGTAACACTTAAGCTGTCATTTAACCCAACTATAGTAAAGTTACTCAGCAATAGATGGCGTTTAATACAACATAAACAAATTTTCTAGATCTTTTTATGAAAATTATTTAATTCTAATTACTGAGTAAATATAGATAATACATACGAAAATAAACTGAATTTAGGTCCAGTTGTTTTACCATAACGAGACTTGCAGTAACGTAATGCGCAACTCGGCATATTTCCATACAAAATATTTTTCTTTTGTTGGACACGAATGTGTCAATGCGACTTGACGCGCAGGCGTACCGTACTAGACTGAGAGACTTGTTACGCCTAGGTCACAAGTACCGGGACACTGTTTTGTTCGCAATGTCCCGTCTATTGTAAATACTTTAAATGTCTTTGACTGGATACGTAATAATGCGGCTAAGCGTAACCACATTCCTGCACAGTGATTTAAGGCGCGCGTTCTATTTATTACAAAATTACAACCTGCGTTTCATTGCTAACTTTTCGAGTGAGGTACCAAATGGCAAAAATATTAAATCGGCCTTGAAAACTCCCACAAAAAAACTTGTGTTCAATAGCAAAAAGAAGTAAAATATCATAGATGGTTAGTAGGTATCAAGCAACTAAGCAAGTTACAAACCGAGACAGAGATAGTTATATGTGATTACGGTTAGTTTTTTTAAACGAAATAACTTGTTTGTCTGTATAGTTTCCTTTGAAAAACCTAATTCTCATAATTCGCTACTATGTTGGGAGAGTATTTAGTTAAAATTCGCTTTGAAGTTTATGAAATGAGCAAAACAGTCTACAAACTCGGAAAGTTTCTATTTACGAACTGTACGGCGCGGCGCGGCGGCAGCAGGAGATTATTAAAATGAAAGACGTTTTCTTAATGAAGTAGGTAGGTATACAGTTTATAATATTTTGTTGTAACTAAACAGAACAAGATCAAAGAGCTATTTCTATTTGTTTGCTTTGAAGTTGTATTAGTTAAGTGGGCGCTCTGTTGCTCACATAATATTAAGAAGCCGGAATTTCTTTATTTATTATATATGTATACGAGACTGATGATGTGTTAATTTCTATCATGCGTGGCTAACAAAATCAATTTGAGGATTTGCAATTTTATTTTTTTTTGGTTATAAAGTAGGTTAAAGAATCTAATAAAGCAAAGCACACATTATGAAGATCATGTTTGTGTCCGTTCGGTAATCCCAATCAATGTCATTTTGTTAGTAGCTAGTTGTTTTCTAAACTAATAAAAAGAGAAAAGATTTGATTTTTTTGTGTGTGTTTGCTACGCTTTCACGCTAAAACGGCTAAACGAATTTGGATGAAATTTGGGCACATGGGTAGACCATGCCATGTCCTGTAATAGAACATAGGCTACTTTTCATCAAGCATCGCGGGCTACACAACAGCTAGTAAAGTAAATAAAATGCAATCAATAAACATAATCTGTCTACAACGCGAAAAACTGAAAAGTAATTCTTATAAAGAAACAAGTAACGTGGGTCTGTGTACGTGGGCCGCGGCCGTGTAGCGGAAGACAACTCGTCCTATTATTTGATTTTACTTTTTTTTTCATTCAATTCATGTTGCCGCGATCGAATCGCCCGGTCGGCGGGTCGTCGCCGTGCCAACGGTGCCCGTGTTTGATCTTGCCGACTGTTGATAACATCGTGCGAGATCGTAAAATCTTATAATAAGCACGATAAAGGTAGGTATAACCTTTACATTAGTTATTTCACACAGCGCTGACTAAGATAATTGAATAGACGCGATAAGTTAAAAAACTAATAATAGTAGGTAAGTAGTTACTAGTTTAGTGGTGTAGTAATAGGCGACTTCTCAATGTTGGTTCATAACTTTGAAAGGCTGCGCTTTACAGGCAGGTAGGTATATCAGTAGACTAGTCCTTCAGTTTTCCCACGTGGAAAAAGTTTACCAACTTTGATTTAAATTCATTTCATCAGAATAAATGGTTGGTGGAACGATCTCTCTTCTGTTTCATAGGTACCCACCCACATTTAGGTTTCTAGTTTTTACTCCTTAAACCTTATTTACAAAAACGAAGCCTAAAATATAAAATAATGTGAGTACCTCCGTCAAAACTGGACAATATCTTGGTAGGTATTAAGAAGTTAAATTCTGTGTATTATGATGTAAGTATGATGACTATGAGGAACCAAAATATATTCAAGTAAGTACTTAGATAAGTACCTACCTACCTGACCTGACCTACCTACATACGAGTTAGTACCTACTTTAGTTGCTTATTTTTTTCTTTGTTAATTCATTTAGTAAGTAGGTACCTACCTCATATAACGGGCACGAGCAAATACCTACTTAGTTCCCAAATAGATCTTCACAAATAACTTCATCTCATCGAACTGCAATACCAAAGCAAAATAAAAACCATCCAAGAGCGAGTTGGGGTCGCACAAGTTTAGGGTTCCCAACCAAATTACACTGAGTAGTCTGACGCCACCGATCTAACGTAGCGTAGGTACTAACTCTATTGCGAGTAGTAAATAAAATCTGCGCTAGCACCTAAAGTACCTATACTTACCTAAATGTTTTTTTGGGGGGACCGAAATATTTTATTTTTTTGGTCTGACGGGCGATCTGTGTACACGTCCTGGATACCTGAAATTATGCCAAAATCAAATTCCAACAAACAGATCTCGAGAAAAACCTCTGTGATAGATGGACAAAAAAGTGATCTTGTAAAGGTTTCTTATTTCGTTTTAAGGGTGGAACCCTGAAGTAAGTTGAAACAATAACTCTACTCAAAAACCAATTGTAAGTAAAGAATCGCCAGATGGCGTTGTTTTAAATGTAAACAACATAATTTATAGAACCCTTCTTGCTCTATTTCAACTCGCCCTTGACCGGTTTTTATAATAATATTGTGAAGTTTGCTATTCGTATCGCACAAAGAGATTTAAGATAGGTACAATAGAGGGGCCATGCAAAGAAATGTCTTAGAAAAACTGTGATCCCATGTCTCAGTGCCGCCATCTGGTAAGATATAGCATAATTAGAGCGGCAATTTATTCAATTAGGTTCAGCTATCGCCCGGTAGATGGCCAGTGTGGCCAGTGTTGCCAGATACGATTTTCAATTCATCGATTAAAAATCGGATCGGTGGTGCCTGAAAAATCTAATATAAATCAAATCAGTTAGATAAATATCGAAAATTAGGCAAAAATTGAACGAAACGGAAAACGGAACGCGCGCCCCTCGCGCCAGTGCCCAGTCCGCTGCCCAAACGCATACTGCGTAGACGCATATTTATCATCCTACCGCGCAAGTCGCCACGTGCCTCCCTCGTGCCGCCAATGTAACGCGAAAGAATAATTATTAAGGGTCTTCGTTCCCAATGTTATACAAAAAATTTAAGTGTAAACTAATTTTGTACCTATATCACAAATAAATACTCTATCTCTAAAAGGTAGTTTCCCTAAGATAACCTCCCTCACACATTTAAATAAATATTATCGATAACAAAATCGATATACAACATCACATCTCTGAAAGGCAGTCCGACTTTTAATTAGTTTTTAATTCTTCTAATAATTATTACCCTCTTTTATAAAATCAATTAAACATGGATCGATTTTAAACTGAATGTTACTTGAATGAATCGATTATTTTGTCACACCACTATATTAATTTTGTTAAAAAGTGGTAACACTGAAGCTGTCATTTTACCCAACTATAGTAAAGCTACTCAGCAATAGATGGCGTTTAATACAAAATAAACAAATTTTCTAGATCTTTTTATGAAAATTATTTAATTCTAATTACTGAGTAAATATAGATAATACATACGAAAATAAACTGAATTTAGGTCCAGTTGTTTTACCATAACGAGACTTGCAGTAACGTAATGCGCAAGTCGGCATATTTCCATACAAAATATTTTTCTTTTGTTGGACACGAATGCGTCAATGCGACTTGACGCGCAGGCGTACAATACTAGACTGAGAGACTTGTTACGCCTAGGTCACAAGTACCGGGACACTGTTTTGTTCGTAATGTCCCGTCTATTGTAAATACTTTAAATGTCTTTGGTATCGCACTTATTTATGTACACAGTGTTCTTTAGTTAGTATTTATTACGATACCAACATGTTTTCCTGTTTTTTAGAACCTGGTATTTTGTGTTTGACCACACGATCGACAGGGCTGTGTCAAGTAGCAGCAACAACGTGTTGTTTTGGAGCCTTGCTGGTACAAGTAAATAGTTTTTATGTTAATAACTTACTGCTAAATTTCTTGTATCCATTTCTAAACTTGTTGCGCCACCACTTGACGAAGTGGTGCGCCATGGGGGCGTCCGCGGCGGGTGCCGGAGCTCTCAACGTTTCGTAGCACGTCATGCGCTGCGCTCACGCACGCATCCCGTACACTTCAAAAGAACCGCAGGTTTAATTTGATATATCACTAACTATAATTCTAATTCACTTGCACTGTATTCGGTCACAACACAGGACGTATAAGGATTCGTTCGACGTTAGCACGAAGCCTTTGACCCAGTTGTCCGCGTGAATGTTGAGCGAAGAGAGAAATCGAGCGACCGTCTCTCGTGCGTGCCGTAGAGTGACTGACTGATGGATGAAGGGAGTAGGGAGGGAGGGGCGGCGAGGGCGCGGGATAGTGCGACGCGGTCGGTGTAGCGGCACTGGCGGCTGGCGGCTGCTGTGTCGCGATCGCGAAACAAATACCGCCGATAGCGTACAAAATACAACCGTATGCGTGACCGGTGACGACAATCGTCCCCAGCAAGGTGTCAGTCACACAGTCTGCAGTAAAAGCCTTTGCAAAGTTTTAATATAGGCAAGCAAGTAGGTACTGGGAATGTTCATAAAATGGGTATCTACAATTCTACATACCTGTGTAGATTCTTGTGTTATGGTAAGTAATCATATACCTACACATAACAATTCCGAATCCTATAGGTTATTCAACGTACACGTACTTAATACTTATAAGTTTAATAGGTACATGTTTAATTTTGGCATTAAGTAATATTATATAATTTGGGTAAGTGTTGATTTGTAAGGATACCTATTATTTTGATATCCATAATATTATAAATTTTATGCGAAAGTGTGTCTGTTTGTTACCTCTTCATGCTTAAACCGCTGAACTGATTTAGATGAAATTTGGTATACAGAGATAGTTTGAGTCCCTGGGAAAGGACATAGGATAGTTTTTATCCCGATATTCCCACGGGATCGACACTTATATCGGTGAAACCACGGTGCGCTGCTAGTTCAAAATAATATCCTTTCAAACAAGTATAGTACCTACTTACATAGATACCAGGAAGTTTGGAACTATGTGGATAGACTCTTGTTTGCACTTGGGAAACTTGTTATGCCAAGAAGTATCAAAGATGCACGGGAAATGTAATAAGTACTTATCGAAAGATATTTTGAAAGTCGTGTCACGGAAAAAGTTTTAGGAAAACGAAAACCAGACAAGTGCAGTGCAAGTCCGTTAGATGTCAAGTCCCAAAATTTGAAAATTCAATTTTTGAAATCATGTGCCCGTTGGTATTTATCATTGGCTAAAATTCCGAATTTTATCATACTTACAAACTTTTCATCCACCTACAAACTATGAATTTTCAAAAATCCTTTTTAGTGCTTACTCATCCTTTGAACCGTTATGGACCGTAGGCTTGCCTTTTTATGATTTTAATTCTTACAATAACTAATAAAAGATCAAAAATATTGTCAATATTTAGCGAATTTCACACTAATAATTCGAGGTCGTTCTAAAACATTTTCGAGTAGAATGCACTTCGCATAACATGTTGGTAGTTTTGGCAAGCCAACGGTGCATAAAAGTTTATAAAACTACGGCGAAGTCATTTCTACACTCCCTTTACTTATTTAATTTTTAGGCACTGAAAGTCTGGAAAGAATTTTGTCCAACAAAATGTTTCCCTTTGAGCTTAGTTTTTCCATAACTATAATCGCTAGACAAACATGCTGGTGTTTTTAAAGCCCTTAGCGAGAGGCTTCTAAAATATCGTTTTGGTCCACTGTAAACGGGCCATCCTGTAAAACTCGAACCCCCCCTTCTGAGTTGCAAGCTTCTAGAATCTTGACCCAGCCCAGCGGTTGAGGTAGTACGTTGTCGGTTTTTGAGAGAATTTAAGATTTTTTGTAGATAAATACACTACCAAATACGTTAACGTAACGAATTCCTTTAATTTTCGTTCTTGGAGTAAAAGTGACTAGAAAAAAATTGAATGCTTCTAAAAGCTTCCATGTATGCAGTCTCGAGCATAAATTTCTTACATTGCCTTACACACGCAAGATATTTTTATTGCCGGTTAGGGTAATTCAGTAATTCATTAGAAATAACTGACTCTATTCTATTAAAACATTAAAGAACTACTCGCATCTCCTTGCGATTGTACAATTTCTTCTTGTTACCTGACTTTTTACCATGTAACCTGGGCAAAATGTTATCCTGTTCGGCTCTTCCGTACTTTTATTGACTCCCTTTTTATTCATATTATCTTTCACACAATCCATCCAAATCATCGGCGGGGTAATTGTGTAACACTATCGGAAGCAATGGGTTTTATTTTGACAGTTCACAAAATTCATTGCGTTATTTACGTTGTTGCGTAGACAAATTTTACGAACATAATGTAGCAATGGTTTAGCAATATCCATCAAAATTATTCAGAGTGAGAGGGATAGTGTGTTACGCAATTAGGGTGCAGATTGCAAACAAAGCATTCTTTGGTTTGATGTCACATGCCTTCTTTCTTTTCTTCTTTCTTTTTTTTTCCTTTTTTCTTTTTTACTTTTCTCTCTTTCAAATTCCTCTAATCATTATACTTAAATCTAAAACTTTGTCAATTCCAGTCAATCCACACATCGTCGCTCCTCATTGCCGCTGCAATTTTCTTCCGTCTTCTCTCGGCCATTTTTTTCCCGAGTTATCATGACAATTGGGTGTGTATTGCTATTGTGCAACACTTAAACATTGCAGTACTCGTCACGATTCACGTGATTCACTTGTCAGAAAGAAAATTATTTGAGTCCTTACGTAGGGAATCATCAAAGCAACAACATGCTTTGATGAGCCCAAGTTGACAGATGTTGACGACTTGATTGAGACAGCTTGAATCAAGCACATTATGTAAAAATACGTACCTACTTAAGATAAAGGTGCTCGCAACATTATTTTATGTAGATTGCTAACCTATAATTACCTATACCTGCTGTACCTATACATAGGTACCTAGTACCTACGTAAATAGAACAATACATTATGCATTTACCTACACCCGGTATTTTGGTGTGGTGTGGTGTGGTTTCATGTTTATAGCAACTTTTACTTAGCGAAGAAAGTGAGCAGGTAAATACCTATAGGGCAGTAATAGAGAGAAAGGTGAACGCGCATCCGCTACGTTGGCAATGGCAGCCTCCATGCGGTCGATGACCCTGAAGTAAGCGATTACTAAAAAGATTAAGGTAGGTAGGAGATAGTAGGTAGGACTTGGTTAGTGGCAAGCCGAGCTTCACTTCAAACGGCTCCGTACTTCCACCTTTAAAAGACGAATATAAATAAGACATATCTGGTAGTTATTCTAATTTCCATTCACAAAAATAATGTTTTGTCGGAAAGGTTTCTTCTAATTATGTTTACTATCATTATCTGCATAGCCTTTACTGAACTTTGTTGGGGTTCTGCTTCCATTTTTAACAGCAATAAAACAGTAGGTAGGTATGGTCCACGTTTCGAAGGAAAGCTCTCACCCAAATAAATGTTGTTGTACTAGACCTCTGGTGGAGGGTGCAGGCCCATGGGGTGCCCGGGCGCCGTGCCGGCCAGGGACGTAGCACGGCCAGAACGTTTCAAATTAGAATTTTACGACCTCTTCGTGTTAGGTTTATTGTCGAAAAGTTATCGTCGACCAAGATGAGGTCGTATTCCAAAACTGACTTACAACAAACAGTGTTTTATGTAAGTTTTATGTCTGTAATAAAGAAAACTTCACGAGAACGTTAAATTGTACCTATTCTCTCGTTCATTAGAAAGTGTTTAATGAAAATTCTCTTATTTATAAATTCGCTATATGCACCAACTCCATAATAACTCACCAAATGTGTTATAGGCACAAACAGGGTTGTAGTCAAACTGAGCACCCCTAAAAGTAAAGTAAATGACAAAGTAGGTATTCCCTACCTTCCTGTTACCGTAACATAGGTATTTATCGGATGACGTTACAATAAGATGACCATACACAGCGCCCGGGAGGGTCTCGCGCGCAGGCTCTACGTGGGTGGCGTGTTCCACGAAATAGTGTTGATGGCAATGCCGGACGATTATCAATATCATCAATAAATTGCGGCTTTTATATTTTAATTCTATATACAACGTCCACTAGTTATAATTACAAATAATACTACAATTTAACATTTTTTTTCCTTTATTAAAAATAACCAGGGTCTTAATAATTAATTACAATCTAGCTTAAAAGACTAATAATCAATTTTAATTTAACTTATTTTTTTACGTGATAATTATAATTTAACAGTGATTTCCAGTTTTAGGAATCATTAAAACTATCAATGCTGTCATTCAACACGACGATAATTACGTTGGCGTCGTTAGCAAGGTATGTTCCTTCCTAGTAATCCCGTGCTCGGCAAGATTGTTTGTTTAGTATATGTAAGAAGATCAAATCTTTGTATACGCATATAATAAAAAGATAATCTTACGAAGTGACCTGGAATGTTGATAGTGGCGTTATTTCTGCTATTCAGCCGGCTGGCACGTCGCCAGATGTGGTCGCTCGACAACTATCGCGTCGTGTGGGCAATGCCCACTCACGTATTTTCATCACACTTCTCCAATCTTTAGCTTTTCTTATAAAAGCACTTGTTTACTTGATCATACATCAAGTAGGCGTTGGACAAGGTACTTGTATAGAACATTTGCTCCATTCAACATTCATTGAACTGATGAGATTTATCTTACAGTACTTCTATAACTACATATAATTTTAACTAACTAAAATTCCAATCCATACCTATAAGTTTGTTGTTCATTGTTCACATAAAGACAACAACGCGGTATGATGCGCACGAGGGGCAGCAAAACGTGCGGCGCGGACACAGATGCAATTTGTAGTAGGTAGACACGGCATGTTCTGTGTTCTGTCGGCTCGGTACTTCAAAGAAAGAAATAATAACATACGATTACGTATCTCCTTTTATCCTCTTATACTTTACGGCGTGAACACTTCTTTTTCTTTACATTCACCTACAACAAAACCTGTTCTCTCGTATGTCGGACGCTTAAAAAGTGATCCCGAATTAATAGCTACCAAGTGTGATTATTATAGATGGTAGGTACCAACGTGTTATAGTTCTCTTTCATTTATAAATACAGGGGGTGTCAGTGGTGTAATATGTTTTGTTTATAAAGGAGGGATTTTTGAGACCGGATAGTAAGGGCAGGTATCTTAAACGTCGTAGCTACAGGAAATCGTTCTTAGAACTGTCCTGAACTTTTTAAGTTATTGCTAACAATGCTAACTGCATTTAAAGATTTTGGAACAATGTAATGGTACAGTTATCTAGAAAAAGCCAACTCTCACGATTAATTATTTCTGATGCCATTGACAATCGGTGCAGTTTCGATAAAAAATAAAAGATTCTTTTGAAACGACTGAGGTTAGAGTAAAGCATTTGTTTGAATTGATTTTTTTCCTAATTTACTTTTATTAGAAACATAATATACTTACTGACTGGTAACATCCCTAGAGCTATCTCCGAGGTAACCACAAATGAAAAGTTGTCTGAAAAAGTTGTTTTAAATTAAGTAGGTAGATCAAATTCTTTCCATAAGTAATAGAAACTTTCAGATAATCCAACAGCGTGATTTTATTTAGGCATCATTTAGGTATCGCCTATAGAGTTAGTGAAAATGGGCAATATTAGTCTTTATTTCATTACAATCGGTTCACTATCCACTCAATTAAAAGTTTTTTTTGAACTGCAGTTAAGTTTATCTTTCAATCCGAAGTTGGTAATCTGGACTGCTTTGAGATGGATTACGGAACTCGATCAGTGTCTTTTTGTATGTTGCACTGAACAAAGTTTAAAAGAATTATAATCATTACAATCATAAATACAACCCTCTAAGTTCATATACTTAATCCTATTGAATAATTATTTCTGAAATATCAATCAATGGGATTATAATATAATGAACTTAGAGGGTAAGTACTTACAATCTGACTCGGACCTGCAAAAAACATAGGTCAGTTTCATTTAAGTCTCGCGGGCTATGTTAGCGAATCCTCTTATTAATATGCCAATAAATGCATTTTCTTTCTTTCTTTCAAAGTGAACTTGGGCCAAGTGACCCCTCCACAATCTTGGGCTGCTTCTGCTTGCATGCTTGCTTGTGTGCCTTCTTGAATGCCAGCCTGCTTGCTTATGTGCGTGTCTTGCCTACTGGCATGCCTGCTTGCATGGTCGCTATCACCCATCCATCACCTGACGTCATTGACTTTTGGGGACCCTGGAAGCGGATAAGGAAGATTGGTGGGTACTTACTTTTTAAACCTTGAAAAACTTGCTTGCTTGATTGTTTGTTTGCATGCCAGCCTGAATGTTATGCTTGCTACCGGCGGACCCGACTGTGATAGAATTGGGTGGATGTTGGAATCTTGAAACCACTTGCTTTCGTATTGCTTGTTTGCTTGCTTGCACGCTTGTCAATTTACATGCTGGCCTGGCTTGCTCACTTTGGAAATGCTTGTTTAAAAGGCTCCTACAAACAGGCGCGACACGCGATATAATCGCGCGCGACACAAAGGCACCGCTCGTTGCGCGACTTGCGGTGCCTTTCAACAACGGATACGGTCGAGAGAGCTTCAAAATCTGGATTCTCTAAAATGTCCCTCACATCAATTGAAATAACAGTTGCCTACCTGTACCTATCAATATGCAATTTACAGAACCCTGTCGGTCTTCGACTCACACTTGGCTGATTCTTAGGTCCTTCATTCTAAGTTACCTCATTGCGTCTATTGTATAAGCGAACAATATCCTTACACCTACGTAAACGTCAGCACTTAGGTGAAATTCAGAGCAGACACATTCAGCAATTAGAACGGTTTCATGCACAAAGTCTTGCCCTGTTCCCAAAGGGATGTAACAACGTCGGTGATTATCAAAGGGATATAAATACCGAGGGGCCCTTTGTCGGCGCGCTCTTTAGCGGCAACATCAAAAGCGAGCGACAACTCTGTCTGCTCGCCGATCCATTACTGGATTTACTGGATACAAAGCGGACACCAAACGCGCCGCCGGCTATTGCGTCACGTGCCGTCATCGTTTGGCAACCTCTTAATACTCTCTGTATTTTGTGCAAAAGCTGCTGCAGTAGGTAAAATGTTGTCGTCGAGTCGTTGATAAAAATAACTCTGTTTAGCTCGGTAAGTACTATTTAAGTAGAAATAATGAATAGAAGAATGGAACCAGTGGCAGCACCCGTAGTTTACTTGCCTGTAGTCACAGAGTACTTTTATATAATACTAGCAGCGCCTCGCGGTTTCACTCGCATAGGTATCGATCCCGTGGGAATATCGAGATAAAAACTATCCTGTCCTTCCCCGGGATGCAATCTATCCCTCTGCCAAATTTTATAAATTTTATCGAAATCCGTTCAGTGGTTTAGGCGTGAAAAGCTAACGTACAGACAGACAGACAGAGTTACTTTCGAATTTATAATATTAGTATGGATATGGAACCTGTAGTAATATTGCGAAACTGATTCTTCACGTCGCGTCGCGGTTTTAGAACTACCTTTCGCGCATTGAAAATGTGGTTCAGCTTGTAAAATTGTGCAATATCCATAATAATATGATTTGCGAGAGATGTTGTAATTCTAACAGCTATAAACTGTACTCGCACACCATGCTGACTGTGTATTTAATCATGAGAAAATGCCACCAAAGCACTGGGTCCAAGTTACCCCACTTATTTTTATCCGACTGCGCGAGAGCAAAGATGGTTATGTTTTTTTGAGTATGTATGCAAAGTTATTATTTTATACATGTACAGTCAACAAAAGAGATAAGTATGCAGGATCGACGGATATAGTTGAAGTTTAGTAAGAAACCGTTGGATGTTGTCGACTGAAATTTAATTTGATAAATGAGCTATTTTTAAATGAAATTTTATTCGCGAACATCCATCGGTTCCTTACTAAACTTCAACTATATCCGACGATCCTGCATACTCAGGTATCTCTTTTATTGACTACATTATCCGCATAAAAAAAGATTATTTACTGCAGTAGGTTTTTTGTAAGTAGGTTTTTTGGGTAGTAGTACCTACTTAGGTATTTGTAAATGGAGAAGTGTCAGCTAAGTGGTTAAAAAGTATATTAAACTAGCAGCGCCCCACGATTTCACCCGCTTATGTTTCGATCCCGCGGGAATATCGGGAAAAAAATAGCCTATGTATTAATCCAGGGTGTCGGCTACTTCCATACCAAATTTAATCAAAATTGGTCCAACCGTTTGTGCGTGAAGAAGTAACAAACATACAAACACACAAACTTTCGGCTTTATAATATCAGTTTGATGACCGCCGAGTGGAGTCCGACAGGGTTCCGTTGGTAGGACTATATTTTTTTTGCTGATTACTAAAAATCTGTGCTAGTAAGAGGGATCATTTTGTTTTTCCTGTAATATTTAGGTAGTTATTTTTACAGATTTTTTTTGTTAATAGGTCATGAACTAAGAATTTCAAGAATAAAAAATGTTTTCTAATTTGCAAATAAAGCCCTTTCATTAAACCCCAAGTGACCTAGTTGCTCCACTTAAAAATTTTAAGCTCCTATTTTTTACTTAGCACTAAAAATTACTTACAGTATTTTTTAATTCTTAGAATTTGTTACGTAAATGAGTGTTTATTTATAACAATTCCAAATTTCAAGTCGATAGCCTTAGTAATTCCTGAAATAAGCAGTTGGGACAGAGAGACAGACAGACGAAGTCGCACCATAAGGGTTAGGTACTTTTTTATCATTTTGCTACGAAACCCTAAAAAGGCAGGGTCTCCGCCGCCGCCGGGCAGCGATATGATACTCATCTTTGTGACTTTGATCTTTCCGCTGCATGGCACGGCGCGCGACTGGGCGAGATGGCCGGCCGACCCTCCGCAACATTTCCTCATAAATTATACTTAGATATGCACATTATGCACCTACATCTGATTCTATAGGTAATTTTAGTCACAAACTTGGTCTTTGACTAACATCCAGAAGTCCAAACTCAAGGTCTGCCAACGAGCAATGGAGGTGGAGCGCAGTATACTAGGCGTTAAATTAACGGATCGTGTTCGAAACACAATACTGCGCTCCAAAACAAAGATGGCTGACAATTGACATGGCTCAAAAAGCTGCCCAACTTAAATGGGACTGGGCAGGACGTGTCTGCCGCAGGCTGGACAGGATGGCTCCGAAGCTTAATAACAGAATCACTAAATACCAGATTCGCAAATTACCAGAATCGCAAAACACCGGATTCGCCATATACGATATCAAATAGCACAGAGGCCCTGATACAGTGAGGCGGGGTCGCGGCAGACCACGTAGGAGATGGCGGGACGTGCTGGATAGGTACCGTCAAAACTGGAAGGAGGATGCGCGGGCTCGCGAAAGAGGGAAGAAGTGGAGGGAGGCCTTTGCCCTGGAGTGGGACAGCGTAGGCTATATAAAAAAACTTAGTCCTTTAAATCTAATGGTTAAAATAAAATACGAATACAGTTTGTTGACATGAATGAATTTCAGCCAAAATAATAAGATCGACTTTCATATTTGGTCCAAATAACAGCGTAGATGAGCTCGCCTAAAACAAGTTTTACAACAGTGTGTTAGCAGTTCCATCGCCATCGGCCAAATGTGCGTCGCGATAGCATCATCGTTGGCCAGTAGTCTGCGTTTGCGCTATCAAATTGATATTTCATCTCTTTGTCGGCTTCGCGCTCCACCTGAAACAACGAACAAGTTTACAATTTAAAATAAAACAGCGCTAACATTTTTAATGAAATCTCCTATTACATTACCTTACTTCAAAGCTATGATTATCAAGAACTACCTACCTTTTAAAGAAGGGGGTATTGAATTTGTTCAGGGAAAATACGAAATCGCGGGAAACTCGCGGGCGAGATAAATGTAATGTGTGTGACTACTTGTTTTAATTAAGAACTAGTGATGATCAACAATACATGCAAGTAGGTATATTTCAACAACTGACTTTAGACAATAGGTAAGTTAGGTTAGGTACTTACCTAGTTATTTTTGTACCTACCTATACTTACTCCAATAAACCCCAATTACTTTTGGTTTCGTACCCAAAGGATAAAAAAACCGGGCAAGAGCGAGTCGGACTCGCGCACCGAGGGTTCCGTAACATCCGGGTGTATACATAAGGTTTATGTTTATGAAATTAAATGGATTTTTTTATTTTTGAGTTGATTGAATGAATGGTAAATTGTGGTTTACGATTTATGACGTATTAAAAAAAAACTACTTACTAGATCTCGTTCAAACCAATTTTCGCTGGTAGTTTACATAGTAATGTACATCATATATTTTTTTTAGTTTTATCATTCTCTTATTTTAGAAGTTACAGGGGGGGGGACACACATTTTATCACTTTGGAAGTGTCTCTCGCGCAAACTATTCAGTTTAGAAAAAAATGATATTAGAAACCTCAATATCATTTTTAAAGACCTACCCATAGATACCCCACACTTATGGGTTTGATGAAAAAAAAATTTTTGAGTTTCGGTTCTAAGTATGGGAACCCTAAAATTTATTGTTTTTTTTTCTATTTTTGTGTGAAAATCTTAATGCGGTTCACAGAATACATCTACTTACCAAGTTTCAACAGTATAGTTCTTATAGAGTCGGAGAAAAGTGGCTGTGACATACGGACGGACAGACAGACAGACAGACAGACAGACAGACGGACAGACAGACAGACAGACAGACAGACATGACGAATCTATAAGGGTTCCGTTTTTGCCATTTGGCTACGGAACCCTAAAAACGGGGCCGTATTACTAAAACTCCACTGTCCGTCTGACTCTTGTCAGCTGTATTTCATGAACCGTGATAGCTAGTTTTACTTGTTTAACAATAGATTACGTACTAATGCCGGCAAAATATAGTAAAATTTTATAGATAAGTACTTACTTCATTAATCGATCTATCCTATTGCACAGGTAGACGAAACTAGATAACATTCTGTATGGAAGTCTATTTGTGTTATCGTTATTAAAATCAATCTATCGGCGGCGGCGCCAGTTTGTAAACGATTACTTTGCTACAATAATTTACCAGTAAGTAAGTATACTTATGGTAAAGTCAGGATTAAATTCTGCCAGGTAGAATATAAAACTTTTATACCTTCTATTGTAATGAAATAAAGAATATTTAACGATGTTTCCCTGCGCGTAAAAGTACCACTTCGTCTCATGAAAAAACCAGCGACAAATTGACTATTTCGAGGCGTGGCCGGCGGAGGCGGCGGCAGTCAAAGGCTCGTCGTGATCAAAGGCGCCGCCATCGAACGGCCTCGGCTTTGATCTCGCCGCACGAAGTGCAAATTATGTTATAAAGACAGTGAGTGGCTCGGCCGCCGAGCACTGCACTACTAATTAATTCAACCCGTTGCGTTACGATGGCCGTCGGACACGCCATGCCGCCATGCGCCACGGCGAACGCACCGCCGAGCTTTGATTTTATAACTACTTACGTTTTATTTTTTGTTTTCTACAATTTATGCTCCGAGGGGATTAGGAGGAACTCGCTTTTGAGTAAGGGGGAAGTTAACGGGGTTCACACATGAAAGTCGTGTGATGTTGAGAGCTGTGTGGTTTTAATTATTTTTAAAGTAATGTAATGTTGTCCCTAAATGACGAACGTTTGGTATTAGGGTTTATCTTGCTATCCTACAGAAAAATAGTAAAAGTGAAAAATAATAGAGCATGATTAGTCCTCTTACTAACAGCAACTATTAGTTATTCTGTGCTAACAGCACGGAATAATAACTAATAGTACCTACTAACTAACAGTCAAAGCGACAGTGTACACCCGCAGAATTAAAATTTTCTTAAATTTTTGGGAATAATAAAAGTTGAATTATTAGTGCAAGGTTGGTTGTTGAATAAAATAACGTGCCCAAGTTTATTATAATACTTTTTTGTCTTACTGCCTAGTCTGCTCAGACTTTTTTAATACGGAAGGAACACCCGAACAGAATAGCAAGGCCGCCAAATTTCGTTTAAAGCAATTTACGACCATTAAACGCTGGTCGTTTGTAAACAATAACCGGTTCAAGGATGGAAGGCTTCCTTTGAGCATTATTTTGCGCGCGCCGAGTGCCGATAGGGCGGCCGGCATGCGGCATCTCGAAGTCGGCCAAACGGGCGAACGAATTGAGTTGAGGTCGTTGTTGAAGACGCGGGCAGGCGAGCCGGGGCGGCGCGCGATGTGCGGCGCGCGGGACGTGACGCGGCGATCGAGAGCCGCGTGCGTCGACCCGCACCGAGCTTTGATCTCGCCGCGCCGAACCGCCGAGCCGCCCGACCACTGCCGCCGACGACGCCGCAAACCTCGGACGATCCCGATCTGTTTCCACCTACCTACCACAATGTTGTGTAGGTAGTTCATCTCGACCTACACGACTACAACTACTTCTTCTTTTGGTATCGATGGTACGGTACGCCACAAGTCAGTAGTAACAAAAACAGGGGGGTAATAGTGTACACAAATTGCAACACACTAACAGTAGGAATGGCTTTCATTTTGACAGTCCAACAACATTGATTGCGTTATTTACGTTGTTGAGCAGAGAAATATTTAGGTACCGACTTCAAAAAAAGGAGGTTATCAATTCGACACGTATATGTAATATTATTGGATTTGGATTACATTCACATAATTATGACAATCTATTAGGGCTTCCAAACAAATGTATAAAATTTTATCGACGAATGTATATGTATATGTCTGTTTGTCCACGCATTTTCCTCAACTATTAATCGGATCGTGACCATTTTTTTTGTATTGGCTTACATTTACTTCAACTTTGGGAACAGTGCAAGTTTCATCAAAATTGATTCAGTAATTTTCAAGATATGTACTAATATGTGTAAGTGTGACGGCCTGGCTTATTAATACGAGCTAGGGGTAGTGTCAAAGGGAAAACATCTCAAAACCTTGGTCAAATTCTAGTGCAATATTTAAAACAAAACTATTCGCTACTTAATACAAACAAATAATCCAGTTTTTACTTAAAACCAAAAATTACGAAATAAAAAAGTAATTTAAAAAAATTAAACCGACTTCACAAAGAAATTAACTCAAAATTATGAAATATTAACTTTAATTTCGGAAGTCGGTGGCAAAAAACTAAAATTAAAATACAGATCCCAAGACACCGACTTCCGAAATTAAAGTTATTTCATAATTCTGGGATGGATGGAGTACCTAACTACCTATAAGCTTGCCTTTCATTCTATTGAATCTCCGTACTACGCTAGGTCAGCTCATGGTCAATGTATTACCGCTGACATGCGGTCTACTGTACAATTGTTATGTACTTAGTACCCGCATAAATATCTACTTCGCATGCATAGGTACCTACTTATGTTATTATAATTTATAATTCATGTAGGTAGTTGGGTGAACTTGCGTGGGCGTAGATCCGTCCAAATCAAAAGGCTGTGAATCTGATTTATTTGTTCATCTGTAGACTAACAGCACCTTTAATTAGCGTCGGCGCTGATTGAACTTTTAGAACGGTTCTAAAAACCAGTAGGTAAGTAGAAATCTAGACTAATATTAGAAAGAGGTAAAGTTTGTAAGTTTGTATGTAGGGGGTAATCTCAGGAACTACCAGTCGGATTTGAAAAAATCTTTTTGTATTTGATAGCCCAATTCTTGAGGAAGGCTTTAGGCTATTTAACATCACGCTATGACCCTTAGGAGCCAAGAAAAAAGAAAAGAGTCAGAAAGAGCGCTAAGCAAAAACGAAATAATAGCGCGGGCAGGCGAGGAGTTGCGACGGGGTGGGTCGGGGAACAACAAATTTCACGCGGACGAAGTCGCAGGCAGAAGCTAGTGTATAATAAAATGTAATTTGGAAGGTATATTGTTGTTGATTAACAGATAGAATAACAAGGAATTTAAAGTTTGTGTTTACATAATTATTCAATATTTATTACAAAACAGTGTCAACCATAAGTGATGCTAAGCTAAGACAGTTATTCCAGTCGTGGAACACAGGATCTTTGATAGGTCGTGGAGTGATACGATCTCCGCAGTCGGTCGCCATCAGATTACAGAAGTTGTATAAATAAACACGGGACGGGCGACAAGAGATCCAACGTAACAGTTACTCGGAAGCGCTATTTCCGACATTCTACGAATGTGTCCTCTTCAATAACAACTAGTCCGCTCTGCGCTGACAGCCGATAAAACGAGAGTCGATTGTTTGAAGCTTTCATATTTTGTGCAGTAAGAACCTACCTACAAACAACATAGGCACATACATACATGCATGGGGCATGTACATAGGTAGGTGGGCTGCATCAATTGGGTAGCCCAGTTGTATTAAAATTTTCGTACAACTGGGGTACCCAATTGATGCAGCCCACTGTACATAGGTACTTTTGAATTGTCAAGGAGCCGCTCAGTTAGTAATATGACGATAGATACCCATTGAAAAGCGTAATAGGTAAGGTACCTATGTAGAAGAACGGGTAAGTAACTCCAAGAACACTCTTCACTGGCTATGCAGCCAAGGATCAGAAAAATAAACTGCGGACGTGTTGTCAGGAATACCCCTTTTCGATGACCTAGTCAAAAGTTAGCGAGCTCGAAATTCTAAAATGTCATTTATCCCTTCGAACTAAGTAAGTACAGACAGACGCCAGCACATCAAGCTACCCGAAACTGTCCAATTTTCCCAATCAAGCTTGAACCTAATGCTTCAGCGATAAAGTAGTTTGACAGATTGTAGTAGCTTAATGTGCTGCAGTGGCGCCTGTACCTAGGTACCTAGGTTCAAGTAAGCAAAGACCTAGTTTAGTGATTTTAGGAATGTAGTGATGTTTAGATGTTGAAATGTAGTAGGCGGTTACGGTAGGGCTAGTTTAGTTTCACGTGGTTTATTTAATGAGGCGGCACGGCCCGGCCACGTCGCGTCGCCGCCGTCGCCGCGGCCGTGGTCGTTCAGACTCCGGACTACTCCGGGCAGCGGACGGCCAGTCGCGCCGCCTTCCATATTCAAATTACAGGTTTGAATTTGTGCTCAGTCGTCTTGCGCGCTGACCGACGTGAGGTCACTTTCTAGGAAATTTCTAATATTTTACATCGTCTACAACAAAGCTACCAATTGTTTCATGATAATCATAAATGTTTTATACCTAATATATTTCCGAACACAACGTTTAGAACTTGTAAATGAACAATGTTATAAATCTAGAGATGCTGAAACATAATAACTTAGTAGGTAGGTACGTTGAAATTGTATAAGCCTCTGAACGTAACTAACGTCTTACTATCTAAATTCTAATCTGATGACTACCTAATTATTATTTTCAACAAATTTGCTCGTAAAGTGGGTCTTATTGCAGCGATTTTAGGTTCACAATGCAGTGTATATAAGGTGTAAAAAAATTAACCTTACAAACTTTAAGAGGTGCTTTAGACCATTGGACTGAACAACTTTCACTATGGGACCAACTCTGAAATCGCGAAAAAAAAATCAGCTGTTCCCTACATTTTAACGAGTTATACGAACATAAATGTAGGGAACAGCTGATTTTTTTTTCGCGATTTCAGAGTTGGTCCCATAGTGAAAGTTGTTCAGTCCAATGGTCTTATATAACACACGTGCTTTTTACTTTACACTCCCGCATACTTACTATTAACATTGTAAACAGAATTTTAAGCGCAGCCCGACAAATAAAGCGGTGTTTCAATAAAGTTTTCAATGTACAAAGTACCTATCTAATTTTAGTATTTCGTTGTTTGCGTTATCCAAAGACCATATAACCACTATCTGAGCTACCACTGGTGCTACACGGTCGACTTGAGACCCAGGATCTCTTTATTTGTTTGGTTTCCTTTCTCATGACAAGAGCACCGCTCTCCTATCGCTCTTTATCTATCAACTTGTTTAAATAACTCCGGAATCATTGGCGTAGCGTAAATAAAGGAAGAGATGTTATCAGATGGTGTAAACTTTAAAGAAATTATTATACTTAGCGAGGCGGAATGTAAATAACGAAAAGAAAACTGATAAATAAGTCACTACATATATTTAATTAGCAGCGCCCCGCGGTTTCACCCGCATAGGTGTCAATCCCGTGCAGAGAATATCGGAATAAAAGGTATTCTATGGGTTAATCCTGATTATAAACTATCTGTGTGCCCATCCAAATCCATTCGGTAGTTTTTGCGTGAAGAAGTAACAAGCAAACAAACACACACACAAACTTTCGCCTTTATAATGTTACTAGCTGCGCCCCGCGGTATCACCAGCATAAGTTTCGATTCCGTAGGAATATTGGAATAAAAAGTATCCTATGTGTTAATCTTGGTTATAAACTATCTGTGAGCCAAATTTCATTCAAATCCGTTCAGGAGTTTTTGCGTGAAAGAGTAACAAACATCCATCCACACAAACTTTCGCGTTTATAAAATTACTACAGGAAGTAGGATTATAAACTTATAATACTTACTTACAAGTTATCAACTGTTGGATGAAGGTGCTTCCACTCGGTCACTTGCTCTGTTGTGGTTAAAGCAGGACGGGGACTGCAGTTAAGATTATATCACAGTTAGATTGTTTGCTGGATATATATCACAAATGCATTAGGTACCGTATGCCGCACGTCAGTGGTAACACTTTGTTTGATCTAACTGGCAAGCGTAGCTATTGTTTGATCGAACTGGCTAGCGTAGCTATTGTTTGATCGAACTGGCTAGCGTAGCTATTGTTTGATCGAACTGGCTAGCGTAGCTATTGTTTGATCGAACTGGCTAGCGTAGCTATTGTTTGATCGAACTGGCTAGCGTAGCTATTGTTTGATCGAACTGGCAAGCGTAGCTATTGTTTGATCGAACTGGCAATCGTAGCTATTGTTTGATCGAACTAGCTAGCGTAGCTATTGTTTGATCGAACTGGCTAGCGTAGCTATTGTTTGATCGAACTGGCAAGCGTAGCTATTGTTTGATCGAACTGGCTAGCGTAGCTATTGTTTGATCGAACTGGCTAGCGTAGCTATTGTTTGATCGAACTGGCTAGCGTAGCTATTGTTTGATCGAACTGGCTAGCGTAGCTATTGTTTGATCGAACTGGCTGGCGTAGCTATTGTTTGATCGAACTGGCTGGCGTAGCTATTGTTTGATCGAACTGGCTAGCGTAGCTATTGGTTTGTTACCAGCGTTACCATTACCACTGTCCTGCGGCCTACCCTACCTAGTACCCTTATCCTCGTTCCTTCTTCTCCTCTCTGTATTTTGTGTTACTAACGTCGCAATTGGGACCAACGCCTGAAAGTGCCCTTCTGAGGCACGTAGAACCGTCGTCATCCAGTAGGTATCGTTTCAAAATAATAGTACTATGTCAGATAGGTAGGTACCTAATAATTAATCTCATATTAAGCTGACGCTGCTTTGTGTAGGTATTTAGAATTCAGAATTGGGTTAACTCTAAGTAGGTACTGGCTCCACGCCATCTACAGGTTACCTGAATCACCCGTACGGCCCTTACCTATTTTGGCTGCCATAAAACTATGTATTTAGTTAAGTAGGTACTTGCTTGCCACTCTTTTAGTAGCAATGGCTTTCGTTTTGACAGTTCAACTACCTTCATTGCGTTGATTTACGTTGTTGAACATTTTCGAACACATGAAGCAATGGATTGGCTATTATCCTTTAAAATGATTCAGATTGTGAATGCTATTGTGTTACTTATACAACCACATACAGGGTGGCACTGTGGCACCCATCGACGCGCAAACTGTTACCATGAATTCAACACAACCATGATTCTAGCCCTAGTGTAGAAAATTTGCGTCGGTTATTACTTACAAAAAAAAATTACTTAGCTGTTCTATACATCTTGACTGCGTTGACTGCATTTTTCTATGAAACTATTATTACCTACATCTTGGTACCTAAGCTCCAAGAAAAATAAACATCGGGTCGTGTTCAATAGCTCTGGGATCGGATTGTGTTGCGGAAGTGCGCGATGTCGGTTCAATGAGAATCCGCTCGAGGCATACAAACTGCGCTGCCTCTGGCTCGATATCCGATTCAATTCAATCGAATACGATACGAGTCGGAAAAAAACTAAACTCTGTTGTGACAAGAGAACGCTGAGAACAGACGAGTTATCATGATTCCGTCGAAAATCACATCCTGTTCTTACGTTTTATTAGTGCTGCTGAACGTATTCGTGTCCGGTCGTGTGCGTTATAATGATTTCTGTCCAAATATTGATCTTTTTTCGCTTCCGTTTCATTGGATCGACCGGAAAAGGGTGGATTTCTGACGACAACCTCGTAATCTACCCGCTTTCAACACCCCTTTATTAAGTTAGTATTGACGAAGTACTGACTGAGCCCACGTTCTCCATTATACCTACAGCAACCTATGTTCTTTGTTCTCCATCAACGCACGAACAAAGAAAACGTAATGCAACCCGGGCGCAACTAAATTGTATTTTAGTGTTTGGCATGATTGTCTAGAAAAAAAATATAGTTTCCTAAGGTAGGTACTAAAAAAACAAGGCTAAGGTAACCCAACGACCTGTTTTGTGTGCCCCATGAAACACTTCTTGACGAGTTTACGACACGACGTTTATAAATCATGGATTTCTATAGAGCCTTTTGTTATTCCTATGAAATCCATAAAACCGAAAACGCTACAATGGCTATTAGGGGTCGGATGTCTCGTCGATTATGAGAATGAACAATAATATGGTACCTATATTAAAATGTCTTCGTCTGTAGGTATAATATTTTTACAACTTATTGACATTAATCTATATTTACCTTATTAACATTATGGTTTGGTAAATTGGAGACCACAGCAGCGACCTAAGATAGCGACACATGGACACAGCGACACGTAATGGCATTGTTGCATATTAAGTAATCATCTGCCTAGCCTTTTCCCAACTAAGTTGAGGTCGGCTTCCAGTCTAACCGGGTGCAGCTGAATACCAGTATTTTACATGAAGCGACTGCCTATCTGACCTCCACAACCTAGTTACTGGGTAATACGATACCCCTTAGTTGTGAGACTTTCGGGCTTCCGACTACCCGTAACGACTGTCCACGAATGACAGCCGGGACCAACGGCTTAACGAGGCACGGAGGGGTCTCGACTCTCGGTATGTAAAGATGGTCACCCATCCACAGACAACCGCGGCAAGCGTAGCTTAACCTGATCGATCGACCTATGCGGCTGTTATTATTTAGTCACGGGTCCCGTTGCATATTAAGTACCTAAAAAACACATTATACAAAACATTACCTATTTAAACAAAATTGCGAAAGCTACTGGAATGATTTAATCTGGGATTAGGAAAAGGCTAGGCAGATGATGATAAATTACCTATCTAATAGGTACCTACGGATTTATTAAAAAAAAGTAGGCAAGTCTTCTCAAGTGCCTAAAATAATAATGTGGAACTAGTGATTTCCATTATTTTCAGATTCAAATTCAAATGGAACTAGTGATTAAAAAAAAACATCAATAGTTCCATCATGGAACTGTTAATGGTACAACTAGTTGCAACGAAGGAAATTAGGAACTAAAGATGTTTTTTTGTCGTTTCTAAGTAATCTGCTCTACCAAATTGCGGAATGTCAGAAACTTGTATCTAAGTACCTACTGCATTCAATACAATAAGGCGATTGTAACAGTCGGCGCGTTGTTAATGTTAAATGAAGCGGCCCACGAGGCGAGTCCAATGATAATGGAATTTCTGGGAACAACCCTTGTGTTCGTGGGGTGTGCCGCGGGGAGGGGTGCGTTGCGAGGGAGGTGCCGGCCGGCCTGGCGCGGACCATCCATCACGCCGCGGGGGTGCAATTAGGCGAAGTAGATGTGCTGACACGATCACACGAGCGCCGCGCCGCCGCCGCCCGATGGATACGCACAGTCGCATACCTACGCCACGCTCATCAAGTCATCACTCGACGTTACGTACACCAAATTATCTGTCTGTGCAAAACTGCCGTAAGGTATCCAGTTGTTCCTTATAGCCACGCCATAGCCTTTTTTCAGTGTGCCGAACCGTGGATCCTCTCCAGTCATAAAAAAAACTAAGTAGAGGTACGTATAACCTTATTAGATAGATACCTAAATATATCTCAAACTTAACAAACTCATTATGCTGTAGGTTGGTCAACTACCTACAGTGCCAAGTACCTACCTACTACCTACCAAAAAAAAAACTGAGGTGTAATCTTAAAAACCCCAACATCTATAAACGGCTACAAAAAGGAGGAAAGCTTTTAATCTCTGAAAACAAAGGTTCTGTTAACTTAAACTTTGTCTAGTCAACTTCGCTCGCATTCCAAACTAGCGGAGTCATAGTATTTCTTATTTAACCCTTCGTTATCGATGCTTACACTAAAATCCTCTAATAGCCTTCCATTAAGCTGGCTCAAAAACGATGTAGTAGTATAGTGGTGGAAGACGTACCTACCTAATGATTATTGGTTCGTTATGTTTAATTCCCATTAAAATTCGACAAAAAGTTAAGTCCATCCAAAAGATAGCGGTCGTGCGGTGGGGGCAGGGGGAGGGGGGTGAGCGGCATCGGCAGCGCGGTAGCAGCCGCCGATTATCCGCCGATAAGACACAAAAACAACTTTTTGATTTATGAAGAAAGCTCGAGAGGCGGCTACCGGGCGCCGCGCCGCGCGCCGGCCCGGCCCTCGCTGCACCCTAGTGAAGCTGAAACCACTTTATCGTCTACTGCATCGACTCGTGTATCACACTAATATTATAAAGGCGAAAGTTTGTGAGTATGTGTGTGAGTGTGTGTGTGATTGTGTGGGGGTGTGTGTGTGTGTGTGTTTAAATGTTTGTTACTTCTTCACGCTCAAACGGCTGGACCAATTTTGATATAATTTGGTATGGAGGTAGCTGACACCCTGGATTAACATATAGGCTACTTTTTATCCCGATATTCCTACGGGATCGAAACTTATGTGGGTGAAACCGCGGGGCGCAGCTAGTGTATAATAATTATGCTTCTTCCATTGATATCTTAATTGGCTTCTTCGATGTCGATGCTTTCCTGAACTTGATCATTATGGTCTACTCTAATAGGAGGTCAAGAACTCACTTTTGTCACAAGTCCATAACTTATTTGTATGACAGAAGTGAGTTTTACACCGTACCTATAAATAAAAGAGGTAGAGTACGCGCAAGATAAGTCTGCTCGCTCTATATTTTGTGGAGCGACGTTTGGCTTCAAGATTATATCCCTGCCAGCACTTTTAATCACTTTGGGCATAATGATGGCAATTATTTACTTTGGAAAACACGGAACACAGCACACTTTCTTGACACCTGAAATAAACGCCCAGATAGCGGCAAACGATTATTTCCGATTTCGGCGGGCGAAGACTTATTTTGCGCGCACTCAGTAGGTAAGTAAGTACTTACCTATTTCGGATGCAAGTTTGAGAAAGAAAACTAATTTCATTGTCTAATGTAGACATGCTGCCATCCCATTATTATAATTCAACACAAGTGAAAAATAATAGCTAAACTTAGATAAAAATAAATTTGATTGGGTCAATTCCATGTTTAGTTTTTTTAACATAATTATCTATGAACTACAAGCTATTATTTTATTTCATGAAACTCACTTATTAATTCAAGTACCTAATGAAAAAATAATGATGAGGCAACATTGGTAATGAGAATTATTTAAATTGAAATTGTCGACAAGTGAGTCGAACAGCACTAGCCGAGCCGACAAGTCCGTTGCGCGGCCAGATTTTGAAACAAATGAGTCGGTCGGCGTCGGCGACTCACAAAGATGCCGCCGCATCTGCCTCGCGACTTGCGCCCAGCCCTTTTTAGGGTTCCGTAACCAAATGGAAAAAAAACGGGACCCTTATAATTTCGTCATGTCCGTCTGTCTATCTGTCTGTCAGTCTGCCACACACACGGCCATTTTACTCGGAGCCTATTGGCACTTTATCTATGAAAATTGAAAAGAAGGTTTTCTTATGTGTTTTGTGCATCGCTAAACAATGGTGTAGTGAAATTACGAAAAAAAGAATTACGTTTGTATGCCATGTCAACCGAGGGATGAAAAATATAATTTAATGGAAATAAGCACATTGTTGTGTATTGTTGGATCCCATATCCAAAAAGATTATTTAGGCGACTTATTTGAGATATTATGGCATATTTTCGGATGCCACCGCAGAAAAAACTTTGTTTTTTTTTTCGATAAATACCTACTATGAAACATAGCCCAGTTGGTATTTGGACGATGGAAACATGTAATCCCCATAGACCAATTGGTCAAACATATTTTTGGGCCGTGAAAATCAACATTGTTCACGCGAAAATATTCATCCCGTCTACGGAACCCTTAACTGTGCGTGACCGACACGTAAATGGCCGGTTTTATTAGCTACGCTACTATTTAAAACAGAAATTCCATCAATAAGTTATTGCAGATTAGATTAACACTGAACTAGGTACCTACCCTACCTATGTACAGTCATATACTAATATCATAAATTCGAAAGTAACTCTCGTCTGTCTGTTTGTATGTTACCTTTTCAGGCCTAAACCACTGAACATATTTCGATAAAATTTGGCAGAGAGATAGATTGCATCCCGGGGCCTTCCCCGGGATGCAATCTATCTCTCAGCCAAATTTTACGTTTTTATATTTTCTGTTCAGAAACCCTGACGAAAAATACAAGAACGTATGCGCTTAGAGACGATTTTGTATGAAATGCGTGCATTCAGGGTCTCCGAATCTGAATTCCTGATCGGGAAACCGGACGTATGCGGCCGGCCTTAATACCTAATAATAATGTATGGGAACGTTTTTGTGATACGTGACTTTTCTAGTAGGTAGGTACCCACTTTCTCTAACCTCAGATGGTCCTGAAGAGTCTTTAATTTAAATCCATAAACGAAACTGCATCGATAATAATCAAACAAAATGCTTGAGTTAAAATTTTTCTAGCTGACTGTACCATTTTTCCAAAATCTGTGACTGCAGTCAGCAATTAAGTACGCTTCCTAAATTAAAATGAAAAAAAAATTAATTTAAAAATTTAAAAAACCCCCGACGCAAAAAATAAGAAAATTAAATGGAAGTAATTGGAAAAGGAGCAAATAATTTAAAACCCCCCAACTTAAAGAATCTAGGTAACGAGACTAAAACAGATAAATTCATATGGCAGTCGGGGGACCTCTTAGAATAGAAGGTGTTCCACAGAACGGTCCCCCGACTTCCATATGAATTTATCTGTTTTAGTCTCGTTACCTAGATTCTTTAAGTTGGGGGTTTTTAAATTATTTGCTCCTTTTCCAATTACTTCCATTTAATTTTCTTATTTTTTGCGTCGACCCCCGACGACCACTGTGTTTGACTATTTTTATTACGAATGGAATTATCCTACTTAAAAAGCGTAGGTATTTCTACATCAGATAGTGTCGCAGTCCCATTTTATAAACTAGATCTGAAATAGGTACCTAAGATATCTAATAGCTATGAAATACTTGTACGAAAGTTGAATAACTAAAGGAAGAACTAGAAAAAGGATATAATCAAACAAAAAAATCTGTTTAGTCTTAAAAAATATTCTTCAACTATAAATTAATAATTATTTTTTGACGGACAAAAAACCTGATTAAACACCAAATTACCTGAATCTTAAAACGCAAGAAAGTAAAAAGAAATTAAATACAAAAATTAAGGAGTCCTTACAAAAAGCTTGAAATAAAAAATTAAATTAAAAATTTAAAAAACCCCCGACGCAAAAAATAAGAAAATTAAATGGAAGTAATTGGAAAAGGAGCAAATAATTTAAAAACCCCCAACTTAAAGAATCTAGGTAACGAGACTAAAACAGATAAATTCATATGCAAGTCGGGGGACCGTTCTGTGGAACACCTTCTATTCTAAGAGGTCCCCCGACTGCCATATGAATTTATCTGTTTTAGTCTCGTTACCTAGATTCTTTAAGTTGGGGGGTTTTAAATTATTTGCTCCTTTTCCAATTACTTCCATTTAATTTTCTTATTTTTTGCGTCGGGGGTTTTTTAAATTTTTAAATTAATTTTTTTTTCATTTTAATTTAGGAAGCGTACTTAATTGCTGACTGCAGTCACAGATTTTGGAAAAATGGTACAGTCAGCTAGAAAAATTTTAACTCAAGCATTTTGTTTGATTATTATCGATGCAGTTTCGTTTATGGATTTAAATTAAAGACTCTTCAGGACCATCTGAGGTTAGAGAAAGTGGGTACCTACCTACTAGAAAAGTCACGTATCACAAAAACGTTCCCATACATTATTATTAGGTATTAAGGCCGGCCGCATACGTCCGGTTTCCCGATCAGGAATTCAGATTCGGAGACCCTGAATGCACGCATTTCATACAAAATCGTCTCTAAGCGCATACGTTCTTGTATTTTTCGTCAGGGTTTCTGAACAGAAAATATAAAAACGTAAAATTTGGCTGAGAGATAGATTGCATCCCGGGGAAGGCCCCGGGATGCAATCTATCTCTCTGCCAAATTTTATCGAAATATGTTCAGTGGTTTAGGCCTGAAAAGGTAACATACAGACAGACAGACGAGAGTTACTTTCGAATTTATGATATTAGTATATGACTGTACATAGGTAGGGTAGGTACCTAGTTCAGTGTTAATCTAATCTGCAATAACTTATTGATGGAATTTCTGTTTTAAATAGTAGCGTAGCTAATAAAACCGGCCATTTACGTGTCGGTCACGCACAGTTAAGGGTTCCGTAGACGGGATGAATATTTTCGCGTGAACAATGTTGATTTTCACGGCCCAAAAATATGTTTGACCAATTGGTCTATGGGGATTACATGTTTCCATCGTCCAAATACCAACTGGGCTATGTTTCATAGTAGGTATTTATCGAAAAAAAAAAACAAAGTTTTTTCTGCGGTGGCATCCGAAAATATGCCATAATATCTCAAACGCTATTGACTTAAGGACGCTATCACATTTTTCCACGAATAACAGTGTTTTTCAGGTACCATTTTAACAAATTGGAGTCACAACTGCGAGGAGATCTTGGTTTCAAATTAAAGATAATATATTCATCTCCAGACTGGGCCCAAAGCAATTAAATAGCCCCATACAAAATGTTCACACAAATACGTTTTTACTATCTCAATAATCGCAAAAAATTAAATATAAAGGGGCCTGAATAGGACCCAATATAGCTAAATCCAATGCATATTTTAACTTAAAAGTAAGAAGATATTGTTGCCTATATATAATTCTATAAAGATAAGCTAAATATTTTGTAGATAAATAAATAACATTTCATTTATGAGAAAAATAAGAAACGCTCTCAAATTTCTCCATACATTTTCTACCCGCGCGCGGACACTTGCCGGTCGGTCATTCCGCGCTCAGACGCGCCCGTGAAAGCACGGCTATGTCGCTATTTCGCAAAAAATAATTACGTTAAAAAGTGAGTTCCGTTTTGAGTACTCCACAATACGATGTTGATACTTTTTCGAACCGAAATAAAATTAAGTACGATTTTTGGAATTTGTTTTAGAAATAAATACTTAGTTGTAATTTTTTGTTTAATGGATGTATATGACGGATAAAGATTGTATACTTAAATATTTATGTTAGTAAATTATAATCAAATAAAAATGACAGAAACAATTTTTTTTTGATATTCGATACTGTAGTCGATTTTGGGGTGGTGATTACGAATAATTATGACATAATCTTTTTTATTCAAGATGGCGAGTGTTTTTTAACCGACTTCTAAAAAGGAGGAGGTTGTATATTCGGGCATAACTCCGTCATATACGGACGGATTAGCAAAAATTTTTCTTTGTTCGAAAGAGGTTTATTCCAAAATTGTCCCATTTAATTTTTGTATTTAATTTCTTTTTACTTTCTTGCGTTTTAAGATTCAGGTAATTTGGTGTTTAATCAGGTTTTTTGTCCGTCAAAAAATAATTATTAATTTATAGTTGAAGAATATTTTTTAAGACTAAACAGATTTTTTTGTTTGATTATATCCTTTTTCTAGTTCTTCCTTTAGTTATTCAACTTTCGTACAAGTATTTCATAGCTATTAGATATCTTAGGTACCTATTTCAGATCTAGTTTATAAAATGGGACTGCGACACTATCTGATGTAGAAATACCTACGCTTTTTAAGTAGGATAATTCCATTCGTAATAAAAATAGTCAAACACAGTGGTCGTCGGGGGTCGACGCAAAAAATAAGAAAATTAAATGGAAGTAATTGGAAAAGGAGCAAATAATTTAAAACCCCCCAACTTAAAGAATCTAGGTAACGAGACTAAAACAGATAAATTCATATGGCAGTCGGGGGACCTCTTAGAATAGAAGGTGTTCCACAGAACGGTCCCCCGACTTCCATATGAATTTATCTGTTTTAGTCTCGTTACCTAGATTCTTTAAGTTGGGGGTTTTTAAATTATTTGCTCCTTTTCCAATTACTTCCATTTAATTTTCTTATTTTTTGCGTCGGGGGTTTTTTAAATTTTTAATTTAATTTTTTATTTCAAGCTTTTTGTAAGGACTCCTTAATTTTTGTATTTAATTTCTTTTTACTTTCTTGCGTTTTAAGATTCAGGTAATTTGGTGTTTAATCAGGTTTTTTGTCCGTCAAAAAATAATTATTAATTTATAGTTGAAGAATATTTTTTAAGACTAAACAGATTTTTTTGTTTGATTATATCCTTTTTCTAGTTCTTCCTTTAGTTATTCAACTTTCGTACAAGTATTTCATAGCTATTAGATATCTTAGGTACCTATTTCAGATCTAGTTTATAAAATGGGACTGCGACACTATCTGATGTAGAAATACCTACGCTTTTTAAGTAGGATTTCCATTCGTAATAAAAATAGTCAAACACAGTGGCCGTAGGTACCAGTCATCACTCCACTTTCCTCATCATTCTAGAGCATTGATCAGACAAAAAATATTTTCAAGTTTTTAGTTTTCGTTTCGTTAGTTAATATTCCTCATTCCCTTTCAATACATATAGTGTACATTACTCTACTTGTCAAGCCCTTGCATTTGATACCTATATTGAAGGAGTTGTGAAAAAAAATATAATTCGCCATTTTGTGGTGGCGGCCATCTTGGATTTGAAATTTGTAATAGCGTATAGTATTCTACTAGTCAAGCCCTTTTATTTGATACCCATATTGAGGGAGTTGTGAAAAAAAAATGTAATTCGCCACTTTGTGGTGGCGGCCATCTTGGATTTGAAATTTATCATAGTGTATAGTATTCTACTATTCAAGCCCTTTCATTTGATACCCATATTAAGGGAGTTGTGAAAAAATATGTAATCCGCCATTTTGTGGCGGCGGCCATCTTGGACCGATTTTCATCAAACATAGCTAAGAACACTCCCGACTAATTCACCTTTCAAACAAAAGAAACAAAATCAAAATCGGTTCATCCGTTCGGGAGCTACGATGCCACAGACAGACACACACACACACACACACACACACACACACCCCTGTTTGTACAGACACCCTTACGAGGACCTTGTTAATCGTAGAACGAACCGAGGACCCTCCAAAAAACTGGTTTAAACACCTCGTTGGCCTTTTGGAATAAGATAGAAAGAGACAGATGAATAAATCTATAGTGATGAGCTTATTGGGATAATGCTATCTCAACATTTTTCTGTATGAATTTCGGCTATCATACTGAGGACCTGAAATACACAGCTAAATGTGACCAGCGATGCACATACGAGGACTTTGTGTAAACAAACCGAGGACCTCTTACGTAAGCCCTGCGACGTCCTTCCGAGGACGTCTTTTTACACAATATTTCTTATAGCTTGTACAAAGTGCGGACGTTGTGTTAGACTTTATATCACTAAACCGAGGACAGTTTTCGCGTAGAACTTGTACAAACCGAGGACCTGGAAAATCTACCTACCTAAAACATTTAACGTGTAAGATAATAATTATTCAATTTAAGTAGAACGTTCCGATTTATTTCTTACACACTTTTTCCAAAATGAAGTACCAAGCGAGGACGAGTCGATGTCTTTACGTTTGTCGGCGCTTCTCAAAGGATTATTATTTAAGTATCAGATGCTGCAGCCAGAGTTGTCTCTTCATGACGGTACTCCTCAGCACTTGATAGCATCGTCTTCAAATTTGGCAGAGGCGTTAGGTTTATGTAGTAAAACTAAAACAATGACCAGTCTGTGCTGATGCCGCAGCGAGGGTCGTTTATTTATGAGGGAACTCTTCAACAGTTGATAGCATCGACTTAAAATTTGCGAAACGCGTTATGTTTATGTAGTAAAACTAAAATAATTACCAATTTGTACTGATGCTGCAGCCAGGGTCATTTCTTTATGAGGGAACTCCTCAACAGTTGATAGCATCGACTTAAAATTTGGCATACGTGTTAGGTTTATCTAGCAAAATTAAATAATTACCAGTTTGTTCTGATGCTGCCAGCTAGGGTCGTTTCTTAATGGGAGAACTCCTCAACAGTTGATAGCACCGTCTTCAAATTTGGCACACGCCTTATGTTTATCTAGTAACACCAAAATAATTACCAGTTTGTGCTGATGCTGCAGCCAAGGTCGTTTCTTTATGAGGGAACTCCTCAACAGTTGATAGCACCGTCTTCAAATTTGGCACACGCGTTCTGTTTATGTAGTAACACCAAAATAATTACCAGTTTGTACTGATGCTGCAGCCAGGGTCATTTCTTTATGAGGGAACTCCTCAACGGTTGATAGCACCGTCTTCAAATTTGGCACACGTCTTATGTTTATCTAGTAACACCAAAATAATTGCCAGTTTGTGCTGTTGCTGCAGCAAGGTCATTTCTTCATGAGGGAACTCATCAATAGTTGATAGCACCGTCTTCAAATTTGGCACACGCGTTATGTTTATGTAGTAAAACTAAAATATTTACCAGTTTGTACTAATGCTGCAGCCAGGGTAATTTCTTTATGAGGGAACTCCTCAACAGTTGATAGCATCGTCTTCAAATTTGGCACTCGCGTTGTGTTTATCTAGTAACACCAAAATAATTACCAGTTTATACTGATGCTGTAGCCAAGGTCGTTTTTTCATGAGGGAACTCCTTAACAGTTGATAGCACCATCTCCAAATTTGGCACACGCGTTAAGTTTATCTAGTAACACGAAAATAATTACCAGTTTGTGCTGATGCTGCAATCAAGGTTGTTTCTTCATGAGGGAGGGAACTCTTCAACAGTTAATAGCATCGTCTTCAAATTTAGTATATGCATTAAGTTTAAGAAATCGTCGTAATCGTCTAAACTTGCTGTGGAGTATCTTAATTTGACAGGACTAAACTAATATTTATCTTCTGTCCTTTTCTTAATGAAATAGAAAGGAAAAGATGCACTGAACATAAATTTAGTTTAGTTTGTGAACAAGGGAATCGGCGCCAATTAGTTATTAAGTTTTCATGCTTCCCAAATTATTTTGAATATTTCTTTGTTTTCTAACTAAGAATTGTGTTATGTAATTTTATGTCAAGTTTTTAGCCCAAATTATGTCGATCTCTTTTAATTATGGTTTCTATAAATCTTTTTGTTTGAGTCGTTTTCTAATAACTGTTATGTAAGTTTTCTAATCCTGCTTCTCAAAGATGTTACTGCAACTTGATGATTATTTCTATAAGTAGATCATGTAAAGTATAAGTGGTTTTCTTTATAACGTTCATGTTCTGTATTTCTTTGTACTTTATATTTGCTTCAAATCTTGCTGCAGACATTTCACCTAGGAAGGCATTTACTTTAGATTCTTTATGAAAAGCACACGTATTCAGTTCCTATGACAACACAATATGTTATGGTGCAAATCATAGTTATGTAATACTAGCTGACCCGGAAAACGTTGTTTTGCCATATAAATTATTTCTAGCTGCCCAGCGCTACTTCGTTCGCGTGGCGTCCTACCCTACCCCTACCCTACTCCTACCCTACTACTACACTACTCCTACCCTTCTCCTAGCCTACTCCTACCCTACTTCTAACCTACTCCCACCCTACTCCTATGAGTAAATAAAAGTATTAAAAAGAGTATCCTATATTCGTCTCCTGGTTCTACGCTACCTCCCCACCAATTTTCAGCCAAATCTGTTTAGCCGTTCTTGAGTTATAAATAGTGTAACTAACACGACTTTCTTTTATATATAAATAAGCGAGCCTAGGTGCTTAGCACATACTGCAGAAGAAGCCTGATTATTCCTCGTGCACCTAGTAGCCACTAACAATTTGTTTAAGGATTCAGTCTACCTTCGATTTCCTCCTTCATAATTTTATTTAAATGATAGAATATTTGTCTTCTACACCCGAGGAAAACTGTCGAAACGAGGACTAGAATACACACTGTTCGGAAAATCTACCAACCGAGGTCTTAAATACACATTGTGTGGAAAAGCTACCTAACCGAGGACTTTTGTGTTAAAGTTAACACACAGGTCCTCGGATAATACAACAAACGTGAAATGAGTGTAAAGAGTCTGTGTATGAGGCGACAGTGGCACCATCTGGTGGATACACAATGTTTGTGTAAGATTATGAATAATCTTGATCAAACCGAGGTTCAGACAACTTTTTCGTATTAAGTATATAGGAAGACGCAAAATCGCTTGCAGAATGCGAATCTTTGGTCAAGTCAAACCGAGGACCCTCGAAAAGGTCCTCGCTTTGAAAAGGTCCTCGGTCGTGCCTTGTGTATTCATACGCACGTCCTCGGATGGTACTTAAAACAAACACACACAGACACGTCAAACTTATAACACCCCGTCGTTTTTGCGTCGGGGGTTAAAAAAGACAATTTGCATAGAGTAGGTAAAGGGTCGCTCGTGCAGTTTTTTTAGTTCAATCTCAGATTTTTGAGGCCACCAACTGCATCAAAAGCTTGCATGTTTGAAAAGTGAGTTTGTTATGAACTTTTTAGTTGCAGACAGGTTTTTTGTTTTTATTTATTTTTTAACCTTTTCTTTTAGTGTGTTATATTTTAGAGTCGTCTCCTCAAACTCTTTATTTTGATATCCCCTAAGGCCAAGGTACAAAAAATCCAATTTAAAAAATCCAGTCACACACCGTACTTATTCAGTCTTGGTAACAATCATAGGTAATTCACACATCGTAGGTAATTAATTAATCCTGTCAAGGGAAGCAATTTGACAAAAAATAGTCTGCATAATAATATACATTTTATGATCAGCACTCTTACCTGTTGCGTAACACAATGTCAATCTCAATCTGAATCACTTTGAAGTATATTGCTAATCCATTGCTTCGTATGTTGGAAAAATTTGTCGGCTCAACAACGTAAATAACGCAATGAATATTGTTAAACTATCAAAATGAAAGCCATTACTACTGTGTTACGCAATTGGGCTGCCTGCTGATGGAGCTGAGACTTTGACATACAGTAAAGATCTTTTGTGTCCCTAGTTTCATATAAGTTGGTGTAGCGTTCTAGGATGGCGCCGCGCGGGCGTTCCAATGTTTGCACATCCTATTCTCACCCGAGGATGTGTGCACAACATCTATCAGCTGGGGTAAGTAGGTAGGTACACGGGACACCCTCGATGTTGAGTATATTTTAAGCTATGTTAATTTATTTTCCTGCAATGTATGGAGCTGTTGTAGCCTTGTTTGTTCTATGTGCCTATCACAGCCTAAAGCTTTACCTTGTTTATTAGTAGGTATCTACCTACCCACAAGCAGTGCCGTGGACAGAATCACAGTTGATAGGCGAAGCCACAGACACAATATAATTAGGTATCTATCTACGTGGGGATATTCCGTCTATTCACCCCAAAAAATCCACCCTAATACGCGGAAACGCATGTCCGAGATTGCACCCTAGGCCTACTTAGATAAACGCATAGAAATGTAAAAAACAGAAAGGGAATCTAAGGGCTAGGGTGGATTCTCGGACATGTGTATAAAATTAGGATGGATTTTTGGTGTGGATAAACGGAATAACCGCCTACGTGAACCCAGATAAATAACGTAAATTCTTGTACTGTTTAGAATTAAGAAAAATTGAATTTTAATCTAAATATCTATTCAGTTACTATAAGGTAGAAAGTATAAACGCAGTTGGGTTCCTTCCTACAGGCTAGAATCTACGTTGTCAGACTTTTGAACTTTGAAGATAAAGCGAATTGCAACCGAAAACTTGTCTAAGTACTTATTTCCAAATAAATCACTGATACTAAGGCAATAATATCAAAATTTAATGAAAAAATACAAATAACAACTTTCGTTTTATCTATTGCTAGAAGTATGTAGGTACAGTGCCGGATTAAGACTACTTAATGCCCTAAGCAATCCACGCCTGGGGTTTCAGGAATACGTCAAATTATAAGTCATTCTGTATAATATTGACAAAGCATCGAGCCTATCCAACGTCAACGCAATGACATCTCCCGCCGACAAAACACGCGGGTTTTGAAACAGCCATGCCTTTTATGTGGTAGCAAATATTTTTTCGGTGCTGTGTATGGTGCCCCCCGAGACGTGATGCCCTAAGCAACTGCTTAATTTGCTTAGGGGTTAATCCGGAACTGAGTATGTACTATAATAACAGCTTGGTGCTCATTCATTGGCTATCAGTTTAAAGAAGTACTCGACTTCATTGGCACCATCTTCGGGTAGGTCTGTGCAATGCACTGCATTTTGTACCATATCTTTACCATATAAGGCTCTTATGGTCTCAGGATACAACTGCCGGCATAAATCCTGAAATGTGAAATTCATATTTATGGTCAGTATGCCTAACGATAGGTAGGTACACAAGCTGCGACTTTGGTCACCGGCGACTCGCTAGCGATTTCAAAATCTCACGTCCACGTTGACGTCGCTTGCGACTAAGCAGTCGCTGCGTGTGTACCTATAATACACAAACCTACCTATCTCTAAATAAAAACCCAATATCACTTTGCTTGACCTGGGAATCGAACCCTCAAGGACTTCCCCGCTCAGCAGTTAGACGTGATATAAATGTTTACATTTACGGTAAGTACAATAAAATATTACCGGGTCTCGTGGTCCACATAATTTTCTGAATTCACAAACACAGTTCAGACTAGGGTCTATACATTTAACTTCTAATGCGATACATTTCCCTTCTGCCAGGTGTTGACATGAAGACTGAAATAGAATAGTCCATTGTTATCAAACGAAAATTCTGTATTGTATAATTCTCACGTTACAGTACCTATAGAGTTAATAGGGCTTGGGAGTAGGTAAGGTAGAGTACCTAGGAAAGCGAAAGCAGCACTCCAGAAACAGGGTAGGTACCGTGTATAATATTAGAGGTTCTTTCTGGAGCACCAGCAGCAAGTCACATTCACATGGATGGGTCAACCCATTTTCCCGCCCGAAATATAATTTTCAAAATCTACGATAAATAAATTAAAGATATTAACCCCATATTCAGGTATGACTCCTTTATATACTTCATAGAATTCTTCAGCGTTTGCTATATTCACGGAGAACATAGCCATGGCCGAGATGAAAAACTTTCCAGAAGAAGATATTTGTTCCAGAATAGGACCAACGTTGCCATCTATTATCGCGTGTGGTTTGATCACGCAACAACTACAGTCCTTAAATGTTGCCAGGAATGGGAAACGAGGCACGTTTTCTTTGTTTCGGCCAAAAAATAATTCCAAAATCTACAAAAGGCGATTAACTAATTAATTAACAAATCATTATTATTAAAAACAACTTGATTTTATGGTAACGATTAGTGGTTTAAAGACAACCAACCCAAATTATAAAACCGCCATCTATGGGTGCACGGCGCAACCATCCACGTTATTTTGTTGGGTGTTAACAAACACTAGCTGTCTGAGCGCGATCACAACGCCACCTATACGATTGCCAGGAACTCTTTCCTAACTGTGCGAAATAGTTTACATCGCACAGGCAGGATAGAAAGAGCTCCTGGCCTACATCATGCAGACCCCGAAAAAAATCCGCTCTTCGTCAATAACCCTCGCTCGAGCACGGACGTAACTATGTCCTAGCTGATGTGCCGTCGCCTGATTCTCACATCGCTGCTGCTCCTCAAACAGAGGACCGGCTTGGACTAATTATATGACCGCTAAACTTCAAAATCTAACCTCTTTGGGTAACAGTGCTGTTCCCACCCATTACTTTCTCCGGACGAGGTCGAAGTAATGGCACCAAAAAACCGGCCAAGTGGGAGTCAGACTCGCACACGAGGGTTCTGTACCACAAGGCATAAACTTTTCTTTTATCATCATTATCTATGATGATAAAAGAAACGTTTCGCATAAAACGTTCCGCATAAGCGTTTCTTTTATACCCTTTTCAATTTTAACTTTATTTTATTTTTATTAATTGTTGTTTTAGCGGCAACAGAAATACATCATCTGTGAAAATTTCAACTGTCTAGCTATCACGGTTCATGAGATACAGCCAGGTGACAAACAGACACACAGACGGACAGTGGAGCATTAGTAATAGGGTCCCGTTTTTACCCTTTGGGTACGGAACCCTAAAAACGATTGTGCCACACAGGGTGGGGCTCTATTCTGGCTAAACTCCACAAACTGGTTAAAGAAGTACTAAAATCCCCGTCACGAGAAGCTATACATACCTACATTTTGTAAATAAAGAACTAATAGTGACAATTAAATAACAACAAATGATTCCAAATTCAATCAACTCGAAAGTAACTATACAACTGTTTAAAAGAATTCGAAGATCCCGATCGCTTATTAGTTTTTTTTTTACAGCAATTGAAAGTTGAGTGTTAAGTGTATTTTTCCTTTTTTCAAAAACTTTGTGAGTTATTAAAAAAGGAACTAGGTGTTATTAGCAAGTAATTTTGAATTTCATAGAACCATACCAGAGTAAACATAAGAATTAAAATGAAATTAAGGCTATACTTACTCATAACTTTTTTTTTAATATAAGCTTAAATGCAGAGTTCTTGTATTTTTCTAAATAAAAATTAAAAAGTCATAATAGAAAAAACGGTGTAACAAGGAATGAGTTAGTGGGCCTTGAGAGATAGCAAATGAGCTCGCCTTTCGGCCAATTCCATTTCGCAAACGATGCACCAAACAGCCTGTATAATACGTGTAATACGAAACAATCGAGCAATTTTACTTGGTCGTGTCACTGACTCTGGCAGGGCCACCGTCAGGGATTTTAATTTTGATAGGTAACACAAACATTAGTCGAAATTTGTCGCCAAATATCAGAATTTGTCGGTCACTGGTTCAAAAGATATAAAGGTTTATAGGTGGCCGATCTGGAGAGAGTCTCCCCAGCAGGGTCACATTTATATTTCAGAAACTAGGGCATCTAGCGAAGATCTGTTTTCTCCCATATTTTGTCGTGAATTAGTCGTAATCAGTCGCCAAGTTACAGATCTAATCGGGTCTTAGTTTCGGAGATATAATGAGTTCAATTAATAAGGTTATAGTCCAAGAGCTAGATCGAAGACTTCACGAAAAAATATTTCCACCCATAAACCCTTAATGTTTTGAACCAGTGACCGACAAATTCTGATATTTGGCGACTGATTCCGACAGTCATTCGTTCAGGATCTGATGATGGGATCCTGGAGAAATCGAAGGCATTCTCAAATATTATAGGCACACCTACCTAAAGCGATTTGGGTATCGTGCATTTGCTCTCGGAAAGCACCATTCGGTGAAGTGGAACTGTTGATGAAGACCACAGTTGGCCACCGGAACTACTCAATAATAAGTATTTTTCGGGTTGCGATTCATGCTCGTCACAATGCGTATGGTGAAATGTAACTGATGGTGAAATACTAGGAGAACTCTTCAAAATTAACATCCCTGCATCGGAAAAAGCCATATTTTGTAAAAGGCGATGAGCAAGTTGACATTAGGCTATTGTAACTTAGATAAATTAATAAAACAAGTAAACGAAAAGACGTCGTTTGCTTTCCTATGACTTTTCAGTGGTGGCTTAGTGGAATTGTCATGGGATGTATCTTTACATAATAATAAATAAGTTAATGTTTTGTCTCTGCATCACCCTAAGGTTGACTGGTAGAAAATGCCTCAGGCATTAAGAATCCCTATCAATTTCGCGGACTAAAAACAGAAAAATCTGTTTTTCAGCGCAAATTTCTCAATATCCTTAAGTTATCTAGTTTTTTTTTATACACAAGTATTTATCACCTATCTATCTAGTAAGTCTACGAATTTAAGTTTTGATAACTACTTAATATAAATTTATAAAAAAAAAACAAACACGTTTTTACGTAATCACGAAACACCAAGTTTTTCGATTGCTTTCTTAGCTAACTGGTAGCAAATAACGATCTGAAAAAAAATCCTAAATACTAGGCATATAGTATATTAGTAAGTCTACGATTTTTATTTTTTTAAGTTTAATGAATTAAGTAGTACTTGTAAAAAAATGTTGACTACGCTGAAAAAACCCAATAAAGTCATGCGCAAAACCGTCGTCTACGCGTAAGAATTTATTGAAAATAACAAAAAGTGTTAAATATTTTAAAATTTGAGGTGTTTATCTACCAAACTCAATTTTTATATTTTTATTTTGACTACTAATTTAATTGTAGTAAAATATCTAACTAATGCCTTATAAACGAATTTATATTAAGTAGTTATCAAAATTTAAATTCGTAGACTTACTAAGATAGATAGGTGATAAATACTTGTGTATTTAAAAAAAAAACTAGATAACTTAAGGATATTGAGAAATTTGCGCTGAAAAAATATGATTTTTCCGTTTTTATTATAGTCCGCGAAATTGATAGGGACTCTTAAGTCCGCCTTTGTACAGAATTTCTTTTACTTGTGCATAAAGTTTTAATAAATAAATAAATAAAAGTCGCTGCTTTTGTATCGACCTGTCTCCGTTACGTCAATGTCTTCAATTTTTAACCGACTTCAAAAAGGAGGAGGTTTCTCAATTCGACCGTATATAATATATATTTTTTTTATGTGTGTTCGCGGATAACTTCGTCGTTTATAAACCGAATTTGATTATTCTTTTTTTGTTGGAAAGGAGATATGCCAAGGGTAATCCCATGATAAGGAAACCAGGATCTGATGATGGCATCCCAGTGAAATCGAGGGGAACATTCGAAAATCGTAGGAGCGACTGTTAATTTTTTCATTATGTATTTTAAAGCACTACAATTTAATGTAGGCCTGGAGTCGATCTGATGATGGAGCCGAAAGACAGTCGAGGGGACTCCTCAACGATTTACAGCAGTTACCTTGTGTTTAGGCTTGATTAATTTGTATTGATGTGAACTTTACACCTAAATGGGTTGTGACTGTCATTAGGGGTCTTATGATGAAGACGAAGGACAGTTAAGGGAACTCCTCAACAGTTTACAGTAGCTACAGTTACCGGCACGTAACTTGGCAAGAGATTTTCGTAGTGGGGGAAGTTCGCGCATATAAAAATGTATGAAATTGTGTGTGCGCAAACTTCCCCCACTACAAAAACTCTTGCCAAGTTACGTGCCGGCAACTATACCTTGTGTATGTTCACCGATTACTCGAAGACGGCTGGACCGATTCCAAAAGTTCTTTTTTTATTTGAAAGCGTATACTCTTGAGGTGGTCCCATTATCATCAAGTTGAAATCTGATGAGAGGATCCGATGGAAATCGAGGGAAACCCTCAAATTTTATGGGCAAACCTTTAGCGATTTGGGTATTTTTTAAAGTAACTTGAGCATTTACTCTCGGAAATGATCATTTGGTAAAGTGGAGCTAATGAGAAGACCACAGATGGCCATCGGAACTACTCAATGACAAATATTTCAGGTGTTGCGATTCGATTACTTTAATATGGTTGCTAAGCAATTTATGCTCGTCACAATGCGTATGGTGTGTGATTGTTGAGGAGTTCTCCTGGTTCTTACCGGGAGAACTCCTCAACAATTAAAGTCCCAGCATCGGGAAAAGCGATATTTTGTAAAAGGTGATGAACAGTTGGCATTAGGCTATTGTAACTTCGATAAATTACAAACTGACCCACTAAAAAGTGAAAAATAAAAATATTTTTACAAAAAAAAAAAAAAACCACCGACTTCCAAAAAAAACACTACAAATTGAAAAATAACTTTAATTTCGGAAGTCGGTGTCAATAAACGAAAATGCGGAACCAAAGACACCGACTTCCGAAATTAAAGTTATTTTTCAATTTGTAGTGTTTTTTTTGGAAGACGGCTGTTTGTTTTTGTAAAAAATTTTTTTCATTGCAGCTTAGCTTGGCACCGCTTGGCTGCAATTGTACATACCTATGTTATATATCTAATACCTAATATGGGACCACCTCTTAGGCATACCTCAGGGGTGGTCCCACATAAATTTGATTTACTTTGCTTGGGTAGTTTTTGACTTAGCTTCAATAGTACGATTTTTTTTCACTTACGTTTATATTGATGATGTTTACATAGCAAGTAGTGTTAATTGAATTTGTGTGGGGTAGGTACAGACTCACATCAAGCTACCCGAAACTGACAGATTTTTCCAATCAACATTGAACCTAATGCTTTAGCGATCAAGTTGAAAACCTACAAAAGAAATTTGACAGATTGTAGTAACTTGATGTGCTGGCGTCTGTACAACTAACAAGTGAAAAATAAAAACAATTTTTACAAAAAAAAACAATCCACTTAAAAAAACACTATAAAGTGAAAAATATCTTTAATTTCGGAAGTCGGTGTCGCTGGGCTCGCATTTTCGTTTTCTGACACCGACTTCCTTTTTTTTTTAAGTCGGTTGTTTTATTTTGTAAAAAAGTTTTTATTTGATCCAAAGATGGAACCCCTAAATGTGTGTTTACAAAATGTATAGCTGCTCGTGACGGAGACTTCAGTTCTATCAACCATAATCTGGGTATTTTTCTGGACCTAGCCAAGGCGTTTGACACTGTCAGTATTCCTACCTTTGTGGGACTGAAGGCCTGTGGCCTTGCTGAAATCTGGGGAAGGGCTCTAAGCATAAGTATTTACAGGCTCTTCTAATGTCCGGACACAGAAAGTTAAGATTGGTGAAGTAATTAGCGATGAAGCTAGAGTTGATGGTGTCCCTCAGGGTAGCTGCCTATCCCCCAGTCTCTTCTTGCTCTATGTGAATGACCTATGCCACCAGTCTCTTACTAACGGTAAGATATTTGGCTATGCAGAACCTTTCTAGTATTTTAAGAAGACAGTTGTAACGCGGCACGGCAAGCTGCAGGGACAGGCTTACGTAAAATAATCCACTGGCTGGAAGTTAACTTACTAACCCTTAATACCTATCTCGAAAACCGCATTTCTGCAATTTACTTTCGCCAAAACTAAACCTACGGTATTACGGTTATAAGCTCGTTCCAAAACGTTCACAATACCTATGTGAAATCTTTATGAAGAGCGGGCATGGAAATCCTTGGAAGCAGGACAGTATCTGCTCTCTTTGTACGGAAATTCTTACAATGCTCCTGCTCCTAAGCTGTGAATAACACACACATAGGCAATCCAAGACAACCCAATATGCACGCACACTTTATACTTTAAAAAAAAATTGCAGTTTCTGTTGGATGTCTTTTAGCCTGCGCTAAATAAATGTATATTCTTTCTTTCTTTCTAATTCGTCAATTGTTCCCTAGGTGGGAACAATAAATGAGACAACAGTAGGTACCTAGCAACATAAAAAAAGTTGTACTACATGTAGAATAAACCTTGGTGTAAACGCGGTAATAGACTAACAGATGTGTAACTAATCATTCACCAGTAAAATGATCTATCGACGAAATTCTCAAAAAGGAAACGTTCTATCGGCCAACCGCTTATCGGAGAAACGATTGCCGAAGAACAGTTTCAGAATCCTACGTAAAAGTGCGGAAATAAATGAATATCAGAAGCAGCCCTACCTCAGCAGCACTTTCCCGCGTATGACAACCGTGGGCGACGTTTCGGAGCGTATCAGTTCCATACATTCGCCGGAGGGTTCCAGGTGCGGCTTCATCCGGGCTAGCTGCTCCCAACCAGTGCTTCCATTCGGTAACCGCGTTCGGTCCAACCAGTTCTAGGCCAATCACTTCCCCTCCAGTTAGGTAGTTAATTATAATACTTTAAAAAGAAATAATTTTAAAGGAGAATGCCGTGGGACCGTACGAATTTGCGAGGGAGCGGATCACAACCAAATGTAGTTCATAAAATTACTCCTATTTTTTAAATTAAATTTTCGATTTTGATATGAAAAAAATTCCCGGATTTTGGTCATCAAAAATAAAAGTATTTTTATTTACTTTTGTACGTATTTTTTATGTCACTCTGCCATTGCACTTCATTTCCGAATGTTACTACACTTGCTACTACGTAATAGTACATTATGATACATATGTGCTATGTTGACCATTATACTCGAGGCGGTATTATTTATTATGCGCGAGCTGCAGGCGAGCGCGATAATAAAGCTGAGTGTCTAATGATTTTACACGAACACGCGTTTCATACGACGTTTTTCAACACACTTGCGAGGAAAAAAACAGACTTGTATTGTTAATATTAACTTGTACTTATAGAAAAAGGCGCTCTAGTTTTGTATTTCCGCGCGCCGTGCTAGTGCTAGCCAGCACTAACGATGCGCGCGCAGGTGTAAATAAAAGCACTGACTCTCATTTTAAATATATTAGTCTATGGCACTGACAAAATACCTAAACAGCCTATAGAAAAAATATAATAAAAACAAATAATGTTTAGACTGATCGTAGTGTCATAGTATAAAGTGGGGAAGTAGGCTATCTCCGGCCCAATCCGCGATATAATTGCCTACTGTCTCAGGGTTGTCACTTTTAGCTAAAGCTAAAGCTTCCCAAAGAATTGTGAAAGTTGGAATCAGAATTTGTTAAAGTCAAATAACCGAGTATTAGACTGTAAAGTTGGGCCCTCAGTTCTCACAAAGAGGATTGAGGGCCCACCTGAAACTGATAAACTATGGACACTAAGTACAGAAAAAGTGTTTATGCCAAAATAATACACAAAAAGTACACAAAATAGTATAGTGTTTATACAAAAAATTGTTTGGACTAAAAAAATAAAACATTAGTGCTTTATTATGTTGCTTGTAGCATAATCAGACAAAAAATCTGAATTATTGTATGTACCTATATTACTATGGTTTTTATTGTAAAAAGAAAGTTTTAGAGGTAACTTCATGATTTTTTTCTATCGTATCAAATTATTTGTGTTAGGTGTTCAACACACTATCTAACTAGCATATATCCTCAAGAGTATCATAATTATATTTTACTGATTTTGTTTACGTACTGTGGCAAATAAATACGAATTGCGGGAATCCCTGTAAAAAATAGTTAGAAATATAGGAGGGGCATTAAATTCTCCCCCAAATACACTAGGTTTGGTTGTGACAGCAGATTTACTACACGTAAACGTAGTTGTGTTTATTTTAGTACCTAAACTACAATTGTTTTGTTTATTTTTTTTTATATAGCGGTCTGTTGTCAGTGCCTACATGCTCTGTGGTCAGCCATTTTTCATACAAGTTAATATTTAACAATACAAGTCTGTTTTTTTCCTCGCAAGTGTGTTGAAAAACGTCGTATGAAAAGCGTGTGCATTGATCATTGTACGCTCGGCTTCCTTATCGCACTCGCCTGCGGCTCGCGCGCTAATAATACCGCCTCGTATAATGATCAACATAGCACACATGTATCATAATGTACTATTTTCTGATTTTGTTTACGTACTGTAAATGGCAAGTAAATACGAATTGCGGGAATCCCTGTAAAAAATAGTTAAATTCTCCCCCAAATAGGTACACTAGGTTTGGTTGTGACAGCAGACTTTTCGTTTGGTACAAGGCGCCCTATATTTGACGGTATTCTCCTTTGGCTTGTGTCGGTATGATTTTTCCATAGGTACGTCAGAGGGAATTCGAGTACATTGGGGTTACAAGATACTAGGTACCTACCTACTACTTACTTACGGGAGCATTTTATTTCCAGCAATATTCTGATATAGCGCCACTGCAAAATCTTTGCTTATCTTGCAGTTTTTCATACGAACTATACGGAACCCTTTCTTCGATATGAACGCTATTATTTTTCCATGCATATCTGGTGGCACAGGTTTTATTAAAGCGAAAGTGCTGAAAAAAAAACAAATTGTGTTGTGCTTTCAAGTGCGTGTCGGACCTCGCACAGTTAAGGGGATAGTTGGGATGAATTACCACATGAGTAGACAAACAGAACAGAGATAAAGCTTCATACAACAGCGCGAATTGGTTGCACTACTACAAGCACGCGGGGCATGTCTGCGTGACCACTGGCAGCTTGTCGCGTACGCGACGAGACTGGAAATAAATTAAAAGTAAAAACCTTTTTTAAAAACAGGCTTTTATTTAAATGCGCTAAAAATAAAAAAATAAACTTTTCCTTTAAAACTTTTACTATCAACTTATAACGTCATTACACAATTTATATGATATAAAAGCTTGTCGCGAGATTTAAGTAGGGACTCGTATTTATTTAGCTAGAATAAATTTAAAGATTAAAATCAATCAGATCATGTTATTTAATTTGGGATCCCTTCTTTTCGCATAATGTTCTTTGTCCTAATATACTTCGGCATAACGATTTTGGCACAATTTGTTTTGGCATAATAATACTTCGGCATAATTTTTTTAGACATACATTTTATGTTGGCATAATCATCTTAAAGACTAATTTGTTTTGGCATAAATTTGATTCGCATAACGTTAGTAGGCCTAATGACTATTAGCATAATAATATTTAGTATGCTGTGCAACAAAAGTTAGTGACAGAACCGAATTGCTGCAAAACCGACTCCACGTAGTCTTGTTTGTCCTACCCCTAGAGTGTAATTTAAAATCGCGTAGGCGCGTAGGGGCGAGGCGGCCCACGGGCTGAGGAGCAGGCGGCTGCGAGCGAGCACCGCAGCTTCGGCTTGTTGGCCGGCTTCGCCGGCCAGCTTCAGCCGCGGCGGTGTGCGAAAGCCGTCTGCGACGATTAGCACGCGTGGGGCCGCCGAAGGCCCGCAGCGCCGGAGCCGTGACAGAAACCCTGCCTGCTGCATGTTGCATGCTCGCTTGAATGCTGCATGCTGCATACTGCATGCCTGCTTGCATGCTGCATGCTTGCTTGTTTGCTGCATGCTTGCTTGCATGCTTGCTTGGATGCTGTATGCTTGCTTGCATGCTGTATGCTTGCTTGCATGCTGTATGCGTGCTTGCTTCATGCTTCCTACAGCGAAAAAAAAACCCACAAAATTGTTCAATACGTTATATTATATTAATATGTTATATATTACCTGATTCAGGAGATATGGCTTTTTTCCAATCGTCGAAATAAATTGGTATATCCTCTTCGGGAAAATTTATGATTTACGATATTATCTTTAAAAAAGTTATGCTTTAGAACTTTATGCTTACCTAATAAATTTATGCTTTAGAATATTATGCTTAATCATTATTATGGTTAGAGGTTACATAAAGTAGGTTACTTGTAGTGGGCGCAATAGCTTATTCAGCGAATGTAAATAAGTAATCGGCGAATAGGCAAATGCTTGTTAAGGTAAATACTAAAACAATACATTTCATGTGGCGATGCTCGTACAGAAATTATGCTTAAAAATTATGCGTAAGCTGTTATGCGTAATTATATTATGCGAAAATATAATTATGCCAAACAAAATTATGCTAAGTTATTAGGTCTTAAAATTGTATGCAAATGGATAGGGAACCATTTAATTTACTTGTTTATCATTAAAGGTAAATCTCGCGACAAGCTTTTATATCATATAAATTACCTATATTGTGTAATCTTCACTAATATTATAAATAGGAAAAATTTGTATTTTTGTTTGTTTGTTTGTAAAAATCTTTTTTTTTTTTTTAAATCGGTCCAGTAGTTTTTGAGTTTATCCAAACTCAAAAACTACTGGACCGATTTTAAAAATTCTTTCACCATTAGAAAGCTACATTATCTACGAGTAACATAGGCTATGTTTTGTTTTAGAAAAAATAGGGGTCCGTAAGATATTTGGGTTTTTCGGACCCAAGGTGTAAAAAATCATCCATAAAAGTTCCTTATTTGGCGTACGCCGCCTAAACTATGAAAGATAGAACCATAAAATGTTCTAATTAATTACCTAAAGACCTTAAAAATATCTACAAAAAAGTCTGCGACATATTATATCTATCTGTTTCGAGTTAAACACAACAACCATTTTTTTATTTAAAAGTCTTAAACTTTTTTATGACTACATTTAAACGCATTTATTTTACACATGTCATTACTCCTTATCAAAATAAACTATTTTGTCACAAAGTGTTTATGTAGATAATATTTAGTCTTTGGTTCATTAAAATTGGACGTTTGGTTTGAAAGTTATGGCGAAATCAATATAATACAATTTTTGCACTCCGCGGTCCGAGGCGAAGTAGGATGTTGTTTATAGGGAAGCTCTAATTCAGATTTTTTTTTTACAAAAATTTTATCCTATAAAACAATATTTAACACATGAAGTTATCTTATCCTGCTAATAAAATAAATGCGAATCTGTTTGTTTATCTGCCTGTTTGTCGGCTAAAATGCTGAATTTACTTTTGGGTAGTTGAACACATGGGATTAAACTTAGGCTTTTTGTAGCGGTAATCGACATCCACACAGGCGGAGCCGCGGGGGACCGCTATAGGTTATATAAATCATAATAACACATAGGCTACATTTTGTCGCGGAAACCGACATCCACGCGGGCGGAGCCGCGGGCGACCGCTAGTGACGTTATAAGTTGTTAGCGCATTTAAATAAAAGCTTCTTTTTGAAAAAGTTTTTTTACTTTTAATTTATTTTTTACTTTTTAGTTATTGCTGGACAGATTTCTCAGTCTGTGCATCACGTCCACGACTTCACCAATTGTTACGAGCTTCGGGTTCGTGACAATAAAAACTGCCGATTTTTGCCGAACCATAACCATTTTGACATTAACCATAACCGAACCAACCAAATTGACACTTTAATTAACAACACTAATTACAACTCAAACACACTAATTACAAAACACAATTGCACTACAGTCGCACTTGAATATCGCTTCGATGTTTTCACTTCGATCGCTTTATCCAAACTGTGACGGTCGTTATTTTTTTTTTTTGACATGGTATCTCGTAGTTGACCTTGAGAGGTCGTCACTACTTAACCGGACTATCCTGTGGATGCCACAATAAATTGAGGCCTCCAGCCAGGGCTTACAAACTAACTAAAAACTAAGCGACTACACGCTAAGGGCACCCCCCGGTGGGGTTCGGACCCCGGCTTAGGGCGTCGCTGGGAGAGGACAGCAAGGGATAGGCTGGATCGGAATTATTTAGGGACTGATTTTGAACTACAGGCTCAGCGGCGCGGGCTGGCTCGAGCAAGGGTCGGGGCGGTGTGACGGTCGTGGCGCGTCTCGGCCTTATATAGCGCCAAAGAGAGTTCTAGAACCTTCCATTGTAGAAACATCTAGAATGTTCGAGTACATGTCAGTCCCGCTGTCCCGACTGACCAAATGTCGATAGTTCGAGAAAGTTCTATAAAGTTCTCGCAACGAAATTTCTAGAAGGATCTTGAGTACTAGTTCCGCTACTCGATACTAGATGGCGCTAGTGGTAACTAATGTCACCATGTACCAGGCATTAATTGTGGCGCGCAACACTTATATTACTTTTATTTATGTCTCCAATTCCATCTCCGCATGTAGTCTTTGTGTTCCGAACGCAGGACATTCTATCACAATGTGTGGGACTGTTTCCAGCGCATCTGGCTCACATATGCACGATGGGCTTTCTTTACGCTTAAAGCGATGCAGGTACTCGGAAAACCCACCGTGCTCAATCAGGATTTGTGTTAGCACTCCAGTCGGCTTCACTTTTCTTACAATCCTGAAGGCATCTATCGCGTCCGGGAGAAACATTTTTGTAACGGAGGCTGTTTCGCCATTTTTGTATCTCCGGTTCCATTCGTCGAGCGACCCCCTAAGGATCTGCCGCTTGACGAATGAATCCAGGCGGCGGTCATAGTCCGGTTTCTTTTTAGATTTGAGCGCAGCTTCTTTCGCAAGGTAGTCTGCGCGCTCGTTGCGTTGCAACCCAGCAGCGTGAGCCTTTACCCAGAACAAGGAAACATCTCTGCTCTGGGCCAAAGCCGCTCTCACGTTTGCTCTTGCTTCGTGGAGGGAACCCTGGTTTGTGACTGTTTGAAGTGCAGCCTTTGAGTCACTATAGATTCCGAAGATTCCCTCTTTGCGCTTGAGGATTTCCCGGCATGGAAAGAGCGACTGTCTCAACCCAGCGCAGGGCACGCCGCGATATCGGCGATAAGACCCCTCTTTGAGGAGTGGCTAGAGAGGCGCCACGGCGCCCTCACCTACCGTCTGACGCAGGTCCTCACCGGACACGGAAGTTTCGGGATTTTCCTGCCATGATGTGCAGGAACCTCCCCGAGAAACACCCGGGTGTCACCATTGCCAGGATCGCCCAGAGGACACGGTGGAGCACACGGTGGAGGTCTGCCCCGCATGGGCGGAGCACCGCCGTGTCCTCGTAGAGGCGATCGGCAGCGGCGGCGACCTCTCGCGTCCGGCCCTGGTGCAAGCCATGGTCCGGGGCGAGAGGGAGTGGGAGTCAGTCACCTCCTGCGAAGCAGTCATGCTAGCGAAGGAGGTGGCGAGACGGCTCAGGGAGAGAGCCTCCCGTCCCAGCCGCCGCGGGAGACGCTCCGGGCGTCGTGAGCCGCGTGACGACTCCCGGCCACCGTAGGCGCGGGCCTGCGGGCGGAGAGTAATGGGTAGCTCACCGTCCGATCAGGACCAGGCCCGTGCCGGACGGCGCGTTCGCGTACGTGTTCCACGCGCGCTTCAAAGAGATGTCAGCATCGAGGAGGGGCCCCTTAGGGCCGACGCCTACCGGGTCAGCGGGATTGGCCGAAAGGGTTACCGCTGGCCCGGAACATAAAGGGCTAAGGAAGGAACACGGGTGGGTTTTAGTCAGTAAGAGTCTGACACTCCCTTCCGCTCCACCCAGAGCGGGAGCTGGCTGGGGTACTCCCCTCTTTGCCTCATACAGAGCGGCTGCTTCTTGTATTCGCAGGTCGAGTGGTAGTATCCCAGCCAGCACCAGGGACGCGTTCAGCGAGACGGTGCGGTAGGAATTGCAGAGCTTCTAGGCGAATCCTCTCCTCGCTGGACCGTGTTGAGCATTTTCTACACTCCGATCTTCTTAGTTGCCGGTGCCCAAGCACTCGCCGCGTACATCACCACCGGCTCCACCGCCGCCGTGTAGATGGTCCGAATGACCTCCGGGTTCAGACCCCAGCTCACTTTGGCCGCTCTAGACAACTGTTTATATATATGTTTGCAGCTTTTCTGCACACGTTGGCGGCGTGGGTGTTGAAAGTGAGCTAGTGGTCTATCGTGAGCCCCAGTATTTTTATTTCGTTTGACATGCCAATGTCAAGCCCGCCCATGCTCAGGAGTGGGACACCGTACTTTAGCTTCCTGGTTACTACCATCGCGCAGGTTATTGACCCCTGGACGCACTCCTTGCTGGTATTCCTATGGCACTCTCTCCGGCGTACCTAACTCGGACACTCCTATCAGCCAGGTAGCTGTCCAGCATCCGTCTGAGATTCACCGGGCACCTTTCCTCAGCCAGTCTGGTTCTGATTGCAGGCCACCATGCGCTGTCGAAGGCTCCCTCTATGTCAAGCGATACAACAGTGATCAGCTTCTTTTGGTTCAGCTTTGTTTTGATATGTTGTATCATGGCGTAGAGGGAGTCTTCGGCGCTCTTCTGGGACATGAAGCCAAACTGACGAGTACTCAACCGCGGGATCAGATGCCACTTCAGTCTTGCTACCAACATTTACTCGAGCATTTTACCCAGGACTGGTAGGAGGCCGATCGGTCTGTAGGAGTTTGGGGTGGTGTAACAGTCCTTTCCCGGCTTCCTGAGTATTACCACTGTAGCCACCTACCAGGCTCCGGGGAAGTGGCCCTGCTCGAAGCACTTGTTTGCCAGCGCAAGGAACATTTCCGGGTCCCGGAAAATGGCTTGGGCACAGAAGTCGGCTGTGAGACCATCTGCCCCCGGTGCCTTCTTCGGGTTGAAACTGAAGCTCCTAAAGTGTAAACGGTGGGTTATGGTGTTCATCATGCGTCCACTCGTTTACACGACTGGCCGATTCTCGCGTCCGACGGTGGTCATCGTTGTCTTCCTCTTTCAGGTCTTCGGGGTAGAAGGTCTCCGCTAGCAGTAAAGCCGAATACTCACCATCGAGTGGCACCCCGTCTTTCAACATAGGTAAGTCCTCATGTCTTTTTGCAGTCCGTCCTATAACCCTATAGGTGCCCTCCCAGACTCCCTCCTTATTCTGTTTTTCACAGAATTCTTTTTTGCCTCGAGCTCATATTTTTCTTTTGCTTGCAGGTACTCCTCGACGACCCCCGCTCTCCGGATTGGGGCGGCGCATCGAATGCGGCGTCTTTTGGTGTTGACCTCATTCAGAATCAGCATATTAGCAAGCTCGTCTGATTACTTTTTAACAGTGCTACATGGTCTCGTCGTGGCAACATTTAACATGAAATGTTTTTGTGGGATTATATATTTTCAAATTCAAATGGGTCCCGTCTGCTTCCAACTTTAATTTAATTTAAAATGGGCTTGTTTTTAGCTTTTCAGTTTTTTTTTAACTTAAGTTTTTTATTGCAGTCGGGTTTTTTTATATTTTTATTAAATAACTTTTTTTTATTTCCAGCTTTTTAGTTTACAAATGTGAAAGATTTTGCAGACGAGTTAGTTCTTGGTACGTGTTCTTGGTCTGTGTGGTGCCGGACTTAAAGAATACCACCACCCCTTACTTCCCGTGGGTGTCGTAAAAGGCGACTAAGGATCGTACCGGAGAATGGGCAGCAGCGTTCTCTGTGTATTTCACCACCATACCATACTGCGATCGCCAACCCGCCTGCCAAGCGTGGCGATTATGGCAAACCCTCCCAAAATTGGGGGAGGCCTATGTCCAGCAGTGGACGTCTATCGGCTGAAACGACGACGACGACGTGTTTTTTACAATTAGTCACTTCGAATTACTTTTAACCATATAAGTTGTATATATTTTTGTAATCATCTTTTAAAACCCTTTATTTTGATACCCCATTCGATAGGTATTGAGAAAAAAAATGTTTTTGAAGACATAATATTGCGCCAAAAATCGGGCATTTTAATTTTTTTTCAATTTGATATACCCAGTGTCACTCTCACTATTAAGACGAATCTAACGGCACCTCTCAAGCTGAAATCGATCAAGCTGTTTAGGCTACAGAGCGTGCCAAAGAAATATACATACATACATACACTCGAAAAACATAACCCTCCTTCTGACGCAGTCGGGTAAAAACCGGTTGACAATCTCACAGGCAGTTGACAATCTCAGGGTTGCGATATTATAAGTGTAAACATACACTCGAAAAAACATAACCCTCCTTCTGACGTAGTCGGGTAAAAAAACTGGTTGCGACACGTTGTTTGTTTTTTTAGTTGCAAGTTAGCCATAGCACAAAATACAGATAGTAGGTACAGAAGTCAATCTACATACAAAGTGCGCTCGAGCAACGCACACATAGACACCGCTCACGGACACATTATCTCGGACGGGTTGGGAGTATTGCGAACGCGGGTACCATCCGCTTGATACACGCGTCTGTGAAGTGCAAAAATGGAGCAACAAAAAATGCCTATCTAAGCTCGATTTATATAATAGTTTCTTATTATGAATCAGTATAAACGAAGTAACTTTTTTGTAAGGTAAATTCACGCCACCAACTATTACGTAAGTTAAACACATGATTTTTTGTTTGTGTAGATAATGTGTTGTTTTTAGTGTCATTTGACAGGTTTAGGTTTAAAACGGATAGGGCAAAATAAATTGTGTAAATAGGGTAATCCGTTTTGAAGTTATTAGAGATTTTCGATAGTGAAAATTGACAAATGTAAAATTTTATATGTTTTTGTTCTGTAAACTTTTTGTAAGTATTGTAATCACTGACCTCTATAATACAAGCGTACTTGTATTATAAAGGTCAGTGATTGTAATACTATGTTTATTGTTTTGTTTTAATAGGTATTGTAGAATAAACTCAACAATAAATCAAACAGTACGAGTGCCACTACCACGATAGTTTTTTGTGCATAAGCCAAAGTTGACAACCCTAACGCGACCGCCGAGCGTAGGTATGAAAAATGAAGTAAGTACAAACATGTGATTGCCTTCTGTACTATTTGTATTTTGTGCTTTAACTGTCCCAAGCTACTGCTTTGGATAGTTAAAGTATGATATTTTTTTTATAGGTACCTAACTAAATATTTGATTATTACTTTTTCAAGTAAGTACCTTTATTTTATTAGTATTATGATAAAGAATAACATATTTTAAGTTTCTTTTAATTTGTATTTATTTATCTGACGTTTCGTCAATAAGCTCAAATCTTCATAGCAACCACCTGTAGATGAAATGTGAATGAATAAACTATGGTAATGGTATGTCTATGTACCCTACAGCACAAAATACAAACAGTACAGAAGACAATCTACATACAAAGTGCGCTCGAGCAACGCACACATAGACACCGCTCACGGACACGTTATCTCAGACGGGTTGGGAGTAGTGCGAGCGCGCGTGTCATCCGCTTGAGACACGCGTCTGTGAAGTGCAAAAATGGAGCAGCAAAAAAATGCCTATCTAAGCCCGATTTATATAATAGTTTCCTATTTTGAATAAACAAAGTAACTTTTTTGAAAGGTAAATTCATGCCACCAACTATTACGTAAGTTGAAAACATGATTTTTTGTTTGTGTAGATATTGTGTTGTTTTTAGTGTCATTTGATAGGTTTAGTTCTAAAACGGATAGTTAATCCGATTTGAAGTTATTAGGGATTTTCGATAGTGAAATTTGACAAATGTAAAATTTTATATGTTTTTGTTCTGTAAACTTTTTGTATTGTAATACTATGTTTATTGTTTTGTTTTAATATTTTAGAATAAGCTCAACAATAAATCAAACAACTAGATACGAGTGCCACTACCACAATAGTTTTTTTATGATCAAAAAAAACTATTGTGGTAGGTAGTGTCAAAGTTGACAACCATAGCGCGACCGCCGAGCGTAGGTATGAAAAGTGAAGTACAGTCGCCAGCACATCAACCTACCCCACTTTGGCCTTGAACGCGTTATGAGCAACTACAGCGAGAATCGTGCGAAAGAGACATATAGCTTTTGTCTGTTCTTACTAGTAATGTGTCGTGCTGCAGTGCGTACGTGAGAGTGTGTGCGTATGGTCGTCGTGGTGTGAATAAAATACTGTGCGATAAGAAATAGCGTAGCTATCCGAATCAAATACAGTGTCACAACAGGAAGACAGTGGGGCGAGCGTATTTGCTGCAGCGCTTAAACAGTAGGTGTCGTCTCACCAAACTATAAAACATGCAGCGCTAGACCGCTTAAAACGTATAGTTTTCTCGCGACCAAAACGTCATAAGCGCCGGGAATTTCATGGCGCTTACACGTTTCATGCAAGACTAAATAAATGAGTAGTTGCCGGTCGGTAACATACCCCGCGTTCCGAATTGCGTCAAAAGCGATTATATCGCGAGTCTGACCAAATTTAATAGTCACAAAATATAAGGACTATTGACTACTATTTGTGACGTTGCGCGTTGGTCGGATTCGCGATATAAGTAATCGCTTTTGACGCAATTCGGAAGGCGGGGCCTGGCGCAAAAACTGGTTTTGCGGCGTCGCGTCGTCGGTTCTGAACACTAAGTAATAATAGTTCTATGGTAGCAGGTTGAATAATTGAATCGAAACGCCCAGCGCAATGCTTAAAATACAGGATGAAAGTTTATAGTCAATGATCTTTTACTTAACCCTTAATTTTTACATATTTGTTGGAAAATTACTTAGAGTATTAAGTAGTAACTACCTACTCATATTAAATTTAAACAGGTAGGGAGTACGGTATACACCGTTCGTTACACAATGAATTAGCGAAATTTCACGCTCTCGATGAATATTGTTAAGTAGACAAGTAGGTAGGTAAGTAGGTATAATCTCATATCAGAAAAACATTTCCTTTTTTATTAGGGTTCCGTACCCAAAGGGTAAAAACGGGACCCTATTATTAGGGTTCCGTACCCAAAGGGTAAAAACGAGACCTAAGACTTCGCTGTCTATCCGTCTGTCTGTCACCAGGCTGTATCTCAAGAACCGCGATAGCTAGACAGTTAAAATTTTCACAAATTATGTATTTCTGTTGCCGCTATAATAACAAATACTAAAAACAAAATAAAATGAATATTTAAGGGGGGCTCCCATACAACAAACGTGTTTTTTTTCGGCGTTTTCGCCTTGTTCGGAACCCTTCGTGTGCGAGTCCGACTCGCACTTGGCCTGTTTTTTATCGTAGGTAATCAAAGTTCTAAAATAATGCAGTTTTTAAATTTCAAGCAGGTTTTAATGACCTTTTCCGGGTTTTGTTACCTGCTTACTGACGGGCTGGTGGTCACCTGTCTTAGCGCGTTCCTTGCTCTTCTATTCTATTATTGATAGCTGCGCCATGCGCCACAGTTATAAACTTTTGTAGTTATCATCCTATAACTATTTTTATAATACCTATTATATATCTGTTATTGTTCCAAAATAAAAGATTTTTATTTATTTTCACGAAATTAAATGCTGAAAACCCGTAACATAGGTAATCTGCTTGAAATTTTAAAAAATATGGATACCTACTTACCCCATCACGAACGTGTGTGAAGTTTAGCCAATTAATTATACCTACAAAAAGCCTTTTGTCAGTCCGCCGTGTTTAAGATTAACGTTTCGTCCGCAGCATGACCTTATTACAAAAACAATCAGGTTGAACCTTGTAACGAAATTACCAATACCTACCGAAGTTTGCTTTTACATGAAGTTCAACCTTATTGCGCTAGTAATAAGATACGATTTCAAAGGTTATGAATTATCAAATAAAATTCTAATATATTATTATCGTTACTTTACATCCTAAATCTATACTATAATATTATAAAGCTGATAAGTTTGTTTGAACGCGCTAATTTCAGGAACTGCTGGTTCGAATTGAAAAATTCTTCTCTACTTGATTCACTATACCGTTTTTAGGGTTCCGTACCCAAAGGGTAAAAACGGAACCCTACCTATTACTAAGACTTCGCTGTCTGTCCGTCCGTCCGTCCGCCTGTCTGTCACCAGGCTGTATCTCAAGAACCGCGATAGCTAGACAGTTGAAATTTTCACAAATTATGTATTCCTGTTGCCGCTATAACAACAAATAAGTACTAAAAACAAAATGAAATAAATATTTAAGGGGGCTCCCTTAGAACAAACGCGATTTTTTTCCCTGTTTTGCTCGATATCAAAAAGGCACTTGAAAAATTCACAAAATACTCAGTTGTATTTTTACTTTAATAATAAAATTAAAATAAAATAAATATTTAAAGGGGGCTCCCATACAACAAACGTGTTTTTTTCGGCGTTTTTGCCTTGTGGTACGGAACCCTTCGTATGCGAGTCCGACTCGCACTTGGCCTGTTTTTTATCGTAGGTAATCAAAGTTCTAAAATAATGCATTATTTGCAAAGGTGTTTTTATAAACATGATATTAATCCTTATCCAAATAAACACGTTACTCATCACAAGTATTTAATTTTGAACAAAATTGCCCTTGACAAATTTGATTTCAATGAATATCTTAGGAAATATCATAGTTTTAAAACAACTCCGCAAGGCGGCCGGTCATGACCTGAAAACGCAGTGACTGCAGTCGAAAGGGCTGTGTGATCTAACCCCAGGGGCCCCATATCAAAACATCTTGGCGGGGTCTTTTGCAAAAAGGACGGTAACGTTTTTTTAAGTAAATAAATATACCGTCGGGGCCCACTGTATAACAGATACGGCGGTAGCTACCCCCCTGCTTTTGGCACTATAACTACACAACCGATCATCATGAAATTATGCATTACCAATCAGAAAAGGACATAGGATAGGTTCCTACAGGAACGCGTGTGAAACCGCGGGAAAAATATCAAAATAAAATGCGGAATAACAATCAAATCTTTTTATTTTTAAACATTAATATAATTGAAAACATTAAAACAACTACCTACTTTAAATTAAAATATACTTACAACAAAAGTTATAAAACCAAACTATACCATAGATTAAGATAATTTATTTGCGTAAAACATGGTATACACAGGTGTTATTAAAGCATATGAGATCATACAGTTTTGCAATAAATGAAAAAAAAAAATGCACAAATAAACAAAATTGAATTTAAAAACATTATAATTTATGTTCAAAAAAATCCTTAATATTATAGAAATTATTTTCATTCAGCCATCTATATAGTTTAGTTTTGAATAACCTACAATTTAATATTTTTATACATTAGGTAATTTATAATATACCTACAGTCCTACATGCTTCATACTTACATAAAAGTATCTGTAACCATTACCTATGTCAATAAAGAATTTTTATTTTTAAAATGTCTGACTCTGACACACCTCGCGGACCTTTCGAAGGCGTTATTATTAGGTATATAGATTAGAATTTTATTTGTAACAGATCACCAATGGCTGCCAAGCAAAATCAAATGCGGTAGCATTTGATTGCCAAACAAAAATAAGCTTTTACCTAGATTAGTATAATTTGACTGGGCTGTATAAGGTCCGGCACACACTGGAGGCACGGCACGACAAGGGATTTTTGTAATACTTACAGATGATTTCGAATCTAATTTAACACTGTTAACACAAACATTTCACACAACAAACTGATTAAAAACAAGTAAATAATATTTATTTTTACAAGCTTTTATTTTTATTGATATTTGTAACAGATTAATTATACAGTTACAACTACCAATGGCTGCTAAGAAAAATCAAATGCTGCCGCCAAACAAAAGTAAGCTTTTAAAATCCCTTGTCATGCCATGCCGCCAGTGGGTGACGGCCCTATTTTAAATTGTCACCAACAATAGTAAAGAAAAATTCTCAAGAATATAACAGTAGTGCGAAAATAAATATAAAATTTCAATTTACAATATTAATTATCACGATATTAGAAGAATGATCCATACTAATATTATAAATGCGAAAGAACTTTGTGTGTTATGCCTTCGCGGCCAAGCCGGTGGACAATTGTGATGAAAAATATGGAGATAGTTTGAAGCCTGGGGAAGGACATGCGAGGAATATAGTTTAATATGAATATTTGCGTGATTTTAGTGTCAAATGAGAGGATTATGTTTAAAACTGATATTCCCGTTTGAACTATGTAAATCGGTCCACAGGTTCTAGAGATAGAAAGAATTATGTCCTATAATGAAAACATGCCAAAGTTCGATTTTAGTAAGTTAATGTTCTAGAAAGTTTTTATTGTATAGAGATAGGATAAATGTTGATACGTAATACGAAAGAAGATTACATAGACCAATATAATGAAATTATAACGATCGCCTAGGCATAAAGAACATAAAAACAGGGCTTAAAATCAATTACATGTAAAAATGGCTTAAAATCAAGGGTCTCTTTGCCTATAGTAATTGAGTAATAATGGGCAAATAAACTACAGCTATTTGTTTCGTTCCAGAAAAAAACAGTTTACTTCTGGCTTCGGCAGTGGGAAGAAAGCGGAAGCATAGAACCGCCAGCTCTACGCGAGAGCCACGCGGCTGCAGACGAGACGATGTGGAGTAACCTCAACTTCGTACAGCGTGAGTAACTAGTAATGACACTTACCTATCACATTAACTTATATCATCACAATTAACATAAAACATGGTTTTCCTAAAAAGTGAATAACAAAATTGATTAAAAAATTAAATTTAAAATTTAAAAAACCCCCGTCACAAAAAAATTAAATGTAAGTAATTGGAAAAGGATCCAATAATTAAAAAACCCCCAACTTAAAGAATCTAGGTAACGAGACTAAAACAGATAAATTCATTTGGCAGTCGGGGGACCTGTTAGCATAGAGAAGGTGTTCCACAGAACGGTCCCCCGACTTCCAAATGAATTTATCTGTTTTAGATTCGTTACCTAGATTCTTTAAGTTGGGGGTTTTTAAATTATTTGATCCTTTTCCAATTACTTACATTTAATTTTATTATTTTTTTTGTGTCGGGGGTTTTTTAAAATTTTAATTTAATTTTTTATTTTATGCTTTTTGTAGGGACTCCTTAATTTTTGTATTTCATTTCTTTTATTTTCTTGCGTTTTAAGATTCAGGTAATTTGGTGTTTAATCAGGTTGTTTATCCGTCAAAAAATAATTATTAATTTATAGTTGAAGAATAATTTTGACTAAACAGACTTTTTTGTTTTATTATATCCTTTTTCTAGTTCTTCCTTTAGTTATTCAACTTTCGTATAAGTATTAGCTATTAGATATCTTAGGTATTTCAGATCTAGTTTATAAAATGGGACTGCAACACTATCTGATGTAGAAATACCTACGCTTTTTAAGTAGGATAATTCCATTCGTAATAAAAATAGTCAAACTCAGTGGTTGTATCACTTATTATATTACTCTATTAGATAAAAATATCTTCAGTCCTTTACAACCATATTTTACAACCCACCTCAACAAAGGTGGAAGTTCTCAATTCGACAGATTATTTGTGTATGTTTGTTTATATTTGGAAGAATATTTTTTAACCGTTCCATACTCATTTAAAGTTTATTCAAACTTGTTTCAAATTAATATTATTTTAAGTTAAACAAATATCAACTTTATTGTAATGGCAATTAAGTTGATTTCAGAGTGACTAGCACTATTGAAAAAGTTAAAGTTGTAGCGTAAACTGAACTTTCTTGTGTACGATTCAAAGTTATTTTTCTGTAAAGTCATTTTTGTTTACGATTTTTGACAAATTAATCGCGAATGCAGATTAGTTAAGTTAACCCCTACAATTTCTCATAACAAAGAATCCTATGTAAGTATTGAAAATGACAAAATTTTCTTTGTTTTAGATATCAATGGACACAGTCAGGAGACGCCGGATTGCCGGATTGAAATGCCGCCGCCCTGCTAAGAAGATTCAAATGGGGTTATTTGAATCTTCTAAGGTGCATAAGGAGGCAAGAGTAAGTTTTTGCCTAGAGTTTTATAATTTTGACTGGGCAAACAATATCGTCATTTTTGTGGATGAAAAAAGCTTTCGTTCGGATATGGACGGAAGAAAAATATTATGGCGCAATAGCAATGAGCGCTATAATCCATAACGTAATTATTTTATTTACTTATTAAAATAAAGGTTCCAACCACTGTTTCTCAAACGCTTATTCTTCCATTGCTCGATTTGGAAAAGACGCCAGACATGTCGTTCGTTGATGTTGTGTCATAACCCTTCGATTGAGTGGATGTGATGTGATTGATATTTGTCGGCAGACGGGCATAACGGTGAGTAATATTTTTTGTAGTTATAAATTTTAAATAATAATAAACAAAGGTTGTATTGTTAAAAATGTGTCAATGGTGTTTTTCTATAGAATTTTCGAATTAATAGAAGGGATAGATCTATATTTGTGGATAGGTATATCTTCTTTGTGTTCTTTCATAATGGGTGCGCGCTGTTTCATGAAAGCTTAAATTCAGAGTTATACCTCCGTAAGCATAATTTGATGAACTATTGTTTTTGATTCCATTTAGGGCTGATTTTTCCAACGTCAGTTAATTTTTTAGCCAGCCAATTTATTACTATCGGAGGAATAATTTTGAATTTTTGACAATTCTTCCAAACAAAAACTGTCAGATGTCAATTTTATTCCAATACTTAGTAAAAAATATCTGTCGATTGAAAAATCAGCCCAATAAGTTAGAATAGTGTAAAAATGATAGAATAGTAATATCGTTTTAATTATTAGTTTTCGTATTAGTTTCTAACAGGAATTTTTGAGAATTTTAATGTGAAGAAAAATTATAGGCAGAATAATTACGTAACTTGAAAACGTGATTCTTTCTTTATATGATGCGCTCCCTTACAATTTGCGTTAACTGAGGCGGCATTCTTGATTTTGATATTTAACTAAACTTTGATAAAAAATAATTAAAACGCACAGTCACAAATGTCTGAGGACTAGAGATCCCGCCTGGCGGCACTCAGCACGACTCCAAGTAACGTACTGAATAAAATATAAATGTCAAATGAACGATGTGATGTGACATTCGTTTAACTTCGTGAAGGTTCGGGGAAACTCGGGAGCGGTGGCGGACGCGCAGGGGCGCGTGGGTGTGGCTTATTCCTAGTGAGACATGGTAATTGGCTTCCAATTATTAGTACGTGCTACCATTGGGCAATTTTTGAAACGTTGAAAACTCCACCAATCATACCAAGGATACTTTCTTTCTAACACTATATGCCGCGTCGTAGTTATAGATATGTATACAGTTTACGTTGATGTGCTGGCGTCTGTACATACATCACGTGATTGACTTCTGTACTATCTGTATTTTCTGCCTACCGTATGGATCTTTCAAATTTAATTAATCCTTCTAATTTTATCGTATTTGTTGAATTGCTCGAGCAAAAGTTTCGCGAATATTCCGATCTTGAAATGTTTAAATATTGTCATTGTTGGCAACGAAATACTTAAACGTACTTACTTATTCAAGATTGTAAATTTGATATGACATGGAGTGTTTCTCGTTAGTTTACTTGAAAAAACTATAAATGTTACATTCAGAATTTACCACACCATTAAAATAAACAATAAATTGTTAAAAACAAAAATTATAAAAGAAAATTATTAGAGTAAGTACCTAAGTAATTTGTAAATTATTCTATCCTAATGAATAATAAAACTACTTATTTAAGAAATATTTTGTTTAATTTGTCCAACCCTACCAAAATAGGTAACGATTTTCCACGTTCTTAAGAAGGTTTGCCTCTATTCCGTTTGTCTATTCATGTGGAATTACTTGGCTGATTTTTTTCTAGCCGCGCGTAGCACACGTGCAACTTGCCAGAGCGACTGGCGCACAGAACACAAATACTCCTATCCGGGAACTAGAAGTCGGGGTAGAATCCGAAGAATAAAATGGTACAGTACCTACATATTGTCGTAGCATTAAAAAGTATTGCCAAAATAGCCGGGAGTAAAATTCGTACGGTCTTATCCCAGCGCAGAACTGACCCCAACAAACTACATAGACGCAGCAAGCACAGTTAGTTGGCTTAGTAATTAATAGGGTTCCGCTGGCACCCTTTGGTTACAATTACGAAACACTAAAAAACCGTTGGATCAAGAACCATGCAGGATCTGATGCGCTATAGCCTCAGGAGTCAGTACATTAGATAGGTTCTAAATACTTACATTATTGGTAGGTAGGTTAGTAGCGTTACCTTTCAAAATGGTTAAACATTATCTTCCGAGTAACCGGTGTACAATCTGTTATAAGTAGTAGTTTCGAGAATACTTTGACGGTATTGCCAATTTGCAGCATTTCCATTTTAAGGGTTGGCAGATGTACCCGTTTTAGTAGGTTTTTCCCTTTTTTTGCGTCTACTACTTGACAAGAGTTATCATAAGGAAAATAATTTAGGACTAATTCTATTATATGGTCGGCCTCTGCGTCATACATCTCGCACAAAAAGGTTAATTTGTCAAAATAATCGGCTACCTGCAACATGAAACATAATCTATAAATCTAGCGAAGTTAAACTGTAAATTTAATGAAAAAAAAGTATAGGAGGTCTGGGAACGATTCTAATGCCGAAAATATGGTTTTTAAAATGTTTGTTTCTCGGTTTATTTGATGAATGTCCCCATGTTCCAGCATCACGTAAATACTACCGGATATCCGTTCTTCATGACTACTATTAGGTCATCAAGTTAGAGAAAGCGATTCATCAGAAAGGTACCTCCCTGGGCACTTTCATAGACATCGAAGGATCCTTCGACACAACCAACTTCTCTTCTTCATCAGCACCGTTTTCTCCAGATGTGGAGTAGAACAGGTACTAAGTACTAACGGACTGGATTATAAACATGTTAAGGAAACGAGTGGTTCGCCTTGAGGATTAGGAGCAGTTGACTATGATAGCTAGAGGACCCAGGGAGGGGTACTGTCCCCCTCCTATGGAATCTGTTGATTGATGACTTCATCACCAAACTCAACGCCAACCGCTAATACACAATACGTTAACTGCAGATGACCTCGCAATCCTTTTTTCGGGGCAGGTGACTGGTACGATCTGCTACCTCACTCAGCAAGCGCTGCGTATCGTAGAAATATGGTACACTGAATTTGATCTAACAGAGAACCCCACTTAAAACTAAACTAGTCATATTTACCCAAAAACGAGCTTTAGGCCCTTTCCGCCTACCAAAACTGTTCCATCACCAACTCCAGTTGGCCAACGAAGTCAAGTACCTCCGGGTCATTGTAGACAGTAAGTTAAACTGGAGCAGTCATTTGGACAACAAAATTGCATGTCCCTAGAATTATACTATGGCTACATATACACCACAGTAATCCGCCCCATGATCACCTACGGGGCTGTGGTTTGGTGTCCCCACATCCAGCTAGTTACAGCTTCTAACAAACTACAACGCATGCAAAGACTAGCCTGCATAGCGCCTAGGGGCTGCTTGAGGACTACTCCGACTGCAGCAGTGGAAGCCATACTGGGACTACCACTGCTCAACCTGTTCATACAGCAAGAAGCGACGATGGCGGCGATACGAGTAATGTACTTAATTTCTGGGGTAAGAGAGACACACCACACACCGCGCTGCTTGAGTGACTCAATAAGGAGTTTCCCGTTACGAAAACCATAAATGACCGGATACACAAACAATTTATCTTCGATAAATAATACAATATACAACTTCACGAACATCGCGAGGGGTTGCGCCCTGTAGAGCTGCGTATCTTCAAGGATGGATCCAAAACGGGTAGTGTCTCAGGTGCTGGAATTTTCTCGGAGGACTTAAACATACACATATCTACACCATTAGTGGTTCATAACACAGTGTTCTAGGCCGAATGCATGAGTATTTCTCTAACCGCGCCAACATGGCCAAAGAAGTAAATGACCACTCGATCCGCATACTCTCAGACAGCATAGCTTTTCTGCAAGCGCTAAACAGCCAAACAGTTGATTCTGGGGCATCGTCGCCTCAACCAGGAGGGTAGCCTCAATACCATAACCATTCAATGGATCAAAGGACACAGCGATACGCTAGGTAACGGTGCAGCCAACGAACCTGCCAGAAGGGGGTCAAGCATGGCACCAGTGCCCTTTACCTGTACCCATCGCGCCACTCCCTTTCAAGCACTTACGCACCCTGGTAAGGAAACGCACCAGGGACCAACATCACAATTCTGAAGTCCACCCAGGTGAAGTCGCGGGCAGAAGCTAATATGACCATAATCAACAAAACCTACCTACGTACCTAATAAAAGATATGTAGGTACTACCTACTTCTGGAATAATGTGTAGGATGAAATAGGTAGGTGCTAATAAGGAGAGAGTGATTCTGATAGGCCACAACTACATTATGATGTTCTATTTGAGGCCATGATGGGCCGGCAGTGGTAGGTACAGCCGTGTCCCGTTGTGTCGCGTCACGTGTCCTGTTATGTTATGAAAACAAAAATTGTTACCATTTTGCTGCAGCAACATAAATAGTTAAAACTAATCAGAAATATATAATTATTATGCAAACTTATGTAGATTTCTTATTAAAGATAAAATTGGTTAAAAAAATACGACTTGTACACCGACATTAGCAAACATAGAATATCAAAAAGTACTCTGTGACATAGATAATATACACCACAGAGTGCATAAAATAATCACAAAGACGATATCAGACAGACGCTTCAGTTTTTGTTTATTTTTGCAAGATTTTTCCCTTCTGAATCAACATCTGCCTTTTTCCAACTATGTTGGGGTCGGCTTCCAGTCTAACCGGATTCAGTTGAATACCAGTATTTTATATGGAGCGAGGGCCTATCTGACCTCCACAACCCTGTTACTGAGTAATACGATACCCCTTGGTAAGATTGGTTGTCAGACTTTTGGGCTTCTGACTACCCGTATCGACTGTCAAAGACCCACGAATGACCGCCGGTGACCAACGGCTTAACGTGCTTTCCGAGGCACGGAGACGTCTCGGTATTGTTGCGCGCCACAATTAATGCCTATGCCTGGTACATATTATTTTGACTAAGGTGTAGAGTTTGCGAAGTCAGGCCTTGTAGAGTTAGAAGCTTGGCTCTACATGAGATCTGATTACTTTTTGACAGTGCGAGCTACATGGTCTCGTCTTGGCAACATTTAACATGAAATGTTTTTGTGGGATTTCATTTCTTTTTGTAAGTTGCTTATGATATTTATACGAGTATTTTTGCTGTTGTTCATTTTTTCTTTCTTTTTTTGGGGTTTATTTATAACAAGGACCCCCCCTATTTTTCAGACCTCTAGCATCAAAAATTACGGAATTTTTTTTTTTTTTTGGTGGGGTAAAAGTTTCAAGTTTTAATATTTTTTTTTTTGTGTACTATTACTAGCTTACATACCAAATTTCACCTTTCTAGGACTTCAGGAAGTACCTTAAGAATTTTGATGATCATCAGTCAGTGAGTCAGTGACGAAATCGGGGTATTTTAGATATCAATAAAATCTAAAGTATAAGAGCTATGCAATTGAAACTTTATAGGTTTAATAAGTCAACCACTGGCATCATATTCCGAAAATTTTGTTTATCTGGTATAATCCCAAGTTAAGAGGGTTCAAAAATACGACGAAGTGCTTCGAGAAAAGGTAGGTAGTGCCCTTGCGCTTCGCTTGGCTGGTCTTGGCGGGGGCACTCCCGTGCCCCCAGATAACCTATCTGGAAGTATATCTAATTATTACCCAAATAAAAAGCTCTGAATACCAGAATGGTTACTAATTATGTAATATGTGTATGTAAGGGAACAAAGTATAACCTATCTGTATATATACCCAAATATAAAGCTTTGAACATTAGTATGGTTACTAGATATTTAATAATATGTGTAATACCTATGAATATGGTATGTAGGGAAAGGATTTTATAAAATAAAGCACAGGAAGACAAGACCAGACATTTATTTCAATTTAGGCTTGTCAGCAATCAGAAAGCTAGTCGTCCGTTCCAAATCTAGGTCATCGTGGAGAAGAAGGACAAGAAACTCCACGGAAACAGTATTATAGTATTCTATCATCAACGAATTTATTATATTGCCATAAATTAGTTATCGTTATTTCAAAAGCAATCAATTAACTTGGAATACCGGCAATATAATAATAATAGCAATCAAACATAATCAGTAGTAAAACAAAAACATTTAAAAACAGTTCCTAATCGTCACATAATAATAACAGTAAAATGACAGTAAAATCATAGTCATAGTAATAAAATAACTTTTTCATCTCTCATGCTCGGAAAGTAGTGTTTGTTTGATCCGAATAGCGGGTGGAAAACGCTGCTTCCCTCCCTTGGGCGGGAAAGACTCATAGTAATTGCTTCCCTCCCTAGGGCGGGAATGAAATTTAAAAATAGAACTAAATTTAGTTAGGTAGTCAGCTCAGTTAGACATACGACACCCTTAGTTGATAATGTAAATATTTATTATGCTACCCATCAAATCTTATGAATGTGCGTTAATTAGGAGAGTTGGATAAAAAGCTCATATGTTAACGCCATTAAATCTTTCATATTTAGCGCACAAGTTAATAATGTAACTTGACTAAATTCAACATACATAGGTACGATAATCGCCATTTTGATGTCAGTTGTGGTCGAGGCTAAAAAACATAAAAATTGGGGATTTCGAACAACCTGACTTTACCATATGGGGCTGTGAATATGCATCATTTAATTATTTGACGAACTTATCCATAGTTTAAGGTAAATAAGTAGTGGTAATGGAGTTTTTTTGATATCTAATGTCGAAGTTTCGCGCCAATCGTGTGTGTTTACATTTTTACTTTTCACAAATTTCACACAGACAGATGTAGATAAGATTTAAAATGTGACAAATATTATTGATAATATTATAAACAACACGAAAATGCCCAGGTTTTAACGTAATATTCAAACACAGGTTTAATAATACGTATTAATCATTACCACTACTCAATTTGTGTTCAAAATCGCCGACCATTATTGTTTTTTTTTTATTGCAATGATGTGTGAAAGCGATTATTCCAAACAATTTTTTTTTTAATTTCGATTGACTTGAGTAATTAATATGACGAATGTAATCGATATTTGAATATAAAATAAAATTATTTTAAGCAATAAATACAATAAGCATTGTTTATGATAATGATTTATGCTTTTCTAATATCATTTCAATCTCTTCTAATATCATGTCAATAACTGACAGGCCACAGGTACCTCATTTACTGATTTTCGCGCCGAAAAGCTTTCTTTAATTGAATTTATATTCGGAATGCGCTCGCTGTTTAAAATTATTTAAATTTATTGGACAATTATTTATTGTGGATTTTATTTTTGATACTTTCTAATAGGTTACTACAGAATTCCCAGTAAACTTTTTTTAGGTAGGCTTACCAGAAGTTTTTTTGAGAATGATGATAATTAATTAATTCTATAGATTGGATATTCTGCAAACACTTTACATTTCAATACATTTTGTTAGTTTAAAGAGTTTTTATTCAGTTTCTACAATTATTTTTAAATTTTTTTATTGCGATTATCGATTAGGCTGTATGCAAGTTTTGAATCGAAATAAGAAAGTTGGGTGGACGGTCAGCACTAAAAAGTGTCACGTCGCAACACAATTTTTAGTAATTTTTATCAAGATTATCGTGTTTTCTAAGTAATTTATGAAAAATGCTAAAAGTAAGAATGCAGACAGAATGATGAACGAATGAACGGGCCCTAGTAAGCGGGACGGCCCGCGGTGGTCACAGAATCTACTCATGTGGCGGTGACGTGGTGTGTTCCATACTTCCAATTTAAAAAAGACTAATAAGTAGGTACCATGGGATTCATGTAATTATTATCAATAAATATTTTAGAAAAACTACTAATTTTTACTTTCCTTAAATTCGAAATGAAAAGTAGAGTGTTTAACGCGGGTGAAAGTCATCAATTCCCACTCGGACTATAGCCGCCCTCGCTACGCTCGGGCGTCTAAATGCCTCGTATGGGAATTGATTCCTTCCGACCCTTGTATAACAATCTAACTACAAAACTTCTACCTGTAGGCCGGAGCTCCGTTCTGGTCGATGTCTCGAACAAGAATTAGGGCTCTGCCACTCGGTCGTGAACAAATAACAAGTCGTGAACAAAATATATAGTCGTGAACAAATAACTTTGACGGTTCTATCTACCGTCATTCAAAATATCAAAATATCAACGACATATTTAAAAGGTGGATATCCGTTAGGAATATTTTCTATGTTTTGCTACACTATTTCTTAAGATTTTAGCTAGTCTACTTTTACAAACATAATGAAAGAATTATTGAATAATGTAAATTAGATACTTGTTACAAGTTTTAGGTTATGCAAAACATTACTATTTTATCAAGTTTTTAACAGTAAAGAATACTTATGATAACAATAACAATACCTGTAACTAGGATAATCTATTAAGCGCGTTAGAATTTTGTATGAGAAATTAGGTTTCTCCTAGTGACCACCAGGTGGTGCCATAACTTTTTTCCACATAAAATTCTAACGCACTCGCAATCGAACGTGAGTGAAAAAACTCACACTAAGACCACAGAGGTCAGTGGTTGCGTCTGATTTATGGGCATGCAAAACAAAACTGAGAAATGAATAAAACAAAATTTAGTAGATTTGTAAGGGGAGTAGTGACAATGAAGAGTCCGGTCTTGTTTCCAAGAGTAAAGGCCAACGCACACCGGTGGACGGCGGCGGAAGATATGCCAACGCCCAGCGCACACTGAGGAATTGCCGTCATAATTACAGTAAAACTACAAAATACAGATAGTACAGGGCCTCAAGTCTGCTATTACAATAGTGTCAGAAAGGTCTATCATAGATTTCATAATTGTTGATTTTGACAAGTTTGGTAATCTACTAATATAATGGCGTCATTATGACTTTCCAATGGTCAACCACTGACACTCCATTGAAAGAAATGGCATAGAATGGTAATCTCGTACATAATGAAAAATGAATTACTGACTTACGCGGTAATCTGCAAAAATTTTGACAGTTCCTTTGATCAGTGACCTACCATTAGAACGTCATTGTGCAGTCATTGCTTTTAATTCGTTACGAGTATCGTATAATTTCTGTGCCATTGACCGACCAATGATCAACCATTATGAATTTAGCAGATTACGAACTTTTAGCAAAATGACAATGGGATGGTGGTGAGATCGTGTTGGACTGACGAATTTATAAAAATAGCAGACTAGGGCCACAGAAGGCAATCACATGTATATGTACTTCACTTTTCGTACCTACGCTCGGCGGCGGTCGCGCTAGGGTTGTCAACTTTGGCTTATGCACAAAAACTATCGTGGCACTCGTATCTAGTTGTTTGATTTATTGTTGAGCTTTTTTTACAATATTAAAACAAAACAATAAACATAGTATTACAATACAAAAAGTTTACAGAACAAAAACATATAAAATTTTACATTTGTCAATTTTCACTATCGAAAATCCCTAATAACTTCAAAGCAGATTACCCTATATACACGTTTATACTGATTCAAAATAGGAAACTATTATATAATATAAATCGAGCATAGATAGCCATTTTTTTGTTACTTCACATTTTTACTCCCAACCACTCCGAGATAACGTGTCCGTGAGCGGTGTCTATGTGTGCGTTGCTCGAGGGCACTTTGTATGTAGATTGTCTTCTGTACTATCTGTATTTTGTGGTAAAACTCTCTGGTCGGACCGTACTCGTTGTTGTGGTTTCGAGCCCGTTAATAAAAAACTAGAGCAGCTGTTGTTGCTTGGGACGAGGTGTGGCGACACACTATAGACATGGATGTCGACAATAAAGTGGAAATCTTCTATAAAACAATTAAATAAATAATTGATGAATTCACTCCCCTCTCGCGTATACATAACCATCGATATCACATATGGCAGGGGTGGCCAACCGGTCGATCGCGATCGACTGGTCGATCGAAAAATACTACATAATTATGTACTACTGAACTATGCTGTTTCATTTAAGATTTCAAGAAGTATGTAATTGGTAGATCGCACAGGGTGTCGTCAGTGAACAGTAGATCTTGGGTCTAACCAAGTTGGCCACCCCTGCAATATGATATAGCAGTCCGTTGATTAAATGTTTAAAAGAAAAAGCTAAAATCATAATCGTTTAAAAAAAATACTAGAATTTGATGGATAAGTATACAGTACGTAAGAGTTGCTTAGAGATAGATGTGACTCTATGATCAGAGTGTGGTGGAATTTTAAAAATAATGCTGTTACCCTCCGAATCCGTAATAAATCCAAACATTTCTGGTCTTCAGTAAACGGTTCAAAGTCGAATAGTAGTTCGCTACCTAACCGTATGACATTATGTAACAAAGATGCAAATAGAGGTCAAGAAATATCTGAACATAGTAAGTTAGGAACAGCTCCCAAGTCCAGAGGTCAGTGAAAGAGGTCCACTACATCAAATCTTTTGTGTTTTACTAGTGACGTAGATGCACTCGCCTAAAGGAAAGAGGTACACGCTGTGTACACGGATTTCAGTAAACGTTTGATCTTATTGATCACATTATTCTTTTAAAAATAAGATAATAGACATGAGTATTCATGGGTAATTGCAGCGATGGTGCGAGTCCTATTTGAAAAATCGGACACAAATGGTAGTTGTTTAAAATTTTAAATGTCAGATAAACATCACACCATCAGGAGTGCCACAGGGATCGCACACGGGGCCTTTGTTGTTCTTAATTTTTATAAATTATTTGGCAAGTAAAATAGAATGCAAGTTTAATATATACATACAATGTACGCCAATGACCTAAAATTGTACCAAAAAGTAAACTGTTCTTCTGAAGACAGTGAAATTGCAAACTGAAATCGACAAAGTGTCCAGATGGTGTATGAGAAACCACATGATTTTTAAATGTTAATAAATGTAAACATGTTAACATTTACAAGAAAAAGACTCTCCACTAACGCAAATTATTGAATTGACAGTGTGCCCCTGGAAGAGGCACACTGTCAATTTGAGGCTTAGGCAAATAGGCATCTTCTGGGCACGCTCATTCCATCATAGACCTCATCCATCGCTTTCCATCAGATCTGACCGAGGTCAAGAACGGGCCCATGCAGCAATTAAAAAAATTGGTGTCTTGGATTCGTGACTTAGGATACGTAATTATGGATCTCAGCTCAAGTTTAGACACCGTATAAATATATAGCTCAGAAAGACTCGCGTCTGTCGGGTTTTGTAGCGCGACATCTCAAGGAATTTAGGGATCTAAAAGTCACAATACCAGTTTTTTACTGCATCGTTCTTCACAGTTTGTTGGAGTATGGAAGTCAAGTATGGAATCCTACCTATGATGTCTACTCCAGTAAATTAGAGCGAGTTCAAAAATGCTTTCTGTACCAATTAACTAAGTTAACAACTCAACTAACTAAGTTAATTGGTACAATGTTGATAACAAATGTGAAACCTCAAATCTTATGATTCAAAGTTAGAATATTTCAGTATGACCACTTTATGCTCTAGAAGAAAAGCCACAGATTTACTTGTTGAAGCGAATTAATTCATTAAATTCAATCAGGCATTCGCACAAAAAGGTACACTTTGTGCGAAAGGTTTAAATAAATAAATAAATTAATGCCTACGTAGATTGTGAAGGTTTGCTGGGGAAAATTCAACTTGCTGTTCCACGCCAGAACAGCCGTGTATGCAATAACATTTGTGATGCCTCAATGCAGAACAGCATGCCCCTTGAATGTTTGGTCTGAATGGTGTGAGGCAGCATTTTGATATTTTCTCCGGGACAGCCAAAATTAAAATTAAGTTGAGCATGTGCAGCCATTCGATCGAGTAATGATAATTATAATTAGTCCAATGGCAGCATATACCTTTTTTTTTTTTTCCGTTTGTTCCTTGTGGAACAGGCTAGGGTCAGGGACCATGCTGCCTAGTCATCAGTTAGTTGGTATTTTTGGTAAATTCTGTTAAATTCATCAGTTTATTTTTTTATAACTAAGGTAGATCCAGTTAAATTCATTAGTTTGATATTTATCCATAAGTAAGTAAATCCAAGTTAAGTCATCAGTTTCTCATTTTTCCTAAGTAAAGTAAATCCGTGTTAAGTCATTAGTGTTATAATATATTTATTTCACTATAATCCGTGTATAACACTTTATTCTACAAAATCTTAGGTAGCCTTGTGTCAAGTCCTTTTCTTTTTTTTTTAAACCCCAACTGACGGGATTTGAGGTTATCTAATTATCTTATCTTTCTATTAATTTATAATAGAAAACGAATTAAGTATTACGAAATTAAAAAATGAAAAAATTATTTATATTTAAAAAGACACTATATACACAAAACATATATATATCTATATACACAAGGAATTAATTTGCCCAACAGTATTATTAATGAAATTAAACAAATGTAAATACGTCGAACTATTTACAAGGAGAGCCTGGATGGAGCGCGGTACCAAATCAGGACTACCATATATTTCAATAAGCTCATCCATTAGCACAAGGCGCTGGATACCAAAAGATGAGCAATCAAAGAAAATGTGAACTAAAGATTGCTCAACTTTAGAATTACAATGATCACAGAGAGGACTATGCACAATTTTCAGACGAAACAAGTGATAATTTAAACGACAATGACCAAAACGAAGCCTGAGTATGGTGGAGTAAAACTTCCTGTTCATGTAAGTATTGATTTTACAGAACCAAGGCATGGCTCCTATGGGAACATTAAATACAGCATACCATAAACCTTTATTTTCAATTTGGACTGTGTGATTCCAATGCCTTTTCCATATACCAATGGACCTTTTTTTCAATAGAGGGACAATGTCTGTGCATGGAACAGATATGTTGAGAAAACCACTAGAATCAGGGACATCTTCAGAATTTGTTAAAGTTCTGGCTAAAAAGTCAGCCCTTTCGTTTCCCAACACACCAACATGTGAAGGGACCCACATGAACAAAACCTTAATATTATGAGAAGACAAATGCAGCCAAGACTCTTTTATTAATGAAATTAGATAGTTTGTATTAGAATTCAACCTATTATTTTTGAGATTTTCAAGAACACTCATGCTGTCACTGACTATAATCCATTCACAACATCCATCATTTTTATGTTTAATGTGTTTTAAGGCAGCAAGAATAGCCACAGCCTCGGCTGTGAATATACTTGTGTTTGAGTTTATTTTATAACCAGTACCAGTATTCAATAGCCCATCGTAAATAGCAAATGAGACTGCAGACTTAGTTTTGGAGCCATCAGTATACACAAATCTATAATCAGTAAACTCAAGTAGTTTACTATGTACATCTTCCTTGGTGGATAAATTGTGGTCAATGATGATGTCAATCGCAGGAAATTTGCTGTTAAAATCCCCCTGATAACATGGAAGAAGAGATGACTTATGAATTTGCAAAGTTTCAAGAAAATTTACATATTGAGAAAAACCTTGAAGTATATATAGAGAGTTACAAATAGTTGGTGTACTAGACTGTGTCAAATTTGAAAACAGGTGATTATTATTTTTACTATATAGTTTTAATAAAAACCTTTCTTTCAAGTAAGAGAATCTTATACTTAATGGAGGAAGTTTACATTCAACTTGCATTGCATTGATTGGAGTGCTTTTAAATGCTCCAGTAATAAGTCTCAAGCTTTTATTTTGTATTTTATCAAAGATATCTACTATCCTTCTATCACCAGCAAAACAGAGAAAACCATATTCAAAATGACTACGAATCAGAGATTTGTACAAAAGCAACAATATTTTTGGATCAGCACCCCAGGAGGTTCTACACAAAGATTTCAAGACATTGAAAACTCTGTTAGCTCTTGAACTTACCAATTCAACATATTTTTTCCACGAAAAATTATGAGTAAAAGTGACACCTAAAAACTTAGCTTCATGAAAAATAGGAATAGAAACTTGATTGTAATACACAGAAGGACTGAAGTTGCTAGCTTTACCAAAGACTACTAGTTTAGACTTAAGTGCATTTATATCTAGATTTAAATAAGAAAAGTATGTAGATAAACCATCTAAAGCCTTATTTAGACTATTTGTTATATTTGTTAAATTTTTCCCAGACAAATACACAACCAAATCATCAGCAAATTGAAGATTTTTAACCTCAGAACCTAGAATCAAATTCAAACGACGAATATACAAAATGAATATTAATGGAGAAAGTATTCCGCCTTGACAAACTCCAACAGAAGCAAACCTTGGCCCATATAATTTATAATTATTCTTAACATAAACTTTCCTTTCAGTCAAGAATTCACAGATCCAGTGAACTATTTTGTTTGGAATTCCAATAAGAAGCAATTCAGAACAAAGTACATCAATATTGACGCTATTAAAAGCTCCAGCAACATCAAAAAATACTGACACTAAACAATCCTTATTAATGTAACTATTTTGGATATCAAGCTGTAACTGACAAATACTTTCACGAGCCGATGTTCCTCTACGAAAACCAAATTGATTAGCAGGTAAAATATTGTTTTGTTCTATGTAAAATTCCAACCTTTGTTTTATTAATTGTTCAAAAATTTTACCAACACAAGATGTAAGTGCAATGGGGCGATAGGAATCGGGATCTGAACGAATTTTATCAGGCTTCAAAATAGGTACCAGACAGTCAGACTTCCAAGAGTGAGGTATATCATTGTTCAACCACAGATTATTTAATACTTTGAGAAAAGTGTGCAAACCTCTATCACTAAGCTTTTTCAACATAATATAAGGAATACCATCCAGTCCAAAAGCACTATCTTTTCTAGAACAGACAGCAGCCATCAGCTCCTGTATTAAAAATGGTTTTATTAAAAAACTATTTACAGAATTTGTCTCACTGGGAAGAGGAAAATTTGGTTTATTATTTACATAGTCTGGGGTATATTTTTGCAGAAAATCTTGAATCCAACTATCATCATTATTGTTACAAGAATATGTTTTATTAAATTTCCGCATATATTTCCAGATTCTCGACAGAGGCGTGCATCGATTAAAGGAGCTGCAGAGATCAACCCAACTATTTGATCTTTCTGTTTTCAAAGTAAGTTTTTTGAGGGCTTGTAATTTTTTAAACTGTATAAATGTGTCATCTAAGGGATTGTTTTTAAAATGAATATAAGCCAACTTAGATTTTTCAACTGCTTCTGAGCATTTTTTATTCCACCAAGGAAGAGGAGGGGATTTAACAAAATTCCTATGAGATGAGTTTTTCATAGAGGAATCAGTATGCATAGAAACTGGCGTATTAGGAAGACACTTATCAATTGCAGAATGCAAAATTTTACAAAACGCAGTATAAGTTTCCAATGGAGTAAAGTTTTGGTCCTGAAAATTAGATAATTCTAAATCTACATTTTGTTCATACATCTTCCAATCAACCAATTTAAAATTAGGATATATGGGCAAATGTTTGTTGCTACTAGTGTTTGCTAAACTACTATTATTTAAAAAAACTTTAATAATTACAGGAAGGTGGTAACTGCCGAGTGGATCATTATGTACAGACCAATCACAAGAAAGAGCCAATGATGGGGACACCAAGGACAAATCTAAAGCATTTGGACGCCACGTCAAAGAACCGACTGTTGTCACTTCACCATTATTTAATAAAATAAAATTATTATCATCAATAATCTCCAAAATATCCCTACCTCTTGGATTTGTAGAATTACATCCCCATGATGTGTGATGGGCATTGAAATCACCAGCAAATATCATTGGTTCAGGCACTGATTTTATTAAAGATTCAAATTTATGTTTGTTAAAAGAAGGAGTGCAATTTGTTGGACAATAAAAACTTACAATACTTATTTCTGTATTATTTACAGTAATTCTTACACAAATATTTTGTAAGGAATTATCAGAATATGTATTTATGTTTCTGTAATCTATACTATTGTGAATTAAAATAGCTACGCCATTGTGTTTGTTACCAATATCATTTCTTTCTATTTTGTATCCTCTAATGTTAAAATGTTTAATAGGTGTCAACCAAGTTTCAGATATAATTGCTACATGTATGTTATGGTCATAGAGAAATCGAGTTAATAAAAGCTTATTACTTAAAATACTTTGTGCGTTCCATTGCATGATATTAAGATCCATTCTTAAGAGAGGAAGTGCTATTTCTGAATGTGTTCTGTAGAATTTCTTTTATAGATGTAGTATTTATGGGTTTATCTTTTTGGCTTACTATAATTTTTGTTATTGCATTTGTTAGAGTATTCATGAACAAATCTTACTTAGATAAGTTCATAATCTGAGTTTCAATACTTTTGTGTGTTAATTGCGGAAATGAATTTTTATTGAATAAATCTGAATACTTGACGGCTCTGGATTTAATTTTACTTTCCTCAATTTTCTGTTTTTTTTGGGGACAAGTGTTTGAAATAGCGACATGATTGCCACCACAATTGGCGCATTTAGCGTTTTTAGGATCTTCTTTGCATATTTTAAAACTATGGTTAGATGTACATATGGAGCATATTATATCATTTTTACAGTACTTTGCAATATGCCCAAACTTCATGCATTGAAGGCACTGCTTTACAGGTGGAACGTACACGCTTACCTCATGTCTCCAAGAGTCTAGATATACATACTGTGGCAACTCTGTTGATGCAAAAGTCACCGCGACAGTTTGAGTGGGTTGGTATGTGACCGCACCACCCTCACTCGGACTCTGCACTCGGCGCATGAAGCGCCTCACTTGTATCACATTTCTGGAACTCCCAATTAACGCAAAGATTCTTTTATTAGATAAGTCCGTAGGGACTGAGGTAAGAACCCCAGTCACTTCAGTGTCGACAGCAGGTATTGTTGCTTTCTGACGGAAAGAGCCGTCAGCTACCCCGGTCGCGATGGGGAGTGGAACCGGCGAGAGATGTCGTGCGGTGTCCCACAGGGATCGGTCCTGGGGCCGCCTCTGTGGAACATCGGGTACGACTGGGTGCTGCGCGCCGACCTCCCTGATGGCGTCAGCGTGGTTTGCTACGCTGACGACACGCTGGTCCTGGCGCAGGGGAGGTCGCATCAGGCGGCGGCCGACGCGATGACACGCGGGGTTGCGATAGTCGTGGAGAGGATCCGGCAGTTGGGTCTCGAGGTGGCATTGCACAAGTCCGAGGCCATGTCGTTTCATGGGCCCCGGAACGCGCCGCCATCGGGATCCCAACTAACGGTAGGAGGGGTTCACATCGGCGTCGGGATGACGATGAAATACCTGGGTCTCGTCCTCGACAGCCGGTGGAACTTCGTGGAGCATTTCCGACGTTTGGCCCCCAAACTGGAACGGGCCGGGGCCGCCTTCAAGCGGCTCTTGCCCAACCTGGGGGGGCCTAACGCCTCCTGCCGGAGGCTTTACGCGGGGGTCGTGCGGTCCATGGCCATATACGGGGCCCCGGTGTGGGCGCGTTCACTGCGGCGGCGAGCCGCCCACTACCTGAACGCGCCCCAGAAGGTGGTAGCCATAAGGGCTATCCGGGGCTACCGCACGATCTCTGGCGAGGCGGCAAGCCTCCTTGCCGGACTGCCGCCATGGGATCTGGAGGCGATAGTCCTCGCGCGCCTGTATGAGTGGCGCGCGGAGGCACTACGCCGGGGGGAGGATCCGCTTCCGCGGCAAATCGCTGCGGAGCGGACGGATCTCCGGCGCGATCTCATGGCGGCATGGAAAGAGCGACTGTCGCAACCCAGCGCAGGGCACGCCGCGATAGCGGCGATAAGACCCCTCTTTGAGGAGTGGCTAGAGAGGCGCCACGGCGCCCTCACCTTTCGCCTGACGCAGGTCCTCACCGGACACGGAAGTTTCGGGAGGTTCCTGCACATCATCAGGCGGGAGGAAACGCCCGGGTGTCACCATTGCCAGGATCGCCCAGAGGACACGGTGGAGCACACGGTGGAGGTCTGCCCCGCTTGGGCGGAGCACCGCCGTGTCCTCGTAGAGGCGATTGGCAGCGACGGCGACCTCTCGCGTCCGGCCCTGGTGCAAGCCATGGTCCGGGGCGAGAGGGAGTGGGAGGCAGTCACCTCCTTCTGCGAAGCAGTCATGCTAGCGAAGGAGGTGGCGGAACGGCTCAGGGAGAGAGCCTCCCGTCCCAGCCGCCGCGGGAGACGCTCCGGGCGTCGGGAGCCGCGTGACGACTCCCGGCCACCGTAGGCGCGGGCCTGCGGGCGGAGAGTAATGGGTAGCTCACCGCCCGATCAGGACCAGGCCCGTGCCGGACGGCGCGTACGTGTTCCACGCGCGCCTCAAAGAGATGTCAGCATCGAGGAGGGGCCCCTTAGGGCCGAAGCCTGCCGGGTCAGCGGGATTGTCCGAAAGGGTTACCGCTGGCCCGGAACATAAAGGGCTAAGGAAGGAACACGGGTGGGTTTTAGTCAGTAAGAGTCTGACACTCCCTTCCGCTCCACCCAGAGCGGGAGGAGTCATTTGATGATTTCCCATCCACAAAAAAAAAAAAAAAAAAAAACAAGGTATTGTTGCTTTATAACCCATTTCTTCCAATAGTTTTTTATTATGCAAGAAAACATTAGCATTATTGGAAAGATCGAAAGTGATCCCAATTTTATATTTATTTATTGACCTCAAATGTAGTATCCCAGTCACACAATATTTCCGTATGGCATGGGATATGGCCAGCCTATCCTTGTCGGTAAATGTTTTGTTCTCATTCTGATGAGATAAGAACACGATATATTCAGATTTTTTACTGTTTTCAGGGTACTTCCTTGAATACCCTGGAACTTTAAATATGCTATACTTCTTGCTGCAGTCTTCATCAGAGTCAGAAGAAGTATCCACTGATGCTCGATCGTCAGGAGGCTCCGCTTTTTTCCGCTTCTTGCTTCCCCCCATCTTCACATCACTATTTACAACTATTCACACTAACTATAGATTTAATATTTCGGATTCTTCCCAAAATATACAAAGAAATATACAATATTAATAATTTTTTAGAAAACTATTTCAATTTTGGCGCCTTGTACGTTTCAAGGTTCCCGCGCTTTTTTTCGCAGCATATACCTATTATTTTTAAGTTTATTTATCATTTTTTTTCTACCTCATACATTGGGCATGCTGTGTTTACTACATTAATTAGGGCATGCAGTGTTGTTTTTTAGGGTTCCGTACCTCAAAAGGAAAAAAACAGAACCCTATAAATAGGATCACTTTGTTGTCCGGCTGTCTGTCTGTCAAGACCCTTTATCTCGAGAACGCGTGGAGGTATCGAGTTGAAATTAAAACCATATACTCTCAGGTCTACAGTCTCTTGAAACTGTGAAAAAAATCAAACTTCTAAGTTAACGTAAACAAAAAGATACGGCTGGTTATTCCGCAAAAAACGTTTCGACACTCTTTTCAGTTTTTTCCTTGTTTAAGTTTACCTAGTATGTAAGTTATATTGCATTGCCGGATTTGTGAACCAATTATAAACAAAAAATCACAGATCTCATGTGCTCTACACGACCTTCGGGTACATTGAAAATGCACTTAGGCAGGCTTTTTATTTTGCACGATGCCTAATCTAATAGATTTAGACCTAATTATAATCCTATGTAAAAGTTTCTGAAACAGTTAGCTTATTGCCAACATCAAAACAACCCAGTGTCATTGTAACCATAAATCATCCAAACGAGTGTTGTACTAAATTTCAAAGCACCTTTGCTTTTTCGATCCCTTCCTTTTGCTCATCAAACAGCCACATTCTCATTACTCAATTATTACCTATAAGTACATAGTTTGTTTGTATTAGATACTCAGCAATTAAACTTTCCATGAATTTACATAGAGTTCTTTACAAGTTATAAAACACTGTACAACACCCTATCCTTTCCTTCAGAACCTTTTATAAAGGATTCATATCATGGGGTAATAATTTAAAGTCTTATAGGCAACAGCAACGCTGCTGGCGGCAGAAATAGGTATTATGGTAGTGCAATGTAGTAGAACGAGCATCTTTAGAAATAACTACCTAATGCATAATTAAGTATTAAAATACTTCGGCTTCGCCTCGTGTGATAAAACCCACATTCAACCCATAATATACAACAGTTGCTTATATACAGGGTGTCCGGTAATGAATGGATAACCTTGAAATGTCTTATAGTATAACTTATGGCCGTTCAGAAAAAAAATTGAAACAAAATATATCATAAGTAGTACCTAAGTTATGATTTTTTTAAAAGAAAGGTCTAATTTTTTTTACCTTGTTTTACTTTTATGAACACTACGATCAGAAATGAATGGATTCCATCGGTTTGTTGTTATTTTATTATTATACACGAACTATGCTAATAGATAAACAGTCAATAATATGACTAGCTATTGCACTTTTTTATTAAAAAATTAGCAGATTAATTAATTTTAGAAAAACTTTGCAAAATTTATTTTTTAAACTATGTTTAAACATCTTGGGTATAAAAAAAATGTATGAATACATGAGTGGCCAATAATTTTAAAATAATGTCACTTTCAAGTAGATTTTATAATGGTACAATTCATAAATGTATCTACAATAAATAGTGAATTATTGCGATTAATGTAGAAAAGGAGAAAATTTTACTAAATATCAAAATTTGTAATATGGGAACATTTTTTAAATTTAATTGTACCTGAACTTTGGGGATTAATAAAAAACAACATTTAACATAAACAACACTTTATTATCATTCGTTTATAATAAATGTTCAAACTGCCGGCCTCCCACTCTTATGCAGGCCCTACATCTACGGATAAATGATCTACGGAGCAGTCTTGTGTACCGTCGTTCACTAATTTTTGATGCGGCTGCTCTGACTCGTCTTCTTAATTCTTCTAAAGACCTTATAGGCTTACAGTATACTTCCTCTTTAAGGCAGCCCCAATAAAAAAAATCCAATGGATTTAGGTCCGGTGAACGTGGAGGCCACAAAATTGGCCCTAGCCGCCCGATCCATCTATTTGGGTACGTGTTATTTAAAAATGCACGAACAGATACAGCATAATGCGCAGGACAGCCGTCATTTTGCAACCAATATGACTCCCTCAGCTCCTCGGGCACTTCTTCTAATAAATTGGGGAGATCATTTTGAAGAAACTCCAAATAACTTTGCCCTGTTAAATTCCCCGGTAATTCAAATGGCCCGATTATTATTCCACTTAATATTCCAGTCCAATAATTGATTTTAAATTGGTATTGGGATCTATCTTCACGCATAAGATGGGGATTTTCTAATTCCCAACCGTGTAAATTATGAAGATTCATGTATCCATCTCTTTTGAATGTTGACTCGTCGCTCCACAGAATTTTATTAAAAAATTGCGGGTCTTCTTCGATTTTTGCCAGCATTTGTCGGCAAAAACGCAATCTAGCTGCATAATCTCTTGGTTGGAGAGTTTGCACGCGTGTAACGTGGTAAGGGTGGAATTTATTTTTTTTCAAAATATCGTGCACGGTCGATTTTCCGATACCTGTGCGTCGAGCTATTGTTCGTGTAGAGGTAGAAGGATCGTTTTCGATTTCCTCAAGCACGGCTTCTTCTACATCAAGACGAGCGATTCTTCCACTGCTTGTACCACCGACACCACTACCAGGCAATCTTCCTTCGGAGTAACAACCGTGGACACGAATAAATACGCGGTAGTCTGGGTGGCGCGCATTAGGGTATCTCTCCCTATAGAGCGCTGCAGCTGCATTTGCGTTACCTCTGCATTCTCCATAAATGTAATGCATATTTGCATATTCTTGTGCCGTATACTGACGTGGCATTTTGATACACAAAAACACAAAAGTCCAGTTTAGTCCAAAAACAAACCAAATCGTCGCAAATATCACCAAACAAAACAAGTCCAAATCAGTAAGCAAAACGAATAGTCCAATAAAATAGCCACGTGATCGTTTTAACACTGATTCAAAGTAAATCACGATAATTGCAAACGGAAACTAAATAAACACATGCGAAGTCGAGCAAGTCGAGAAACGCACTAAAAGTATGAGTGCTTACCTGATGTTTTACATTTATTTCCTCTCTCTCGCACCTAGCCGATTCAGACCCTCTTTGTCTAACATAACACAAAAGAATGACAGCACGGCGTGCGCGCAGGTAGCAAATATGAAGGTCACACGACCCATTTCACGCTTTTAAAGTAACTATTTTAATCATTATGAGTATTTGTAAATTTCTGACAATTTGGTTTCAATACGCAATTTTTATTCACTACAAATTCCTTAAATGTATTTTTGACTAGCTTCCGCCCGCGACTCCGTCCGCGCGGATGTCGGTCTTCGCGTGGATGGTTTATTTCTCCATTTTGAGTAACTCTGACAATGACATCTTATAAATATCGATTGGACCCAAATACGGCTAAGCCTATAATAATTAAGGAGATCCCTCTATTGAGCTACTGCTGTTGAGCTCGCGTTCTATAGTAAGTATTTTTTCCATAGTAATTCCGACCTTGATAAGTAGCATGTAGCAGTAAATTACTGACAGTGACGAAAAGTTTGCAATAATAAAAAGTGATCGTGACAATGCGACAGAAAGTTAATTGAGAGCTTCAGCATACACAACATTGTTAGTGAGCTCGTCCGGAATATGAACATGAAGATTTCTTGGACTGCTCACACGGGAAAGAGCTACGTAAAGTTGCCCGTGTGAAAAACAACTCGCGGTAAGATCTACGCCAGCAACTCCTAGGGTCTGACCTTGAGCCTTATTTATTGTCATGGCGTAACACAAAGCTACAGGAAACTGTATTAACTCTTAAATTGAAATGGAAAATTATCCACTACGGGTAATGCAACGTGTGTTCGCGGTTCTACAGAACAACGTCTATGAATAAAACCGAAAAATAAGATTTTTTTTTTCTACGTATTTTTCCAGGATAAAAAGTAACCTATTTTATGCCCAGGATAATAAAGTATAATTATACCAAGTTTCATTGAAATCGAACCGTTAGTTTTCACGTGATGCCTGCATATACAGACAGACAGACAGACAGACAGACAGACAGACAGACAGACAAAAATTTTTTTAATCACATATTTGGGTTTGGTATCGATCCAGCAACACCCCCCGCTATTTATTTTTTCAATATTTTCAATGTACAGAATTGACCCTTCTACAGATTTATTATATGTATAGATTAATCTTCAGTGGTCAGAAGCAATTTAATTTAAAAAAAGTTCCTACATTACTTTTGACATTTGGTAGAATTTTCTCCTTTTCTACATTAATGGCAATAATTCACTATTTATTGTAGATACATTTATGAATTGTACCATTATAAAATCTACTTGAAAGTGACATTATTTTAAAATTATTGGCCACTCATGTATTCATACATTTTTTTTATACCCAAGATGTTTAAACATAGTTTAAAAAATAAATTTTGCAAAGTTTTTCTAAAATTAATTAATTTGCTAATTTTTTAATAAAAAAGTGCAATAGCTAGTCATACTATTGACTGTTTATCTATTAGCATAGTTCGTGTATAATAATAAAATAACAACAAACCGATGGAATCCATTCATTTCTGATCGTAGTGTTCATAAAAGTAAAACAAGGTAAAAAAAATTAGACCTTTCTTTTAAAAAAATCATAACTTAGGTACTACTTATGATATATTTTGTTTCAATTTTTTTTCTGAACGGCCATAAGTTATACTATAAGACATTTCAAGGTTATCCATTCATTACCGGACACCCTGTATAACCATTGTATTGTCTTTGAAGTAGTAGAGCTCAAATGCACGAAGTAAAAAATCGGTAAGGTAAAAATTACGCCATGCTATATTTTTAAGCTTTAAAAAATATACCCAAACTAGCTTCCGCCCGCGGCTTCGCCCACGAGGTATGTCGATAAAAAACTATATCCTATGTCCTTCCCCGGGGTGCAATCTATCTCTCTGCCAAATTTTATCGAAATTCGTTCAATGGTTTAGGCGTGAAAATGTAACATACAGACAGACAGACGGACAGTTACTTTCGAATTTGTAATATTACGTATGGATAATATATTTAAATAATATATTCTCAATGTAGGTATCGCAAAACAAAATTAATTTAAATTACATCATAAAATTAAAATAAAATACGTATTTACAAATAATAATAAATACAAATACATTTCACTATCAACCTCTTATACACTCTCATAACAACTCAAAGACGTGACGCGCATCTAAGGAGCGCGCCGCCCGAGAGATTTCCGTAAGAGATAGAGAAGTCTATTTTTTTTTAAATGTAGACCAACTCAATACCCAGAATACGCAATTTAAAAAAAAAAAACACCGTCTTATAGTTCTTGACTAGGCGCACCTTTTGAGACCTCAACCCACTGGTCAGTGACTTATCAACCACTTTCGTAGCCCTAAAACCCACGATTAGGCCACGTCGCACTTTTAGCGAAAATAGGGGGCTATCAGAAGCGATCGAAAAAACATTTCCAATGTTAGAAACAGTCGAAAAGTTGAGTAGCAGTCCCAGATGGGTGGAAATGCGGGGTGCATTGCACCCGCTTGCAGTGCCTTTCCCCCGCGCTCATATGCTAGCGGACTCCGGCGTATACCGTCGCATGCCTGCCTTCGCATCCCGCCGCGAACTGCCGTTACCTCCCGCTGCATGCTGTCGCATCCTGAAGTCCCGTCGCATGTTGTCGCATTCTGCCGCGATATCCTCCAGCGCGCTCTTTAATACCGCGAGAGAAATTCTCTAAGCTTTGGAATCTATATCTTGTTACCTTTACTTTTAGATACTTACGAATTTACTATTATATTTAAAACTAAAAGTATAGCGCGGTCCTAAGGTCCTCCCGCCTCAAAAGTTCACATTGCTTGGGTTAGGGCGGTCCGCCCCGGGCCCCCTGGTCTTGGTGTGCCCCAGTAGTCTTTGGTGTGCCCTCAAACTTTGAGAAGTAGGTACTTATTAATGAAATCAAATAAGGCTAAAATATGTTCAGTAAGAAGCAGTTTGGAGTTGGAAGCCCCGTGCAAAATGTAGGGTGCTAAAATTTTCGCGCTCGTCACGCTCGCTCTTAATTAATCACGCTCATAATTGGTCTACCACGAAACTCCTATTTCAGTATGAATGGTCGAAAGTACTCAAAAGAAACCTAACGTGTACCTTCAAGGCCTGCTTCAATTTTCGAGCTCGCGTGTCGCTCGCTCTTGTCAACCAACATACGTCAATAAAGTAACTCCTATTTTAGTATGAATGGTCCAAAGAAAGCCTAACATATACCTACCAGACGGGACGCTTTAATTTTTTGAGCTCGGTTCGCTCTTGTCAAATTCTTTTAATTCTCTAATTTTTCTACGAATATCGTGACGACGTAATTAACTCTTATTTCAATATGCTTGGTCGAAAGAATAGCTAACCTATAGATATCCTATGAGGCGGGCTGCCTAAATTTTCAAGTTCACTACTTTCGGTCGTGTCAACATTATCGTAATTATCAAACTTTTCTACATAACTTCCACCAAGGACCTCCCCTTGGTAGACGTATCGTATAAAATTTCAAACTCTTTAACCGAATTCAAAAAAGGAGGAGGTTCTCAATTTGACTTTTTTTGTATGTTTGTTACGCGATCTCTCCGGCATTGTAAATCGGTTTGAAAAATTGTTTTTTACATGGATAGGCCTCAGGGGTGGTCCCATATAAATTTTATAAACTTTGCTTGGGTAATTTTTGAGTTACCTTCAATAATACACGTATTTTTGCCACTTAGTGTATATTGATGATCCTATTAATAACTTCCTATCACTGATATTTACATAGTATGTTACCTATATGAATTTGTAAGTACAACTTAAAGGTGAAAAATAAATACTTTTTTTACAAAAAAAAAAACAACCGACTTCCAAATAAGACACTACAAAGTGAAAAATAACATTAAGTAGGTAATTTCGGAAGTCGGTGGCAAACAACGAAAATGCTTTAAGTGCACGTAGGAAATCTTTAGATTTCATGTTTTTATTCAAACTAATAAATGGTATAATAGATTCTCCTGAGCTTCTAGAACAAGTGAAATTTAGTATCCCACGTAGTAGTAGCCGCTTACTAAATCGAAGGACTTTCGCCCTGCCTCATAGTCGGACTAATATCGGTCAGTTTTCACCCATTTGCCGCATGCTTTCTCTTGCCAACTCCATTCGTGGAGAAATAGATTACTTTGCTGGTTCTGTAGCCTCAGTTAGGACTAAACTTAGAGTCTTAATTGTATAATTTTTATTTTTTTAGTTATGTCTTTATTATATTGTTCTTTCCCAAAACTTTTTCCTATCTATGGAAAAGTTCACATATTGTAAGTTTTGTTTAATTTTTGTGTTTTAAATACTAATTGTTTTACTTCAATTATGCATGCTGGATTCACATCTAGTAGATGTCAATCAGAAATATTGTGTTGTAGCTGTTTTAGTGCTTTTGTGATTGAACATCAGTTTTGTGAATTATATTTAAAAAAGAAATGCGAACCCAACGACACCGAGTTCCGAAATTAAAGTTATTTTTCAGTTTGTAGTGTCTTATTTGGAAGTTGGTTGTTTTTTTTTTTGACAATATTTCATTTCCTTTCGATATAATTATAATTTATATTGATGTATCAAAGGGAAAATGCGACATCGACCATTTTGTTCCGGAAAATGGCAAACGGACGCGTTATATGAATCAGAAGAACAAACTTCAAATATTTTTATTTTGTAGGTACCTAGACAGCAATTATTTAAAAAATATTATTTGTCCCAGTAAGAGATAAAGCTAAACTGTACAAAAAAATTTACATGCCGTTTTGTTAGTTGGTTCCAGAAATATATACCCATAGAAGTCGAAATTGTTCCTGAAGAACTACCCAGATACACACATAGACTAGATCTACACAGACTTCGAAGCCCTGGGAGGGCTCATTTTGTTCTGCCGCCCCGGGCCTCCGACAGGCATAGTTCTCCACTGCTACCTATGTTGAGTACCTGACCATGGTAAGAGTAAGGTTAGTGTTTCAGTAAATTATAATGACTTTAATTGAAGTTAAAATTCAAATTGCTGCTCATAAAATTAGAATAAGACGTCGCATAATAGGTAACCCAGTTTGATTCTCAGTTTTAATCCAACAGATTTTTTACAAGTAAGTACTTACCTAGGTATTTATGTCCAGTAGAATGTACGAGTGTATGAGGAAGCTGTGGATAATATTGAGGATGATAAATAATGTTCAACACAGGGATAATGTTTAAGTGTATGGTAACTATGGGCAAAAGTATATATATTCATTCTCCAAAAACGTCTCCGTTGACACATATAACTTACAATAAGGGCACTAAGATCAAAACAATACAACTTTTATTATTTTTTGTAACAATCAGGTACAGTTTACTGACGAGTTCTTGTGGTGAGAACAGACGTGGTCGCAGCACAAGATTGTGTGGGAGGGTTCAACTTGACTTAGTACAGTTTCAAGGTCCTTTACCAGAAGGAAAACCTGGCAGTTCTAGCTTCGATGATTTCTAGGAGCTAAGCTGATGTTTACAGCTACATTGACAGTTTTATCACTTAGTTACAACTTAATTTACGAACGCATTGATAACCTTACTGGAAAATCCAACCATTCATTTTTCATGGGATTAAGAGCGTTTACGCCGTATGGCATTTCATACAAACTTTCAAGCCCTCATTTTCCGAAATGAATAAACCGATTTTAATGAAACTTCGTACGCATAAGCAGGATACAGAGGTCTAAAAAGTTAGTAGAGAACATTTTCGAAAAATAGTGTTATAGCCAAATTAGACAGATTTTAAATTTTCCATAGAAACAGAGATTTCCAGTTATCTTTTTTTAAATAAGACATTTCGAAAATGTACTCTACGTGTAGGTACGTACTCTACTCTACTAAGTATAAAACGAAAGCCATCTCGTATCGATCATGAAAAGGTAGCTTTTACAAACTTATGTTGAACCGCTGATTTTGACACATTAACCAAGACAGTTCAATCCCGTTTCGTTTCAAGCGTGTATCAAAATATTATAATATGCACTAACAAAGCTGAAGTTTCAAGTTTAGACGTCATAAAGTTAGACTAAGTATTCCGCTCAGAGAATTAACACCATATAAGTAATTTGACTAGAATAGTGCTTAAATTATAGGTAATAAGTAATCGAATTTTAACATAGTTTTCTTCCTTCCATCATAGCTTCAGTACAGAATCTTGGGAATCGTAGCGCTCTCTTCAAACAATCTGTGCATCCCTAGAATCAACGATGTTAATCAAGAAAGGAAGTTAAGTACAAGAGATTTTTATGAAGAGGACATACATAAGAGGACATACATACTATAGAATGGTTTGACAATAATAGCTTAAAAATTAATTTAAATAAAAATGTAATTATGCATTTAGCCACCGTGCATGGACTTTTTCTTTTTGTTTTTCAGATTTTTTCCAGTTCCTTGTGATATAATAAATTAGAAGAGGTCTGTCTCATTTTTTATTGATATTTACAATTTTGGTACACTCTGGACATCGTGGTTTTCAATAGAAATGTTAAGATCATTTTTCATCATAAACTTTTTCGAGTTGTTTCGAGTAAGTCTGGTAGGCTTTTCTGTCTCGATAAAAAACTTCTTCTCTAGGAAAAGATTGCTCGACCAAATTACTTATATGTAAGTAAGTATACTTATACATGCAACAAAAGTGTCTAGGGATCAAGTAAGTACATTTTGAACTTTAAAAAATTATCCATAATACTTTAATTCCTGGACTACGTTTAAGTATTAATAATTAATAATAATAAAATAAAAAATAGAATAATAATAAAATAAAATAATAATACTTACTTATAGGGATATTTTGTAAAAAATAAGAAAAATTGCAATTTTTGCAAATTGTGGGAAATTAACCTAGGTTAATCAATCAATTAAATGGCAAAAAAGGCAAAAATGAGGATTTTTTAAACTTTTATTGTAATGATAAAAAAAAATGTGTTTCCACCATTGACACGAATCACACAATCACAGCGATTTGGCGTGCTTAAAATCAGTTCATCAAAATAACTTTGAGGAATGGCCGCTCACGTTCTTTCTAACAAGTCAAAAAGTTGTTGTGGGGTATGCACGGCATCCATACTCGGCAGAGTTCTTCTTTGAAGCATATCCCATGCGTGCTCAATTGGGTTGAGGTCTGGCGATTGAGCAGGCCACGGCAGAACATTGACGCGAGCATCGCCAAGAGTGCGTGTTACGACTCTAGCCGTGAGTGGACGTACAGACTGCAGCACATCAATGTAAACTTTATACATATCTATAACTACGACGCGCTGTATAGTGTTAGAAAGAAAGTATCCTTGGTATGATTGGTGGAGTTTTCAACGTTTCTAAAATCACCCAATCGCAACCATACTAATAATTGGCAGCCAATTATCATGTTCACGACTACTAAAAAAAAAACCAAGGCGAGGGTGGATGAATAAAAAGAAATATCGCGCATCAGTAACATTTTAAAGTTGTCTACTGTTAATATCTAAATTCCATGATTCATTATCTAAATAACTGGTTGTGATTGTGCGATAATGAACTTTATGAAAATGTGCCATATGGTTTAAATTCTTTAGAATATTGCGCGTATCATCCCAACTAAGGTCGAATTTCAAAACATATTACAAGAGTTGGGTTGGTCTCGTGGTCACTAAGGCAGCTCGATAATCATCGTTATCTGCGTTCGAAACCAGGAGAAACATAGATACAGCTTTTTGTTAGCAATGTTTTGTTTTTAATTAAATATTGTGTTTTTTTATGTTTGTTCGCGCATAACTCCGTCGCTTGCCAACCGATTTGAAAAATTATTTTTTTGTTGGAAAGGGTATGCTTCCCAAATGGTCCCATGAAAATTTTATCGAAATCGGACAAGAAATTTTTGAAAAATCAACAAAAACCTAAAAATTTATCTTCATTAACGATCTTTTCATATTTCATAACTCCGTCGTTTACGAACTTACTTTTTTGAGCATTTGCTCTCGGAAATCATCATTTGGTAAAGTGGAGCTGAAGATAAAGACCACAGATGGCTATCGGAACTACTCAATGACAAATATTTCACGGGTTGCGGTTCGATTACTTTAATATGGTTGCTAAGCAATTTATACTCGTTACAATGCATATGGTGAAATGGAGCTGATGGTGAATTCTCAAACAGCTAAAGTTCTCCTGGCTCTTATTAGGGGAACTCCTCAACAATTAACGTCCCTGCATCGGGTAAAGCAATATTTTGTAAAAGGTGATGAGCAGTTGACATTAGGCTATTGTAACTTAGATAAATTACAAACTGACCCACTAAAAAGTGAAAAATAAAAACATTTTTACAAAAAAAAAACAACCGACTTCCGAAAAACACTATAAAGTGAAAAATAACTTTAATTTCGGAAGTCGGTGGCAAAAAAACTAAAATACAAACCCAAAGACACCGACTTCCGAAATTAAAGTTATTTTTCACTTTATAGTGTTTTTCGGAAGTCGGTTGTTTTTTTTTTGTAAAAAAGTTTTTTAAATGGGTAGTTTGTATAGAAATTAAACAAAATCATTGCAAGTAATAAAAATGTTTATTATTTCATTAAAGTAAGATAAAGTAACTAAATGCTCATAGTTCAAAATTATTACATTTTATAATATCATATCCAAACCTAACCATTTATAAACATTTAAAAAAAGTCATTGCTAATGCTTGGAAGTTTGTTATCGATTGTTGTTGTTGTTATGTTTTACAGATTTATAGCTAAGTATAATTATGTGTAGTGAATCAACATGTTATTTAAATAGAAAAATGCATTTCCATTTATAACAATAACATCACCACATAATCTGCAACATTAGCCATTAATGGTTTAGCATTCATTCAATTGAGCATTTACTTACATAGTGTGTTTTAAAATACTTATAAGTAGATTAGTTAGTAGCGGAGTGGCGCACCGTCTTCTTCTTTAGCTTTTGTAAGCGGCTACGCATACCGCACACCATGTTCCAACACAAATCTTTTCTTCTCATGTGCTCCCATGTCGATGACACGATCTGATCTGGATCGGGCAGTTATCTTGCACGAAGTAAATATCAGTGTTAGGATAGATAAGCAATTCGCACAGTCGGCAGCATGACGTCACGCAGAATCTCCAAATACTGACTAATATTATAGACAACATCCAGCCAGCAATGTTTTGTATAGTCATTAAGTTGCGACATGACGCTTTGATTTCACCAAATTCATTAAAAATGCTTTTCACGATTTACTTCAAACGTTTTAGAAATGTTTGTGCGCCGCAGTCACTGTTTAGGCGTAGGTAGACTGACTTTTGCCACTTAGATCAATTTAATATCCATCTACCCCACGAAGTAAACTTTTACTTCGACCTACTCATTTGAGGACTTATAGTTTTTTTTTAATTTACCCACTTGTTTTTGCCGTGTTACTTAAAAGCTTTTCAACTTTAACGACAAGAAGATAATGATTAAAATGGCTTAACAAGATATGCCGACTTGACTAAGACAATGTTGGTCACCGACTGTACGCACTGCAGCACGAAACATTACAAGTAAGGACAGACAAAAAGCTATATATCTCTTTCGCACGATTCTCGCTGTTGTTGCTCATAACGCGTTCAAGGTCAAAGTGGGGTAAGTTGATGTGCTGGCAACTGTACATTGTCGTGCATTAGTCGAAACGAATCACCCAACCCGCTTCGCAAAGGGATGATCAGTCCGAAACAATCCTCTCTGCATTAATCTGAGCATTGAGGTTGTCCCTGATCCAAATGAGATCGGTTCTTCTATCGATCCAAATACCGGCCCAAACCATTATTGTTCCCCCTCCATATAAATGAACTTCCTGACAAAATTTCCCAAAGGTTCTCCAAACTCGAATACGTCTTGTATCCGGCCTCATACCGAGCTGAATAATAACAGCCGCACAGGTCGATCAATCAGGTTAAGTTACGCTTGGCGTGGTTGGTCTGTGCATGGGTGACCATCTTAACATACCGAGACCACTCGATGTCTCGGAAAGCACGTTAAGTCGCTGGTCCCGGCTGACATTCGTGGATCTTTGACAGTCGTTACGGGTAGTCAGAAGCCCGAAAGTCTGACTACCAGTCTTACCAAGGGGTATCGAAACTTTCGCTGGTGAAACCGCGCAGCTAGTGGTTTTGCAAAAACGCTATTACACACTTCTAGAGGAATCCTGATTGACAGTTGATTTTCTATTTTTAGTAAAAATTTAAAGAAAATTCTTTATTCAAATAGTGAAATTAACTAAAAAGAATCATTAAAGATCCTCAATTGCGACGATACTCTAAAACGTACTTGATCCCTAGACACTTTTGATGTGTAGGTATTTATATATTGTGACCAATTTTTTTAACCATTAATTTGATTCGAAACAAAAAAAAGGTAAGTAAGTAGAAGGTAGTGTTACCTACAGATACAAAATTAAAATAACAAAATCTTCATCTGTCACAATAACATCGCCTTTGTTGCTTACCGTAGCTTAGGAAATCTTACCTGTATATGAGCCTACCTATTAATAGGTATTCACTATACACTGACCAAAACATATAAGAAATAGATATATAGGTACTCTGAGATCGTTTTAATATTATTAGCAGTGGTCACAATAGGCAGACTATATTTACCTAAACTTCGGAGAACAGAGACGGAAAGTGGAGACTTCCTTATGAAGGCAATTTTTTTTGCCCGGAATTTGGGAAAAATCTAAAATAAGTTGAAAATAAGCTTCATTTAAGATGTGTAAAGGCTATTTTTAACTAAACTTGCAATTAACAAATCTTAGGAATTTTCGTGAAACTAACCGTTGTTGCATCAAATCTTTCAATACATAACATTTGTCAATCTGTAACACCTAAGTAAAACTAATTTCTAATTGCATAAAAGGAACTTCGATATGTATTTCAAACGTAGGTACCTACTGTAGATTTACGAAAGTTCTTCCGGGATCTTAAAACTATTGCATTATCTTTTTGTGAAATACACAAATTACGTATTTACTTTTTCCCTAGTTAACTACTATGCGGGTGTCTTGAAACTTTCTGACACGAATTTCGTGTCAGAAAGTTTCAGCAGCAGTCAGAAAGTCAGAAAGTCAATGCAGACACAGGATTGAACTAATTTTTTTAGAGGTAGGTATATATAAAATAGCTAACAGGAACAATAGGCCTTTAATTCTCGGAAAAATAAATGGTGTAAAATTTCAAACAGATTTACGAACTTGAAGACCGTAAAACAAAAAATCTATAATTATTCTAACTTATTTTTATCATATGATAAAGTGATTAATACTAGTATAAAGCTGTTAAGTATATTGTTTGTAATGCTTTTCTTCTATTTTCTATATACCTCTCAAAAAATTATCAAAAATACAAAAATATTTATTTCAACATAAACATTGTGTCATACATAAATTGAGGCAGCCCCAGTAAGTTACAAAAGTACTTGAGTCGGAGCTGTCTCGCTCTTCCCATAAAAGGTACCTTAACAATGATGAGGCGTAAAAGGTTTTTAAAAAAGAAAAGTAAAAATAAAATAAAACATTAATTTAGCAACTCTCAGTGTGTGTTTGCGTATGTGTGTAAGTGTGTGAGTGTTGAGGGGGGTGTGTATACGAGTGTGAATGTACCCATATTTTTCTTTTTTTTTCAGCTAATCCTGGTCAGAATATTTTCTGTTTCGTCATACGTTAGGGATCTCCTCAACCATTCAATTATTGTTTTTTTACAATCGTATAACAACAGTTCAGTTTATTGTAGTTGTAGGTGGATTGTGTAACATATTGATGTCTAGCAAAGGCAGTTCGAATCCCTGGGGAGTAGGCCACTGTATCTCTGCGCCTTCTGCTTTGAGATGCTGAGTCCAAAGGAAGACACTTATACAGGGTTAAGGACACGTAAAGAACATACAATTTTCTAATTGAGAGCAAGTTGCTAACTCTATAGAGGTCAGTTTTAGGGTACAATGGTTTGAAGTACTACATCACCTATAGAAGTTATCGCTGAGCACTTTCCAGATCAAGGAATTTAATTTTGGTAGCTCCACCCCAAATTGAAATGCAGTAACTTATCACTGATTGAAAGACTTAGAAGTAGAATTATTCCTGAATTGTAACAATATAGATATTCTTTGTTTGACAGAACATTGGCTTAAAAGCCACCAGTTCATGTTCAATGTTAGTAATCACCAGGTTGGTAGTTCATTCAGCAGAGTAAATGCTATACATGGTGGCTCATTAATTTTAATAAATAACCAGCTTAAGTTTAAGGACCGAAAGGATATCGTAAGCCTCTCTGTTGAGCGAACAATTGAAATAGCCTGTATAGAATTGGAGCAGTTCATTATATTAAGTGTATACAGACCACCTTCAGGATTGTATGATTGTTTTGAAAAAGTTATGGATGAAGTGTTGCACAAAATCTGTAATACAAAGAAGTCTATCATCACTTGTGGTGATTTTAATGTTAATTTGTTAGAAAATTCTGGGTTAAGTACTAAAATTATAAGTTTGTTTCAGTCATACAATCTTGCTAACCAATTTTTAGAGCCCACTAGAATAACTCCTACTAGTGCCACATGCCTAGATAACATTTATACAGATGTTATACCGACCCACAAAGAAATTATTAACTTAATAGACTCAGATCATTGCGGACAATTGATCAGTATTCCAAATTACAACAAAAAAGTTACTAAAAAAGATATCACTGTTAACCCAAAAACAACTAATCGCTTGGAAACATTTAAAACTAAACTCTTGGGTAAATTACCACTTTTATTCACTAATGATGACCCTAATCAACAATATAATGATTTTTTTAATATGTATTGCACACAATTTGATAACACTTTTATTCCAAAAAGATTATCGGTAACGCTTCCTTCAGTGACTGGGCCACCATTGGTATACATAAAAGTAGAAAACGACTTTATGAATTATATGATATATGAAGAACGGATTTGTATAAACACTGCTGAATTTAATTTATATGTTAAGAATTATTCTAAAATATTTAAAAAAGTTTGTAGTATTGCCAAGTCACGTTATTTGAGTTCAAAAATTAAAAATAGTAGCAACATTATTAAAACGACTTGGAATGTCATTAATAGCGAAACGGGAAGGTCATGCACCCGAAGTAGTGACTACAGCCTTGCTATTGATGACAATATAATTAAATCAGATTCTCAAGTCGCCGCGGCCTTTGAAAATTTCTTTGCAGAGATTCCAGTATCAACTACTAAATCTCTTAACTCATCACCCGCTGCCGCAGAGTCTTTATTTAAAGAAAACGTTTCAGTTTGTGATTCTGAATTTCACTTTGAATATGTAACCTGTAACGATATAATTAAAACCTTTCACACGTTAAATGTTAAAAATACCGCAGATCTATGGGGTAATTCTGTGGATGTTGCTAAGTCGATTATAAACATTGTAGCACCTACTTTAGCTGTTATATTTAATAATTGTATTGACCGTGGTGAGTTTCCTGATCTTATGAAAAACAGTAAAATAATACCGTTGTTTAAATCGGGTAGTACATCAGACCCTACTAATTATCGACCTATTTCAGTACTACCTACCTTTAGTAAAATTTTTGAAAAACTTATTTTGATTCAATTGCAAAGATTTTTTAATAACAATAAATTACTGCATAATAAACAGTTCGGTTTTACAAGGGGTCGTTCGACTACCGATGCAGGAGTTGAACTTTTAGGACATATTTATAATGCATGGGAGGACAAATGCGATGCCTTGGGCGTCTTTTGCGATTTGTCCAAGGCATTCGATTGTGTTCTTCATGACACATTAATCAGGAAACTGCACCACTACGGAATCCGGAACGCCTCTCTGGATCTTCTTACTTCTTACTTGAGTGATAGGATTCAGAGAGTTGATGTTAACGGAAAAAGGTCACCCAGATCTGTAGTAAGAATCGGGGTCCCCCAGGGCTCAATTCTTGGTCCTTTCTTGTTCCTTATTTATATCAATGACTTGCCGTACCTCATAAAGGATAATCATGATATAGTGTTGTTTGCAGATGACACTTCTCTTTTGTTTAAAATCAAACGTCAGCAGCTGGTTACTGACAATGTAAATAACGCCCTTGCAAAAGTAGTTAACTGGTTTAATGTCAATAACCTACTTCTTAAAGAAAAAAAAAACGAAATGTATTAAGTTTACGATACCCCACGTTAGACAAGTAGAAACTAGTGTTCTCATTAAGGATGAAGAGTTAAAACCCGAAGATACCACAGTATTCTTAGGCATAACGTTGGATGCCAAGCTTCAATGGGGCCCCCATATAGATAAATTGTCAAAAAAGCTTAGCTCTGCAGCATACGCCGTTAGGAAAATTCGTGATTTGACTGATTTAGAGACAGCCCGTTTAGTTTACTTTAGTTATTTTCATAGTGTGATGTCGTACGGTATTCTGTTGTGGGGAAATGCCGCCGATATTCAGACAATTTTTATTTTACAAAAAAGGGCAATTCGTTCTATTTATAAATTAAGTCCTAGACACTCCCTCAGAGACAAATTTAAAGAGATTAATATAATGACTGTGCCTTCTCAGTACATTTATGATAATCTTTTGTATGCACATAAAAATATTAATCTGTTTAAAAAATACAGTGATATCCATAACATAAATACTAGGAACAAACACAAATTTGTTGTTCCTACAACAAGGCTCAAGAAAATAGGTGGCTCGTTTAGATGCCAATGTATACATTTTTATAATAAACTTCCTAGCCACATTCAGGAACTAAGCCTAAATAAATTCAAAGCTTTTATAAAGCGAAAACTATGTCAGAAAGCCTATTATACTGTAAAAGACTATATTGAGGACAAAAAGGCTTGGGATTGAGCTGCTCCAATAGGTTTAGACAGTGAATGTTATTTTGCAATTTTTACACTTTAATATTTTCTTTTTTTTTTTTAAGTAAGCATCTATTTACTTACACAATGACATGTACATTTACTGTATAAAGTATTATATTATTTTAATTATTGTGAATGTGAGGACTATGTGGGTCATAGTTTACATTTTAATCGTGGTCTGGCAGTTTGAGTAGTTTATGCGGCCTACCCAAATGTCCTGTCTTTGGTATTGTTCGTCGAATCGTTGAGCTCCTGAAGTTCTGAGTTGAGCTGCACGGTTACTGACAAATGCGTGCACTGACTGGACAGGTCCACTCAATCTGTGTGGTTCTTTCCTCAAAAGATCTTTTCAGACACTAATCTACATGGTCCTCAAAGATTATGTCCGGATTTTTATATACACATTGACATTGATGAATTTTATTTAGACAATGACATGAATATTTACTTTGTAAAGTATTTTTTATTTTATTTATTTTTTCTTTTCATTTGATTATTGTGAATGTGAGGACTATGTGGGTCATTTTTTTTTCTGTTTTCCTTCTTAGTTTTAATCATGATCTGGCAGTTTGAGTAATTTACGCGGCCTACCCAAATGTCCTTTCTTTGGTATTGTTCGTCGAATCGTTGAGCTCCTCATTTCTGAGTCGAGCTGCACGATTTTTGACAAATGCGTGCACTGATTGGACAGGTCCGCTCAATCTGTGTGGTTCTTTCCTCAAAAGACCATTTCAGACATCAATCTACATGGTCTTCACACGATCTGACCAAGATTTTGTCTGGACTTTAAAAGAGACTGTGACCTCTGAGTTTGTTTCGGCCTTTCTTCTCAGAGTAGTCAGATAGGAAACGCCGACCACATCTAGTTTAAAAAATATGATGACGTGTAAAAGTGTTTGTAAAAACCTACTTACAGAAAATAAATCATTTATCATTTATCATTTATCATTGCGCCAGAGCTATGAGCCCGTGCCTGAAAAGGCATCGAACCGGGCTGATGATGATGGTTTTGTGACGGTGCAGAGGAAGAAACGCCGACAAAGAACCAACAAGAACCGCTGCGGCACAGCTCCTATCAAGCCCGACATCCCTGTTCGAGCCGCCCAGCCGAATACTCCCGTATATATTTCCCGCCTACACTATACTACTAAGGCCGAGTACTACTGTGTCAAAGAACCAAGTAGAGGCCGAGAGTGCAGTTGCTTGAATCGCGCCGCAACGTCAACTTCAAGGCGTTCGTGGTGCGAGTTCCAACATGCTACCTGCACCTCGTCATGGCAGAGGACTTTTGACCGCAAGGTGTAATGTTTCGTCGCTTCCGCGGACAAGTGCCACACGAACGCACAAAGACAGTGCTCGAGTGAAGTGTTTTACTAACATAGGTTTAAGTTTATACACTAACACACATTGTACTTTATAATATATGTGTTAGTCTGTAAGGTATTTATCTATGGGCCAAAGTAGCCTGAAAATAAAGGTTTTATTATTATTATTATATAGATCTCAGTTCAATCCTGTGTCTGCATTGCTGAATCTCAAATTGTGACACGAAATTCGTGTCAGAAAGTTTCAGGACACCGGCATAGTAGTTAACTAGGGAAAGAGTAAAATACGTAATTTGTGTATTTCACAAAAAGGTAATGAAATAGTTTTAAGATCCCGGAAGAATTTTCGTAAATCTACAGTACTTACCTACGTTAGAAATACAGATCGAAGTCCCTTTTATGCAATTAGAAATTAGTTTTACTGAGGTGTTACACATTGACAAATGTTATGTATTGAAAGATTTGATTCAACAACGGTTAGTTTAAGGATAATTCTAATTCACGATTTAAGTTAGATTAGTTTAGTGAAAATTCCTAAGATTGGTTAATTGCAAGTTTAGTTAAAAATAGCCTTTACACATCTTAAATAAGGCTTATTTTCAACTTATTTAAGATTTGTTCCGAATCCCGGGAAAACAAAATGTCGTCGTAAGGAAGTCTCCACTTTCTGTCTCTGTTCTCCGAAGTTTAGGTAAATATAGTCTGCATATTCCACCACTGATTATTAGGTAATAATCATAGAAATGTCATATAACTATGTTATATGTACAGATAATCTATATACTTATATAAAAGAAAGTCGTGTTAGTTACACTATTTATAACTCAAGAACGGCTGAACCTATTTGGCTGAAAATTGGTGGGGAGGTAGCTTAGAACCAGGAGACGGACATAGGATACTTTTTACACGTTTTTTGTTCTTATAGGAGTAGTGTAGGAGTTGGTTAGGAGTAGGGTAGGAGTAGGGTAGAAGTAGGGTAGGAGTAGGGTAAGAGTAAGGTAGGAGTAGGGTAGAAGTAGGGTAGGAGTAGGGTAGGAGTATAGTGTAGGAGTAGGGTAGGAGTAGGGTAGGAGTAGTGTAGGAGTAGGGTAAGAGTAGTGTAGGAGTAGGGTAGGTGTAGGGTAGGGTAAGGGGTAGGACACCACGTGAACGAAGTAGCGCCGGGCAGCTAGAAATAATTTATATGGCAAAACAACGTTTGCCGGGTCAGCTAGTTATAAATAGGTAAAAAGGAAGAATTACTCACCGTTAACATAGGTATACAGACTGTGAAGGGTAGGAGGTGTATGTAGCAGATAGCAGCAAGAATAGCAACAATAAACGATACAATAACGAGAAGCAAAAACCATATTATCGAATTGCAGATCCACCCTTTTTTCTGAAAAGACCAAATTAAAAATGTTAGTGCAGTTTTAAGTTACACGCTTGTGTCTGATCAAATCATCTGCGATTAATTAATTTAAAAAAATGTATAAGTACCTAGATTCTATTGGAGTGGAGCGGAAGGGAGTGTCAGACTATTATTGATTAAAACCCACCCGTGTTCCTTCCTTATCCCTTTATTTTCCGGGGTAGCGGTAACCCTTTCGGACAATCCCGCTGCCCCGGCAGGCTTCGGCCCTAAGGGGCCTTCCTTAATGCTGACATCTCTTTGAGGCGCGCGTGGAACACGTACGCGCCGTCCAGCACGGGCCTGGTCCTGATTGGACGGTGAGCTACCCATTACTCTCCGTCCGCAGGCCCGCGCCTACAGTGGCCGGGAGTCGTCCTGTGGCTCCCGACGCCCGGAGCGTCTCCCGCGGCGGCTCTCTCCCTCATACATCCCGCCACCTCCTTCGCTAGAATCACTGCTTCGCAGAAGGAGGTGACTGCCTCCCACTCCCGTTCGCTCCGGATCATGGCTTGCACCAGGTCGCCACGTCGCCGCCGCTGCCGATCGCCTCTACGAGGACACGGCGGTGCTCCGCCCAAGCGGGGCAGACCCGCTTGGGCGGAGCACCGCCGTGTCCTCTACCGTGTGCTCCACCGTGTCCTCTGGGCGATCCTGGCAATGGTGACACGGGCGTTTCCTCCCGCCTGATGATGTCCAGGAACCTCCCGAAACATCCGTGTCCGGTGAGGACCTGCGTAGGTGAAGGCGCCGTGGCGCCTCCCTAGCCACTCCTCAAAGAGGGGTCTTATCGCCGCTATCGTGGCCTCTGCCTCGAATCTTGCGGGCAGCGGGGCGGCAGCGGCGCGGGAGCGACGCGGGCAACGCAGACCCGTTCTCGAAACCAGCGGGCAGATCGCGCGGCACTATAGCGTAGTGTTGTGATCCGCCCCGCTGCCCGCAAGATTCGAGGCAGAGGCCTAAAATCAAATTTTTATTTTAGGCCTCTGCCTCGAATCTTGCGGGCAGCGGGCGGCGGCGGCGGGCGGCGGCGCGGGAGCGGCGCGGGCTACGCAGACCCGTTCTCAAAACCAATCAGATAAACCGTCATCATCAATGGCAATCAATCCATCATCATGCGGGCAGATCGCGTGGGACTAGGGTGGCGTAGTGTTGGGTTCATGGTTGTGTCGTCGAGATATTTGTTTTAATTCGCGAACGAAATGTCTGAACAACGGCGACAACATCTTTTTGATTCAAATTTATCCCTAACGCCCGATTTAGTGTGGGCAAAAGAAGAAGTGAATCCCTAATGCAGACGCGCGGGCGGTCACCGCTTGACTGGAGAGCACCGTTCGTTGCCCGCTCCCGCGTCGCTGTTTTCGAGGGCCGGTCCATTTGATTTTACGCATTAGATCCTGCCGCTCCCGCGCCGCCGCCGCCGCCGCCCCGCTGCCCGCAAGATTCGAGGCAGAGACCTTTTAAGCCTGGCCACGACCTTGCCGCTATCGCGCTGCGGCGTGGCGAACGGTAAAAAATAATGTATCGAAACGTATAAAAAAAATAATAATAATTGGTTCTGCCCAAACAAGACACACATTACAAACAAAACAAGACGTAAAATACAATACACATACAAAGTTGGTAACTAAAAGCCCCGTATTTAACAAATTAAAACATGCCACGCGACAACTCGTCCGGCTTAGTGTCAACGCGCACGAATTTTACCGAATAACTAGGTTCATTCCGGTCCGGACGATCTACATTGGATCGGCGGCGCTCCACCATCCACGATCATGGAGTGTCGATCATGGATCGGAGATTCTTTCGCACGATCCGTTTTAGTTAACACGCGATTGGCCGCGATACTACCGCGCGCTCCAGTGACGATTCACGTTTTAGCTAGATTAACTTCAGTTAATCAGTCACTCGTTAATCAAATAAAATAAAAATTTTGGGAAAAAATAAAAAAGCACGCGAAAAGCATTCTGCCTTCGTTCGTAATTGTTTACTCCAAATTGTATGTAATAGTAAATTATGATACATGTGTGCTGTGATCAATGCACACGCGTTTCATACGACGTTTTTCAACACACTTGCGAGGAAAAAAACAGACTTCTATTGTTAAATATTAACTTGTATGGAAAATGGCGCGCTGGTTTTGTTTTTCCGCGCCCCGCGCTAGCTAGCACTAGCGATGCGCGCGCAAGTGGAAATAAAAGCACTGACAACAGACCGCTAGACAGCCTATAGAAAAAATATCATCATCTGCCTAGCCTTTTCCCAACTATGTTGGGGTCGGCTTCCAGTCTAACCGGATGCAGCTGAATACCAGTATTTTACATGGAGCGACTGCCTACCTGACCTCCACAACCTAGTTACTGGGTAATACGATACCCCTGGTAAGACTGATTGTCAGACTTTCGGGCTTCTGACTACCCGTAACGACTGTTTATGATCCACGAATGACAGTCGGGACCAACGGCTTAACGTGCTTTCCGAGGCACGGAGGGGTCACGGTATGTAAAGATGGTCACCCATCCACCGACCAACCGCGGCAAGCGTAGCTTAACCTGATCGATCGACCTGTGCGGCTGTATATTATTTAGCCACGGGCCCCTCCCACACGGGCCTAGAGAAAAAATATAATAAACACAAAATAATGTTTAGACTCTTGGTTTAGACTGATCGTGTTGTCGTATGTCAAATTGTAGTTTAGTTAATATGGAATTAGAAAGTACTATTGGTATAGAGAAATATACATTAGTTCAGTGAGATTCCGCATTAATAGAACGCCAGCCAGGGTCTTTTCCGTTTGGTTTCGGAAGTGACCACGGACAATCGCAGTGGTAGACCGCGAAATTAAATTTTTCTTAGGTTTTTTGTAAGTTGCAGGTCAGTATCAGAAAAAAAAATGCCAGATTCATAAACATACACCCACATGTACGAAAAACAACACAACAGTAAGGTGCCGATTTAATTTTCCACGTCAGGAATGCAGTGAGACCCGGATAGTTGCACATTCGTCAGACGATTTTATTCGAAGTGGAGGAAGAATATGTCTGCTCAAACGTCGGATAGAAGATGTGTGGGTATAACTACAATCCCGATTTGTTAAAAGTCTGGACGGGAAATATGGACATCCAACCTTGTGGGTCGAATAAAGCGATATCTTTATATATCGCCAAATATTTGTCGAAAGGAGAGCCAACTAATTTAGACTCGGGAATAGCTTAAGCCATTCAACAGATACAGCGAGAGAAGCTAGACACTTCTCGGCGGCTTTTCAGAATTAGTATGAAAATTCTCCATGAAAGGCAAGTGTCAGCCCCAGAATGCGCTTTTCGCCTGTGTCACCTGCCGTTTCGTGACAGCTCTCGTAGTTGTGTGTTTTTAAATACACGGAAACCGGAGCAGCGATATCGAGTATTGCGTTTTAACGATCATGGGCATGCCACAGGATACTGCAACAACCTCTTCGATCGGTACGAAAAGCGACCCGCGGACCACCCGACATATGACTTCTCTAACATGAGCCTGACTGAGTTTGCAATGCTCTTTGACACTTACTACCAGAAGAAACAAAGCGAAGAAGGCATTGATCAAGACAATGAGGACACATCAACTCGAACACGTCGGCAATTGATTACGTTAACAGACAACAGCAAAATGATCGTAAGAACTGTGCCTGCTGCTGTTCCAGTACCATACTTCATAGCGTCCACTGATCCGGAGAACTTTTATTACAGTTTGCTGGTTCAGTATATACCTTATCGCTCAGAAGCAGAACTGTTACAAGGGTATTATAGTGCAAGAGAGGCTTTCTTAGCTCGGGAAGAGCAGTTGAAAGCAATTAGCGGTCACACGGAGCAGCACAGAGAGTGCGAGCGGCAGCTGGAAATTGCATTCAATCAAGTACACGCATTTCAGATCCTCGAAGAGCCTCCAGTATTGGACAATATAGAACACAATGAAGACTATCCTGAACAGGCTATGACCAATGATCAATTCGACTCAGCACGACAGGCCATGAATATGGACCAAAGACAACTGTTCAATACTATCACGTCAAACATTCAGTCGCAACAACAGGGCGATCAACAAAGGTTTAAACTTTTCGTAACTGGTGGCGCTGGAACAGGAAAGACGTTCTTGTTTAACTTGTTGAAAAATCAAGTGAACAGATGTTACGGGAAGCAGGTTACAAAGATTGGCGCTCTGACTGGAGTTGCAGTACGACTAGTAGGTGGCTCGACACTGCCGAGCCTGCTCAATTTACCAGTTCAAAGAGATGGCGTCTTAGTGAACATGCCTCAACTCTCCGACAACTACTTGAGAATTATGCGTCAACAGTGGCAAAATGTCGAGTTCTTGTTCGTGGACGAGATATCTATGGTTCCGAATGAGATGTTGTGCATGATAGACGCTCGTTTACGCCAGCTAATGAATTACGATGAACCCTTTGAAAAATAAACGTTATGCTCTTTGGCGACCTCATGCAGCTTCCGCCAGTGCGTAGGAAACAGGTCTTTCAACAGCCGGACCACATGAGACCCGCAACTCATTTATGGCGACTTTTCACATTAGTTGAACTCAGACAAAACATGCGCCAGCGAGTGGCACGACATTCACCGACATCTCTCATCAAATGCTACCGGCGAGTTTGCGCTTGAAAAAGCACTGCGTATTTATCCAACAAACGACCAAGTAGAGAAGCACAACAATGAAGTTCTTAAATTTTACGAACAAAAAGGTACTCAAATGTACGACATAAAGGCTTAAGACCAACTTATTGACGCGACCCGAAACCTTCGAAATACTTCATTGGAGTCCATTATTCCCAGCGAAATAAATGAAACGGGCTGACTACCGAGTAAATTAAGAATTTTCAAAGGGGCTAAAATCATGTTGTGATCCAATATAGACGTGGAGAAGGGGCTAGTGAATGGGAGTATCGGATTCATCTCAGACATTGTCTGGCCGCACTTTGGACGGGACCAAATATATGAAACTGGCATACCGTCCATCAAAGTTAATTTTGGAAACGACGGTGAGCACCTAATTCAGCCTATAGGCGTCCAGTTCCCGGCCATGTATAGCTACGTTACGATGGAAAGGCGCATGCTCCCAGTGATTTTAAGTTGGGCATCTACCGTGCACAAGATGCAAGGCTGTACGGTAGACCACGCAGTGGTGTACTTAGGGTCCCGTACTTTTGCGGCTGGACAGGCGTATGTGGCCCTAAGTAGAGTAAAATCACTTAGTGGTCTCCAGATTGAAGAGCTAGATTGTTCTAAGCTGACAGATAAAACAGCATGCAATACAGACGCACTGGCGGAGATGGTGAGGATGCGGGCTCATTCGCCTACTTAAAATAAATGTATAAATGTTAAAAATATTTCGTTATCAAAGACCAAAAATTATGAAATAAATTAATAGTATAAAAAACACTAGAAAAACACGCTTTTATAATGCACGTAAAAACAAAAAATAAATTATAGATCGTTCAAATTGTCTCTATTTCTGGGCTGAAGTGTAAACTATGTGCTTTTAATTATAATATTTGATTGTAAAAGAAAAGAAAGACTTTCTTGTTAACAAATACTAATACCAACTTCCTGGCGGAAGCTGCATGAGGGCGCACAAGAGTATAACTTGCTGAGAAATCAAGTTAAGCGATGTTACGGGAAGCAGGTTACACAGATTGGCGCTCTAACTGGAGTTGCAGCACGACTAGTAGGTGGCTCTACATTAAACAGTCTGTTAAAAGTCTGTCAAAGTACCAGTTTGTCGAACTCAGACAAAACATGCGCCAGCAGCGAGGAGAGACGACATTCACCGACATTTTTAACGCCTCTTCTTTCAGGAAATTAAGTACTTAAGGGTAACGCGTCAACAGTGGCAAAATGTACCTAGAGTTCTTGTTTGTGTACGAGATATCTTTGGTTCCCTTTGGTAACCCTTTGGCGGCATAAACGTTGTGCTCTTGTGCGTCCACATGCAGCTTCCGCCAGGAAGTTAGTATTAGTATTTGTTAACAAGAAAGTCTTTCCTGTTCCAGCCAGCGCCCCATGCTTTTACAATCAAATATTATAATTAAAAGCACATAGTTTACACTTCAGTCTAGATATAGAGACAGCTTGAACGATCCATAATTTATTTTTTGTTTTTACGTGCATTTATAAAAGCGTGTTTTTCTAGTGTTTTTAAACTATTAATTTACTTTTAGAGTTCCGTACCTTAAAAGGAAAAACGGAATGGAACTTACAAATATGTTTAATATTCAAAACATATTGTAATAAAATATACTTAAAATAACTTTGTTTTCCAATTTTACTTTCAAAGATATTAATATTGTAAGTAAGTAGTTTTGGGGACTGATTTTGGGGCGAAATTTAGAACATAATCGGAAAAAAACGGGAAAAATATTCGAGACACGATTCCCGTGATGAACTATTTAAATAGGTACCTACAAATTTGTACGGAACCCTCCCTCGGAGCGTGAGTCCGACTCGTATTTGACCGGTTTTTTTACTATAGTTCCACTCTTACTGATCATAGCAAGCAAGAAGTCTTAGTAGTAGTAGATCTTAAGTAATACTCATAAAGTAGGGGAATATATTTTAGTAGGTAGGTTTTTCCTCAAATTAACGCGGGTGAAACCGCGGGGCACAGCTAGTTAAATATATTTACATATACTTTGTATTTTGTAGTCGTCAGATTTAGTGAAGGCCCAGTGATGAAAATCAAAACATTAATCCTCAACTTTACCATTATATTTATTTCAAAATGAATGCTGCAATAGTTTCGAAATAACGGCGGATCATGCTAAGCTATTTGAGGTAGTAGGTACAACAGGCCCATATGTTGAAATTTGGTACACATATAAAATACCTGTGAATCAAACACGGACGTGTAATGTAAATAAATTAATTTTGAATATGGGGGGTCACTTTTGGCGGGCAATCTTGAAAATTTAAAACAAAAGTTTTGCAAACTATAGATACTATTTGTGACATATCAAATGGAAGGGCTTGTTGTGAGGGTCTCAAATATATTTTTGTATAATTTTAAAGTCCCCCCCCCCCCCCTTTATCTCCGAAACTCTGAGACTAAAATTTTGAAAAAAAGTCAAGAAATGAGTTCTTTGCTTACAGATTACAGGAAAACCTATAAGAAGTCTATGATTTTAAAATAACATGGTAAATCTTTAAATATTGTGCGTACAAACTTACAGTTGGCATGTACTTATGGGAGAACATTTTTTTCAACTATAATTTCAAGTTTGTTCTTGGGATCATCCGTCTTAGCAACCTACCTTACATTACATGAAATATTTTTGGCGAGTAACATATCATCGTACGGAACTTTCTCCACACGAGTTCAACTTGGACCTGCCCGGTTTTTTTTAAACCTGAATCCGTCCCCTTGCACGCACGGCTCCTGTCTGAAACTTTTCAATCATCACACCCCACCTGCTCAGCTATCAAGTTTTCGTGCTGTAAATCCCTCCTGGGTTCTACCATGACGATTTGTAATTATTATTAATTGAGTAGGTAACACTTCGCGCGTTCTACGGCGTACCTGATTGGCATATTGGAATGCTTGCCTGTCGGTGATAAATTTGACCATCGATCTGTTCTTTTATTACGTTAGTTGTCTTGTAGGCACCCTAGTAAAATATCCTAGGTAAGAGTTCGTTAGAACACGGCTAGAACTGACATAAAGAGGAAAAATTTGAACTGACAGTACCCTGTATCAGTAATCTAAAAGTGCTCTGCACACAGTACTTTTTGATAGACTGGTGCTCTGTGAAGTCTGTGACTGACAGTCATAGAGAAGAAAATCTGTAAAATCAGTAACAGGTGAACACAGATTACTAATATGTAGCAAGCTACAGGTGAAGGTAACTTCCACTGACCTCTATAATACAAGAGGTCAGTGGTAACTTCTCTTCTTAGTCTGTGGAACCCACTGGCCTCTAAATACACACTGACTTCTATCATAGAAGTACTTGTATGATACCTAAGTACTTGTATGATACTTTACCTTAGTGTAAATACAGGCCAGTCGGTGAACCACAATAAAATGAAAGTTAAACGAAGTAATTCTAATTATTGGCAGCCAGGAAGCTTTAAGCTGTGCTATGACTGGCTATGACGCAACCTTCTCCTCTCAGTGCCAAGTTGTAACGTTACGTTCTTTGCTCTTTAAACACACACCCCCTTTTTTTTTGCGGATGGGAAATCATCAAATGACTCCTCCCGCTCTGGGTGGAGCGGAAGGGAGTGTCAGACTCTTACTGACTAAACCCACCCGTGTTCCTTCCTTAGCCCTTTATGTTCCGGGCCAGCGGTAACCCTTTCGGACAATCCCGCTGACCCGGCAGGTTTCGGCCCTAAGGGGCCCCTCCTCGATGCTGACATTTCTTTGAGGCGCGCGTGGAACACGTACGCGCCGTCCGGCACGGGCCTGGTCCTGATCGGACGGTGAGCTACCCATTACTCTCCGCCCGCAGGCCCGCGCCTACGGTGGCCGGGAGTCGTCACGCGGCTCCCGACGACGCCCGGAGCGTCTCCCGCGGCGGTTGGGACGGGAGGCTCTCTCCCTGAGCCGTCCCGCCACCTCCTTCGCTAGCATGACTGCTTCGCAGAAGGAGGTGACTGCCTGCTCGCCCCGGACCATGGCTTGCACCAGGGCCGGACGCGAGAGGTCGCCGCCGCTGCCGATCGCGATCGCCTCTACGAGGACACGGCGGTGCTCCGCCCATGGCCCCATGCGGGGCAGACCTCCACCGTGAGCTCCACCGTGTCCTCTGGGCGAAACACACACCCCTGACCTCTATTAAACAAGTAAGTGCACAACTGCACACACGCACATACACCGCAGTTTTCATCGTCAAAATCTTTTGAAGTGAAAACATCTTTAGCGGCGTTGTACACTTTTTTTGTAATGGGTAAAAAACACTGACCTCTATAATACAGCGTACTTGTATTATAGAGGTCAGTGGTAAAAAATGTTAAACTCGCGTCAGGTCACGTGACCCTGATCGTAAGATTCGTAAGATGAGACGTGCTATAGATGGGCAATCCACCGGGTTTAAACCCGGTGTTTTTGATAAACACCCGATAAACACCCGTAAACACCCATAAACACCCACAAAATTGGGTTTTTATTAAAGCACTGGGTTTAAACCCGGGTGGATTGAACATCTGTAGACGTGACCCTGATCGTAAGATGTCACGTGACCCTGATCGAACATTCGTAAGAATCCAAAATATCAAAAATTGAAAACAAGTACACAGGATCAAATTACAGACAGACAGACAGACAGACGGTTACGGTGACGGTGACGGTGACGGTGACGGTGATGGTGATGGTGACGGTGACGGTGACGGTGACGGTGACGATGACGATGACGATGACGGTGACGGTGACAGTGATGGTGACGGTGACGGTGACGGTGACGATGACGGTGACGGTGACTCTGACGGTGACGGTGACGGTGACGATGACGGTGACGATGACGGTGACGGTGATTGTGACGGTGAAGGTGACGGTGACAATAACGATGACGGTGACGGTGATGGTGACGGTCACGGTCACGGTGATGGCGACGGAAACGGTGACGGTGACGGTGACGGTGACGGTGATGGTGACGGTGACGATGACAATGACGGTGACGGTGACAATGACGGTGACGGTGACGGTGACGGTGACAGTTACAGTAAACAACGTTAATATTCAAGTTTTCACTTCTGCCGGCACTCCCAGAGTGCAACCCGTCGTTTTTTTTTTTAAACATAGATTTGAACTTGTGGTCAAACGTGAAAATTCAAAGAGTTACATCCTTATAAAAATGAATCGGAAAAACTGACACCTTGTGTTTGGGCAAAAATCTAACATTTTCAAAGTCAAATTCAAAGCGTTTATTTCAAATAGGCACTTAACAGGCACTTTTGAACGTCAAAAATTACTAAAATAGAATTGATTCTAGTCGCCCATTCCAAAAGGTAGTTTTCGTATGGAGAAGAATGTTCTTTTATAATGTTTTACAATATTTTGCATGTAAATTAATTATATAATATATATATGTGAAGACGATGCACCTAAAATAAAATTACTGTACCACAATAGGTAAAAGAATTAAAAATTAAACCATAACATATAAATTAATTATCTGATAGATACATGGTGCTCACATATTTACAAAAATGGTAAAAATAAACGATAGTCATTAAAAAAAAAAATAATAATAATTAATAGTAATAAGTCAGGGTGTGAGTTAAAATAATTACAGAATGTAAATCAATCTAAAAAAAAGAAGAACAAAGACTAAATTTTACAATTAAATTAGCAACCAGTTTGATTTTGTCTTGACTCTAGATTGTCATATGGAGCAGGACCAGCATGTTTCCAAGCGTTCTTATCTTGGATATAATCTTCTAATTTATAGTACGCTTGTTTACAAAGTGTACGTTTAATGTGAGTTTTAAATTTTCTTTCATTTAATTGCAATATATCATTAGCTATTTTAAGTACCCCATAAAAGATGTATGTACTTTGGCTAATCTGAAAAATGGTTGATGTATTTTATCTTTATTTCTAGTGTTAAAATTATGTCTAAGTATCGCTTATTTTATTAAAAAGATGTAAGTAGATTTTTTCTTACATACATAATATTTTCATAAATGAATTGGCAAGGTACCGTCATAATATTAATCCTTCTAAAAAGTTCCCTGAGAGATTCGCGGCGACGTAGATTATAAATGGCTCTGACAGCTCTCTTTTGCAAAATAAAGATCGATTCAATGTCAGCAGCTCGACCCCATAGTAAAATGCCGTCGTACGGCATTTTACTATAATGCTGTGAAAGTAGCTAAAATAGACTAAACGCGCGGTTTCTACATCAGTTAACTGTCTTATCTTTCTAACAGCATAAGCGGCCGAGCTAAGCCGCCCCGCAAGAGATGTTATGTGAGGTCCCCATTGTAATTTCTCGTCTAGCGTGATTCCCAGAAAAACCGTTTGATCAACAAATTCCAGTTTTTTTCCATTCAGTATGATGTCACATTCGCTACTTCTAACATTAGGTAATTTAAATTTAATGCATTTGGTTTTCTTTTCATTTAGTACCAAATTATTTACCATAAACCAATCTTTAGACCTGAAGAATAGAGTTATTCACGTCGTCAAGATTTTGTGCCCGTCTGTCTATCTTAAAGATCAGTGATGTGTCATCTGCAAATAACACCATCTTTGGTTGATTTTGAAGCACTGACCTCTATAATACAAGTGTATTATAGAGGTCAGTGTTTTGAAGTAATTGGGGTAAATCATTAATGTAAACTAAAAAGAGGAATGGACCCAATATCGAACCTTGAGGAACACCCATTGTCATTTTTATTTAAAACTAAGGCAGTTGTAAATTACAGTGTTTACAAAATTATTTTGGACTACGTAAATAGTCGAGGTCTGGTATACTGGGTTGTCATTAAGGACGCCTTTACGTATCTGACAAAAATAAGCCGTTTTTCGGTGCATTTTGCGGCAAAATGAGACGAAACCAAATGTAACTAATAATTACCACAGATAGATTACTCTTTCATCTCCAAATGGTAGCCATTTTTTATTCGAAAATGTTGGTTTATAATATAGTAAAAAATAATTTCCGTTGCCTCTTCACACAAAATCGACGATATCGTGCTGTCTTTGGGGTCATTTTTCTTCTGTTTAATAACATAAACATATTTATTTTAAAATATTTTATGTAAGCAGACATGTTCAACTCAAAAAGGTAGCCCAAAGAACTATCAAAATGTTAAAAATAAGCTCAGAAAAAAATAAAAATCGGAGTCTATTTTTTCACATATTTAGCTGTAATACGTGAATCTTATTGGATTGAAATAAGGGTTATTTTACTGGTCACTGTCTCGGTTTATTGCACAAAAATTTGTAATGAAATATTAGTCTGCGCTCGGCCGCCGTTGTGAGTGGACTCTGTGTCGGTTGTAAGCAGCAGCTTGTGCTAAAAGAAGATCGCTGTACGGATACAAAATATTTGACACACAAAACTTGATACTTCACGCATTCTGTATGTACCTATTACCCAAGGAAAGATTTGATTCACAGTCTTATAATTTTTCTAGAAGTAAGTAGGGTTTATAAATTCATATTTCGTTCCGGACTTGCTGGAGTGACCTGCACAGCAGGTGTACTTCGAAGACTATTCCGGTCTGATCCCCTGAAGACTTACAATATTTCATGATGGGTGTCAATTTCGTGGTTTTCGAGGGTGCTGAAACCGATGGTGAGGTCCAAATGAGAATCCAAGATGGCGGATGTGAAAAATGTTACAATTTTTCATGATGGGTGTCAATTTCGTGGTTTTCGAGGGTGCTGAAACCGACGGTGGAGTCAAAATAAAAATCCAAGATGGCGGATGTGAAAAATTTTATAATTTTTCTTGATGGGTGTCTATTTCGTGATTTTCGAGGGTGCTGAAACCGATGGTGGGGTCAAAATAAAAATCCAAGATGGCGGATGTGAAAAATGTTACAATTTTTCATGATGGGTGTCAATTTCGTGGTTTTCGAGGGTGCTGAAACCGATGGTGGGGTCAAAATAAAAATCCAAGATGGCGGATGTGAAAAATGTTACAATTTTTCATGATGGGTGTCAATTTCGTGATTTTCGAGGGTGCTGAAACCGATGGTGGGGTCAAAATAAAAATCCAAGATGGCCGATGTGAAAAATGTTACAATTTTTCATGATGGGTGTCAATTTCGTGGTTTTCGAGGGTGCTAAAACCGACGGTGGGGTCAAAATGAAAATCCAAGATGGCGGATGTGAAAAATGTTACAATTTTTCATGATGGGTGTCAATTTCGTGGTTTTCGAGGGTGCTGAAACCGATGGTGGGGTCAAAATAAAAATCCAAGATGGCGGATGTGAAAAATGTTACAATTTTTCATGATGGGTGTCAATTTCGTGGTTTTCGAGGGTGCTGAAACCGATGGTGGGGTCAAAATAAAAATCCAAGATGGCGGATGTGAAAAATGTTACAATTTTTCATGATGGGTGTCAATTTCGTGATTTTCGAGGGTGCTGAAACCGATGGTGGGGTCAAAATAAAAATCCAAGATGGCCGATGTGAAAAATGTTACAATTTTTCATGATGGGTGTCAATTTCGTGGTTTTCGAGGGTGCTAAAACCGACGGTGGGGTCAAAATGAAAATCCAAGATGGCGGATGTGAAAAATGTTACAATTTTTCATGATGGGTGTCAATTTCGTGGTTTTCGAGGGTGCTGAAACCGATGGTGGGGTCAAAATAAAAATCCAACCATCGGTTTCAGCACCCTCGAAAACCACGAAATTGACACCCATCATGAAAATTATAAAAATTTTCACATCCGCCATCTTAGATTTTCATTTTGACCCCACCGTCGGTTTCAGCACACTCGAAATCCACGAAATTGACACCCATCATGAAAAATTGTAACATTTGTCACATCCGCCATCTTGGATTTTTATTTTGACCCCACCGTCGGTTTAGCACTTAGCACCCTCGAAAACCACGAAATTGACACCCATCATGAAAAATTGTAACATTTTTCACATCCGCCATCTTGGATTCTCATTTTGACCTCACCATCGGTTTCAGCACCCTCGAAAACCACGAAATTGACACCCATCATGAAAATATTGTAACACTTTTCACATCTGCCATCTGTAAAATTATTAAAAAGGATTCAAACCGGGTGCGGTGACTTGACAAAGACGAAAATGTCGTTGTTCCTCAATACTAACATACACGTATCCGTTATAATAAGAAATTACGAACTTATGTATTTCAATAAACCCTGTACTTATTTTTGTTGCTGACGATCCTTCAGGATCAAAAACAAAAGAAAAATCGGTTCAAACCGGTATGAGAAAGTTTTTAGTGGATAAGACAGAGATTAAAACAGAAGACGATCTAGGAGGGGATCGAGGCGAGGGGGGTGGAGGGGGGGTTCAGGGGATCAGAACGGAATAATTCGAGCTGAGTCAGGTGTGCCGAGTATGGGCTCGTTTTCTTAGTTATGTTGAGACCTTACCTCCGGACTTGATGGAGTGACCTGCAGGTTTACTTCGAAGACTCCTACTGGAACTAACAGCCGAGCTGATCTAGGTGTGCCGAGTATGGGCTCGTTTTCTTAGTTATGTTAAGACCTTACCTCCGGACTTGATGGAGTGACCTGCAGGTGTACTTCGAAGACTCCTACTGGAACTAACAGCCGAGCTGATCTAGGTGTGCCGAGTATGGGCTCGTTTTCTTAGTTATGTGGAGACCTTACGTCCGGACTTGATGTAGTGACCTGCAGGTGTACTCCGAAGACTGCTACTGGAACTAATAGCCGAGCTGAGCTAGGTGTGCCGAGTATGGGCTCGTTTTCTTAGTTATGTTGAGACCTTACCTCCGGACTTGATGGAGTGACCTGCAGGTGTACTTCGAAGACTCCTACTGGAACTAACAGCCGAGCAGATCTAGGTGTGCCGAGTATGGGCTCGTTTTCTTAGTTATGTTGAGACCTTACCTCCGGACTTGATGGAGTGACCTGCAGGTGTACTCCGAAGACTGCTACTGGAACTAATAGCCGAGCTGAGCTAGGTGTGCCGAGTATGGGCTCGTTTTCTTAGTTATGTTGAGACCTTACCTCCGGACTTGATGGAGTGACCTGCAGGTGTACTTCGAAGACTGCTACTGGAACTAATAGCCGAGCTGATCTAGGTGTGCCGAGTATGGGCTCGTTTTCTTAGTTATGTTGAGACCTTACCTCCGGACTTGATGGAGTGACCTGCAGGTGTACTTCGAAGACTGCTACTGGAACTAATAGCCGAGCTGAGCTAGGTGTGCCAAGTTTGGGCTTCTTTTGTTAGTTTTGTTGAGACCTTAAGAATAGGTAGGCAGGCACTAAACCGGGTCTAGTCTAGGCAGATGCGGTCACTAATCGGAAACATAAAACAAAAGTACTTATCTAAAAAAAAAATATTACAGCCGCCATCTTGGATTTTCATTTTGACTTTGTTTTCGGCTCCAGCACCCTCGAAAACTATGAAAACGACACCCATGATAAAAAAATATAAAAAAAAATTACAGCCGCCATCTTGGATTTTCATTTTGACCTCACTATCTGCTTTAGCGCCCTTGAAAACCATAAATACGACACCCATGATAAAAATAAAAAATAAATTACAGCCGCCATCTTAGATTTTCATTTTGACCTAATTATTGGCTCCAACACCCTCGAAAACCATAAAAACGACACCCATGATGAAAAATATAAAAAAAAAATACAGCCGCCATCTTGGATTTTCATTTTGACCTCACTATCGGCTTTAGCGCCCTTGAAAACCATAAAAACGACCACCCATGATAAAAAAATTAAAGCCGCCATCTTGGATTTTCATTTGGACATCACTATCGGTTTTAGCACCCTTGAAAACCATAAAAACGACACCCATGATGAAAAATTAAAAAAAAACTACAACCGCCATCTTGGATTTTCATTTTTATCTCACTATCGGCGATCTCAATATCCGTCACTTTGCACGGCCAAAAATGTAATTGACAGGCTTATGGTGATTTATCGAGGTAGCCACTGCTAATATGCCTTTATGCAATGCACGACACTGCTTAGTACGTTATCCTAATTGCGTAACACACTTGGAATGGCAATCCATTCCGATTTGACAGTTCAACAATATCCATTGCGTTGTTTTTGTTTTACGAATTTTTTAAATATTTATGAAGCAACTAGCTGTGCCCCGCGGTTTCACCCGCATAAGTTTCGATCCCGTGGGAATATCGGATAAAAAGTAGCCTATATGTGTCAGCTACCTCTATACAAAATTTTAAAGCCGACCCCAACATAGTTGGGAAAAGGCTAGGCTAGATGATGATGACCTCTATACAAAATTTTATCAAAATTGGTGAAGCCGTTTGAGCGTGAAGAACAAACATATAAACATACACACACACTCACAAGAACCTACTTGCATTTGATACCATAGCAAATTTATTATATAAAATACGAAATAAACCGAATAAAACAAGCTTGTTTTATATTTGTTTTCAATAAGCTCGTCCGCAAATTGTTAATACATAGGTACTTTGGCAACTTGTACTTGATTAATCACTGTCCAGTGAAATTAAGTAAATAGCATTCTACTTATATGAACACTTCACATTACCTACAAACTGTTTGAAAACAAATCACCGTAAACTTAAAAAAAATACATGGCAAAAATAAAATAAAATTAGGCTCAAGTATCAAGTCGTGTCAATTTACTCATAATTTCACCGCTTCGCGCATGTCGCTGTGTGTGTGAGCCGTGCACGTGTAGTAGTAAGACTCAATACCTAAAATCGAAGCGCGTCATTTCGTAAACGCCTCAAAAATATTACATTTTCTAACTCGGCATTCTTTAATCCATCAACAACTGAGACATTCACAGAGACATTCATACCATACTCTTTGCCTACACTATCGCCATTGTGGAGACTTTTTGAACTGTTGTTTACTGCTTATAGCTGGACACTTTTTCAACTTTCGCCCCATATGAGTCAGTTCTCCTTACTTCTATTCTCCATGAGAGGCAATCTACGGACATTTCAGGGTCAACCTACGGATAAAAAAAAATATTGGATTTGGCAACACTGGTGGGTGTTGATTGTTCTGTGTTCATGACAACTGACACTACTGACAGCCGACAGGTGGTGAGGTGACAGCACTGACAGCAGCACGGAATCGGAGACGGAAACAGTGTTGCCAACTCAGTGGATTTTCCACTAGATGTGGTGGTTTAGACTTTCCTTTTAGCGAATAAATATTGGGTTTAATGGCTAGTGGTTTTTCTAGTGGCTTTGATTGCTTCAGTTAGTGGTGGTACGACATTCAACCACTAGTTACGATTTACAAAAATACTCGTATAATTTTTTTTGTTGTGTAGGCAACACAACAGAACTAAGGTAGTGATTTTCGGGGATTCCCCGAAATAGATACCTAGTGTCTGTCTGATTTATCATGTATATCCCCTAAAGTTAGGAAATATAAGTAACAAAAACAGATACTCTATAAAAAGTTACGCCAAGTATACGTTCAACATTTCCCAGAATATACCGGGTTATTGGTAATACATTAACAACCTCTTAAGAGGTCATTGTACTCATCATTATGAACAACTTTTACTATGGGATGGGACCAATCCTGAAATCGCGAAAAAAAAAACCATCTGTTCCCTTTCCCACATTTTGACGAGTTATAAGTACGAACATAAATATAGGGAACAGATGATTTTTTTTTCTCGCGATTTCAGGTTTGGTCCCATAGTAAAAGTTGTTCATAATGATGAGTACATACAATGACCTCTTAAGAGGTTGTTAATGTTTTACCAATAACCCTGTATAAATGTGTTTGAACGTGCACTTAGCACGAGATTGGTTCAGTTGGATTAGTGGCTTTCTGGTGATTTGTTAGTGGTTTTCTAGTGGGTCACAAAGCCTCATTTGGTGGGTTTGTAAAAATAAAGTTGGCAACACTGGACGGAAACCTCAAATCTGTCTGTCGTCTGTGGAGAAAACGAGAAGCGGCGTGTTTTTAATTTGAAGGTTAAATTAACACAAAATGGGAAAAGTTAGGAAACCCAAGGCAACTAGAGCAAGGAGAAGCCTGGCGGCAGATGTCAGTGATGAGGAGGAGCAACTCCCAGTTGACAGCAAAGAAAATGCTATTCAAACAATATTGGATCAGTTACAGGTGAACTAAATATTCTACTTGTTTATTTCGTATCCGTACTCCGTATGTAACGAGGAGCTACTTCTAATATTTAAAACGCGTAGTAAATTAGTCGATTTTGTAGGCCCAATCCTGGTATTTGTAGTGAAACCCTTAGAAAGTTACAGGATGTTAAAGGTGGCCTTTGAATTGAAGAGCTTGTCTGAATTCCAGCTTAGAACAAAAATATACATTATTTTTGAAAACTTGGTATGTTAAATAGTAGTGTTCACCTATACATAATTTGTACATTAAAAAAATGGTTTTGTATGGTGAATTTGAGATAGCTACAATGCTTTCTTTGTGTTTTTTTTTTATTTATTTATTTTGATTTCTCTTAAAAATCCATACATGACATTGCGCTCTTTTTGGAAAGCTATCAGCTAATTAAAACACATTTTTAGTATTTAATCAGCTGAAGTTATTGAGTCTCCTGATACCATTTTTCTGAAGCACAATGGTCAAGGTAGCGCCAGCCTCAAAAAGATGTATACAAAAAGCTTTTTTTTTCAGTTGTACCTACTTACCCCACACAAATTCGTGTAACACTACTTACTATTTAAATACCAGTGACAGGAAGTTATTATAATATCATCAATATAAACTAAGTGGCAAAAATACGTATTATTGAAGCTAACTCAAAAACTACCCAAGTAAAGTTAATAAAATTTATATGGGACAACCCTGAGGCGTACCCTATCCAAAAAAAAGAATTATTGAAATCTATTTAAAATTGCTGGAGACGTCACGTAACATAAACATAAAAAAAAATACAATTGAATTAAAAACCTCCTTTTTGAAGTTGGTTAATCAACAAGAATTCAATATTGATTGTACATACATTTTGGGTTCCAAAATACTGTATCAATATATAGTTAAGTACTTACCCAATGTGTTATATGGCTTGTGGCTGCTCATTGTTACAATACTATAGAACAAAGATTGTAGAGAATTAAACAAATTCTTATTGATGCATACATCTTCTTGAGGCTGATGGTAAAACATACCAAATGAGAAGAATATTTTTGTTTTATTGTGGGATTCAGAAGTTTGAATGAGGAACCAATGTCAACATTCTACCAAAACGGCCAATTTACAACCAAAGGTACTCTTTAAATAAAAATGGTTTTACAATTTTTTGTTTACATTAATAAAAATTCATAATTACGTAAAGATGATGCACTTACTACAGAATCAAACTAATATGCTATAAGTTGGTGTAAGGTATTTGCAAATTAGAAGCAATAACAGATAAATTAATTATGATGGTTTTACATGATGCACTAATTAGAAAATTATTTTAACAAACAATGAATTTGTGTGTGAGTTAAAGTAGTGCCGAAGTTTATAAGTTATTTTTTATTTTAGGGTGCTGATGTGGAAGAAAAGTACTGTGGTCTGCAAACTTTTGCCATGATGATAGAAAATCCTGAGAATGTACCTCAGCTTATAAGTCGCGGATTGGTGAAGGTGGCAGCTCCATTGTTGCTTGACCAAGCCAGCTCAGTAAGGAATGCGGCAGCTGGCACACTCCGTAATTTATCTGCAGTTGACCTGGGCACCTGTGATGATATGATGGAACAGGACATCATGACTCCTGTCACATGTTTTTTCCATGAGGTTTGTTGTCAATCAATTTTAATATTTATGCTTCACTTATCTGATTGTATCTAGCTAGAATCAAATTTTTTTTTTTTTTTTTCATGCAAACTTTGTGTCACCACCATAATTTTGTAAGTTTCTTTTGCCCATTATGCTTACCACTACAGCCAGAAAATACAAGTTGCCTGAAATCCAGATAGTTTCATGGCATATTAAAAGTAGAGGATTATAAAAATAACAGGCCAGAGATTGCTGTTTTGTTTAATTTATGTATTATGCAAAGAAGACAGTAATACTAAAGAACTAAAAAACCCGATTACATAAAAAGATGGGAACAAGTAAGTAGAAAGTAAATAAATGTAGCTTTTGAATCATAAGTTATCATAACCACACAGTCTGAGGTTTTTTATTACATAAATAGGATCCTGTATTATTTGTTGCACTTAACAAAAGTATAGCTGGTAGAGTTGGCACTTTTCCTTGGATTTTACAAATACTGTCCCTTTACATTATTTGATCCTTATCAACAACACTATCGCTCAGTATATAAAAACAGAGTGCTTTTTACAAGCTTTTATTTAGCTTGCACTGTTTGTATGTTGTCCGTTCAAAATTAAAAGCTTGAGGCACTGATATACGGTACCCATTATACAGGTGTACCTACTGCACAATAACAGTGCCTCAAGCCTTTAAAATTTATATATTATGTTTATTTTGAAATGTCACCTACATTTATTTTGTCTTTTTAGTTCCCGTTATTCTTTCATTTTTAGGTTACGTTTTTATTTAAATAAATGCTTGTTTGTAATTTTTTTTTTTTCACAAAGAGATTGGTTTCGATACCTGGCACAGAGAAGCGTTTAAAAAAAATGGGGTGTGGCTGTGTCATGGACTCGGTCGTGTGTTGTATGTGAATAAGTTTAGGTTAAAATTTCGATTATGGGCCATCGTATTACGGGGCGGGGAGAGTAGGGGAGGGGGGGAAGCAACCCCCTGTACCATCCCCACCCCGCGGAACCCCATGTGCAGACATCCCGAACTTATTTATTTATTTATTTATCAAGCACTAGGTATATGATAGGTTAGGGCTGTAGGGCTTGTAGAGCTTAGGTTCGTAGGGACTGTTAGGCTTGTAGGTCTTTGTAGGTTCCTTTAACTTATCGTATAGTTTCATGTACCGTCACACCCTTGATTGCGGCCTTACGTGACGTCTGTTAAGGGTGGGTGTACACCATGGTTATGGAGATATCCACGGTTAAAGTTTTTAGGTTAGAATATCACTATTTATGTTAGAATAGCACTATTTAGTCAAATTGGCGGGAAAGCTTTCCTCTCCCCTCCCCCTAGTTTGCCCCCCTGTACCATTCCCACCCCGCGGAACCCCATGGTTATGGAGATATCCATGGTTAAAGTTTTTTTTTGTATCCTATGTGGACGTTGCCCCGCTTCGCGGGGCTCCTATATCTGTGTAAAGGGTTTAAATTTAAAGTAACCTAACCAAACCGAACCTCGGGGTGCCCACAGAAGACGCTATAAAACAAAATGGCGTCGCTTCACGTTCCGTTCCACAGTGTAAACAAAAATTCGTTAATTTTTGTTTAAAAAAGTCAATGTAATTGCATAATACAGCACGGTTATTGTGCACATTAATTACACACCAAATTTAATATGTGAATATGTAAAAGTAAAATAATATTTAAGAAAAAAAATATGACATAAAATTTAATAAAATACATGTCTACCGTCGACGGAACGTGAAATGTCAACTTTGACGTCTACCGTGACAATTTATCAAACCTAATTTGCAAATGGCGTGATATTTCCCAATTTTATGGAAACTTTGAAAAATTATATCTCGTAAACCGTGAGTTTCCGCAACTTGAAAATTTGTAAAAAGATTTCTATTTATGAGTACCTACTATCTACAAAAAAAAATATAAAACTTCCAAATCATTGGCCCACAATGGAAAGTTTATCCACCTCGTTACCTAAAATACAGTTGCCGGCACGTAACTTGGCAAGAGTTTTTGTAGTGGGAGTTTGCGCACGCACAATTTCATACATTTTTATATGCGCGAACTTCCCCCACTACGAAAATCTCTTGCCAAGTTACGTGCCGGTAACTGTACCTCCTTACCTAAAATGGCGGCGCTTCCCCCTCCACCGCGCGCGATGCGTCACAGGCCTTACTTGGCGTAATGAATTCTTTGATCCTCTAGCTATCAAATGGTGTAATTGAATTTAGGATGGAGATGATAGATATGAAGCTGCAACGCCAAACTGTATCCCCCGGTTTTATTATCATTGTTTTTTTTTTACTTGCCTCCCACTATAGAAGTAATTTTAGAGACATATTCACGTCAAAAAATACAGTTATATTTTCCTCTAAAATCGAATTCATCCGTACTTTGACTAATATACTAAAACTAATTTAACTCTGCTCTTAGGGCTGTTTATGCTAAAACAAAATAAACATTATTTTTTTCAGCGAGCTGAAAGTTGGGTGCCTGATACAAGTTCCAAAACAAAGGATGAGGATATTGATACATTCATTCAAATTGTTAATTTGGTTTTGAACCTTTGTGAGAGTTCAGGTAGGTAAAATGTTAATTAGGTACAGCTTAAGTCAGATTATTTTCAAGCATTACTTGAATTCCTTTGTTTTTTTCCAGATATGGCTGTCAAATACTTGGGTCAGTCTAGAATATTAGACATATTTCCTCGTTATTTAGATCTTGGGACTTTCAGTAGTGACATTGTAACAGCAGTTTTACAATGTATGTGTGTTGTTGTGGAAGACAATCCTACAGCAATGGCTAAAATAAAGTCTAATGCAGAAAAGCAATTACAAGCCTTGTTGGGACTGGAGGGAGGAGATCCCACAGTGCTATTGTTGAAAACCCTATCAGCAGGAGTGATAATCAATACATGTGGTGGTAATATAGCAACATTGCCAACTGATGTATTCAATAGCATTATGTCTATATTAGCTAATACACTGTCAGTCGATCACCGACTGATCTGTAGTCAGTTATCAAGTACTGTGCCCTTGAGTGATGGATCAGGAAAAGTGGAAGCTCCCAAAGGCAAAGAAGCACAACAATTGGAAAGCCAGATGCAATCTGTATCACAAATGCTTATTGCCCAACATAGTTCTGTGGAAATTATTGCTAATATTTGTTCAAGTGAAGGTAGGTGTATTCTTTTTTCATTGCTGTAAGTACAATTATCCCATAATTATCCAGGTCAATTTTATTAAGGTGTTTTTTTGTAATGATCTTGTAGATGGTGATGAACTGGAAGGCAATGACTCATCAGAGAGTGATGATGTAGATGAAGAACTTTTTGAAAATGGTAGCGAGACCATTCTTGCAGAAGACAAGCTGCCCCCTGGAGTGATGGAAGCTTTTATATCTCTGGAAATATTTGATAAAGTTTGGGCTAGAACCCAATTACCCGCTGAGAATGTTATGTTAATATTAAAAGAATATGAAGCATCACAAATTATTTACAAGAGGTGGGTTTGCTAAATGGATTTTTTATCTACCTGTCTCAATCCAATAAGATGTTGAAAGTCTAACTCTAAACTATATCCAATCTTTTCAGGATTCTCAGCTTGCAAACCCGAGCACTACTATGCATAAATAACTTAATAGCAACACTTCCTATTGAAAATCTTGGTGGAGTCAATGGCCTCTACAAAATATGGGTAGATACAGGAAAACTCGTTTTTAAACAAGGTTTAGAAAATTTTAATATGTCGGAAGCTGCAACAGCAGTCATGAGAGCTGCTTTAGACAAGATTAAGTTTAAAGAAAATCACAATAGTAATGACTGTAATTTGTTTAGTGACTTGGCTTTATCAGATATTGAGGTGAGTCTTACAACTTTTCTTACGTTTTTTGCAATATGCAGCTTAGTATCAGGTAACAAATTATTATGTGCATCCATAAAAAATAAATGTTCACCGAAGAATCGTTAAAACCATCAATACAACTCGTAAGTTCGAATTGCCCGTGCATAGTCATTCAATCAATCTTTATTTGATTTAGTTCCCAATTCTAACTGTTCAGTAGCAACACAGAGTTTGGTTTGGGCCTGGTTGATGGAAATAGGCTCGCCCTTTTTACCCGACTGCGTCAGAAGGAGGGTTATGTTTTTCGAGAGTATGTATGTATGTATGTATGTATATTTCTTTGGCACGCTCTGCAGCCTAAACGGCTTGATCGATTTCAGCTTGAGAGGTGCCGTTAGATTCGTCTTAATTGTGAGAGTGACACTGGGTATATTAAAATAAATTAAAAAATGGCCGATTTTTGGCGCAATATGTTTAAAAAAAAAAAATAATTCTCGAAACCTATCGAGTGGGGTATCAAAATAAAGGGTCTTAAAAGGTGATTTCAAAAATATATATACTTTATATGGTTAAAAGTAATTCGAAGTGACAAATCGTAAAAAAACACGTACCAAGAACTAAATCGTTTGCGAAATCTTTCACATTTGTAAACTAAAAAGCTGGAAATAAAAAAAGTTATTTAAAAAATAAAAAAACCCGACTGCGAAACTGAAAAGATACAAACAAGCCCATTTTAAATTAAACAAAAGTTGGAAGCAGGCGGGACCCATACCTACCATTTTTATTATATTTTCAAATTCAAATGGGTCCCGCCTGCTTCCAACTTTTGTTTAATTTAAAATGGGCTTGTTTGTATCTTTTCAGTTTCGCAGTCGGGTTTTTTTATTTTTTAATATGACTCTTAAACTAAACTAGCGGAATCTCGGTGTAATATAGGTTACCTCTGCCTAACCCTTCGGCGAAAACAGGCGTGATGTTATGTTAATCTGTTGTTAACACTTCTGAGTAAGTTAAAATTGCAAAATGTTGAATGGCTCCTCTAATTTCTCCAGTTTGTTCAAATGAGCCATTATTTTTATTCGTTTAATCTCTCGTTTTGAGCTGGATATAAAATATTAGAACTTGTCCATTTTAGAACATCCTAAAGCATTTGACACACCTTTGGTGTCAATCATACTTTAATAATACATATGCCTTAGAAATAGAAAATAATACAGGCCAATTAAAAATAATCAACTGTCCAATCTACACGTAAAATACAAATTTTTTTTTTTTGAAGGAATCACCAAATGACGCCTGGGTTTCCCGAGGGGTGTATTTTAGGTCCTGCATGACTTAAGCCTTGTACGGACTAGGCGCTCCAATGTACGCGTAGTCGGTTACGCGTACCTGTACAGGAACGCTTAGTCCGTACAAGGCTTTACAATTTTATTTTTATTTTTAAGAAAATTAATAGATGGATGAATGTTTATAATACGATTAGATTACTTATATTAAATAAAAAAATAGATATTTCCTTTATTAAAATGTGCAACCAACCTTACCATATTTTGGTACAAGTCTAAAATGACGAATTTATTATCAAACTTAGCTGTGTACTACGTTTTTATTTTATAATATTCCGTAACATATTTTGTTGCAGATAATGCTCACTGGAGTTCGGGAATGTGAAATCCCTGAGATAAGATCAAACTTAATCCGAATGGTTGGCATCCTGGCTTCACTGTTGGTCAATAACTTGAATGACGTCACGTCCAATGTTATATGCACCATCACTGACTTTATTATAGAACAGGCACATAAGGAGAACGAAGTATGGGCTGTAGCTGAAGCAATAGACACACTCGTAGATTTATATTCCGAAGACGAAACAGATTTCTTGGCTGCTAAAGTGAAGCTGGCCGATAAGTTGGCCGTTCTAGCGCCAATACTGCGAAATAAAGTAAGTTTGGAGGCGTAGACATTTAGAAAATGATTTTGATAGTGTTCCTCGTTTTTAACATTATCTGTATTTCAGGCAAGGCAGCAAAAAAAGCTTCCGAAGGAATACAAGGCACTTGTCAGTACTGCATCATCAAATTTACCGAGATTTATAAAGTATATGAAGGATAAAGTAAGTAGGTTATAAGAGTAAGCTTTGTTTGTTGTAAGAGTAAAAATAATGTTGATCGTCTATGAGAGTTTTAGTATATCTACTAATACATATTTTACTGAATATTATTGATGTTTTAATCACATTCCTTTACACATTAGTGACATTGAGATTAATGAAACTACACAATATCATTAGAATAATAATTTATTAAACAACAATGACTGAACTAACAAATAACTAATCCCAATATGAACATTTGTATAAATAATTAGGAATTTTGCACACAAAAACATAGTGCACTATGTCACCACTTACTGTCGCAGTATATTTGTGTCAATAGCATACCATTGGCAGACTAATCGCGTGGTGATGTTTGTGTGTTACTACCAAAGCATACATTCAATATAATAAAATATTTATCACAAATAAATTATCCTACGCCGCTAAATATTTTTAATATTTTATGGCAAAACAAATGATTTACGTATTATTTTCTCTTGTATCATATTATGCTATGTATTGGAAGGTACAAGTATTTTAGTTAAGCTGAGTTAAGCATGTGTTATTATGATACTTTATAATCACATATTGCAATCCCCTTTATAAATGTTTGAGATCCGATTACATCTAAACCACAATCGTTATTATCTAAAAATCACATGTTACAACACATTATACTAACATATTTACTAGTTACTAGTGTACACTCGCTGGATTGCTCTTGTTTTAGTCACAACTTAAATATAAAAATTTGTATGATTTTCATTGGAAAACAATTAGGCTACATACACACTGACAGGTGGCTTGCTGAGCGCCTAGAGCCTAGTCACTTGACGTTCTTCGACACACGCTTTATAGGCGACTAAGCAAAGGCGCCAAGCGTGCAGTGCGGACGGTTCCGAAAATTCTAGAGCGTTTGTTTTACTTCGCTACTCGCTAGGGTCTAGGCACTAAGCAAGCCACCTGGCAGTGCGTACGTGGCCTTAGGACTTCTTTCGGTTTACAATTAATAAGTTGTTCTTTCATTTGTATAATATTTGATATGATAAGTGTAAATAAAACTTAACTTTTTTATTTTCTTAGAGCGAACTGCGTACATGTGAGAATGCAAAATATATTAATTTTATTTAAATGATTGTAGGATCCACAATAAACAGCCATAATTAAGTTGGAAGAGTTAACATTCAAGGAGTACTTGAGCCTCCACCATAGTGACTCCTCCTAGGCTTTGGTATTGGATTTGGTGACGATGCATCATTCTTATCAAACCTTCTCTTGATCTCTGACACTGACAGCCTTGCATCTACGCTTGGAATATCGTCTTCGTTCAAGGCGGAATTCAGCTTATTTATTTCTCTTTCGAGCTCTCTAGTAGCCCTGTCTATTTCTAGAAATTCCTTTTCTGTACTTGAAATCGTTTCAATACTCTTTTTTGTTTGCGGGTCGTCGTAAAGTTTGCATACAACTTTCTTGGGCCCGTCATTTCCGTTAGTGTCCATGTGCATTGTGCTCTCATTTAAGTTTATATCGTATGTTGTATACGTCGTGTCTAAGGCATTAGTAAGGCTCTTGCTTCTTTTATTCGACAATGACTGGAAGTCCTCTAAATTACCTCGTCGTAATCGTATGTCATCTTCATTAACGCTGGAATTGCGTCTGTATGTTGCAATGTCTACTTTATGGAATGCCGATGAGTTCAGGATATCCTCTTCTGAAGAACTATTTCTAAGGGTAACTTCGTTGTCATTAGATTCAGTAATGTCTGTTTGGTTGTCTGTATCTATTTGTTCGTTGTTTGGTTTTTCTTCCTTGATAACCGAGACGTCAATTACTTCATTATTGTTAACGGTATTAGGAGTGGTTAGTTTAACTTCTACGGCGTCCGTATTCTTGTGTTTTTCATCTTCATCTTCAACTATTTTTAGCTCAATATTCAAATTCATATCTTCTAATTCTAAATCGCCCTCAGTTTTGTTCAATATTTTTTCTTCGCTCTCACTTATTTGTATTTGTGAAGAGACAACGGACACCTGAAAAAGAAATGTTATGGTAAAGTAGTGTTAAGTACATAAACGCCCCCAAAATTAATTCTGAAAACATTAAACAATATCTTAGCTTGGCATAACTCTATGTAAGTATTAAAGTTTAATCAATGACATATTTGTCAAATACATAATGTACTTTATCAAAATAAGCTGCAGATAATTTATTTCGCCAGAGTCACCCAAATGTTAGCAGCGTGTAAATAGAGTAGGTACATACAACATACAGCAGTGTTAGATGATGATACAAAATGCTTATTGTCCCCATGTTATTGTTGTTTCCCTTAAGCCTGTTATTGTTCTGTTACACAGTGTGCATTCGTGGTGTCGATCGATAGCTTTCAGTGCAAGTGGAGACTTTCTTAGATAAGATTATGAAATCACCATAAAATGATTAGACAGGACGTGACTGACACCTTTGAAGTATTCGCCAATTATCTGTTTGTAGTTTTACTGCTCTTGTGTTGACTGGCAGGACGTCTCCTAATTTTGACAAAACCAAAATAATATTTGACTTATCATTAAACCAATCTAAGGATTTATGCTACTGAATATTTCTTTTTTGAGACATTCAAGCTGGAAAAAGAACTCGTAATTTTCTATGACGTCTTCCTTTTGCTTTACCATTTTTCAGATAGAGTCAGACACATCCAAATATCGAACAGTTTCGGCTTTATGGTATGATAATTAGATCTTACCGTAGTATCGGTAGTTTCAGGGGTGGTGTAGACTGGCCCTGGCGGTAGAGGTGCGCGCTTTTTCTTACGTCTCGAGGCGCGCACAGGCGGCACAGGGCCATCCTCTTCGAAGGGGTTCGTGCTCTCCACGCTCAGCCGAGACCCCGACAATTCGCTACGGGCCAGGCGAGGGGTTGCACTGGAAACGTTTAATATTTTCTCTAAATATTATTTGATATGAATAGTTTTTATAAAATCATTATATACAGCCTGTGTCGTGAAAAAGGATTCCCTTTCCTTAGGGATAATGCATTTTGTATAGAACAGCATATTATTTAATTTGTTTTAGGAAAACTACGACTAGGAAACTACGACGACATAATTATGAACACTCTAGAGAACAATATTAAGTCGTGGATCGTTAAGTATAAGGAAAACAAGATAAGATTTTCCTTGACCACTTTGAAAACCCTATATGCATCTGTAAGATGCGGTTAAGCCACAGACTGAACTCATTCAGCCTTATCACAAAACAAGATTTATCTTTAGACCCAGGTTTAAACCATCCAGCCATTTTTAAATTTCGAACTATAATCCGACGAAGCTAAAGTTCTTATTACAAAAACTGACGTTAAACCTGAGTCTAAGTTATCAATTTTGCATTAAGAATTTTACGTTTGTCGGAATAAAGTTCAAAATAAAGTAACTGACTCGAAGGTTTAAAATTAGATCTCGTTTTCTAATAAGACGGATTCAGTTAACTCAGACGGATTAAACCACTGTGATCTCTCATCAAGCGTAAAGTGTTACTTTATTGCTAAGTTGTATCTACTCAGATAGACCGCAAAAATATTACAGCTTAAAGACCTTACCTTAGAGACTGGACCTCATGGTGGCTGGTGCTGCGCAGTCGCTCTTGGAACCGGGACCGAGGCAGCGGAGTGATGGAGCCACCATATACGTAGCGGTCGCCCCTCTCAGGAGACGCTACCGTACTGCGCGCCCCTGTAGGCGACGTCGAATCTGAAAACAATTTCGATTTAGATTAGGTAAAGTATTTTAATAAATTAAAAAAAATAATAATATATAGGTACGTTTTTGAAACACTGGGCTATAAATATAACACTCAAAATTAGATCATCACACACAACTCTCTTTTATCAATGAACCGGAAATGCTTTAGGCCATTTAGGCCACGTCCCAACCAAAGCGACCAACGCGCGAGTACGCGACAGCCGCGTTCATTTTGAACGGCGAAGCTGAACTCGTAGCGCAGACAGGAAGCACCCTCCGGTTTTCTGAGCAAATGAGTGACATAAAGAACGCGCCGATCGATCGCTTTGGTTAGGACGCAGGGGTTACACTGTTAAGAATCATAATACGTCAACGATTGTGCTCTTACTTTGCAGCGCTCTTCGGTAAATAATAGGTGAGGTGTCTCCATTCAATTGGGTGTCGCTAGATTTTTCCGAAGATGTCCCCTTCTTCCCTTTCTTCATAAAAGACCGTAGGGCCCTGGAAACAGAAATTTGGAATTAAGACCAAGGGATGAACATTGAAAATTCTGTATTGATGATTTTAATGATTATAATTCTGTGAATACATTGAGTTACGGTCGCGAATCATATTTTGATCAACATACAACCTACTACAGTGGTTGTACGTAGTTAGCGGCAGTGCCACTAAATAGCAAATTGTATAAATCTAAGAAAAACTGGCCAAGTGCGAGTCGGAATCGCACACGAAGGGTTCTAAAAAAACACGTTTGTTGTATAGGAAGCCCCCTTAAATATTTATTTTATCCTGTTTTTAGTAGATATTTGTTGTTATAGCGGCAGAAACAGAAATACATCATCTATGAAAATTTCAACTGTCTAGCTGTCACGGTGACAGTGGAGTCTTAGTAATAGGGTCCCGTTTTTACCCTTTGGGTACGGAACCCTAAAAATTGAATTTCGCGGGCTACCATGAGGCATTCGCAGTAAAAATAAAAAACACTATTCATAAGTCATTAATGTTGGAAGCATCTGATCCCCGTTATTACCGTGACACATCGTGGGAAGTAGGAGCCCGCATCTAGTATATATTAGTGCTCAAAGACATGAATACAGCGCTAGTTAATGGTTATTATGGCAGGAGTTCTCACAATGCTGTTAACGGATGTCTGTAGGCAGATACTGTAGGCGCAATACTGACAAAAGTAATGGAAGTTTAGTGCACTTGATTCCACTTGAGCGGTCACAATTGTGCCGTGCGTGACGGACGAATGAGTGGCCAACGTTTGCCTACCGACTTGGGCCATTGTGTTTTATTCGCCTGACCATGTACCTACTACGCAATTTTTTTTTTTAAGTTTTACAAGTTTTTCCATTGGTGGTTTTTGACAAATATACCTACATATATTTTTAGATTTTCTTAATGTGTGCGTTCAAAATACTGTTACTAGTTTTCGGACAGAGGTACAGGTATTGCCGCATATCAATCAGACTTGTCAGTCTCCTCTAATTAACGTGTGCCACCACACACACACACGCCACACAAAGACGTGCTGACCAACAGCTTAGAAAGTTCCTTTTCTTCAAGAGCACTAAGCTATTAAAATTAAATAAAAGGCTTGATTTAATTCCATCTAGTTTCTCTGATTTACTTTCATGTTTCTTAGACATCACTGTTAGTGGGACTCATACATCAATCAGCTTCTTATTCAGACTATCGATAAACATTTTAATGGAACAGTTTTATGGATATTCTGCGACAAATAACCTCGACCAGTCGGAGATTGTTAGTGTTTAACTTTATAAACAGTCGTTCGTTTGCTATCTCAGTATCTTATAAACAGACAGTCGCAGTCTGTATGACATTAAATCTCCTAGGTCACTAAGATAAACTGAGATTTGCATGACCTGCACTTGAACTGCAGCGAGTCCAAGTGTTCACTTCAGTCGCGATGAATACTCATACCGTGGTTAGATGGGTAGGTACCCGACATTGAGTTTGGTAGGTACTTGGGATTGGTCGAGTACCTATATAATGGCCTCACTCTTAGGAGTTTTACTAACCACTCATCTTTCCACTTACATAAATAGCCTATAATGTGCTCACTGCTGGGACACAGCCCACAGGCCTCCTCTCAGTGAGAGGGAGTGGGCCGTAATCCACCACGCGGGTCCATGCAGCGCGGCTTGGTTGATGTCACATGACTACGAATTTTTGGTTCAAAGACGCTTTCGATGTTTTCCTTTACCTACCGTTTTGAGATTATGTCATGAAATAATTTACAAAAAGTAAAGCGCCTGGCTGGGATCTTTCTTCTTACCCATTTCGTTTCTATTCCAAGGGTTTACAGGATCTGAGGTAGGTGATGTAAAAACATAGAATTTAGTTTTGCTCTCAGAGTGAACCACGTGAATAATATATAGATAATATTAACTGGTTGAGGTCAAAGATTACAACAGTCACTATTATGAGGTACCAATGTATCTATATAACTATGTCTACCCAGTTAGGCTGACTCAATCACAATTTGGCAGATTCTAGGTACGTCTAATCGTATTTCTCGTTTTGTAAGGTAAGCATTTAAGGGTGACCTAAGAGTAGTGGTGGCCCAGTGGTAACGTCCGCGACTTACGAGTTGTCGGTCATGAGTTCGAACCCGGTCAGGTGCTTTACTTTGTGTAATTTATTTCATCACCATTGGTCTCATAAACGGTGAAAGAAAACATCGTGAGCAAACCTCAATCAAATGTCTTAGGACCAAAAAAAAAACTGGCCAAGTGCGAGTCGGACTCGCACACGAAGGGTTCCGTAGCACAAGGCAAAAACGCCGAAAAAAACATGTTTGTTGTATGCGAGCCCCCTTAAATATTTATTTTATTATTAAAGTTAAAATACAACTGAGTACCTATTTCGTGAATATTTCAAGTGCCTATACCTGTTGCCATTTTTGATATCGAGCAATAAAGGCAAAAAAAATCGCGTTTTTTGTATGGGAGCCCCCCTTAAATATTTATTATATTTTGTTTTTAGTATTTGTTGTTATAGCGGCAACAGAAATACATACTTTGTGAAAATTTCAACAGTCTAGCTATCGCGGTTCTTGAGATACTGCCTGGTAACAGACAGACAGACGGACAGACAGCGAAGTCTTAGTAATAGGGTTCCGTTTTTACCTTTTGGGTACATAACCCTAAAAATCGAGGACTTTGTGACATCTACTAGGCTCGCGTGGTGGATTACGGCCCATTCTCTCTCACAGAGAGGAGGCATGTGTGTCCCAGCAGTGCGTAGGTACGTTATAGGCTGATTATGCTGCCTTAATTGGATTTTTGACGTTTCACCACGCGAGATTTCTTTTGATCATAAATCAGCTTTTCAGTAGTGCTAATATTGTCTAGTCTGTTGGGAAATCTTAAGTCTTTGCTAGTGTTGGTGTCTTGGTGTCATGTCATCGTGAGTTTTAAACTTTTTGCACACCTTAGTTATAAAACTTAAAAATTGAGAAAAAATGGGTAATCTGCGTGGAGTGCGGATCACAGAAGTATCATATTTATAAGTGCTTTGTCATATTTAAATAATTTTTGGGAAAAAATACATTTACGTCGATGTTTTTCCAAATAGCGCTATGTGGACAGAATCCACCCTGGTACGAAGATGATCACGATGAAGTGAAAGTAGGCAGGACTAGGACCCGTTGTACCGTATGCACCATTGACCTGCACCATCAGTGGTGCAGATGAGACTAATTAGTTTCATTTGCACCATCAATGGTGCAAATGAAACTGCATTGATAGTATGGTCTCATCTGCACCATTAAAAATGGTGCAAACGAAACCGCATTGATAGTATGGTCTCATTGCACTTTTTGCTTGTCCTACAGGAAAATAAAAAAAAACGGTCAAGAGCGAGTCGGACTCGCGCACCGAGGGTTCCGTACCATCGTGTTTTTAATTTTTCATCGGCGAGGCCTATATTTGTCAGAGAATTTTAACACACTGCACTGCGGTGTAGAATATTGCAGTTTTATGTCAGCGCCATCTCTTGAAAGATAATGGAACTAATGTAACTTTTGTTGATGATTTCTGAAAAAGTGTGCTATTTAGAGAATTCGTTTTATTTTTCCTGTAATCTTGACATACATTTCTATCACATAGAATAATTTCAGATTTTTCACTTTGCAAACTTCGGAGATAAGGGGATACGGTATTTTTTTTTACACATTTCATCAAAAGTCGATAACTATGCGACCTAAAAAAAAAAAAATGTTTGAGAATGTGCAAACTGGGCTCTTTCATATGATACCCCACATGCCCTAGTAGCCACACTTCGAATTTTTCAGACCCCTTTTCAGTGCCTGTTGCAAAAAATATACATATATTTTTATTTCTTTCTTATTTGCAAAATAGTTGGGCAAACGTCGTCTAAAACTATTCCAAATTTCAAGTTGATAGCATTAGTAGTTCTTGAGATATCCAGCTGTGACAGACAGACAGATTGTCAGACAGTCTCACCATAAGGGTTCCGTTTTACCATTTTGGTTCGGAACCCTCAAAAGGAAGAAAGAAAATATGTTTATTTGTTTATTTGCGGTAAACTTGACGCAGATGATGAAAATGCGGCAAGCTCTGAAGTCTAACACAACATAGTGCCATTTGAATCTTATGTAGGTAGGTAAATTACCTAACTTACCTCACTATCAATCTTATAAATTACCTAACGATCATTATAAATAAGTACCTACACACAAGATGTCTTGACGAATGACGGCAACATATTTTTTCTTCCAAATAGTTTTTTAATTGGAAACTTGATAATTTATGATTATGATTTATGAGTAACCTAGGTTTTATGTGGTATCATTAAATATGAACGCATCTAGGTATAAAGACAAAGGTTGAACCAAGGTGAGTGTTGAACATTATCTATAGGTATGTACCTAAGTGGATTTGTATAGGTAGTACCTAGGTACTTTATACCAATGAGTGTTTAGATGTTTGGTATAACAGTAACATTGGCACGGAAATAGCAACAATACCTAACTCGTAAACTGCACTTTACTCAATGTCTGCACCGAAACCGAAGCGATGGCAATTACTAGCACGACGGGTTAATTGCGCAATGGCTTTCATTTTGACAGTTCAACCACATTCATTGCGTTATTTAGGTACGTGGCTGAGCAGACAAATTTTTCGAACATACACACATCAAAAGTGTCTAGGGATCAACATATATTTTTGCAATAACTTTTCTCCTGATTGATATTAATTAAAATTTTCTTTAAGGATTCATCAAATAAAGTGTTTTCGTTTGTCACAGTAACGATAAACCAAGTCACCTTTGCATTAATAAAGAAATTTGCCATTTTCCTAATAAAGGGATTTTTGACATTTGAACCACTAACACAAAAGTTCGAAAAAAAGACTGAAATATCAGTTTTCTTTAAAATTTTATTGGGTAACTTAAACAATTAATAATCCGTGTTTCTACCGCGAACACTAACAACACAAGAACATCGGTTTGGCATACTCAAAATGAGTTCATCCAAATCACGCAGTGGAATGGCCGCCCATGTTCGTTGCAACAACAAAAAAAGGTCTTCTTGCGACTGGATACCCTCCATATTCGGCAGAGCTCTTCTCTGTAGCATATCCCATGCATGCTCAATCGGGTTCAAGTCTGGCGACTGAGCAGGCCAGGGCAGGACATTGATGTTAGCTGCGGCGAGAGTCTGTCTTACAACTCTTGCGGTGTGCGGTCGTGCATTATCGGCCCATTCCTCGTGGTCTAACTTAGTAGTCAAACTGATTTGACCACGAGGAATTTTAACATTCTTCGTCGTCAAACTATCAAATTTATTAAAAAATTACACCCTGTGTGATAGTCTTGAAATAAAATTGTACAGTTATAGCCATTATTATGAATTCGTCTCGGAATTTGTGATAATTTTTTTTTTTCTCTAAGTGCAGAAAATTCCCAAATTATTTGAACATTGCAAATGCAAACAAGACAGGAAAATAATACAAGTGACACAGAAATTCAATTGTCATTTTATTTTTCCCTGTACAATAAGAGTACATCGTATACAGTATGTTCAAAGAGGTTATATAGTTACAGTTTGACCACGAAGAATGTTAAAATTCCTCGTGGTCAAATCAGTTTGACTACTAAGTTAGACCACGAGGAAGCAACCGCATTATCATGCATTAACTGAAATAAGGGACCGATTTGCACTTGTAGAGGAACGATGACGTCTGATACAATCGTCTCAGCATAAATTTAAGCGTTGAGGTTGCCTCTGATCCAAATCAACTCAGTTCTTCCGCCGATCCAAATACCCGCCCATACCATGATGGTTCCACCACTATAAGGATGGACTTCCTGGCAGGATTTTAATCGCTGTTGGCGTCCAGGGGTTCTCCAGTGTCGTATACGTCTTGTATCCGGTCTCATACCAAAACGAGACTCATCAGAAAAGCACACGAAACGCCATTGTTCTTCTGCCCAATTTCTGTGTTCAAGAGCCCATTGATATCGAATCCTACGATTGTGCATTGCTATAGGTGGTACCCGTAGCGGTCTTCGGGAATGAAGGTTCACTTCATGCAAGCGGTTTCTGACTGTTTGGTCGCTAATTAAGTTCCCTGAAGAGTGATGAAGCCTCACGGCTAACATCATGGCGGTTATTGTTGGAGCTCTTCGAGTTAAGATTTGAATGTATCGGTCTTGTCTCCGTGTGGTGCAGCGATACCGTCCTCCATGGCGCTCAGCCACGGTACCAGTGCTTCGGTAACGTGTCCAAAGTCGACTGATAACACTCTGACTTGTATTCAGAGCTAAAGCCACAGTACGTTGCCGGGAACCAGCTTCTATCATTCCCACGGCTCTGAGCATTTCTTCCCTGCTTAAATGACGTCGCCGCTCCATAATAACGTTGGTTTTAATCAGTAGTAGGGAAACAGTAGCACTAATAATGTCTTCAATGCGTTGTATGTTTTTATAGGGAAAATATTGACAGCTGATTTTCATCTTTTACTCGAATTTGATTCACAGTTCCTGATTCAAATTATGAAATGCACCAAAAAGGATCCATATAAATTTATAAAATCATAAATTTATTACAAAGCCACATCTCAATCTCAAGAAATCCGCATAAAAATGCTTGATCCCTAGACACTTTTGATGTGTGTATGAAGCAAAGGATTAGCAATATCTTTCAAAATGATTCAGATTGTGATTGAAAGTGTTTTACCACCAAACGGGGTGAATAGGGACAAAACTTTAAAATGGATTTTAGCGTTGAAATAATACAGTTTGTTGCCGAAAAGGACACTAAGTGTCTAAACACACTATGCCGAAGTTACGCGACCGAAGTTCGGCATGATTACGCCTGCAATGCTATTTGAATTAGGTACTGACGACACATTATGCCGAAATTACGTTGCGTTAAATAGCATTGAAATAGCATTGCGGGCGTAATCTTGCCGAACTTCGGTCGCGTAACTTCGGCATAGTGTATTTAGACACTTAATCGTTAATTTTAATACAATAAACACATTAGACTCGGCAACAAACTATATTATTTCAATGTTAAAATCGCTTAACTGGTGCTGCTGCTGGTGCATATAGCAAGTAAAAAAAAACTATTAAAAGGTAGGTATTTTACAACCGATTCATAAATGAAAAACTGCATGATAAAACAGTAGGTATGTACAGCAGGGCCTCATCCATTTTATACGGGTGCAGAAGAACTTGTGTAATGTTGTACCCGTAGCTCGATGTGAGATGTCACACGCACGCACTGCATATGCGTGTGCAGTGCGTTTGGTGTGACATCTCGCATAAAGCCGGGTATCCACTATGTTCGCGAACCTCTTGTGCTCCGCGCTCCTACAACTGCTCCACGTAGTGGAAACGTTCGCGCTCCTAGAGCGTGCTATGTGGAGCAGTTACAGGAGCGCGCGGAGCGCAAGACTTTCGCGAACATAGTGGATACCCGGCTTTACGTCCTTTTGGATGCCGCACGAACTGCACGCGTATTCGTTGTGGCTGGAACTATGATTTATTAGACAACTACTAAATTTTGCAGAATAATAATGTACAACGTGGAATGACTGTACAATGTGGAATGGTGGACAAATAAAGTTATCCAATTAAATGTGATTTGAGTTAATTAACTAGTAGGGGTCAAACACACGATTAGTAGGTATATCAGTAGACTGAATTGTATCGTATCAACACTCAACAGTATAGCTATATCGATGAAAGCAAGTGCGCTTGCACTTGACTAAAGATTTGATTTGATCATTGTCATGATCATGTGGTTGTTTGTCGTGAACAGTGATATCCATCATTTATCTCTATTTAGGAGGGAGGTAGGTAGGTACGGTCTACAGCGTAAACAGTTAGTAGCCTGATGAGTGCTGCTTTTTTGACTATGGTGGGCCACCTAATATTCCGTCACTCCGATCAAAATAAAAACTCCTTTCGCAGACCGCGATTTGACTTACTAATCTAAGCGCTAAGTAAGCGCTTCATTCGAGTGTGAACCTTATTGATATGCGTGTAAAAGGTGTAATGTTCTTATTCATATTCTCAAGCGTGTCATGCGAAATTAATTTATCTGAACGTTGTTCATATTCGTATGTGACGTAAGCGTCACATCTGTTTACTCTATTTTGCAAAGTCATGTCAAAGCTGCGGTCTGTGAATCTTGCCCCTAATCACCATGCGTGGGCCCATAGAAATTGTCTTATAAATTTTTGTCCGTGGGCAAAAGATCAGAGAAAATATATTACAGCGGCATATTTTACAGCAAAGCAGATGCAAGCCTATTCTTTGATGTTATGACGAAGTATGTTATTATATATATTTGTAGGTAGGTTATATCTAAATTCCTAATATAGACGTGTGCACGGTGTGCACTAGGGCTTATTGAAGAGGAAAAATCCGTTTGTAAACTTGTATATCTTCATTTATTAAGACATTAGAGTGATCACGATCAGTGAGGAACTGAGGACACAATAAGTAGGTATCTTGTAAATATTTACATACCTAGACCTACTTTATAATAATATCAAAATATTTTTTTGCAATTCATATTTTTAACCGACTTCAAAAAAGGAGGAGGTTCTCAATTCGGATGTTTATTTATATAGGTATAGGTAGGTATATATATATTTTTAATGTATGTTCGGGCATAACGTGTATAGACGGATTTGCAAAATTCTTTTTTCTTCGAAAGAGGTTTGTTTCGAAATGGTCCCATTTATATTTCGTAAAGTTCTGATGATGAGTTTCGGAGACAGACAACGGAACTCTTCAATAAATACCAGAAAATCAACCGCGATTGCTGCTATCGCAGTATGCATTATTGTTTACGCAATCCCAATCACACAACATAACATCACGCCTGTACCCTCTAACCCTTTAGAGGGTACAGGCGTGATGTTATGTTGTGTAGGAAGCTATTGAACACATCTGCGTACCTACCCCTGTAGGTACGTAGATGTGTTCAATAGCTTCCTGTCATTGATATTCACATAGCAATTAGTGTTACTTATATGAATTTGCGTGAGGTAGGTCTAGGTAGGGACAACTAAAACGTGAAAAATGAAAACTTTTATACAAAATAAATTATTTTTCATTTTCTAGTGTTATTTTGGAAGTCGGTTGTTTTTGTTTTTGTAAAATCGTTTAAATTTTTTTTGTAGAAAAGTATTTATTTTTCACTTTTCAGGGTTCCGTAGTTCTGACAAGGAACCCTTATAGTTTCGTCATGTCCGTCTATCTATCTGTCTGTCCGAAGTTTTGCTAAGAGACCGTTAGTATTAGAAAGCTGTAATTTTGTAGGAGTGTGTTCAATTTCGCCGACAAAGTGGTAAAATAAAATTTTGGAAAATATTTTTTTTTAGCTCCCCTACATGAGAATATTTTTTTTGAGGGTAGCTCCCCTACATGTGAAGTGGGGATGAATATTTTTTTCGTCCTCTACCCCATCGTGTAGGGTATCGTTGAATAGGTCTTATAAAATGACTTCGGGGTTGGTAAAATTATTTTTCGATTTAATGCTCTATTTACGAAACAAACAAAGAACACACACTCCTTTCATGTCTCTAGGACCAGTGGTTTAGGCTGTGCGTTGATGATATATCAGTCAGTCAGTCAGGACTTTGAATTTTATATGTATACTTATTGAGAGGAGTGTGGAACCTAATATAGAAACACGCTTGTATATCATACAATTACAATTAATAGATATCTACAAACAATGTTTTCTATCAACAAAGTTTTCGGCGAAACGTGCTGTCTAGGAATAGAGCTTTCTATTATCTTTGCTTTCTGTATGTAGTCATATCGTACATACATACAAGCTTGTTTCTATCTTAGGTTCCACACCGATGCCGCGATGGTCATAGTATGGCGCCTTGCGGCAGCATAAATCACTTTTCGGTCTCCACTGCTTGCAATGGGGCCCATTTGATTGGTATGCATATTAAGTTATCCGATTTTTTTTTATTTAGGTAGGTACATTTTACTCTTAATTGATCGACTTACTGTTACAAAGCATGTAAGTAGTGCCACTATGCCCTATAGCTGCCAAGGCTGTGACCTTCCTACGCAGGTGTAGGCATACGGTGGAGAAAATTAACGGCGGCGGTTTATTGCTCTAACAATCCTAACTGAACTGAACGGGGCGTGACCCACTTTTACGCTCTAAAGAGGTTTTATCACACTTCTGCTGGACGAATGATTCACCTTAGCCTCTTTATCTTACGTGTTAAAGGCATTCCATAACGCACATGAACAATAGCACTCTATACTAACTTAATCTGTTAGTTATCTGATGCAAATAATACCTCGCTTGTACATATTTAAATTAGTTTTAATTACCACTTCCGAAGGTTTAGTAGAAGTCGCAATAATAATCACCACGTACCAACCTGTAGATAACTTTGTAAAACAGAAAATAATTCTAACTAAGTACGAAGATTTTGTACCGATCTACGGAAGCTATGACTAATTTGAATATTTAAGTGGGTCAATGACAACGAACAAGTCACAATACGAATGAAACATACACATATTATGATTATTATTGGCAATATTGTTACTAACATACACAATAACATGCAGGTACCTACAGTTTTCCTAAGAAAAGTACCTATGAGTTTCGGCAATCATGGTACAGCTCTACAAGGTTTTGGCGCGTGGCTAAAATCGGAACTAATGCCGCCATCTTGTTTTTTCAATACATTTTACGAAACAATTACTCAAATGTTTTCCAACAGCGTCCCCTTGTCAATGTCATTCGAGTGCCAAAAGATCGAGGTGAAGGGCGGGCGTTTTGATATTTTGACGTTCAAAAAGTGCCGATTCTCAACCAGCCGGTCGATTCTGTAAAAATCTCAGCGTGAAAACTTAGGTGAAGTGAGTTTGTTTTTGCTAGGAATTGACACTATTGACAGCTCACTCCACGCTCACTTCAACCATGTTTTCACCGTGAGATTTTTACAGAATAGCACCGCTCTCTGGTTTGAATTAATGACTTTTAATTTTTTTTATTTATTCTTGTAGTCCAGTGTAGGTACCTAGAATATCTTCGAAAATACGAACGCGCGATGATGATGGAAGTAATACCTACCATAGTGACCATGGAAAAAATTAAAGATTGAAAACTTTACAAAATTAACAATTAAGTGACAGATGACGAGGTGCAATGACTGGTTTATTTCTCTGATCCGTGCGACCGGGTAACTGCCTATAGAGGAAACTTCATACAAACGCGCATGATATGTGCACTATACCTACTTACTACAAAGTGCGGAGGTACAAAACTTCAAAGTTTTTCCTCTATGGGCAGTTTTTCTGCGGCGCGACGACGACGTCGACGTTTTTTCTAGTTGCTGAAACATCGAAGATCACCGAAACGCATACCTTTTCGTTTACCGCTCAGTTGGCTCTAGCAATAGTGAACACGGTGACTGGAAACAGTGAAGTAGGTGGTAATTATTAGGACATATTTTAGGATCTAAGTATAGGCTGGTTTTTTCAGAATCCTTTAGAATCGAGTAGGAGATCAATGCCCTCGTTATCAAGTTTTGATACATGTACATATGTAGGTAGTTTTAATACATCTACGGTTTTTATAAACAACCAAACTTTAAATTCAGTGACAATCTTTCTGAGGATGAAAGGACTTGTGGTTGTGAATATGAATAACTTTTAACATGGGACCAACCCATACATAAATAACTTTTAACATGTGATCAACCCTGAAGTGCGAAAAAACATCCTAACTATTAATTTTTGTATGAAATATAGCACTTAGATGTTACCTATATTTTTGTTTTTTCAGGTTTTTTTTTCTAGAGAGTCAATCAATCTAGCTGCCTAGCCTTTTCCCAACTACGTTGGGGTCGGCTTCCAGTCTAACCGAATGCAGCTGAATACCAGTTTTTACATGAAGCGATTGCTTACCTGACCTCCACAACTCAGTTACTCATCATTATCGTCCACAGCCCGACTTCACCCACTGCTGGGAATAGGTCTCTCTTTTCTTGTGCCAATCCCCACGCTCCTGTGCTAGCCTCATCCAGGTTTTGCCCGCGATGGCAATAATGTCGCTATGGCACTGTAATGTTCGCTGGGTTAATAAAACACACTTTGACAGATCACTGAGGTACATAGTCTATCCGAAACCCAGAGAACGTCTGCATTCGCCTACGGCCGGTAAGCGACTGCCACGCCAATGCCTGCGCATACACTACATCCCTCCTTTATTTTTATTGAATTGATATGTTTGTTGTTGTCATGTTTATTGAAATATTGAATTGATTCTAGTCGCCCATTCCAAAAGGTAGTTTTCGTATGGAGAAGAATGGGCAAGAAACTCCACCGTTACCCTTTTAAAATGTTTTATAATGTCTTGTTTATATAATATAATTATATGTGAAGACAATGCACTTAGAATAAAATTAGTCTACCACAAAGGTAAAAAGAATTAAAATGAAGCAATGGCAGGTAAATCAATTATGTGATAGATACAGGTGCTCACATATTTACAAATTATTTACAAATATTGTAAAAGTAGATGATCTTCCTAGAATTTTCGCTTTGATAAATCCAATTTAATGGAGTGTTACATATGGCACGATCCACACGATGATGTCCTCACGATGTCCTCACGATGTCCTCACGATGTCCTCACGATGATGTCCTCCCGATGTCCTCACGATGTTTTTCTTCACCATTTTGTAATGTCCAATTTAATGGATGTCCAAATGCGTCCAATATAATGGATGCCCATTGCGTCCAATTTAATGAATCACATGTCTTCGAAGTATTGGTTCTCAGACATGCCGGTATCCTCACGGTGTTTTCCTTCACCATTGATGAACAGTGGTGATGAGTGAAAATACACAAAATGCCTGCCTGGTTTCGAACCCACGAACTTAGTCGGGCTAGACCACCACCACTGTTGTACTGAAATTAAATGCTATTATTATGTGTATGTGCCTACGTATGACACGGTGCGGTATGACACCAGAAGGCCAATTCTACTAATTTAAAACATTCAAAATCTAGTCTCAGTCTCATATCGGCGACAAACAAATGTCAAAACTTGTCAAAATGTAGTGAGTGTAAAGGTAATTTTGCAAGTAGCATTATTTTAGGGCACGAACTATTATCACATTTGCAGCCTGTGTCTGTAACACAGTTTATACTAGCACAGACACAGACGTTCACTCTGTCTCAAATAATGCATAGCGTTGTACTTCATTGTTTTGTTTTGTTTTTTTTTTTTTGCTTGATTGAGATGGACAAATTGTACTTGGCTTTTTGAAATAAAGATTATTATTATTGTTATTATTATTTCGTGATTTTTACTTAGTCTATTACTTTTCGGTTTTTACTAAGTTTACCGTTTTTCGTTTACCCTTTTTTGCAATTTGGATTAATTACAGGGCAAGGAATTATTATCTCATTTGTGATTTTTACTGAAGTTACATCTTTTACTTTTACCCTTTTATGCAATTTGCATTAATTACAGGGCAGGAAACTTTTACCCTTTTATGCAATTTGCATTATTTACAGGTCAGGAAATTTTATCTCTTTTGTGATTTCTACTGCCATACCTAGGTATTGGCATCTGCCTAGCCTTTTTCCCAACTATGTTGGGGTCGGCTTCCAGTCTTAGCGGATGCAGCTGAATACCAGTATTTTACATGGAGCGACTGCCTATCTGACCTCCACAGCCCAGTTACTGGGTACGATACCGCTTGATAAGACTGGTTGTCAGACTTTCCGGGCTTCTGACTACCCGTAACGACTGTCAAAGATTCACGAATGACAGCCGGGACCAACGGCTTAACGTGCTTTCCGAGGCACGGAGGGGACACGGTATGTAAAGATGGTCACCCATCCATAGACCAACCGCGGCAAGCGTAGCTTAACCTGATCGATCGACCTAAGCGGCTGTTATTATTTAGCCACGTGCCCCTCATACCTAGGATTGGCAATAGAGATCAAAATCTTTTTAATGTCTAACCATGATTTATTTTGTTAATTGCGTAATCTAGTCGGTTCCAATGTATGAACTTGATGAGTTTTCACCCATTGATTGCATACACTGGTTGGTTATACCAATGTATAAGTTATTGTTAACTTTTAGGTACCCACTATTCATTTGATTGTTTACCTCTTCAAATTACTTCGTAATGTACCGATTAACCACATAATCTATCAGTATCGCGATTTCCGCGATCTTATTTGCCTAATATTAGGCAAATCTGTTAACCAACAGTTGGGTTGGCACCTATCAACAAATGAGGTTAGACGAAATAAAAGTAAAACTATAAATTCACTGTACATATTAAGCATAAGAAAGTTAAAACGCTGTACAAATAACATAGTCATTTTTTTTTGTCCATGTCGCGAATTTTGCGACAAGGGGTTTCTAAAAGGGGGGCAAATTTTCCATTATTTTTTCGATAGGACGCACCGTTTTCGAGATATAAGCAAATTTAGAATTATTCGATTTTACACTCGCATGTTCCCGAAAATAACACCAGTACGTCCCGTGTTTCCCAAATAGTCAATCAATAATGCTATATTTTGCCACTAACTATTTGGAGAAACAATTTTATTAATTAAATAAACCTCATTCGTTAACTTGCCAGTATTAATCGCAACCATTAGGTTGTTTTATTGGAACTTGTTCCATTTGTGTTTCTCGCAACCATTAGGTTGTTTTGTTGGAACTTGTTCCATTTGTGTTTTTCGCAACCATTAGGTTGTTTTGTTGGAACTTGTTCCATTTGTGTTTTTCGCAACCATTAGGTTGTTTTGTTGGAACTTGTTCCATTTGTGTTTTTCGCAACCATTCGGTTGTTTTGTTGGAACTTGTTCCATTTGTGTCTTTCACACACACACGCACATATTTTAATGTATATCAAAATATGTCTTGTTGTACCATACCCAGTACAGTTGCTCAATGTTTTTTGTCCTATAATTGTAATAATTGTAATTAAAGTTTATTTTAAACTAAATCACCGCCGTTCATATTTGACTAGCCAGCAAGTCGAACAAAGGTCCTTTGACGACGTGTGCTATGTGATTAAAGCAAATGTTCACTTGATATTACAACACTGTAATGAATTCTATGAATTATTTTTCTGATTACAAATTACAATAGCCAGTGCAAAATGCATTTGATTTGACTACGATTAGTTCAATCATTAACCATAACAGATTTTATTACACTAGTTAGTTTTAACAGTAGGTAAGATAATAATTTTATTTGTTACTTAACTTCGATTTTACCGAAGTGGAACTTCTGTTAAAACTGGTACATTAACGATATTTTCGCTGGAACATTTTTTTATTTGATCGAATAATATTTTCTCGATATTATTTACATAAGGGGTCGACACGGGGGTAAGCCGTGACTGACTCGAGCAGTGTTGCCACTGAGTTGTGTGCTACATCAATAATGGTAGGTACATCACAAATACATTTTAATTACCTCACATAGGGCAGTATTATCAACTTTATGTTAAATAAGAATTATAATCTCATAACCACATCACGCCTGTTCTCACACCTATGTTTGAATAGATAAGCAATCTTTATTGCTTTATTGTACATTATTGTCTTGGTTTCACATAATGTTACATGGCACCTGTAACTTAGTGACCTTTGAAGGTACTACCACAAAATTCCAACAGAAGAAGGGAACTTCTCTTCTACAAAATTGATTTACCGATTCATCATATTATCATAAGAAAATATTATGTCATTCTAATTCATGTTACTGGTGAAAAGAGTTTTACTAAAACATTTTGTTCATCTATCTGTCCCCAAGTCACAGGCTATAAACCTAGTTTGGGTGCCAGGAGATAATACTCAATGTACTATATGTTGTACCATATTACCGTACGTGTAACCTTTGTGAACATTGTTCTGGAAATAAACATTATTTTTATTATTTTTGTGTCTTTTTTTCTCACCTCTTAGGCTGGTTTTAGCTACATTTACGGGCCAAAACCAAGTAAATGCAACGTGTGGTGTGTATTAGAGTGTGTTTTTCTTCCTCTAACTGCATGAATTTCCTAACTATTCTGCAGGTGTTTAAGATGACAGCTTTCTGTTATTATTATTAATTAACATTGCAATAACATCAAACAGCAGTTTGTTGTTATTGTGACTTTTTATTTTCACTTTGCCCACATTTTATTTCAAAGTATGTATACTTATTATTTTAACTGGTTGGTACTAGTATTTAATTATAGTAACAATTACATAGCTTTTGTCTTTTCCTTAGTCTGTTGATAGGTAGCAATCTAAATTATGTCACCCTAGAACTCGGGTACATATGTCATTATCAGTAGTACTCATTAGGTAGTTCTTCCTACATGCAGGAAATTATCCTCTGTGGGACGGTATTTTTTATTTTTATTTTTGTTATCTTTCGTAAGTATTACAATGAATACATTACTCTGTATTGATTCTTATTTTTGCGTGGCTTTTACTGAAAATCAGTAACAGTATCACAACTGCATGCCCTATTATATTTTTGTAAGTACTTATTGAAGACAAGAAGACATGTTACATCTGCCAACCCGCACTGGGCCCGCGTGGTGGATTACGGCCCACTCCCTCCCATCGAGAGGAGGCCTGTGTCTCAGCAGTGGGAACATTATAGGCTGATTATGTATGTATGTTATGTAAGTACTTATTGCGTGAGTCATTTTTTGTGGCGTCCTGTAACAGGATTTTGAGACTCGTATGCATGCTCATTAGAGCATTTAGGATTCAGCATGACCTTTGACGTAAGCGTAAGTATGACTAACTAAATAAACTGAATAACTTTATTCAGTAACGTTACTTTACAATCTTCTTTTTAGTGTGTCGATAGCAATCTAAGTGAACTCGGCCCAGAATAGCAATCTAAATGGCCCAGAATTCGGATACTTGTTTGGCGCCTTCACCAGCGTCCATCAGTTCCTGTAACGTGCAGCTGACAGGACACGCAGGACACGATATTAAGTGTTATACTTTACTATTATTATGGGAATTGACTGATAATAACCTTTATCTATTAACAAATTAGGTTTATTAACCAGTTGGCAGTAAATATGCTAGTAATTAAGCCATTATTGATGCTTACACTAACGTTTCCCGGTCTTTTCTGATATTTATCCATTAAGCATGGTCATATTGCGAATAGTATTTGCGTGACCTTGATATTTCTGTATCGAAATGCAAACAATTGATCCTGGCAAAACCAGTGACCTGATTAAAATAGTATCTACTGATTTTGTTTTATATTTACAATAAGTGGGTATGTAGGTTATTTACAACAGAAAAGTTAAGTATGTCCAAGATTTATGATAATAATCGGTTATTATTTTTATTTAAAATTAGAAGCGTGCAAATAACTCAATTATCTTGCTATTTAAATGAAAGCACTTACTCAATAATAATAATTAACAATAATTTACTGTTTGCATTACAGCACATTTAAAATAATTGCGTACTATTCAGGCATGGCCTTTTGTTTTGTTGTGATAAATATTTACTGCATGGCCTTTTTAACATTTACCTACGCTTATAAGTTGTTTACATCAGTCGAAGTAGAATTTATTTTTCGTAACTTATAAAGCAATCATTAACTGTAACCATCTACCTTGGTAACGATTTATTTACGTGTTGGTAGGTAGGTACAGTGTTACTACGTTCTGTTTCTACTTTAGTATCCAACTATAAACGATCCTTGTCGAAATATAGTCGCTTAACTGATCGTAAACAACTTTCAACGTGCATTATTTTTCAGCGTGCATTCTTCCCCTTTTTTTTTGGTAAATGTTTTTAGCACTTACTTTTATCCTCGTCGCCACTTGTAATGTTCGCTGGGTTAATAAAACACACTTTGACAGATCACTGAGGTACATAGTCTATCCGAAACCCAGAGAACGTCTGCATTCGCCTACGGCCGGTAAGCGACTGCCACGCCAATGCCTGCGCATACACTACAGGCACAACCCAGTTACTGGGTAATAAACACGATACCCCCTGGTAAGACTGATTGTCAGACTTTAGGTCTGACGACCCGAAACGATTTTCGTTGTGAAGATCCAGGAATGACAGTCGCGGTATGAAAAGATGGTCACCCATCTACGGACAAACCGCAGGAAAGCAAAGCTAAACCTAGTCAATCGACCCGTGCGGCTGTTATTACCTACTTGGCCACGTGCACCTCCTTTTTTATTAGAGAGTAAAAACCAAGATAATCCTGAGCGCTATTTTGCGACACCCTGTATACTTACCATATAGCTACCTAATGGTAGTATACAAAGTGGCGCAAAAGTGGGTTTGAATAATAATCGACCGATGACCCTTAAAAAAAAAATCCGTGATGTGGTATACTTATCCTTGATGAATTTCCAAAGTGTCTAATGAATAAATTAAAAAAAAAAAGTTCTGCATCTACTGTCAGTGCTGAGTGCATACGTCATTTTTTTCCCTATCATAACAGATAACACAGAATTTGCTTAAAGATTAAATTCCCCGACTTTACATAATAAAATCATTATTCATAGTTATTTTTAACACTTACAAGTTATGTACGTCATTTTATTTTTACGTACGCCCTGCATAATTTCTACATGTCAACAGCTATTTAGGTAGGTACCTATCACTTACATAAAATACCTCACTCAATAATAGTTCCACATACCTACCGTGCAAACCAATTGGTGCTCACAGACACTAGAAAATCTAGAAATATTGGTGACTAATTGTCTATCTATTAGGTAGGTACCTATTCTAAAACTTGTATATTATTCTTTCGCAATGCGACACCTACTTGGCAATTAAGAATTTGCAGCAAGGAACACAAATCTTGACGAGTATTAGGTCCACCTACTTAGCTAACAGCACTCGTAAAGTCTCGTGCTCTACTTGGACTAAATTCAAAACTGTGAGATGTCTTGTTTCTCGTTTATTTTATTCTTAATCGGTTGAATCAATGTGCAATTTAATTAAACAGCTTAATTAAACCGTGGCATGAAAAGAGATCTAGGTGAAGTGTTCAATAATATGTGGCATCATAATATGATGTGACGTGCACACTAATGCGTATGTGTGTAACGGCAGAGGCAACAGCAGCTACCGACGCATCGGCGACTGCCGTCGACAACGTGCTTGTTGCATGTTGTCGACGGTTGTCTCTGCCGGTGACGCGTGTCGTTCGTGCGTATAAGCACTTACACCTGACGTCACGCAAAACCCTACATTGCACAAATACAGAAACCCGACAACAACGACCGGGCAGTAGCTCACCAGACAAAACAACACCTCGGTCGGAAAGTCTATTGCAGTTGATGGCAGTTATTTTAGTTCAATCTCAGATTTGGTACCAACTGCATAGACTGCTTGAAAAGTGATCTTGGTTTGGAAATTTTATTCGCAGTCGGGTTTTTGTTTATTTTTATGGTTCCGTACCAAATTGGTAAAACGGAACCCTTATGGTGAGACTCAGTCTGTCTGTCTGTCTGTCACAGCTAGATATCTCAAGAACTACTTATAAATGTTATCAATTTGAAATTTGGAATAGTTTTAGATGACGTTTGCGCAACTATTTTGCAAAGAAGAAAGAAATAAAAATGTAGTATGTACATTTTTTGCAATAGGGACTGAAAGGGGGTCTGAAAAATTCGAAGTGGGGCTACTGGGGCATGTGGGGTATCATACGAAAGAGCGCAGTTTGCACATTCTCATCAAACATTTTTCTTTTTTTTAGGCCGCATAGTTTTCGACTTGTGATGAAAAATGTAAAAAAAAATACCGTTCCCCCCCTTATCTCCGAAGTTTGCAAAGAGAAAAATATGAAATGATTCTATGTGATAGAAGTTTATGTAAAGATTACAGGAAAAATAAAACGAAGTCTCTAAATAGCACACTTTTTCAGAAATCATCAACAAAAGTTACATTAGTTCCACTATCGGTCAAGAGATGGCGCTGACATAAAACTGCAATATTTTACACCATAGTGCAGTGTTTAAATTCTCTGACGAATATAGGCCTCGCCGAAGAAAAATTAAAAACATGATGGTACGGAACCCTCGGTCCGCGAGTCCGACTTGCTCTTAACAGTTTTTTTTTACTATTGTTTTCAACATTTTAGTGTTTATTAACATTTTAGAGTCATTTAAGTTTTCAATATTTTCGGATTCGGCTATCCGAGCCCTGTATTTTAAATTTTAATATACTTATAGAAAACAAAAATGTACCATGACCATATAATGGGGGAATTTTGACATACCTATGCGGGGAAATTATGGTCATGAGTACAATTTTTTTCCAAGCGGCACTTTTTGATTCAATACCCAACCTAACCATCGCACGACCTAGACGAGTTGATGGACGTCTCAAAATATGTTAAAATCGGTCCACCCAGCCGTTCCCAACGGCTGGATGGACCGATTTTGCCTCGATATAAAGAAGCCGGTCAGTCAGGAAATTTTCGAGCTCGATTCGGTTGCTCTTGCATTTTCTTAGGAGAATCATAATGACAGCTTACCCTGCGTCCTAGACGAAAGCGAAGCGACTGTCGCGCGAATACGCGATTACGCGATCGTTTACCCTGAACAGTGACGTAGGTACAGTCAACAAAGGAGATAAGTATACAGGAGCGTCAGATATAGTTGAAGTTTACTAAGAAACCGATGGATGTTCTGGACTGAAATGAAATTTTTGTTCTAACTGAAATTAAATTTGGTTTCCTCACGATGTTTTCCTTCGCCGTTTTGAAAGCAGTGGTTTTTTTTTACATTTAAAGTGTGAAAGGTTAAAATTATATCTCTACAGGTAATATATTCAAAATGAAATTCCGAATCGCAACCATTAACAATAATAAACAAATATGAAAAAAAAAACCGGGCAAGAGCGAGTCGGACTCGCGCACCGAGGGTTCCGTTACATCCGGGTTTATGCATAAGGTTTATGTTTATGAAATTAAATGTGTTTTATTTTATTTTTATGTTTGAGTTGATTGAATGAAAGGTAAATTGCGGTTTACGATTTATGACGTATTAAAAAAAAATACTTACTAAATCTCGTTCAAACCAATTTTCGGTGGAAGTTTACAAGGTAATGTACAGTCAACAAAGGAGATAAGTATACAGGAGCGTCAGATATAGTTGAAGTTTACTAAGAAACCGATGGATGTTCTGGACTGAAATTTAATTTAAGAAATGAGCTGTTTGTTTTCTATTAATAACATTAAATTTTATTCGAGGACATCCATCGGTTTCTTAGTAAACTTCAACTCTTATATCCGACGCTCCTGTATACTTATCTCCTTTGTTGACTGACGATACGCGACTTGATTGATCACGCGAGAATGTTATATAGGCTCAAATTAAATTAGCTAGCGAAACTCTGCAGACGTAATGGGTATCGATACTTTATATTATATACACACACGACACGGTAAAATAAAAATTGTCTGTAAAGTTTACAAAAAACAAAAACTGATTTATTAAACGGATTATATTTAATAGTAAATTATTAAAATATACAGGGTTATTGGTAAAATATTAACAATCTCTTAAGAGGTTATTGTACTCATCATTATGAACAACTTTTACTATGGGACCAAAAGTGAAATCGCGAAAAAAATTTTTGCTGTTCCCTACATTTTGACGAGATAAACGAACAGAAATGTAGGGAACAGCAGATTTTTTTTTCGCGATTTCAGGTTTGGTCCCATAGTAAAAGTTGTTCATAATGATGAGTACAATGACCTCTTAAGAGGTTGTTAATGTTTTACCAATAACCCTGTATATCTGATATCACAAAAAAATATTTTTTATTTTACATAGGTATTTAGATAAGTACTTCATACCTGTGGCCACGGAACTAATTTTTCTGTTCCGTGTCTGTGCCCATGATGCCCATCCTAACTAATATTATAAATGCGAAAGTAAGTTTGTTTGTTTCCTTTTCACGCCTAAACCACTGAACCGATCATCCTGAAATTTTGCATAATACGTTGTCAGGTGTACCTACAGAAACGGACATAGGGTTACCTTTCATCCCGAAAAAAAGTGCTGTTCCTCAGGAAAACAACAATAACGTTATTATGATAATAGATGGCGTCACATGTCTTTTGAATGGGATCGACACTCATGCGGCTGAAACCACGGGGCGCTGTTAGTGTGCTCATACGAACTGCGCGACCCTATGAAGCATTGGATTATTTCTTTTAAAATCCTTCAGATTGTGACAGATACGTTACGAAATTGGCTTGCAGAGTAATTTTTCTTCTAACCTAGTTGGGAGTGATGCAGCCAACTACTTCAAATAAAAAATACCTGCACGTAGAATGTACTACAATGGTACGGTGTGGAAGTTAATTGTATTCACTGAACGCTTGTTTATTTCATCCTGAGTTGTGGCTTCGTGTTAAGCATACATCAGCTATAGATATTTCCTTCGTATTAAATTACTAATAGCGTGTAACTAATAAAAATAAATTGCGGAGTAGGGATGTCATCTACTTACTGATTACGAAGGTTATTGCGTACCTAGAATAGGTTGCGTCTGATTATTAATTGTGAATAATATCTTTGCGCTTTTAATTAAGTATATCCTTACATTCTTATATTTCAACTGATTGGACTCAGTACCTAATCAACTTAGGAACAATAAATCTTAATAAACACTCAGACTGCAAGATGCAAGCCAAGGCATAGGTAACATAATTGTAGCAATAGTTAACAGATAGTCAGAGCATAGAATGCAAAATCTAAAGAAAGATATGCACTTAGTTTGACTAGACAATGAGGTCACTACCACACTATCCTAATACTTACTGTAGGATAACTTTAAGCCCGTTGCCACAACCTAAATGGTAGAAGAGTGTAGGTAGTCAGTTATATCGAGCCCTAATTGTAAGCGACAAACAAAAAACGATATTTAAATTGGTACCCCGAGCCCAGAGGGTTTTTAAGCAAGCATATGCAGGGCGAAAAGTTGATAGCTGTCATAGCTGAGTAGGTTTATTTTGAGAGAAGATCTATACTTACATATAATAAAATTGTAGAAAAGTGGTGTCTGTACAATGGAAATATATTAAAAAAAAGTAGCAGGGGTTGTTATTATATCGATGCCGAACCCGAAAATGTAATTAAATTTTTTTTTGTCTGTTTATCGGTTTGTCTGTTTGTCTGTTTGTCTGCTGTGTTTGTGCACGCTAATATCAGAAACGGCTTATTCGATTTAGATGCGGTTTTCACTAATATATTGTAGTAAGCTTCACTTAACATTTAGTGTTTATTTCATGTCAATCGGTTCATAAATAAAAAAGTTATGTCAATTTAAAGAATCACGGCGAACATTTGTTAAGGTATTCTATCAGAGTACGTAAACGCCTCGCGCCTGCGCGTCCGTGGCTATATATACAAGGTGTAACGGAAAGGGGGTATCAACCCTGAAGGAGGTGAATGAAGATGAAAAAAAAAATTTGGACCTCCCATAGTAATAGCACATCAATGATTTACTATTACTATGGGAGGTCCAAATTTTTTTTCATATTTCGACCTATGTTCTTTGGGGAAATTTGTTCAGTTTCATGAGCACATTCACCTCCTTCAGGGTTGATACCCCCTTTCCGTTACACCTTGTATAAAGCGCGCTGAGAGCCGCGCCGCTGCCATAATTCCGATCCAGCCTGTCCCTTGCTGCCCTCTCCCAGCGACGCCCTAAGCCGAGGTCCGTACCCCACAGGGGGGTGCCCTTAGCGTGTAGTCGCTTAGTTTTTAAGTTTATATTGTGTAGTTAAGTTGTGTATTATGCCCTGGCTGGAGGCCTTAATTTATTGAGGCATCCACAGGAAAGCCAGGTTAAGCAGTCGACAACCCCTCAGGTTGAACTGCGAGATGACCATTTCAAAAGAAAACGCGCCGCTGCCATAAGGATTCAGTTATTCGTAGCGAACGCACGTATCCTGGAGAGTATAGGCGAATAGTTGGATTCGATTATTGCGATTCACTTGAATACTGACTGTTTGCATATTTCATTTATTTATATTTTAGGGTTTGTAGGTTAGGTTCTTTTTCTTAATTTTCTTTAAAATTTTGTAAGTATTTGGTATAGGTTAGGCGGTTCTTTCCTTGATTATTGGGTATTTACTTATCTTAATTTTTATTTAAGGTTTTGTAAATAAATATTGTAAGCATTTATTATTGGTTAGGCATTTCTTTCCCTGATTTTCGGTATACTTATCTTAATTTGTATTTAGGGTTTGTATATAAATATTATAAGTATTTGGTATAGGTTAGGCATTTGATTTCTTGATTTTCTTTATTAATTATAAGTTCATTAGCTTAGGTTAGTAATTATTTTTTCTAGCAATTCTTTTGTTTTATAAAGTTAGTACGTTTGTCTGTGTAGAAGAATAGCACCACCCCTTACTTCCCGTGGGTGTCGTAAAAGGCGACTAAGGGTCTCACCGGAGAATGGGCAGCAGCGTTCTCTATGCATTCCACCACCATACCATACTGCGATCGCCAACCCGCCTGCCAAGCGTGGCGATTATGGCAAACCCCCCCAAAATTGGGGGAGGCCTATGTCCAGCAGTGGACGTCTATCGGCTGAAATGATGATGATAATGACGTTTGGTTTACACGTCTTAACACTTATTACTTAAACTGTGATAATTTTAGACTGTATTATCTGTAAGTATTTATAATTTAATTGTTTACGATAGTACGTGTTTACTAAATAACTGTGTGTTAAGTAGTAAGTACTATTTTATTGTAAGAATGCCTCGAAGAAGATCCAACCTCTCCCAATGTAGCAGAAATGCTAAAAGGATGAGATTAGTTCGATCACAGGAATCTGAGGAAGGTCGTGAGGCAAAAGGCTCTCTGCACCAGGCTAGGTTTCGTGCTGCAGAAACTTCGACTCAGCGAGAATCTCGACTGAGTTCAAATCGTTCTCGAATGATGACAACTCGAAATAGGGAAAACGGGGAACAACGAAAGGCACGTTTATCTGTCGATCGCGAAGCTCACGCGCTATCGCGTGAGTCTGAGACTTTTGCTGTCAGGGAAATCCGCCTGAGCTCCCAGAGAGTACGGACAACAAATGCTCGATTCCAGGAGACACAGGACGAACGGGAAATACGTCTCACTGCCGATCGTGAAGCTCATACACTATCGCGTGAGTCTGAGACTTTCACTGATAGGGAAATTCGTCTGAGTTCTCAGAGGGTTCGGACAGCAAATGTTCGGTCTCAGGAAACACAGGAAGAACGAGAAATACGTCTCACTGCCGATCGTGAAGCTCAAGCACTAGAGTCTGAGACTTTCACTGAAATTCGCCTGAGTTCTCAGAGGGTTCGGACAGCAAATGCCCGGTCTGTAGACGGTATATGTAATTCAAAATATGCTGCCCGAAAAGTCACTATTCCACGCGGACGAAGTCGCGGGCACAGCTAGTCAAAAATATATTTGATAGGTTCAGATAGTAGTCCCGTGGTCGAGACCACTTTCAGATTTCGAAAATGGACCAAAAATAAAGAGATCTTCAGAGCCATTGATTTTGGTATGATCGTGTGCGGCCTAACCCATAATGATTTAAACAGGCAAATATGATGAAGCAATTGTAGACTTCCCTGCATTTGACGACATTGAAAACTCAGTTCTGGACAATTTTTAAAAGGCTATTCAGGGCGAATAAAAGTTATTATGCAGTGCAATATTGATAGCTGTACGTCTTGATAGTGAATAAGTATATATAAATAAATGACGGATTGATGGAGCCTTTTGGAAAATATGATAACAAAAGTAGGTAGGTAGGTTAAAGTGGTTATAATTTTGCAGTTATCACTAAATCTGCGAACCGAGTAGCTTTGATTGCTATTTGAATTTGAAACTGACCCTTTTTTGTGAAGATTTGTCGGCATTCAGAAGTTTGAAAATATCCTTAGACAAAGAAAAGTATAGACGGCGGTTAGCTCCATTTCATTTCCACAAGAAAGGGATAAAGTATTGAGTTAATAAAAGTAACAGAAAATAATAAATCTATTTATTTCCGTCTCTCAGTGCGTGCCAGTTTTTTCATTTCATTTCATTTGCTCTATAGCTTTCTTACTCTAAGGAAAATATCAAACACTTAAAATTAATTATTAAAAGTAATAACTTTTAAAAACACTTAAAACACTTAAAATTAATTAAGTATAGTAATAACTTTTAATAATTAATTTTAAGTGTTTGATATTTTATTTAATAAAGTAGTAAAATTAAAACATTGTCGGAGCGCCCGCCCATACCATAAACAAAGTTGATTATTTCAAAATTTTACTATGACACTAAGCAACCCAATTATTTGAAAAATTAATCCTCGAATCTTATGGAGACATCCAACGAGCTAATAACATTCACAGATGCCAATTGCGATTTTTATCGATTTAGGGCTGATTTCTCAATCGACAGATATGTATTTCTTATTCATGGAATAAAATAGACGTCGGACAGTTTTTGTATGAAAGAACTGTCAAAAATTCAAAATTATTCCTCGGATAAAATTATCTGGCGTTGGAAAAGGGCGGACTAACAAAACTATATCGTTTACGACGAATATTGCGCATTTTCGTATAAAATGTGCCATTGTGCCATGCCCTTTGAAAAAATGTGTAGGTAGGTACCTACGTACACATTTTTTACCTATCCTCTCGTATGTAAATGTACGAGCTTAGCACTTCTACAACTTCGGACAAAAACCTTTGTTCATAAAATTGTCTTTTAAAAATTACTGTTATTAGACATTTTGCTGCTGATACTGCGGCTACTTTAGTACCTGCAATGCTTATCAAATATCCTGTCCAAAATAATCACAGCGCAGTTAAAAAAACCTAATCCAGCGATGAAGACTTGGATCTGTGCCAATGCACGTATGGAACGACCGGGTTCAATTTGTTTTATGTTCTTTGTAACGCATTATTTATAAGTCGATTTATTTTTAATTAGATATTTATTATGTAAGAACCTACTATGTTGGTACAGTCAACAGCAACCTACCCAACGTATTCGCTTGTATCTTTATTTGGTACTAGCTGTTGGCTGTTGACTGCGACTTCGTCTGCGATCCAGTAAAGAAAGATCAAAAGTAGCCTATGTCCTTCTCCAGGTCATGGTCTATCCACGTGCCAAATTTCATCCAAATCCGTTCAGCCGTTTTAGCGTGAAAAGGTAAAAAAAACTTACTTTCGCATTTATAATAAGTACTTATAAATTTAAAAAAATATATAATTTGGGATAGTTAGGATGCTGCTTCTGCTTCCTGTAACTCTAGCCTACAGACGTCGCAAGTTTGGGAATATATAAACTTCTGTCGACTGTGGCATCTTTACTTTCCATAACCAACTTTACCCATGAGTACCTACTGTTCATAAATATCTTATCAGATTTTTAGTAATCGAGAGAACACCTCATGAGTAAAGTTGCTCGTGGAAAGTAAAGTTGCCATAGTTGACTGTACACTACACGATTTTGGACCCAATATTTAGGGATGTGTTTTTTAATAGATACTCTTCCTCCCTTTCTCTTATTACACCATCCTGCTTTAGGAAAAGGGTCGCTGAATATCGCGTAGAGTCAAGACTTTTTAGAAAAGTCTTAGATAAACTAAGAGGTAAAAGTAGAAAATATAGACAATTAAGAAAATAAGATATCTATCAACCTAAATATTCCCACATACCTATGCGTACCGCGCGTGCGCGCGTATAACTAGGTAATAAAGCAATAAAGGTGTTTCAAAGAACAAAAACAATTAATCACGCACAAGTGTCTTCGATTTAAGTAGTTCACTGCTGTATAAAACATTTATGACCGTATTATTGTTATTTACCATTGATTGCGTAACTACTCAGATGATAACAGTTATCTATAGGCCGCATGACAGTGGAGACATAAAGAGTATAAGCTGGCTTTATATTGAAACTTCTTTTAATAAGCCAGCTCAAGATCTGGGGACCTATAAAGGCCACTTTGGCAGAATCATAAAAGGATAACAGGTTACAATAAAGTTAATCGTATCAAATCCCATTGTTATTATTTTCAGTTAAGTTTTTTTTTTTGTCTGTGCTAAAATACCAATCAATCCGATCCAAATCCAATCCCAATCTCTTTGATTATACCTAAGTAGTACAGCGAAAAAAAGGAAAAGACGGACTGTCTTCGCCATATTACGATTCATAATGTTATCCTTTTATGATTCTCCAAAGTGGCCTTTTTAGGCCACCTGGGGCCTGGGGACTTTGTAGCACTGACGTGCTGTTCTTGTTCGTGCTTACCAGTACCCTAATTGCGTAACAGACTTTCAATCGCAATCTGTATCATTTTGAAGGATATAGGTAAACCATTGCTTCATAATGTTCGATTTGTCTGCTCAACAACGTAAATAACGCAATGAATATTGTTGAACTGTCAAAATGAATTGATACTGTTAGTGTGTTACGCAATTACCCCGAGGGTGGGTGTGCATTTAGGAACCTACCGAACCGAACTGCCCTAGGGCCGCTACTGCGTAGCAGGTGGCGTTCTGTAGTACCTACCCCATAGATATACATATAGATAGACCTAGATAACGCAAGTATCACGAACAGTATGAAAACCAAGCGTGATTTTTTGTATAGGTACCTAAAAAAATACCTAATATAAAACGTAACAAGCTCGCACTCTCGCTCACGCTTACCCAGCCAGCAGTACACAGGACTGAGCGCGAAAGTGGCGGCTTACGATTTTTGAACGTAAGATGGTGCGATTTTTGGCACGTGAAGTAGTTGCTCTTACGTTATCTAGGTATCTATATCTGTGACTTACCCCTATCGGAATAAGACGTGAGTTTACGTATGCACGTATGTATGACCTAGAGAACATTTGGTAATATTCACACTTATGTCGATAAGATTTACGTTAATATTTGTATTTTATTAGGGTTCCGTACTAAGCTCAAAAGAAAAAACCGGCCAAGTGCGTGTCGGGCCACGCACAGTGTAGGGTTCCGTAGTAGCCCGTTATCACAATGTAGTACGTAAAAAAATTAAATCGTCTGAATATAAAAAAATTAAATTTTTTTTTTTTTTTTTTTCATATTTTGTTTTTCAATGCAAGTCTTTACCCGTTATAAACAAGCAACTACTTCATCTTAGTCACTTTAAAGGATTAATGCTAAGGATTTTGTATTTGGTACAAAATTATCCAACACCCAAGTTTAACGACTATTACCGCTAAACTAATAAAGTTATCTTAACCGCTATACTTTTCCTTTAAAGTTCATGAAGTGCACTATCATCGTGAATTTTTCCAGATTTTTCAAGCCAGCAGTTTAGGTTTTAGAGGGGGGGGGGACGCCCTACTCGAACAAAAATTTGCACTTTAAAGTTTAATATTTCGTAAATGGAGCATTAAATTTAAAAATAATTTTAGCAACCCCCAAGTCATTTTAGAAGACCTATTCAACGATACCCCACACGATGGGGTACACGACGAAAAAAAAATTCATCCCCACTTCACATGTAGGGGAGCTACCCTAAAAAAAAATATTTTCCAAAATTTTATTTTACCACTTTGTCGGCGTGATTGATATACATATTGGTACTAAATTTCAGCTTTCTAGTGCTAACGGTCACAGAGATTAAGCGAGGACGGACAGACAGACGGACGGACAGACAGACATGGCGAAACTATAAGGGTTCCTACCCAAGCAGCAAAATGTGGTCTAGTAATTGTCCTGGAACCATCATTTCATTAGGACTATAACGGAATAGTAAGCAATTATAACCACGGAAAAGGGCCCAATTTATAGGCGTATTTTACCTAATTAAATATCTATAATAGACTTGGTGAACACCACTTTGACCAATAACGACTCTATAGTTGGACTTCGTAAAACTATTTGCTCCCGCGAAGCTAACTATCAGCGCTTAATGGAACCAAACACGACAATAACGTACACAGTGAATCTCTTACAAGCTCAAAAAAATGTTGTGATTTGGTGAATGACATTTGTAAAGATTAATATTGATAAAGGTAAGAAATGCATCCATTTCTTATTATAAATAGATATTATCTAGAATATCAATATGAGTAGAGTGTTAGTTAACAATAAGTCAAGATGTAATGTGTTGAATGTGCATGGCGCACGTATATTTTCGGTGAAGTATAATATGTTTTATATCAAAATTTTTACACGCCCCTTAAAATTAGCGTTTTCATTTAGTTGAATTTGAAAATAATGTTGGTTTCATTAAGACATACAACGAAAAGTCGCCATTTTGGCAAAGTTGGTTTTCAAAAATATATTAACAAACCGTTATAGGCGTACTTTGTTTGAAAATGGTAAATATCAGAACCATTGCTTGGCCATATTGTTTGGAATTAGAGTTCCGCAAATATTTCTATAAACGGACGGTTAATTTATATTGCTATTAGGTACCTATGTCTTATTTTATTGTTTTTGTTTAGCTGTCAGCATTGAAAATGGTAATGTTTCTGGACGTCGATCGCTTTTTGACTAAAACGGATTTTCGAATATTTATATAATACAGAAATCTCTTCGGGTGGAACGGGAATTATCGAAAAATATTTTTTAAACATTTGATAAGGCCATTATGCCAATATTCTTCTGGCGCTGAATTAGTAATATCCAGATTTTCTTTATTAGTGTCAAGAAGTGTACGGGCATCCTCTTCAATCTTTTTATTCAATATTTACAATAAAGAATTTAATGTCGCATGTCGTATATCGTATTCTACAGCCCATTTTGTAATAGTCTTCAATATCGCTTTCATCTTCTTGCACAGGTTCTAATACCATTTTTTAAGTCTAAATTTAAATCGCTTTTTATCGATAAAACGTCGTTTTGTGCAGAATTGTTAATATAAACATTTTGTCTATTCACAGTAACTATTTTGTAGGGAACCTTCTATTTCTACGATTCGTTCCTCGCCAGATACAAATCTAGAAACCGACACCATAATAGCATTTGCAAGACCATTATAAACCAATGTATTCTTGTACAGGACACCACGGATATAGTTTTGGATACTAAGTATATTATATTAAACCTTTATAACCGTGTTAAGATTATAACAAAATTGATTTATACCACTTTAGAACCGCTCCATTTTACTTATAATTGTTCTGTAAAGTGAACTTATAAAGCCTTATAAAACCAAGTAATAAATGCAAATAGTTTCCAGTATGTTTAGTTCTGTTTGTCACTCTTATTGGCGTACTTTACTTATAGTAGTTCTATAATGCTTCTTGTTAGCAGTTATAAGTATAGCTTACCAGTTTATCTACTCTTGAGTGCATTTACACCCTCGGGATACTTTTATAGGTCACCCAAGCTTATATTGCACTCTTAATTTCGACCTATAAGTAATTATAAGTTAATGTATAAGATCAGATATACTATAAGGCCCAACTAACTCCATGCTTGCTATTATAAGCGTGGCAGCAAATACTAGAACCGTTAAGAGACCATTATAAGTACTGGAGGCCTATAACATCTGCACTGTAGGATAATTTTGCTGCTTGGGTAGTTGACTACGGAACCCTAAAAATGAACAAGAAAGGAGGAAGGAAGGTAAAAAGGGTCTTGAAAGACGGACAAAAATGGAACGATGAAAGTATCTATGGGGGAACACATTTTTTCAACTGCAAAGTTAAATGATAATTCCGCGGGCAGCCGGGCTCAGTTTAGAGATGGAAGTCGGAACCCTCAGGGCGCGAGTCCTGCTGGCACTTGACCGGTTTTTTTTTCCTTACCTTATGGAATGTAACATAAATATTAATCTTTCAGAATTAATACGTAAGTAGGTAAGTAGGTACTCATTGCAAATTAGTCTTCTTATTATGCATGCCAGAATGCAGTGATTGATGTTGATGTATCTGATAAAATGTAAATCTTATTCCTATATCTAATGACGTTATGTACAGACACCAGCACATCAAGCTACCCGAAACTGTCAAATTTTCCTAATCAACTTCGAACCTTATGCTTTAGCGATAAAGTTTAAAAACTATTAAAGAAATTTGACAGATTGTAGTAGCTTGATGTGTTGGTCTGTACCTATCATGAATGTACCTATCTATTTCTAGATTGGAATTATACAACGTTATTTTTAGTATATGCGAAACCTGAATATAGTTTGTTCAGAATAAGTAACTGAATCGATTCCAATAATTTTTACCCTATGTTATATTTTGTCCCAAATATATTTAAATAAAAACTTTTTTACAAAAAAACAACCGACTTCCAAAAGCACTATAAAGTGAAAAATAACTTTAATTTCGGAAGTCGGTGTCTCTGGATTTGTATTTTAGTTTTTTGCCACCGACTTCCGAAATTAAAGTTATTTTTCACTTTATAGTGCTTTTGGAAGTCGGTTGTTTTTTTGTAAAAAAGTTTTTATTTTTCACTTTTTAGCGGGTCAGTATGTAACATATAACTAAGTTATAATAGCCTAATGTCAACTGCTTATCACCTTTTACAAAATATTGCTTTTCCCGATGCAGGGACGTTAATTGTTGAGGAGTTCTCCTAGTAAGAACCAGGAGAACTGGAGCTGATTGAGAAGTCACCATCAGCTCCACTTCACCATACGCATTGTAATGAGCATACATTGCTTAGCAGCTATATTAAAGTAATCGAATCGCAACCCGTGAAATATTTGTCATTGATTAGTTCCGATAGTCGTGTAAAGACGCTGGATGGCATTGTATTATGCGACTTGGAACCTACCAAATTGCTAAATAGACCACATGACGCAAAGGCATTGCGTGAAATGCAACGATTGAGGCTTTTATAAATCATCATCAGCCTATTGCAGTTCACTGCTGGACGTAGACCTCCCGAAGTTTGCGCCAACGTTCGCGATCCTCCGCTTCTCTCATCTAGCCACTACCGGCAACCTTTGTTAGGATAATTATACAGAAGAAAAACTCGCAAAAGTATTTCACTTTAAGAAGTATTTATTAGTTTTTAGACTAGAGGCTGATTATCCTGGCTGCAGCATCAGGCCAGACTTATGTCAACATTGCATTGAACTTAAAATTTAGTCCTGTTTAAAATGAGCCCAAACACGACTACGGTGCTGTAATTTCAAGGTTTGTACTTTTTCTGATGCTTGACTGGCTTCAGCATCAGGTCTCTATGTACTTCGGTGTTCCTCATTAACAGTACGTTTATCCACACATCGAGCCCTTTTCAATGAGCCTAAACACGATTTATCTGCTGTTAGTTGTCGAGGAGTTAGGTACTCTGGAGACTATCCTGACTGCAGCATCAGGTCATAACTTGATGATCATGAGACCAAATGTGGCAAATGCCCTAGCAAACATCAAAACAAATTACTAAAAAACAACCGACTTCCAAAAAAAACACTACAAATTGAAAAATAACTTTAATTTCGGAAGTCGGTGTCTTTGGTTCCGCATTTTCGTTTATTGACACCGACTTCCGAAATTAAAGTTATTTTTCAATTTGTAGTGTTTTTTTTGGAAGTCGGTTGTTTTTTTTTTGTAAAAATGTTTTTATTTTTCACTTTTTAGTGGGTCCCTTTGTAATTTATTTATCTAAGTTACAATAGCCTAATGCCAACTGTTCATCACCTTTTACAAAATATTGCTTTTCCCGATCCTGGGACGTTAATTGTTGAGGAGTTCTCCCGGTAAGAACCAGGAGAACTCCTCAACAATCACTCATCATACGCATTGTGACGAGCATAAATTGCTTAGCAACCATATTAAAGTAATCGAATCGCAACCCGTGAAATATTTGTCATTGAGTTGTTCCGATGGCCATCTGTGGTCTTCATTATCAACTCCACTTTACCAAATGATGATTTCCGAGAGCAAATGCTCAAGTTACTTCAAAAAATACCCAAATCGTTATAGGTTTGCCTATAAAATTTGAGGGTTTCCCTCGATTTCCATGGGATCATCTCATGAGATTCCAACTTGATGATGATGAGACCACCTCGAGAGTATACCCTTTCAAATAAAAAAAGAACTTTTGGAATCGGTCCAGCCGTCTTCGAGTAATCGGTAGCTACTGTAAACTGTTGAGTAGTTCCCTTAACTGTCCTACGTCTTCATCATCAGACCCTTAATGACAGTCACAACACTATCTAGGTGTAAAGTTCACATCAATACAAATTAATCAAGCCCAAACACAAGGTAACTGCTGTAAATCGTTGAGGAGTCCCCTCGACTGTCTTTCGGTTCCATCATCAGATCGACTCCAGACCTTCATTAAATTGTAGTGCTTTAAAATACTTAATGAAAAACATAACAAACGCACTAGTCGCTCCTACGATTTTTGAATATTCCCCTCGATTTCACTGGGATGCCATCATCAGATCCTGGTTTCCTTATCATGGGACCACCCTTGGCATATCTCCTTTCCAACAAAAAAAGAATAATCAAAATCGGTTCATAAACGACGAAGTTATCCGCGAACACACATAAAAAAAAAAAAAAAAAAAAATATATACGGTCGAATTGAGAAACCTCCTCCTTTTTTAGAAGTCGGTTAAAAACAGTCTGAGCCTGTTCGAGTAACTTCTTACTGTTAAGGAGTTGAACCTTCCATCATCAGCCCAGCTACCTGAGATGGTGACAACCGTACGCAAATACACAAGATACTTCATAAAATATGCGAAAAACAATAAGTGAGCCTATAAAATTTGAGGGTTGCTCTCGATTTCTCTAAGATCCCATCATCAGATCCTAACTTGGTGACAATGGGACCACCTCAGAACTATCTACTTTCGAACAAAAAAAGAATTTTGAAAATCCGTCGACAATTGGCGGAGTAATCGATGAACAAACATACAAAAAAAAAAAAAAAAAAAAAAAAACATACAAACATCCGAACATAGTACCTCCTCCTTTTTGTGAAGTCGGTAAAAAGGTTAAAAGTTGGACACCGAGCGACACTAAGTATAGGTTATCCAATCTCCGCGCCGAACGGTCAGGTACCTAAGTACTATTATCAATGAGCGCAAGACTGCGCGGGTGAGCATGTTTTTGTACGGACAAACAGGTAACTTAACAAGCTTATAATTGAAAAAAGAATAATCAAAATCGGTTCATAAACGACGAAGTTATCCGCGAACACACATAAAAAAAAATAAAAAAAAAAAACATATATACGGTCGAATTGAGAAACCTCCTCCTTTTTTGAAGTCGGTTAAAAAAAAAGAAATTTTGCACATAGATTCTTTAAGACACGTGTTTCGGGTTTCGCACCGCAAAGAAGCCCGTGCCTGAAAAGGCATTGAACCGGGCTGATAATGATGGTTTTGTGACGGTGCAGAAGAAGCGCCGTCAAAGAACCAACAAGAACCGCTGCGGCACAGCTCCTATCAAGCCCGACATCCCTGTACGAGCCGCCCAGCCGAACACGCCCGTGTATATTTCCCGCCTACACTATAACTAAGGCCGAGGACATCGTGGAGTACGTGTGCCAAAGGACCAAGTACAGGCCGAGAGTGCAGTTGCTTGAATCGCGCCGCAACGTCAACTTCAAGGCGTTCGTGGTGCGAGTACCTACATGCTACCTGCAACTCGTCATGGCAGAGGACTTTTGGCCGCAAGGGGTAATATGTTCCGTCGCTTCCGCGGACAAGTGCCACACGATGGCAAAAAGACATTGCTCGAGTGAAGTGATTTACTAATATAGTTTTAAGTTTATACACTAACACACATTGTATTATTATAATATATTAATTATGTTAGTCTGTAAGGTATTCATCTATGGGCCAAAGTAGCCTGAAAATAAAGGTATTATTATTATTTGTCGATACACATTTTTGTATCTCGGCTGATCAGCCTGTTTTATAGGGTAACACGGGCCAAAGCCAAGTGCTACCCCAGAGAGTATTAATTAACCTAAGTGATAGTTGATGATAATGTATGACGTGATGATGGTATGTTATGACTTTGTGTTGCAATGGTGGATGATGTTTGAGCATGTGACATTTGTGTGTCATTGTCGTTCTGCAGGAATTTTCGGACAATTCTGCAAGTGTTCAGGATAGCAGCTTTCTGTAGGGTTTGGTAGGTGGAGGGAGCTAAATCTAGCGTTTTTAAAGATAGATGCAGTTGTTTAGGAATGACACCCGTGGTTGAGAGTACCACAGGGATAATGGCAACGCCTCCTAAATGCCACATTCGGGTAATTTCTATTTTTAAGTCTGTGTATTTGGACAGCTTTTCTGCAAGAGTGTTTTGTAGGTTGTGTGTGTTTGGTACTGCTATATCAATAATTTGCGCGGTTTTATTAATTTTATATAGTAAAGTTATGTCAGGTCTATTGTAATGTGTTGTTCTGTCTGTGAGGATGGCTCGATCAAAGTATAACTTGTGTTGCATTTTCAAGAACAGTTTCTGGATTATATTTGTAGTAAGGCTTGCGGTGTAGTAATTAATTTATATTTTATGGCAAGTTTTTGATGTATTATGTTGGCTATCTGATCGTGCCTATGTTTATAATTAGTTTGAACTATTGCTTTACATGCTCCAGTGATGTGTTGAATAGTTTCAGAAGAACTATGACATCGCCTACAAATATCCGTTGAAAGAGGGGCTCGCATGATGTGCTTTTGGTAGTTACGAGTTTCAATAACTTGGTCTTGAATTGCTGTCATGAACCCTTCAGTCTCAGGGAATAAATCTCCGTGCCTAAGCCATTCGTTCGACGCTAACTTGTCGACGTTAGGTTGGCAAAGGTCTTGGCGATGTCTTCCATGAAGTGACTTCTGGGTCCATTCCAATATTTTTGTCTGTCTGTCAGTCTGTTTCTTGTTTATTTGAGTAGTTTGATCAGCCATGTTCAGTGGGGTTAGTTTTCGGTCATTATAAACTATTGCTTTGTGTAGGATTGAGGTTGTGCTTTTTGTGTGAAAGAATTTTCTAAGGGTGCTGATTTGTTTATAATATATTATTATAAGAACCATATGATTCATACAAAATCAAAGAAGCGATAGAGTGCACTCATAATAACATGTCATATAGATACCTATTTAGGTAGGATATGTAGGTTAGGCATGTACAGTGTGCTGTTGATTCAAACAGATTCGAGAAACCTATTTAATTCCTTAGGTCTAGATAGTTACATAAATGATAAATGATTTATTTTCTGTAAGTAGGTTTTTACAAACACTTTTACACGTCAATCATAATTATTTTTTTAAACTAGATGAGGTCGGCGTTTCCTATCAGTCACTCTGAGAAAGGCCGAAACAAACTCACAGTCTTTTTTAAAGTCCAGACAAAATCTTGGTCAGATCATGTGAAGACTATGTAGATTGGTGTCTGAAATGATCTTTCGAAAAAAGAACCACACAGATTGAGTGGACCTGTCTAGTCAGTGCACGAATTTGTCAGTAACCGTGCAGCTCAACTCAGAATTAACGACAGGACATTTGGGTAGCCCGCATAAACTACTCAAACTGCCAGACCATGATTAAAACGGAAACAGTGGCCCACACAGTCCTCACATTCACAATAATTAAAATAATATAATACTTTATGAGAGTAAATGTGCATGTGTGCATGTTTCAGTAAATAAATACTGACTTAAAAAAAAAAGATTCACTAAAGCTTCACCTCAGGGCCTGCAGTCTCGACAAAGATAGCGATCGCTTTACGACAAAATTCGGTCGCAAAGCTATAACGATGCGGATTTAAGTTGGTAGCTAATACCGGCGGGTCGCGTCCGGCTCACGTCCACCTTAAATCCGCACCGTTATAGCTTTGCGACCGAATTTTGTCGTAAAGCGATCGCTATCTTTGTCGAGACTGCAGGCCCGGATCTCACGGTGAGATTTTAATAGAATAGACCGACTGTCACTGTCACACTATTGACAGCTCTCTTTAAGCTCACTTCATCAAAGTTATCACGGTGACCTTTTTACAGAATAGCACCGCAGTAATTGTATAGCCACACGTGTTTGTAAACTGGTAAATTAGATGTCAATCACGTTACTCAATAAGCATGCAAGAGCGAGAAGAGTGACTTCAATCCTATAAATAAACATCTGACGACAATTGCATTATTCACACACTTATTTCAAACAAACAAGTAATGATGCTTCCAACTTGATATAAGTATTATTTAGTCCTTCGATACCAATTGCGATTAGGTAGGTAGGTACTCAATTCTTGTGCCTTTTGTTTTACTCTTCTCTAAATTACCTACTTAGGCTGCGTGGAAACGCAGGTGGAAACCAGAGATGTGCGAGGATCCGTAGGGAGGGATGTGTGTGAAACAAACCAATTATTAACATCTCTTCATTTTCACAGCTTGAATTAAAATAGCGTTGTTATTGGTTAGTTTTACACATATTCCTCGCTACGCATCCTCGCTCATCTCTGGTGGAAACGCAGCCTTATACAGGGTTATTGTATATTGGCAAGCTAAACTCCGCAGACCGCGAAGGGTATCGATCGATGTCTAAACACGATCAAATGAAAAATAAAAGGATTTGTTGTTTTTTGTTTTTTGTTGTTGTAGGTACCTACGTGTTACTTGAAGTGTGAGTTGAGAAAAACTGTTTACTTATGTTTTATCGTGTTTAGATAATTATCAAAATCCATCACGTCTTCGGAGTTTAGCTCGCTAATTTAATTGAACCCTGTATATGTTACGCATAATAAATACAATATCTCAGTAGGTAATTGCGTTACCAACATATTTATTTTTATCTGAAGAAGTAGGTGAACGCATCCATGTTGTTGTTTCACTTTACACATCACACATGATAGATATCTTATATGTACAGTGAATCTTGTAATAATTGATTGGTATGTAGGCATACACGATTTATCGATTCGCGCTTTAAATACCTATTAGGTTTGTAATAGTTGCCTCTAGTTCCATCCATAAAGCTCTAGTCAAACTGTGGCGAATCCCGCGTGGGATGCGGGAAGAAATTCGCTGGTGCTGATCGTGTCAACTCACTTGCACAGAGGTGTTCAAACTGGCGCGAAAAGGCCCGTGATTTCTTAATCAATATGTAAAAGAACGAAGCGTGTAGTCGTGTCCCGCATCCCGCGCGGGATTTGTCTCAGTGTGGCCTAAGCTTAAATGGAGATTAAGGATAACTGGAAGGTAACTTGTAACTTCCTACGTAATTTGAGATTGTCATAGTTGTTATGTATTTAGGTAGGTACATAAATCATTTTGTCCTTGATCTCTTAGCCACGATCACATGAGCGACTATATAAAGAAAATACATAAGTACAAAATAATTACTTACACATTTTAATGACTGCAGTGCTGACTTTGGGTAGGTATGTAAATGTATCGTCTGCAAATTATTTGTTTGCATGACCAGCCAAAGTCATACTTTTTTCACGATTGCTAGGTAGGTACCTAATTTTATTTTCTTACAAGTACCTTTACTTTAGGCACATAAAGTTTCCGCAATCCAGCATTATAGGAATTTCGTAAGTAAATTATTCAATGATTCATAGAAGTAGCCCAATGAAATCTTACAAACTCCTAGCACCAATGATAATGTTGATGTTATGTGGTAAACTGTGTAACACGAGTTGTGTGTAGGTATTTCTAAGTGTTTTTTTTTATTAGGTTAATCGTTTTATAACATTCATTGTCATAATCATAACTTTGGATTTGGGTTGGGGATTCCATTCCCATGATTTGAATGGTACAAAAAGAGGTAAAAACGTGAATTTATATAAGGTATTATTCGCATTGCATGTATAACTTTGTTGGAAGTGGAAAGAGAGTAGGGAGGCCTTTGCCCTGCAGTGGGACATCACAGGCTAATAATAAATAATAATAATCTAGATATAACTAGTGTAATAATAAAAAATAATATCATTTAAAGAGTGGATGTTATTATAAATGTTTATTATGAAATGTGATTATTAAATGTGTGTGTGTACTCCAAATAAATAAACAATAAGTAGAAGTGAAAATTCGGGCGCCAGGAGTTCACACCAAACTATGCCAAGGATAGACTAACCTGCGGGAACTGGAAACTTTTAATCTTCAAGCGGGGAGTATCAATAAAAATCGACACAAAAGTTATTGAACGATTTTATTACCCGAAGGCTGCTGGTCTCAATATACAAGAAAATTCCTTTCTAATATTAAGTTCTAAGGTGTAAAACTAAGATGGAATAGAAATTAATTTTTGTCCTGTCATTATTGCACTTTTGTCAATTTAAGTTAAGTTTTTATAAACCATACCACATTCCGGCGAATAAACTAACAAACCACGCTCATTTTGGTGATTTTGATCTTCGCGGGGACGTCAAGGCGGTCCATGATATATGTCGGTAGGGGCTAGCGATAAAAATTTAAGTCTTGAAATAAAAATAAATAAGAAACTGAAGAAACGCCTCACGGCTGAAATCAAACATGAATAATTGTTAGCTGATGTCCAGCGTTGATAAAAATGGCGATCGAAATGGCTACGACCAAATGCAAATTAACTCACCGTTTCTTTTCCAAAAAAAAGCTTTTACATCAGTAGATGAATTAATCCAAAATATATAAGGTTTAAAAGATCCTGAAACAAATATCGGAAACTATTAACGTCTGCCATCCAAATAGCCACGCGACACGTGAATAGGTATGAAACCACGAAGAATTTTACCAACCTTTTAAAAAATATGGGCAATCCCATTATGATGCCGACAAGGGCAAATCAGCTACCACATAATTAGGACTTGATGCCGTCCAAGCCGTAAATAAATCACGATTTAATTCGGAGCTCTCAAATTACTCCATTCTATGCAAAGCTTGGGTCGGAAAGTGACCTGTCAAAATCAACTGACAGCATCAAAAGAAAAAATCAGTGTGACCACTACACGATTCCGATTAAAAAAAAATGAATTTTTACATGGCAACACCACCATGTTGCCTTCAAATTAAAGCAAAGAACGCGCTATCATGTAACAGGCTTAAAAGACTCGTTACACTAGGTACCTAAATTATTCCTACGGGAGATATGAAAGCCTAAAACATCAATTCGTCTTGCTAGACTAGAATTAGGAAACTAATTAAATATGGAATTGAAACTACGTTTACTGCTGCTGCGATTGCGCATTTCTCTACCAATAATAAACAAGCTAGGTTTATTGTTGGTAGAGAAATATTTAACTGTTTGATTTTTATTTCGGTTGTGGAATATTAATTTTAGGGAAAACCCATGTAAAAATAAAGACAGTGAGCCTGCTTCGTCCGGGTCGGCACATTCGGTTCGGCAGTAGGTATTTGTTGAACAACAAAGCCGTGCGAGAGAGTGCCGAAGAAAAATACTGTATAATAAAATATCATATCATTCGATCTTCCCGCCCCGCCACGCTGTGGTGGCCCGAACAAGCACAGATATAAGAAAAATGGGAAGTGTGTAGCACGCCTTACACACCGACTGACACTCTATCTCTATCACAATATTTGTATTCATCATGAATCATCGTCGGCTCGATGTTCCAGTTTGAAGGAACTTACAATTTTAGTCTAAAGGTATTTTGTTAGCTGTCTGATGATTTCACCATGCTAACACAGTTAATTTGTAAACCGTATACCTACCTAAATGATCGATTGTAGATTTGTAACACATTGTAAAACTTATACTTAAGTTGCATCAGTCTTTAAACTCGTATTACTTACTGACAATTTATTAACAATCGATGACTCGACTAAGTTAATTTAGCCTAGAGCTAAGTCCGACAAGTAGAAATCATTATTTAGAACACACCGTTAGAAATGTAATTACAATTTCAGAGATAATAATTAAGTCTGAAACCGATTCTCAAGGTTGTCACAGTATTCGCAGGACAGAGCAAGTTTATAAAACAAAGATAATAAGTATGACTTGTTCTGGACTCACCATGAATTCTTAAGGTCCTTCAGTCCGGAAAAACTGATGCTGTTCGACCGATTGAGTCTCCTGCCGAGAGTCCAGAACCGGATCTTGTTGTGATTGTCCTCCTCATGGAAAGGGTTTAAATGTTCCGGGTAGTCATAGATGGAGACCGTCTTACGAGGAGCAGTCGCCGCAGCCATAATTGCGTCTCCAGGAAATCCACTTTTTCGAGTTTTACATAATACACAGTACGTTAGGCGTCGACCACTTATTTTATCAGTTATCACACTGGTGAGTTATCAAGAACTGATAGCGCGTTGTATGGTTTTATCGCGGGGAGATTATTACGGTGTTTGTTTTCGCGGCGTTGTGTGGCGAGAGATCGGGCGTCGTGGCGCTCTGCGTCGCGGGTTGAGGCACACTAGCGGCACACGAGGCGGCCCGCGGCCGTCGCGGGCCGACAGCCGTCAGCCGACGACGTTATCACACCGCAGCGAGTCACCGACATCGACCACCGAGCGCGCGCGATGCACCACCAGCAACGCTGCTTCACTGCACACCGTTAACTGAACATCAGTTAAAAAAAGAAAGTTACTTACATCTAACGCAATCAATATTTTACACTAGTCAAATTAATGAGCTGCGGTTCCCTTAACTAGTCCAAAAAATATCGGCCATCGTCTGCATTGCTGGAAGGATCCGCAACGGATCTACCATACTTACTCAATACTTTATGCATTTTGCCAAGGAGCAGTGCTATAGCATCTAGTAGCGTCCGCGTTCCATTTAGAGGACATTTGTTTAGCGATAATACATATTTTTACAACACGTACCGTAAACAGTGGCGTTATAGTAGGTATATTTGTCTAAGATGACGCCATGCAGGAGCCGCGTCACCCGCAGAACTCGAAGGTCACTTCAAGTTCGGAAAATTAAATCCCGCCTTGAAATATTTATATTGGGCGAGTTGCTTTGCTCATATTTGGCCGATAACATTTATTTACGAACATATAGCACAGTTACCTACCTACCTACATAGTACATAATGAAAGGAATACTTACTAAGTTTCTATTATTGTACCGGAATAAAAACTTCCGTACTCTACCAGCTCTACATAAAGAGTTCAAGAACTCAATCTATATGAGTTTAGATTTTCTCTGCATCTAACAATTTGTAATCTAAAGTTCCGCACCCAAAGGGTAAAAACGGGACCTTATTACTAAGACTCCACTGTCCGTCTGTCTGTCTTCATCAGGCTGTATCTCATGAACCGTGATAGCTAGACAGTTGAAATTTTCACAGATGATGTATTTCTGTTGCCGCTATAACAGCAAATACTAAAAACAGCTGACACAGATAGATGAAATTTGGTATAGAGATAGTTTGAGTCCCGGGAAAGGACACAGACAGGACATGGATAGGACATAGTATAGTTTTTATCCCGATATTCCCACGGGATCGACACTTATGCGGGTGAAACCGCGGGGCGCCGCTAGTAATTTTATTAATGTAAAAATCACACCGGATTAGAACATAGGAATAGAATACCTACTTTTTATCCCGGTAGGCAGTAGGTTCCAGTGGGATAATTTTGGATTTTCACGGGGGCGAAGCTCTGGCAAAAGCTAGTAAGCAATAAGAACAAGCATTTTATTAAACATAGGCACCTGAGTAACTAATAAATATATATGTAGGTATAACAAAAACAACGAGTGTTCTATGTGATTTCCACGTCGTTAAATAATTAACTGTGCCGCAGTTTATTTCAGTGATGAACTGCGGTTCAAGCCGCGGCACGCGAGCAATGTGCCACCACTACTAAAATACCACCAGCAACGGACCGCCTTCGTGGTATCGATCCACTACGCCACAAACACGAAAGGTGAGCTACCCTATAGTGTAGTTCAATAGCGCAGGTTGGTACCTACATAATATTTAGGTGAGAATGACCTTTGCTTTTCTTTGTATAATATAGAATGGTAAGGCTTTTGGAGGGTTGCGTTTTTCACGACTTCGAATTGAATTTAACGCGGCCTGAATTACCGGTTGTTGCGGGTTGAGGCAAATCGATTTATTGTTTCTACTGCGGGATAATTACGTAACACACTCAGTAGGAATGGCTTTCATTTTGACAGTCCAAGAACATTCATCGTTATTTACGATGTTGAGCAGACAATTTTTTCGAACCTATGAAGCAATAACATAACAGTCTATGTTCTCAAGGCTGGGACACTGGCCTCTTCTCTGTGAAGGAGTGGATCACAATCACAATCCACCACGCGGGCCCAGTGCGGGTTGGTGGATGAAGCCAGGGCCGTCTTAATCATATTGGGCGCCGGGGTGCGAAAAACAGTCGGGGGGCGCAGGTTGTTTGTTTTATGGCAACAAAAAAAAAAGATAATTTCGAGTCCAATTTTTAGGGAGACGCACCAAGGTCAGGTTGTATATTTTGTGTTGCAATTGACTTAGAGGGTTGTATTAATATATAACCCTATTGATTGATATTTCATGAAATAGTAATTTCGAATTTCACCTCCGGTGACTACCCTGGTGATCACCATCAGCACATAGGGGTGGTCCCGGTTCCTCTTAAAAGACCAATTCCGGAACCCCCCCGTGCACAACGCCACACGGGCGCAAGGCCTGCGCCCGTGTGTCACGCACCCCTTGCACCTTCGGGTAAAGACGATGTGAGTGAACTTAGCAGATCATTGTCCAGCAGATCAAAAATAAATATGAGTTCTTTTCGCATGCAGCTGAGTTCTACAGTTCCTGATACTTTTTAGAAATAGTTCTGGCGTTTTTACCTACGTTAAAAAAGTCGATTGGCAAAATGATCTGCCAACTTCCCGTAGCGGATCATTTTGCAGCAGATCAAAAATAAATGTGAGTTCTTCTCGCATGCGGCTGAGTTCTACAGTTCCTGATACTTTTTAGAAATAGTTCTGGCGTTTTTACGTTAAAAAAGTCTATTGGCAAAATGATCTGCCAACTTCCCGTAGCAGATCATTTTGCAGCAGATCAAAAATAAATGTGAGTTCTTCTCGCATGCGGCTGATTTCTACAGTTCCTGATACTTTTCAGGAATAGTTCTGAACTCTAGATTGCAGTTCCTTATGAACCTGTAAAAAACGAACGAGTTCTAGCTTTCAGGATTGTTTGAAACGATAAAAATCGTATTTTTCGATTTTTTTAACTTTCTGACATGATCTGCTGGCACTCAAACGTCAGTTCTGGACTCGAATCGAGTTCCTTATTGCAGTTCTGATATGAACCTGTAAAGCACGAAAGAGTTCTAGCTTTCAGGATTGTTTGAAACGATAAAAATAGTATTTTTCGACTTTTTTAACTTTCTGACATGATCTGCTGGTACTGGAACGTGAGTTCTGGACTCGAATCGTGTTCTATATTGCAGTTCTAATACGAATCTGTGAAACACGAACGAGTTCTGGCCTTTAACAATAATCTGAATCGATGAAAATGGTATTTCGTGTTTTACAGGTTCATATCAGACCTGTAATGTGGAACTCGATTCGAGTCCAGAACTTACGTTCCAGTGCCAGCAGATCATGTCAAAAAGTTAAAAAAATTGAAAAATACAATTTTTATCGTTTTAAACAATCCAGAAAGCTAGAACTCTGTCGTGTTTTACAGGTTCATATCAGAACTGTAATAAGGAACTCGATTCGAGTCCAGAACTCACGTTCCAGTGCCAGCAGATCATGTCAAAAAGTTAAAAAAATTGAAAAATACTATTTTTATCGTTTTAAACAATCTTGAAAGCTAGAACTCTTTCGTTTTATACAGGTTCATATCAAAACTGCAATCTAAAACTCGATTCGAGTCCAGAACTCACGTTCGAGTGCCAGCAGATCATGTCGAAAAGAAAAAGTCGAAAAATAAAATTTTCATCGATTCAGATTATTGTGAAAGGCTAGAACTCTTTCGTTTTTTACAGGTTCATATCAGAACTGCAATAAGGAACTCGACTCGAGTCCAGAACTCTCGTCCAAGTGCCAGCAGATCGTGTCAGAACGGTTAAAAAGTCGAAAAATACGATTTTTATCGTTTCAAACAATTCTTGAAACCTAAAACTCTTTCGTTTTTTACAGGTTCATAAGGAACTGCAATCTAGAGTTCAGAACTATTCCTGAAAAGTATCAGGAACTGTAGAAATCAGTCGCATGCGAGAAGAACTCACATTTATTTTTGATCTGCTGCAAAATGATCTGCTACGGGAAGTTGGCAGATCATTTTGCCAATTGACTTTTTTAACGTAAAAACGCCAGAACTATTTCTAAAAAGTATCAGGAACTGTAGAACTCAGCCGCATGCGAGAAGAACTCACATTTATTTTTGATCTGCTGCAAAATGATCTGCTACGGGAAGTTGGCAGATCATTTTTCCAATTGACTTTTTTAACATAAAAACGCCAGAACTATGTCTAAAAAGTATCAGGAACTGTAGAACTCAGCTGCATGCGAAAAGAACTCATATTTATTTTTGATCTGCTGGACAATGATCTGCTAAGTTCACTCACATGTAAAGACGGCCCTGGATGAAGCAATGGATTAGCAATATCCTTCAAAATGATTCAGATTGTGATTGATAGTGTGTTACGCAATTAGGGTGCATAGGTTGAGACAATTCGATTTCAATTCAATTCAATTCATTTATTTAGTCAGACAAAAAATAGATAAGTAGATAGATTTATTTATTTCTACTGGTTTAAAATTCACCATCGACAAGTTTTAAGGAAACGAAACGAATACTTTAGTAAGACTTTCGATAGAGGTAATATTCTGATACCGCGGTCGTACCCCGTAGTTAATGGTTTATTTTGGTATCGATCACCAGTGGCAGGTGTAAACAATACCGAACCTAATGACTTGGACGTTTACTTTTTATTATTTATTATTAACTAAGTAAAATGTTACAGAATTGGCTTACTGCCTGCAGTGACCGTAAAACGACTTAGTCATCGTCTGCTTTTGTTCTTTGTAGTTAATGCTTGCACTTTGAACGAATACACTTGGGTACAGGAAAACATCAATCCTTTATCCGCAGAAACTAAAATATTCAGTTGCTTATTCATGGTAGGTATGTACCTACCTAAATGATCTGGTAGGTTTTTGTTTTGATTGCATTATTCACGCGGCTTTGATTTTTATACTTAGGTGTTCCAAAAAGATTAAAAATAGCCTGACAGGGCATGAACCATACCTATATAATTATAAAAAAAGCTTCCCTATGTATGGTCTTTATATATGTGCTGCATTCGGTTAGACTGGAAGCCGACTCCAACATAGTTGGGAAAAGGCTAGGCAGATGATGATGTGTGGTCTTTATGTGAACAGAACGGAAGCCAATAAAAATGTCTTTAGTAGCGGAGAAAAGCAATTGGTTAACCTATTGATCTAATGCCGCGCTGGGGTAATACCGGACGGATTTTCGACTAATTGTTGCGATGGTTGCGTAAAAATTTTTTCTCGTCACCTGTAAGTATACTTAGGTACTTCAATTTATTTAAATATAGTGCAGATGGTTAGGTAATCTTAGTTTAGCTTTAAATTTTGTTACTGAAAGTGTAAAGACAAAACATTGTTATTTTTTTTAATATGATGAAGAATTTGACCATCAAGGGTTAAAGTCCGGGCTTTGATTTAAAGCAGCTTCTAGTGCTTGGACAATAGATAATGGTCTATAAAAGGAAACCATCCGATCAAAAATGCAAAAATTGCCTTGTTTTTTCTAATGGCTCGTAGCCACAAGTCTACTTTGCCTGAGCGACTCGGGAGAACAGTCGGGGTAGAATAAAATGGCCCAAAAAACAATTAATGTAGTTAGCATTGGTATTGCCGTACGCAAAATACGTGAAGTGCCGTGGAGTTGCGAACACCAGGGGGCTAAAAAGGCCACTTTGGAGAATCATAAAAGGATAACATTATGAATCGTAATATGGTGAAGACAGTCCGTCTTTTTCTTTTTTTCGCTGAACTACGTAGGTATTGCAGAAAAGAGATTGGAATTGGATTTGGATCGGATTGATTGGTATTTTAACACAGACAAAAAAAATAACTGAAAAATGCTTCACTAATGGGATTTGATACGATTAACTTAACGCTTAACTGTCCATTAGGTACGTTATCCTTTTATGATTCTGCCAAAGTGGCCTTTTTAGGCCCCCAGCCCGTATTACCTATTATCTAGTATTTTTAAATTAGCCAGAAATTTGATACAGTCTTATCCCAGCACCGAACTTACCCCGGCATACTCTACCTACAATGCCGTCTTCTATTAGGAAGTGTCTAATTGTCTAGTATTGCATCATTGTGACCAATATCGCCAACTAATTGACTGGGTCACTCGTTAACAAACGGTTATTATCTAAGTGCTTACTTTCTATAGGCACTATAATGAAACTGTATCAATTTGCGGTTAAAAACAGATATGCAACTGCAGTTGTTTGTTTACATTCCTTTATGACAGGGATTTCCAGGGTCCCATAAATGTATATCGATTTAAATGTTGTTTTCTTATCTCTGTTTCCAATGTTGCAACGATCATTTTTTGAATTAGATAAGTATTAATAAATGAGTTCTTTTGAGTTCCCATGGATGTGTCGGTCGGTGTACATACGGCTCCTCAACATCTCTGTTGAGTTAGGTATTATTTTTTGAACAGCCATTTATATTATTGCGATATCCAGTGATCCGAATAGGCTGAGTATATTTACCTAAAGTTTAAAGAACAGAGACGAAAATCGGAGCCTTCCTTATGACTAGATTTTTTTTTACCGGTAAATTTACCGGAACTTTAATTATGTAACTTTCAATATTTTATTTTATCATTAACAATATAAATGCTAAATAAAAAAAAAGCAAATCAATACGACGATATTACGATTTATTAAAGCATATAAGTAGGTAAGTATAATGTTGATGATAAAATAAAATATTGAAAGTTACACAATTAAAGTTCCAGTAAAACCGATAAAAAAAAATAGTCATAAGGAAGTCTCCGATTTCTGTCTCTGCTCTTTAAACTTTAGGTAAATATACTCAGCCTATTCCGATCACTGGTGATATCCGTTTCAAGGTTTTCCATTAATTACCGAGCACCCTGCATACGAATACGTACCTAAAAAGATCTTGTTGGCTATGTATTCACATCTTGCTTGTAAGATGCAACGAGGAATATTCCTAATGTTTACATTCATAATTATGTATGGTATTTGGCAATGTATTTGGTGCCTAATTTCAATAACATTGGCTTCTAAAATAATAATATTTCCTTAGAATAGAATACTTTTATTGTGTGCACCATAAGACCATAAGAGTTACGGTTTTAAATGTAGAAATATTACATAGGTGACGGCGCGGCTGTCTTATTGCTAAAAACGATCTTTTGAAGACCACCTTTTGATGGATTAAAGGGAGAAGGAGAGACAATACTGGGTAGTCTGTGGTGTACCATTAACATACAAACACAATAAATAAAGCATACCTATACTTAACTATATATATTTTTTTTTCAATAAGGAATCATGAAACTAGAGGAAAGGACTATATATGTACCTATACTTAATGATGATGTTTAAGGAGAGAGGAAGTATCTTCGTCATCATGATCCCGGGCTTTATCAAATTGCTCACCTCGGGGTTTTGGTTCATCTACTATAAATGTATAGCTGCCATCTGGCGTCCCATTGAAGATGACAGGAGGCCTCCCAGGGTATACGAGTACAGGCTCCTACAACCTGTGAGGCACCTCACAATTTTAAGTAGGGAGATATTTATTTTTGAATTAGACTCGGCTCGGCGTCTAATTAAACGTACCTAATAACTGAATACCTACTCGCGAGAAAAGGAACAAAGAGAAAGCTACTACCTAGCGATGTAGGTACCTGACGTGCTAGACTTGCAGAGTCGATAAATAAAAGCGAGTCGTTAAATGAGACCGCGATTTTATCAATCGAAGAAGTGTGTCGATAAACATATCGAGACTATTGGAACTTTTTTCCAAAGTTATAGCGCTGCTAGAGTCTATGTAGACTCTAGATTGCTAGAGCGGTACTGTTTGAGGTTTTATCTCTGGTATTGTTATATTTACCTACCACTCCACTATTCACAGGTTGTACCTACCTTTTATTTTATTTTTGTCGGGGAGAAACCTTCAACCGACCTCCGGGGTCGGGGAGTGTGGGATTTTTACCTCACTAAAACCACCCCGGTGATCACCATCAGCACATGGGGGTGGTCCCGGTTCCTCTTAAAATACCAATTCCGGAACCCCCCCGTGCAACGCCTGTAAGGCACATCCCTGGGGAGACTGAAAAGGGGCTTCCCCTGACCCTCGCTATGCACGGCAGCACGTGACCACTGTGCCTCCCTCTTCCCTGGGCTCACTTGGTGGGTGGAAAGAGTCTGCACTCTGTGCGCCCGCGACCCCAAAGGTCCACCTACCTTGTTTGGTAAGTGGATTTCGGCGTATTAGGCGCCAAGGCGGTTTCCACCCCGACGCCTCCTTCTCCGAGCAGGATCAGCCCTCTCCCGATCCCGCTCGGCGGCCTCCTTCTTGGCCATCACGGTCTCACACAAGGCTATACTACCGTCCAATTCTCTGTCTCTGCCAGCATAGCCCTCCCCCATGGGTTGTACCTACCTAACAGGTGAATAGAAATTACATACCTAGTTCAAAATGAAGGAGGTTGTGGGTTCAAATCCGGGCAAGTACCAATGTGACTTTTTCAATTCATATGTATTGTCTGAGATTTGTTAATCTTGGAAATTATTGATATCGGTGAAGGAAAACATCACAAGGAAACCTGGACTAATAGTAATAACAGAAGTCTGAAATTGCCAACTCGTCTTGAACAAGCGTGGTGTTCAATACTCGTGCCTTCTCTGAATGAGAATAGGCCTTTGCCCTGTAGGACAATAAAATTCTGGTACCTATCTATTATTATTATCAAGATGAGCTGCAGCGATTAGCGCTCAAGATTTCTAAGATTAAATGGAAATTGCATTAGTTAGTTGGCTTCCAGCAAACGCGAATATGCTGTGAAAGAGTGCTCTTCAGACAAGACCATAGAAATAGTATCATTATATCTCGGCTGTTCAAATCCATAACCTAGTATCTCAGATTTTTGGGAAATTCGTTTTATTCAATTTTCTGACTTCCTACTAGGTATAGGTCCTTGTGACCAGGTGCTTAAAACAGCCATTTTCATAAGATAAATTTAAAAAAATATTGAGTAAGTCAAGCTAATTTGTAATCCATGTCTAGTTTGATCAAATTATTAAATAGTAAGGAGGTTCTAAGCTGTACTGAACGCCTTCTTGAGTAAAAGACAATTGAAAAGTGTAGCTGATTTTATTACGCACATTTTGGTCTAACATTCATAACCCTAACTCTAATGGTTCAAATAGGGCAGACGATTAAGGATGCAAACATGTTTTTGGCTTTTCCTGGACATTTTTGAAATTATGAGTTACTAGGTTTTGAACAGCCGATCTATGGGCATGACTATTATCAAAATTGCGTATGTTTGAATATAAATAAGTAGTTATACATTTACTTGCTTTGTGCTTATTAAATCTTACCAATTGACATAAATATATCACAAATATGACATAAATAGCGTACCTAATCATTGATCTTACCTAAATCAGCTTGGTTTTTCTTCTCATACTTTTCCTTTATTATTCGGAAATAATAATAATCATGAAACAAGAGCAAAGTAGATATTATATGAGAGGAAGTTCCTTCGTCATCATGATGTCGGGCTGTATCAAAATGCTCGCCTCGGGTTTTTAATAATAATAATAAAATAAATAAATAAAAATAAAATCCAATATGTAAAATAAATAATAATAAACCATTTATTTTCAGATAACAAAGACCCATAGATACATACCATAACCTAAGTATACATAATAATATAGTAACAATTGTGTTGGTAAATAAAACTTAATAACTATGTTAGTATCGCTTAGTTGCACTAAGTCTTTGTTTCCGGTGGCACTTGTCCGCGAAAGCGGCGGAATACCACATCCTGCAGCCAAAATTCTTCCATCACCAGGTGCAGGTAGCATGTTAGTATGCGCACCACAAACGCCTTAAAGTTGACGTTGCGTTGCGTGTTTTTGGGTCATCTATATGTAGCTGCCATCTGGCATCCCATTGAAGATGGCAGGAGGCCTCTCAGAACTCTGAATCAAACAAACTCTGAACTCTCTCCTCTCCGTGCCTCGGAAAGCACGTTAAGCGGTTGGTCCCGGCTGTCATTCGCGGATCTTCGACAGTCGTTACGGGTAGGAAGCCCGAAAGTCTGACAACCAGTCTTACCAAGGGGTATCGTATTACTCAGTAACTGGGTTGTGGAGATCAGATAGTCGCTCCATGTAAAATACTGGTATTCAGCTGCATCCGGTTAGACTGGAAGCCGACCCCGACAATTTTGGGATAAGGCTAGACAGATGGCAGATGACTTTTCCTAATTATTATCTACTTAAAAGATTTCCAGGATTTTATTTGTCTTCTACCGACTGTTAATTCGCCAGAAATTATACAATAAGAATTATCTAGACTTCGTAAAACCCTATGTAAATATTAGGTACTGTTTTGTTTATATACTCGTATAATGCAATATTTCTTTGTCTATTTACAGTACCCACGCTAAAGCAACCTTCACTGAATCTTTAGGCACATTATATACTAGTTGCACGCAAAGACAATATTATGAGTCTTAAATTCTGTGTAGGTATATAAGTAGTTAGGTAAGTACTGCAACGGACTGCATGTATTTCCTGTACAGAATTTATAGAAACGCATAAAATATACCTGCTTACTTCCGTATCTAAGGATGGTCATGAAAATATAATGTAAAATGTGATGTTGGCACGTGTAAATATGATTTGTATTGGCAGCGTCGACGGGCGGAGGAAGCAGCGACTTATCTCGGAAATTGCAGAGAGGATGCGCTACTACAAACGACATTGAGGTCCAATCAGACGGAGCTCAGCTAAATGTTGAATGCGCAGTTTCTTTTGTACAGTCAACAAAGGAGATAAGTATACAGGAGCGTCGGATATAGTTGAAGTTTACTAAAAAACCGATGGATGTTCTCGAATAAAATTTAATTTTATTGATAGAAAACAAACAGCTCATTTATTAAATTAAATTTCAGTCCAGAACATCCGTCGGTTTCTTAGTAAACTTCAACTATATCCGACGCTCCTGTATACTTATCTCCTTTGTTGACTGTATGTAAACCTGCGGGGTAGTTGCGTAACACACTAACAGTAGCAATGGCTTTCATTTTGACACTTCAACAAGACAATAACATTCATTGCGTTATTTACGTTGTTAGGCAGACTTTTTAACAGACTTCAAAAAAAAAAAGAGGAGGTTGTCAGTTCGTCGAAATCTTTTTTGTTTAGGGTTCCGTACCAGAATGGTAAAAACGGAACCCTTATGGTGAGACTCAGTTTGTCTGTCACTTTGTCACCAGGCTGTATCTCATGAACCGTGATAGCTAGACAATTGAAATTTTCACAGATGATGTAGGTTTTTCTGTTGCGGCTGTAACAACAAATACTAAAAACAGAATAAAATAAGTTTTTAAGGGGGGCTCCCATACAACAAACGTGTTTTTTTAGGCGTTTTTGCCTTGTGGTACGGAGCCCTCACTTGGCCATTTTTTTAATGTAGGTATATATTCCCCGATTACTCGAAGACGGCTAGACCGATTTGAAAACTTTCCAGGTGGTCCCATTGTCATCAGGTCAGGAGCTGATGATGGAGTCCTGGAGAAATCGAAGGAACTCTTCAAATATGTATTATAGGCACTCCTATAGCAATTTGGGTATTTTTTTAAGTAGTAAATCGTGCATTTGCTCTCGGAAAGCACCATTTGGTGAAGTGGAACTGATGATGAAGACCACAGATAGCCACCAGAACTACTTACTTAACAATACAGAGTATTTCACGGGTTGCAATTCGATTACTTTAATATGGTTGCTAAGCAATTTATGCTCGTCACAATGCAAATGGTGAAATGGAAATGATGGTGGAATACCAGGAGAACTCCTGAACAGTTAACGTCCCTGCATCGGGAAAAGCAATATTTTGTAAAAGGTGGATGAGCAAGTTGACATTTGGCTATTATAACCTAGATAAATTATAAACACACCCACTAAAAAGGGAGAAATAAATTTATACTTTTTAACAAACAAAAAAAAAACCACATAATTATGAAGCAATGGATTTTTATTTTTTGGTTAGCCTGTTCTGTCCCACTGCTGAGCAAAGGCCTCCCCCATTTCCTTCCACATTTCCTTATACTGTGCCTTCAATATCCTTTCAAAATCAAATTGATTGAGATCGATAGTGAGTTACGCAATTAAGGTGCTGCCATGCTGTAGTAGGTACCTCTATGTACAGACGCCAGCACATCAAGCTACCCGAAACTGTCAAATTTTCCCAACCAATTTTGAACCTTATGCTTTAGCGATAAAGTTGAAAATCCATCAAAGGAATTTGACAGATTGTAGTAGCTTGATGTGCTGGCGTCTGTACATAATAGGACTGAGTTTCTTTCTAGAAAGTACTCAACAGTTCTAGACATTCCAACTTTCAGACTCATAGACACGCTTTGAAAGTGATTAGTTATCATAATGACTATGATAAAATAAGTCGTATTATTTTGAAACAGCTTTCAGTATCTGAGCATAATGAAGTGGGTTTAGCCGACTTGGGCATTTCACATATTTCTTCATGCGAAATTGCGAATTGCGGTTGCGTGCTCGGGTCTCACTGAGGCGAATCCCGCGCGGGATGCGGGATTACGCATATCACGCGACTAGGTATTCACACCGCCAGCTTGAACACCTGCATACAAGTTATAGTTGGAAAAAACAGGCGCAAGCAAATTTCGCCCCGAATACCGCCCGGGCTTTGCTTCAATTTAGCCAAAGAGCTTAAATTCGAACAGTACGACGAAATAGGTCACATTATTACGTACCTATCTAATTAAACCGTATCCATGACAACCGTTTAAGTTTGACAGATTAAATTTGATAGGAAGCGCTTGCTATACAAGTTTCGCATTTTTATGATTACAGGTGGTAGTTTTACGACATTTATTTAATTATTATTAATCAAATCGATCATGGCCGTCCAGACGCCACCCAATATTTCGGCGCGTGTATTCTACGGTCTTAGCACAGATATTGAGTAAGTACAAATACTCACATGTTTTATGTATGAGTCATATTTTTGTTTACATTACATAATAAACCGTCGCTAATTATTGTTAGCGTACCTATAGCAAACTAAGATAACAATAGATTCTCAGCGGGCAGGCAGGCATCTATCGCTAAAGGCACTAGTAATGCCTAGGCTAACTGCGTATTGTTTAATGTATTTTATTGCTAAGTATACTTAAGAATCAGCTACCTACTTACTCAAATAAATTTAATAAAGAAGTCTTGAATAAAATACCTAATACAACATGACAAAAATACTTCTTCTTCGTGTCTCTGGCACGACTGTATTTTAGATCTTGTTGGCCCAAAACTTCGCCACATCCACGGCGTCGACAAAAACACTAAAATTAAAGTATTCTCGTACAGGTACAATGCCCATTATTTGTCGGAATCAGAGATTTTGTACCCGGCTGGTGGCGTCATCGTTATTCACAACCATCTTCAGAAGAAACAGAAGTTTATCAGACTCCAGGACAAACACAAACCTATCAAGTCATTTGTTCTCGCGCCAAACAGGTCAGTGTCAAAGTCTTTGGTTACACCTACAGCTATAGAGCAATGATAAGCTAATCATAAACATTTCAGACGATGGCTTGCACTAAACGAGATCGCCGAAGAAGGTCAGAAACCTATCATAACTATCTACGATCTGACTACGTACAAACGGCGGAAGATTTTGACGGTGCCTTTCGAGAACTCTCAAGCGAGAGAATTCGCGTGTGTGCAGTTTACCTTTGATTCTAAATATCTTGTGGCGATAACAGGAGAGCCAGATTGGTACTTATATTATTACAACTGGGACAAGGGCAAGGTTGAGAGCCACGCTAAAGCGCAAAACCCGAGTGGCCAGGGCTACGTTACAAACGTGAGTTACAATTAATATCTTCAAATCAGCCACTTTATTACTGCAAGTAAATACATGCTGCATTTAACAGGTGCTATGCAATCCCACGGATGCCACGTTGGTCGTTATTATTGGCCCGTACACTTTCCGCATTATGAATGTGTCCGAAACAGTTTGGCGCCAATGGGGCTGGTGCAAAGCTGAAAACGTAAGGAATTCATAATAATGTTAATGTAATATTTTAATGCCTTTGAAAGTGTTTGATTTAGTAGGTGTGAGAACCGCCACGACAAAACATAATACCGTAGTTATTACTTCGCCAGTAAATAACATAATATGTGTGTTTCACACGCGGGCAGACAAACATAACCACCTGCATGTGGTTAACGCCGGATCGCATCATGTTCGGGACAGACAACGGAATGATCATGATGGTGGAGAATGGCGAACTCCGACCAAACTGTGTTTTTAAGGCCTCTGAAGTCGTAGAGATGTCGCTAAAGAAAGTAGAAATGGAGTAAGTTTTGATCCTTTTATTAGACCTAGATGAATTACTTTAAGACAAGAGTAGGTAGTAGTGGTATTTGTAGACTATAAGTCAAAGATTACAATTTGTCTCGAGGCCCTTCCATAATCATTTGCAGAGCATGTGATGTGCAAAGCAGGGGCAATTGGTGCACAAATGATACATAATCGCTACTGTTTGTGTAAGTTTGATAATGACCTATACCTACGCTTGAAAGACGGAGCATTTAAACGTGTCCAGTGACTATGTTTGGCAGCTTTATTTTGCCTTCAGTCAGTGCGTCCAGATTGTAGAGCCGCACAGAGAACACATGGGTCACCCCAGGCACGTTAACTCAGGACCTGAAGAACGAAGCTGGGTTACATGCACATTTAAATATATCATCAGCAATCATTTAACTCAAAAGACGACCACTCCTATTCGTATCTTTATATTAGTTCAACATGTCCTTATAAACAGGCAAGACCAGCCAGAAAGCGATAAGGCTAGTACTTCTAGTAAACAAGACTCTGGCAGCGATGAGAAAGAAGAAGCAGAAGTTACGTATCCAGTCACAAACTTTGTGAATTTCCCTAAAGGTAACGTATTTAAGAATATAGTTTTCATACATACACACATACACTCGCGCCTTTTTCCCAAGGGGGTACGTAGAAACTACATACTCCTTTACGACCCTTACCTTACTCCTTTTGTCACCTTTACGTTTAGTTATATATCTGGTCAAACTCGCACGCCGGTTACTACGCATCTGATCATTCTGAAGAACATATGCACCCATAAGGTCACTATTATGTCCTCACATCTGCCACATCAGCCTTGTTAGTCTCCTTTCATTCATCGGGTCAACATGACCAAACCATCTAAGCATATACTCTTTTCAATTTTTGTCACTACATCTTCTTTCAAATCGCATCGTTGCCTTTGTTCTCCAGGATTTGCTTACGGTTGCGGACCGGGGTATGTTCACATGTTTGAAAAGGAGACACTTCATCACTGGAGGAAGAGAAACGTTTTCAGAATTTCTAAAAAGTCCTACAAGTGCGTACAATGTCATATATTTTTAACTGAATAATAATTACTTTTACAATCCTTCTGATACAAATATTTTGCAGACATACTCGAGAACATCCACTGTGGTCGCGACTAGACGAAATACAACACATAACAGTTGATCCTAATCAAGAAACTCTACTGATTACAACTTTGAGGAAACAGTTATATACTGTCAAGTTGTTTGGGCAGCACATGTTACAGGTAACCTAGTAGTTGTAGCAGGGAACTGAAGGTTCGGACGTGCCATAGAACATTTTTATGTAAAAAGGCCTTCCCTACCTACATCAGTGACGCAACATTGCTGTCGCTGCTTCTCATCGCCGGTGTACCGTATCTATTCTAATTATTTGATTAGTTACCTACTTTGCAATATCGTTGTCTACAATCAATGATATAGAGCGCGAGCGCATACAAGGTAAGATTGGCTTGGGAAAAGCTGCTATACTTAAAATCAAAAGTAAATTTTGATTTTCAGTACTGCTAACTCTTTCCAAACGACAGCAAAGCTAATTACACAACTTCTTATAATTTTTAGAATCCAGAGATAGCATTTAGTGAGCTTGGACCAGCGATGCATTATGGTCGGATTAACTCATTGTCAATGTGTGCATGGAAGCCAATATTTATGACGTCAGGAGAACAAGACAAGAGTATAAGGATTTGGAACTATATGACGGATGACATAGAGATGATTAAACTGTATCAGGAAGAAATCCATTGCGTGTCTTTACATCCTACTGGTAAGCAGCAGATAGAACAACGTTTTTAGAAGACGAAAGCAACGTTGTAGCGGTGGTGCAGTCGCACAGACTTAGAAGTCTTCAAGCATGTTTAAAGGAGCAAGGAGCATGTGAGACAGGGAGATGTTATCTCTCCGAAACTGTTCACCGCTGCACTGGAGGATGTCTTCCAAGGTTCTGGACTGGAAAGGGGCTAGCATTAACATCAATGGCGAGTACATAACTCACCTTCGGTTTGCCGACGATATCGTAGTCATGGCTGAGACTATGGAGGACCTCAGTACAACGCTCGATGACATCAGTAGAGCCTCCGAAAGAGTGGGTCTTAAAATGAACATGGACAAAACGAAGGTCATGTCAAATGCCCATGTAACACCCACTCTCATAAAGATCGGGGGCGTGGACGAGTATGTTTACCTAGGACAAACTGTTCAGTTAGGTCTAACTCGAGAAAGGGTCAATCGTCGAATCCGACTCGGGTGGGCAGCGTTCGGGAAGCTACGCAATATCTTCTCGTCCCACATATCGCAGTGTCTCAAGACGAAAGTCTTTGACCAGTGCGTGTTGCCAGTGATGACTTATGGCACTGAAACGTGGTCGCTCACAATGGACCTTATAAGAAGGCTAAAAGTCACCCAAAGAGCAATGGAGAGGGCTATGCTTTGAGTTTCCCTGCGTGATCGAATCAGGAATGAGGAGATCCGCAGGAGAGCCTAGGTAACCGACATAGCCCGAAGAATTGCCAAACTTAAGTGGCAGTGCACATTGCTCGCAGAAAGGTTCTGGAGTGACGACCGCGTACCGGAAGACGTAGTCCTCCCACAAGGTGGTCCGAAGACCTTGTGATGACCGCAGGAACCTGTTGGATGCCAGAAGCACAGAACCGGTCGAAGTGGAGGTGCTTGGGGGAGGCCTATGTCCAGCAGTGGACGTCTTTCGGCTGAAATAATGATGATGGTGATGTTTAAAGGATGTCCAAGTATTCAGAATTATGTGAGACCTAAAATTAAATGGACTTTTATTTGTTTTCAGGTCTGTTTTCGATTGTTGGTTTTTCGGATAAACTTCGTTTCATGGTGGTGTTGATAGATGACTTTGAAGTGATGCGAGAGTTTCCTATAAGGAATTGTAAGCAAGCGAAGTTTAGTAGAAACGGACATCTTTTTGCTGCAGTAAATGGCCAAGTCATACAAGTGTTTTCATCGGTGTCATTTCAGAATGTTTTTAATTTAAAAGGCCATAACGGAAAGGTTAGATTTTTTACTAAATTAATTCTGGTACCTCTATGTTAAGATTTGGAAAAGTAACGATCGAATTGTTTATTTTTGGATAGATTACGTGTCTAGCCTGGTCGGCAAATGATCTAACAATGATATCGTGCGGCACCGAGGGTGCTGTGTACGAATGGAGCATGGTTAACGGCCAACGAGTCGGAGAAGTCATATTAAAAACTAACCAGTTTACCGGATGCACAGTGAATAGGTAAGCCATGTCACATTAAGAATATTTACTGAGAAGAAAATGAAATAAGTACAGTAATTGATGATACATTTAAACTATATTTAAGCAATGGAAAAACCACATATGGAATTGGATCAGATGGAGAGATCAAAGAAATAGGTTCCAATACCATAAGAAGAAACATAGGTCTGATTGGCGTTGCGCTTGATACTATTATACTATCTCGATCGGACCTGATGCTGTTCATCAGCGGCGGCCTGGGCGGCATCACCTCCATACAGCTGCCATTGCTGGACAAAGCCATTTTTAACGAATTTCATATGCACAACACGCGAGTAACTGGAATCGCACTCTCATACGATGATCAGACTTTGGTTTCTGTCGCCGAAGATGCTTCTATCTGCATATGGAGGTTAACTAACGCTGACGGAAGAGCTATTGCTTTAGACAAAGATTTCGCGTACTCCAAGGAAATATTGATAAGTAAGAAGGATTTGCAGGAAAAAATAAATAACATTAATGTCAGTATCTCAAAACTTTTACTAAATGCTTTTGTTATATATATTGTAGCACAGATATTTTGTAGAAACAACAGGAGTCTTTGAACGCGACACACTCTTGCCGTTCATTATTTTGATGCTTGCTTATTCATAAGTATCAGACAAAGCCTTTGTATGCTAAATAGGTCGCAGTAGGTATCGATAATGAATTAAGACCACTTATCTCGAATTCATTTCAAGGAAATTAAAGTGTGCCGTCTCATACCTACAGCGAAAAATAGTTACCTAGTTACCTACTAATTAAACGAATTTGTTTGTTCAGTTGTTGAGTACGCGAATGAGTGAACTCGAGACGGAGCACACGTATCAACTGCGTCAAGCCGAGGCGACACAGGCAGAAAAACTGAAAGAAGTCCACGAAGGTTACTGCGCTGCGATTGAGGAACTCAAGGAAAAGAATGAGGTAATATTTACTTGCCTCTGACCCCACGTTCGCACGGACGTAAAAATATCGCGGCGGGATTTTATCGCGCACTTGATTTTCAACTCTCGGTGTTGAGTCGAGCATTGAAAATCCAACAGAGCGTTTCCCAACGCGTCAAAAAAAACACACTAAGTATTTGATTTTGAAGTTTCGGCGCTAAGCAGTGCGTTCAAAATCCAGTGCGCGAAAAAAACGCTGCGGGAAAAACACGCCCTTGCGAACCCTTGCTAACTTAACACGTAGAAAATAATTGTTTAAACTCAATTAACGTTGTACTTTATCCTGACAGACGATGGAAAACGAACACACTCACGAAATAGGCATGATTCAACAAGATATCGCCAAGTTGCGGTCAGGCCACGAGAGAATGTTGCAAGCTTTAGAAGCTGATTTCAATGTCAGACTTATTGGCGAGTACGACAGATATCAGGTAAGATTTCGATAAAAAACTTTATTATCTATTATCTGTTCAAATTATTATCTAAAAACCCGCGACTGCGTTCGCGTGGATGGAATACAATAATGTGTCTCATTAGTCATTAGTTCATTATTAATTCTTTTTACTTTTTATAACATCAGCTATCTGCCAGTGAAATTCCCATCAAAATCGGCCCAGCCTTGTCGGAGACAAACAGACAGACAGACAAAAATGTTTAAAATTGTTTTTTGTTATAATAAATACCATAAATATATATTTTGACATTACTTCAATTTTATTTATTTGTATAATATATGAAAAAGTGTATTGCGCGCAAGATTAAATGAATGTTGTTTACAGAGTCTTGAAGATAAAACGGCTCGAATGAGAAAAGATTATGAGGAGAGACTTGAGACGCTTGCTGAGAGCAAACGACAAGCCCTAAGAGAAATGAATGATATGTTTGAAGCGAATTTGGAGGAAAAAGACTTAATGCTGCAAGAGGTAAGTATTGCAGGGACTTTCCTTATACTTATAAGTTCATCACAGTTCAGAGACCTGCTTAGCTATTCACAAGCATTCGATACGCTTCTGTGTCGAATCGAACATCAATCATTATTGTTATCGAAGGAGTCCTCTAAATGCTGATCACAAATACAAACACCCGAAAATGTTCACAGTTTTAACCAAATAGTCGTCTATTTGGTAACTGTAAAATTTTCGGTTCAGGCCGCTATTCTTCGAGAGCTATTTGCTGCCGGGGGGTCGACTAGACCGAAAATGTGTCATTTTCGATTCGGAAGCCTGTCGAATGGTTGTAAATAGCTATTGAAGTCTAAAATCAGTTAACACCCGTACACAGATTCAAGAAATTGATGATTAGCCTATTCTTAAATACGGGGATGTTATTTTTTTACACTTGTTTCGGTTCGATGACCGTTCGAAACAAGTGACTTCTCAAAAATCTTTTTTTTTCTTTTGCGTTGAGTAAGGTTTGCTATCATCAATACTAAAGGTACAAACGCCAGCACATCAAGTCAAATTGTTTTTAATAGATTTACAACTTTATCGCTAAACTATAAGGTTCAAAGTTGATTGGGAAAATTTTACAGTTTCGGGTAGCTTGATGTGCTGGCGTCTACCTTTACCTCCAGTGATCGTCTTTCTTGCCCATTCCTGTATTTGAAAAACCGGACTGACCGCGACGAGAAATAGCACCTCAAATGCTTAACACATTTTCAATCACAATCCGAAGAATTTTGAAGGAAACTGCTAAGCCATTGCTTCTTAGTCAAAATTAAAGGCATTGTTTCTGTGTGACGCAATAACCCGCGCTGGTCTTTTCCCGAAGTGTAGATAGATGGTAGACGATGATTATTTTTAACAACTACTGTATTATTTCTAACATAGTTACAAGAACAAGCAGATATGGAAAAAAGAGAACATGAAACTATTAAATCGTCAATCGAAGAGGATGCTGATCGCGAAATTATCGAAATCCGCACAGCCTACGAAGTTCAGTTGAAAGAAGAAAAAGACGCTAATGTGCGACTCAAAGGAGAGACTGGGCTTATGAAAAAGAAGTTAATCAGTGCACATAAAGACATTGATGAATTCAAACATCAAATATCACAGTTGAAAGGTACTTTTTGCTCTATACATTGAACCATGTCGGTTATCAAAAAAAAGTCTGCTGTTTCATAGAAAAGTGCGAATGCAATACCTACGCGGTCAAAATGTCTGGTGCAAAAATTTTCTTTTTTTTTAACTGAATAAATATTTTTACGCGAAGGGGTCTAGAATCATATGCTGAAGCCATGGTTACAGTTTACGCACTGGTTATTTTTTTTCCAGTATTGTATACTTAATCAAACCTTAAATTGTCGAACTCTTTAAAAGTTATGCGAACTAACCACTAACAATGATATTTCCAGCTGAACACAAACAGTTTCAGAAAGTCATTTCAACTCTGGAACGAGACGTTGCTGATTTGAAGAAAGAAATTGCAGAAAGAGATAGTTCAATACAGGACAAAGAAAAGAGGATATACGAATTAAAACGAAAGAAACAAGAACTTGAAAAGTATAAGTTTGTATTGAACTTTAAGATAACTGAGCTAAAGAATCAAGTGAGTTCCCCTATTATTATTTTTATTACATAATTATATCATTAAATGTTAAATATTAAACCAATGACGATAACTGTACATGTAGATTGAGCCAAAAGAGCGAGAAATACGAGAATTAAGACATCAAATTGATGATATGGAAAATGAGGAGTTAAAATTACTAAATGCGAAACATGAACTTGGTATGAATAGTAAAAAGGGCTTTTTGGAGTATTAATCCACCCATTATTAAGTACGAAAGAAGTTACAGCTGTAAGAAATATTATAATATAGGTACATCTTTTTACCTTTGCACAACAGATAGACCCGTTAGAACGCGATATAAAAGCGAAAAAAGTGCGTATACTTGCGTTGGAAGTTTCATTGGAAAGTCTTCTAAAGAAAAAAGCATTCCGCGGTAAAACAGTAATTCCTATTATTTCTACTTCAGTTGTAATTTTTTTCGCCTGTCATGTAGGATATTACACCTAGTCATCATTATGTAGTCACAGTAAGGTATCAATATTCACACATGTTTTGTTTAGTTTTGTTACAACATTTTTTGTTTGTCAAGTGTTTGGCGTAGAGTTGCGTAAGAATAGTTCACGCCTTTCGGAAATATTTTGATACCTAGCGACGTAGCCAGCAAATTCAGCACGATTAGAGCTTATGTGAAAGTCTACACTGCCGATTGTATCTACTTATGTTGTATTAGTTTTTTTTTTTTGTATTTCAGAACTTAAGATAACGCAGCTTAATGAAAAATTGGGGTCTGCTAAAAAAGATTTCTTGGCCGAAGCAGAAAGAAACTTAACATTAAAAAATACACTTAAGAAAATCAAAATCGATCTGCACAACATGACAGCAGAGTTCCAAGATCCAAGCAAATTAAAGACAGCTGTGAAAGTAAGTATTTCATTGTAGGTGTTACTGTTAGCGCAATGATTTGCAAATACGCTACGTATGAATTGTGTCAGCATTTCAATACTGCCATCTAAGTGTTCTTGGGGTTTAAACAAGCTGATGGTTTGAAACTAAGCATAAAGAAAATAATGTTACCTACATGTCTTTCATATTCTTAATATTCGCAGACACTGTTTCACAAGTACGTCGAGGACATTGACTTTGTGCGAAGCCGCATAGCGGACGACGAGGCGGTGCGAGAGTTCAACCGTCAGCGAGATCACCTGGAGAAGCAGGTGGCAGGCTTCAGGGCTCAGCTCACCAAGGCTCTGGGAGGCTCTAAGAGCGATATCGGTAAAATTATGGACGTAAGTAAGTGTTGGTTGAAACCTCTCTGACGTCGAGACCGTCTTACATCCAGCATCTTGCGACTTCGCGAATAAATTGTTCGGATTTACTCATCATTAGAAATGTATATTATGACGTCGATGCAATATGTATCAGCTCCTTGCATTTTATAATATCCTGATTATAATCTAACATTCGGCTAGGCTTTGTAATGCAACTTCAAACTATTATTTCTAGGAGAACTGTACACTGTTAACGGAGGTTAATAATCTGCGCACTGAGTTAAAATCGACTCGGACTCGGTGCTTCCAAATGGAGTCTATCCTGGGCCTGTCTGCGCGGTATATACCGCCGGCCACTGCGCGGGCCAAGCTCAAGCACGTCACCGAGGACCGGGACAAACTCGATGAGAAGTTCAAGCAAAAGATTGAGGCAAGACGATACTATACTTATTATTACACTTTAGGTACATTTGGACCGACCATGTTTGTCAAGAACAGGTAGCCGTGGGCAGAGAACTCGAGACAAGAGACTGATAAAAAAAACCGGGCAAGAGCGAGTCGGACTCGCTCACCGAGGGTTCCGTAACATCCAGGTTCATACATAAGGTTTATGTTTATGAAATTAAATGTTTTTTTATTTTTTTAGTTGGTTGAATAAAAGGTAAATTGCGGTTTACGATTTATGACGTATTAAAAAAAAACTACTTACTAGATCTCGTTCAAACCAATTTTCGGTGGAAGTTTACATAGTATTGTACATCATATATTTTTTTTAGTTTTATCATTCTCTTATTTTAGAAGTTACGGGGGGGGGGACACACATTTTACCACTTTGGAAGTGTCTCGCGCGCAAACTATTCAGTTTAGAAAAAAATGATATAAGAAACCTCAATATCATTTTTGAAGACCTATCCATAGATACCTCACACGTATGGGTTTGACGAAAAAAAAATTTTTTAGTTTCAGTTCTAAGTATGGGGAACCCCAAAATGTATTGTTTTTTTTCTATTTTTGTGTGAAAATCTTAATGCGGTTCACAGAATACATCTACTTACCAAGTTTCAACAGTATAGTCCTTATACTTTCGGAGAAAAGTGGCTGTGACATACGGACGGACAGACAGACAGACGGACAGACAGACAGACAGACAGACAGACAGACAGACAGACAGACAGACAGACATGACGAATCTATAAGGGTTCCGTTTTTTGCCATTTGGCAACGGAACCCTAAAAAAGGACAGCTGAGGCCGACTGGATCCGGAAAGCAGAGAATCGGGTGCTGTTGCGCAACATGAGAGGCTTAGCTATGTCCTGCCGTGGACTGCGATAGGTTGACTTAATTGACTTAGTCTCGAAACCCTTAAAATTAAGCTCTTATGATAACTTCACTCGTTTACTACTTCAAGGATTCTAAATTAAGAATTTAGGACCCATATCACAGGGTCTTAACAGTTGGGTGCTGCAAATTAAATTGCGAGTAATAATTCTATCGCCAAACATAGGTCCCTATTTTTTTTTTTTGCGGATGGATAATCATCAAATGACTCGCTCTGGGTGGAGCGGAACATAGGTCTTAATATACGGATAATGCCTGTACTTTGAACGGTATAATGATACTTTTTTTAATCCACGACCTCATTTAGGTTCAAACAAAAAAAAATCAAAGGCAATGATGTAAAGTTGTCATGTTTTATTGTTATTAATAGGTATTTGACCAGGTTTATATGTATACCGGTTTTTTTTTACAGGAAAAGGAAGATGCAATTTTGGCATTGAAGGAAGAAAATGAGCGTTTACTGGTCAAAGTTAGGTGTATTGAAGAGGACCTAGACGTGGGCGATACCGAAGATATGACTTAACTTCTAATGTGGCTTGCAAGATGTGTGGTTAATTATGTACCTAAACTTATGTTTTTAATTTACAATAAAGTATCTGGACTTACGTAATTTCTAACTTACGTAATTAATATAAACATACTTGATATACAATTACGATAGCATTACTTACATAGTAGAACTATTGGGAGAAGAATATAAAACATAATAAATATATGAAATATTTTTATTGAACGTAAATTGTCTATCGTTGGGTGTACTGTAAAAACATGTTTTTATAAAAAACTAAATAAGCCATATTCTATAACGTAAACATATTTGAAAAAATATAAATTAATATTCTTTTAACGAAAAATGTCCTTGATGCCAATGCATCTATGTCATACAATACATACAAGCCATCACCCATATTAGCACTATCTATAACCCGACCATAAAAATAAGACGTAGGAGTATATTTGTGACTGATGAGTCCTCGCCGAATAGCATTGAGCGTTCAATGTCTACTAAATCATAATAACTAAGTAAATGCTTATAGGATAAAAGGCAAGATAGCTTTACGTCCTTTGGGGTAGTCTGCGAATTCCTTCTTGTAGTTGCGGTGTTTGCCGATGGCCCACACAGCCATCTGGTAGAACCCGGCGGCGGCAAACAAGCCAGCTATAAAACAAAAGTTTACTTTCAAGTTGCGACACTACATTAAAAATACATTAACATCTCTAAAACTAACGTGCCGACAAATCGTCGAAGGAACGAAGGTTTGTTTAGTATTCATAAATAATTATCATTCGTAACATAATAATGGGCATGTAAATGATATACGAAAACAAAGTTCATGACGCGTTCAACATTCATTAGACTTTAAAATTTTGATTTTTTTATAAAATGTGGTATGTTAGGTATACGTCTTCTTTTTGAAAAACACTTAGGTATAAACAGCAACCTGGGGGGTCATTGCGTTTAACATACTCAGTAGCAATCAATGGCAGCGCCACGCGATCTCACCCGCGTAAGTTTCGATCCCGTGGGAATATCGGGATAAAAACTATCCTATGTCCTTTCCCGGGACTCAAACTATCTCTGTACCAAATTTCATCTAAATCGGTTCAGCGGTTTAAGCGTGAAGAGGTAACAACAGGTTTCATATTGACAGTTCAACAACATTCATTGCGCTAATTACGTTGCTGAGCAGGCACAGGCATAATTATGTAACGATAGCAATGTATTAGCAATATCAAAATGATTTAGATTGATGGTGTGTTACGCAATTATAGCTGAAGGATTGAAGTTCTAAAATAGTCCCATTTGCCCTTTAACGTTTTGAGAAATCAATTAAACATTCACAAAAAAATTGTTTCCTTTACCTGGAGCGCATTTAGTCATGATAGTGAAGAACATCCACGACCCGAACTCGTATGTATAGTTAGGACAAGAGACGAAGTTGAAGAGGAGAGAGAAGGGGTTGTCATCGGGGACAGGGATGCGCCTCACTTTGGTACCGGGAGGGCGCAGGTTCTTCAACAACAAGTGGATGCTGAGGTTGCCGAGCTCGCAGACCTGTAATGATAATTAACCAAGTCAATAATAACTTGTAACAGCAATTTACACTTGTAGTACAGGGCAGTTATGTTGGTTTCCGTCAATAAGTTACGCAATTATAAACATTTGACATAGTTAAGACTCAAGTAATTACATAAGCGAAACTTTACGTATATGACATACCGTCTATAAATGTATGATGAATAAAGAAAGAACATTTTCGAAATGTCTTATTTAAAAAAAGATAACTGGAAATCTCTGTTTCTATGGAAAATTTTAAATCAGTCTAATTTGGCTGTAACACTATTATTCGAAAATGTTCTCTACTAACTTTTTAGACCTTTGTATCCTGCTTATGCGTATGAAGTTTCATTAAAATCGGTTCATTCATTTCGAAAAATAAGGGCTTGAAAGTTTGTATGAAATGCCGTACGGCGTAAACGCTCTTAATATTATTTTATTTTAAAGACCATAATGTAGATACAGTCCAGTTACGGCGCGCTATTTATACGTTCGGTACGAACTGTTTCGTAGCACTTACGTGAATTCTATGTAACAGGTTGGATTCGTGCAATAATAATTACATCAGTTGGTTTACAAAAAAACAGGTTGTTTGGTAGTCATGTCCAAAATTGTATTCTGGATTGTTACATTACATGTAAATTCTACCAGTTAGCATGCACCTTCAAGTTAATTTTACTGGAAAAATATCTAGCTATTCAATATTGAACTAAATCACATTCACTGTTCACGATGATACCTACTTAATGATTCTAATATTATTTCATTGAAAAATGCATTACCGTTTAACATTGTCGATGGAACGGACTTTGTCGCTTATACAAGGTCAGAAGGTTGTTGTATTGACAATGAGTAAGCGAAATGTACACCAATCACTTTTGCCCGAGTCTTTACATAAGCGGGTTCCAATACTTCGAAAGTGTGTGGAAATATGCGTATTTGCAATTTAAGTTATTACTGATTGGCATACAAATTAGTCGTTATTTGATCTTTAATTAATTTATTGTTATTAGAAATTCAAAAAAAGAAAGGGAAATAATGTATTTTTAACAAATTGAATAAATATTGGTTTACATTGGTAATCAGACAAACAGGCATGTTGTTAATGTTTTTAAACTGTAGATGTTTTTTAGTCAATAGATAAGTTATTGTTAGTAAGTGTTTTTATAGTTAGTTAATAAACTTTAACCAGCTATAAATACACTTTAAAACAATCTACAGATATAAAAACCTGCCATTTTATTCACAATTACGGTACTTATCAATTATCAACAAGACTACCAATAACCTTGAAGGTTGTCCGTCCAGATATCTTAGAGGTTGAATTAAAATAATGACTTGTATACTTACAATAAATCCTCCGAGTCCCACATAGAAGCAGGTGTTGCAAGGAGCAGTATACAGGGGATGGTTGATGTGGTATGCCACATACAGGGTGAACAACCAGTAGTATGCGCAGTTCCTAAACAAATTTCGCAGCGGCATGGTGCCATGAGAGAAACGATGAACAAATAGGGTCTCTAAGAGCCGTTTACCATAGTGAACAGCCCAGCATGCAGTTGCAACACTGTAACAAAATATTACATTATTATTAATCAAGCTGGAGAAAACAAAAAACTGGCCAAGTGCGAGTCGGACTCGCACACGAAGGGTTCCAAACCACAAGGCAAAAACGCCGAAAAAAATACGTTTGTTGTATGGGAGCCCCCCTTAAATATTCATTTTATTTTGTTTTTAGTATTTGTTGTTATAGCGGCAACAGAAATACATAATTTGTCAAAATTTCAACCATCTAGCTATCGCAGTTCTTGAGATACAGCCTGGTGACAGACAGACGGACGAACAGATGGCGAAGTGTTAATAATAGGGTCCCGTTTTTACCCTTTGGGTACGGAACCCTAAAAATAATAGTGTTGTTGGATTATGAACAGCACAATCTTAGGTGTATGTAGACATTCAAATTAAATGTGTGTATCAGTGTATACATTAAATTCTTTTCAAGAAGTTGTGTCAGTCTCAAATAGTTAAGGCCGAGTCCTTCATTATATAGAGTATTTTGTAACTAAGGCACTGTTTGTTCATGGATTCTACTTTCTTTTATCAACATTCTGATGGGCGTCACTATTCCAACGCAGTAATTAAATTAGAACCACTGATATTGCTGATATTGATATTGCTTGTGATTTTTCCATTTTTCCAGCTAACATTTTTTAATTCTACAACAGAAAAATAAACTTACCTTGCCACTGTTCCAGGCGATGTTTTCGAGGCTCCATACAGAATCCATGGTCTTTGGTAAACCCATAAGTAAATAAATAATGGTCCAGCATATTCTGCTAAAAACACGTTTTTCCAAGATATTTGTGGTCCTAGGTCTTTAACATACAACTTTGCTCCATCTTGAATGTTTAAAGATTTAAGTGTTTCTTCATCTTTTAGGGTTTTTCCTTTGGCTTCTAACTTTACAGCTTGCCGGTCGGGGTGCAAGGATCTCTTCACGGTCTGGTAGACCTTCTCTTTCACATTTTTTATAGTAGAAATTTCATTTACCACTATCTTTCCTAAAGGTTTAGATCCAGAAGCGTTCAGAATCTCAATCTATAAGTGGAAGTTTAATGGTTTTAATCATAATATTTGAAAAAAACAGGTCGAGTTGTTTGAATAGAAATAGTGATTTCTAATTTTCTCTTTTACTTACCTCCATCTCGTTGTGGTTGTGCAGAAATATTTAAATAACTTATTTATTAGCACCAGGTAAAATATAGCAATCTCTTCCGTTACGTTCTATGAAAAATTAAATGCAATCGACACACAATATTTTACGAAATGCTAATGAATGATGATGGGTTTTCATTTAGTATTTTAGTGATGCGCGATCACCGTGCGCGATCCGTTCCGTTACTTCCACAGAACAACAATTATTATACTCCTCAGTACTCGGTTACTTTACTTACAGTATCGATGCAACATGTATTGTATGTACAAATACAATACTCCAATATTTTGAATCGATCTATATAGTTATTATACTCTTTGATCGATCTGTACGAATGCGATACATGCTTGGGTCGATGCAAAAATACCGGTATCGAAATTAATGACATAAATGCATGATCAGTCAATTTAAAACATCATAAATAAGTAAAAGCTTAGGTACCTCTAGGGCGGCGTTGTATTTTGACAAATGAGGCTTACAACTCACAGTTTTTTCAACTTATGTAGTTGTTGCTATTAAGAATACATATACGCTTATTACATTCTATAATTTTATTGTACATAGAAGTTTTATGGTAATTAGTCTCATATGTATCTTTTAAATGTACTCCAACGGAGTTTTTAAACCACAGAATACAGACGGATGGAGTACAGTTATTATCAGGCAACTAATGCCCATAGCTAAAATACACAAAATAATCTTATAAAATAATAAACTAATACATATTAAAAAACCTTAAAACTATGAACTATACACGTAACCAATGATATTTTAGTAAACAGATATGTTATGAGCGCGCAAATCGTGAAGACTATAAAACGTCCTAATTGGGACGTATTGCCTTTAGTCTGTGTCACGCGCGTCTACGAGTGAGACGGTGCGCGCAGCTACGTAATTACCATCCAAAATGCCATTTTGTGTATTTAGAAAGTGTACCAATTATGATACCAAAGTTAATAAAACACAAGGAATCTCATACCACACGAAAGTACACATTATACTTCGATTTATTAATATATTTCAATTATTTTCCTAATATTCTGATATTTGGAGGTTAGTAAAAAGAAAGAGATGGAAAATACATTTTTGGCCGTAAGAACGACAAGGATGCGAGCACTCCGGACATAGAATAAAAGTACAGATGCGAATATTAGGCAGTAAAGTCATCTTTACAGCAGAGTTCTAGTTTCCCTTTTAATAACTTTTCTTTATAATTTTGTTTGATATATTTAATTATAAATTAAACATGTCATAATATGTAGGAAAAGAAAATATTAATAGCTTATCGTTACCATAGTATGTCACAGATAGTGTTAAAATAACCACCATTGAGATTAAAATTAAATCTTTTCGAAGGTGTATGATTATTTTTACAATTGTATTTCTTTCTTTTTAAAACGTGTTTTATTTTTCACCTACCTACCTTTTAATAGTGTTTATTAGTTGCATAGGCACAAATCCCGACTACAAATTCTGTACACGCGGTTTGTACTTTCTGCCTAGTTAATTTGTTAGTCTATGATGCCAACGTGCGGTGATTGGTAGCCCGAATAATGTTTGTTTACATTCACGCGCAATTGACAACATCTAGCTGTCACTTTTTTTCTTATTGGTTTTATCAAGCTACCTATCCTTTTTCTATCCTTTTTACTTGTAGTGAAATGTAAAATGAATGAAAAGTGTGTATGTGTGCTGCCTCTCGGCGCGGAACACTTTTTTCTGGTGTTTTGTAAGTGTATAACATATCTGTTATTAGAATATCATTGCACGTAACATTGTCGGCGTCGTGTTTCCGCTGCGTGGTGTCACGTAACCGTCCTCGGAAACGTCGATATACGACACCTTTCGGCCAGAAGTCCTCTTTCAGACAGGTCTGTAGATGTTGGGTTGGAACTCGTACCACAAATGACTTAAAGTTGATATTGTGGCGCGATTCCAACCTTTCAACCCTCAGAGTCCAGTTGGTCTTCACCTTCAAATACTGCACGACTTCCTCAGTTGTCGTGGAGTGATGCAGACGCGAAATGTACAACTGCGTCGTAGGCACAGCAGGGCGCAGCAGCATGTTGGGTCCAGTCGATGCGGTGCTACACAGTTTATTAAGTACGATACAATTCCATATTTGGAGGGGCTCGTGGCTAAATAATACCTAACAGCAGCACGTACAGGTCGATCGAAGGTTAAGCCATGCTTGCCGCGGTTGGTTCTTGGATAAGTGACTGTTCTAAACATGACATATAGAGACTCCTCCGTGCCTCGGAAAGCACCCGGTCCAGGTTGTCATTCGTAGACCTTTGACAGTAGTTACGAGCAGTCAGAAGCCGAAAACTCTGACAACAAGTCTTATCAAGGGGTATTGTGTAACCCAGTAACTGAGTTGTTGACCTCCACAACCCAGTTACTGGGTTACTAGTACTACATTAGTACATTACTTTAAGAAGCTATTTTAGAACAACAAACTATGATATCTCCAAAGATATTCATTGAAATCAAATGATGTCAAGTACAATTTTGTTCATAATTAAATACTTACTTGTGATGAGTAGGTATTTATTTGGACCATGATTTTATGATCATGTTTATTAGAACACCTTCGCAAATAATGCATTATTTTAGAACAAATTTGATCACCACAAAAATGGTTATAGTGAGTCAACCTTAAAAGATAGGCATATGCTGCCGCGGCCTTTTTTTTGGAATTTATTAAAATCCGTCATACATGATTTTTGCGTAAATTTAACTGTTTACGCAGCATACGAAACGGAAGGTCTCAAAAGAAAAAAAAAATCCTGTTTTTGCAACATTTTTCTTTGATGTTCCGCTCCTGTTGATCGTAGCGTGATGTAATATAACCTATAGCCTTTCTCGATAAATGGACTATCCAACACAAAAATATTTTTTCAATTCGAACCAGTAGTTCCTGAGATTATCACGTTCAACCAGACAAACATCTCAGCAATCAAACAAACAAACAAACTTTTCAGCTTTATAATATTAGTATAGATACATAAAATTTGGAAAGAATTGCCGCTATCGTTATTTAAAAAGAGGCTGCGAAGCTTTTTGACAGTCAAAGCATACTATATTTTAACGGAATTCTTGATTGATAGAGAAATTGAAACTTAGACTGTTTACAATAATGTTTAAAATAAGAATTATGTTTTGTTTTGTGTTGTTTCTTGTTCTGTTTGTTTGTTAAAGTTTAGTATTTAGTTAAAGTTTAGTGAACTAGTTCTTATTTTTGTAATTTTTGTATGCCTACTGGTAAAATATGTCTGAACCTATTTCCCTTTATCATTATGTACTGTATCCATATTTGCTAAATAAAATATCTTTATAGTTACGATCCGCATCGACCCAAAGTATCGAAACAAATGCAAGTATCGTGCGTGCATCCCTATTTTCATTTCATTTCACATTGACACCCATTTGACCATTGACCGACCGAACGAACACCACAGATTATTAAATACTAATCAAGTCCACGTTCATGGAATTAGTATGTACTATATGTCCACCCAGGAGAGTGTGCCGGGATTGGCATATGGGCACAAGCAAAGAGAGGAAGCCCAGGTTGGGCATCGTTTTTCTAGGTGAAGTAGGTCTGTGCTGTGGATGAAGATTTTAGCGCATATCACACTAATCAAATTGTTATTTACTTGCTTCCTCACTACGCCAGCACATCAAGGTACCGATACTGTAAAATTTTCCCAATCAACTTTGCACCATAGCCTTTAGCGATAAAGTAAGAAAATCTATTAAAGAAATTTGACAGATTGTAGTAGTCTGATGTGCTGTCGTCTGTACTACTTATCTAACTTCGATCTTCTTCTTTCATATATTTTTTTTTTGTTTAGCCTGTTCTGTCCCACTGCTGGGCAAAGGCCTCCCCCATTTCCTTCCACCGTTCCTTATACTGTGCCTTCTCCGTCCAGTCGGTCAGGAAAGAGTCTTTTCATAATACATTAAAAAAAGTCGAATACATACCGCCAGCAATCAGTTGTGAAAGATGACTTAATTATCATATCAAAACATCATATCGCTCAAAATGGTGATTTCCAAAATCACAGATAACGTGGTGTGGTGAGTTTGTTTTTTGAACGCAGTAATTTGTGATGAGATGTTGGCAGTCGGCAACTCGGGCATACATTTCTTTGTTTGTGTGGGTGTAGTTTACTCGGTATACAGTATAACCTATTGAAGGTTACATCAGTGTGAACAATAACTTTGACGTGTGTGAGTTAATAATTAAAATGGCGATTTGAGAATCACAATTCTCGAGTGTAACATTATAATAATTCTGAAAATATCGATAGAGGACTTGGAATAGTTGTTTTTATACACAGTGTTAAATATTCAACTGTTCATCATGCGTTCAGTAGTAGAAATTGGGGCAAGTGTGCCTGCTTTCCTTGGAAAATTATGGAAACTGGTCAATGATACAGAGACGAACCATCTGATTTCTTGGAGCCCTGTGAGTGTTTATAATTTTTATCAGTCTTAAAAACTCGGCTCATACAGTTCACTAACATTTTATGTAGCTCCGAGGCGTATTAGTGCGAGATTTCCCAGTAGAAAGTCATTACGAAAACAACCTAAAAATGTTGCAATTTGACACTGCCTGTGAAACTTGATAAATAAATAAATAGTTTACAGGTCACGTTTACTACCATGCTGTCGGCCCCTGATCTGAATTAATTGGCGATACTTAAGATTTTTAGTCCGAGGAAAGATTTTAGGCTACTGATCACAACATTATCTTGTTTTACATTCAGCTATTGACAAAATGTTGGATGTTTTTGTTTATTTGTGCACTTTGTCTAAGTATACACATATAGATAGATTTAGACATGTAATTGTTATGGCCTATTGGAATGAAAGTACCTACTATTTGAGTCTATTACTTTGTCTAATGTTAAAACAGACTATAACTTAAGCAACAACAACAAACAAATACTTAGAAATTATACTCTGTCCAGTCAGGTCATGACATTATTAGTGAAAGTTAGTGTATGGTATGTGGTAGCCACCGACTCTAAACAATCAATGCATTGTGCATGTAATGTATGTTCAGTCTGCAGTCAGAAAATCAACCTTGTCAACAACCAGTTGTCTGTTATTAAATCAACTACTTGTTTGCACATTACTGTGACTTGTAACCTTCTTTCAAGGTTGCTTCTTAAAGATACTATCATGTTTTTTTTTTTTGTTTCAGGGTGGGAAAACATTTGTCATAAAAAATCAGGCAGACTTTGCAAGGGAGCTTCTTCCTTTATACTACAAACACAACAATATGGCAAGCTTTATTCGGCAATTGAATATGTATGGATTTCACAAGATCACATCTGTAGAAAATGGTGGCTTGCGTTATGAGAAAGATGAAATAGAATTTTCTCACCCTTGTTTCATGAAAAGTCATGCATATCTATTAGAGCACATTAAAAGAAAGATTGCCAACCCAAAGTCAATAGTTACTAGCAATGAAAGTGGGGAGAAAGTTCTTCTGAAGCCGGAGCTTATGAACAAAGTACTAACAGATGTGAAACAAATGAAAGGCAAGCAGGAGAGTCTTGATGCTAAGTTCAGCGCCATGAAACAGGAAAATGAAGCTTTATGGAGAGAAGTGGCCATTCTGAGACAGAAGCACATAAAACAACAGCAGATTGTAAACAATGTCAGTATATTGTATTTTTTACTTTTACTTGGTTTGAATTTTTGTCATACAGTTTGATGCATAGTATACCACAGCATATTAGTAAATTGATATCAAATGTTTTTTTTTAGCTCATCCAATTCTTGATGTCACTAGTACAGCCAACTAGGCCACCAAACACTAGTGGGAACAATGTTGGAGTGAAGAGACCGTACCAGTTGATGATCAACAGTGCAGCTCACAATGCTGCTGATGGATCTTATCCTGGAAGGTTAAAGAAAATGAAATTAGACAAAGATGCTTTATTGGATGAGTTAAGTGAGGATAATTTGGTAAGTTGTCATATTATTATAATATGACATTGATTAAAACATTTTGAGGTCAAGTTATCTGTGAACATGCACTTTTTAGGAGGATGGACCTACTATACATGAACTGGCACATGACGATTTGATGCACAGTGAAGGCACTCATGATTCCATGCCAGGATCTGACTTTGTTCCTGTTGACATACCCAGCATGACTAATGCCAACACTGGCCACAGTCCCGGTGATCCCACAACTTCAATGTATCATGTCACTATGGAAGATGGAGATGACCCTGAAGCAAGTAAGTACCTCTAATTAAATACTTAACTATTTTTGTCCTAGTTTCTGATACTTAAACCTTTATTTAATATCAAAATTATGTTTCAGTTGGAAACAGATTAGGTTATCCAGTAGCCCGCAACATTGATATGCAGAGAACAACTGACAACAAGCCCGTCATCACATCACCAGCATCTGCAACTCCCTCAATGGATCAGCCTGGCATAGATCAAGTGATGAACGATATGATGGGCTCACCTTTACCAGTTATTGTTAAAATTGAGCAAATATCAACCAAACAAGGCCATAATAATTTTCCTAATAGGAGCACGGTGACATCCTCAGGCAAAGGTCTTTCATCTGGAAACTACAACACATTAAACCCACCGGCAGATTTGAAGCTTCCAGCAGAAATATTTGCCAGTGATGATTCAGTAAGTGATGCTGGGGTAGCTGCTGCTGATGACTTGAATATGCAAAATGCATTGCAAGATCTGGTTGATGAGTCACTCCTAACAACATCAAAGGACAAATTGCTTGGTGGCATCAATATTAAAATAGAAAGACCAGAGTTGAAAGCTAGTAAAAAATCAAAGAAAGGCAACAAAATTACTGAAAATATCATGAATTTGGCCGATATCAAAACAGAACTCCAGGATGATATTGATTGGAACAACATGACTCTAGCTACTGTAAACAACAACACTAATAGGTTCCAGACAAGGTAATTAATTAAATACTATCACCTTTTAATCTTTTCTATTTTCAGTACCTATGTAGGTACTTTTTATATATATGTTTATAGTCCCCGTTAATCACAATATGTGAAGTATAAAGAATTTCTATTCAAAATGTTATTATATTACAGTTGGTAAGTCAAACTAGCCTTTTTTCATGTACACAGGATGAATTTTTCAAGAGGGCGTGGATTGCCAAATCCGAACGAAAAGTGCTCAAAGGAGTCGCGGGCTCGATTTCGATAAAAACTAAAACTGCCAGGAATTAAACCCGTTGATTTTGATTAAAAAAACAGTATTATTACACCACTTGATAGTGTCCCTAATAAGGATCAAATTCTGGGAAGTAATGACATACGGGAAACTAAAGAAAAGAGCTCATTATTAACAAAATACTTTTTAGGGTTCCGTAGCCAAATGGCAAAAACGGAACCCTTATAGATTCGTCATGTCTGTCTGTCTGTCCGTCTGTCTGTCTGTCTGTCCGTCCATATGTCACAGCCACTTTTCTCCGAAACTATAAGTACTATACTGTTGAAACTTAGTAAGTAGATGTATTCTGTGAACCGCATTAAGATTTTCACACAAAAATAGAAAAAAAAACAATAAATTTTAGGGTTCCCCATACTTAGAACCGAAACACAAAAATTTTTTTTTTACAAACCCACACGTGTGGGGTATCTATGGGTAGGTCTTCAAAAAAATAACGAATTCTGTAATAACTTCGAATAGTGTAATAATAGTGTTTTTTTTTTCAAAATCAACGGGTTCGATTCCTGGCTTGAAATATTGATTTTTCAAAAATCTAATGATGCAGTTTAGTTTTCATCCAAATCGAGCACGCGACTCCTTTGAGTACTTTTCGCTATTCCTCATAGTTTCAGTTTTGGCCATCCACGCCCACTTGGAAAATTCACCCTGTATAATAATATGTATGTAATTTCGAAATTCAGGAATAGGAGAGATAACCTCAGCAAAAATCGGGAGGAGTATTCTTCCCTCTTTGGAACAAATTCAAACAAGTATGTGAATATAAATAATAATAATTATTATTCTGAGTTACAGATGCAGATGTGGCCCTGTATAAATATTTATTGAAAGTATTCTTAAATTATGATACTTGTATATCTGTGTGTAAAACTTTGATAAATATCTATATTAGTCAGTCAATTACAAAGATTACACTTTTCTTAACTGTAACTTACGCATTGCTTATTTAAAAATAAGTTGCTTTTGGTACAAGGAGAAAAAATAGATAGTTTGAGAGCTCAAATACTTAATATTTGAGCCCTCAAACTATCTATTTTGGCAATCAGCAACTGCTATACTAATTATTTAGGTTTTGGGAAAACAAATCATAATTTAGCTACTGTTTATGTTGTAAAACTAAATGCTTATGTGTAAAGTTGGACATACATACAATACATTCTTATGTAGGTATTACAAAACTTCTATGTAAAATAATGGCTAGATTTGTCTAAAAGAAGCATAAGCATAGTTGATAATTGAACTTTTTAAATGTTTCAGGAATGATATTGATGATCATTTGGATACTATGCAAACAGACCTTGAATCGCTAAGAGAGCTGCTTCGGAGTGACAGCTACGCTTTTGACACAAACACGTTATTGGGTGTATGTATACTTATGTTTTATATTGAACAGTTTTCTTCTGTAAAAATGGTAATTTTGCAATTGAAATGTAGTTTTCATAGTTGGCACATTTCTGTATCATTAGGGTTATCTGTAAATTTAACTTGGTTATAGATTGATATTCATTCCGAAACAATCGCCTATTTCAATGTAATTTTCATCAATTTTTCTGGCTTTATTTGAATATACACAAGTATTGTGATTATTCTCCAAATATTTATAAAATAAAAACCACATATGGGGCCGGCGGAGCATGCGTAGTTCATACAAACGTGATACCAAAATAATTTGTAAATCAAATATTCGTAGGGTAGTGTGGACACTGATTTAAAGACGAGTTATCATAACTCGTCTATAAATCAGAGTCCATTCAAAATATACATGGTTATTGGTAAAACATTAACAACCTCTTAAGAGGTCTCATCATCACTCGTCTTTAATATGGGACCAAACCTGAAATCGCGAAAAAAAATCAGCTATTCCCTGTATTTATGTTCGTATAACGCGTCAAAATGTAGAAAACAGCTGATTTTATTTTCACGATTTCCGGTTTGGTCCCATAGGAAAAGTTGTTCATAAGATGAGTACAATGACCTCTTAAGAGGTTGTTAATGATTTACCAATAACTGTATATTTGGGAACCTAGATATTCTGTAATCCAATCGGAATAAATACACACTACTCTAAGAATATGTTTGATTTACAAATTATTTTGGTATTATGTTTGTATGAACTACGCATGCTACGCCGGCCCCTTAGTTATATAACTTGTTCTACACTTATTTTATTGTAACTTATTCGCTGTCCACCTTTGAGGTACAGATTCTATAATCTCCCGTTTACAAAATTATGAAACTTCATTAATAGTGAACGCGCCCATTGGAATCACACGCACACATGCAACAGCTCCAATCTGTAACGTACTGTAAACATTGATATTTTAAGATCGTTAGGTTGGTAGCGCGGCTCAAGTCACGTTGCAGACAACGTGTTGGCCCGCGTGTAGAGCCTTGTGCGGCATTCGGCATTTGCCTGCTGTTCTTACGCACACAGACGCGCGTGTCTGACTGTCTCAACTGTCTGCATGTTAGAGACCGGTTCACAAACAATCCAGAGTGTATATGATAATATTTTTATGTTGATAGGATTGTTTTGATTAGACTTTGTAATGCCCTTTGTGGGTTTTTCTCTTTTTAGGTAGATTGACGTGTAGGATCCATTGGGTATATACCTATAGTGTTTCATTTAGTTTCATAATGCTTTTATAATCTAGATTTTAACACAAATCAATGATAGAAAAATGCATAAAATGATTTTTGTATTGTCCATAGACCGCTGATGCAAGAATATTACCTTCGATGTCTCTCGCTATTCCTTCCTTGCAGCCTGCATCAAATAATTATGTAATAGTTATATTTAATCAGCAGGACTAATAGATGCTAGATAATTATGATTTATGGATATTTCTTTTTGAATAATATTGACAGTCCCTTTCATTATCTTAGTATGAGTAACTTTGATGGTTTCGAACATTGTACTAAAGAACTAACGCTTGTCACGATAGATACACACCCAGTGCATGATGCCAAAATTATACATGTATAGATTTATATCCATCATAATTATTATCTTGTATTATCATTGTCACTACATATTGATATTTTATTTTTTTGGAATTAAAAAGGTATAATATTATTAATGTTATTTCAGCTGTTTGGGTCAGATGATCCATTCTACGGCCTACCCTATAACTCGATGGAGGACAGGACGAAAACAACTAATAATGGTGAGTTAATAGTTAAAATGTAATTGTATGTTAGTTTTTATAAACATACCTACAATGTTCAAAGGAAGCAGAGATACTGTGTCCAAATTTCCAGTCATCGTTATAATTTCTTCCCACAATCCTGTGGGAATCACGAAGGCTATTTCATCCATAACGCATAATAATCACTTGCACTACAAAACACAACAAGGTAACATATTTATTTGCTTATTCAAGCACATACATACTAATAGAGCTTGTAGAAATTTAGTAATGAGGGCAGCGTTTAACCCATTACCCGCCGCAGTTGTATATAAGCAACTTATCATTTCTGAGCCCCTAGCACCGCAGTTGTAAATTTGCAACTTAAGTCTCCAAAGTTATTTTTAAACGTATTTTTATTTACGTAGGAGCAGTTTCATAATAAAAATAAAGACCACCGTTGCCATTCAAGGAATTTCTTTCCTTTTCCCTAAAATCACTTATGCAAAGCACCAAATTAACGGTGAAAAAAATGCATAAAACCCATCGCAAAATGCAGGTTTGACCTTAACCTGTACCGCCAGAGTTGTATAAATACAACAGTAGTGATGTAGCACATAAGTTTATTTATTACTCTTAATGCAAACTTTAGTTTACTCAAATAATATACAAATAGGTTAGGCATTCAGAATTAAAAAGTAATTCAATGCTTGTTGCTGTTTGAACCTATTTCTAACTATAATATCTAAAACTGAACATGATTTAAGGTAGATTCATATTACAATTAGATAGACGATTTTTACTAAATTGTATTTTAGTAACAACCCTAGTACTTTAACGTTATCAAAGAAGTCCAGCGCCGGAGTTGTACATATGCAACCGCTTGTGACGTCATAAGCGAACTCATAATGATAATAGTGAGGGTACATCTGTTTTATTTGTTAAGAATTATTAATGAAATAGTGGGTACTTATTTTATTTCATTGGGTCTTGTGGCCGTGTTTGAATCGCAAAATGTCGAGTGCAGAGGAATTAATAAGGATTTTAGAAGGTTACGAGGAAGATGTAGAAGAATTTGTGACCGATAATGAGTTAGAAGAGGAGGAGGTATGTACCCAAAGTTGTATAAATGCAACAATAGGGATTCCGAAAGACGTATTTAGTAGAATTATGAACTATACTCTATCAATGCTTATAGCTTTTTTTATTCGGGTAATTTTAATTATAAGGTTAATGACTTATAAAAAAACATTAGATTTTCGTAAAACGTGTAATTTTACTCTTAAAATCTAGTAAAAAAAATAAATAAATTGTGAATGGTGCACAACACTATAGTTGACCTTGAAAATACGTGATTGGCGCTAGGGGCACATTTTTTTGCAAGATTATACAGCGGTTAAAGGGTTAAAAAATAAACTTCTGTCCAAGGTGTATGCCAGTTTCGTTCTATCATTAGGCATAAGATTAAGAGCATATACCTACCTACAACATCACTCAAACCAAAACGCACACGCACGACTTCCATCAACAAATCATTCCGATCTAAAAGGCCAGTACATATCTGCATGTGTTTTCAGAGTTATATTCACGTTTATGTTAATTGTAGATACAACCAAACAGTATCCGATGATTGATTTTGATTGGCTGATCGGTAACAGCGAGGCCTCCCCTGCAAAGTAGCCTGTCACTACCTCATCTTGCAAGATTTTATCAACGCTGACCGCGTCTCGGCCACATGACGTGGTGGATATTTTTGGTAAAGGGTTATAAAGACATGGTGGTTCTGGTCAGTGCAACGGAAGATAGGTAGATTGTGTCGTGACAAAATTGACTCAAATGGACCTAAAACCCTTGGCTGATTAACACACTGAAATTGTGAATGTTATATCAATAATATAAAGATTTTTATAAGTAAATGTATTGTTTAAACCTATAGGAACAGAACTGTTAGAAAATTAATGTTGTTATCTATGAGAAAATTATTATCTATAATTATTTGTGGACAATTAATTGCAAATTTAAGATTCCCCAATCCCACCAAGTGGTAGATATTAAGAGATTCATTTTTGCCGCGACATTTTATAAAGACAGTTATTGCTGTGAAAATATTGTATGTCTAACTAAATATCATGTTAAAATAAGGCACAATAATTATGAAATAAATGTTAAATGTAATTACATTTTATTGTTAATTAAAGCAAAGAAGCAGAAAGGTGAGATTTCGAATGTAAGCAGTGACGACACTCGCGTCCAGCACCTGTTTACTGAGGATAATGGTAGTAATTTATTTCTTGCATACCTCACTGCAAAGTAGATTTTATACTTCATAGATTTGCATGAATAGATTGTAGATATTGATTTACACTAAAAATCTGTAAAACTGGAACCGCTGATATTACATCCCACTCAGTGGCGTAACTACTAAGGTGTGAAGTGATGCCCTAATCGACGAGAGGCCTTTATTATAATATACTAGCTTCTGCCCGCGAAATTTGTACTTTCCTCTAAAAATTTCGAAAATTTATGTTCATGATCTTTATCATTTATTTAAATAAATAAGTATTCGGGCCAATTTTTAGGTTTATAGATCAAATGAATAAGATTTTTCAAATAAACTGTACCTACCCTCGCTTTTCACCCCCACAGGGGTGTAATTTCATAAAATCGTTTGGGATGGGTTACTTGACTTGAAAGATTATTTATACCAATTTTCGAGTTAAGCAAGCTACACAGTGAAATCCTCCCCTGTAAAATTAACTACCCCTTTTCACCCAGGGATAGATTTTTCGAAAAACTCTGATACAAGTTATTCTTTAGTTTTGGTCGTAGGTATAAATACTGAGTTAAAATTTAATCGGACCGCGCGTTTAAATTCTTCCATACAAAGTTTTGACACCTCCCTATCATTCAGGGGATAGTTTAGAAAAACAAATATGCCAAATTTCATAATTTACTTGGATAAATATTCGTGCCAAGTTTCAAGGTTATTAACTCAAGGAATAAGGTTTTTCCTTTGAGTATTAAACCAACTGGAGGCGCCATTGTCAGGCGATCCCCGCTGCCAAAGGTACGAGACCGCCGGTCATAGCGGTTATATACATGTGTGCGTATAGTTTATGCTTGTGTTCGTTTTTTGTTTTGTGTGCGTGCGTAACAACGCGATCGAATTGCATTAGTGTATTATTGCGTTCCCTCGTCCCCCGCGATGAAAGTGACAGACTTATTTGCATAGATATTAGTACTCGTGGCGTCTCCGGTTGGTTTAATACTCAAAGGGTTTTTCATACAAACAAAATCCCCCCTTTTCATCCCCTTAAAGGTTGAATTTCCAAAAACCCTTTCTTAGTGGATACCTATTCTCCACAAAGAATACGCCCTCCAAATTTCATGTCTCTAGGACCAGCGGTTTAGGGTGTGCGTTGATATTATATCAGTCAGTCAAGACGCTATGAAAAAAGTGAGTCGTAATCCAGAAAGGTATCAGCCCGCCCCCCAATTCATAATATGAATGAAATCTAATCAATCTGAGGCTGGTTGCAGAATTTTTCGAGCTTGCGTCGCTCGCTCTTTCAGCCTAGGTTTTCGAAAGTTCTTTGACAAACCTGTAGGCACATGGCAACCAGCGCTAGAGCTAAAAACCTGTAACCCTAGTGGGTTACAAAAGTCTCATAAAAATAACAAATATTATCCGAAGCAAACAACAAATTGAGTTTATAAAAAAAAGTCACGCTGTGGAGGGTGTAATGGGTAACGGAGGCCTGAATTCCCCTTTGCACCGGGGCCTCTGATGAGAAGTTACGCCACTGATCCCACTGATAGATTTGAGTACATTTTAGTGCTTATTTTTCTCAGAGGCAATTATGTTTTAATTCTCCATCATCGGTTCTGAAAGTTATGTTAGTATTATGTTTTTATGTCACCCGAAAAAGCGCATTGCATTATGTTTATTTCAATTATTTTTTTAATGCTTCGCGCTGGGCAATTACACTAAAGCTGCATTTTTATAGCGTTTAACTTTTATGTTCCATTTTTGTTTATTAAATTTGGGCGTGGGTTGTATGTTTAACGTACGTAGTGATTTATTTTAAGTTATGTTATAGGTATGATATTGCTCTCAAACATATACCTATTATCATTAAGGATTGACAACTATTATTATGTTTATGTACTAGGTACTTAGTTATTGATTGCTTTTTAAGTAGTCGCATGGTTGGTTATATGACATTGTTTTATTACATTTATATCGTTATTGTAATACACTATTGATGATGTAGATGTCCTCTAGTATTTTTAGACTATCTTTACATTATAATGTTAGAATGTAGTAAACTGCAGTCGGTCTTTAAATTTATATATTATAAATATTAATAATATTTTTTTGGGCAACTTTCAGTTGAAGGGAATCAGCTAATCTCGTATACAGGGAATATTCCAGACTTTGAGGATATAAACATACCAGATCTGGAGTGCGATAATTCTCAGGAGCCGTGCGTGCCCAGTCCCAGCAGCTCGACGCTAAACACGCCGCGGATTCAGATGCGCTCGCCTTCCTTTACATTGAAACCATGAGGAAAGCCTAAAAAACGACGCCGCAAGAAGAAGCGTTCGTCCAAAAAGTGATACCTATTTAAGTATTTCACTTTGATAATACTTCGTGTGGACTGACTTTGATAACTGATTAGTGTAGTCATACATGTAACCGAAAAAGAAAAACAAATATAAGATATACAATTAGCTTTAGAGATTGCTAATACAAGTTTTGTTTATCTGTTCATTGGTTTACCTGTGTGCCACTTAAACTTTAAACAAACTAGTTTACTTAAGATATTATACACATAACAATGAAAAGCTTCTAAACGTAAGGTTATCTTTTTAAATACAATTTTTTTCCATTAACAAAGCATAAAAAATGATATGATTTTCTGTTTTACTTGGATATATTAAAGATTTACAAAATTTAACCAAAAAGCTAGGTATAAGTTATTCATCCATATTTCCTATCCATTAAAAAAAATACACCACGGGATAAGGCTAATATTACTTATATTATGTAGTAGTTACGCTGTGTAATTGCATAAGTTTCATATATCAATCATCATTATGTAAAGTTTCGAAATTTTGTCACGAAAATGAACAGTCTGATAACTTAACTGTGTGTATTTTTTAACATTTATAAATTATTAAACTAGTGATTACATTATATAAGCTCGCACATTGAACAATAAATTGATCCAAACTGTTTTTTATCATAGACGAATATATATTTATGAGTAGGTATATTGTATAGTAATAGGTGAAAAGATAACATGTAAGTATGTTTATCGCGTGACTGAGGTTCTTTGCACTCGTTCATATATTCATTAAGACAGCTGAATAAGATCGATATTAAAAAAGTATACTTATATGGAAGTCATCCCTACAAAAAATAGTCATAAAGCATGTGATTGTCGGTACAATTGCTCTGGTGCCTTAAAAAAGACAAGCGATACGCTTCTACTTCACACGGTTTTTGACGAAACATCGACAATTAATTATCATAAGATAGGGGCTGATTTTTCAATCGACCGATAATATTTATTCGTGGCACAAAATTGACATCTGACATTTTTTGTATGGAACTACTTAAAAAATTCAAAATGATTTTTCCGATAAAGGTATCAGGGGGCCTAAAAAGGCTTCTTTGGAGAATCATAAAAGGATAACATAATGAATTATAATATGGCGAAGACAGTCCGTGTTTTTCTTTTTTCCGGTGCACTACGTAGGTATAATCAAAGAGATTGGACTTGGATTTGGATCGGATTGATTGGTATTTTAGCAGAGACAAAAAAAAAAATAACTGAAAAAAATGGTTCACCAATGGGATTTGATACGATTAACTTAACGGTTAACTGTCCATTATGTTATCCTTTTATGATTCTGCCAAAGTGGCCTTTTTAGGCCCACTGGTGTTGGAAAAATCAGCCCTAAGTTAAATAAGAAATATACATTTAAACCTTCCGGGTGAAATCCCTTAAATTATGGTGAAAACCGCTTCTAAATACATTGTGCAGTTTACAAGAATTAAGCGGTCACACACAGGCACGAAAAGTGATTTTATTTTATACTATTTAAATGTAATTTTAAATGGAAACAGCTTAGCGACGCGTCGCTAAGCTGTTTCCATTTAAAATTATTATTTGTAAAAACGTATTTTGTAAAAACAACAATAGCAACGTCGCGACGTTGCTATTGTCGACGTTGCTATTGTTGTTTTTACAAAATTTACAAATTAGACAACATCATTTTTGTGGTTTATAATTCTTGAATAATCAGTCAAGCAAATTCACAATTGTATCTTATATATTAGTTTTTTTTCATTGAATATTGTCACATTAACAATGAGGTTCCTATTAAAAAGGGTGATGGAACTCCAGAATATTTCTATCGATCGGTTATCCAGCTGTGAATTTGCACAATAATATAAAACACAATATGTGCCGTTGATGAATTGCATCTTCACCTACCTTTTTGTGAATCGTATGTAGCTAGCTAATCACACCGGAGGTGTAGTAGGGTTTATTTATTTTGGTGCATTGAACCATTTTTTGTTTATTATGTATTTAAATGCAGCAGTGGGACTGCTTTTGTTGGATTTTTTCACAAGGATATTTATTGAATATTTACAAAATTCAATTTTCTTAAAAGGTTTATAAAATGATTCGCTCATTTGTGTGTACTATAAAACGTTTTCATATTTGTTGACGGCTTATATACTTTGTATATAAATATCTAAGTATATAATCGTTTATTAATATAATATAATGTTATATACCTAAGTCTTAATTTTAGAGTGTAAATTAGCTTAGCATCCCATTTTGCGCTATCTCAAAAATGCATTACGAAATCACCCGCGAATTAGAAAGTATTACAAACGTGCATTTTCCGTAATGCTCAGCAGGCAGCATTTTGCATAGATATATCCGTATTGCATAAATACATCACAAATAAAAAAGTTAAGAATAAAAAACATGGAAAAACAAGTTCGTAAAAGTACCTAACTAAAATTGTCCAGTTTCAGGAATATGGTCAAACTAATGCTCTTTACCCTAAAAACCGATAAAGATATTTAATGCTAAAACTTAACTGCAGAACTACATATATTTACAATTTTATTATTATATAACTGTATAACTCGTTTAAACATACATAAACAACCACAATAGATTTAGTTGTAATTATTTTATATAGGTACTACATACAGCCATTGTATTATAATATTAAAATATGTTTATGAACAAAGTTTGGTAAGATTAAAGCAAATCAAGTATGTAAGAATACATTATCCATGTTAAATATGTAAAAGTTATTTTTAAATTCAATGTAATAAAATATTGAATTTTATAATTTGTTTTAATTTACACACTTGGCCATAGGAGGCACGATACTTTTAGCATAATTGTGCAATGTTATAACTTCATCAATATTGCGTCGCGTTAGCGAAATCGTGCAACATAGTATGGTTTTATGCTGCTTCACAGTTTACCGAGTCACTGCGTTTTATAGAAAAAAAAAGTCATTAAATTCATCAACACAACTCTTGACCAAGTAATCCTACTGAATTAGTGTTTCATGAAATCTTGACATTTTAGGATTATACTAACTTAACAAGTTGTATTACTGATTCTAATGATTATAATTCTGTAAATGCATATTTGTTACGGTCGCGAATCATATTTTAATCAACGTACAACTTAATACTGACTAGCATATTGCAAAAAACGTAAGAAAATTTGAATTTCGCGGGCTACCTTAGCACTTCCCCTCAATTAAATAACTAACATACATTGTCTCATAAGATTGCACCAAATGGGAGTCCAGCCAGCATTGCTATTTCCAACAATTCGACAGGTTACCGAGTCGAAAACGACACATTTTCGGTTAGTCTGCCTAGTCCTCGACCGCAAATAGCATACAATATTAAATTATCGAGCAAAGTAACTTTAAAAAACTACAGAAAATCCGAGACAAACTGCAACAACTGAACTTTTAGCCTGCATCATCTCACTGCTACCTTCGCATACGTAGGTAGCAGTTTATAGAGAATTTATAGAGAACTAAGGAAGGAAGAAGGAGGAAGGAGGTTTAGTTCTCTACAAATTCTGCTGCTTTATGAATATTATGTCGACAAATTATGTAACTATAATTGTATGAATTATCAAAAGAAAATATATCCTATCCGAGGCGGTTGCATATATTTTCGAGCCGAATACAGCCAGACGAAAGATGGATGAACATGATTAGGTAATGCACCTCGACGGTCAGAACACGCCAGCGACTCCCGCATTCCCCTTAAACTTAAGAGTAAGATTTATTAAACACAGGTTACCTACACTTGTTGTCTTGTTTGGATTGGAATTTGACACAAAAGAGGCATGAATTAAAGGCAATGCATGCAGCTAAGATGAGAATGCTGAGAAGGATGTGTGGTGGGGTACGCGAAAAGGAATGAGTAGGTATAATAGGTACCTAATACGGGCCGGTGTCCGCAACTCCACGCCAATGCGCGTATTTTGCGTACGGGTGGGAAAAGTCGATTATTCCGATCCACCCCAGCTCCTCGAGGAAGGCCAGCAACGAGTCTATAAGAGGAAGTCTAAAAGTGGCACAGGTGACTGAAACGTTGTGTGAAATAGGATCGCTTCTAGGATCTGGGAGTTGCGTCGGAGATCATTTTAAAAACAAATAAAGTGGTTATAGATTTTATTGCAACGTATTTAACGAATTTGTACTTATTGCAAATAAAATATTCTTATTCTTTAAAAAAATATTAGATATAAGTATATAATGTGTTATCACAGTTGCTAAAAACTCCTGTTTCAGGAACATGTAAGGTTAATTTCATCACGAAAAATAATAACATTTTGATTTAATATAGGTAGGTACTTAATTTAACATAAACAGTCGCATATTGCATTATAAATATAAGGTATCAAGTAAATTACACCTAAAGTAAAGAGAAAAAATTGTCAAGGTAAACATCACAATCATACACAATTTCCTCCTGTACAATAAATCGGAGAATAAATTTTGTCGCTGCTGGTCTCTAGCAGGGACCTTGAGACAGCCGATAGTAAGAGGGATACTATAGTTAATTACGTTCGAACTAGATGATTACGTAATGGAGTGAGCAGACTAGTTACTGTAATACAAATCATCGTTACCTTCCTGTACCTACAACTCAATTGAAAATAAAAGTGTCCTATGTAATGCCCTGAGGTATAGTCGCCCTCGTAACTCCTTTATCATAAGGTTCCTCAAGTTGTGAATGTCATTTGAAGGTCATAAAACGACAAGTTCAATTTGAGTAATTTAGTTTTTAGCAAAAGCGATTAAGCGATAACGAGGTCGAATATACTTCTTTAATTACAAATATGAATGGCAAGGAAGTGCATTACAACATTTGCAAAGATTCACACAAAATAGTGCAAGCTTGATCATCTGGATTCTTGATTACCAGAACCATTACAAATAAAAACTGCAAGCAGGTTTCCACTGCTATAGGTACATATTTAATCATTTTAGTTGTGTCTTTACTCCAAAAACTGCGGTCAAACAGAGGCGAGTCCAGTTGACACCATCAGCGCGAGCGAACTGCACGCAGTTCGCTCGCGCTGATGGTGTCAACGAACGTGTATGGATGTGGATGTATGGAGGTGTTAAAACTGGCATGAATAGTCGTGACTTCTGAATCATTAAAACAATCAACGCACGCAGTGGTGTCCTGCATCCCGAGCGGGATTCGTTTCAGTGTGGTCAGAGCCTAATCGAGGTTCCTCTGTAGTATTTTTCTTTTGCAATTGATTACTATATCAAAGTGTTTTAAATAAAAATAAGCCTAGTGTAAGCGTAGTTTTCTCATCAACGCCGGGAGAAAAGCTGGGGCAGGAGCTCTACTCTTTTTTCCATCGTCTATGTAGGGTCCTGGCTTGGACATCAACACAGTATGCAGAGAAGGTAAGGATCCAATTGAGCAAGCCAGTTCTGGAGACATGTTCCGACACCCTTGCACATCCAGGAACTGAAGTTTATTGCAGTGCATACTTATTGCTTCCAAGGTCTTATCTGTTAGCTGATTGCACCCCTGAAAAAAGATTTTTAAATTTTTACTATTGTAAGAACAGAGATGTTCATTTAGTTTCTGTAAGAAGAGTGGCTTATATTTCACTTACTCGTAGTTCAAGTTGTTTTAATCGGTGTAAGTCTTTGACAATTTCTTTCACAGCATCATCTTTTAGATTGTAGCAGTCTGTCAGATTAAAATATTCAATGCTGGGACAATTTTTGACTAGATGTTCTATTCCTTTACAGGTAATTTGTTGACATCTACTTAAGTTTAGATTAATCAGTTCCTTGAAATTAAAAGCATAGGTCAAGCTCACATCTGTTATTCTATTGCATCCACTTATATCCAGCTCTTTAAGACCTCTCATGCGAGCTAAGGAGTAACCTGTGTATGAATCCATTGTCAGTTGTTCACACATAAGCAATACATCTCTTTTTCGTCTAGCATCACGAACTATTTCTTCTTCTGCTCTGGACCCCAAGTGGATCTTAGGCGACATGTGTGATTCATCAATACTTGACATTATTGGAACATCTTCACCATCTTTTGTTTCAACTTTTCCCATGCCAGTTAATCCAGCATCCGACACTTTATCACAATGGCTAAATTTTAAGGTTTGAAGTAACAATTGATTCTTAAAAATTACTTGCACTGATGTGTCAGTTACAGCATTGAAACAGTAGCTCAAATTTAATACACGTAAGTTAGGAAGTCTTTCAGAAAGCATAATAACTCCAGTTTGGTCTATATTTAATGAGTTGATATCAAGTTCTTCAAGTCTCTCATTTTCTCCAACACAAATACCTTTCTCAAGACCATCTTTTGTTAACAGTTCGCACTGTGATATATTTAAAGACCTCAATTTCTTCAACTTATTCAGTTCTGCAATTCCTGAATCTGTGACAGCTCTACATCTTTGAATGTTGAGGTATTCCAAATTGACTAGATTATCACATATAAGCACAAGTGATTGGTCTGTCACTCGTGTACACAAGCCTATATCAAGCTCTCTTAGAGATGTTTGATGTGTAGTTAGAGATAATATGCCAGTGTTAGTGAGTTGATCACAGGAATGTACTTGTAAGGAGTGTAGCTCTAAATCTTGTACTTCTGATAGGGATTTCAGTGCAGCTCCATCAATGAGAGTACAAGAAAAATGCAAACGTTTGATATTTCTAGCTCTACTAACGATCAACCGGAGTATAAAATAAAATGTCAATACACTCTCTGATGGATTTAGGTAAATATCAGTACTTGGAGGGTAAAATTTCTTGACTAAACCAAGGTGGAACTGCAAGGAGCATGCTGATAAGTTTAGCTCCTCTAGCGCTGGGGCAGCAGATACAAATCTATTGAACAATGCATCTGTCAAGTACTGATTCCCAGAAAGACTTAAAGATTTTAAGTTTTCAAGATTGTTAGTTAAAAATCCCTCACTCTTCCCCTCAAGCAGGCGTCCTGACATGAAAAGTTCTTTGCAGTTTTGTATGTTCAACGTTTCTAGATTTGTACATTTCTGTAGCATATAAACAAATACTTTTTCACAAATATCACAACTCCTTAAGGTCAAACATCGAATGTGTTCACCCATTCTATTCCAGAATTCATTTTGTTTACTTGTTATTTCCACTTCATTAAATAAATAGTTGTAATATGTGATAGCTGATTCCTCAAATATGGTGAGTGGTGAGGATACTTCATCAGATAATACTGTTTTGTAAAATACAGCCACTTTATTCTTCAAAAAACATTGATCATTTGCAGCCAAGTACCATGAGCGGCATGTCTCACTGGCAGCTTTCCTATCAGATTTTGGTAAGTACTTGAAAAGATAAACTAATACCTGAAAGAAGTGTAAGGATATAAATATTATGATACATATTGAAATAAGTACTTATTGATTAATATAAAAATCAAGACAATGATCTAATGAATTTATTCTTAGGCATATTACGATCTTAAAGTATAGTGTAATTTTTGGGCGTACTATCGACAAGAGAAAATTCATTTACATGATCGATAATCACGTGAAAAATGATATAAACGACAAACAAAGAAAACCTTAGTAAAGCTAGCAAAGACGAGGAAGTATTGCTTAATCAATGTGAAAATGTACGTACCTCAAACGGAAGCTCCATTTGTTATATTTGAATAAACTGCAAATAATAATTTAATACAAGGATATTTTTTAATTTATCATTTGTTTGCGCTGAAACCCAAATATTTCCGTATTTTTTTGACTCTTTTGACGTCAACAACAGCTGAGTGCGTTTGACAGTGATAAACAGTATTTTTATTTTTTATTCAAAGAGAGGTTTTTTTTTTTTTAAATTGACTTAGAGTCTTTTAGGTTCTAAAGAGGGACTCGTAGCTAAGTTATAACAGCCGCATGGGTCGATCTTGACGGTTAAGCAACGCTTGCCGAGGTCGATCTGTGGATGAGTGACCGTACATTACTTAATAAATCTAACGATTTAAACTCAAAGCATTTATTTTAAATAAACCTTTTACAGGCGCTTTTGTATTGTTAAAGAGTCGCCCATAGTGCTGTCATTGTGGCTTTACACAAGGATAATCGACGGCATTTGCGGTAAAAGTCTAATCATTTACCTATAAATAGATAAATATATATATGACGGCGAGGGTATGTTTGTCTCGTCATCATCAGGCATATTTTTAATCAGTGTGGGCGTACTTATGGGCAGAGTTGGTTATTGCGCAATAGAAAAACTATCTACAGTTCAAATCAGTTTATAATTTTACGAACAAATTAATCACACTAGCGAATCACACACGGTAGGTACACAATTCAACTACTATTAGACAATAACAGGCTGGTATGATGATGATGGTTTCAACAAAACGTAGGACAGTTCCCAAGCGTCTGCCTGCTCGATCACCGGGATCAAGAATGCGCCACTTGACGCGTTCTCTTCAACCCCGTAACCGAGCGGAAACGTCCCGACTCTGTCAAAACACGCCAACTACAGTCTTGATAGTTGCCGCTAGGTGGCGTGCCTTGTTTTGTTGTAAACGTCAATTGCCGGATGCGACACGGCCATCCTGCGAGGACACACGTCCTCGTGTGTTCATCTGTAAACAAACATACCCACAAAGTATCTCATAGCTCGGTCACTCCTGACCAAATTTGGTACAGGCAAAACACAATGAAAATTCGGACAAACAACAATAGCAGAGTTCAGAGCATTATTCACTATTTGATTCCCAAATCTCAAGATTACTATCAAAATAATCAACTAAACATGTTAGAGCAGCCAATGAAACATTCTTAGAGCATCAAAAACACAAAGCACTGAATCTTATTCGTGGCCTGTGGCTTTTCGTTAAGCCCCAACAACAAACCTCACGTTTGTTTCATTGCATTATCTTGAATGCCGAGTCGTCCATGACTACGGTCTTGGCTTCAAGGCTAGACCCGACCATACTACCCAGAGCTACCGCGTACCACGTACCCACGGTCTAGCAAGTAGATGCCGATTTCTAACGGGCTATGGCTACGATACTCTGGTACGGTCTCCGACCAGACGAACTAAAATTCACCACTATCACTCAACTCAATCTCTACTATGTTTCATCAACAAGACTATTACTTGACTTTCCTCAAATTCGTTAATAATACTCTGATTTTCTGGCATTTTTCGCGATCTCCCATATCATGACTGATGAGAAAATTAAAAGGAACTCGACTCTTTAAAATCTGTTTTATTTCACGATCAATTTGCAATAAGCATTCAGATTAGAAACCAACTAATCTAAGAATTTGAACTATGTAGTTTCGAGATTACCGAGACCAAGTACAACGTTTTCACACTACGTTAGTCAAAGAAAACAAAACCTCAGGCATCCCATTCACGGTCCCACACATTTGTCACATACGCACTTCCCGCAGGAATGCCGAGTCGTCCTTGACTCTACGGTCTTGGCTTCAAGGCTAGACCCGACCGTACTACCCAGAGCTACCGCGTATACCACGTACCCACGATACTCTGGTACGGTCTCCGACCCAATGAACCGAGACCCTGAGTACACAAACTATAGTGATGCCAACTCATCATCCATTTCGTCTACAATCTCAATTGGTACTTGGCCCTCGGGCATCTTCCAAACACACGGTCATGGAGCGTATTTGTAAGTACGCTTGTTAACTAAAGATTTTAAAACATTCCGATCGCCATCTAACACTTCAACTATTTGAAATGACCCTCTATACTTCACGTCAAGCTTAGTTTGATTACACTCGCCGTTCTCAATAAGCACGAATTCACCGATAGAGAACCTATTCATGCTTGCCTTTTAACCATCAAAACGACTTTTATCATAACGTGCAGACTTTTTAATGCCTTCGGATGCTAATCTCGTAACGTTACCAAGGTCTATAATGTCGTCATTGCCTTTAGCCATTAAATCAAGTAGACGTGCTACCTTACTTATCACAAGTTCTAATACCCTAGCTTTGGCAACGCGATTAACGGTACAATTTAGAGCTAAGTAGCTGTGCATCTCCTAGCAAGTCTTGCCACGACCGATCTTTATCAGTCTCTATCGCAATTAATATTGACTAGAGTATACTCGTTATCCTTTCCACTTGTCCATTCGCACGAAACGAACTAGTCGCAATAAGGTGCAGATTGATACTTTTACCTTGACAGAAATCACAAAGTCTTTGCTAGAAAAGCACCATCCTTGATCAGCGATTATTCGTGCAGGAGATCCAAAGAGTGCAGCGCTGTCCAACACTGCCATCCTGCTTGATCTTGCTTGCACACGTTGTTGCGTGTTAACCTGTAACCGACAATTCAACAGCAGTGTATGTTCCACTCGGCCAATTCTGACCATTTACGGCTTCCAACTTTTGAAATCAGAAACCCCAATCCTACTTTCATTGTTCCCACAAAACAATACCTCAAAATTAACTGAACAAACTTTGATTATCTAATCACAGCGAAAATTATCAACCAGAGCCATGTACCACCGTTATCCACATTAACAACCATCTTTTTCACTAAGAGCCTTAGACACAGAGAAAACCACACACGAGTAAACCACTCTAACGCCACGCCATGGCTCTCCGGCCGACCAGCAATTGCGCGCATGGATTCGTGTGCATCACCCAATGACTACACACTACTTTTTTACGGCCGATAGAGAACCCCTACTCGCTTGCTTCCCATAATGAAGGCTTGGTCATCACCACTTTGATCACTATCTACTTTGGTACATAACCTACTGGCATCATTCTTATCCTATCGTGAGCGTATTTAAAAGTACAGTTAGAATTTAAAGCTTTTAACGTAAAGGGATCACCATACAAAACTTCCGCTACCTGCGTAACGTCGCATGGAATGCTCCCTACCATTTTTTGTCGGCGCGCGACGGGCCACCTAACCACTTAAACTAAACTAATGACGGTTTTCTCAAGTGGCTGTACCCAGGGTATATTGCAGAGCTTGTTTTGTAACTGAATTTATTACAAGAGCTAAGCAACAAAAACTCTGTCGCAGACATGTTAATAGAAAAGCCTAGGTTCAATATTTCACGTACTATCACAATATTGCTTTGCAAGTAAATGTCGGGCAGGGAATGTAATAAAATCTCAAGTTGTTGCTCGCTAATCGCAACGCTACTTATGATTTGTTCTGTGCTGAATACACGCGTTTGACCAATACTACAGCAACAACGTCGTTTGCCACTTAATTTGGCTGCACAACTCGCTTTTACTAACTAGCATTCAGCACCAGAATCGTAAACAAAACAATACATCTCACCTTTATTTTCTAACGTGCCTGAGGGTGGTTGTACGACGCAACCATCCACTCGCCGTTGCTGCTTGCAGCACATGCTCCAGCTCCGCCATCTGCTTGGCTGCCATTGCTCGTACACCGGGCCGCGATATGTCCTGGTTTCTCACTTGCACCACACGAAGGGCTTCGCTGTCGGCTGCGGCTGCTTGGCTCGATTCTTACCAATGACCACAACAAGTTGACCAACTTGCAGTGAATTTTCAGCAAAACTCAAATCAGCTGTCGTGCACTGTTATGTTTGCACACGCCTCTTAACACGTGTTCTAACGGGAACAGGATACGACGAACCCAAACGCCAGTTAGAGACGCCGTTTTTTTTTTTTTCAAACATGGCGGTAGGCGCCACTGCTTTGTCTGGGTCCAACTCGAACAGATCCACACGATTATTCAAGTGTTCGCATGTTTACACTTTGTTTACAGTCACTTTCACTTTTAGCGTTCTCAATTTGCGCTTGAACCAACACGAATCCCACTTCTGATGACGGCGAGGGTATGTTTGTCTCGTCATCATCAGGCATATTTTTAATCAGTGTGGGCGTACTTATGGGCAGAGTTGGTTATTGCGCAATAGAAAAACTATCTACAGTTCAAATCAGTTTATAATTTTACGAACAAATTAATCACACTAGCGAATCACACACGGTAGGTACACAATTCAACTACTATTAGACAATAACAGGCTGGTATGATGATGATGGTTTCAACAAAACGTAGGACAGTTCCCAAGCAAGCGTCTGCCTGCTCGATCACCGGGATCAAGAATGCGCCACTTGACGCGTTCTCTTCAACCCCGTAACCGAGCGGAAACGTCCCGACTCTGTCAAAACACGCCAACTACAGTCTTGATAGTTGCCGCTAGGTGGCGTGCCTTGTTTTGTTGTAAACGTCAATTGCCGGATGCGACATATAAATAATACGAAATCAGAGGCCTAGTATAAACAGATTCCTAGAATTTAGTCTTATAAATGAGTCTATTGCTGCGACTGTTATAACCGACCCCCACCGAAGGGTGGTTGTAACAGTGATTTGGGACAGTTACATATAACAGTTACCACCTATAATAATTTAAATCACTTTAAAGTTACAGTTTCAGTTTTATATTCAGGGAAATCACCTTATTCAGTTTATTTTGGTGTAAAACACAAGCTAACTGTTTAACACATTACAACAATGGAAACGAAAACCCTAATTATGTACCTACTATCTAAGTTCATGCAATAATGGCGGCACGAGGCAGGCACATGGCGAAGTGTCACCCTGGACAATGGACAGTAAGCCTGTGGGCAGCGGACTGGTGCGCATCGCCAGCCGCTTTTCTCGCAACGGCCAGGTGATGGAAAGATATGATACTCATAGATTGTTCTATACATTGTATCGCGACGGCACGATACCGTGGGACGTTCATACTGGATGAGATTGTGTCCGGGTTGCTAGTTTCTCCACCGTAGCAGTGTAGCAGTCCAGGACCTGGTCCTGGACTGTTACACTAACAGCAGAATTAGCTGGACTTCCGCGATTTCATTTTGGAATAACGGGTTTTGGTAAGGAGTCGTCAAAGCCTCGGTAACGTGTAACGTCTTGGGAATGATATTTTCCCTATACCTAAATTTGGTTGTTCTGTGCTCGCGATGATGTAGGTTGTTGGACTTACCTTTAACCGACTTCAAAAAAAGGAAGAGGTTCTCAATGAGGGATTTTCTTTTTCTTTTTTTTTAACGCTTCCCTAGTCGCTGGATAGATGGCGCTGAACTTGGTAAGTTACTGCAACGAACGGAAGTCACATAATTTTTTTATTAATTCACTTGGATGTAATTTTGAGATCGTAAAACGAAAGCAAACGAATCTGTCACTAGGGCTTTCGAATACCGGTTTTTTTTCAATACCGGTATTACTACCGAATGTTTTTTTCTAAATACCGGGATTCCGGGATACCGGTATTGAAAAAAAAGAAACCTTATTTTTTCAGACTTTTAATTTTATTCTTTTTTGGAAGTACCTACCTACGTATTTAGAAGAAACAAAGTTTTGATGTCAAATCATATATTATTTACATGTAGGTACAATTATCTTTTTATATAACAATAATATTAAGTGTCAGTTAGGTCAGACTTTTTTTTTTACGATAATTCGCGTTATAAAAATTACGACTAATCACATTTATTATTATAGAATTTCACAAAACTTGTCTAACAACATTTCTGTAAGTAATAAGAATCTCAGCGATATTTGGGTTTTAATTTAGCATCTAAGATAGACAATAACACTGAAAATAAAAACTTTTACATACTCCGTAATCAACACATAATATCTAGCCAACAAAATATATCTTAATAATATAGAGCGAGCATATTTAGAGCGAGCCAGAAGCCCGAAAATCTGACAACCAGTCTTACCAAGGGGTATCGTATTACCCAGTAACTGGGTTGTGGAGGTTAGATAGGCAGTCGCTCCATGTAAAATACTGGTATTCAGCTGCATCTGGTTAGACTGGAAGCCGACCCCAACATAGTTGGGAAAAGGCTAGGCAGATGATGATGATATTTAGAGCGAGCATGACGCGTGCGGATCACCCTTCCGCTACACCGCCCGCACCCCCTCTGAGACCTATCACCGCGTCCCTGTACCCCTAGGGAACGGTAAGCACGACGTTGACAAACTATAACAGCTTCGCGTTGCATGCACCTGATGCACCTGAAGGAAGGCGGAGCGGGCGGGGCGTATAGGGAATTCCCCCTTCACCCCTGGTGGGCGCCGCCGCCTTCCGCACTGTACTTAAAACTTAGAGCAACGCGGGACTTCCGGGAAGTCCCTGTTGCTCTAAGACTGAGAACGACTTAAATTTATTGCGTTGCGTGCGTGTAACTGCCATGTCGTTAAATCATTGATATTATACCGACTTAAAATATTCCAAAATAAAATAAATGGATAAAAATGTCAAAATGATATTTTGTGTTTTGTACTAAAATTAAAATAAAATCACTAATACCGGGATCCCGGTTATGAACATTTCAATACCGGTATTAAAAAACTTGAAAAATAACCGGGATCCCGGTATTGGTTGATACCGGGATCCCGGTATTGGAAGCCCTAACTGTCACTCAACGAGCGTATATGAACGTGACGCAATGTTTTTTTTTCCAAACGTTTTGACTTTGGCGTCTAGTTGCGTAGTCAGTTCAACGCCATCTTCAGGGTTCTTGGAAACTATGTCTTTTTAGGGTTCCGTAGTCAACTAGGAACCCTTATAGTTTCGCCATGTCTGTCTGTCCGTCCGTCTGTCTGTCTGTCCGTCCTCGCTTAATCTCTGTGACCGTTAGCACTAGAAAGCTGAAATTTTGTAGGAGTACGTATATCAGTTACGCCGACAAAGTGGTAAAATAAAATTTTGGAAAATATTTTTTTTTAGGGTAGCTCCCCTACATGTGAAGTGGGGATGAATATTTTTTTCATCATCTACCCCATCGTGTGGGGTATCGTTGAATAGGTCTTCTAAAATAGCTTAGGGGTTGCTAAAATTATTTTTCGATTTAATGCTCCATTTACGAAATATTAAAGTTTAAAGTGCAAATTATGTCATAGATCATTAAATAAAAATAAAAAGGTTCTTACTATATTTCTAGATCTCGCGAAAGCGTTCGACGCTGTTTCCGTTTCCACACTCTTAATCAAACTTGAGAAAATAGGCGTCAGGGGACTACAACTGGATCTTTTCCGAAGCTAGGTACCTCTCCAATCGTTCGCAAAGAGTCAGGATCGATGGCTATAACAGCGACGAGCTTTCAATTCACTATGGGGTTCCACAAGGAAGCATCTTAGGCCCCACTCTTTTCTTAATCTTTATTAATGACATGTGTGATCTCAATATCGTTAATGCTAAGGTAATATCCTTTGCAGATGACACAGCAATAACCTTCATCGCGGATTCCTGGTCACAACTAGAGCAACAAGCTCAGCTTGGCTTTGACGTGGCGTTAAATTGGCTTAATTCCCACAATCTAACCCTTAATACCTCCAAAACCAAATTTCTGACATATTCTAACAGCTCGGTCTCTCAACCAAAGACTCCAATTTTGATCAAAGCTCACACTGGTCATCCACAGATACAGGATTCAAACTGTCAATGTCCTCTTTTAATCTCTGTTGAAAGCATCAGATATCTGGGAATAGTCTTGGACAGGAATCTCAATTTCAAGTCTCATATCGGTCTGCTAACTGGACGAGTTCGCAAACTGATATACATCTTTAAAACTCTCCGGCGTATTGCCAATCCCATTATAATACGTAATGTTTATTTTGCACTTTGCCTATCCATCATAACATATTGCATTTCTTGTTGGGGTGGCGCAGCTAAAACCACCCTCAAGCCGCTAGAAGTAGCACATAGGGCCATATTAAAAGTAGCCACTTTTCGTCCTATTCTGTTTCCAACCGATCAACTATACAATGACTGCAAAGTGCTAAATGTTCGGCAACACTTCATACTACAGACAGTCATTCTGCAACACCGCAACACCCCATACCGAATAATAGAAAATAAAAAACGTAGTAAACGTCGAAAGGATGGGATATGCACCGTGCCGCGTGTACGCTCAACTTTTGTCAAGAGATTTTTTCATTTTCTTGGTCCGTTTCTCTACAACAAAATAAACGAAGAGTGTCAAATCTACGGTTTACCATACTACAAATGCAAAAAGACTATACAATCGTACCTCCAAGATAAGTCTTATGACGAAACTGAAAAGATTTTAACATAAGGTGATGAACATCGGCAGGCGCACACACACACACACCCCCACACACCCTCACACACACACACACACCCACCCTCACGCACACACCACACACACACACACCCACCCTCACGCACACACCACTCACACACACCCACCCACCCTCACGCACACACCACACACCCAATCACACACACACTCACAACACATAAATATTTATCTCTAATTATTTTATTGTAACCATAACAAACTTTTGTCTAACTCAATTCTTCGAAATTGTAACAGTAACACCAGAAGCACTATGTAAGTTTTACGTCACTGTACCTTAGGGGACCGGACTGCTTCTCCTTAACACAGGTTTCCATAACCTAGCTAGGAGAGCAGTGCTCACCCACACGCTTGTAGAAATAGTACTTTTTTTGTAAACCTGTATTTTTAACGTGTTCTACAATCCTTTGTTTTGAGTAAATAAATAAATAAATTTTTGTTCCAGTAGGGCGTCCCCCCCCTCTAAAAGCTAAACTACTGGCTTGAAAAATCGGGAAAAATTCTCGATGATAGTGCGTTTCATGAACTTTAAAGGAAAAGTATAGCGGTTAAGATAACTTTATTAGTTTAGCAGTAATAGTCGTTGAATTTGGGTGTTGGATAATTTTGTACCAAATACAAAATCCTTAGCATTAATCCTTAAAAGTGACTAAGATAAAGTAGTTTTGCTTTTTGCTTGTTTATAAAGGGTAAATACTTGCATTGAAAACCAAAATATGTTTTTTTTTACCTATTCAAAATAAAGAACAACAGAATCGTACTACATTGTGACAACGGGCTACCACGGAACCCCACACTGTGCGTGGCCCGACACGCACTTGGCCGGTTTTTTTTTTAATACTGAAATGATTTTTTTTTGTTATATTTGTTACCTCAGAACTCTGTTATTTATAGGCCGATTTGCAAAATTCTTTTTCTATTTGAATTTTTATTTCAGATTGGTCCCATATAAATTTTATCAAAATCGGTTCAGGAGTTTGGTTTTTAAACCAAAATTACTGGTAAAAATTCAAGTAAACGAAATTAATTTTGTAGGTAGGTATGTTACGCAATATCTCCGGCAATTGTAAATCGATTTCAAAATTTTTTTTTAATGGATTCTGGATGGAGGACCTCTGGGGTGGTCCCATATAAATTTTATTAACTTTGCTTGGGTAGTTTTTGAGTTAGCTTCAATAATATGTATTTTTGCCACTTATAAGTTCTGTCACTGATATTTACATAGCAAGTAGTGGTATGCGAAGTTGTGTGAATAAAAACTTAAAAAAAACCGACTTCCAAAAAAGATACTTACTACAAAGAAGTCGGCGGCAAACAACGAAAATGCGAACCCATGTAGTGTCTTTTTTGGAAGTCGGTTGTTTTTTAGGGTTCCGTACCCAAAGGGTAAAATCGGAACCCTATTACTAAGACTTCGCCGTCTGTCCGTCTGTCTGTCTGTCACCAGGCTGTATCTCAAGAACCGCGATAGATAGACTGTTGAAATTTTCACAAAGTATGTATTTCTGTTGCCGCTATAACAACAAATACTAAAAACAAAATGAAATAAATATTTAAGGGGGGCTCCCATACAACAAACGCGATTTTTTTGCCCTTTTTGCTCGATATCAAAAATGGCAACAAGTAGGCACTTGAAATATTCACAAAATACTCAGTTGTATTTTAACTTTAATAATAAATAATAAAATTAAAATAAAATAAATATTTAAGGGGGGCTCCCAGCTCCCATACAACAAACATGTTTTTTTCGGCGTTTTTGCCTTGTGGTACGGAACCCTTCGTGTGCGAGTCCGACTCGCACTTGGCCAGTTTTTTTTTAATGATCTGGTAAAGCCATCTCGGCAACGGTAGAACTTAGAAGTGAGGTTTTTTGACCCTATGCTCATTAAGTGAGATTTTAGCATGACTAAATCACCTACCTCGAAAGCGTCGGATGGTCGCCGCGAAGCGTCGGTGTACTGTTTTTTCTTGTCCTGCTGGATCTCGACGCGTTCCCGAACCGACAATGAATGCAGGAAGTTTAAGTAAGGGGTGACTTGTGGGACAAAATTTTCATTGACCCTGAAGCACAAAGTTCGTGAACGGAACGACCTCTGTGCGTGACGCATCTCTCTGCCTAAGGTCAAATAAGGTGACTTGCCTGTTGTGCGATATTTCTGTTACTAAGCGGGTCACTGGCAACTTCTTCGGCCATGAGGTGTGGTCATTTGCCACTAGATGGTCCAGCATAGCTTTAAGATTTTTTCGCTCTACAGGATGCGCTAGTGGATAATACAGCAAGAGAAAATGTTGGTTGATGTCTAGTGAAAACGAACTGGACATAGTTGTCTGAAATAATCCTGCGAAGCAAACTGAATCGCATAAAATATTTCTCGATGAGGACTTAAGCGCAAGCTGCTGTTGACTCTTTTAGAGCAACTCCGCCCATCGGGTAGCACTGGCTTCAATGAGATAGATACTTCCGGAAAGAGACCAGGGGGCGTGGTGGCTTCCCCTGGTCACCTCCTGGAAGTGGGTCGAACAGGTCCATGGCCAACAGCTCGTTCTGCTAGTTCATGAGTGGTGTTTGTAGTAGGCCTGGAATCTTGGTGTTTTTGGCCTTACATTACTGGCAGTCGATGAAGGCTAAGACATAATCGGTGATTGTTCTCCGCATCCCTGTGAAATAATACAGCTGTGCTACCTTCTGGTAAGTTCTGTCGATACCTAGGTGTTCAGCAGTTTGAAAGTCATATAACTCTTTCAAAATAGCTGAAACATGACAAGAAGGTGTAACCAACTGAGCCAATGATTTATACTCTCGGAGTCCGGATTAAAACGGTACAGAACTCCTTGATCCATGCGGTATCCGCTTTCTAACTATCTGTACGATGGAACATCATCAGGACCTTCTAGCTCTTTAACGATGTTTTCTACTTCAGGGTCGAAGTCTGTTTCAGGCAAAGCTGACTAGGTATCTTCGCGGGAAGATCGCAGATGATGTATAAATACCGCAATTATCGCTTGTATCGCTGGAACAAATCGGTTTATTCAGCGTCTTCACGTTCCTCCTCTTCCACCATCACACCACACTTCCGCCACCTCGCAACCATCCGACAGGCTATCAAAACATTGATTGATGTTCGATAGGGTACGGAAGCGTATCGAGTGGTTGGGAATAGCTGTGCTAGGGTATATTCGAATCGGGCTCTAAAACTCTAACAGAAAAAGATTGGAGCTTGAGAGCCCAACGGACTAAGCTGCCTGCTGGTGATTTAAGTGTTAGCGACCCACGTAGAGGCTGGTGAACACTGCCAATCACTGGACTGGTTGAGCGTCTAGGTAAGGCCGGAAACGCTCCACCTCCTACACTACAGCGAGTGCGTCACTCTTCGTGGTAGACTAGTTGCGTTCAGGTGCGTTGAGGAGTCGGCTGGCATATTCAATTGGCCTTTCTTGATTGCCGTCGCCGTGCAATAAAACTGCGCCCAAGGCGTAGTTACTTTCGTCAGTACGCAGAATGGAACGACGACTGTAATTGGCTTGCACCAGTATTGAAGCTGTGGTCAGTAAACTCTTCACCGCATTAAATGCTTGGCTCTGTTCTGAGTCCCAAGACCATACTTGACTTTTCCAAGTGAAGCGTGTCCATGGTTCGGCAACTTTTGAGAAATTGGGTATAAATTTTCTGAACCGTGAGCAATGTTGAAAGAGGTTCTCAGGTGCTTTAGGTTTTTTGGTAGGTACCTTCATCTCGAGTTCAGCACACACCTTCCCTGGTCGGTGGAAGCACCATTTTGTGTAATAACGTGACCACTAAACTTTAACGCTTTGCCAAGCAGAAGCGCAGTTCTCCCTATTCCCATGGAGGTTGAACTCGAGGTTTAAAAACCTGCTTCGAGGTCCTGCAGATGCTTTTGGTATCCCTGAGATATTACCAACAGATCGTCTAAATAAGCTAATAAAGTCATCAACATCTTGTTAAGCAGAGCAGGATCGACAATTGATGAGACGCTGAAAGGTAGCTAGCATGTTACGGAGACTGTTGGTTTAGAAGACAGGCCGGAGCCGTTTTGTCTGGATCTGCTTCTCTTACCTTAACTTAAACGAACTGTGATGATGCTAAAATAGAAGACACAACACGGGAGCCCCGCCGGTATCATCAAATAAGTGATATTATGGAGAAAGCAACGTTATCACAACAAGGCTTGCCACCCACAAATGACATAGATGACTTCAAAATTGGCTTGCACCAATATTGAAGTCATCTATGATCACTGTATCATCGAATGCATGAAGTTGAAAGACACAATAGGTCTTTCTGGAAGAGTACCTACATACAGCTCACGAAACGGGACGCAAGCGGGTCCAGCTGATCGAAGACTCCTGCAAATAATGTCGGTCCTGCAACCTGAGTGTTTCACCCCTTGCTGCCCTCCCTCTCATCTACCGCGTATAGTTTTTGTAATATTTGAGCTGTTACAACCGTACCCTGTGGCCTGTGGGTGTTACAACCATATCCTGCCCTAATGTTAAAAATCAAACTCATTTACCGACCTGAATGTCTGGACTTTTTCGGGCTGCGATTAATGAATGAGGAATTGAGGATATTATCATTGTCAACCACCTTGTTGTCACTACTTGCTGGTCTTGAATGATAATGATAAGCTAGTATTTGATAATAATACTATAAGCGTTCCATGATGCATTAATGGCTGAATTAATCATCCTATAACGACTTCGGTAATTACCTAGGTTTTGTTATCTATACGCAACAGTTAAGGGGCTTACAGTACCTAAATGCAGAAAACGCAAATTTTAGAAACTATAGAAGTTTATGATCGATAACAGTAAACAAAATCAGAAAAATATACGATATTCTTCAGGATATATGCTAGGTAGATAGTGTGTTGAAAACATAATAAAACTAATTTGATACTATAGAAAAAAACGGGCAAGAGCGAGTCGGACTCGCGCACGGAGGTTTCCGTGCCATCATTTCTTTTTAAATTTTCATCGGCGAGGCCTATATTCGTTAGGGAATTTTAACACTGCGCACTGCGGTGTACAATATTGCAGTTTTATGTCAGCCCCATCTCTTGACCGATAGTGGAACTAGTGTAACTTTTGTTGATGATTTCTGAAAAAGTGTGCTATTTAGAGACATCGTTTTATTTTTCCTGTAATCTTTCCCTAAACATCACATAGAATTATTTCAGATTTTTCTCTTTGCCAACTTCGGAGATAAGGGGGGGGGGGGGGGAGGGTGAACGGTACTTTTTTATTGTCAAATTATTCTACAAGCAACCTATTTTATCCTCAAGGATGCTCTCCAAAGTATGTCTTATGAAGAAACAGAAAATTTACTAACTGTATTAAAGTAAATATAGGTATACAAATTTCACTTATGTTAAATATTTATCAAGTTTAGAAACTAAGTGTTAAGCTACTCAACATATAATTATTTGTCTATTGTCAACTTTCGATTATTTGTTAATTTTAAAAGACTATTTTAGGTCTTCTCGCCTGAAACACAGGACTACCTAGTTCAGGCACGTAAGTCTTAGCAATATAATTTTTATTTAAGCAAAACTGTACTAATTTTCATGCCTTATAATTTTGAATAAATATATTATTATTTTTTCTTTTTTCTCGGAACCTTTGGGTCCCGGTCCTTTGGAAGGCGTACGAGGGGCCGAAGCCAACTCGCAGAGGCCCCTTAGGAAATTTTAATGAAATGCGGCACCAACCGACGATTATCCCTGTATGCGCTATGCAAGTGCATCCAAGGATAACCCCCGGTTGGTGTAGGACTATTGCAGGATATGGAAAAATAAAAAGTTGGACTATGGGTTTGGGTGGCTAAAGTGGACTGGTTACCAAGAACTATGGAATAACTACGACCCCTGCCTGATCAATGTTTTATATATACACGGATAAAATGGTAGGGGGTGACTTGCACACTCAACAATGGGCCCCCGGAAACGGTCGCTAGCACATAGTGACGTAGCAACAAGGGGGCAACATGTCCTGAGGTGCTTATGAGGAGTGGAGAGGCTATCAGGACAATCCCGGAAGTACGGTCAAGATCCCTACCAGCATCTTACTGGAATACTTCCTTCCTCCGAGCGTTTGCTCTTGCGAATCTCCACTCAAGCCGGCCAATAAAGGCAAGAATGAGGTGGGAGCTCTGTTCATCGTCATTGTTCACTCCAGCCGGCCAATAAAGGCAAGCCAGAGGTGAGGAACAAGACTTCTCCCTGAAGATAGGGTCCGTGGGGTCGCTACTGCCCAACAGCTCGCCACATGCTGCCCTGCGGATTTATTATTTATTATTATTATTTATTTATTATTATTATTAAAACACTAGTGTTTTAATTTTTTTGTCCAAATAATAGATTTTTTGTAATTAAATAATTGCTTCATATTTTGCAATAAATTACCAGCGTTGTGTCATCGCGCTTCTCTTTCTTTTCTATGCAGTCTGAAAGTGACCGCGCTTTAGGTCATGTAAGCCCTATAAGTATATTACACGTCAGTATTACATACGTTTATCGAGTTTTTGTCTCTCTCAGGGACGTCTTTACCGAGTGTGCAGGGTGTGCGTTGCACACGGGCGCAGCGGTCCTAGGGGGCGCCGAGCGCCACTCGCTACGGAGCCCCACTCGGCGCGCGCGTTGGCCAGCCGTGGCACTTTCAATGACCAACGTAAAAAGAGCTCCGCTTTGCATACATTTTGTATAACATCTGGAGCTCTTCTTATATTTGTCGAATTACACCAAAGTAAGCCGCCCCACGAGATCCCGATCCCGATAGTGGCCAGTTCCGGGGCCCAAGAAACGACATGATAATTTCGTCGAGCATTTCCGACGTTTGGCCCCCAAACTGGAACGGACTGGGGCCGCCTTCAAGCGGCTCTTGCCCAACCTGAGGGGGCCAAACGCCTCCTGCCGGAGGCTTTACGCAGGGGTCATGCGGTCCAAGGCCCTATACGGGGCCTCGGTGTGGGCGCGATCACTGCGGCGGCGAGTCGCCCACTACTTGTACGTGTCCCAGAAGGTGGTAGCCGTAAGGCTTATCCGGGGCTACCGCACGATCTCGGGCGAGGCGGCAAGCCTCCTTGCCGGACTGCCACTATGGGATTTGGATGCGATAGTCCTCACGCGCCTGTATGAGTGGCGCCTGGAGGCACTACGCCGGGAGAAACTACGACGAGCCTCCGGCGCGATCTCATGGCGGCATGGAAAGAGCGACTGTCGCAACCCAGCGCAGGGCATGCCGTGCAGCGGCGATAAGATTCCCCTTTGAGCAGTGGCTAGAGAGGCGTCACGGCGCCTTCACCTACCGCCTGACGCAGGTCCTCACCCGACACGGATGTTCGGGTGGTTCCTGCACATCATCAGGCGGGAGGAAACGCCCGGGTGTCACCATTGTCAGGATCGCCCAGAGGTCACGGTGGAGCACACGGTGGAGGTCTGCCCCGCATGGGCGGAGCACCGCCGTGTCCTCGTAGAGGCGACCTCTCGCGTCCGGCCCTGGTGCAAGAGGGAATGGGAGGCAGTCACCTCCTTCTCAGAAGCAGCCATGCTAGCGAAGGAGGTGGCCGGATGGATGAGAGAGAGAGCCTCCCGTCCCAGCCTCCGCGGGAGACGCTTCGGGCGTCGGGAGCCACAGGACGACTCCCGGCCACCGTAGGCACGGGCTGCGGACGGAGAGTAATGGGTAGCTCACCGTCCGATCAGGACCAGGCCCGTGCCGGACGGCGCGTACGTGTTCCACGCGCGCCTCAAAGAGATGTCAGCATCATCTGAAGGGGCCCGTTAGGACCGAAGCCTGCCGGGTCAGCGGGATTGTCCGAAAGGATTGCCGCTGGCCCGGAACATAAAGGGTTAAGGAACCTTATTACACGTTATTAAAGATTATATTTGGTGTAGTAGTGAGTGTCGCATCGCTAGGCGGCACCTGTTTCAATGATTCGTTTGAAAACACGCCGACAATCATATTGCGAATAATGCGAATTCAACTGTTTGGGATAGAAAATAAAGTTCCACTCTTTCCTTCCTAAAAATACATTTTACCCGTGTACAGTGGGCCTCGCTCGCAGTGAGCTTCCCAAATTTGTCAAAAGTTCCCAATTGATATTGAACTTTGTTTGATATGAGGTCGTAATTAGAATGAAGAAATTTCAAAATTTGGACATTGATATGGACATAACATCTAGGTATATAGACATGTTAACATGGGTACGTTTTGGTTTGTTAGGGTAAACACCAGAACACCCTGTATAATTCTTAATACAGTCAACAGCACATCATGGTATCCAAAACTGACGAATTTCTTCTTCATCTCCAAACAATACAGGTTATTATCAATTGAGGTAATTATTTCGTCCACATTCCGAATAACGTTGAACGTTATTCGGAGTGTTTGTGGTAACTTGATGTGCTGTTACTTGTACTTTGTACCCATTCCACTTTGACCGCGCGCTTACTAGGGGGCGCTTGGGTAATGTTTGCACACGGGCACTACATGGCCTAGAGACGCGTCTGGTCTCTCTAATAACGTGTAGCGTAGGCAAGCGTAGCGTGGGACCGGCCAGCTAGTTGTTCTGCCGACCTTAAAAGGCGGCTGGGACCATTAGATATTGGATACGGAAAGCGGAGAACCAGGTGTGGTGCTGGTGACGCCACTTCGGAGAGTGGACTGCGATAGAAGATTTTAGATAGATATCCTACTTCTCAGTAACTGTACAATTCGTGTCCGTATGATTTGTATATGATTTGCGACTAGACCTTGATGTTTTGGTTCTGATAGGTTTTTTTTTATGTGGGCACTGTGTGTGACCTAGACACACAGTGCCCACAGTAGACTCTAGGTGCATGGTGTCAACTGGGGTGTTTTTAGTGAGGCCAGAATCCCACACGCCTCGGCCTTATCAAGCGAGCCAAGGCGCCGCCTTGCTAGCGGCGGTGGCCTATGTGACGTAGGGGCTCTTTGACTCTTTTTACAACATGATACGCATTAGCAAAGAAAATAACTTGCATTTTAAAATTTAGGTACCTAATAGCTTACGTAATTTAGGAGAAGTAGGCAGCTAAAATCTTTTGAGCAGTTTCGTTGTTGGCGTAGTACGGTACACACCCGTTAAGAAGGAGTCAGAGAAGATCCATTGCGTCTGATAACTGACACTCTCACCATATTCTAAGTCCGTTAATTCTACATTACTTCGACTCAAACTGGACTCAGAACGCCTGGACAAAGACTTTAGAAACGCCCTCCAAATTAACTTTTAAGCGCAAGTTTGAGTGCTATTTTAAATTAAATAAAAGTTGGAAGCAGGCGGGACCCATTTGAATTTGAAATTATAATAAAAATGGTATGGGTCCCGCCTGCTTCCAACTTTTATTTAATTTAAAATGGGCTTGTTTGTAGCTTTTCAGTTTCGCAGTCGGGTTTTTTAATTTTTTAAATTACTTTTTTATTTCCAGCTTTTTAGTTTACAAATGTGTAAGATTTCGCAAACGATTTAGTTCTTGGTACGTGTTTTTTTACGATTTGTCACTTCGAATTACTTTTAACCATATAAGTTATATATATTTTTGTAATCACCTTTTAAAACCCTTTATTTTGATACCCCACTCGAGAGGTTTCGATAAAAAAAATTTTTTTTTGAAGACATATTGCGCCAAAAAGAGGCTATTTTAATTTTTTTTCAATTTTGATATACCCAGTGTCACTCTCACAATTAAGACGAATCTAACGGCACCCCTCAAGCTGAAATCGCTCAAGCCGTTTAGGCTACAGAGCGTGCCAAAGAAATATACATACATACTTAAATACATACATACATACACTCGAAAAACATAACCCTCCTTCTGACGCAGTCGGGTAAAAAAAAAATATGAAATAAAAAAACTAAAAAACCATAATAAATTATCATAAGTTTCACATCACAATACTGCCGCTAGATGGCGCTGTACCAACGGGTTACGCTTTCATTCGAGTACCTACCTATAAAAGTCACAAACGAACTTTGTTTAATTTTCGAATTACAATTTTGTGAATTGAAATAATAACATGGCAGCAATCGTACTCTTATTTTTTAGCTTTACAAAGAAGAAAGTGGTTCTTATTAGATAATGTCTAATCTGTTTAAATAATTATCTTCGAAAATCAATATTTTGTTGTGTTTAGTATCGCTATTCGATAACAGATATCTTTGTGCCGTGACGTCACTTTTTAGATCGCGGTGTTAAGATTTTCTTGCTAGGTATGACCTCCGTGTCCTCCTCCGTTATGTGTTACAGATTTGTTTTACTCTGGACACCCTTGTCATATATTGTTATTATAACCATTAACTCCTAATATCTTTACCATTAAGTACATATATTCAGATTAAAGAACAACAGAATCGTACTGTATTGTGATAACGGGTTACTACGGAACGACACGCACTTGGCCGATTTTTTTTAATATTTTATTTATCCTTTTGATAGATTCTTATTTTGTAAATGTGAGGACTTTGTAGGCCTTGCAGACTTTAGATCTGTAGACAAATTTTTATTTTATCAGGTACCTGGTACTTGTTGACAGGCTTACGCTGTCCTCCCATACCTGCTGTAATTTGAAAACATTGTAAAAGCCAATTATTTTTAAGAAGAGTAACCGTGGAGTTTCTTGCCGGTTCTTCTCCATAGGAAACGACCAATTGGAACCGTCCACCTAGCTTCTGACGTTTCTTAGTGCCCATGTAGGTTTATGTGAAATAAAATATTTTGATTTTGTTCACGCAGGTAGAAAGGATAAGAAGGGTTGTGTAAGATGTTGAAGAGGAGACATAAAATCCGTTTATTCCTGCGAAGGTGGGTTGGGAGCCATTTGAGTTCCTTGCGAAGTTGAGAAACATGGTCATACTTCATTGAAGACCGAAAACAAAGCGAATGCATAGGTTTTGCAAACGCTCAAGCTTGTTTAGTAGCTCCTTAGTAGCATCCAGGTAGCAGGCGTCAGCATAATCTATAATCAGTTGAGAAGTGTTTGTGCCAACGATATTTTAGTCTCCAAAGTCTTCGAAGACTTTGAAGGCATTTCAGCGAATGAAAGGAGAAATGTAACTTTCGGCTGACCTCATTGACCTGAGCACGCCACAAAAGATTGGAGATAATAACTACACCCAGATCTTTAGCGGTTTCAGTGTAGTCAATACGAATACCATCGAGATGTAAAGACATCAGAGATGTAACTGATGTTCATCTCTGAACGCATTGCGAACGAATCTGCTGCCTATGATCATGGCCTGGGATTTAGTTGGGTTAATTTGCAAACCAAATGACTTAGCCCAAACGCTGATGCAGGTCATGATTAATTGCAGCAATTGCAGAACCCGCGTTAGCTACAGTAAAATGTCAATAAAGCTGCAAGTCATCTGCGAAAAGAAGAAAACAAGAAAAGATTACTCTGGTAACAAAGTTTATGAAAATTAAAAAGAGAAGAGGAGACAGTCTTCTCTGAGTACCCATCAGTGAGGCTACAGCTACATTGATTTTTCTTGAGATTTATAATTCTTGAGTTTCTAAAAGTTTCGACTGTGTTTCAGGCTGCATGGTTTCTAACTCCGTCTTATTGGTACCTACCACGTGTTTTTTTCAAACCTAACAGCTGATTGATTTGAATAATAAATGAAAATTTTGTTTGTTTACTAATTCTGTGTGATCAAAATGAGATTATTTACTCGTAATGATTTGTTGGAAAATTGGGTCGTTTTTCAAGCCATTTAGGAACTTTAGGTAAAGGTAAAATTACCAAAGTTAATTAACCTTTTGCCTAAAAAGAAATAAAGAAATGTATTAATTGGGACTGGCACAGGAAGATAGCTTGCTATGGGTAGTTGTACCCACCATTCAAATGTTTTCTTTATAACACAAGTTAGGTTTTTACCCACTCAACAGAGACGTCTATCATGTGTCGACCTTTCGGCAAAGAAAACTCAAACATTGGTCGGGATAGCACATGTCTTGCGAGTTTGCGCGCAAGGTTACAATGTTGTTATTGCCACTTGTTGGGCGCCAGTAAGCTCAGTACGCGGGAGGACCCGCGCGTGGCACGTGTCGCGCACTCCCGACGCCGCGCACTTTTACTTTCCCGATAAACTTTACCGCTACTTCTTGTAGGACGTACGTTACTGTGTAAACCAAGTTCTAAGTGATAATAGAAGGTGAAATGAAGTAATAGTTGCGTTTTTACGCGCTGATAAAGCGTGGGACCATGTCTCGACGAAAACAAGCTAAACCGAGGGCGCTTAAACGTAAGTTTATGATAAGAAAATATGTTACTTCTTATTATTTTTTTTAGGTTGTCATTTAACAAACTGCGGTATACTTAGTTGAATTTATTTTCACCCTCAATTTGTAAGGACGTTCTGATATATTGTTTGTTTAAGATTAATTTAAAGTAAAACTTAAAATAAATCTTCCAATATCATTATTTTTTGCACTGCAAACACCAGTAAAAACTTTGGGCTTCGACACAAAAAGAAAATAAAGGTTTTCTTGTATTTTCGCTAATGGAAAACCTGCAATACCTGTGTAGGTACTTACACTCTTCCCATGGGTCAATCAAAGCAATGCCTACAAGGGGTAACAACATGCTCGTTAGCGTAAGTGGCTATGGCATCACCAATCAGGGGACAACCGTGGTGGTCTATGGCAATGCCATGACATCGAATGATCTTTTAGTGACCGTTATAGAGGCTTACCTATGTTCAGCAGTAGTGTCTAAAAGTAATCATAATCAATTAGTGTGAATGAGGGTTTTATTTGGAAAGGAAGACGCAATAGAAACCTTATATTTAAAATACCTATCACTTAACAACTTACTTTATAACTTAGATCCCTGTGAAACAGGGATGGGAACACCTACTTCTTGTATTATACGTCTACCTATAACCTAAGCTGTCTGCGATTTTGTGCGTATATGTTTCATCATTTTTACATTCAAATACCCAGGGTGAAAAGTCTAATAATATAACATAACGATTGGTTCAGTAGTTTAGGCGTGAAAAGATAACAGACATAGGTTACATACGGACATAGTTAGTTTGGCATTTATAATATTAAAATTTATTTATTTATAGTTAGGTAATTAAAATGGTACAATATCAATTAAGACATTTATTAACATAGAAGCAATAATTATGTTGAAAATAATTGTGTTGTATTAATATTATGTAATTTAATTTAAAACTAACATGGAACAGTGGACAACCTTGTATACTTTCTTTCACAGACCACCAGACATTATACGTAAATGTTACTCCATTCATCCACAAATACATCACATTCAGGGGTTGTCATTCAGAAGGGCATTTAGCATCTTTAAAGTACGACAGGCTGGGGATTCGGCTCTGAGTACAGTTTTGGATGACGGTTGCGCAAACAGATTGTGCCGGCGGCTCTCACGGTGTCCGATGTATTTGTCGGGCACAAATAACTGACAGAAAAGAGATTCATGGAGCTCTGGGCAGTCGATACGTCCCCGGAATGTATGGATACACATTGCTATCCCTATGCAATTGTGTCTAAAAATGTGGAACTAAACGATCTACAGATGGTGTTTGTAAATTTGTAAACAATGTAAACAATATCTTACAAGTTTCCTGAGATTACCATAAAAGCGACTGCATAGGTTTCTATCGCCGTAGATCATAAGCAAGTTTCTAGCAACAAAGCAAAAAATTGTATAAGTACGAGTAGGTATTGCAATAACAACTATATTTGAAAATGCACTACCCATACTTACCTACCCTCAAATATTCATCCTCACTTCAGTCCCATCCAAATTACGTAGGTACGTGGTTTAAGTAAACAATGAATGGCTTGGCGTCAATGAGAGGGCGTCGGTCCGGGTGATGGACGGACCGCGGCGCGCTGCGGTCGTGGCGCCCTAATATCAACGTTTTATCAGTGACTGGTCGCGGTCGCCGCCGCTCGGCAAACATCGCGCCGGCGATGTGTCCTCTGCATGCAGTCACACTGCGGGCTTAAAGGATGACCCGTCGTCATCACTGACGCATTCGTTTGGTAGCTACGTCAGTAACAGTTTGATATAGTAGCAAGTAAAAAAGCTCTTGTCATCATTGTTTCGAAGGATTTTTGTCATTTATTACGCTCGCTCGGCTTATTAGGAGTCGATGCAGATGATAAGACCTATAGGTACGTTCAAACACGAGTTGTTGACGATTACGGTGTTCTGGATAAGCATATTTAGGACTCCTCGTATCTAGGAATGTAGGTATGTTATGCAGACTACGCGATTGAATGAGGCGTTTGATTATTTTTATGATAACTAATGACCAAGCCTACTACTTATTTTCACAATAGAAGCTAAGCAGCTAAAGGTCTAAACAAAATAGAACGGGTTTTGTCAAAGATTAGCAGTAGAGGAGTCTAGCTTAGAGTTGAGAAGAGTTCAATGAAGTCGCACAAACTTTTACTTACATTTCCTGAAAGTTTCAAACTGTTTGTAGTTGATAGATTCGGAGTAGCTGTTACGAACACATTGATTTTTTTCAATACTAAATGCTTTTACATCCCACAATAAAAGAAAATAATTACTTGGTTTAGTCAGTCTTTAATACATAATACAACATACTACGTCACAATTTCAAAATAATACCTAGATCTATATAGTTTTACAGTTCAGTAAGTACTGAGAACAATGTTATTTGTTGCAGAACTAACAGCTATGTAATGTAGTAACTTTATGTATCGATCTAGTGGCGTCTAGTACTTTCGTAATGCGTCCCGGGGGGAGCGCGAGGATGCTGCGACTCTCCGGCTGGCTCCAGGGATACCTAATGCAATACTAGCTCTTCAGTACGTTTGTGTATACGTATAACGCACTGTGTTATGGCTTCATTGTTGCTTTCTGCTTTTGCAGTGTTCACAAAGTATGATAGACTAAGTAGGTAATCATTTGTTTCTCTATTCGTGAACATCGTGAATAAAATTGTCAGGATAATCTACATAAATTTAAGAAAATAGCATAGGTACTTTTCATATTATTATAATTTTTTCAAAATTATGCTGAAAGAATCTAGGTGAAACCGCCTCATAATTTGTCCTAAAACACTGAAGGAGTTCGTGCCGCCAGAATTCGTCTCATGTGCCTAAATCCTCAGTCTTCATCTGATTATGATTTGATCTGTGTATACTCCGTTGCCAGGGTACTTCCCTCGCTAGGGTCCAATAACACGTCAATTTCAACGTCCCGTCCCTCATGCGGAGGAATTAAAATTTTACATCCAGTGAAAATGTTAATCCTTCCCTGTCCCAGGCATACAATAAAAACGAATCGCCGTATCTTGAATTGTTTACTCAACGTCGTTTTCTACCTGCTCGAGTTTTCAAGGACTATAATGTGTCTGCTTAGTAATAGATGATTACGGAAAAGTATCTAGATTAGGTCTTATTTGGATAGAGTGGAAATTTATTTGCATAAACAACTCTCACTTTTTTAAAGTTCAATATCAAAATTCGCAAAATACATTTAAATGGTGTAACATCTTCATCATTTTCGAAGTATAGAGATTGATTTTGAAGGCAGACCAGGGAAGGCCCACATGTTCATGGGCCTTCTGCCAAATATCAAATACCTACCTAACCAATATGTCGTAGTAACGCTCATACAAAATTCAAACGTCCATCTTGCTGAAATATTCAAGCATAGTATGCATAATTTGTAATTACATAATGTACGTAACATAACGGATTGATCGGAGGTGGAAGGTGTAAAGATCACAATAAAGCGTATGAATGTTTTATTCGAGGTAAAAGCTTTGGATGGACGTATTTGTAAGCCTTTTGAAGAGGGTTAAGTCAATTTGGCTTTGTACGTCAACTTTTTTACTGAGCTTATGTGCTCCGATGTTCAGACTACACTAATGCAGTTGGGATAACTTAATTTTGAAATTAAGTCCTGTTTTGTATCTTTATTTTCCCTGGTTTTGCTTTAAATTATGTATTGAAAATACCTTTATTCAAATAGATAAACACATACAAGCGATTCTCTTTGTTGGACTGGATTTTGACTACAGTATTAACTTGTTAATTAACAATGGTTATTAAAATTAATCAGTGCCCAGTTCTTCGGCACTTATTATCTTGAGCACCGTTATGTGTAACGATAAGAAGTTGATGGCCACGCCGGGGCATGAGGCTAGCGCGGGGTGCTCACAGGGCTGTCAATCTCTGATTTAAAATCCGTTTCCGAAAACCATTTCTTGAGCTTGTACAGTAAAATTCAAGCACAACTAAACTTGACTTACAAAGATTTACAGTCCGAAAAACTACAGAATCAAAAGCTTACGTTAGAACTACAAAAGTATTCTTCTACAATCCAACCATCGACTAGAGTAGGTTATTAGTCTAGATACGTCAATCCGGCAGCTGTAGCAGCCCTAGGTGTTGCGCGTCCATAAAACTTGTAGAGGCCCCGCAGAGAATCGCCGGGAAATTTCCCCTGGGTGGCGCGCACCTCCCCTGTGCCTCTGGGAAATACGCTAAAGCCATATCATAACAGTTTTATGTTGATGTTGACCTCTCATCTACTGTTGGCTGCCCGTGAGTTGCTTAATCGATGTAATTTGCTGTGCTGCTTGCTGCTTTGTGCGAACTCTGGAGCAAATGATGGTTAGCCTTCGTTATGTTTCAGTAATTGGCTGTGTATTTTCATCATATCAAAGTCTCATATTTCTTCTGTACGGTCTACTCTATGATTCTGTCTACTCAATACAAAAGGGTATCTATTGCTTTGGCATCAATTTAAACTATTCGTGTCTAATTGTAACACCCTACATTAATTCCAAATGTCTATTATTTATAAAAAAGTTTGTATTGTAAGATTTAGCAGCAAGTACCTAGTGACATTGTTAGCGTGGGTCATATAACATCCTTAGCATAATTAATTTAGACATACCTATATACTGTAGCCTCGCTTCCATTCCTCACGGAATTTGTTTGAAATGAAATGACAGTGTAACATGTTTTATTATATATTAAAGTTCGCGCATTGGATAAGTAAAACAAAAAAAATGTAAAACATTAATGCAATCTGTTAACATGGCGAGGAATTCTCTTTTCAAATCCCAGTCGACTGTCATAAATCACTCACCTGTTTCGCGGCAAAAAATCCATAAAAGGTAACAATAATAATGTGGGCTAGGTACTTACATTATGAATCACACGAAGGATTTTTTAATATCATTGTGTGTGTATTTCACTCGATGTATGTGAAATATTTGTTATGTTGGTCTCATTCTATATCACATTTTTTTATGATTAATTGAGTGTTACTTAGCAATGGTTGTTGGGACAGTTTAACTGAATTCTGGGTGGATTCAATATCACACACAATAGGTACAACATAAGTGTCGTTTTTAGACCTTTCATAATGTAATTTGATGATAGAAACGGTAGCTCTACCTCATACTGAGCCTGTTAACTAACCATACCGTCTACGGTACTAACACCGTAGCGCTTTCAGTCTGAACCAGTCTTTACGTAGCACTTACATAAAATCTTAGAAGGTTTCAGGAATTATTTACAGTACTCATGTGGTTTAACAATTTTCCGAGAGTCGTGCATAACAGTATCTGTTAAAAATATCACGGTGGCGTCGTTGTGAGCCGGGCTGCCGGGACTAGGGGGTAGTGGGGGTAGTCCCAGAGGATGCCAAGTTCTCGCCCGCCGCCCACGCGGCGTCCCGGGAGGCCTGGCCCGGCAGCCGCGTGCCGCCTGCTCCCTCGGGACTTCGCCCCCGCCACCCCGCCCCGCACCGCACCGCCCCGCGCGCCTTGCTCTCTAAGGAAAACACCAGCTGAGACGTTCGACTTTTAATTGATAGCTAACCCTTACCTATCTTCACGAACTGAAATGTTAAAAGGTGAACTGAAGAATCAATCCAAACGAAAAGCTAGATTTCGTTCTTTATTTTTAGTAAGTTGTAAAAATGCTGGTTACATAGTTTTTTAAACTTCAGTAGGTAACGCCCGCACAGGGTCCGCCAGCTACTGTAATGCAGCAAGACCTAATCCAACGGAAATAGTTTTTGGGATTCAACGACAATAAAAAGTAATTCTTTGCATTTTTTAAATTTGGGATCCAACGGAAATACATATAATGTTTTGTGGGATCCAACGCTAAAAATATTAAACTGGGATTCAAAAGTGGGATCCAACGATAATAAATCATGGGTGTATAGTTTGAAGTGAACAATGAACTCCAATATTTCGATTACGGAAAGTCGGAAACCGACATGCATAATACATGGGTGATGTAGGTACATTGTACATGTTGAGTGTACATTAGTTAACGATGTAGCGGGCGCGGGCAGGCCAGGTCCTGCCGACTCCTGCCGACCGGCCACCTCGGGGAGCGAGGCTACTCAGCTATTCCCACTCGACATCATACCGACGCCTCCGAACACATTAAAATTACAGTTTCCAAGGATATACAACTGAGCGAAACTACAATGACTTACGCCGAGATGGGATTGTTATTATTCCTTTGTGCTCCCCGGGTACTTAATCAAAATTATTAGGTACGTACTCCTTACAACATTTAGTGCCGTCCGTTGAGTAGGTTAATGCCTCTTGTGGATCGTTTTACCTAGACGTGAACATCTGATATCTGAGGCGTTTATGATAATAAACCTACATACTTTTTGTAACCTTAGGCCTTTCTTTATGTTTTCTTTATTTGACCATATCAGTAAATAATGAGTAAAGATTTTCCAGTCAGAATTGTACAGAAAGTTTTGGTTGGTAATTTTATTTTTCCTTTGAATTAACTTCATCTACTACTTAGCCCTAAAAATTTTATAAGCTCGAAAAAATATCAGATTTTCTCACTAACATGTCTTGTAAACGCAAGTTTCTAACAATCAATAAGAAAAAATTGAAATCAAAACTCGTCATCCCATAGAATTTCGTCTCGTATAATAAGCAATACGGTTAGTAAGAAAATTGAATTGGCGTGAGTATCGGCGCGGGCGGCTCCTTGGTGCGGAATGGATCCCGCGCGGCACATTGCGCGCTCGAGTTATGATGGGCTATCGCGATGGTGCAAGATGGCTTCACGGACGTCGTACCTCGCTTTTCTCTACAAAATTGGTGTGTGTTATAGGTGGAACATGTTTTGTGAACTTTGATATTGTCAAAGTTCACAAAACACCCGAACGATAGCTTTTTAGCTAAAATCGGCAGGTTCGATTGATCCTGCTTACGAAGATATTAATTAAATTTGAAAATATGAACACCCTTTTCTCCTACTTCTGCATGGCTCCAGTTAAATATAGTTATTTTAAGAAGCATATTAATATTGCATTCTGAAAAAATGATTGCATTCTATTCCCATAATATTGCACTCTGAAAAATCCCGGATTGAAAGTCGTTTGAAATAAAAAGGCCAAAGAAAAAGCTAAAAATAAAAGATTTGGCGACCTAAATGGGATCGACGACAATGCTGTGAGGACGCGTATGACCGGCGATGAAACAAAAGTCCTCTTTTCATTTAGGGCACTTTATTGAAATATAAGGATTCTAAAAGGCTTCGCTAGTTAGGTTTACTTTTATGATAGAATTGCAATCAAAAAGAGACATTGAGTTTAGTATATTTTTTATCGTTTTAGTCATCAACGTTCTCCCGTATGTTGTGGATTGTCTATGTTCGTTTATGATTAAAACAGTTGTCATCCAGACTTATCTTTCATTACACTACATGGTGACAGCGGTGAAAATTTATTTGATTTAAATGGTTTAAGTCGATTATAAAGGCACGTTGTGGACTGTAAAATCGTCAGGGACGGTTCAAAAGCGCTATGGAACACGCGCGACCACCAACAGAATTGTGTTTGGAGGGCAGCTCCGTCAGCCGGGCTGACGCATGGCGGCGATGGAGGTCGCAATTTATGTTATTTTTAAAAGCATCGGGGGTGCAAAAAGAAGGAACTGGTATTCAAGCCAGCTTAATGATAAATTTAATCGGACCTGAAGGATTTGATGTCTTTGAGACATTTTCTTTTGATAAGGAGAGCGATAAGGATGATGTGAACCTATTGCTTACGAAATTTGATGAATATTTTGGAGTCAAACAGAATATAACATTAGCAAGGTATAATTTTTTCACAAGGGGTCAGGAAGTTGGAGAATCGATTGATCAGTATGTTACTGCTTTACGATTATTGAGCAAAAATTGTAATTTCAAACATTTGGAACAGGAATTGATTCGCGACCGTATTGTATGTGGGATCCAGAGTACTGGAGCGAGAGAACGATTGTTGAGAGCAGAGGACCTGACTCTGGAAAAAGCCATTAAAATCGTCCAGGTTGATCAAATTTCCATAGATAATCGACGTTTATTGGAGACGCATGGTGCTGGTCCTTCGGGATTGGTGCAAGTTGATGCAGTTGGCGTGCGCGGTGTAGGCGGTCGCGGTGGGCGTGGCGGCTGGCGCGGCAGCGGACGTCGACAAGGGCGCGGTATGGCCAATGTTGCTGCTGGTTCCAACACAGTGCGAAGATTTGTTCATTCTAGCGAAGCCGGAAATTGTCTCAGGTGCGGAGGCCAATGCAATGAACCCAGTCTATGTCCGGCTATTTCAGTGCAATGTTATATGTGCGAAAATTATGGACATTTTGCTAGAATGTGCAAGATAAAAAAAGGAGTTAAAAAAATTTATGATGTAGGTTTAACTGAAGCACAAGACAATGAAGATAATGATTGTGAGTCATTTTTTATATCAGTTTTGTGCAATGTCTCGGAGATCACTTCATCCGAGGGTTGGTATGAAATACTTCAAGGGGAGTGCGGTTCTGAAAAATTTAAATTAGATACGGGAGCAGACATTAATGTTTTATCGTATAAGCGATTTTTATTGTTAGGCTATGACAGCAAGCTAATTGGTGGCAAACAAGGTGTTAAATTGCAATCTTATAGTGGTGATATTATTCCTATAAAAGGCATTTGCAAATTAAAATGGTGGTATAAGGGTGTTTTGTATGAATTAAAATTTGCAATTGCGGTAAGTGATTGTCAGAGTGTGCTGGGGTTGCAAGCTTGTCTAGCTTTAGGATTAGTTAAAAGAATTCATAATATAAATCTTACAGATTATCGAGATTTGTTTAATGGGTTAGGCTGTTTGCCAGGTGAGTATCACATTGTTGTAGACAAAACTGTAATGCCGGTGATTTGTGCAAACCGTAAGGTACCATTAGGAGTTCGCGATAAGTTACAAGATGAGTTAAATAGAATGATAGAGTTAGGTGTTATTAGAAAAGTGAGTCATCCAACTCCATGGGTGAATTCATTAGTGATTGTTGCTAAGAAAAATGGGCAGTTGCGTATATGTCTAGACCCGAGGCCGCTTAATAAGGCAATACAGCGTGCACATTTTCAATTGCCAACAATAAATGAATTGGCTACTAAGTTTCACGGTGCTAACTATTTTTCAGTTTTAGACGCATTTTCAGGGTTTTGGTCGGTAAAACTGGATAATGCAAGTGCAGACTTATGTACATTCAGTACACCATTTGGGCGATATCAATATTTGCGATTGCCATTTGGTCTTAATTGTGCACCTGAAGTGTTTCATGCGAAAATCAAACAATTACTTGAAGGCCTAGAGGGGGTAGATTCGTTTATCGACGATATCATTTGCTGGGGTAGGACTAAAGACGAACACGATCTGCGTTTAAAAGAGTTGTTAAACAGGGCACGAGAAATTAATTTGAAATTCAACAAAGATAAATGTCGTTTATGTGTTGAGGAAGTAACTTATTTGGGTCATATTTTTAACAAAGATGGAATGAAAGTGGATTCTGAGAAAGTAAGAGCGATATATAATATGCCGGAACCGATGGATCGGAAAAGCTTAGAAAGGTTTTTAGGGGCTGTAAATTATCTTTCTAAATTTATACCTAATTACTCAGACCATACCTTTCAATTAACTAGATTATTAAAAAAAGATATGACTTGGTGTTGGGAAGTTGGTCATAAGGTCGCATTTAATAAATTAAAAGAATTGTTATGTGATGCACCAGTACTATCTTTGTACGATGTTAGTAGTCCGGTGGTGTTGTCAGTGGACGCAAGCAGTGTGGCGCTGGGCGCTGTGCTCATGCAGGAGGGGCGTCCAGTAGAGTACGCGTCACGCACGCTCACTGACACACAACAAAGATACGCACAAATAGAAAAGGAAATGTTGGCAATAGTATTCGCTTGTGAAAAGTTTCATCAGTATATTTATGGAAAAAATAATGTGGTCGTCGAATCGGATCATAAACCACTGGAGAGCATTTTTAGAAAATCTTTAGACTCGGTCCCAGCTCGCTTACAGCGAATGATGTTAAAGGTTCAAGCTTATGAGTTGGTGGTCACTTATAAGCCTGGGAAATATATGTACATACCTGATACATTGTCGCGGGCACCTCTGCCGGATTTGTATGACGATAAAATTAGCAGAGCTATACTATGCCAAATTAAAATGGTAGTCAATAATATACCCATGTCGCAAAATAAGTTAAGCCTCGTCAAGCGAGAAACTAGTAAGGATGAGTGTTTAAAATTTTTGCTAAAATATATTAATCAAGGGTGGCCAGATAAGTTTAACATACACAATGATTTAAGATACTATTGGTCGATAAGAAATGAACTGTACTGTGTAGATGGTGTCATATTTAAAGACAAACAGGTTTTGATACCGCATTCTATGCAAAGGGACATGTTAAAGCTTATTCACGAAGGGCATTTAGGGATTGACCGTTGTAAGAGACGTGCTCGTGAAGTGATATTTTGGCCTGGTATAACAAGAGACATTGAGGATTATGTGCGAAGATGTAAAATATGTCAGGAAACAGCAAACAAACCGTGTAGGGAACCTATGATTCCGGTTGCTATACCAGAATTGCCATGGAATAAAATTGGAACAGATATATTTGAGTATGGAAAGCAAAGTTATTTAATATTGATTGATTATTATTCTGGTTTTATTGAGGTCGCATATTTGAAAGATACTACGTCAAACTCAGTAATATGTATTATGAAGGAAAATTTTGCACGGTATGGTATACCGGATACAGTTATCAGTGACAATGGTCCACAATATTCATGTCGTAATTTTATTAAATTTTCTTTAGAATGGGGTTTTAAACACGTCACTTCATCTCCGTATTATGCTCAATCTAATGGCAAGAGTGAAAGAGCAGTTCAAACCATTAAAAATATATTGAAAAAATCATTAGACAGAAAATCCGATTTTTATTTAAATTTGCTTAGTTATAGGAATACACCGCGGGAAAATTTAAATTCACCTGCACAGTTAATGATGGGCCGGCGTTTAAATTGTAGACTACCAGTCCATCCAGATTTATTGAAACAAGGTAATTGTGATAACTTACAACATAAAAAAATGTTGGAAAAACAAATAAAAACAAAAAGTTTCTATGATCAGCACTGTAAACTGCTACCTGAATTGAATGTGGGCGACGAAGTTATAATGTTAGGTAATACAAATAAAAAAAGTCGTGGCAAAATAATGGGAAAAGCGTCAACTCCACGTTCTTATATTATTAAAAACAAAAAAGGTATATATCGCCGTAATCGTCGACATTTAATAAGATCTGTAAAGGATCCTGCAGACGATATTTTGTCTGATAGGGATGATGAGTATTTTTCGGGGGACGATAGGGATGATGACTATGTGCCAAGCACCAAAATAAATGTATCGTCATCTTACTCGCCACCTCATACTCGTAGCAAGACTTAGTTTGATTTTTGATTGATTGATTTTAAGTTTGTTTATTATTTTTAGTTTATCTGATATGTGGAATTCATGGATTTTAAGTTTGTTTTTTATTATTATTTAGCTTATTTAAGGGGAAGGTGTTGTGGATTGTCTATGTTCGTTTATGATTAAAACAGTTGTCATCCAGACTTATCTTTCATTACACTACACCGTAGATACCATACAAGTACGCTCTGGTGTACAGTAACAAAATATTAGGTCGGTAACGTCTGCAGTAAGTACGAACACTGCCTCAGGGACTGTGCGGGTTCCGTGGCATTGCTAGGATTTTGCCTCTGGCCTGCTTTTGATGAATCGATGGACATTCCCCCGGGCCACTAGGCCGGGCTGGGTCTCTCGGGAATCTGGTACTACGCTCCTCTAGCTTTAGCTCATCTAAATATGAGCTACCTACACGACTGATTTATTTATGTGATGACATGCGAAGAGGCTATTAACATTATTCATGGTTTCGTAATGATGAGCTAGTGAAATTGTTTATCGATGTTTTTTAGAGCCGCTCCTGAAAATGTTGTGTAGTCAAACAGACAGATCGAACCAGCCTGATCTAACTCAACTTTAGTAGGGTGTCACTCCGTGCTAAGCATAGTTTACAGTGACAACAATCCGGGAGTGTCAATTTTTACGTAATGTCCACAGCTTTGTGTTTAATTGTATAATTCGAAGTGTGTGGCGAGGGCGCGGCCGCCAACGGGGCGCAATCACGCCACCGTCCCGCGCCCTGCCACCGCCTGCCTGCTAATTATGTCACCAAACTAACTAGTTTCTATTGTAGATTTGTGTAACCTTATTAAAGTCGACGGACAAATCTTAATTTTATAAATTGGGCTGTGGTCGAAAACGTAGATAGTTTATTGAATTAGCTATAGGTAGAGCCAAGGAGCAATACGATTCCTAGTCGTAACAAGGTGAGCACTGGCCAAAGTCAGTTGAAGAACACCGTGTGGTATTAGTCTGACAGACTCTTACATCGTCAGATCCATCCAATCCATTCCATCTTATCCATTATAGATATTTATATAATAAATTAGCTAATGCGTTGCAATCCCTTTTTTTTTGTTATGATATGAACCTTCTCCGACTCGCACACAACAACGTACACTAACAGTATTCATAAAATAAATACCACTAGCGACTCCCCCCTTTTACGAAACATCTTTCTTTATTACATGTAAGTTTAATATTAATGTGTAACATAACTGGAATTAATTCTCGAAATGATGGTGAAACCCGCATCGAAATCCGTTGCGGAGTTTAGAAGAACAACGCGGTCATACAGACAGACACGAAAAGCGACGTTAATTTACAATATACTGGCGGCCCGCCCCAGATTCGCACGGGTGCAATTATTTATTTGATTTTCCGAAATTTTCTTTCATACAAACCTTGTCCTGGCAATACCGAACACAACAAAAAAGATTTATCCAATTTGGTCCAATTCGGAAGTTATGCGCGTACAGACATTTAGGCGACTTTGTTTTATACTATGTATGTAAGGATTTATAAGATAAATATAGAATTATACAAGTAAGTTCCCCGGATCCAGGTAACGTAGAGGCACCCTTTCTATCTTGCACTAGAGTAACTCTTGACTTGCGTGTTTACGCATCGTGAGCACCGTGGAAGACCACCCGCCACCTGGTTGTCGCAAATTGAAAAAGACATAAAAGAAGCTCAACTCGAGGCTGACACCGCACAAAGTCGTGCTCAGTGGAAAATAAGTACAAGTAAGGGCGACATCAACGGGCCTGCGGGCGGAGAGTAATGGGCAGCTCACCGTTCGATCAGGACCAGGCCCGTGCCGGACGGCGCGTACGTGTTCCACGCGCGCCTCAAAGAGATGTCAGCATCGGGGAGGGGCCCCTTAGGGCCGAAGCCTGCCGGGTCAGCGGGATTGTCCGAAAGGGTTACCGCTGGCCCGGAACATAACCCTCCGCTCCACCCAGAGCGGGAGGAGTCATTTGATGATTTCCCATCCGCAAAAAAAAAAAAAAAAAAGTGCGACGTCAAGTAAATGGGACACACGGTCTAGAACGAAGATATATAATTTAGTGGAATTTGAACGTTTTGGATAAAGCACCCAAAAACCGTTCTCGTTTCTAAAACACAATTTTAGCAGGAATGGAAACGAATAATAACAATTGACAATACACGTAGTTATTTTCGGTCTAAATTCACAATAATATTTCGGTGGGTCTTGTTTTAACATTATCATTACTATCACCCGAGTCGTTTACCGAAATTGGAGATACACTATAAGATTACCATAATTGTAGATAGAGCAACGTGTAAGGGGTTTCACGTCGGTGACCGCTCGACGGACCGCTCTTATTGTGAACTACCGTCACTTTACAAGAAAATCCCTCGAAATTGTCAAAACAACTATTGCGTTTTGAATTGGGCACTTTAACGAAATGTAAGATAACGCAACACAATTTTGATAGCTACTTTTACAGCAAAAGTCATTAGATAATATAGATATGCAGGCTACTAACGCAGTCAAAGATAAAAATTACTTCGTTGATTCAACTACGCTAACGATGCGAAGTACCTAATCGATAAAACAGCGTGAAAACTATTTTCTTTGGCTCAGGAATAACTAATTGGAAAAGTTATTTCTCTAGTTTTATATATTTTTTTCTAATTTATACTCAATGGCTTGACGCGCGACCATGAGAAGAGACCAGAGACATGCAAGCGTAAGCGCCATTCCCACTGCTACAGGTGCGGAAAACCTCAAACGGCGCAAATACTCCAGTCTATTTGGGACCTATATGTTTGAGCCGTTTGGGGTTCAAAAAATAGGACCACGGGCATGGGGTCCGAGTGCCCTCTTAGTTTCCAAAGTTTCCCTTTGGCCAAAGAATTAGCATTGCCATATAACGTGGCAATGCTGTCAGCCTTTTGGGAAAATTGCCCAAAAGGCTGGCACTGGGGGACTCAGGGATTTTTTTTTCCTGTTGACAGCGATGCGGACGAATTTTTGAATGCTCTTTGATTATTTCCTCTCCATTTTTATATATGTGTACATATTATTACTGTTAGTTTTTCAATTATGTAAATATTTATACCATCTTTTGCAGCGGAAGAAGAAGAGTGGAATGACGATGCTGCTGCGGCCGAGAGAGAAAGAAAAAGGACATTTAGTGATCGGGAAGAAGAAGATGATGAGAATGATGACGGTGAACCTAACGATTTGCAGGATGAATCGGGGTGCAACGAGGATAACAAGGGGGAAGAAAATGAAGAATGTAATGCTGAAGAAACATTTGAAGGTAAAAATTTTGTTGCAGCCAATTTCTATCATGCGAAATTATTCGACAGTAATATAATTTTAAATGCTGCAATATTATGCAAATGTGTTTGGTTATTAGATTCCTTGTAAAAAACATAGAACTTACACATAGTAATTAGTATCGACGGCACCATCAGTCCTTCGTTTTGAAATAACTGTAACACTTGTAAGTGTTTGCTTGAGATCATGGTGGTTTTGTGGTCAAGATATGAAAAATACGAAAACATAACACTTTCGCAAGAACGTTTTCGTATAGGATGACTTTGAAATATATATTATAGATTATAGCTATACTACAAACCAAATAAGTAAGATACGATCAAATCAGTTTAGTACCTAACCTAGATTCATATTGTTTTCTTTGCTATGAACTACTTATACAACTACCTCCTACTTATTAGAAAATCTAGCTAACGATAGATGCAATGCGTTTAAGCGATTACACGAGTATGTTCGCCGAAGCGGCAGGATATGGGGAGTGCGTGCAGTTTCGGCTGACACTGACGTAGAGGCGCCGATAACGGATGACGTACGAGCGGCGCATTGGGTGCACGACGTCCGTCTGCGAATGACACACGACACGACACTGTGAAGCTAACGTTCTGATTTAGGAATTGTTAGGAAATAGGCTTGAATCGGAAATAGGGGGAGTAGGTGTAAGAAGTATCGCGAGAATGGTCCTTTTAGTTGGTACTTTTTCCACCGATTACCATATACTGAATATCCTACAAGTAGGTAATTTTAGATTTGTTTTTAGTATTTTTATCTGTATGAAGAGAGAGAGTGAGTGTCTAATGGTCTAGACTCTATATTATGGTCTAAGCAGTTCAAGGCTAAGTAGTTCTTCAAGAGTTTTGATGGTTTTGGGTCAGCTAGTGTGATTATGGATAAAAGCCATCTATTGTAAGTATTTTTTTATCTTATAGAGAAAAGGAAAGTTTCAACTATACTAACAGTCCAACCCAAATATCTTTAATGAATAAACTCTCGCAGTTCGCTGTTCATTATAGCGCCTCTGGAGAAATAATTTATTATAATAAACACATATTCCCCAGTTATAATACACTAATGAAATATCTCCACATAGAAGTAATGGCTGAGTGAAATGTATTTAATACGCAGTTGGCACACATGCGAATAATTTATAGTTGTGGTAGCGTCCGCACCCAGCACTTAGTCACATGTCAGATGCATTTGATGCGCCGCACTATTCACTGGTCGCGTTTATCGACTCGCATCCATCGTCAGATTATCCAGCCGCTCGCTGCGCGCCGTACCCGCAGATCTGTTAAACTTCTAAACAGACGACTCGAATACATTATGTTGTGATATTCAAAAGACCCATTTGTTTGAAGCTTCCTCACGCTCCAAGACATCCGTCCTCGAGTGAATTGTGGGGAACGAAGAAAAACTCTTGAGTTCGATGCATTTACATTATCGTCTTTACTTTTGGCTTGTCATATGCGGCCCCAGGTGACGGATCCGTCGCTCGTCGCTCGACGCGAAGGGTTTTATGATTGTTGAGTACATGTATAATGAATGGTTACTTTAGAATTTAGGAAGATCGATCGTTACCGCGGCCTACTCGTGCCTTTTTATGCTTAGTCTTTCTTCTTTGTTTTTTTGTATATTATTTTATAAGCTTCATTCAAGGTTATAAGGACCCATGGTTCTTAGATTGTTTAACATTTAATATAGTTTTGAAAAGTGACCCTGTCAAATATAAGCTAAGGGAATTAGAAGTTTGCTAGCGTTTGTGGGCAAGTGGCTATGAACTCACATGTAAGCGGCCCCCGCATCTGACACGCTACGTGAGCTTGTGTTGAATTTGAGCCAAAAAACTTGTCGCCCTTTTCCTTGTGAGTAAACATATGTTGATATTACTTGATACAATAGAAGTTAACCGCTTTTACACAGTAGGTTATGCCGATGACCTTGCAATCCTAGTGTCGGGGAAGGTGACGGGCACGATATGCAACCTCACTCAGCAAGCGCTACGAATCGTAGAAAAATGGTGCAGGGATTTTGACCTATCAGTGAACCCCACTAAGACCGAGCTGGTCATGTTTACCCACAAACGAGCTATGGGCCCTTTCCGCCTACCAAAACTGTTCGATACTGAACTCCAGTTGGCCAACGAGGTAAAGTACCTTGGTGTCACACTAGACAGTAAGTTAAACTGGAGCAGTCACCTGGACAATAAACTGAACAGGGCCTGCATAACCTTTTGGCAGTGCAGGAGAATGATAGGTAAGAAGTGGGGCCTATCCCCTAAAATTACACTTTGGCTGTACACTGCAGTGATCCGCCCCATGATCACCTACGGGGCTGTGGTCTGGTGGCCCCGCACCAAGCTAGTTACAGCCGCCAACAAACTACAACGCATGCAAAGACTAGCCTGCATGGCGACTACAGGTTGCATGAGGACTACTCCGACGGCAGCAGTTGAAGCCATCCTGGGAATCCCACCGCTCCATCTGTTCATACAACAGGAAGCGACGATGGCGGCAGTACGTCTTGATACACTAAATCTCTGGGGTAAGAGTATCACACCACACACCATGCTGCTTGAGGGACTACACAAGGAGTTCCCCATTACGAAAGCCATTAAAGACAAGGTACCCAAACAATTTATCTTTGATAAAAAATACAAGATCCAACTTCACGAGGATCGTCGATGCGAGGGGCTACGACCTACGGAGCTGCGCATCTTCACGGATGGATCTAAAACAGGTAGTGGCACAGGTGCTGGAATCTTTTCGGAGGATCTCAACATACATATTGCCACACCATTGGGGGCCCACAACACAGTGTTCCAGGCCGAATGCATGGGTATTTCTCTGGCAGCTTCAGCCATTATGGCTAGGGAAGTAAAAGACCACTCAATCCGCATACTCTCAGACAGTATGGCTGTTCTGCAAGCGCTGAACAGTTATACAGTTGACTCTGGGCTAATATACGAGTGTCACCAGCGCCTCAACCAGGTGGGTAACCTCAATAAAATAACCATTCAATGGATCAAAGGACACAGCGGTTCGCTGGGCAACGATGCAGCCGACGAGCTTGCCAGGAGAGGTTCGAGCATGGCACCAGTGGGACCTGAGCCTATCGCGCCACTTCCCTTCGGGTTTTTACGCACTCTGGTAAGGAAACGCACCAGAGACCAACACGACAAACTTTGGACGGATCAAGGCGATTGCAGGCAGGCTAGGGAAGCACTTCCCACTTTGGATCCCCGCCTCACGAAACAGGTTCTCCGTCTAACTAAACAAAAGCTGCGTATAGTTACGGCAGCTTTAACTCGCCACGGGTCATTTAATAAACACCTCTATGTCATAGGAGTAACAGACAGTCCGCTGTGCAGGGCCTGCATGGAGGATGACGAGACAGCGGCACATGTGCTTCTAAACTGCCCGGTGATCACCACGTACAGGGCAAAGTACTTCGGTAACCCAGGTACCCTACGCGAGACGGTCAGCAACATCAAGGCGTTGCTGGCCTTCCTTGAGGAGCTGGGGTGGATCGAATAATCGATTTTCCCACCCGTACGCAAAATACGCGCATTGACGTGGAGTTGCGGAAACCAGCCCGTATTACCAATTACCAAATACAATAGAAGTTGAACTAACTATATGCAAAAAGTAGAGTGTTGGTCCTAGGCAGCTATAAGTACTGCACGCGCAGTGCTTATGGCCACAGACGAACAATCTTTGGTCAAGTTGGACAGATCCAGGTGTTCCTGTTAATCAAGGCTACAATTATTTAACAGACATTCACACAAATTGTAACATAAATTATAATTATGTAATATAACGTATATGATAGTAGAGAAATAAACAGTTTTATTTGTTACAGACGGTGAAGATGCAGACCCTAATGAAACAAAAGAAGAACTCTATGAGAGAGAAGATGTGGCAGGTGAGAATTCTATAATAACTGTCTTTCATTGCCAGTTCTATTTATTATACAGCACAAGATACGATAAAGATGAATGTAGGTAAACGGTGAATAAATTATCTCAAACTTTTCAGAGTTAAGATAAGAATACACTATTTAATATCGCGGAGACCTCTGAGCGAGGCTCATTATGTCTAAATCTCATTGAAATTCATAAGGAGGCCACTAAAATAACGAGCAACCCCAGGCATCGCCCACGCGGCCGATGCGTTTTTACTGCGGATTAATGCTCTTTTTACAACTTCGTCAAAGGGTGTGCTATGTTGCGGCGCGGCTGAGACGCCGCCATGCCGAGCGACTCTCGCGCTCTGCTTTACGACTCCGTCCTGGCTTATCTCGCGCCATTCGCGATAAATCTCCACCCTGCTCCTTGGACCTCTAATATTTACATGCTAATTCGTAGCCAATTCTGCACCAGAGATTATAAATAAATTGGCCACCGCGGCCCATCATCGACCAAAGCTACCTTCACTTTATCTTTCATGACTTTAGAAGTTTTTAAAACAGTAGGCCATACCGCGGCGTTGACGTTTTAATTTTATGCCACCCAGATAATTTAGCTTTTATGTTACCTAGTCGTAACAAAATCTTTGGAAGAGTTACTAGAGTTATAAACTTCGTATTTTCTGCTCCTACTTATCATCGTGGAAAATTTTAAATAAGCAGTCTTTTATATTACTTTTTACAATGGGTGTCTTAGAAATGTTATTAGATAATACATAAAAAACCACAATTTATTTAGAAACAACCAAACAAAAGAATGTTTTCGTTCAGGGAAACTATGACGTACCTACTATGCATATTCTTGTATGTAAAGACATCAAACATGCAGGTAAAACAATCGAATAATAAGAAAGTTACATGTGACAAACAATGGGCACTTCCTCTAAGGCACCCTAAGAATAATAAAAACTACTCATTGTTCAAATTTATTGCAAGTCCTTTTCTGCATGTTGCGGAAGGACAAATGCGATGCCGCAGGAACAAACGGCTGTAAGATGCTTTGTTTCGCTACAAGTCTTGAACTATCCGCGGCAGTATCGGAAAATGAGTAATTTTTCCCAGTGAGTGGTTCCCGGTGTCGCAGTCGTTGTTAGGCCAACACTCGTGTTGCGCAAATGTATTCTCTGCGGGGGTGAGTGGTGGCGCGCGGGGTGCGGGGGGAGAGCGCGCGGGGGCGCCGCCGCTGAGCCCGAAGTTGGGCGCGCGGGCTCGCTCCCGTGGGACTCCGCCGCAGGGACCGCACTCCACATCAACATATTTTAGACTTTCCTATACTTACACTGGAATTTAAAAAAAACCTTTGTAATGACTGGGATGATGTAACTTAGAGCCAATGCACCTCTTATAAACTAACAAAATAATTCCAAGTGTCATGCCCTTTCAACAGGTTAATTTCGAAGTATCCAAGCGACAAAGATTGCATCGTCCAAATATGTCAATTAAATCCTAAACATTATGTAAGTTATTCTGTCAACTTAGACGGTCAACAATGCGCGCTATGCTGATCGGGTGTAGGACCGTAGGACGGTTTCTCGACCGGCATGTGGCTAATTAAATGCCGATGTTCGACATCGGGGGTGCATTCGGAATTCCAGGCGGCGCCGAGGCGCGTGCCGGTGACACCGCGCCGCGTGCCACACTGCCGTTGCGTCAACAATCCCGAATTGTTCACGAAGTTGGACCCGAATTCTAGCCAAATTGTGATTAACTTGTTGTGTAACAATCCAATCGAGTTGAATTGTCTTAATTTGGTAAACAAAAGCAAAACTGGTACATACCAAGCAACTATTACTATCAAGTTTTGACAACTAACAAGTTTGTAATGTTTCCATGGACTCGCAATAAGCACCACTTGGAGTAACATTGAAGTTCTTGGAAAATCTTTTAACAATAGGTAATAAAAAAGGGAAAACCATTCATCAACAATCAACATTTTTTTTCATTAAACTGTAAAACAATATAAAAAATATAAAAGTATATCCATGATTGGAGTGCGGCTCTGCATGATCCCAGGTGGCGCGGCCGCAGCGTTTGGAATTATCACATAGTGGAGGAGCGGGCGGGCGCGGGGGGCGCGGGAGGGGGCTCGATACATTCGTCACAGGCCCAGCAGCCATTAGGCATTTAGATATTATCAACAGCCACGAGGGGATGACCCGCGACCTGAGCCCGTTGTTTCAATGCTTAATTACTAAAAGTGTTTGTTGTTTACACAGGGGACAAGATTTTAATCCACATCGTGGATATCGTTTCGTCATCGCCAAGTTTGCTACTTTGTTCTGTTTTGCTGATACAAAGGCGTTCATCGTTTACGTCTGTTACTTGTCTGAGCTCCCCTCGCCCAGCGGGTCCCAGGTGACGCTCTCCGGCCACACTTCCTTCCGTCTCCTGGGATTACTCCTCGACCCGGCCACGCACACACTCACGTTCTGCACTTGTATGAAACGTTACACAACTTTCTTAATACTTACTTATATATTTTTTTGCGGTTTTGTCATCGTTATTTTAGCTACGACTGAACCTCCTTAATACTTCACCTACACAAGTGAACATCCTAAATATCGCGATACGGAAACTTCATACTTCTTACTTCAGAGAATCATGAAAAGTGGAAACTTTGATAGTTATCACGGAGCTGTAATTCATCCACATTAAGTAACTATAACCAAGCAAAAGTTGAGTTCACTTGCACGTTTCTAATTAGCAATTAAACACAGTTTAGTGTGTGGCGTATTGTGTATTTTGCGTTGCGCGTGGCGCGTAGTCGGTGGCGCGATGGCGGCTCGGATCGTGATTAATGCAGCCTCCCGGGGCAGACGAACTGATTGCCGTTCTACCTCCCCCGGGCACCACTACACGTACCTATATTTCAGTTTTATTATAAAAATATTTTGGGTAATCTCGCCATCTGTGAAACAGTCTCCATTAAGGGCTACCACTACGGTTACCACACTTTGAGAAACTACAAGATGTTGGATTTGCCAAAATTCAAAAATAGAAGTCGATTGCCATTAGAAACAAATGAACAATTAAACAATATCAAACATGTACCTAATTGGGAAAACATGTATTGATCAATGTCCAATGCCCGTGAAACTGAAAGTTTAAATGTCAATGCATTCTGCGCAATATCCTGGTTAGAAAAACTTTTAACGATATAGTATCACGGCGAACAAAGTACTTAGTTTTCACATGTGTTACACGTGCCATCATTCCATCAGTTTAAAAACCCAACTTTTATTACCTGCATCTACACATACATTATATATACATTACTGTTTTATTGCCATCAACAACGTTTACAATTTACATAATAAACGATGTAGCCAGCTCTCACTTATTCTGCTTTTACGTGACATTTCAGACATTACATAAACGTAAGAACCTAAGAACACAGCTTGAGCACTATAGTGTGCGCTTTGTTATTCTTATTCAGTGCTACGTGAAAAAGTTTTCTCTGGAGAGGCATATCGGCATCAGTCCGCGGCGTTACCGGAATAACACCTTCAGTCTGAATGGCTACGCGAAAGGTAGGGTGTCTCTGGGGGGCCCTATGCTCAAGGCGGCAGAAAATTAACGTGCCCCCGTGGGAAATCTAGCGCCAGCCTTAGAGCCCGGCCGCCTGCCGCGCCCACTCCACCGGGATGTATTTAATATCTTGCGAGTTGCGCTCACGGTGACGACTAACGACGGCCATAGACACCTCGCACCGACAACTCTTATTTACTAACTCGACTCTAACTGGCTACATTTGAGTAGCCAAATAATTAACTGATCCTCCAAAAACTTATTGAATGTCTAATGATGTACGCTTTTTTAAACATTATCTATATATATAAAATTCAAAGTCCTGACTGACTGACTGACTGATATATCAACGCACAGCCCAAACCGCTGGACCTAGAGACTTGAAACTTAGAAGGTGTGTTCTTTGTGAAGAGTAAGTATCCACTAAGAAAGAATTTTTGGGAATTCAACCCCTAAAGGGTTAAAATAGGGGATGGAAGTTTATATGAAAGTCCGACAGTTTTGAAGTTAGGATCTTCTAATTTTGTATTTAGGCTGACAATTGAAAATTAATTTACACGTGTCTCAGCGTTTGTGATGATTCCACCCCCGAAAGGTTAAAAAGGGGGATGAAGTTGTGTATAGAAAGTCATTAATTTTCGACGTAAAAATCACTAAATTTATTATCTAGGCTTATGATTGGAAGCTAACACAACGGTGTTGTTAGAATTTCATCCATTAAGGGGGTGAAAAGGGGGATGAAATTTTGTCTTGACTGACTGATATATCAACGCACAGCCTAAAACGCTGGTCGGTACCGCTGGGTAGAGAAATTAATTTTGGAGGGTGTGTTCTTTGTGAAGAGTAGATATCCACTAAGAAGGGGTTTTTGGAAATTTAACCTTTAAGGGGTGAAAAGAGGGGATTTTATTTGTATGAAATATCTTATTCTTTGAGTTAATAACCATGAAACTTGGCACGAATACTTATCTAAATAAATTATGAAGTTTGGCTTTTTTTTTCTAAACTACCCCGGGGATTGGGAGGTGTCAAAGTTTGTATGGAAGAATTTTAACGCGTGGTCCGATTAACTCGAAACTCAGTATTTATACTTATGACCGAAAATAAAGAATAACGTGTGTCATCGTTTTTCGAAAATTTATCCCTAACGGGGTGAAAAGTTAATTTTATAGGGGAAGACTTTACTGCGTGGCTTGATTAACTCGAAAATTGGTATAAACAATCTTTGAGTCGAGTAATGAACACATCCCAAACAATTTTACGAAATTCCACCCCCGTGGGGGTGAAAAACGGGGATACAGTTTATAAGAAAAATCTTATTCATTTGGTTAATAAACTTGGCAAGAATACTTGCCTAAGCAAGTAATAAAGTTTATCATTATTCGTTTATCAAAACACCCTAACACCCCTTGTGTTGGGGTGTTAAAGTTTGTGTGGAAGAATTTTAACGCGCGGTCCGATTTACTCGAAACTCAGTATTAATGCTCTTGACAGAAAATAATCAATAGAACAGCCGCACAGACCGATCGATCAGGTTACGCAGGCTACGCTTGCCGCGGTTGGTCTGTGGATAGTAGTCTATCTTTACATACCGTGACCTCTCCATGCCTCGGAAAGCACCCTAAGCCGTTGGTCCCGGCTGTCATTCGTGGATCTTTGACAGTCGCTAGGGGTGGTCAGAAGCCCGAAAGTTTGACAACCAGTCTTATCAAGGGGTATCGTATTTGGGTTGTGGAGGTCAGATAGGCAGTCGCTCCATGTAAAATACTGGTACTCAGCTGCATCCCGTTGGACTGGAAGCCGACCCCACATAGTTGGGAAAAGGCTAGGCAAATGAAGAATCAATAGTAAGTGTACGGGGTTTTCGAAAATTATTGACCCCTGACGGGACAAAAAGTGGTAATTCGATTTATAAGGAGATTTTAATGAGTGCCTTGATAAACTAAAAAAAAATGGTACAAATAAATTTGAACTTGAAACTTGGCACAAATAATTATAAAGTTCGAATTTTTTTGGAATTCTAAACTAACCCAAAGGGGAGATTGGGGGTGTCAAATTTAGTATGGAAAATTTTTAATGCGCGGTCCAATTAACTCGAAGCTCAGTACCTATCGAAGACCAAAATAAATAATAAAGTGGTTCAGGGTTTTTCGAAAATTGACTCCTACGAAGGTGGAAAATTCTACTGCTTGCTTCCATTAACTCGAAAATGGGTATGGGTCTTTGAGTCATGTTATGAACACATCCCAAACGATTTTTCAAAATTACTCTCCTGGGGGGGTACAAAGCTGGGATACAGTTTATTTGAAAAATCTGATCCCTTTGAGCTATAAACTAAAAAATTGGCCCGAATACTTATTTAAATCTAAATAAATGATAAAAATCATAAACATACATTTTCGAAATTATTAGAGGAAAGTACGAATTTCACGCGGACGAAGTCGCGGGCAGAAGCTAGTATTAGATAGTTCAGTAATATTTTTAGGAAAGCATGCAAAATGGGGATTATTTGAGGTTCAATTATGCCAGATAAATGTAACTAGTATGATTCATGAATACATAACGATTTGAATTTGTCAGAAGTTAATTACATTACCGGGTACGTTGCTAGAAGGCTCAGGCTCCTAGCAACGAACCCAGTAACCCAGTAAGTCTCATGAAGCCTCATGAAGCCATTGACTGGATTAGAAGTTTTACACAAGTGGCTAAGTTTACTACGATTCCCGATGCGATCGCTTTAACATCCTCATGATTGATATTGTCTTGTACTTTAATTAAAGGAACGAAATTGAAATCATAGTATAGCAAAGAATTATTCCTCTGAAAAAAATAACTTACTTATGTGTATATTTTTATATAATTGCTACGCTAGTAAGTCCATGGCTATGACTTCTGGACAGCAGAGGATGCCTTTAATATATTGCATAGGTACCGCCCGTAGCAAATGTATTTGTAAAACATTAATTAAACCATGCTCCAATCAACCGCAAGACACAATACTCGTAATAAGCTAATCGATCAATTACTGGCAGCGTGGGGACACTTAGCGCAAGTTACACTCTCACGCAGATTAATTTAGCATCGGCAAGGAGACTGCGTCCCGCACGGCTTTACTAATTCACAAGATCCAATCGCGGCGGTGAGCGGCGCCTCTGCACATTAATGTTGCAAGCACCCCCGTGCTCCTCTATTATCTACTTACTTAGATGACGTACCTACTACTGTTAGCCATTATACTTATACTGAAGAATCAGGACGTGTTTTAAACGTTATTTCAATTTTGATTGTGTTCGATCTAATCTAGTGTAGCGTAGCGGACTTCGTAGCAAAGTGCTACGAGATAATTCGTAGACCCCAAAAATAATTAAATCGTAGCATGTAATTAATTTGATTTCATGTTTGTAAATATACTCCAAATATTGCAGATATCTATGTTAATTAAGAGCTAGACATTTGTTTGTATCTCAATATTACGGTAGCGTCTACGTTCTACGAGCTTGCTACGCTTTTCGTAACCGTTTGAACTAATTTTAGTGTTTTTTTTTTTTGCTGGATTGTAGAAGATTATCGGTTCCTTTGCTTTAGGATTACATACTTGTAGTCAAGTATGGTTATTAGGTTGGTGGTTATCAAGTATGGTTATAGGCATATTTTTATATATTTCAGTGTGTTCGATTTTAAGCGTAGCTGGTCACGGAGATTCCCCTGTCTTTATATATGATGATGATAATAATACCAGCATACTAATGTCGTCTTCTCATACAGAGAATACGCATACGCTTGCTCAAGACGAGTTTTTCGTCGACGTTATATAGTAATATACAAATATTTAATCCTACTATCCTACTCATCATCTGCCTAGCCTTTTCCCAACTATGTTGGGGTCGGCTTCCAGTCTAACCGGATGCAGCTGAATACCAGTATTTTACATGGAGCGACTGCCTATCTGACCTCCACAACCCAGTTATTGGGTAACACGATACCCCTTGGTAAGACTGGTTGTCAGACTTTCGGGCTTCTGACTACCCGTAACGATCCTACTATCCTACTAATATTATAAATGTGAAAGTTTGTGTAGATGTTTGGACGTTTGTTACTCAATCACGCGTAAACAGTTGAACAGATTTGAATGTAAATTGGCACATAGATAGACCATATTCCCACGGGATCGAAACTTACGCGGGTGAAACCGCGGGGCGCTGCTAGTATGCTATAAATTGATAATAATAAAATGAACTGTAAGTAATTATGCTCGTAGAGAGTGGTTAGTGTGATAATTACTTTTATGCGATCCAAAAAACTTTGTGCATATTTCGAGTGAGTATATCGTTCATCGGTCCTTGGCCTCTGGCCCCGTGAGAAGGCGGTCATTGTGTAAGCGGCTGCATATCTCTGCTGTAACGAAGTCCCCCGGGCTGGCAGACCCCCGGGGGTGAGGACTGTCTTCCTTTATGTTACATACATCATTTGTACAGTACTGTGTGTGTTTGACTGGGAAAGACAGTTTTCATATTGGAAAGTGATATTTTTTAAATTTCGATCTAGGAATAAAATCGATTAAAACATTAGGAAAAGTATGGATATCTCTAGGAAAGTAAAAATTACGAATGCGTTCAAGAATAAGATATACATATTATCCTGCGTTCTGATGAGGAAAAGTTGTATTTTTAAAGACTTATTAATAAATTAATGATATCCTTTGAGTACATTAACTATGTACTTCATTTTGGTAACAAACCCTTTTTTATTAGTCCAAAATGGCCATTCTTCCTTATGAAAGGAAAACAGAAGTAACAAAAATAGATACTTGTGTGTCAATATTTCATTCAAGAAAATCCAGCGATTTTAACTAATTACTAACATGCTACAACTTGTAAGTTTTTCTAGATTTTATTAGGTACGAAAAAAATATATCGCAAAAGTAAACCAAAATAAATATGTGTCTGTAGGTATGTACCTCCACCAAATACGTGACATACACATTATATCTACAGCGAAATATCCGAAAAGGACTCCCAAACTACAAAATTAGACTGAAAGTTTAAACTTGATCACCCATCCGAATTTAAAACAGAGGTAAAGTGTCTCGGGTAGGGAACCGAGTCCGACTCGATACGGCGGCAAAGTGGATTAGAGCCTTCGACCGCGGCCCGTGGCCCGACCGCGCCTCCGGCACACACCAACTTCATGCGGTTACCGCTCCCTAACTGAAACCAAATCTTTTTTAACTTTCATAACACCCACGGTTTACTTTCGAAAGTTTCTTTGGAGACATGAAAGGTGTGTGTGAGGCATATTTATGATAGAAAAGGTTTTTTTTATCTTAAAAATGTTTGGGTTCTCGTTAGGATTATTTTATTCCACATTGTTTAACATAATTAGGCTCTTTGTAATTCAAATCAATTCATTATTGTTTCAGATGTGGCGGATATTAAATCGGAGAGCATGGACAGTTTCGAGTCAGGTAAGTTTAAAGTGCTTAACATAATTTCACTCAGCCATAATGTTAAAGTACGCAAACTCATAATAAACGTGTCGTAAGAATAAAATTAAACTTACAAGACAACTACGGAATGGCGATCCCATATTAATATTTGAATAGAGAAGTGTAAAAAAGTGTTGAAGTCGGAGGTGATAGGGCCGGCCGCGGCGTTAACGGAGCCCTGGAGGGCCTTTGCCGAAGTCCCCGCTTCGCAATACAGCCGAAAAGATAAAATGAACATAAAGTTGAGGAGCAGATACTCTCGCTCAGAGGAATCGTAGTTTCCCTCCTGGCGACACTAAACCGGCTACGACTAGGACGTACTCGCGACACGCAGTTTGCGGAAGCGGCGCATTTATAGCGATGTGCTCTCTGCAGCCCGGCGCGGAATCTTTCTCATTTATATGTTGCGTTAAGTGTTTAGCGTTGAGGAAGTCGTATAATTGTTTTATAGGAATGTAGATAAGGTAAGTACCCTTTTTTCAGGTCATAAGATATTAACATATTTTCTTTAAGACTGAAGTTGGGAAATTTTTACATACTCATAAAATATATAATGCAGTTCATCCCTGCAATGATCATGATAGGTCGTAGAATGTACCTTACACTCTAAAATCAACAAAAACTTACTAACCAAAACAATATTAAAAATCCTTCATGGAAAATGGCTTTAGCGACAAGAAAATCAAAACTCATGTAGTTATTCCGGCTATTTTAAAATAGGTCTAAAAGGGGAGTCGGACTAAGAGCAAATACAGTTCTAACGGAAAATGTGGAAGCTAAAATTGCATTGCGGACAGTGCCCGTTCCGAACTTACAATTAAAACGGACGCCCGAAATTGTGTACACCGTTCGTCACTTAGTTCACGATGAATGGGGGACCACTCGCGACCGCGGCCACGTACGACTCTTATCATAGATGACGATTTATTTTCATAAGCTGTTCGTTTTTGGAATGGTATGATTTTAAGTGGCAGCGAAATTCACCTACTTACTATGTATTTGAAAAAAAAAAATGACATAACAATGTATTCTGGCGACTTTGTGCTGATGGTAATTATTAGGCATGGGTGCTTTTGTTAAAGAAGCTTTTTTATGATTGAATTCAAGTTACAAGAGAGACAGAAATGTTGGACCTGTATTCTACTAGACGTTCATCGAAATGATCAATAAAATTAAACACCTTCGTGTTTATATTAGCTTGTTTTGCATTCTCAATGCAGTTAAAATAAAATGCATTTAATCAATAAATCACTAGGCAAACCTTAATTGTTTCAATACACCAATCAACGTCGGTTTGACGTTTCGCAGGAGTTATAACTAGCCACTATAATAAAGCCAATTTTCGGTTTAAATAAAGCGACAGCACGACTTTTAGCCGTGGATAGTAACACGACTCTGCAATCAGGTGCAGTTTAAAATGTGCATTTGCGATGTGGCGTGGTGCAGCGGGCGCAGGGCGCGGACAGAAATGCATTTTCAATAATTGAGGGTCAGACGGGGAGGTGGGGGCGCATTAAAATGTTCGCAGCTAAACTTTCCGATCGTCACCGAGTCGCGACATCGAACAGCCGCGCCGGATTGTCGGCTAATGGATCCACCAACAACGGTAATGTGGCAACGTCGGATGAAAACAAGCATATTTCCACTTAATTTGACAACTAAATCATATACCCTATCAATCTGGTGTCTTCTTCATTAACTAGGTATATATTGGCTTTGACACTGGTCACAAATGCAATGGGAGTGCTAATTAAAGCAATTACACTTTAGCATCGCTAATCTTATTTGCCTCAAGTTTTTCCTTCCCTGAACTGGCGTAGTACGAGTTTCCACAACTTTGCTACGGACTTTTGCAGCTTCAGAATGTGTGACGTCAGACGTGACAGACACGAAACCGAAACAGGAAAATTTGTAATTAAGCGAACTGAGTCGCAATTTGTAGTTACGAATACGTACAGTGCCAGGGTTCTCATTGTGAGACATCTAATTAACAACCTCATTATGTTTAGGTGGGACTGTGCCGGTTAGTGCCAAGCTATTTGAATCTGGATATTGCGACATTTAGTTTACATTATCTATTCTAGAGAATTTTACGCATGCTAGGCACAATAACAACTACACTTTCTCCCCAGATCATCTATTTCACTTTACAAAAAATAAAGGAGACAAACAAAAACGAAGTTTCCCTCGGTTATTTTGTCGGGGAGAGCACGTAGGCGCGCACCTCATCTGCGGCGCTCCCGGTGCGGCGATAAAATTTAAAATTCAAGGCCGCGTTAACGAACCGGCCTCGCGAAGAAATAGATATTCAAATGTGAGAAGATCCCATATTAACATTTATGGCAAGTTTGCGGGGACGAGACAAAGGCGAGGCGAGTGGCGGCCCCCGCGGAACTCGGCTCGCGCCGCAGCCCTCCGACTGCTATGCATATCTCTACAATATGCAGTGACCGTTGTACCAGCCTGCCGGTTTGGGATACCTTTTATCTTCAATTTCAGTAACAATTCTCTTAATAGTAATTCTTGCCCGAAATTTGGGATTTGGTTAAGAATTTTGTAAGATATTTTACTTGTATAATATGATATTTTACTTCTATAATGTAGCACAGCACCGGGCATGTGCCACCTGAAAATATAAGAATAAATAGGTACATAGTGATTTGTTTTATAGTATTAGATTCTATTCCCGATTCGTGCCCTTGTATATGTGTCTTTTTGTCTCGACTGTATCCACGGGTAGCTTTAAACAATAGATGTTCTTCTAAGTTTGAATGTGGGTCCAGTTGACCAATAAAAATACTGAAAATAAATGATTACGTCAACTGGACCCGCGGGTCCAGTTCCGAGTGGGTCCAGTTGACCAATGGCTCTTGCATTGCAGTTCTTTTGAAAATGGTCCTCTAAATTTTCCGATACGGACTTCTCTACGTAACTCCTACCTTATGGCATACAATGGTGCATAGAAGATCAAAATAAATAACCAGGTCTGGGTGCGTTCACAAAACTGGCAATTAGTAATGTCATTGGTCCAACGTGCTATAATCACCCTCTCGCGAAAGTCATTAAATTTTCCACTTCGTTAACAACAACACTACGACGAAGCTTAAGTTCTATAGATTGGAGAACAAGTGAAGGTGAACTCTAAACCTTTGTGTTCCCTATTCGAGCTAAAGACAAATAAAAGTTAGGAAGAAAACAAATCAAAATCCCAATTTTGTTGGCTGCATTATTTATGTGATATTGCCTGGCACTGTCAACGTTCCCCTTTTCTTTGAACTTGTGGTTGTTGTAATTCACACTTTCACAACTTTTGCTATCAATACAAAAATAACGCGAGGTTGTTTGGTTTATTCCAAAGGACCCAGTAGACGTTTGGAATTGTGGAAAGGTTATAAAACATTAATAAGTATAGATTTACGAAGGCTATGCTTCTCCAAGAAAATAAAATCGGAGCGGTATTTTCATTCAGCGATGGCTGTTAGTCGGCTACGGCATACACGTTTCTTATTAATATCAGGCGGTTGGAATGGCCGAAGACGTCCCCAGCGCCCGCTCTCTCCCAAATAAAATTGCCGCTATCTAAACAAAGAGCCCTAATTATTCGGCCGTGGCGGGCGGGGTCGCTCTCTTATGGGTGTTCTGGGGCCCATTTCGCTTCTCGTATAGGGCCCCGGGGAGCAGCGGGCGCCGCCTAGCCAATCGCCGGATGGAGGAGCGAGCGATCCGCAACCTTTTTATATGCGATATCGGCGTTGGCGCCGGACCCCCCGCCACCCTGCGCCCCGATCTCGGGGAATTAAAAGTTGGAAGGCTCACATCTGATTACCCAAACACACACATTACACCGGATCGCCAATCTCGATAAGCCCCCTCTACAATTTATTAGCGGCTCTGACGAGTTGTTTTCGACTCTTATCTCATTAACCGTATAAAACAGACGAAAACAGTATTGTGATATGGCTAATATACAGAAAACAAATAATTGTCACATTCTTCTTGCGCACCCTTTGTGTTTACATCCTTCCCATTTCTTGAGAACGTACCGCATCTGTTACCTCCTAAGTTCCTACTCTCTCTCTATGCTCCCCTAACTGCACCTCATGGCAGTTCATCATACGTGCATGCTTAAGTATTATCTATATTTATACCGATAACATAAAGGACGGTTATAAAAGCCTTGGCGATACCGGTCGTATGGCTCAATACATATTTTAATTTGCACCCGATTTTATTTTGAGACAATAAATTGGATATAAAGGGTTTCCGAGCGGTTTCTACCTCCGGGATCATTGTCTTCACCCTACGCCTTTGCAGCGATTCTTTTGTGTAGGAATTATGAAATAAAAAGGCGATATCGTATGTCGGTGGTAAGAGGTGCGGCGGTGCGGTGCGGCGCGGTGCGGTGCGGCGTGGGCGACGCGCGGCCGACATACGACACCTCGCGCGGCTGCTCCTCATTGTGCGCCACCATTCACCCGCTGCCGGCGGCGAGTATTCGATTGCAATGTTTTAAGCATTCGATTGCCCTCGCCAGTAATAAAAGGTTCCCAAGAAGTACGTACAAAATAAATTATTTTTTTCGCGTTTTATAGTCTTTCAAGCGGGCGCGGCGAAGGGTACGCTTATTGTTTCTATGGTGAATTGCGCGGATGAATGGGTCCCGGGCATTTATGCGTTCAGTGCTTAGAGATCGTAGGAAGATAATATGGCGCAGGCGGGTTCGGGCGGACCAGGGACGTCTGAGGTGGCAATAACAAACCTCCTACCGTACATTCATATTTAAATTATAATTAAATAGGAAACACGTTTACCTTTGAGCCCGATAAACTGAATTCTGTATTCGTTTTGTAATCGCACTATTAATAGTTTATGCGCAGTTATTGATAAGATATTTGTTTATCCTAGCAGCAATAAGTCCTATAACCTATTTTAAGCATAAACATAAATAAACAGAAGTGTATCAGCTAGTGTGATAGGTTATCAGTAATTCACCTAGAATTTATGCAGACATGGACGAGACGTTATCTCTGAATCTTTGTTACTCCTCGCGTCTCTCATGTGGATGGCCACATATTTACGGTCAGTGTATTAATGAATAGATATCTATGTATTATAGGATAAAAATATCAGCTAATTACCTGACGTTAACACCCAATATTTCAATCGAGGTCACCTCATGAATATAATCTCATTGTTCAAATTGATCTTGAAAAAATTTCAGAGGAAGATCTCATTGTTAGTACCAAATGGGAATCAGTTTTTTTTAATACAGTTCGTTCATACTTATTTTTCATCTGACATAAACAACCTAACATCAACCTTATTGTAACGGTAACAAAGATCACTGTGATTTTGGCAGACTTGTTAGTGGCAGCAATTCAAAAGCAACCTTATTGTAAGGACAACAATTGTGAACGGTGATGCAAAATAGCTGTGAAAATGCTTTACTCAATAATGATGTCCTTTGACTCTCTCCTCTAATTTTGCGTCACTGTCAAAATCACTTTGACCTTTATTTTTGTTAATATACGGTTGCAGTTAGATTGCTGCCACTGATAAGTCTATCGAAATTATAGTCATATTTTTTTTGCCATTACAATAATGTTGCTGTTGAGTTACTGATGTCAGAAGTAAAATATTGGGTGAACGGACTGTACAACAGTTTATTAATAGCTCGATCTTATATTAATAGATACCGGCGTCTGCCCGCGACTTGGTTTTCGTGAAAGGCGTAAGACATCAAAATATATTAAAATAACAGCCACATTTTTATAAAACTTCCCTGTTTAAGTGTATATAATGGCGAAAAAAATCAGCTGTTGCCTCATTTTGACAAATATAGGGAACAGCTGATGTTGTTTTCGCAATTTCAGTTTTGGTCCCTTAGTAAAAGTTGTTCATTATGATGAGTACAATCTCCCATTCGTTGCATGTTTTCATCTTCTCCCTGTATAGAGAGTCAGGACTGGTGAGGGGGGGGGGCGGAGGCTAGTGACGTACAGTTGTCCGTGTGAGAAGCAGCCCGTCGTGAGGTCGACAACCGTAGCAATTTCCTACTGCTGCGAAATTTTTAGTTTTTAGTAAGTTAATGATGTTCCTGCATCATCATCCATTATTCTCATGGCCTTATCCCAATTTATTTGGGGTCGGCGCAACTTGTCTTTTTCTTCCATATTCTAGTTCCTGCAATATGCTACCCCTTGTTTAACTGCCCCGTTGCATAGTGGTTCCGCGCCCTAAGAGAGGCGGTCATAGGTTTTCGCGAAGGTAATGAATAACTGTCGTTATTAATACTAATTATTATTATTATGCTTTTTTGTAATACTTTACGTTATAATAAAATGAAAATAAGCGAATTAATGTTAAAAAACTTTATTATTCGAAAAAATAATGCAGTTATTATACTTGACGAAATACATAATACAAGAAAAGAATTGCAACTTAATAACTAATAAACTTAAATATTTACATTTTTATAGTAAAAATAAAATACCTAATTATTACCTAACTACAAACACAGAAATGGACCAAAATATATTATTTACATGTTAATAGTTACATAATAGGAGCTGTATTTAAAATAATATAATCTAGTGTTTATTATACAGGGTGTTTGGTGCATCGTTTGCCAAATGGAATTGGCCGAAAGGAGAGGTCATTTGCTATCTCTTAAGGCCCAGTTACTCATTCCTTGTTACACCGGTTTTTTTATTATGACTTTTTAATTTTTATTTAGAAAAATACAAGAACTCTGCAATTCTTATGTTTACTCTTGTATGGTTCTATAAAATTCAAAATTACTTGCTAATAACATCAAGTTCCTTTTTAATAACTCAAAAAGTTTTTGAAAAAAGGAAAAATACACTTAACACTCAACTTTAAATTGCTGTAAAAAAAAAACTAAAAGCGATCGGGATCTTCGAATTCTTTTAAAAAGTTCTCTAGTTTGTCCCCTTTCCAACGGTGTGCAATATACCAAAAAAAAACTTTTAATAACCTGTAATCGAGACACATCAGGCTGATATTCGATATTACGGTAAGAACACTAGTTTTCACATAAATAACATTCTTTAAGTAGGTGTATAGTGTTATCTCACTCTTACGCAGTCTTTTATCTCTTTCTAGGGTTCTAACTTTCTTCGAACTTGAAATAAAAAGTTAACTTTTATTTAATAAATTTTGTTCAAATTGTCCTCCATTATTGCGTACACATGCGTGACATCTTCGTCTTATCTCGACTGTAGTGGTGTGTAAACGTATTTCTGCTTTGATAGTGATGAATCCGCCTCAATGCGTTGGACTAAATCATCCCTAGTCTCAACTTCCGTGGCGTAAACAAGTTCTTTGAGCCGTCCCCAGATGTAAAAATCTAACGGAGTCAGGTCTGGGGAACGGAGGCCAAGGAATAGGGCCATCCCTCCCAATCCAAGAGTCTGGGAATGCAACATCCAAGTACTCCCTGACGGTTAATCTCCAGTGAGCGGGATAACCGTCTTGATGAAAAACAAGACTCACTTCAAGAGGTCTTCACTGAAAATTGGTAGCTGAGCTAATAATTAGGGTAAGTCTGTTTGTAGAAATGCTTTTTAAAAAGTTCGGATCATCCAAGTCCGAGTGTAATAAAAAACGACAAAACTGGACAAGGTTATCATAGTCTTGATTCTCAAGACCTACAACAAACAAAATACCTTCGCGTAAGAATGCATTACTTTCTCCCAAGGGGAATTTTTTATTTAATGTTTGTAAAAAGTACAATCCGTGCGGAATAACATGACATCTGGCAGAGTGACGTCAAAGCCGTTACCTAGGACATCGGTGAGATACGCAGTAGAGCTAGAAAGGGTTTGCATTCCATGTTAGCGCGTACGATTGTAAGTCACTATCAAAGAAGAAATACGTTTACGCACCACTACATTCAAGATAAGACGAAGATTTCGCGCGTGCGTACGTAATAGTAGAGGACAATTTGAACAAAATTTATAATTAGGTATACTTATTAAATAAAAGTTTATTTTTTATTTCAAGTTCAAGGAAAGTTAGAACCCTAGAAAGAGATAAGTGACTGCGTAAGAGTGAGATAACACTATACACCTACTTAACGAATGTTATTTATGTGAAAACTAGTGTTATTACCGTAATATCGAATATCAGCCTGATGTGTCTCGATTACACATTTAGCGAATAACTGAAGTTATTAAAATTTTTTTAGGCATATTGCACACCGTTGCAAAGGGGACAAACTAGAGAACTTTTTAAAAGAATTCGAAGATCCCGATCGCTTTTAGTTTTTTTTTTTACAGCAATTTAAAGTTGAGTGTTAAGTGTATTTTTCCTGTTTTCAAAAACTTTGTGAGTTATTAAAAAGGAACTAGATGTTATTAGCAAGTAATTTTGAATTTCATAGAACCATACAAGAGTAAACATAAGAATTAAAATAAAATTTGAAGGCTATACTCATAACTTTTTTTTAAATTTAAGCTTAAATGCAGAGTTCTTGTTATTTTTCTAAATAAAAATTAAAATAGCATAATAAAAAAACCGGTGTAACAAGGAATGAGTTACTGGACCTTAAGAGATAGAAAATTACCTCTCCTTTCGGCCAATTCCATTTGGCAAACGATGCGCCAAACACCCTGTATAACTAATCTATATACATTTTATCCTATACCGACAACAAATTCAACACCTCTTTAGATAGAATAGACTTCTTCTTCCGTGGTAACCTTCTTAAACCAGAAATATAAGGATCCGAATTAAGAAGAAGTCTATGTATCAAGTCGGTGTTTGTGACAACCCGGGACATTTTCCTCGTGTTGTCACGCCTAAACTGTTTAACTAACCTAATGCAAGATTCGGCGGCCTCTTCCGAAAGCTCACCTATTGACCATAATGCATGGTCAATTACTTCCGAACCATGAATGAGGACCTTAAATATGTACAGACGAGGGCCGGTTGTACCATGGATAGGTAGCAACAAGCTTACGTGCTGTGTCCAAAGCATACTCTTTAAAAGCCGCGTTATTAATTTTGTATCCCGACGAAAGACACTGCAGCAGATTATGACATCTGTCAATAAGGTATTTGTCTATTCCAGTAATTTCCGCTGAAATAGCTGAATTAGAAAAAAACCTTCTGGCAGTGTTTCCATCGATGGCAGAATGCAAACTTCAATTTCGTTCGGCCAGTCTCCGTACTTAGAGACCATGCGAGAATGCTTGCGAGAGACTTGCTTCCAGATAGCTACAAATCTTGAACAAAGATTAGTAACTCTTTTTTCTAAGCCATCAGCAATCAAATTCTCAACATCAGGCAGCAACTGTATCAGGGCTTGAAAAACTCGACGCCACCGTTCCAGTTCGGATTTGCTGTCCTTAATAGACAGCCAAGTATCTAGTACAAGCATTCTTTTGAAAGAACACTCAATACTAGTACCTAAAACAAAATAACAAAAACAATACATATTTCGTAGCAAGTGCTACGCGCCCAGGCGCTCGGCGTAGACCCTGGCTGCATCATACAGCTGCAGCATGCGCAAATATATTTTTTAAAGTCTAGTAGTAGAGATTTTAAGCGACATTTTTATACCTAATTCAATGGCACAAGTAGATACAAACATAAGTAAAAGCTTCAACATAAAAAAAATACAGAAATAAATACGTTAGAAATGTTGTGGCGTAGCACTCCATTAAAAAAAAAATGGTGGATTGAAAATACAAAATAGTAAAGTAAATTAATAATACATACCTGGAACTTGAATGTCCATTGCAAAATAACAGGTCACACACAAGTTGGAACTTGAAAACACGCGTCGCGTCTTAAGCTAATTAGCGCGTGGTGATAAACACGGTTGATGACTAGTTAGATGCTTGATGCTTAGAATGTTGCAAACAATAGATTGCAAAACCTTTTATAGCCTCAGGTAGTATGACAACTAGTGGGTAACTGAACCAGATGTAATGGCTTAGCTCAATCATTGCCATCGGAGGCCTGTGACCTTCTACGTAACCACTGTGCGTTGGTCTCGTGGTCGCAAGCGCGACTGCTGAGCCTAGGTTCGATTCCCGGGTCGGGCAAAGTGTTATTGAGTTTCTCCATTAGAAATTTCTTAGTAACAGCCCGGAGTTTGGAGGTTAGCGGTGTGATACCCCCGTACTTCGGAAAGCACGTTAAGCCGTTGGTCCTGCGCCTGATCTCTCTCCGGTCGTCTTGGATTGCCGTCCCATCGGACTATGATAGTGAGGGAAGAGGGAGTGCATCAGTGTCTGCGCGCACACTTGTGCACTATAATATCTCCCGCGCCGAAGGCTAGTCTCCGTTGAGATTGGTCGCCGTGGCCGAAATATTATTATGGTCTGGAGGACTTTATTTATATGCTACCTAGTGGCACAACACTGATACACTGACCGATGCATTCTTACAGAGTATTTCTGACGAACGGCTATCACTAAAATAATATAACAGTAGATTGTAAACACACGGGATTTCTCATATATATACGTTTTTGTTATAACCATACAAGACACAAGAGGCCCCAAACTTCAAGGTTTGACTTTTCTACTACTCAAATCTCAGTTCTTCCCATTTTTTGATGCTTATAAGCAACATAATCAAGAAAAAAAGTTTTGTAAAAAATTGCCAATTTTTTTTATTGACTGTAATTTTTTTCAAAACCTGTGCATGCGGATTAAAAGTTATGGATAGTCACTAAGTCCTCCTCCTCCTCCACGTTTTCTTGTTTCTGGTACAACGGTAAAGATACCTACTCTTACTATGACTGCTGCCTGAAAACTATATCTATACATATAATAAAATTGTAGAAAAGTGGTGTCTGTACAATGGAAATATATAAAAAAAAAGTAGCAGGGGTTGTTATTATATCGATGCCAAACCCGAAATTGTAATTAAATTTTTTTTTGTCTGTTTGTCAGTTTGTCTGTTTGTCTGTATGTTTGTGCACGCTAATATCAGAAACGGCTTATTAGATTTAGATGCGGTTTTCACTAATATATTGTAGTAAGCTTCACTTAACATTTAGTGTTTATTTCATGTCAATCGGTTCATAAATGAAAAAGTTATGTCAATTTAAAGAATCACGGCGAACATTTGTTAAGGTATTCAGTGAACGCGCGTATCCTGGAGAGTATAGGCGAATAGTTGCATTCGATTATTGCGATTCACTTGAATACTGACTGTTTGCATATTTTAGAGGGGCCCGTGGCTAAATAATAACAGCCGCACAGGTCGATCGATCAGGTTAAGCTACGCTTGCCGCGGTTGGTCTGTGGATGGGTGACCGACCATCTTTACATACCGAGACCCCTCCGTGCCTCGGAAAGCACGTTAAGCCGGTGGTCCCGGCTGTCATTCGTGGATCTTTGACAGTCGTTACGGGTAATCAGAAGCCCGAAAGTCTGACAAACAGTCTTACCAAGGGGTATCATATTACCCAGTAGCTGGGTTGTGGAGGTCAGATAGGCAGTCGATCCATGTAAAATACTGGTATTCAGCTGCATCCGGTTAGACTGGAAGCCGACCCCAACATAGTTGAGAAAAGGCTAGGCAGATGATGATGACTGACTGATTGCATATTTCATTTATTTATTATTTTAGGGTTTGTAGGTTAGGTTCATTTTCTTCATTTTCTTTAAAATTTTGTAAATAAATATTGTAAGTATTTGGTATAGGTTAGGCGGTTCTTTTCTTGATTTTTGGGTATTTACTTATCTTAATTTTTATTTAGGGTTTGTAAATAAATATTTGTCTGTGTTCATACCATACTGCGATCGCCAACCCGCCTGCCAAGCGTGGCGATTATGGCAAACCCTCCCAAAATTGGGGGAGGCCTATGTCCAGCAGTGGACGTCTATCGGCTGAAACGACGAAACAAATATTGTAAGCATTTATGATAGGTTAGGCATTTCTTTCCCTGATTTTCGGTATACATATCTTAATTTGTATTTAGGGTTTGTATATAAATATTATTAAGTAATTTTCTTTATTAAGTATAAGTTCATTAGCTCAGGTTAGTAATTAATTTTTCTAGCAATTCTTTTGTTTTATAAAGTTAGTACGTTTGGTTTACACGTCTTAACACTTATTACTTAAACTGTGATAATTTTAGACTGTATAATAATCTGTAAGTATTTATAATTTAATTGTTTCCGATAGTACGTGTTTACTAAATAACTGTGTGTTAAGTAGTAAGTACTGTTTTATTGTAAGAATGCCTCGAAGAAGATCCAACCTCTCGCAATGTAGCAGAAATGCTAAAAGGATGAGATTAGTTCGATCACAGGAATCTGAGGAACATCAGGCTACGTTTCGTGCTGCAGAAACTTCGACAGCAAGAATCTCGACTGAGTTCAAATCGTTCTCGAATGATGACAACTCGAAATAGGGAAAACGGGGAACAACGAAAGGCACGTTTATCTGTCGATCGCGAAGCTCACGCGCTATCGCGTGAGTCTGAGACTTTTGCTGACAGGGAAACCCGCCTGAGCTCCCAGAGAGTACGGACAACAAATGCTCGATCCCAGGAGACAAAGGACGAACGGGAAATACGTCTCACTGCCGATCGTGAAGCTCATGCACTATCGCGTTAGTCTGAGACTTTCACTGATAGGGAAATTCGTCTGAGTTCTCAGAGGGTTCGGACAGCAAATGCTCGGTCTAAGGAAACACAGGAAGAATGAGAAATACGTCTCACTGCCGATGTTGAAGCTCAAGCACTATCGGGTGAGTCTGAGACTTTCACTGATAGGGAAATTCGCCTGAGTTCTCAGAGGGTTCGGACAGCAAATGCCGGGTCTGTAGACGGTATATGTAATTCAAAATAACCCGAAAGTCACTATTCCACGCGAACGAAGTCGCGGGCACAGCTAGTTTTTTCCATAAAAATCTTTTCCAGAACTCGTAGCAATTACTTTTCTTCAAATTATTCAATGTACACTTTTGAGTCCGCTACGATTTTATTAAACAGGAAAATAAAATTGACCAGTGAACAAACTGTAACAATGAATTCAGCATTATGATTCTGAACCCGCTGCGTTAAATTTTTTCTTTTCCAACTATGTTGGGGTCAGCTTCCAATCTAACCGGATGCAGCTGAATACCAGTATTTTACATGGAGCGCCAGATACTGGATGTATCGATTTACCCAGTTACTGGGTAAATCTATACCCCTTGGTAAGATTGGTTGTCAGACTTTCGGGCTTCTGACTGCCCGTAACGACTGTCAAAGATCCACGAATGTCAGCCGGGACCAACGGCTTAACGTACTTTCCGAGGCACGGAGGGGTCACGGTATGTAACGATGGTCGACTCATCCACAGACCAACCGCGGCAAGCGTAGCTTAACCTGATCGATCGACCTGTGCGGCTGTTATTAGCCACGGGCCCTCCATAATTAAATGTTCCATATATTTAGACCGCGAAGGTACTGCACATTTCTATGAAACAGCTTCTTTTTTTTTAACCGATTTTTTTTTGTGCTGGGGGTCTTGAATCATATGGTTAGCGTGTCGATGGTCCCTGTCCCTCCCACCCTGAATGTAGGCATAGATAAATACGGAGATTTACGGCATGCAGTAGACGCATCACAGCCTTTTTTTTATTGGGAATTTTCAATACTTAACTTGACGTAAAATGTATTCTACTCTAACTGAATGCGGGAACCGTGAAAAGGGTTCTGCCGGGTCAGGAGCACGCATCAGTAGGCGCTTGCTACACTCAGGTGTCGCAGAGTGTCGCGGATACTCGTGAGATGGGTGTCAACAGGCACAAGTTTTACGAAAATACAATCTGCCTCAAATATGATAGAAAGGTTTTTGCATCTTTTGCCATTTCTAGAACTTTAACCTCAAATAGTCCTCAAATAGAGTTTATTAATCCTCAAATGAAACTGCATTGATTGGCATCATAAAATGAAACTTGAGAACTAGCGATTTTTGTGCTGAGTGTACCATTTTCCCAAATTCTGTGACTACTGCAGCTATGTCCTGCCCTTAGGGCGTACTATAAAATGTAGGTAGGTACATAAAGTGAGTTTACATGCATTTGAACAATAATATTATAACAAATTACAAATTTTACAATACAAATTTCAAATTACATTACAAATTTTAGACCATTAAATATTTGTTGGAATAATACATTTCAATAAATTAACAGTTCGTAAATGAAAGGACTCTCTTCTTCGTCATGCTTTTCAGAGTTCTTCGTCATGTTTAAGACGCATCATGTATCTATAAAAAAACGCATCATGACCTAGGCAGATTGTATTCTAACAGTGATTTGTCGGCAAAGAAGTCTTTCACAGAGGAATAACATTTGTTCACTAACAGTTCATGGAGATTCTTTTTAAATGATTTTATATCAATAATTGCTCTTATCGGCCTTGGAAGGTTATTGAAAATACGCGGAGCCGAGCAAAAAACACTTTTGTGCAGGAAATACGTCTTACTAGGCACTATGTCTAGCTTGTCCTGATGCCGTAAAAAGCTAAGGCCAGTCTTTTACTAAGAACGTTTTCGTGTATTCAAACAAATTTTGAGACGGAGCAGTAAGCATCCTACTTACTACCCGTGCTGCACCCTCTCAGAAATTTACCTTCTGGGTATATCTACCTATCTTTTATTTGATATTTATATAATATTATTGATCTCAATTAAATGCTTGAACTTTGCAATTGTAACAGCAACTGTATTATGAAATATATGAAGCTATGTGTACAGATTTCCACACTGATGATGCTTCTCTCTTGACGTAAGTACCTTTTGTAACGTTTTATGGCACCCATCAGTAAGCCGGTTGGTTATTTATAACATTTCTCGCAGAATAAGATTTAGGAATTACATTTCGGGTCTCCTAATGAGATTCCAAATGAATCATCTCTAACTAGAATTCAACTAACGCAGGCTCTACTTCTCTTTATCTCGGTTTATGCAGACAATTTCAGAAGACAATTTCTGCTCCATATTAGCTAAATCAGTCTACCTTATTAGAAAAAAAAACACTAAAAACATCTTTAATTTCGGAAGTCGCTGTATTTGGTTCTGAATTTTCGTTTTCTTTACCATAGACTTCCGAAATTACCGTTATTTTTCACTTAGTAGTGTTTTTTTGGAAGTTGGTTGTTTTTGTTCTAAAATTTTTATATTTTACTTTTTCGTTGCGGTACCTATAACCTCTCCCACATCAATTCTTATATCACTACTTAGTACACAACAGTGATAGGAAGTTTTATACCATCTTAAAAATACACCAAGTGGATTAAATACGTTCTATCGAAGCTAACTCAAAAACTACCGAAGCAATGTTAATATAATTAATAAATATATAGGACCAATGCGCAAGCTTCCTTTACGAAATGAAAAAAATAATTTCATAATCGGTCCACAACTGATGAAATTATGAACATACACACAAACATAGAACCTCCTTCTTTTTTGAAGTCAGTTAAAATGAACTAAAAACAGATTGTAGTCTACCTGAATTGCTTTAGAAATCAACAAACATCTTTATTAAATACTCAAAGCAACCGACATCGACTCAGTTCATAAAAATCCATTAGACATGCATAGTGCAAAGCAACCGACATCGACTCAGTTTTGTCCAAAATCATAAAAATCCATTAGACATGTATAGTGCAGAGGTAATATGGGATATATATCACTAGATTTATTATCAGATACTCGTAGCTTGAGGTCGGTCTCGTGAGTAGTGGTGTGCCGATCCAGTCCCGGCCGGGCCAGTGGCGTCTCGGTTCAATTAAACTTCACCATGCTGTTGTTCACAGCACCGCACCACCGCCCGCACCGGCCACCGTGCCGACTGCGTGTCTTCCTAATCTGTCTCAATTTATTGGATATACTTATACAGTTCCAATGCTCTTTACAAACTTAGGTAACTCACCTGGGCCCTAATTCACTATGATCACTTAACGATTCCTTACTTCGACACCACGTCAATGCCTTATAGCTAATCTCGCCAATCTAGCTTTGATTTCGCGCGGTTTTGTTATGTATCATACAGAATTACGGCCCTGTAGTCGACGACGGACCACGCTTGCCTGACAAGCCAATTCTCCAACACACAATTTTTTCATTGTGTATTTCATTGAATAAACAGCGGTACAATATTATTTTTTGATATAAGATCTAGGTCTACTAAGTATCAACTATGCAGCAATGACCTAAAATTATATAGAATGTAAGCAAAGTTTTCGCTTATAATATTTTACTGATTAAACTTTCATAAATAACGGCAACGCTTCACCTAAAACTTGTCATGGTAGCGAAAGAAGTAATATCTCAAGACACGCGGCTGCCTCTAGGGAGGTAGTCCAGGCGCAACGCAACAGCCTCCTTAACTATGCATGAGCAGTTCTGCAGCGTGTGAACATCACTGGCTCATGATTGTTTGTCCACCGCGCGCTGCCCAGCCAAGAAGTTAAATCGACAGCCTTCGGCCTCGAGGGAAACTCCGATATTGCGTCGACACTTGACACAGATGCACTTAACTATGCATGGACAGAGATACCGGACTCCCGAAGTCCCGAATACGAAACCTTGCCAAAGTTTCACACTCAATTTTAAAGTTTATAAGATATATTTAATAAATAGCGCTGAGCATATCATATTGTATGATTATTTGAATATGATATGAGTAGAATAAAAACTTCTGTTTACGTCATCGTTAAACTACCACTACCTACTTTTTATCTACATGCCAATGAGCTAGAAGTTTATCTGCTATAAACAAAAAAGATATTTTTTTATAGTGGCACCAAAGGCATGAAATCATAGAAGTCATCGATTTTCACCTTGACCGATCATTCGTCTGCGCGGCTATATTGTTTGATCAAGAGCGGAACACCACTGCCGATGATTATTCTATAAAAATTTGCTTGAGTGATCACAGCAGTATGCTAATACGTAAAGGCAATAACTGTTGAGTAGCTAGAGTGAGTGACAATGGCGGCACGACGGGGTCGCTCGCCGGGGGAAGCGGCGGCGGCGGCGTGGGAATCGCGAGGTCGTGTCCGCGTTACTCACATTACTATGAACCGCCAATTAATTTAAAAGAACTAATCAAAATTAAATACTTGGATTTCTGCAGATGAAAATAAAGATGTGCGTAGTATTTTATCAGTTATTTGATGCAAGGCGCGTGGCGCGCGGCGGCGGCGACGTGTAGCAAAGCTCGGCGATGGTATCTGCGGGCCCGTGGCTCCTTCATCTCGCCGCGGCCTACCGCCGCCGCCGCCGCACAACACTCGTGGATCTCGCCACTTCACTAACTGAATTTACTTGATGATAATCGCTTTATTTAAATCGTATTGCTTTATCTTTATTGTTACGTATAGCTACGTGGAATTACTAATCGCTATTTGCATATCTCTGTATTAGAATAAAAAGTTTATGGCCGGAGAGTTTTGTGAGCGATAATAATAACATTCTTATTCAAAATAATAGTATTTGTAGCGCGCTCTGTCGACGAGAGGGAGGAAAGTGAAAACTGAGGGGTTCTGAACAGGGGTGGAGTTCTCGGAACCGCCAACACCGAATACTGACATCTACCGGAAAAGTATGGAATCAACTTACTAACAAGTGACTTTCCTAGTGTCGAGGAAAAGTTTTGGGATTTGAACTTTTCGCCACTGGCTGGCGTCGCTGGTTAGAATGGCAATGTTTGTTTTGTAGTCAGTAGCTACTTACTAACGTGTAGTATTCGCCTGTAACTATTTCGATAAGAGTACTGAGAGTTCAAATTACCTTTATGTATCTCGTGTTGGTGTTCGTGTCTTTTAGAGCGTGTTCATGAACAATACAATTGATAGGTACAGTTTTTCAATACTTTGAGAAGATTACATAATTCAACGATGCGGTTGAAAATATTTGCCTATAGGTAGAGTGGCGTTGTCGTTTTGTTTTCTCGTTTCCGATTCCAATATTAACACGCATCAATGGCCACTAGTGCCACTGCAGCCATTTTGCGTTAATGTAGATTATGGTTATGGTCGTGGTTTACAATATTTTGTTTGTATTACGAAACAAGCATCGATTTACTTGAAGGTCTAATTGAATCATACCATAAAAAATAATGGATAAAAATAAAACCTTCACATCTTATAATCAAAAATAGTATTGCTCCTAATGAGGCTTTTGACAGCAGCTATTATCGTATCGATAATGGCGCCGATTCTGTTGTTCACATTTCACAAACTAAACTAAATTTAACTTCATGCATCTTTTTCTTTCTATTTCATTAAAAAAGGACAGAAGATAAATAAATGTTAGTTTAGTCTTGTCAAATTAAGATACTCCATAGACAGATGAGATTAAAAAATTGTCTATTAAAAATACGCCAATTTACGTCAGGCGCTGACTAATTTGACAGGACTAAACTAATATTTATCTTCTGTCCTTTTCTTAATGAAATAGAAAACCCAATGAAATATGCCTGAACTTAAATTAAGTTTAGTTTGTGAACAACAGAATCGGCGCCAATATCTACTGAATCGTTTAAGTATATAAACTTTTGAACAAATCTGTATTTTTAATTATTTTGATAAAGTTTACCGTGTTAATTTATCTTCCGTGCATAAAGACATTTTAAAGAACTACGTACTCATACCTTCTCGCTAATTCATGAGGTCATTTACAGAAAAAATCAGAAGGCCAATTCACGTAAGTGATTACGAATAGATTTATTGTCAAAAACTTGTCAAAAATGTAGGGAAATTAGAGGTATTTTTGACAGATTGAGACTGAGATCAGGGGGCCTAAAAAGGCCACATTGGCAGAATCATAAAAGGATAACATTTTGAATCATAATGGACAGTTAACTGTTAAGCTAATCTTATCAAATCCCATTGGTGAAAGATTTTTCAGTTATTTTTTTTGTTTGTGCTAAAATCTATACATATAATAAAATTATAGAAAAGTGGTGTCTGTACAATGGAAATATATTAAAAAAAAGTAGCAGGGGTTGTTATTATATCGATGCCGAACCCGAAATTGTAATTAAATTTTTTTTTGTCTGTTTGTCTGCTGTGTTTGTGCACGCTAATATCAGAAACGGCTTATTCGATTTAGATGCGGTTTTCACTAATATATTGTAGTAAGCTTCACTTAACATTTAGTGTTTATTTCATGTCAATCGGTTCATAAATAAAAAAGTTATGTCAATTTAAAGAATCACGGCGAACATTTGTTAAGGTATTCTATCAGAGTACGTAAACGCCTCGCGCCTGCGCGTCCGTGGCTATACCTACAAGGTGTAACGGAAAGGGGGTATCAACCCTGAAGGAGGTGAATGAAGATGAAAAAAAAAATTTGGTCCTCCCATAGTAATAGCACATCAATGATTTACTATTACTATGGGAGGTCCAAAAATTTTTTCATATTTCGACCTATGTTCTTTGGGGAAATTTGTTCAGTTTCATGAGCACATTCACCTCCTTCAGGATTGATACCCCCTTTCCGTTACACCTTGTATAAAGCGCGCTGAGAGCCGCGCCGCTGCCATAATTCCGATCCAGCCTGACCCTTGCTGCCCTCTCCCAGCGACGCCCTAAGCCGAGGTCCGTACCCCACAGGGGGTGCCCTTAGCGTGTAGTCGCTTAGTTTTTAAGTTTATATTGTGTAGTCAAGTTGTGTATTATGGCCTGGCTGGAGGCCTTAATTTATTGAGGCATCTACAGGAAAGCCAGGTTAAGCAGTCGACAACCCCTCAGGTTGAACTGCGAGATGACCATTTCAAAAGAAAACGCGCCGCTGCCATAAGGATTCAGTTATTCGTAGCGAACGCACGTATCCTGGAGAGTATAGGCGAATAGTTGGATTCGATTATTGCGATTCACTTGAATACTGACTGTTTGCATATTTCATTTATTTATATTTTAGGATTTGTAGGTTAGGTTCATTTTCTTAATTTTCTTTAAAATTTTGTAAGTATTTGGTATAGGTCAGGCGGTTCTTTCCTTGATTATTGGGTATTTACTTATCTTAATTTTTATTTAGGGTTTTGTAAATAAATATTGTAAGCATTTATTATTGGTTAGGCATTTCTTTCCCTGATTTTCGGTATACTTATCTTAATTTGTATTTAGGGTTTGTATATAAATATTATAAGTATTTGGTATAGGTAGGTTAGGCATTTCTTTTCTTGATTTTCTTTATTAAGTATAAGTTCATTAGTTTAGATTAGTAATTATTTTTTCTAGCAATTCTTTTGTTTTATAAAGTTAGTACGTTTGTCTGTGTAGAAGAATAGCACCACCCCTTACTTCCCGTGGGTGTCGTAAAAGGCGACTAAGGGTCTCACCGGAGAATGGGCAGCAGCGTTCTCTATGCATTCCACCACCATACCATACTGCGATCGCCAACCCGCCTGCCAAGCGTGGCGATTATGGCAAACCCCCCCAAAATTGGGGGAGGCCTATGTCCAGCAGTGGACGTCTATCGGCTGAAATGATGATGATAATGACGTTTGGTTTACACGTCTTAACACTTATTACTTAAACTGTGATAATTTTAGACTGTATAATAATCTGTAAGTATTTATAATTTAATTGTTTACGATAGTACGTGTTTACTAAATAACTGTGTGTTAAGTAGTAAGTACTATTTTATTGTAAGAATGCCTCGAAGAAGATCCAACCTCTCCCAATGTAGCAGAAATGCTAAAAGGATGAGATTAGTTCCATCACAGGAATCTGAGGAAGGTCGTGAGGCAAAAGGCTCTCTGCACCAGGCTAGGTTTCGTGCTGCAGAAACTTCGACTCAGCGAGAATCTCGACTGAGTTCAAATCGTTCTCGAATGATGACAACTCGAAATAGGGAAAACGGAGAACAACGAAAGGCACGTTTATCTGCCGATCGCGAAGCTCACGCGCTATCGCGTGAGTCTGAGACTTTTGCTGTCAGGGAAACCCGCCTGAGCTCCCAGAGAGTACGGACAACAAATGCTCGATCCCAGGAGACACAGGACGAACGGGAAATACGTCTCACTGCCGATCGTGAAGCTCAAGCACTAGAGTCTGAGACTTTCACTGAAATTCGCCTAAGTTCTCAGAGGGTTCGGACAGCAAATGCCCGGTCTGTAGACGGTATATGTAATTCAAAATATGCTGCCCGAAAAGTCACTATTCCACGCGGACGAAGTCGCGGGCACAGCTAGTAAATAATAATAATAAGAAACATTTAATTCATATTTTGTTAGTAACAATAGTACTTAAAAGTAATGTTAGTATTGGCAACAAAATTAAATTACGGCATGAAGCCGCACCCAATTTTGCAGCATGGGGGCTCCCACCGATCAAGTAAAGACACCTAGTATAGTGTTGGTACTTCCACGAACGCGAGCGATTAGGGAGGTGCATCTTTTCCTAACGATAGCATCAAAGCCATACACTCGCGCCTCAGCAAACATCCCTGACGCACTGCAACGCCTTGGCAGCCCTAACAGTACCCTGAGTGCATTATTATATTGGACACGCAGGTCGCTGTATGCCCGCTGCGAATAACTGACCCAAAGGCAAAAGAAAAAGATTGGCAGTGTGCTTTAAAAAGCGTGATTTTAACTGAATTCGTACACCGTGCAAACCTGCGGGCCAGACAGCCAGAGACCAGCGTTCCCTTTCTATGTCTTCATTATTACTTAAATCATCGGGGACCAAGTGACCCAAATATTTAAATTGAGACACCCTACACATAGGAGTGCCACACAGTGATACATTGGGAAATGCCGGGTAATAAAAACCACGGGCTTTAAAGAGCTCACTCTTCCCAACATTATATTTGAGCCCACGAGCCACCGCGTATGATTCACATATGGACATTAACCTCCTCATAGCACTGATTGATGGACTCAGCAACACCATCTCGTCTGGGTAACTAAGATTATTGGTACACACTCCGTCAATATGACATCCGACCTTGGTGCTGCTGAGCTCAACAATCAGCCGGTTAATGTACAGGTTGAACAAGCGAGGTGAGCTTAATCCGCTCTGCCTCACTCCACATTCCAATCGGTACATACTCGACAAGGATCCGTTCCACCTGCGCTGATTGCTGATTGCCATACCAATACTTAAATATTGATATTACACACATCAAAAGTGTCTAGGGATCAAGCATTTTTATGCGGATTTCTTGAGATTGAGATGTGGCTTTGTAATAAATTTATGATTTTATAAATTTATATGGATCCTTTTTGGTGCATTTCATAATTTGAATCAGGAACTGTGAATCAAATTCGAGTAAAAGATGAAAATCAGCTGTCAATATTTTCCCTATAAAAACATACAACGCATTGAAGACATTATTAGTGCTACTGTTTCCCTACTACTGATTAAAACCAACGTTATTATGGAGCGGCGACGTCATTTAAGCAGGGAAGAAATGCTCAGAGCCGTGGGAATGATAGAAGCTGGTTCCCGGCAACGTACTGTGGCTTTAGCTCTGAATACAAGTCAGAGTGTTATCAGTCGACTTTGGACACGTTACCGAAGCACTGGTACCGTGGCTGAGCGCCATGGAGGACGGTATCGCTGCACCACACGGAGACAAGACCGATACATTCAAATCTTAACTCGAAGAGCTCCAACAATAACCGCCATGATGTTAGCCGTGAGGCTTCATCACTCTTCAGGGAACTTAATTAGCGACCAAACAGTCAGAAACCGCTTGCATGAAGTGAACCTTCATTCCCGAAGACCGCTACGGGTACCACCTATAGCAATGCACAATCGTAGGATTCGATATCAATGGGCTCTTGAACACAGAAATTGGGCAGAAGAACAATTGCGTTTCGTGTGCTTTTCTGATGAGTCTCGTTTTGGTATGAGACCGGATACAAGACGTATACGACACTGGAGAACCCCTGGACGCCAACAGCGATTAAAATCCTGCCAGGAAGTCCATACTTATAGTGGTGGAACCATCATGGTATGGGCGGGTATTTGGATCGGCGGAAGAACTGAGTTGATTTGGATCAGAGGCAACCTCAACGCTCAAATTTATGCTGAGACGATTGTATCAGACGTCATCGTTCCTCTACAAGTGCAAATAGGTCCCTTATTTCAGTTAATGCATGATAATGCACGACCGCACACCGCAAGAGTTGTAAGACAGACTCTCGCCGCAGCTAACATCAATGTCCTGCCCTGGCCTGCTCAGTCGCCAGACTTGAACCCGATTGAGCATGCATGGGATATGCTACAGAGAAGAGCTCTGCCGAATATGGAGGGTATCCAGTCGCAAGAAGACCTTTTTTTGTTGTTGCAACGAACATGGGCGGCCATTCCACAGCGTGATTTGGATGAACTCATTTTGAGTATGCCAAACCGATGTTCTTGTGTTGTTAGTGTTCGCGGTAGAAACACGGATTATTAATTGTTTAAGTTACCCAATAAAATTTTAAAGAAAACTGTTATTTCAGTCTTTTTTTCGAATATTTGTGTTAGTGGTTCAAATGTCAAAAATCCCTTTATTAGGAAAATGGCAAATTTCTTTATTAATGCAAAGGTGACTTGGTTTATCGTTACTGTGACAAACGAAAACACTTTATTTGATGAATCCTTAAAGAAAATTTTAATTAATATCAATCAGGAGAAAAGTTATTGCAAAAATATATGTTGATCCCTAGACACTTTTGATGTGTGTACTTCAATTGGTACAGAAGTTTCAGACAACAACTTATTCCTCATCAAGTCATAACTGACAAGATAGAATGCCTTCGATAGGTCCAAAAAACAGGCAAAGACAGGCGTTTTTCTATCCTTGTAGTACTACACAGTCTGCTTTAGACACAATATAGCGTTTTCAGTGGACAGCCCCGGCCTTAGGCCTTAGATTGATTGACCAATCAATCTAATCCAAATCCAATCCCAATATCTTTGATTATATCTACGTAGTACAACGAAAAAAAAAAAACACGGACTGTCTTCGCCATAATGTGATTCATAATGTTATCATTTTATGATTCTGCCAAAGTGGCCTTTTTAGGCCCCCAGACTGTGAACGTTCTTAAAATAACTAGAATTCTTCCTCTGGTGTCCCACAAACACCCATTTCATTTTAGGATCAGTGCTTTTCAGTTTACGTTGAAAAATTGAATTGCAATTAATGCCACAAATATAAAAATATGGTAAAAGCGTATCAAATGATTGTTAATCACTCCCAAAGCTCTGGTAGTCCTTCTACAAATACTATAAGACTAAAGCACTTTTGAACATCTGGGGACTACCAAATAGTCCACAGAAGTTCCAAAGTGCTTTAAAATTGCCTACTTGAAATAAATGATTTGACTTTAACTTTAACTTTCCTTATTCCACGCAAAACTCATTGTTTTAGGGGTATCTTCAAGGAGTGTATGGAAAAATTTTGAACCTGTTTGAAAACTCGTCAACCACAAGGGACACTTGGACACAACGTGTTCACACAGTAGCTGTTTCGACGAATTGTCGTGTCACAATTAGGGACACCCGTGCGCACACAAAGACACTCTATGCATAGGTACTCTGAGCGTGTGTGTGTCGTAGTCTAAACCTAGTTTTCAAGAGAGGAACTCTGATACAGACTTTCATACTGCTTAATTATGACTATTAATTAAGTAAAAAGTACATGCATACTACCTCGTGTAAGCTAACAAACTATTTATGTGCCTGCGTTTTGATCCTGAGCACTTAACATTGCAGTTTGAATGATGTAGGATCTAAATCCAATGAAAAATTATACCTATTAGTCCTGCTGATTATTCACAGATTATCTACAATTAAAGACTGTCTAAGCAATATCTAATTATGTTTTATTTCTGTTAGTTTGTTACTAAATTATAACTAATACTTAATTAATATTTACATAATCTATGCTAATATTTAAAATAATAATAATAATATGTACATTTGTATGAAAAAATAAGTAAAACAATCATAGGGCATCAAAAAATTCGTCGGCATCGCTGTCAACAGGAACAGTGCCCAAAAGGCTAGCAGCATTGCCACGTTGAATGATTAATTAGTTAATAAAAATAACATAATTAAATCCTAACTTAACTAAAACTATACAAAAACTAAAAAATTGCGTAGGTACTGGTAATGTACCCAAGAGACTGGCGGCATTACCACGTTGTATGGCAATGCTTAGCCTCTGGCCAAGGTAAAAGCCAGCCCTTGGGTCACGGGAAGTGTCAACCAACCGTTTCGAAATTTCTTTAAATAGACCATGAGCACTCGGACCCCACGGCCCGAGGGATTCAACCCCAAACGGCTCGAAAATATACTAATTCCGATAAGGTTATTATATTTTCGCCGCTTGAGGTTTTCCATTATGTTTATGTTTTATGAATAACAAACATAAGAAGGAAAATGTAAAATGTAAAGTAGGATTAAGTTGTAGGATAGAGCTAAGTAGAAAGAACTCTCTACTCGAATATGCTGAAAGCTCAGCCTATTATAGAAAGAAAGTAACAGATACCTAAATACAATCTAAAAGTAAAGAACAAAATACACACTTAAGAGCATTCACTCGCCTGACGCGCTATTTCGCTCAAAAACGATGATTTTCAAACACGTTTATACGCATTAAAGACTTATGATACAAACATGTAATTTACTAATAACATTAGGAAATGTTCTTGACTAAATAGTTACACAGGATTTTATTTAAATTAAATGCAAGCTTGTAAACTATATTCAGATATGTAAACAGAGATTTGACGATTTTACATACAGAGTATATTTCGAAGCTTGAGAACGTCTAAAATTCTAACATAGTCAATAAACAAAAAATATAAGCCTATAGCTAAGATCCCCAACAAAATAGTTATAGAAAAAGATTCATTGATTTATTTTATTATCTTAGTAAATTAAAATCAAAACGATGTCAAATTATTAAGAAATTATGGGTACATAAAATGATCATTTGCACTCATTTAACTTCCTTTTATCAATAAAATAATAACTTATTCTAATAGAAGAACATTTCCTTACTATTTAAAATTAATTTGAATTTAAATAGCTTTATCATTTTTTAATAAATATTTTAAAAATAGTATAAATCTAGGCGCGCGAGCGTCGACAATTCAGTCGCTTGCGAGGCCGAGATTTATACTATTTTGTTGGGGATCTTAGCTATAGGCTTATATTTTTTGTTTATTGACTATGTTAGAATTTTAGACGTTCTCAAGCTTCGAAATTTACTCTGTAGGTAAAATCGGCAAATCTCTGTTTACATATCTGAATATAGTTTACAAGCGTGCATTTAATTTAAATAAAATCCTGTGTAACTATTTAGACGAGAACATTTCCTAATGTTATTAGTAAATTACATGTTTGTATCATAAGTCTTTAATGCGTATATAAACGTGTTTGAAAATCATCGTTTTTGAATGAAATAGCGCGTAAGGCGAGTGAATGCTCTTAAGTATAAACACACATTGTAATGATTATCTCTATAATTGTATGCAAGTAGAATTAAACCTATAGAGCAACTTGTCATACAATTTTGGACCATTTGAGGCCACCAATGAAGTTGAACACGATCAGCACACCTAAACAGAGTTCAAGAGTTATCATATCGATGATGACACTAAAGTTCTTGAACGCGGCCTTAATGATATTAAAATAACTTTTAAACTTTTTAGTAATAGTTGCTGTTGGGCGTGGCGCGTTGGGCGTCGCGATGGGCGGACCGCGCCCCGCCCCCTGCACCCACGCGAGCACCCACCCAGCACCCATGCGCCTAACAACTCTGCATCCGTGCATGTTGCATGCACCCACTTGTAGAATACTGTTGATCCCGTACTTAAGTTGATTATATCACGACACTGGCTCACTACCACGCCAAGCCTCTCGTGCAGGGTCACTTCACTTTTGACCTTTTCCCGCCATTCGTGGTGACTGACAGATGACATTAGTGACAGGAGCTACCTCACTACTTATGTGAATGAGACATTGTTTATATATCTATTAAGTAGATAAGTACATTACACTACTCATTAAACAATTTTTATCCTGGTGAGGTCTTGTATTTAAACTCCATCCCATTCTTTCCATAGAGCTTTTCTTTTTTCTATTGATCTACAAAGTATTCTTGTTGGCTATAACCCACTGACCTGTATTGTACGATAGAGGTCAGTGCTATAACCTCTGCCATCACTGGACAGTGAGACAGAATGGTCGCTATTGTGTCATTGTTCACTACTTATTTGTATTAATAAATTAGAATTATTTTTTCTGGCAGAATTGTCTTTTCATATATGTATAATTCAATGCTGTTAGTTACATGTATCACCGTCGTTATCGTATAGGTATAGGTATTGTTTACTAATACTTAAGTTTAAGGACGATTTTAATAAACCTGTTTAAATGATTGCTCGAAATAAAGATTGTGTTTACTTTATTTCATTTTCATCATCATCATCTGCCTGACCTTTTTCCCCACTATGTTGGGGTCGGCTTCCAGTCTGACCGCATGCAGCTGAGTGACCGGTATTTTATATGGGGCGACTGCCTACTTGACGTCCTGACCTCCACAACGATAACTGTACCGGATAATACTTTGGTACGACTGGCTGTCAGACTTTCGGGCTTTTGACGACCCGTATCGACTGTCAAAGATCCACTTCTCCATTTCATTTTCAATACATATTATTTACATTTTTATAATAAACATTTAAAAAAACTGTTAAAAATATAAAAAATAGTAGCCCATCGGCATCGAACAGGGTCCAAGATGCCAGTGATTAGCGCTCTAGAGATAGGAACCTCTTCACTATGCGTGCCGTGTCCAGGAGTACCGCTTTCTGAATTCCCTTGAGCCAACTGCCCAATAAGAGCCTCCCGAGAGAGAGGCTGAGGCTCTCCTCTATTAGGCCATTAACCGTAACGATTATTATCGGTACAATTATTGCAGAATCCGCGTTCCACATATCCACGATTGGTGTGCTAAGTCAAGGAAGTCTTTCTCTAGATTCTCTACATTAGGGTTAGCGATATCAACAATCATTGCCACTCCGCGCTCTCGTCGATCTATTACCACATTATCAGGCTTATTGGCTAGAATATTCCTGTCAGTGATGATAGGTCGGTCCGAGTACAATGTAGCATGACCATTCTCGAGAACTGGGTCGGGCACATAGGTACCTGTAGTATGGTACTTCGGCATCCACAAGGTCGTACTGCAAATCATAATCAAATATATCTGCAATCACAGTCCTAGCTACTAGATTGCGTCTGTGCAAGTACTCCCATTAGCAAGACGAGAAGAACCGTAAACAGTATTTCGGATTGATTCAACGGGACGGTGGCATGCCCGACAGATGCCAACCGTACCGTCCTTGACTTTCCCTTATCTTATAACTTCATCCATAATCGCACAGACAAAACCTTCGGTTTCCCCGAAGAGGTCGCCGAAACGTAGCCATGATAGAACGCCAAAAGGTGGAGGCCGTGGAGAGCCCGGAAGAACCGTTCGTGAAGCTTCCCCTGCCATACTTCCCTGCGATCGTTAGTATCAAGTACTGCATGTTAGCGCCAGTGCCCACTGACCAAGGAGAACGGGATGAGGCGACGAAATCTTGTAAGAGTCCTATAGTCCTGCACCAACTGGGGGTTGACCTTGGGTCCACTTGCATACCGGGATAATCGTCGGTTGGTGCCTCATTCCCTATAAATTGGCTAAGGGACCTCTGCGAGCTGGCTTCGGCCCCTCGTACGTCTTTCACTGGACTGGACTGGACCCCGTGGTCCCGATATCCACATATAAAATAATATGTATTATAATCTTAAGTACCTATAGGTAGTATCCTACCACCTGTAGTACCTGTAGTATCTATAGGTACTGTAGAGGCTACCTATGTAGCCTTACCTTATATAATGCAGACTGGCTATAACTTAGCGCGGGTGCCACTCGAACATTCAAGCAAGTGTCATATATTTTTAATATCTATTTTTGTTTAGATAAGTCAGTGCTAGCTTAGATTGGAATATGCCTTTCTCTCAATATAAATATAAAGAAATCCTTTCGCTGTTTCATTACTTGAAGAGGCTCTTCTAGTCTAATTACATAATTATTAATAAGTTATAGCAAGCAACACTGCACAAAATTCAATAACATTTGAAGTACATTATAAATACGAAGTGCTATTCAATTTCGAAGTAATTTACGTTAGTGTTAATATAATCATTGATATTAACTGTGTTTATTCGGTTATGGTCGAAGCTAGTAGGTCCCTCTATAATGATGTCTAAAATGCGTGAAATGAACGGACGTTGGGCGACCACCCAAAAGTAGGATGCTCATCCGCTGGGAGTCTGGGAGTGAACCACTCGACTCGCATGGTGAGAATCAAAGGTCAAAGCAACTTTTTTAAATACGTCTCAATTTTTATAAACTCAATATTCAGTACAATAGACAGTGGGAATTCTCATACACTATATCTCCTTATCATTATTAGAATATAGGTGTATCACCTAAATAAGAGCCTGCATATGGAGGTCTTAACATTTTGATTGTCTGTCACTTTTTTCGTTGAAGTAAAAATTAACATATAAACCGATGTGTTAATATTGTGTCGTGCTAATTTAAACAGCCCCTTACCTTGCATTACATTACCATATGGGCAAGTAAGCACCTCATAATGTTGCGGTTTTAACGAGTGACGTAAGTACCTAAGGTGTTGGGACATATGATCATCAAGCAGCATAGAGGCCTTTTGAAAGCATTTCATGGGAACACATAATTATTGAGTTTCGTGGTGCTGTGGCTAGCGCTAAACGCATCAGTCACGTTTCCATCGACCACCGGCACAATATCGCATTCACACCTTTATTAGGTACTCATTAAGTATACTCATTGTGGTCAAGATTACGTTTCTTAATAGAAGCTCATCTTTTAGTTATTTACTTTCGTAGCAACTTGCTTGGACACCAAACACAATTTAAATTGTTGTAAACTTTAATAATTCACGCTTGAAGCAGTTAGAGGCGAATTTCTCGGAATGAGAGACTGGTTTTTAAAATGATTATGTCTTTGATTACATGAGACCATAATGGGTGTGAGTCATAGTTTGTGAGAACCTTAGCCGCGACCATATTACGTGTCGTACTGTACCGAGACTCCGAGTCGTGGACTACGACATCTTATCATCAATCAAACTTGTGTTGAGATTATAATATTAATTAATAACATCAGAACTATATAAAAAAGTGTAGTTTTCACATAGATAAGTGGTTGGTACACTTATAAAGACGTGCTTCGGAAAATTTATTTAATCTAAAAAGGTAAATGACTTCTCAATAGCTCTGTTAGCTGATATCCGAAATAATATGCAATCAAGTAGTATTTTGGCTCTGTAACCGCAGAGCCAGGTGGATGCGGTGCCAACAATCACGGAGCAGGTGATCGACTGAACGAAGCAGACGTCTTCATCGACGCGTGCGCAACTAATCTCCTTTCACCCCCAACTTATCGTCACTGTGAAACAATTTAAATGTAATCAGTTATCGGCTAGCTACCTATTATGTACTCTGTGCGGCAATCAAAACCACTTCCGCACTTTTTTCTCAGCCATACCGCATCACAGTTAAATGGATGGTGTTAAATTGAGTATTTTGTGTCGGTGGGCTTTTTACAGCTATAGGTAATAGTTACGAATTTATTGTTGAAGGTTCTAGCTAATCATTAGAGTAGCCGTAATTGATTATTTAGTTTCGGATAATTATAAACTGATCGTCGTACATAAAATGTAATTAAGAGAAGATGTATAGGTTAGCTCGTACGTAGAATGTTTGATGGTTCGAGTCCTTTGTTTGTTATGTTATGGCTATTGTGCGTGCTAGTTTGCGGAGCTCGCTTCATCTTCGGCTCTCCGGCATTTCCTGCCAGTTTCCAGTGCGGTGCTACGTCTATTGTTGTTATTGTTTAGGCGCATTCGCTCATTGCTTTTGCCGGTTTTGAGTTAGTTTATAGTTCGACATTCTATACAACGAAGACGCACATCCGATTATTTGCAAACAACGGTACCTATACAGCTCGGTAAGAAGTTATTGTTATTGAGCAAATATTGCAGGTTTCTTGTGAAAGAGATCGGTAGATTGTTTTAATTAAATGGAGGTGTAGACATAGCGAATAATTTCGTGATAACTACGCATTTTTTTAATGTTCCTTTATGTAATTCAGGCACTTAACTGTAGATATAATTACAGCTTTCATTTAGCCAAGTTAAGACTGTTATGCTAAAACTGCAAGTTTCACCTCGTTATTTGTTAAATTAAGCTGTTAAACAATGGTGTACAATATAATAAATCAGGGGTGATTTACTGCGATCTTGCCCACAGTTAATAAATGAATGAAACAGCCCCAAGTCTCGTAAGAACAGTTAAAAGGCGGAAGTCCATCTAGTCGCGATCTCGAGTGGAGCGGCTGCGGGTACGAACCGGACGGCCGGACGCACGGACCACTGCCGGCCAGTTACGAGGGCGAGGCTTCCTGTACAACTCGCATAGGGCGTAATTCAAGTCCCTTTTATGCAAATAACTTTGGTCTTAGAATTTCTAATGTCGTCTCAAGTTATTTTCCTTTTGTGAACATTATGGCTTGTCTTGCGCAGTCAGCTTTTATGACATCATCTTTGTTTTATACTATTGGACATTTCTCCTTCTTACAATTCGTGAATGAAATCCATGATTTTCTAGTCAGTAAACATAATTAATTCCATCTTGATCGTTTTGGGGAACGGTATCAATTCGCGGTGATAGGTGTGTTAGAAGCAGTCGGTGGGCACGGAGCGTGGAGGGCAGGTGTCGTCGCAACCGCAGCATCACCGCCACCTGCGCCCGCGTAGCTCCGGAACTACGTGCCGATTCGCCTGTCGCACGCCCCTGCTATCTTTATAGCCCTGTCATCTAATACACATAAATTGCCTTAAAAGAAGTCATTATTTTGGAAAATCTTTACCAGTGACGGTTTTAAAATAAATTTAAACTAATATTAGGTGGCTGGTACATTGAACTTTCTACTTATATTTTCTTTAAAACGTCAGCCGGAGCGTGGTAATACAGAGGGTCGTGCACTAACACGGCATAGCTCACCAAAGGTGGTAAAAAGTCGCGCGACGCGGCGCGCCGTGACAATTGAAGATCACGAGTGCACCATGGCCGACAGACGGCAGACAACTGTATTTGTCGCAGATTAGTTATTGTTACTGCTGTGACTAAGTAGACAGATTTTTGTCAGACGGTCTACTTACTCCCAATACAATAAAGCTGATTATTTAAAAGAAACACCTTTTATTGTACTTTATAATAAAATGCAACAAGGAAATGTTTACTTTTAAAGGCGTTAAATATTGATTTTCGATTGGACTTTAGTTTTGTTTGTTGTGAACTGCCTAAATAAATTCTGTGAAGTTCCAGTATTAGATATGCTTTTACATAATACTGCAGGAAAATAGGTGTCTAAAAACGTTATTCAACCACTTTCAAGTGCTCGTTTTGATCTGAAATGTAATTGTCGAGTAGATATATTTTCATCGAGCTAAGTGGTCACAGTAGCTTCGGGCGGCGAAGTGACCTCGGCGTAGTAGGCGCAGAGGCCGCGCGGAACTGTCACCAAGTCGCGCATGCGCCTCGGTTCGTTCCACCGCGCTCACGCTCATGCCACCGCCCGACTAAACGTCTCGTTGCAGTATTACTTCGGAACAGTTTCCCACGGAACATTACCTTATTTAAACCCAACACAAAAACGTTGCGGTTAAAAAATTGACAGTTCCAGTCAAATCACAAAAAGCGTGGCATTTGGCAATATTATAATTCAAGTTTCTAATATTACTAAGGCCACTTACAAAAATAATAAAAGTACGAAGTAAAAGGGCAGTAACTCAGACCGTCTCCGTCATTAATTGCTACCGCTATTGGAAGTGATTTGGGGTTCACGCCCAGACATGCTCGCTCGCCTTTGGTTCAATGGAGAAATTAATGGACAAGAAGCGATTAAGTAAAGCGTTTAACCGCCCCAATAAAGTGATGTAAATATCAGCAACGGTCATGCGCATATGATAGTTCGTACGTAGATATCACGCGCACGAGAAACAGATACGAGATCGTGGCAGCAGCAGTTTACGATGGTAAAGGCGTGAAACGTAGCACTGAGTGGTATCGGTACGGAGATCAGGCGTTACGGTCACGTATGCGTCACTCCCACGTCTTAATTGACCCATTTCGTGTGAGATGTAGCGCTCACAGAAAGCCGCGTCAGGGATACCATCGCCGCAGGACGTGACTCCGCCTATCGACATACATACACTTTTCAACTGTCATTTCTAGATCCTCATTGCTACGCATTTGACAGCGTGCTTGTCTATTGTTGTTTGCTTGTGGTAATTTATCAAGTTATTGTCCTCGCTGTGACACATCCCAACACAAATGACCTATATACTTTTGTTTTCTTGAAGGCAATAACCAAACTCAGCTATTCTTACAGTGATAAATATTGGTTCCGTTGTGGGAAATTGCTAATATATCTTTCATTTTACTTTAGTAAATCGCTACATCTCTTCTACAGATATATTTTATAATTATTTATTATTCGTATTAAAAAGTGAAGAAAAATGTGTGAATCCGTGCAAGTAAAATGTGATAAGCGATGGTGGGGGATCACGAGGGCAACTTGATGATATCAAGGTGGTCACATTTTGTGGCCGCCAGTGTTTATTACACATATTACACGCTCGTGTCGGAATCTCGACACTTTAGTTTCAACTTGTAGATTTCGTCACCCACAGACATGTTTTCGAGATGTTTTCAAAATTACTCTAAATTCTGTATTGTCTGTTGCTTGTCTGTCTTAATAGGTTTTTCTTTTAGCATTAGGTACCTACCTAACTAATCTTCAATTTGTATGTCTGTTAAAAAAGAAATAAATTATTGAATTAGTTGGTAATTAATAATCGAGTGGTGATTTAATTGTTTGAAGCAACGTTGTTGTATGAAATTCCCTTCAAAAAAATACTCGAGCAAATCATGAAGCCTTCCTGAAATATGAATGTGGTTGAACCGCTAAAATGTCATTGTTGCGCGTAAATAAACTAATTCTAAGCTAAACAAATATAAACAAAAAACTCTTTTGTTGGGTGGAGTGGCATATCATGGCGGACCACCCTGACGTCGATATCTCTCCGCAATCTTACCAAAAAACCTCACCCCCATCGATTTGTTTGTCCTGTGTGGCCTTCATTTTACGCTCCTCGATGGCTGTGAAACGTTCCGAATTTGCTCTCAAATAAACCGTGAAATACCCTTTCTATTAAAATTAAGGGTTCATGAAAGGGAAAAGAAGCCACTTTTTGGAGCTTTTTTATTAGGTACTTGATTATGGTCCTTAAAACTTTCACAGTTTTTTTCCGATGAGATCTATAATGAATTTAAAACTACTTAGATATCAAGTAAAAAAATATATAAAAAAAAACTTATGTATTTTCTAAATTATTAAAAATATGTGTTTTGTCAAACCCATGATCCTAAAAAACGTTTTTCTTTGACAATCGATGTTATCTGCCAATTTAAATGTCCCACGAAAATACTATGATGTAAAACATGAATGAAATCATTCTATCATCATTACGAAAGCTTTAACAAAAGCTATTATAGAAATAAGCCCATGATAGAGTTGTACGAAAGGCGTATGACGCAAAAAGTGACGCAAAGGGAGAATAGGGACGTGCCTAATCCATCGGAATGACGGCTGTCCCGTTGATTTATTAGGACGTGAACAGACGTATGTCCCACTTCGTCGGGTCCCGGGAGACGCAGGTACGTACAAAAAATATTTGGGTGTATGTTTGGGTGTTTGTTGACAACGCACCGTCATGCTCGGAAATAAATATTTAAATGGAGATGTAAAAATTTTTTTTAAAAATGTTTTGAGCGGTTATCGTGATGTCTACACAAATTGGAGTTTATGGTTCTTTTCTCTTTGTTTTAGCTGAAATAACCTTTACATAAATGATGGATAGAGAGACCTAAGTTTAAAATGAAGTACCTATATTTTGCCATTTCAGTAGTTTCCCAATTAGGAATAAATACCTACCAAGCTACCTAAGTACGAAATTTCAAGAATTTTGTTGTCAGCTCTGTAAGCAAAGGATGAAAGTTTAATGATGCGATAGCGGATAGATTTCACGAGTCATAACGTCCAAATACAAATCAAGGGTTGAACATTAGAGTAAGTTCGGAAGAAGCGGGGGGCTCAGTCAGTTCACTATCAAATATTCAAGATGCTCGTGTTTGCCGCGTTCACCCCGTATCAGTTGGGATTTGGTAAATTACAGCATTATTGTTATTGCATTTACTCCTTGTATTTCCTGCAAAAGAGTTCTAAATAAAAAAAAAAGAATAATTATCACAGCTTATTTTACTTTGATTTCGTATAATTGACGTATAGCTATCTACCTACCTACATAATTAATTAATCGTATTTTGATCCTACTAGATACCTTTTTCAAAACACAATCATGTGTATTGTAACAATTGAGGGGCCCGTGGCTAAATAACAACAACCGCACAGGTCGATAGACCAGATTAACCTCTCTGCTCGACTAGATTTTGACATATGACATACCAGCTGACTCGACGGGATGTTGCGAATTACGTCATGATTTTCAGGAATTTACCTCAACTTTCAGCATTCGAATTTCTTAAGAAAAATGTGTTACCGCGCCTATTTGGACAATAAGTTTGTGGCAAATATCTTTAACTATATGCTGATGTCGGTCAAACCGCGTCATTCTACTGCGAAAAATGTATAAAATAGATATTACTACACCTATCCTAAAGGTAGGCATCTTAAAATCGCTGAAAATATGTACATAAACCACATAATCTCTTGATGAAAATATCCAAAATGGAAAAATAAAGATATTGTCATTCTATCTGCATTCTTACTTTTACCATTTTTCATACATAAGCTACATAAAAAACATGATCAAATCTTGACAAAAATTACTTAAATTGTGTTGCGGCGTGACACTTCTTAGTGCTGACCATCCACCCAATTTTGTTATTTCGATTAAAAAATGTCTTAAAGCATAATCGATAATCGGTATTTAAAAAAAATAAAAATTTGTAGAAATTGAATAAAAACTCTTTGGTATATTTTTCATGAATTAATTATTTATTTAAATATAATCATTTTATTTTAATAAGTAAAGTGTGGATAGGCGTGTAACTTTTTATGGTTCCCTACGTCCGAATGAAAAAACGGAACCTTTATAGAATCACTCGTGTGTCTGTCTGTGTAGGTCTGTCACAACCAATTTGTTTCGAATCTACTGGACCGATTAAGTTGAAATTTGGTATATTTATAAATTTCTGTGACTCGAAAATGGCCGTGTAACATAAATAAATTAATTTATAACATGGGGTCACTTTTTGGGGTCACATTAGAAAATTTAAAAAGCTTTGCATACTGTAGGTACCGTGTGATATATCAAATGAAAGGGCTTGTAGTGAGGGTCACAAATATATTTTTATAAGATCACTGAGACAAAAATAAAAAAAAAACCAAAATATAGTTCTGTGATTATAGATTCCAGGAGATCCTATCAGAAATCTGGTCTTAAAATAACATAGCAAATCTCTCAATATACTGCGTCAAAACATGTTCGGAATGTTAGGGATGTTATATTCAATTTAAAGTTGTTATTAGGGTTCCGTACCAAAATTGTAAAAAGCAATTCTTTTTTTTGGGTGGGAAATCATCATATGACCCCTCCCGCTCTGGGTGGAAGGGAGCGTCAGACTCTTACTGACTAAACCCACCAGTGTTCCTTCCTTAGCCCTTTGTGTTCCGAGCCAGCGGTAACCCTTGCGGACCATCCCGCTGACCCGGCAGGCTTCGGCCCTGGCGGGTACGTGTTCCACGCGCGCCTCAAAGAGATGTCAGCATCACGTGAAAAAGGAACCCTTATGTTGCGACTCAGTATGTCCGTCTGTCACAGCTGGATATCTCAAGAACTACTAATGCTATCTTGAAATAGTTTTAGGTGACGTTTGCCCAACTATTTTGCAAACAAGAAAGAAATAAAAATATTTTTGGTTTTTTTTACAACCGGGACTGAAAAGGGTTATGAAAAATTCGAAGTGGGGCTACTAAGGTATGTGGGGTATCAAGAAAGAGCGTGGTTTGCACATTCTCATACATTTTTTTAAGCCGCATGATTTTTGACTTTTGATAAAAATGTAAAAAAAAAATACCGTTTCCCCCTTATTTCCGAAGTTTGCATAGAGAAAAACCTGAAATTATTCTATGTGATAGAAGTTTATGTAACGATTACAGGAAAAATAAAACGATGTCTCTAAATTGCACACTCTTTCAGAAATTGTCAACAATAAATACATTAGTTCCACTATCGGTCATGAGATAGCGCTGACCTAAAACTGCAATATTCTCCACCGCAGCGTGCAGTGTTAAAATTCTCTGACGAATAATAGGTCTCACCGATGAAAATTTAAAAAATATGTTGGTACGGAACCCTCAGAGAGCGAGTCCGACTCGCGCTTGCTTGTTTTTTTAATGTTATGCTTAAAACACTTGTTATAAAAATAAGATTTTTTGGCATTTTTAATCTCAAATAGCAGCCAAGGGGGTTAATTACAGAGTTTCGCTGTAATAGTAAGAAATGGTCAATATGTTATTCCCCTAAAAGTGACACAGGGCCGTTGCGGGTGATGTCAACATCGAAAGGGATAAGAAAACAGTACTTTTCTTTTCTGGCCGGCACTTTAATTTTTGGGTGCGTTATGAATGATGAGTTTATGAAATACAAACTTATTTTTGCAGTCGATCAAATTAATGATGAGCATTGTGCATGCGTAAATATTCAACCGAACTACCGAACTTTTCACTGTGCGTGGTCCGACATAAACAAGGCCAGTTTTTTAAATTACGTTGGGTTAGTACCACAAAAAAAAAACAATTTCTATTACTCAATGTAAACTATTAAATACAAAACTGTCCAAGTGCGAGTCGGACTCGCACACGAAGGGTTCCGTATCACAAGGCAAAAACGCCAAAAAAACAGGAATGTTGTATGGTAGCCGCCCCTTAAATATTTATTCTATTCTGTTTTACTATTTGTTGTTAAAGCGGCAACAGAAATACATCATCTGTGAAAATTTCAACTGTCTAGCTATCACGGTTCATGAGATACAGCCTGGTGACAGACGGACAGACGGACAGTGGAGTCTTAGTAATAGGGTCCCGTTTTTACTCTTTGGGTACGGAACCCTAAAAACTACCAAGTTCATACAACTAATAAAACATATTGAAATGTAAAGTGATTGCGGAATACCCAATTTATCCAATTAATTTATCATCATTCCCAAACTTTTGTTAAGCCTACCTAAAAAATGTATACTGGGCATTCTGTAGCAAACTATTGGAAAGTATCAAAAATAAATAATTGTACATTTTATAAAAATAATTTGAAGCGGCGAGCGCATTCCGAAGATAAATTCAAATATAGAACCAATTCGGCGCGAAATTCAATGAATGACTATGGTCAAAGGCCCTTAGTTATTGACTCAGTTTTAATATAATGTCCAAAAAACTATTATAATTACATTAAAAAATCATAAATCATTGTTATAAACAATGCTTTTTATATTAAAATGATTTTATTTTAATTTCTGAGTATCGATTTCCGACATTCGACATATTAATTACTCGAGTCAATCGAATTTAAAAAAAAAATCGTTTATCATAATCGCTTTCACACATCATTACGATAAAAAAAAACAATAATGGACGGCGATTCTGAACACAAATTGAGTAGTGGTAATGAATAATACGTGTTATTGGACCCTGTGTTTCAATATTACGTTAAGATTTGGGCATTGTCGTGTTGTTTATAATATTTTCAATAATATTTGTCTCATTTTAAATCTTATCTACATGTGTATGTGTGACATTTGTGAAAAGTAAAAATGTAAACACGCACGTTTGGCGCGAAACTTCGACATTAGATATCAAAAAACTTCATTACCGCTACTTATTTAACTTGGGCAATGGATGAATTCGTCAAATAATTAAATGATGTATGCCCCACTGCCCCTGTGGTGGAGTTTGGATGTTCGAAATTCCCATTTTTTATGTTTTTTAGCCTCAACCACCTCTGTCAACAAAATGGCGATTATCGCATTTACAGACTTAAATTTAATAAAGGTAAATTAATAAGCTTGCGCGCTAAGTATGCAATATTTATTGGCGTTAACGTATGAGTTTTTTATCCAACTCTCTTAATTAACGCACATTCATAAGATTTGATGGGTAGCATAATGAAAATTTACATAATCAATGAAGAGTGTCGTATGTCGTAATTCCTGGGTCCAATGTGACCCAGTACCGAGCCGGCGGAGGTTCGTGTGTTCGGGTCCATTCGGGGGCGCTACCGAACTATACGGTTAAGCTACGCTTGCCGCGGTTGGTCTGTGGATGGATGACCATCTTTACATTCCGTGACTCCTCCGTGCCTCGGAAAGCACGTTAAGCCGTTGGTCTCGGCTGTCATTCGTGGATCTTTGACAGTCGTTACGGGTAGTCAGAAGCCAGAAAGTCTGACAACCAGTCTTTTCAAACGGTATCGTATTACCCAGTAATTGGGTTGTGGAGGTCAGATAGGCCGTCGCTCCATGTAAAATACTGGTATTCAGCTGCATCCGGTTAGACTGGAAGCCGACCCCAAAATGGCTGGGAAAAGGCTAGGCAGATGATGATGGGTATTGTAACAATTCAATTCAGCACTTCAGGCATGTAGCTGGTTCTATGTTCCAGTTAGCGACATTTCTACATAAGTATCGACGAGACCCAACGGTATTTAAAGATTTCATTGAAGCAAAGACCTTATCTTCTACGACGTAGGTTGGTAAAATATTCATGAACCACCAAATTATTATGTAGGTATTAACAATAATGTAATAGGCCCCAGAAAACGTAAAGAATGAGCAATAACAGCTGAAATTCAGACCCTCATCAAAGTGGACCACGTTGGCAACGTCGCATTGTAGATAAGAAGCACTTTTTCATAATACTTTATTCAGGCTCGGAGATTTAGCTCAGTGACAGAGTAATCGTCCGCGTCAGGAGTGAGGTGGGCTCGCTTAAGTATTAATGTTTAACCCTTTTGCAGCGGGCGATGGCGCGACGGGCACCCGACAACTCGATGTCAGTCCTACCCCGCGAACGGCTCTTGAATATTTGATGTTCATTAATTTGTCAAGTTTCTGTAATTTACGTGAAATGTGTGACTTTATTGAATAGATGAGGAGTGTGTTTACAATGTTGCGTGTAATGCGGTGGGATTGATACCGAAGTATTTTATAAAATCAAAATATTTCGTTTCACATAAACCACAATACATGGGCACCTATGAAACGTCAGAAGCTAAGTGCACAGTTTCAATTGGTCGTTTCCTATGGAGAAGAGCAGGCAAGAAACTCCACTGTTACTCTTTTAAAAATACTTATTTGGCTTTTACGATGTTTTCAAATAACAACGTTAATAGGTGTGGGAGGACAGTTTAGGCACGGCAAACAGGTACTTGGTACTTGATAAAATATAAAATGGTCTACAAATATACAGCCTACATGGCCTACAACGTTCTCACATTCACAAAATATAATTTTATCTTCACATGAAGGAATGTCAGAGAAAATATGGACTCATTGACTAAGTAGAAGGCAAGTTTGATTTTAGTAGATATACTACGACGTGCTCCCATCTGCTTTTCCTTGAATGAAAACCAACAATATTTATGTATTTTTATTCAATCGGCCTTATTTTTGTATATAGTCTTTAAGAATCTTCAGCAGCAGTATTTCTCCGTGCTCATGCAGTCTCGATTCAATCATTTTGCCCCAGCGAGTCTTTTTCTTGAATTTCGTGTAATAATAACTCTAAAAGAAAGAACATTTATTTAGCAAAGACTAAAAGACACCACCAGACACCATACACCAGATACATACATCTACCTACGCCTCTACGGTAATATTTGTAAGAATCTCTGAAACCTGAAAAGCCGATTGAAAAGTAGTCACAATCCAATTATAATCATGCTCAAAAAGCTTGAAGTTACTTATCTAGTTCGTTTTACTTTGTCCCAAATAATTCCCACTGGCCCAAATCTGGTGTTCATACTTCCACGCGGATATTTCTCGAGTTTATCCGTTAAATTACAGCAGCTGCGGTGTAGGCCGCGTTATCCCTCTAATATATGCACAACTAAAAGGCAACGCCGCGACCGTCGCCCGCCGATATCGCCCCCAGAGGAGCGATCCGAGGACGCCCGGTGACCATCACTAGCTCTCGTTTTAAATCATACTTTAATCCACATTACAATTATAGATCTCATCTCCTTTGAAACAATACCCATTGAATATAATACTCTATTGCTGTTGCTACCACTTACAAAGCTAAAAATGGTTTACAAAGAGACCTCTCTTGACAAAGGCACGTCCACAAAAAAGGAAAAAAATGTACATAGAGTTGAAGTATTTGGCGGAGTGCATTGTGTTTAGCGAAGTTTAGTGGAGCGGCGCGGCGTGGAGGGCGCGCGGGGCGCCGGCGCCCATTGGCCGCGCCCACACCGTGGGTGGAACGAGGAAAATCTAAAACCAGTTTTCCTTCGACGCTCTAGATTTGAAAAGCTTTTAGCGTCATCATCCTGTCATTCGACTCATTACCCGAGCCGCGTATTTGCGACTGTCAAACTGATATGCGATATGTCATGAGACGTCTGATTAGGTACTCTGGGGATTGCTTGAACTTTTACACGAAGATGTCTGTTTATACTTCAATACTTATCTGTTCCTTCTATCAAGGTCAAAATAAAGAACTTTCGTACGTACTTACCTATAGTTTTTTTATGCTTTGAGCACTTGTCACCTTAACAAATAGAGAAGTAGCCTAAAGTTAACATACGGGGTGTTCAAAACCAAATATTGCACGTATGTTCTAATCTAGGTATGTAAGTAGTTAGGGTCTTAATAAGAGCATTAATGTTGAATGGAAAGTAGGTATTAAGGTCGTCGTTCAATAATTGTAGAAACAAAAACTTGCAAAATTTGTTTTGGGAATTGGAGGTATGAAGGCGGAAGATAGTTCAAATAACATTGGTATTTATGACCATTATGACCATTCTTCGAAGGCTAGAAAGAGGGAGTGGGTGCAAATGGGGGGGAGGTCGTGTGGGCGGGGCGGCCAGGCGGGGCGCAGGGTGCAGCACCTCGGAGCTGGCGCGACTCGCCCACCGGAGCGCGGCTCGTGGCAGTCGCGCACCACACGCCGCTCTCGGCGCGCGTTCCGTTGCATCACTGCACCACGGCACGAGTACGACGACCACCGGGACACTACTCCCTCATTATATCATTTCGCCGATACGGACGACACTGGCATCGAAATTCACAACCACCTGTAATCGGAAAATAAAGGTGCGTGCCAAGAATGATTGTCGCTAATTAAGCCGGTCGGCAGCAGGCACCCAAATAATTGGCGTGGAGGAAGCGCACGAAGCGCAGCCCGCGACCCGCGCCCCTTCAATTAGTGGCACCTGTCCGACACGCGCCGCGCATTAATTCGCACTCGCATAAATGCACCCGCAAAAAATACCAAAATAAACTGGAACCGATGCACCTGCGGCAATCAGCGGCCGACACGGACCAGCCCGAGTGCGCGAGTTGGATGAACGAGCACCTCCGAGCAGGATCGAGAGCCTCCAAGCTGCTGGAGATATGATCATGTTATTCAAAGGCAACAGCAGTCGACTGGAGCACCTCATTGAGAAGATCCAGGCGAACAAAGAAAACCACGACGTCACTTCAGAGGATATAAAAGGTCAGCACACATTTTTAATGGATAATAACCAAGTATCTTATCAACTATTAGTTCTTCTGGACTTTTTTGGGTTAAACGTTGGTCACTATTAATTAGGTAAAAACAATTTGGGATCTCAATTCCTATATCATGTTCTTGTGTCTCGCCACCCTCATCCCATCAATTTAAATATGAATACCAACACGTCTGTCGTGGTATTCATGAACTATTTCAGATAATTAATTAGTCGCACGAGGCTTTTGGGGACCCCATACTTTTTGTTTTGACTGACTTCCATCATTTCAGCCGAAAGACGTCCACTGCTGGACATAGGCCTCCCGCAAAGGGTTTTTGTTTGGTTTTGCCATAATCGCCATGCTTGGCAGGCGGGTTGGCGATCGCAGTATAAAATAAATGGTGGTGGAATGCATAGAGAACGCTGCTGCCCATTCTCCGGTACGACCCTTAGTCGCCTTTTACGACACCCACGGGAAGTATGGGATGGTGCTATTCTTTAAGTCCGGCAACACACAGACAACTGACTGATTTACAAAGTCTAGATTGTGTCGGATAAAAAACGGCGAAAAGTGAATATATCGTAACAATTACGCATCTTCTTTTTGTAATATCGGTCTGTTTGTTTATTTATTTCGATTCTAATTGGGCTGTTCTCGACTTTAAATCTACAATAATCTGGTATAGTATCAAATAAATTACACTGAATTTAGACATGGCGAACTGGAGGATTAGCTAGAAGTTAGCAGCGTTTTTTAACCCTGTGTCTGGACCTTCGACTGTACAACAAAATTGGGAAAGGCTATAGGTAGAGGGATTGAAATGGACCTACGACTAAACAGGTAGTATTTTTCTAAAATTATTTTGTTATTGAAAATCGTTCATGTCTTATATTAAACATAATTAAGGAAAGGTAAGAACTTAGAAAATTGCCGTATATATTTAGAACTGCTTTGAACATAATTAAGTACCTACTGAATTTGGGATACTTACTTTTACATTACTTAAAACTAGTTTAAAGCCATTTGATTAGTTGAAACTAGTTTTAAGTAGTCTTGAGTATGGTTCTGTAATACGGGCCTAAATAATTATCCTATAAACTCTCCATAAAGATCCCTTGATTAATCGGAGGTATTGAAACTTTGCCGATGCGGTAGCCGGTATGTGTATAAATCGTTTTACGAATAGCTGGCGGAAATTGATACATTATGAGTTTGGTGCGGGGGGTAATCCAAATATTAGAGTACTTATATAGCCGTCCAGTCTTTACATAAAAGTCCTAAGAACCTCCCGACTTCCCAAAGAAATTGAAGATGGATGAACAGCGATACACATCGTTACAGTACTTATACCTGGTGACTGTGTCTCCAATTCACCAGTCTCCTGGGGGCCAAGTCTACAAACAAAAAATGATCTCGCCATTGTGCGTTTCTGTCAGATTTGTCATACGAAATCTGTCCTGTCTGCCCCTGATCTCCGTTTCTTTTGATAGTGGAAGACTTTCAATTTGCACGTCCAAATTGTTATTGCGAATGAGATCTCAAGAATTACCTGGGGGTAAGCAAATGGAATTTGCCTCAGTTACCCTCCGCTGCCAGATCGACTATCGGTACATCGAGGTGCTGAAGTGTCTGTACGAAAACGCCACTATGTCAGTCCAACTACAGGATCAGACCTCGAAACCTATCCTTCTGCAGCGAGGTGTGAGACAGGGAGATGTTATCTCTCCGAAACTGTTCACCGCTGCACTGGAGGATGTCTTCAAGGTTCTGGACTAGAATGGGGCTGCCATTAACATCAATGGCGAGTACATAACTCACCTTCGGTTTGCCGAAGATATTGTTGTCATGGCTGAGACTGTGGAGGACCTCATTACAATGCTCGATAACTTCAGTAGAGCCTCCGAAAGAGTGGGTCTTAAAATGAACATGGACAAAACGCAGGTCATATCAAATGCCCATATAACACCCACTCTCATAAAGACCGATGCTATACTCGAAGTCGTGGACGAGTATGTTTACCTATGCCAAACTGTCCAGTTAGGTAAGTCCAACTTCGAGAAAGAGGTCAATCGTCGAATCCGACTCGGCTGGGCAGCGTTCGGGAAGCTACGCAATATCTTCTCGTCCTACATACCGCAGTGTCTCAAGACGAAAGTCTTTGACCAGTGCGTGTTGCCAGTGTGTGTCTACCTTTAACGTGTTACATATTGCACTGAAACGTGGTCGCTCACAATGGGCCTTATTAGAAGGCTAAAAGTCACCCAAAGGGCAATGGAGAGGGCTATGCTTGGAGTTTCCCTGCGTGATCGAATCAGAAATGAGGAGATTCGCAGGAGAACCAAGGTAACCGACACAGCACGAAGAATTGCCAAACTTTAGTGGCAGTGGGCAGGGCACATTGCTCGCAAAACAGATGGCCGATGGGGCCGAAAGGTTCTGGAGTGGCGACCGCGTACCGGAAGACGTAGCGTTGGAAGGCCTCTCACAAGGTGGACCGACGACCTTGTGAAGGCCGCAGGAACACGTTGGATGCGAGAAGCACAGAACCGGTTGAAGTGGAGGTGCTTGGGGGAGGCTTATGTCCAGCAGTGGACGTCTTTCGGCTGAAATAATGGACCCTCCGCTTCGGGTAATTAACTACCTACCTTCCCGATTCCAGAATGGGTTTATTGTTGTGCAATTCGCACTGATTGGCTTAAATCTAAAAAGCCATGATGTACTTTTACAGTCTCCTCTATGCTTGTATTTGTACCATAAATGTTCAGTTAGGTTGTTAACTCTTTGAGTTGCAAGTATAAGACAACTTTAAACGTAAAGAACCTATCTGAATCTCTTGGTATCGGCTGGTGTTGACATTCGTCATCAGCAAGATAGAACCTATAATTCAATAAATGGTTCATAAATTATCTATTCCAATCAAACGACGCGACAACGCCTTTAGATTTACTTATTTTAATACTTTAAGCATACAAATGTACCTACAGTTTACCAGTCAATCTTTGTGTGATGCAGAGATTGAATGAATACTTTTTAAAGACGAATAATTATGTGACATGGGTTATGTCGTATGGATATGAACACTGTTGATGGCAATAGGCTAACCTACAGGCGTTTTTATTAGGTAGGTACACTAGGTACCTTATTTTACCCGGGTGTTTCTGTTCCCCGGTTAGAACAGAAACACCCGGATAATAACGTATGGAATTTCTGAAAAATCTCTCAAAGTAGGCATGGTATTAAGGTACCCAACACATCTATAAAACTTCTTAGTAAATGTTACGACCAACAAGCATTATATTATTTCTTAGGCCATTATATTTCATACGAGCAGCCATAAAATATATGAAATCTATAATAATAGACTGTAAAGAGAATGTAGCTTTTCCTATTTTATTAATTACTGGCTTTTGCCTGTGGTCCCGGTTGCATAGAAAACTAGTTTTTAATGGTTTACTTTTTGGTACAAGACTTCGATGAATTTTGTACGAATGTGAATGGATTTTCTATAGCAAAAAATAAGTAAGCTACTTTAACAACCGATTGTGATTTTAAGTCTTTTTTTTTTGTAATGTAGAAATTTAGAGCGTTTTTTTTTGAAAATCCATACATATGGATTTTTTTTAAATTTAATTCAAAAGTATTATTCAATTAATTTCTACATCATTAAACAAATATAAGAGATCACATGTGAGGTAATTGGCTCACTTCCCCTTGGTAATTCTCGTGCTAATACAATGATTAATCCCTTCGTTTGACGCATGGAAATCCGACAGGCTGATGAGGTGTTATTCAAGCAGAATTAGACAGTCAGATTTCATGATTTTATACTTTTACGGCATCATTTTTGTTCTTTATTATTGCCGTTTTGTGTTGCCTGTAGTAATGAGGTCTTCCACTTATGAAAATTAAAACTTACTAGACGGCTGAGTAATTGCTTATTACACTATCAGTAGCAATGGGTTTCATTTTGACAGTTCAACCAACAACATTCATTGCGTTCTTTACGTTGTTGAGCATACAAATTTCTCGAACAAATGAAGCAATGGATTGGCAATATCCTTCAAAATTAAGGATTTAGATTGAGATAGTGTGTTACGCAATTAGAGTGCAGATCATACTGGAGAGGTAGTGTTATTTTATCATTTAAATCGCAGCTTATGTTTAGGAACAAGGCAGCAGCGTCCACCATTGTTAACCCATAGGCACACTGCTTGCCGCCATATATTTGAAATGAGTAAGTACGTGTTTATAATGCCCACGACTGGTTGCATCATAAAGCGGTATTACAATTTATATTTTTAGTGTTTAAAACATTCGCTTTACGGGAAACACATTTACAGCCCATAAAGCGAACAAAGCTTGATAATAGCTTGTTAAAACCGTTGGTTAACAATAAAATTGGTGTTCATCGATAACGGATAACTTGAAGTATAAGGAAATCAATATGTTTAAAGTTGTGTTTAAATAATGAGGAGAAAGGCACAATACACATTCTACGTGTGTAAATGGGACACGTCATACTAAAATTCTAAACCTTGGCATACTTATATGGTTTTATACATAACACATACCTACACATAACACCACGCTGATCACGCCTGTATTTTCCGAAGGATTAGATACAAAGGGAGGGGGGGGGGGGAAAGAGGTGGTTTAACGGTGCCCATTATAAAACTAAATCAATTTATGTCGAATTCGTTTTTCTTTAACCAGGTTGAAGAAAAAGCTTTCTAGAAGGAATACTTTGATGCTCTATGTCTCACAAAACAAATCGTTTCCACACAGTAGGCATAAGGAACAGTCCTCTATGCAGGGCTGACATGGAGGCTGAGGAAACCATTGCGCATGTGCTCTTTGAATGCACAGGCGTAACACAGATTAGGACAGAAGTCCTTGGGGCACCCAGATCTTACACAGATGTTCTTAACAGACCAGGAGATGTAATGAACTTCTGGGAGGAGGTGGACTGATTGGAATAAACATCTACGGCCGCCATGGCCCACGCACTATGTTCCACCTGAAGGACTAAGTGTGCAGACCAAACCCTCTAACATAGAGCATACTTTGATGCCTTACTTACGTCTTTCAATCTAATCATTATCATTCAGCCAAAAAACGTTCACAGCTGGATATAGGCCTCCCCAAACTGTAGACCAGACGTGCGCTTCCTGAATCCAGTATCTACTCAATTACAAACATAGCAGCTGTAGCTGTGTAGACGCAGCGTGGCAGCCGCGACCGAGCAGCGTAGGCGCAATAGACGTGTTCATGCCTACGCGCTTTGGTGCTTCACTTCAACTTTTGGAGTGATCACATGCTGCGGGCTAATTGCGTAACATATTGCGTTGACAGTTCAACAACATTCATTGCATTGTTTACGCTGTCGAGCAGACGAATTTTTCAAACACATGTAGCAATAGATTAGTAATTTCTTCATAATCCTTTGATTGAAAATGTGTTACGCAATTAAGTACCTACCCCGCTGGTTTAGCAAATATGGTAACGTTATGTTTGATTCAGTAAATTAGTAACGAAGCCATAAGAACAAAAATAAAAACAGCTTTTCATGTTTGTTGCAGAAAGTTTAAATAATTGTTAATAAATGCACATATAAAGTTGGAAATAAAATTCCACCTCGCAAGGTGACCGTTATACAAATTAGGTTATTGATTTATTTCATTTAAACAAACGGGTACCAGAAGTAACCACTCAGTTGTTTCAGTCATTAATTTTGAAGGTCAAGAGAATTCTGCAATACTTACGTAGAGTTTTTGACGTTCCAATGGTTTGTATTACAACTGAAAGAGTATTTTTCCATTTTGGTAGAGTTTTTTAACGTTTTTGGTTCATGAAAGCGCAGAAGATTTTTTTATTCATACTTAATGATTTTCTTATAGAATATAACCCTAGCAATAAAAATACTTGTATTGCGTGTATAATAAGTAAAAAAAACAAAAATAATTTACTTACTGTTAGTGTTAGCCTGCATCATCCCACTGCTGGGTAAAGGCCTCTCCCCAAGGGCTACAGTGGACTACCGTCGTTTGTTTTCTCGCCACGTCTAGTCTGCCGTATGCCAGACGATCTGGGGGCCCAAAAAGCACTACGTGGATCCCTAACACAGCCAGAAGGCGTCGCACCAGAACCCGCAGCATGGCGGGACGAGCTGGAAAAAACCTTGCATGACTGGCTTTCTGAACATTAGCAACATTAATAAATATATTAAAGAACAATGGTCAAAACGTCCCCACCCTTGTAGCACTTTAAATCCTATGGTAATCGAAGGGCCTAATCCATCTGATCATTTTATTGTATGACAGCGATACTGCAATGTCCATCCGAAAAAAGTTATATCAACATGCAGAAACCGGAATAAGTCACAATTATGTTGCCGTTTAATGTTCTATGTTATTAAAAATATGACAAAATAATCGCAGATATGTTGCTGGCTAAGTAATAACAGCTGCACAGGTCGATCAATCAAATTAAGCTAAGCTTGCCGCGGTTGATCCGTAGATGGGTGACCATCTTAACACACCAAGACCTCTTAGTGCCTCGGAAAGCACTAAGCCGTTGGTCCCGGCTATCATTCGTGGATCTTCGACAGTCGTTACGGGTTGTCGGAAGCCCGAAAGTCTGACAACCAGTCTTACCAAGGGTATCGTATAACCTAGTAACTGGGTTGTGGAGATCAGATAGACAGTCATGTAAAATACTGGTATTCAGCTGTACCCGGTTAGACTGGAAGCCGCCCCCAACATAGTTGGGAAAAGGCTAGGCAGATGATGATGATGTTGCTCGCGATGCTTTTCTTCTTTTATACCAAGAAACATATTACTGTGGGATGATTAAATACCTTCTTTCGGAGTTTTCAAACAACTCTTTGAAATCAAAATGGTGAATTTTTAGGTTTCATCATGTCGAAAAAAACATTAAACTGCAGCATAATTGTGACTGATTCCGGTTTCTGCACATTGGATGGCCATTTCAGTTTCGCTGTCATACAATAAAATGATAAGATGGCAATGGCCCTTTGGTTAACTTAGGTTTTAAAGTGCTACAAGGGTGGGGACGGTGCCCATACATTTTTGAGCATTGTTTTTTTAAGTTTTTACTTGACTAATGACGAGCACGTTAGAAATCTATTTACCTGATGGAACTATCAGGGAGCCTTTAAATCCTAACTATTATTATTATTTATTATATTTAATATTATAAATGCGAAAGTATGTTTGTTTGTTACCTTTTCAAGTCTAAACCACTGGATCATCCTAAAATTTTGCATATACCTACGTTGTCAGGTGTACAGTCAACAGCAAAAGTAGATGATCAAAATCAGAAATTCAATACTAATGAACGGAGTTCGCGTCAGAACTGTGTGGCGTCGAAGTGATTCAAAAGTATGTGATTGTAAATTATACCAAACATTTACTACTAGTACAGCTGCCATATATTCGTGATCAGTTTTGACTCCAAAAGTTATAAACTCAATTTGCATCAGAACTAAGAAGTGAAAAAAATTTTCAGAACTAGTGAACAGTTAAAATCAAAAATTAAATGATGAAACTGAGGCCACGTAATCAATAGGCTAATAATTCATCCATACTTATTTTTTAATTATCCCAGTAATTTAATTTGTTATGTTTTATGGAAAAAAAACTGGCCAAGTTCGAGTCGGACTCGCACACGAAGGGTTAAGTACCACGAGGCCAAAACGCTGAAAAAAAACAAGTTTGTTGCATGGAAGGCCCCTTAAATATTTATTTTATTTTAATTTTATTACTTATTATTGAAGTAAAAATACAACTGAGTATTTTGTGAATATTTCAAGTGCCTACCTGTTGCCATTATTGATATCGAGCAAAAAAGGGCACAAAATCGCGTTTGTTGTATGAGAGCCCCCCTTAAATATAATATTTATTTTATTTTGTTTTTAGTATTTGTTGTTATAGCGGCAACAGAAATACATAATTTATGAAAATTTCAACTGTCCAGCTATCGCGGTTCTTGAGATACAGGCTGGTGACAGATAGACGGACGGACAGACAGCGAAGTCTTAGGGTCCCGTCCCTTTGGGTACGGAACCCTAAAAACAGCACGGAGCACGGAGCAGAAAACAAAAATAAAAACACTCAACGCTAACCTAACAGTGTGACAAAACGATGCCTTAGAGTGAAAACCTCGTTAGTGTAAAAGAAGTAACTGTTTACAGCTGCTAGAAGTAGCTGTAAAATTTTTGTACGGCGTTTTTTATATTTTCTTACCGACTTTCAAAAAGGAGGTTCTGTATTCTTATTAATTAATATGGAAATTTAACCCGCTTTTATATCCAGAACTGTTCGATACTATAAGATTGTCCGAAATGGATAAAATGATATTTACATTCCCGAGGTTTTCACTCCAAGGCGACGAAAAGCGCAACAAGTCATCATCACACTAATATTATAAAGGCGAAAGTTTGTGAGTGTGTGTGTGAGTGTGGGGGTGTGTTTATATGTTTGTTACTTCTTCACGCTCAAACGGCTGGAACAATTTTGATAAAATTTTGTATGGAGGTAGCTGACATTTATGTTAATTCAGGCTTTTATGTTAATCCAGGGTGGATTAACATAAAAGCTACTTTTTATCTCGATATTCCCACGGGATTGACAATTACGCTGGTGAAACCGCAGGGTGCAGCTAGTTATAAATAATGCCCTAAAGATAAAAATATCAATCTACCTTCCGGTTATAATATATTGTAACCGACTGGGCAAAAGCCATCATTAAGTTATGATTTTATATCACATCAGCTACTTTTCAACATTTGACAGAAGTTACAAAAAAAAAACAATTAAAATAGTAAAGTTTTGCAATTAAATGATTTTTAATGAACATATGCTTTTCCCGGGGTTCAATTGGATGAAATTCGGCATACGTTAAATATGCAAATTTTTATCCTATTCAGCTGTTTTTTTTGAAAACATAACATATTAAATTACTGGGATAATAAAAAAAAAACGACTGGTTGCACTCCGGGAGTGCCGACAGAAGTGAAAACTTGAATATTAACGTTGTGCATTTTTGATATTTTGGAATCTTACGAATTTTCGATCAGGGTCACGTGTCCTGACGCGAGTTTAACATTTTTTACCCATTACAAAAAAAGTGTACAACGCCGCTAAAGAAGTTTTCACTTCAAAAATTAAATCCCCGACGCGTAGTGTCGTAAAAAACTGGCCAAGTGCGAGTCGGATTCGCACACGAAGGGTTCCGTACCACAAGGCAAAAACGCCGAAAAAAACATGTTTGTTGTATGGGAGCCCCCTTTAAATATTTATTTTATTTTAATTTTATTATTTATTATTAAAGTTAAAATACAACTGAGTATTTTGTGAATATTTCAAGTGCCTACCTGTTGCCATTTTTCATATCGAGCAAAAAAGGGCAAAAAAATCGCGTTTGTTGGGGAGCCCCCCTTAAATATTTATTTTATTTTGTTTTTAGTATTTGTTATTATAGCGGCAACAGAAATACATACTTTGTGAAAATTTCAAGTCTAGCTATCGCGGTTCTTGAGATACAGCCTGGTGACAGACAGACGGACAGACTGACAGACGGACAGACAGCGAAGTCTTAGGAATAGGGTTCCGTTTTTACCCTTTGGGTACGGAACCCTAAAAATATGAAAATAATTAGGTACTACAATATTTTGATCTCGATGCATGAGACTTTTTGGTACGACTTTGGCACAATCTTCTTTAATTTTTTTACTTTATTTTAACGTGTTGAAAGATGACAGATGTCAACCGTGCCGTCTTTCACATCTGTCTGTCTGTCCGCCTGTCTGTGCCTGTCTGTGCCTGTCTTTGCCTGTCTGTGCCTGTCTGTGCTTGTCTGTGCCTGTCTGTGCCTGTCTGTGCCTGTATGTGCCTGTCTGTGCCTCTCTGTGCCTGTCTGTGCCTGTCTGTCTGTCTGTCTGTAATTTGATCCTGTATACTTGTTTTCAATTTTTGATATTCTGGAATCTTACGAATTTTCGATCAGGGTCACGTGTCATCTTACGATTAGGGTCACGTGTCATCTTACGAATCTTACGATCAGGGTCACGTGTCCTGACGCGAGTTTACCATTTTTTACCCATTACAAAAAAAGTGTACAACGCCGCTAAAGAAGTTTTCACTTCAATAAGTATGGATGAATTATTAGCCTCATGATTACGTGGCCTCAGTTTCATCATTTAATTTTTTATTGTAACTGTTCACTAGTAGTTCTGTTCTGTTCTGTTCAGTAGTAGTTGAAATTTTTTTTCACTTCTTAGTTCTGATGCGAATTGAGTTTATAACTTTTGGAGTCAAAGCTGATCACGTATATATGGCAGCTGTACTAGTAGTAAATGTTTGGTATAATTTACAATCACATACTTTTGAATCACTTCGACTCCACACAGTTCTAACGCGAAGTCCGTTCACCAGTATTGAATTTCTGATTTTGATCATCTACTTTTGTTGTTGACTGTACAGAAACGGACAAAGGGTACCTTTCATCGCGAAAAAAATTGCTGTTCTCGAGGAAAACCACAATAACGTTATTATGCAATGCATTGCTATAAATTTTATTTATTTATTTTATTTATTATTTATGATAATAGATGGCGCCACGCGACTTTCGAACGGGATCGACACTTATGCGGGAGAAACCGCGGAGCGCTGTTAGTAATACATAATTTGCTTATGATTTATTTAAAGAACACTATTTAAACTAGACTATCATTTATACCACAGTACCATCAGCTTTTTCTCAGACGTTCATTCAGAATTGGTTTTTTGTGCCGTACCTATTCTTGAAAATGTTAAGTCATTAGGGATTAATTATTGAAATGCAATTAAATTAATATAATGGTTAAGTAGGTATCATAATGTAGTTAGTCACTTGTTGATCATACGCCAAAAACACGTAGATACTTAACTGATTGTAAAGTTACCTACCTGTTAATGGTCACCGATTAGTTTTAAACGTTTTATGATATCCAATAAAGAAAAATAAACCAAAATTCCGACAAAACAAAGAAAATCATCTAAAATAAAATCCTTTTAAATGGCTGATACGATAAAAGTACGCATAATAGCTTAATTTAATTTGTCTTAAATGTAGATCAAAGTCATAACAAAATCTTATCTTTTCAAATAAAACAAGAATAAAACTGCACACACTAATCATTCAATGACTAGCTAGCACTAGACCGGTTGTAGGACGCCGCATGATACAGGATCGTAAAAAAATCATTCGGCTATCTTAATGTAAATGAATGGTCGTCGTTCCGCTCTCCACTTATGTAGCCGCTGCAATTAAACTTTAATCAACTCGTTAATCTCCTATCCGTGTCGTCGCAAGTAATCAGCCTTAAAATTGCGTGCAAACAAATCCGAATCAATCACGGGGCCAGGTGTTATTGTGGGGTTACATCACCGGCTACTACAGCTTTTTAGAGGCACTTCCTTGGATTGAGTTAATTGCATTTACAAGGCCTGTCGGATCATTGTCTGTTCTGCATCCTTCAATTAAGAAATGCGTTGAGCAAGAGCATTTGTTGAACTTTTGGAGCGTCGAGTTGTATGTTCAATTGAATTTTAGTAAATTTTTACTGTGTTGTGAATTTAGGTAAATTGCAGATAAAGAAAGAAATAATAAAGTTTATTTGGACACAAAATTTGTGAAACACAAAATAACAAAATAAAAATAATGTTTCAAACAACAATAGTGTGTGCCTCATGGCTGCGCCTAAAAGCATTAATGCCAGACAGATACTGACTGACGCTGGTTCTGGTGGTGGAGGTAGCAGATCATTCATTGACTTTCAGCTTTTGAAAGAAATATAGGATTGATGCTTCTAAGTACCGACCGTGCTAAGTACACAAAAGAAGACACAAAAGAAGACTTTTTGAAGATAATGATAACTAACTTTAAGACACAATGTATAATGTATTTATAGAAAACTTTACATGATATAGTTCACATAATACGGCATATCCTGGCTACAGCGAGAGGAATAAAATTATAAAAATAAGCAGTAATCTCATTAGAACTTAACATCGCATTAGCGAAATCAAGGTCTACCGAGCATTATAAAGTGGTTTGTCGGTTTTCCATGTTGGCTAGCGATTGGCGTTGATTACCGAGGCGCCGGTCGAGGTGTCTCGTAGACGGCGCAATTAGGAAGTGTGCTTCCGCCGCCCACCGGTCGCCGGCGGCGGCGCCACCGTCACCCGCCGAGGAATTGCCTGCAATCGCTGCTAATTACGGCTATCCTCAGTGACCGGCCACATCCACCGAGCGCTGCTAAAATTGCACGAGTCCCGTTATTTGTTGGCCAGACCTGCCTTTTTATTGGGCTCGTTCCTTGACGTATCATTACTGTTTCTTCAGTTGTTTTCGGAATTATTAATAAAATGTACAAGTCGACCGATAAGGTTAAGCTACGCTTGCCGCGGTTGGTCCGCTGATGGGTGACCATTTTTACATATCAAGACCCCTCCATGTCCCGTCTGTCATTCGTGGATCTTTGGCAGTCGGTTACGGGTCGTCTGACAATCCAGTCTTATCAAGGGGTATCGTATTATGTACCCAGTAACTGGGTTGTGGAGGAAAGATCGGCAGTCGCTTCATTTAAAATACTGGTATTCAGCTGCATCCGGTGAGACAGGAAGCCGACCCCGACATAGTTGGGGAAAGGCTAGGCGGATTGATTGATCAAATAATAAGGTACCTATATTGATACCTATACCAGGAAAGCTGACAGAGACCGAGAGTCTATACCAGGAAACTTTTGCCAACTTCTTTTTCGAACGCACGATTTTACAATTTGTATTATTCCATTTCCAAATCTATTATGTTGTAAGTATATTCCCAGCTATCATTATTTTGACCATTAGTGGAAGTCGTTACCGCGTCCGGGGCGTGGAGTGCGACAGATTGATATAAATAGTTCCTCTTATTAAATGTGCTCCGAAGGGAAATAAGTCGTAAAAGAAATGTTATATTGCGAAAAATGTAATGAATAAATAGCTTATTCCCATGATAAATGACTGTTATTATGCTAAGCACCTACTCGATGGATTTAAATGTTGGTAGATTGCAAATTAATGTTGTTAATTATATTTCTATCTATCTCGGATCCTGTGCAGTGAATTATTGAGACAAGACTTGAGAGTGGATTCTTCTCAGGTAACGATGTTAATGATCATTTTTCTAGGTCGAATCTTACCATGATGAAAGCGGATATATTTTATATTTAAAGATAAAATAACCTAAGTTAATAATGCACATGAGAGCGTGCGAGCGCGAACAAGATGCAAAATTGCATTTTTTTCCAATAAATTGAAATATTTAGGTAGTTAAGTAGGTGTACCTACAGCGACAGTTCAAACGGCCTTATTCAAACTTTTTTGTCATAATATTATTTTGCATAACAATATACAGCATAAATTCCATTTCGCAGAAAATCGTTTGGCATACACTCATTTATCATACATTCAAAACTCATAATTTTATCCCAAATTTTAAATTTTATCTGAAATTATCCCAAATAAAACTCTGCCATCTTCATAGTACCTATGCCAAGTGAAATTACGCCAAATAAAATCCTGCCATCTTAAAAGTATGCCATTGTAAATTCGGATATATAAACATTCGGCTAAACAATGATTATGTTAAATAATTTTTATGCCTTAAAAATATTCGTTTAAAGAAGATTATGCCAAGTGAGTTATGCCAAATAAAAATCGGAGTATCAAGATTCTGCCAAATAGAAGGAACCCGCTAAAAACTTGTTCGGGGCTTGGCTAGATTCGGCACAATTCGGCACAGTCGGGCGGCCAAATACATTCGAATTTGCCACCCGGCCTATGCCGAATCAAGTCGACTCGAACATGTATTTAGCACCCCTTACAAAGTATCTATACCTAGTCAAGTATTCTTCGTCAGGGATGTACGCAGCTAGGCATAAGGCAGCCTCGCGCCTCGCTACCTTCCGACATTAGTCATCATTAGCACCGACGCCGCTCGTCATCGGGGCCCATTCAATTTGTTTATATTTCACGCCACTCCGAGGTGCCGCAGACATATTGCCTCTAGCCCTAACACCGAAATATGGACCCTTACCGATATTTATGGTAGCTTTATCCTGAGATGTGAATGTATCCCGTAATATGCTTTACACACCTTGGAAAATCTTCAAATTGATATTATTATTCTTTACAATTTGACAGGTAACGACTTTAGCGTTTATTGGTAAATGAAGAATCATAAATTGGTTTTCAGAGACACCTTAGGGATGTACTATCGTTGGTTTTATCTTATATGAGGAATAAAAGATTTGGGCAGAATACTGCCTGCCGGTGCTTGGGGGAGGCCTATGTCCAGCAGTGGACGTCTTTCGGCTGAAATGGTGATGATGACTGCCTAGGTATCTATTTTGTTAGGATAGGTTAGTTGAGGTCGGTCAAGGATCTAGGTATAGGGTGGCAGGGAAATCGACACGCAAACTGTAACCATTGAGGTATAAAGTACTTACGTACTAGAGCTGACATTGCGAACAAAATATGTTGTACAGCGTGGCAACGCACGTTTTACAGAAAATACAATAAACTTACCGGTGAAACGTCACTCCTTGACTTTTATTCAATTTTCTAGAGTGGTTTGAACAGTATCTCAATACACACGAAGGCATTTTTAGAATTAACTGTATCAGTGCTACGTGTCACGTCGCGACAAGCGTCCGCAGACTAAAGGACTTCTGGTCCATGGACCACAAAGCGTGCTACAAATTATCGATTCGCGGTGGCCACTCTAGTACGTAAGTACTTATATCTCAATGACTGTAACCACGGATTTAGCACATTTTTTTAAATAACCGACGAAAAATTAAAAACCCTTTGAGGTAAAAGTAGTTACACTATGATGTTTTCATATACTTATTAACATCTTCTTGTGGAACACAGGAAAATTAAGACAATGGCGAGTAATTTACGCAATTAGCTAAGATCTTCGATATTACCTATTATTTACAGGAGCAGTAATTTATATGCAATAAAAAATAAACATTAAGGTGTTCATTTCTTACAATAATCTTATTTTTGTTGTAATAGAGTTTTTAAAACTATATACAGCTTTCAAAATCGAGTAGTTTTATTTAATAAAAATATAATCAAAACTGATGCTGATTATGTAGTTTTCAGGTTCACAAAATACAAAAATCTACGACACCAAACAGGATGCATTTATTTGAGTTAAGTACTTAATAAAAATATTCATAAAAATAATAGTCTGTGTGGTAGACTTAAAGAATACCACCACCCCTTACTTCCCGTGGGTGTCGTAAAAGGCGACTAAGGATCGTACCGGAGAATGGGCAGCAGCGTTCTCTATGTATTCCACCACCATACCATACTGCGATCGCCAACCCGCCTGCCAAGCGTGGCGATTATGGCATATCCTTCCAAAATTGGGGGAGGCCTGTGTCCAGCAGTGGACGTCTATCGGCTGAAACGACGAACGAACGAAGTACTTAATTATTTTTTGCACAATTAAGTATTGACCGGTATTCATAAAAATAATGAGAGAAAAGCCATTTTCTCAGAAGAAGAAAACATTATGAAGAAAATTTAATGGCATCTCGTAACTGCGTTGACCTCGTGAGGCCAGTTTTCATTGAATTATTATAATACAAAAAAGATTGGATTATTCTTTTTCGAAAAAATTGGCTGAACAAGCCATTAAAAAAAGTTAGCGTTAATAAAAATGAAATGCTCAAATGGATGTCCATTCGCTAAAGAAAAAGTGTGCGCGCTTTGACCACGCTTTTCTCCCTTCTCAACACTGCTCCTTCTTATCTCATGTCTCACTTCCAACTATGTTTTTCTCACGCTAAGAATCTGCGTTCTTCTAACAATCTTCTCCTGCTCTGCCCTTCTCATACTTCTGACTTTGTTCATTCCTTTCATATTCAGTCCATTCTTCTTTGGAATGCGCTTCCTCTTGATATCAGGACGGTCACCAGTCAATTGCAGAGTTAATTATTTTAAATACAAATAGCGTAGAGTCATCTCGACATACTCTCCCTTGAATTTGTATGTATTTAATTGTATGTTATAAGTTAGTATATATATTATAATAAATATTATGTATGTGTATATAACCTATTTATGTATTTGTGTGCCTAGTTTTAATAGTTTTTTTTTTTACTCATTTTTCTTCTCAACCAAAGCACCTGCCATCTAATCTCTTCACCACCCTTGGTTGACTGGTAGAGAATGCCTAAGGCATTAAATCCGCGTTTGTACCTTTTTTGTGCGAAAAGTTTAAATAAATAAATGCTGTTCGTTGGTACGCGCATCATTTGAGAACGGCTGGACCGATTTAGCTATTCCTTGTTTTAAAATGTTCGTAATAGTCTGAATAAAGTTTTTCATCATCATCATTCATCATTTCAGCCGAAAGACGTCCACTGCTGGACATAGGCCTCCCCCAAGCACCTCCACTTCGACCGGTCCTGTGCTTCCCGCATCCAACGGGTTCCTGCGGCCTTCGTAAGGTCGTCGGTCCACCTTGTGGGAGGCCTTCCAACGCTACGTCTTCCGGTACGTGGTCGCCACTCCAGAACCTTTCGGCCCCATCGGCCATCTGTTCTGCGAGCAATGTGCCCTGCCCACTGCCACTTAAGTTTGGCAATTCTTCGGGCTATGTCGGTTACTTTGGTTCTCCTGCGGATTTCCTCATTCCTGATTCGATCACGCAGGGAAACTCCAAGCATAGCCCTCTCCATTGCTCTTTGGGTGACTTTTAGCCTTCTTATAAGGTCCATTGTGAGCGACCACGTTTCAGGTCCATAAGTCATCACTGGCAACACACACTGGTCAAAGACTTTCGTCTTGAGACACTGCGGTATGTGGGACGAGAAGATATTGCGTAGCTTCCCGAACGCTGCCCAGCCGAGTCGGATTCGTCGATTGACCTCTTTCTCGAAGTTAGACCTACCTAACTAGACAGTTTGTCCTAGGTAAAAATACTCGTCCACGACTTCGAGTGTAGCGTCTCCGATCATTAAGAGAGTGGGTGTTACATGGGCATTTGACATGACCTTCGTTTTGTTCATGTTCATTTTAAGACCCACTCTTTCGGAGGCTCTACTGAGGTCATCGAGCATTGTACTGAGGTCCTTCATAGTCTCAGCCATGACTACGATATCGTCGGCAAACCGAAGGTGAGTTATATACTCGCCATTGATGTTGATGCCAGCTCCTTTCCAGTCCAGAACCTTGAAGACATCCTCCAGTGCAGCGGTGAACAGTTTCGGAGAGATAACGTCTCCTTGTCTCACACCTCGCTGCAGAAGGATAGGTTTCGAGGTCTGATCCTGGAGTCTGACTGACATAGTGGCGTTTTCGTACAGACACTTTAGCACTTCGATGTACCGATAGTCGATCTGGCACCGTTGAAGAGACTGCAGCACGGCCCATGTCTCGATCGAATCAAAGGCTTTCTCGTAGTCCACAAACGCTAAGCAGAGAGGCAGGTTATATTCTTCGGTCTTCTGTATAACCTGTCGCAGCGTATGTATGTGGTCTAAGGTGCTAAAGCCTTTACGGAATCTGGCTTGTTCGGGGGGCTGGAAGTCGTCAAACCTGCGCGCGAGACGGTTCGTGATGACTCTCGAAAACAGCTTGTAGACATGGCTCAGGAGTGAGATGGCCCTATAATTCTTAAGGAGGGCATTATCGCCCTTCTTAAAGAAAAGTATCACCACACCTCTGTTCCATGCCTGTGGTGTTTTGCCCTCGAGTATGACGGAACCAAACAGCTTCTGAAGGGCCTTCAGAACGGGTTTTCCGACGGCCTTCAGCAACTCGGCCGTAATTCCGTCATCACCCGGTGCCTTGTTGTTTTTGAGCTACTTCAGAGCCATCCTAATCTCGTACAGGCTGACGTCCGGGATGTCTTCGGTATAGTGCCGGGTCAATTTGGGTTGACCTTGGGTCGTTTGCCAGATTCATAACGGGGTTATTTGTTGACGTGTATAACTGTCCATAGAACCTCTCGATCTCTCTCAACAGCTCAGGTTTGGCGTATACGATCCTGCCATCATGGGTCTTCAGTTTCATAAGCTGGCTCTGCCCAATAGACAGATCTCTAGCAAAGACCTTGGAGCCTTTATTTTCGCTCTTTCGCGCCCTTAATACGATCTGTATTAAAGCGGCGAAGATCGCTTTTCAAGGACTTAGAGATCCGTCTATTGGGTTGCCGGTAATTTAGCGCATCATCTGTAGACTGCAGGATCATCTCGCTCCTCTCCTTCATGAGCCGCAAAGTAGGATCAGAGAGCTTCTTTTTTGAATTCGTACGACGGGTCTTGAAGATCTTAGATCCGTCCGTATGGATAGTTTCCACGCACCCATCGTTATAATCGTCCACGGTTCAATAAAGTTTTTAGGAAATTAAAAATTGGAAAAGTTTCCCGGGAAATTCGAATTTGAAAAACTATAAGTGCTTTTTCTTTATTTGGACAGGAGTCGTCTTTCGTGTCAGCTAGAAGAAATATAAAATTATCATAGTTAAAGTCGATCACACCGCATCTGTCTACTGTGAAAATTGTGTAAAATAGATAGGCAACTTAGATTCACTGAAAATATGTGCATACAACCTTTCCCTTATTGAAAACATGCAAAAGGGCAAAATAAAGAGGTATTATCATTCTATCTGCATTCTTATTTATACCGTTATTCATACATAAAAAACACGATTAATTCTTAACAAAACTCTTCTTGGTACCTACTGACCATTCACCCAGTTTTCTCGAGTCATTTCGATTTAAAAGTTGAATTCAGCTTAGATTGATACTCATAATTAAAATAAATGGAGCTAGGAATAAAAAGAGTACAACTGTATCAACATTCAATTGCTGCCGTAGTCCTAATATATTGTAAAGGACAGAGGTTGTTTGCAAATTGAAAACTATTTGAAAGTTATTATCTAAGCCTAACCAAAAACTGGCCATGCTGTTAAAAACTATAAGAAAGTACTTTCAATAAAATTCACAATAAATAATCCATCAAGGACTGATTTTTCAATCGACAGATAATTTTTATTCGTAGAATAAAATTGACGTCTGACAGATTTTGTATGGAAGAACTGTCAACAATTTAAAATTATTCCTCTGATAAAATTAAAAATAATTTTGGATAGCGACCGCATTAGGAATTTAAATTTTGATTATAGAAACAGTTCGGCGCGAAATTCCTGTCTGTTGACTCTGTTTCAGTATAATATCCGAAAAACGATTAAAGTTACATAAGAAAATCATAAATAATTATTATACTGACTGCGACCTCTGAGCTTGTTTCGGCCTTTCTTCTCGGAGTAGTCAGATAGGAAACGCCGACCTCATCTAGTTTTTAAAAATATGATTGACAGGTATATTTAAAAATATATGTGAATTTCAGCTTGATAGGTCCACGCGTTCCTGAGAAAAAGGGTCGTGACTGACGGACAGACAGACGGACAACAAAGTGATCTTATAAGGGTGCCGTTTTCCCTTTTGAGGTATGGAACCCTAAAAACAATTATGATTGGCGATTTTGAACACAAATTGAGTAGTGTTCGTAAAATACGTTAAGAACTGGGCATTTTCTTCTATAATTTAATTTGAATAATATTTGTCATATTTTCAATCGTATCGTTTTAAAATTTATCTATGGGCCTGCGTCGCCTGAAATAAATGAATAAATAAATAAATATGTGTGTATGTGAGTGGTTTACAATGAACCTCAATGTGTGTGTGAATTTGTGAAAAATAAAAATATGTGTTGATGTGTTAATCGCTGCCCCTGTAATTGTCTGTTTGGTTGTCCGGAATCCAGAATTTTATGTTTTTTAGCCTTCATTATCTACCAGTTCACTATGTCATCAAAATAGCGATTATTGGATTTTCTATAGGTATATTAATAAGCTCGCTCGCTAATAAATATTGATTGTCGTTGACATCTATACATATAATAAATCTGTAGAAGGGTCAATTCTGTACATTGAAAATATTGAAAAAATAAATAGCGGGGGGTGTTGCTGGATCGATACCAAACCCAAATATGTGATTAAAAAAAATTTTGTCTGTCTGTCTGTCTGCCTGTCTGTATATGCAGGCATCACGTGAAAACTAACGGTTCGATTTCGATGAAACTTGGTATAATTATACCTTATTATCCTGGGCATAAAATAGGATACTTTTTATCCTGGAAAAATACGTAGAAAAAAAAAACTTATTTTTCGGTTTTAATCATAGACGTTGTTCTGTAGAACCGCGAACACACGTTGCATTACCCGTAGTGGATAATTTTCCATTTCAATTTAAGAGAATACAGTTTCCTGTAGCTTTGTGTTACGCCATGACAATAAATAAGGCTCAAGGTCAGACCCTAGGAGTTGCTGGCGTATATCTTACCGCCAGTTGTTTTTCACACGGGCAACTTTACGTAGCTCTTTCCCATGTGAGCAGTCCAAGAAATCTTCATGTTCATATTCCGGACGAGCTCACTAACAATGTTGTGTATGCTGAAGCTCTCAATTAACTTTCTGTCGCATTGTCACGATCACTTTTTTATTATTGCAAACTTTTCGTCATTGTCAGTAATTTACTGCTACATGCTACTTATCAAGGTCGGAATTACTATGAAAAAAATACTTACTACAGAACGCGAGCTCAACAGCAGTAGCTCAATAGAGGGATCTCCTTAATTATTATAGGCTTAGCCGTATTTGGGTCCAATAGATATTTATAAGATGTCATTGTCAGAGTTACTCAAAATGGAGAAATAAACCATCCACGCGAAGACCGACATCCGCGCGGACGGAGTCGCGGGCGGAAGCTAGTATTATATAAGAACTTTTTCCCTAAGATTTGACGGGAAGCAGTAATATACAAGTAAATGCGGGTAGCATAATAAATCTTCTATTTATATAAAATAAAGTCGGGTTAGTTACACCATTTATAACTCCAGAACGGCTGGACCTATTATTATGATCTTTGATATGTTGTGTTTGTCTCCGCCCGGAAGAGCAGAATCTGTTGAAATTTGAAATTTTCCCATGTTATAATAATTAACATGGGTCATACATTCTTTCTTATAGATTCAGAGGCGGTACAAAGATCGCCGGATCAGCTAGTGTTCAATCAATTCAGGGTGTCATATGTCGTTAATCTGAGATCCAATGGGACCCACTACCGAGCCGGCGGAAGTTCGTGTTAACGCTGGCTCTTATAAGGGCTGCCTTATTACCTAATGTCCTCTGATATTTTGCCAGGTCTTCAACATCCTCGTCGTCAATGCAAAATCTACCTATTGAAGATTCACGAAAAAATACTCACAGTAACTTTCAGTCCCTGGAAGGGTGCTAATAAGTTCAGAGATGAGCGGTACAATTAAGTCAGCCTTGATTCTTAAGCCAGTCTAACTGGTGTTATATATCATGTTCCTTTTGTACACAAAGAAACTACCGCTAGCAGATATGATACATTTCTTTTGTTACATCAGAGGCGCTGGGCAGCGTGGGCAGCACGGCGGGCAGCTCTTGGCCGTCGTCGACGCCGGAGCCTTCGCCGTCGCCGGCGTCCACGCCCACCTCGGCTGACGCCGCCGACGCCGAGGCCGAGCCGCCCTTCACGCTCGGCGCCACCGAGCACACCCCTTACCAGTGCCAGTTCTGCGATAAAGCCTTCCCGAGGCTCTCTTATCTCAAGAAACATGAACAGGTATTTATGTTTACGGTGTTACTTTTGCTCGTTACCTACTTGAATGACGGTTAACCAACGCATGCCATCCTACACTCGTAATCTTCATTAAACTTCGCAAGACATATTCAGAGAGATCTAGACCAACGCAAGTAACATTTGAAGTATGTAATATATACGTCCACCGGCCGTCCTCTCATTTCCATAAAGTAACGAAGCTAACAGCTTTGCAGGCAATACGACTGCTGCGGCAATCATATCTGTGAATCCACAGCCCAGTTTCGCCATGCATGCCCTCGCTTCATTAGCAAGTAGATACCCAAAACAGCCCATTTACAGAGCCGGTGCGTAGATATGCATCGCTCTCGGCTTGCAGCGCTGGCGAGCTGAGGGCTGTGACGTGAGCGGCCATTATGCCGGCCGTACATCTCGGCTCCTTTGTGTCGCGCCGATCTCGCCGCGTTACGATTACGACACACGCCGAGACAGATCTAGCTGAGATACGACAAATAGAAACGTCACTTTGCATGCCGCCGCGAGCTGCTCGCCTACATACGGATATGGATCGGCACGTACACTTCAAGTGGCAAAACCGTCACCTCGTTCAAAATTAAAATTAGGGGAGGTCTCGCCCATATAAATTTGAGATAAGCGAGACGAATATCTAGAAAGGATTTCATTAGATTATCGGTATGCAATTGGCGTGTTGCGCTCGCGTCGATATCGATCAGCGCATCGCGGCGACCGTTGCTGGTGTCGGGTGTGTGCCGACAAATGTATCGCGCGAAGATCGCGTCGCGGAGCCGCGACAGCAGCGCGGTGACGACCGGAAATAGGGTTGCGATAACAACTCCCTAGCCTAGCTCGCCACACCTTTATCATCGCGCCGCTGCTTGGGAAAGGCGATCATTATAAGAATAAATCAATTACAGAGTCCACGCATACTCGCCATTCGTCTTGTTCTCGTTGCGCCTCCGGAGAAATCGTAAAGCAGTAAAACGTCTCGTGGAAAATATTACTTTAATGCTGAAATACAATCGATAGCTTGGTACAGTTCTTGGCCATCCAACTTAATTAACCCGTCCGATACGTATTGTGCTTGATAGAGGTAATCGAAATCGTAAAACTTTCCAAGGCTGTGGACACACTACACAGTGCTGTAAGATTGCACCACTAGATACTTAGACTAGAGCGGAAGAATATAGAAAGTCGACCTTGGCGTGGAGAAATAGCAGCTATACGATCATAACAAAACAAGTAGATCAGGGGTGTCAAACTCAATTTTGCAGAGGGCCATATATTAGATTTAGAATGTGTAGGCGGGCCAGGTTCAAATTAAAATACTAAAACATACTAAATTATTTTAACATCTTTATTTATTTAGTTATATATAGTTGTTACAAATCATACCAAAAGTAAGAAAGAGGGTGAGGGAGGGGCGCAGTATGCGTTAGCTGCACGGACGAAATAGAAGACGACTTCGCGCGCGCATGAGAGAGAGAGAAAAGCATAACTAACACTCTCTCACTCGTCTTGTCAGGCGCTACTCTTGAAATTACTTTTAAGTAAAGTGCGCGTATTTTTAAATCTGCGTAGAGGCATTGAGTGCAGTCTAAAATCTCTAAAAAAAGATCCATTTTTATCTGTGATATATTGTGATCGCGGGCCGTATCGAAATGGCCCGAGGGCCGGATCCGGCCCGCGGGCCGTATCTTTGACATGACTGAAGTAGATGGTGTGTGTTGTTATACGCTAAAAATTGTTTTCCAAGACAGGCACCCGTCTCATTAAATCTATCGGATAGGTAAAACTCTCAATCCTCATTCTCGTTACGAGCAACTCAAACACTGATTGTAGGTATGTTCTACAAGTAAAAAGACATTTTTCACTTTGCGACAGGGACGATTTAATAACATCTCCTCGGTGACTCCTCATCATCTTACAAGTTGCAATAATCGACATTGGGAATAAACTGTAACCGAATAATTTTGATATTTATATGTTATTATTATTTACGATATTCTTAAAAATGTGTTATAAGTAACAACAGATATAATGATTTTGACATACTAACGTGAGGTAGTTACTTATATGGATAAAAAAAAAATGAGCGCGCAGAGATTCACATCTTAATAACAGTAGGTACGAGCACCAACGAAGTAGAGCTACTGTTTCGGAGAACTTGTGATTCACGAGAATATTAAGATTTTTTATCATAAAGCCTAACATTTTTCTGCATGCGCACCGCGGCGCGTAGTGAAGGGGTACATTAAGTTTATTCTAGTCGTGTAGTATTTAAGATTTTTTGTGTTTTGTAGAGAAGGTGACTTATTTTGCAGCGAGCACCGGTTTGGATGCAAACAAAGTTATATTAATATCAACCTTGAATGTTTATGAACATAACGTAATAGTATCAAACTGGAGCTTGCGTGAGGTCTGGTCAGAGGTGTGAACGCCGCGGCAACGGGGGCCAGCGGGCTCACTTGACCTCGGGCTTTGCCGCACCTGACCATGTGAACCGACCATGTCGCACTGTTATTCATCTGAGAAAGTCGCTCAGTAGCCGCCCGCTGCCCATTCCCAAGCTTTTATTGGCTATCACGTTCACCTCAAACTAGTTTAAAATGTTCTTGGTGCGCTTTACTCGGAAAGCTCACCACCATTAGGCGCGTAATGTCGGTCGCTCTCACGGTATTTGTTAGCAGTTTAAATAACGAGCCGTGATACATACCAGTCGCGTGTCTTTTTACCATAAGCGCTGTGTAGTGTCGTGGTGGGAGCACCACGCGGCGGCCAGCAGGGCTCCGCGGTGCACCCAGGGGCCGAGCCCCCGCGGCGACCCCAGATCGTTTCGCTTATTGAATTCTCGCACGAAGTATCATGATGACAAGGGCCAATATTTTGTGAAACAAAACATTTATATGAACGTAGCTTACCTGTTGGACAATCAATTGCGAACAGTAATATCGCAAACACAATAAAACAACGTCTTATAAGAGCGCAGGCTCTATCGATTAATCGATTGTCAATCTTGCGTGCGTCTAATTGGCCTACGCTGAGGGTAGCTTCCTCTTAAGTGAGTGCGTGGGCATGGGCGCTGGCCGGAGCGGGGCGCGATTTATCGTGCACGGACGATCAAATTTATTAATTCTGTCAGGGGCCGATTGCTCCAATTAAGTGAGTGGAGTAAACATGCCGCTGCTATGTTTATGTGTTACCGTATTGCCGAGGTAGTGCGCCGTGCGCGGGCGCTTCGCGGTAAAATTCGCACGTCACTCACCGCCAATCACAACACGTGATTTAAATATCACTTGCGAGTCGCCTCACTAGTTTATGTGAATGGAATTTAATTAGAAGTTGGTCTTTTTTGGTTTTTAATCAATACAATTAAGTGGATATCTAGTTAAGTGCTTAGCCTAGGTACTATAGGGCCATAAAAATCGTGAGATAAGTGATCTGCTACTGAGCTGATAGATGCGTAATCTTAGAATTTATATGACACTAGATAGTCTACAATCTGCGTTTTGCATTTAAAGACTTGCAGTCTACTGTAATTACTAAAATTACCTATAACAGTGTTTGAGGATAATTGAATCTTCGTTGACGTTTTGAAACTGTACACATGAATATGAAGCTTATAAAATAATGTCCTAAACGTTTGAAAGAAACTTGCTAACTTTACAATATTTTTTTGGTACTACAATCGAAAGGTAAACCATCTAAAGTATAAAATAATGTTCCATAAACACATTTTCCGACAAAACAGTTAGATGCAGCAAAGCAAAGTTCTAGTTTTATAGTTGTCATAAAATAATAGTAAAACAGTAGATCTTAGAAGAAAGCTTCGCGGCGGCGGAAGCGGGTCCACTTAGCCCAATTAGACCGGCTCCGAGCTCATAATAATTGCTGCTGACTGTACCAGGATACGCGGTACTTATCAATCTGTGGATTACACTCATGATAGTCCAGTTGGTGCTCTGTCCGTCTAGTAATAAAATAATCTTAGTGATAAGCATCGCGAATGAGTTAAATTCTTAGGAAATTCGACGCTTCAATAAGAAAAGGCTTTGCTTACAGATACTTTTTAATAGTAGGCGGACAGGACTCGGCCTAAGCTTGGAAATAATATGTGAATTTATCATACGAAAGGTCTTAAATTGAAACTTGCAGTAAAAGTATTTACCTAATACATACCTTTTTATGGTATTCAATAATATGTATACAGATGTAAAGTTTTAAGAGCTTTTGTAAGATGTGGAGCTTTAGACAGCATGCAGCGATTAATTCATAAGAACCCACTTACATATTATTACCAAATTACCCCGCAGGTTTGTCTTTTTCGGTAGATTATGTCAGTCCCATACATTTTTGACTTTTCCATCAACCTTATCGGAGATAGAATGTGGTTTTGTCTAGGCCCTCAGGATTTATATTTTAATGCTGATAGATGTTTGCTAATTGATGATTTGATAGATTTTGATTTTGCCGATAGATTTATAATAGTGGATCGGTAATGTATCACTTTTATCACAACAAGTGCTTGCGACTTTGCATACGTTAGCGTAGCATGTAACACTGTAATAACGAGTCGTAGACGGCAGCAATGGAGTTCAATGGGTATAATATATAGGCATTAGCATTCAAATGATAAATCCTGAGGGCCTAGACAAAACGACATTCTATCTCCGATACATAATCAGTCTATAATGTTCCCACTGCTGGTCCACAGGCCTCCTCTCAGTGAGAGGGAGTGGGCCGTAATCCACCACGCGGGCCCAGTGCGGGTTGGCAGATGTCACATGTCTTCGAATTTTTGGTTCTAGAACGTGCCGGTTTCCTCACGATGTTTTCCTTCACCGTTTTGAGAGCAGTGCTGATGAAATAATTTACACAAAGTAAAGCGCCTGTCTGGGTTCGAACCTACGACCTACAACTCGTAAATCGCGGCCGTTACTACCGGGCCACCACTACTCCAATATTTATTTATTTATTTAAACTTTTCGCACAAAAAGGTACAAAGGCGGACTTAATGCCTTAGGCATTCTCTTCCAGTCAACCAAGGGTGGTCAAGAGATTGGATGGCAGGTGCTTTGGTTGAGAGGAACAATAATTAAAAAAAAAAAAACTAAGTACACAAATACATAAATAGGTTATATACACACACATACATACTATTGACTATAATATATACTTATAATATATATATACGAGTATATATATACATACTATCAATCACTGAATTTGTATGTACAAATTCAGTGATTGATAGTATGTTACGCAATTAGAGGGTTGTTGAAAGTAGTTGTAGAAATACGAAATGTTTTGAAAGCGATTGCCACTTGTTTAGGCCCTCTGGTTATAGAAAAGCTTGAAAAATTCTAAGTGAAATAAAGGAAACTATCAAGCATAATATTATGTGCTGGCAATTCCTACATACTCGTAGGACAGTGCATGATTGTTGTAAATATCAAAACACAAAGGCCCAAATGCAACAACTTTAAGTAATATCGCTATGAGAAGTGCTGAATACATTACTTAGATATATGCAACAATTGATACTTCTTTGTTACTTGGCTACCAGCCTCAAGGTGGTATCATACTCGTAGGAGAGTGCATGATTGTTGTAACGATCAAAACACAAAGTCCCAAATGCAACAACTTTAAGTAATATCGTTATGAGAAGTGCTGAATACATTACTTAGATATATGCAACAATTGATACTTCTTTGTTACCTGGCTACCAGCCTCAAGGAGGTGTGTCTGTAACAACTAACAAGGCAGCAATAACAAATTGAGATGTGGTGCTAATAGCCTCGCTGCCACCGCGGCACCGGTGGTACTTAATTGGGGACGCACGAGCGCGCCAAATCCTCACCCAACACTTTTTTCTTTTTAAATCCCCTGTACCTTTTTACGTAACCCAAATTCTAAAAACTTACACGCGTACATTTTGCTTCATATTTTTGTCATGTTTATTTAGTGCCAAACGCTAAACGTGTTAGCTGAAATGGAATAGAAGTCAATCATTCGTAACATTTGTTTAGCGTTGTTCTGAATGAATGTCGCGGAGGTGGTCAATTAGTAAAAGCGTGAACTGGCTGTCAGTTTGGGAGTCTATTGTGTGGTGGCCGGCTCCAGTTCTCGGCGGTGCGAAGGCCGGCGACGTTGACGGCTGTCATTATCTCCCTGCCACAAACTATTCACAAGCGCCGCATTAGCATCCTCATTATATCCTAACTCATGAATAATCTTTTGAGTAAGCCCAATAATAAGTACTTGCTTTTTACGACTAAACGTATTTCGTCACGTAGATACAAGATATCTTTGGAGTTCTCAAATGGCTGCGTAGCCGTTTTTATGATAATGTGTGTTCCCACAATAAATCAATAAGCATATTTGCGGCATAACTTCGCTCACACAAGTGTCGACGTACCCTAAAATACTATCTGTGTCGAAATTTTGATTCACGATTAACCTTATCTTTATTTCAAGTTTTAGTAGCTACAGTTTACTTGTCTACAAAGTCATCAACGATATGTATCAATTTAAATGTATACGAGTACTAATATTATTTTGCCTTCGATTTCACATTCACTTGATTTTATATCTGAAGCCATTATAAAAATTATTACCTCCTAGGACTTAGGTATGTTATACTTAGGTAAACAATGACCTTAAAGCACACTTCCTTTTACAATAAACTTGAAATACCCTCGCATAATATTTAGGCAGGTTTCCTAATAGTCTAGTTTAGATAATATCCTTTGACTTTCGCAATGCAACTTGCCTACCCGCGAAATACGCCGTGTAAACTGGATACAAATACGTATTACAACATAGTAGCACCTATGTAACGAGACTATTTGTGTGTATGGTGAAATCTGCGAACTGCCTACACGGCTTAACGGTTGCCATGTTTCATAACCTGTCGAGCCTGGACATTACTTTTTGTTCTTATCTACCGTTACAAGAAGATGTAACTCAAAACGTGTTGTTCGCAGCAAAGGCGTTCCGGTGAACATTACCGATCAAATCCATCTCATTGTGATAAGCCCGCGCTGCTCCCGCGCAGGAATGTTATCGGTTACACGTATCGATTCGATACACTGCAGCTTCGGATTCGTTGTGAAACTGCCATTTCAACAATAGGATTTGTTTGATTTGGTTCTGCGGCAAAACCAATGTTACTAATTATTAATTATATGTCGTCTTGGGTTTGTAGAGAGAACCGCCCCGTCATTTAGCTGACCATTTCAATTTCAACGCACGCTACTAGCTTACTCAACATCATCTCGTTGCATAGCTGTACTTATAAGATCAAAAGAATCGATACGCGGATAATTAATTGAACAATTATCAGTCGTAATCGATCGCGGCGATGAAGCAGCGGTTCCCAATGGTTGATATCTTATTCGGACGTCACGACGAGCTTACTGGGTCCTTCGTGTTTTTTCTGCCTATTGACACAAAACGCCGGTAGATCGTAACTCCGTAAGCTGGCCAGCTCACGCAGGCGCAGCGGTAGTCAGTCCATTGTTCACAGATCGTTCTCACGATAGTTTTTATGATCAGCCGAAGTTATTTCAATTCGATATTGTGTGACTTAAATGTGTACACATTTTAATCGCTCCTCATGTAATCGATTAAAATGTTATTTGATTTGATGGTATACATGCATGGGAACACAGAGACAACAAAGTCAGAACATTTTGGATTTGCGGCGTAGCTTCCTTGTATAACGACTTTTCAGTCGTTATACAAGGAAGCTACTCTACAAGATTTAAACGTTAATCTACCTATATATAGGTTTACAATCACAATCACATTCCTAGATCCGGTAGGTATACGTTTATTGAAGTTGCCTCTTTTTTATTAGAACATTGGTCATCAGTGGCTGTTGCGGGCAAGATCCTCGACTAAATAGTACGGAAAACCTCTTAATATGTTGCGCCAGACCTACATAATTATATTGCCCGGTTATTTAATGCGTGGTCCCTTTTTCTACGATGAGTAGTTTGTCTTATAGTTGTAGAGGTCTCATTCTCATAGTACAAAGATCGACCTTTACATTCGAGGATATACGACGTGACTTCTCGTATGTTATGTATTATGTCATTGTTTCAGACCCATTCGGATCAGATGCCGTTTAGATGTGAATTCTGCTCGCGCCTGTTCAAGCACAAGCGTTCTCGCGACCGCCACGTTAAGCTACACACCGGAGATCGCAAGTACCGCTGCGCACATTGTGAATCTGCCTTCTCCAGGAGGTAAGAATTGTATGACTATCGGAATTAACTGATACCCTGAAATGATATAACAATGAATAAAACTACTTTAAGCCATTAAAACTTAGAAGGAAAGTGGACACAAATCAAAAGTTCCTTATTAGTTAAGTATATCGCTGAGTTCTATAATCCTTTTTTCCACTACTAAATCCTATTACATAGGTAGTGTACTAGTGTACCACCACAAATGGCAGTGTGTACAAAGAAAATGCTAATGCGTCTAATCCCAAGGCATTGAAGATTAATATATGGTTAAGAGAATGCTCAGGAGATGCGTGCATGACAAAGGCCTCAGAGTAAGATTGATCACCATAAGTCACGGGCACCGCGCGCTCGGTCGTAAGGCGACGTGTCACCTTTTTCGTCACCTTACCGCGGCCACGTGACTAATTCCATGCAATTTGTCGGCCCAACGACCCGCCGACGAGTGAAAAGAGATGATGCGCTGACAAATGACGTCGAGGGCCTCACAAAAATGAAATAATGGCCCGTACCTAAACAGGCACGGCGAGCGCGGCCATTAGCGGAGGTGTTTGGGCGAACGCCTCTATTCTGTAGTTTGCGTGAAAAGCCTCTTTGTTAGTTCTGTTTGGTCCGTGCTTTATGTGGGTACTTATGTCTCATATGACAAATTGACGTCTCAGCTTGGTCACAAAAAGACGATTTATCTCAATTTTAAAATCCTTATACGGATGTTTAGCTGCTACAGGCACATTACTTGGGTACGCCTTAACTTTTCGCGAAGGATTTAAGATAAACTAAGGACTCCTCAAATAACCTTGCAAATCCTTACAGCACCATAAAAAATGTATACATGTATAGTGGAAGTGGGTTTTATTGCGAGTGTTGCGTCACAGCAATTATTTAAAGAATTGTAAACATAATACTAAACTCTGTAACCTAAGACCGCATGTAGTCTTTTTGTATCTCGGATCTATATCGTTTTTACATGATTGAAGAATTCAGTAGTCTGAATACTTGAACTTACCAACAGGGAAGGACGATAGGTGTAGGTACTTGTATGCGATAATTTAGATTTCTGAAATCTTACTATCTATTTCATTTGTTGTTTTACGATTGGTTTTTGTTAATTTGGCGAATTAATTACAGCAGTATACGTATAATAATTTGATGACTTTACATTCCAGTGACCACTTAAAGATCCACATGAAGACGCACGACAATCAGAAGCCGTTCCAGTGCACCGTGTGCAACCGAGGGTACAACACCGCAGCCGCTCTGACGTCGCACATGCAGGGACATAAGAGAGACCGTGAGGGTCGCGAGCCCGACAGGCGCAGGGCTTTGCGCTGTCTGCGATGTGGAGACGCCTTCCGACGACCAGACCTGTTGCAGGTATATTCAGAACTACCAGAACATTCATTAATATAACACATGAGTTCTAATCTAATGGAACTTTTATTAACATTTCACATTTTTCGCCATGCTTATCATGCTTTTTGTCATGCAATATCTAATGTTTTTATTTATTCAGGCCCACATGGTGAGCGCACACGGCGTCGACACAGCAGGTATGACTCCACCGCGCCGCGTCGCTTCTCAGCCGCCGCCCACACTACTCGCCTGCATCTACTGCACTCGCGACACCTTCACCAGCATGGAACAGTTACAACTCCACGTGCGAGCAGCACACTCAGCGCTGCTTAACGGCGAAGGGCCAGTTCAAGTTGATCAGCCTTTGCCCACCGATCTAAGCCGACGGGCACCTGACGAAGTGCCCCCAGTCAAACGTCCTCGCTCCGGATCGGGCACGCCACAAACAACCTTGTCACCGAGCACACTTCTCTGCAATCAATGTGATGCTGCGCTCCCAGATTTTGAAGCATTTCGGGCTCATTTGAAAGGGCATATTGAAGAAGGAGGGGAGCTACGATCAAGTCCTGCGCCTTGCGTTCACTGTGGAGCTACGTTTGCGGATGCTGCAGCGTCTGAGCGTCACCTCACAGCACATTACTTGGCAGTCTCGTGCGAGTACACCTGCCACAGTTGCGCTCGGAGCTTCGCTGCTCCTGATGACTTGCAGAAACATCTTCTTGAACTGCACGCACATCACTTGTATAGATGCGCTCTTTGCAAGGAGATTTTTGATTCGAAAGTTGCAATTCAGGTAAGGCCCTCATACAAAAATTGTTGTCAGATCTTGTAGATTTAAACTTAACACCCTGCTAATAATATACTTTGTTCTATTTTCAGGTTCACTTCGCAGTAGCTCATAGTGGTGAAAACAAAGTCTGGGTGTGTCGTTCTTGCGGGGCGGGCGCAGGTGCTCTCCGCTCGGAGGCCGAGGGCGCAGCTCACGTACGCTCTCGTCACGCGGCCGCAGCCCCACGATGTGCTTGTGGAGCCCTGATTGGCAGTGGGGTGGCCGCGAGGACCCCTAGACCACATCGCGCGTATCGGTGTCCCGTGCCTGCCTGCAATGATGCATTTGCTGTGCAGTACTTGCTCGAAAGGCACATGCAGGCTCATCATGCAATGCAACAGCAGGTAAGAGACTATAGATTTTTTGATTCTGAGTTATATTTTCTCGTGCTTATATGTCAAAGCCTGATTAATAAAACGAATATTTTGGCAGGTTCTTAACGGAGAATTACCAAGAACTAAAAGAATGGACTCCACCAACGGAGGCGAGGGCGGTGACGACGCTCGATCTCCGTGTACCCCGACCGCTGACGCTGGCAGCGGAGTGACCACTGCGGTGGTAGCTGCCAGTGAGGAGCGGCGGCGCAAGAATGGCGCCGTTGCGCTGCAGTGTGCGTACTGCGGGGAGCGTACGCGCAGCCGGGCGGAACTAGAGGCGCACACGCGAGCACATTCTGGGGCCGCGGCGGCGAGACACAAGTGTCTGATCTGCGATGAAGTGCTGCCGTCTGCTGCAGTGTTGGCGGAACATAAGCTCACACATTGCAAGGTAATCTACTTGAATAAATTTCACCCAATTGTTAATCAAATAAAACACTTCATGATTTCGTTACAAAAAATAAATAAATAAAAACCTTGCACAATTCAACTCAAGTTGCCAGTTGCAGTTGCATATTATTTGAAAATTTTCAAATTGACATACAACGTGCCGCTACAATGGCGACATTAATTGAACACACGGGTAGGGCTAGTGCCCATTAATCATATATACGAGTATATGTATAGGCAAAAATAATTCGTAAATTGAAAAAAAAAAAATCTAACAAACTAAATAATATAATAGTAAATAAAATTGGGATCACCCTTGCAAAAATTCATTCATGAAATTACTTACCTACGCTTCGCGCGATCGTAAGTTCGTGATCGGTCCGATTCTTTGTCGGCATTTGTCAAAGAAATCGAGTGGCGCGCGGCGGGCGCCGCGGCGCAATTAGGGGCAACAGCGGGGGTGCTTAGTCTAACGTCACCCTTTTTTTTTGGATGGGAAATCATCAAATGACTCCTCCCGCTCTGGGTGGAGCGGAAGGGAGTGTCAGACTCTTACTGACTGAGACCCACCCGTGGTAACCCTTTCGGACAGTCCTGCTGGCTAACGTCACCCTCTCTTGTTACTATTAGTTATAACTATCATCACATCACTCATCAAGTCATCACTAATCACTGCTTCTATTTGTCTCCTAGCGCTATAACGGAGGCCAGTTTTGGGTTAGTCTTCGAAATATCGTAGCACATTTTGTCGTGTAGGCGGTCGATCTGGGCGTTGAGACCACTGACCGGCTTTCGTGGATGCGCTGAAGAGGTCCTACAATAGTGCGAGGTTAGTAGGGCATTGTTTTGAATCGCCATTATCTCTCGCGATATGTCCTTATCGCAAGGCATTATTTTGATGACATTCTCCATAAATTAGCATCACGTCCGCATATTCAGCTGCTGTGTAGTTCGGATGTGTATTTGCCACCACGATCACAAGTTTACACAAGCACATAACACAAATAAAACCGTCCCTATCGCACGATGTAAACGTACCTACTAGATTAGAAAACAAAGCAAAGCGTCTTTATCGCAGTACCATAATCAAATTACTATCCTAATTACACAACAATAAATAAATAAAACAACAGGTGAGCGTCTTTTTCGCGGAAACATTCATAAAAATAACGACATAATTTTGTGCACTAGTTTGACGAAGTGTGTCAAGGACACGGGTTCGGCTAACACTAGAAAAGCAAACAAAAAAATAATTCGAGTGCAGTGCGGGGGCGCGGGCCGCCTGCGCCACTTGCCGCCGCCGGAAGGAAAGAGCACGCGCCGCTCGCCGACAGGGATTATCAGTCTCTTTCCTTCAATTCGCCTACTCTTTGCATTTGTTTCATCCTAATAGTATTGCTTATTCGTTTTAATTTCATTGATGCGATGTTATGATCCGTGACCCCGGCAAATGACCCCAGCGCTACAGTTCTTTAAGTACAGGTTGCTCTAAGATGGCATTTTCTAAAATTTTAAATAAATCCGTAAAGAATAACGTTTAATGGAAATTGCTTCCTGAAATGAAAATGTGAAAACGTATATGTGTGTTAAATTAATGTCACCATTGAAGCGCCACGTTGTATATTGATAATAATTGTCAGTGTGGTGCCGGACTTAAAGAATAGCACCACCCCATACTTCTCGTGGGTGTCGTAAAAGGCGATTATGGGTCGTAACGGAGAATGGGCAGCAGCGTTCTCTATGCATTCCACCACCATACTATACTGCGATCGCCAACCCGCCTGCCAAGCGTGGCGATTATGGCAAACCCCCCCCCCCCCCCCCAACTTGGGGGAGGCCTATGTCCAGCAGTGGACGTCTTTCGGCTGAAATGATGATGATGATGATATTGATAACCTTGTTTTATCTCTTTGATGTGGTTTTTACCATTAATCTGTAAGTTTATCATTGATTTTTATATTAAGTTCTATCCCTTCACACCGTTCGTTTATATACCGTGTGGTGGGACCCTGGTGATCTGCTATACAGATATTCCTAGTGCAGACACTAGTCTTGCAAACGAATGTCACGTAGATTTGAGCTGTTTTAAATAGTATGATGTCATTGTGAAGAGGAACTAAATGATTACAATTTGTATGTTCCTCCAGGTGGTATCAGGCGACACGTGCTCCCGCTGCCGCGCTCGGCTCCTGTCCGAGGAGTCGTTCCTGTCGCACATGGCGCGCCACCACCCCGCGCTGCCGGCGCCCTGCGTGGTGTGCCGCCAGACGCTGGCGTCCGAACCCGAGGCGCGCCTGCACGCGCGCTTCCATCTGCGGCCCGGGGAGGACGAGCAGAGGTAACACACGAAACCATACCAAAACACCAAATAAAAAAATAAAAATGGATTGGTGAAATATTGTACCTCTATCTCTTTTTGGCCTCGTTTTTGGTCTTCTTGGTGTGGCGTTTCCAAAGAGACCCTATTTTAGTAACAGGGTCCACTGAGGTGGACCCTGTTACTAAAATAGGGGGATTCCTGAACGGCTTGACAGCCATTGTAACTTGATCGACTTTCCATTGATGTGAAATCATACCTCCTTGCATATTTTTTTTTCCATACAAAATTTTATCAAAATTGGTCCAGCCGTTTGAGCGTGAAGAAGTAACAAACATATAAACACACACACACACCTCCACACACACTCTCACACACTCACAAACTTTCGCCTTTATAATATTAAATGTGATAGCATGGATTACGCCTGTAATTACAGTAATTTCGGCAGGTCAGCGACCGTTCCACAGACTGCACAGTGTAGTTTAGTTCAGTTTTTTCCTGTTTGTCATTTATTGTAACTTTCTTTTGTTTAGTTGTGTATGCCAATCATAATATTTGTATATACACGTGTATACCAATAAAACTGAATACTTATTATTTCTTCGTTTTTCTCAGATGCGCCATATGCCTCCGCGCACTCCCGGAGGGCGCGGGCGGCGAGGGCGCGCGCGCGTGCGCGGCGTGCTACGCGCGTCACGCGGCGCCGCGCGCGCCGCCGCCCGCCGAGCACGACTGCCGCCTGTGCCGCCGCGCGCTAGGCTCGCCCACGCGCCTGCAGGCGCACCTCATCGAGCACACGTTCGCGGGCATCGGCGCCTTCACCTGCTACCTGTGCTCTGCTGTGTTCACGAGCGCCGCCGGCCTGCAGCGCCACCTGCCCGAGCACGCGTCCGCACCCAGACCTTACGACTGCGCACGATGCGGACTCAAGTTCTTCTTCCGAGCTGAACTTGATAACCACGCCTTCGTGCATCTTGAAGAGGCAGAGATTGCGCAACGAGCTTTCTATGAAGCGTACGCCCGCGGTGCTGCGTCCGCGTGGGCCGCTCTAGCGCCGCCGGAGCCTCGAACGACTCCACCTCAACCTGAAGTCAAGCGTGAGCCGGAGATCAAAGAGGAGCGAGGAACTGACGAGTATATAGAAGTGTCGTCACCTCCCCCCGCGCCTCCTCCGCCCGCTCCTCCCGCACCGCCCTCGCCTGCTCCTGTCGTGAAACTAGAGAAGCCTGACGAGGAGTGATTGAAGCCTCCCGTCGTGCAGTATTGAATGTGTCGTCCCTGACGCGGGCACGAGTCCCGCTGCAATACTAGATTACGTCCGTACGAGCTATTTTTAAGTCGTTAGTTTCGTTAAAGGTTAGTCGTTAAAGTTTTGCGTTCAGAACGCTGTATTTCCTGTAAGTAGTCCGTACCTATCGTTTATGTTGGCTAGGAGTATGTTTTATAATGTTTACATGGCTATTTGTATAAACTGTTAACTTAATATATTATGTTAAGCTTCAATAACAAAAGTGTTTTCTTATGCTTTACTACTTGGCCTTTCTTTGCATTTACTCAGTACAAAGAAATCATCACAAACAGCTAGAATGTATAACTGATCCTTTATTAAATTAAATGTTTACAAAAAAGTCGATGTATAAGTTGTCACTAATGACATAGCTTATAAACAACAGACCCTACGATCAACTCCGCCCTCAAGCGGTGGCAACCTGCGTTTGTATCCAGGGAAGCAACCCAGCAACGTTGACGTAGGCAGCTGGCACGTTAGCATTGGCGCAGCCCAGACCCCACGACACCAGCCCCACCAGCACCCATTGGCCGTTCACTTGGCACACCAGGCCTGAGCCACCGTCACCCTGCAAGGAGAGAGAATTACAGTTATAACAAGAAATAAAATATATGAAGCAGTAGCTTCTGCCCGCGACTTCGTCCGCGTGAAATTTTTCTTTCCCCCGACCCAACGCATCGCATCGCATCTTTACGTTGTTTACGCTTAGCGCTCTTTCCGACATTTTTTCTTTGTGTTCTGCTCCTAAGGGTCATATCATAAATACCTGCCTGTCTCAAGAATAGGGCTACCAAATTCAAAATTATTAATCCGATAAAGTTATCTGGCGTTGGAAAAATCAACTCTAAACTAAGAGCGGTTTAGGCTGTGCGTTGATATATCACTTAGTCAGGGCTTTGAATTTTATTTATACAGACAGATGATGTACGAAAATAAGTTACGACCCAATTTAGAGCATTTTGCTTATCACTGAATTGATTAATAAAATAAAATTCGTAAAATGTTGGCAATTATTATTAATAATTATTATTGGCCTGTGAGCAAAACAAATTCCCAATATCGTTTGTACCCATCGTTTGCCAAGCAGAAACCAGGTGCAGACTCGAAACAAATGGCTGTAGTTGACAATATCGGGTTTTACTTAGGTACTGAATCATGCTCTGGTTCAAAAATGATTTAAGATTCTCATTGGTTGTTCAGTAAATCTATATATATACAACGTTATTTCTAGTAATAAGCGAAACCTGAATATAGTTTGTTCAGAATAAGTATCTGAATCGATTCCAATAATTTTTACCCCATGTTATACATTTGTTATACATGTTATACATGTATTTTGTCCCAAAATATTCAAAAGAGGTAAAAAGTTGGACATCGAGCGACACGTAGGTTATCTAATTTCCGCGCCGAACAGTTAGGTACCTAGGTACTATTATCAATAAGCGCAAGACGGCGCGGCGCGAGCGGCGAGGGTGAGCATGTCTTTGTACGGTCAAACAGGTAACTTAACAAGCTTATAACTTTGTGATTTTTCATGATACAGTTTTGAAATTTTGTACATAGATTCTTTACATAAAAATACTCGACACGTGTTTCGGGTTTCACATATACTAAAAAAATAAAAATACAAAAATTAAGGAGTCCCTACAAAAAGCATGAAATAAAAAATTAAATTTAAAATTTAAAAAACCCCGACACAAAAAAAATACAAAATTAAATGTAAGTAATTGGAAAAGGATCAAATCATTTAAAAACCCCCAACTTAAAGAATCTAGGTAACGAGACTAAAACAGATAAATTCATATGGCAGTCGGGGGACCTGTTAGCATAGAAGGTGTTCCACAGAACGGTCCCCCGACTTCCATATGAATTTATCTGTTTTAGTCTCGTTACCTAGATTATTTAAGTTGGGGGTTTTTAAATTATTTGATCCTTTTCCAATTACTTACATTTAATTTTATATTTTTTTTGTGTCGGGGGTTTTTTAAATTTTAAATTTAATTTTTTATTTCATGCTTTTTGTAGGGACTCCTTAATTTTTGTATTTTTATTTTTTTATTTTCTTGCGTTTTAAGATTCAGGTAATTTGGTGTTTAATCAGGTTTTTTATCCGTCAAAAAATAATTGTTAATTTATAGTTGAAGAATAATTTTTAAGGCTAAACAGATTGTTTTGTTTATTTATATCCTTTTTCTAGTTCTTCTTTTAGTTATTCAACTTTCGTGCAAGTATTTCATAGCATTAGATATCTTAGGTATTTCAGATCTAGTTTATAAAATGGGACTGCGACACTATCTGATGTAGAAATACCTACGCTTTTTCAGTAGGATAATTCCATTCGTAATAAAAATAGTCAAACTCAGTGGTCGTAGGTGCCAGTCATCACTCCACTTTCCTCATCATTCTAGAGCATTGATCAGACAAAAAATTCCAGTTAGATTCCCTTTCAATATAGTGTACTAAATTCTACTTGTCAAGCCCTTGCATTTGATGCCTATATTGAAGGAGTTGTGAAAAATAAAATATAATCCGCCATTTTGTGGCGGCGGCCATCTTGGACCGATTTTCATCAAATATAGCTAAGAACACTCCCGACTATTTCACCTTTCAAACAAAAAAAACAAAATCATAATCGGTTCATCCGTTCGGGAGCTACGATGCCACAGACAGACACACACACACACACACACACACACAGACACGTCAAACTTATAACACCCCGTCGTTTTTGCGTCGGGGGTTAAAAATAATGTTGTATATAAAATTCAAAGTCCTGACTGACTGATATATCAACGCAAAGCCTAAAGCGCTGGTCCTAAAGACATGAAGTTTGGTGGGTGTGTTCTTTGTGAAGAGTAGGTATCCACTGAGAAAGGGTTCTGGACATCCACTTCCGAAATTAAAGTTATTCTTCAATTTGCAGTGTGTTTTTTGGAAGTCGGTTGTTTTTTTTTTTTTTGTAAAAATATTTTTTATTCAATTTGTAGTGTTTTTTTTTGGAAGTCGGTTGTTTTTTTTTTTTGTAAAAAGTTTTTATTTAATGCCGAATCATAATAAAATTGAAATAAAATGGGTTGGACCACCCTTATTACTTAGGGGTATGTAAAATACGTCCTATTCTCAGACCTATTAAATATACACACAACATTTCATAAAAATCGGTCAAGCCGTTTCGGAGTAGTTTTGTTACAAACAATGTGATACGAGAATTTTATATATTAGATTTAACTAGTTGTGCATGTCGAAAAGCAAATTGGATTTCATGGGTTTTATTTTTTTTACGCGGAACCCTAATATGCCTTTTGTAAAATAAAAGTAGCTTAAGCCAGTGAAAGCCGCGTTAAAATCGGTCCAGCTTTTTCGAAGATTAGCCGGAACAAACAGACAGTCAAACAAATATTTAAAAAAATGGTTTAAACCATTTTTTTTAAATATTTGTTTGTTGCTGAAAAAAGCTGTTGAATTATGTGTTTGACATTGCAAACAGACACTTAAATTTTATTTATTCGTATGTCTAGATATGCACTTACAGTACACGCATCTTTATTGGCTTCTCCTCCAGCGCAGATAAAGGATGTGGTATCCAGCACGAAGGTGGCTCCAAGCCGGGCGGTTTGCATCTGAGACTGACATGTCGCAGACGCCACTATAGGCACGTCCACTTTCTTTAGTATCTGCTGGTACTGACCTTGTAACCCGAACATGTCCTTACCCCAACCTGATACCCAGCATCTGAAAAATGACTCCAAATCTAAAAATTAATCATTTTAACTCTTCAACTTCAACTGGAAATAATAATTTAATATTTAGACTGTTATTTTCGTATGGCCCAAGTTTGGCTTATAAGTTCCATTGGGGAAGATGAATGTTCCCAACTAAAAGCCGGGACGATATACAATTATTAAATTGTAAGTAGTAGAGTTCAACTGTGCTGGGCAGCATTTGTGAAGCTTCGTGCAGTCTTCTCGTTGCATATTCCTCAGAGCCTAAATTCTAAAGTCTTCAATCAGTGCGTCCTGCCTTTTATGATTTACGGAGCTGAAACGTGGACACTTACGGTACGGCTGGTCCATAAATTCAAGGTCGCTCAGCGAGCTATGGAACGAGCTATGCTTGGAGTCTCTTTGAGGCATAGAATCCGGAAAGAACTGATCCGGCAGAGAACCAAAGTTGTTGACATAGCTCACAGAATAAGCAAGCTGAACTGGCAATGGGCCAGCCATACTAGCCTTAAAACCGATGACCGTTGGGGTAGACGTGTTCTTGAGTGGATACCGCGAATTGGCAAACGTAAGGTAAGACTCTCTCAGGCGCGAGTGGAGCGACGATCTGCGCAGCGCAGGGTGGCTGGTAGCAGCTGGATGAGTGTCGATAAGTTGGCGAGAATCGATTTAAATGGCGAGCAGTAGGAGAAACCTATGTCCAGCAGTGGACTGCTGTAGGCTGATGTAGTCGCACCTATACTATAGATATAAATCGTCCTACACCTTCTGTTTTACTTTTTCTTTATGTATATCGACTCACCTTTGACCTGTATAGCTTGTGGTCGATGATGGTGGCAGACAAGCCCTATTGATGGTGACTGCTGCTCCTGCACTCGGTGTAATTGGCACAGACGCTGATAACCTCAGCACCATGATGTCAAACTGCAGGGTATTCGCATTATACGATGGATGGCTGAATACTTTGGTCACTGTGTACTCTTGGTAAGCAACTGGCTCGTAAGTACCGGCTGCATCCCATTCGCCAAGACGAACTTTAACATTCGGAACAGTTCCTGAAACACTGTCATTGACATCAATTGACGTCATTCTAGTATATAGATTACATGATTTTAATATAATAGCTACAGCTAAAATTACTGGGCTCTAAGCTCTTTCATTACTTACACATAAGGCAATAATCTGTGAGTAACAGTCAAAACATTTAGTGAGTTTATCAGAACACCTCCAGCAATGTAATCGTTCTGCTTCGTCAATATGAGAGCCTATAATGGAGAGAAGAAATCATTTTATTAATCTAAAACAAAATATGAAAATGATCTCATAAATAGCTTTAAAATGTACACACCTGCCAAGGAAATTCTCCGAAATTAGCTTGTCCAGCTGCTGGAGTGATAGCTATTGCAGGTACAGTTTGTAGTAAACCACAAGCTATGGTTGAGGCGGGGTTAGTATTGCCACAGCAATACTCTTGGCCAGCTGGACATTGAGTTGCCACCTGGATAGTTTTAGTCACAATTTTTATATTTCAGATGATCAGAAATTAAAATAGGAATGCTAATAGTTTTACTTCCACTTACCGGAGTGACGATCCTAAAGTCTATCATACCAGCACCCGATGTACTAGTTCGGACACAAGTCCCTATAGGCACACAGGCACAATTACTTTGTCTTTTCACAATTTTGTGTTTTCCATCTGTTCCAACACTATTTAAAAAAAATTTCATGCTTGTAGCATATTTATGATCCACGCTTCTACGTTGTCTTGGGAACTTCACAGTGGTGTCGAACGACGGTATTTGTGCACTATAGCCAGTAATCGGAGGCCTATTCAAAGCTGCCGAAGGACCCGGAGTGGTGCCAAGCCGAGGATCAATCGGGAGCGGGCCTGCGATGGTATCATCAGGATTAAATATACATACTACGTCAGGATCCATACAAATTATGAGAGATAAAATCATTCCACCTAAAGTCGGTGCTGCTGTAGGTGCCGCAGTAGGAGCTGCTGTTGGTGCCGCAGTAGGAGCCATGGTAGGTGCGACTGTTGGGGCAACCGTTGGGGCTGCTGTTGGAGCTACCGTTGGAGCTGCCGTTGGAGCAACCGTAGGGGCCATCGTTGGAGCCGCGGTTGGGGCTGCAGTTGGGGCTGCTGTGGGCACGATGATTGGTGCGGGCACTCCGGGCAACACCACGATTGGCGACGGGTTGGTAGGGAGCAACCCCAAACATGCTGTCAGAATCCACAGACACATTTTGAATACAATAATATGGCGAGATAAATCCTATCTAACCGAACGCTGCGCCGTCCACCGCGACCGATCACTGTTTGTCTGATATGGTTGAAGGTGATGATGAGCTAAACATTAAATACGTCCTTAAAATTACGATTGATGGTATTTCCCTAACAATTGTAGCCTTCATGGTGTAATGCGCATGATCATATAGCGACAAATTGTTGCAATCAACGAAATGTGGATTACTAATCTTTTGTTGGCAGGCACATGTCGTAATGTTCGTCATCAGTTGAAAGAGTAAATTATTTTAATCTCACCGCACTTGAACCATAATGGCTAGTATAGAACTGCAACAATGGTTTATAACAACACTGTAATATATTTATGTACGTGCTGTTTGCTCTGGTTCTACATAAACTTTTATTTTTAAATTGTCTCATTACAAAGTGACACGGAGGATAATGCTCAAAACGTGAAAACCAAAGGCCATCTCAACAATGACGTCAAAATCTGTTTTCATCTCTCATACTCGGAAAGTAGTGTTTGTTTGATCCGAATAGCGGGTGGAAAACGCTGCTTCCCTCCCTTGGGCGGGAAAGACTCGTAGTAATTGCTTCCCTCCCTAGGGCGGGAATGAAATTTAAAAATAGAACTAAATTTAGTTAGGTAGTCAGCTCAGTCAGACATACGACACCCTTAATTGATTATGTAAATATTTATTATGCTACCCATCAATGAATGTCTGAATCTTATGAATGTGCGTTAATTAGGAGAGTTGGATAAAAAGCTCATATGTTAACGCCATTAAATCTTTCATATTTAGCGCACAAGTTAATAATTTAACTTGAATAAATTCAACATACATAGGTACGATAACATACAGCTGTGGTCGAGGCTAAAAAACACAAAAATTGGGGATTTCGTACAACCTGACTTTACCATATGGGGCTGTGAATATACATCATTTAATTATTTGACGAACTTATCCATAGTTTAAGGTAAATAAGTAGTGGTAATGAAGTTTTTTTTTATATCTAATGTCGATGTTTCGCGCCAATCGTGTGTGTTCACATTTTTACTTTTCACAAATTTCACACACACAGATGTAGATAAGATTTAAAATGTGACAAATGTTATTGATAATATTATAAACAACACGAAAATGCCCAGGTTTTAACGTAATATTCAAACACAGGTTCAATAATACGTATTAATCATTACCACTACTCAATTTGTGTTCAAAATCGCCGACCATTATTGTTTTTTTTTTATTGCAATGATGTGTGAAAGCGATTATTCCAAACATTTTTTTTTTAATTTCGATTGACTCGAGTAATTAATATGACGAATGTAATTGATATTTGAAAATAAAATAAAATTATTTTAAGCAATAAATACAATAAGCATAGTTTATAATAATTATTTATGCTTTTCTAATATCATTTCAATCTCTTCTAATATCATGTCAATAACAGACAGGCCATAGGTACCTAATTTACTGAATTTCGCGCCGAAATGCTTCTATAATTGAATTTATATTCGGAATGCGCTCGCTGTTTAAAATTATTTTAATTTATTGGACAATTATTTATTGTGGATTTTATTTTGGATACTTTCTAATAGTTTACTACAGAATTCCCAGTAAACTTTTTTTAGGTAGGCTTACCAGAAGTTTTTATGAGAATGATGATAATTAATTAATTCTATAGATTGGATATTCTGCAAACACTTTACATTTCAATACATTTTGTTACTTTAAAGAGTTTTTAGTCAGTTTCTACAATTTTTTTCATTTTTTTTATTGCGAGTATCGATTAGGCTGTATGCAAGTTTTGAATCGATATAAGAAAGTTGGGTGGATGGTCAGCACTAAAAAGTGTCACGTCGCAACACAATTTTTAGTAATTTTTATCAAGATTATCGTGTTTTCTAAGTAATTTATGAAAAATGGTAAAAGTAGAATGCAGACAGAATGATAATAATACGGGCCCTAGTAAGCGGGACGGCCCGCGGTGGTGACACAGAATCTACTCATGTGGCGGCGACGTGGTGTGTTCCATACTTCAAATTTAAAAAAGAATAATAAGTAGGTACCTATTATTCATGTAATTATTATCAATAAATATTTTAGAAAAACTACTATTTTTTACTTTCCTTAAATTCGAAATGAAAAGTAGAGTGTTTAACGCGGGTGAAAGTCATCAATTCCCACTCGGACTATAGCCGCCCTCGCTGCGCTCGGGCGTCTAAATGCCTCGTCTGGGAATTGATTCCTTCCGACCCTTGTATAACAATCTACTAATTCAAAATTAAATGATCACAAAAAAAAAACTATATTAATACAGCTTGATTTTCTCGTATACCTAGGTACCTCTAAGGAACAGTTTGCGTTTTGAAGCTGCGCGAAAAGTTGAACAGTAAAATCCATAATACGATGTGCGCATGTGCGCATATATACGGCTAGGTAGGGAAAGTAAGATATTTTCTGAGAATAAATCCTTTTGAAGAATTCTCACTAGTATTATTTTTATTTATTTTTATTTAGCTGACCCGACAGACGTTGTTCTGTCTCTAAATCGTGAGTTCATATGAAAATCCCATAAAAAAGGACGTTCAGTTTTCCTGAATTTGAAAATTTTCCTGATTTTTTTCCATGTTTTTCCATAAAGATCTATTTTGGACTATTACGAACAGTTTAAAACACAAAAATAGTTACATCGGCCCAGTCGTTCTCAAGAGTGATGCGCTTACCAACAAACAACAGTTCATTTTTAGGGTTCCGTACCCAAAGGGTAAAAACGGGACCCTATTACTAAGACTCCACTGTCCGTCTGTCTGTCACCAGGCTGTATCTCATGTATTTCAGTTGTCGCTATAACAACAAATAATAAAAATAAAATTTCAAGGGGTCCAAAAGAAACGTTTTTTTCGGCGTTTTATGCCTTGTGATACAGAACCCTTCGTGCCCGCCGGTTTTTTAAATATAAGAAAATACATGAGAAATACTGTGTGAAAAGTCCATTACGACAATGTGCGAAAAAAAAATAAGCCGTCACGTGCCAACATTCGTTACTCGTTCAAGTTGTCGCTAAGTTAGTTAGTTGGTAAGTTTTGTAATCCGCAATAAACGGTATTATTATTTCCTTTATTTCACTAAATACATATAAATTATATTTTTAAATATTAGAGTCTAGAACATATAAAAACGATGGATCGATCCCAGTCTATATATATAAAATTCAAAGTCCTGACTGACTGATTGACTGACTGACTGATATATCAACGCACAGCCCAAACCGCTGGACCTAGAGACTTGAAACTTAGAAGGTGTGTTCTTTGTGAAGAGTAAGTATCCACTAAGAAAGGATTTTTGGGAATTCAACCCCTAAAGGGTTAAAATAGGGGATGGAAGTTTATATGAAAGTCCGACAGTTTTGAAGTTAGGATCTTCTAATTTTGTATTTAGGCTGACAATTGAAATTGTAGATTGTTTTACAAGGGTCGGAAGGAATCAATTCCCATACGAGGCATTTAGACGCCCGAGCGCAGCGAGGGCGGCTATAGTCCGAGGGAGAATTGATGACTTTCACCCGCGTTAAACACTCTACTTTTCATTTCGAATTTAAGGAAAGTAAAAAATAGTAGTTTTTCTAAAATATTTATTGATAATAATTACATGAATAATAGGTAGGTAAGTACCTATTTATTAGTCTTTTTAAAATTGAAGTATGGAACACACCACGTCACCACCACATGAGTAGATTCTGTGTCAGCACCGCGGGCCGTCCCGCTTACTAGGGCCCGTATTATTAACATTCTGTCTGCATTCTTACTTTTACCATTTTTCATAAATTACTTAGAAAACATGACAATCTTGATGAAAATTACTCAAAAATGTGTTGCGACGTGACACTTTTCAGTGCTGACCGTCCACCCAACTTTCTTATTTCGATTCAAAACTTGCATACAGCCTAATCGATACTCGCAGTAAAAAAAATGAAAAAAAAAAATTGTAGAAACTGAATAAAAACTCTTTAAACTAACAAAATGTATTGAAATGTAAAGTGTTTGCAGAATATCCAATCTATAGAATTAATTAATTATCATCATTCTCAAAAAAACTTCTGGTAAGCCTACCTAAAAAATGTTTACTGGGAATTCTGTAGTAAACTATTAGAAAGTATCAAAAATAAAATCCACAATAAATAATTGTCCAATAAATTAAAATAAGTTTAAACAGCGAGCGCATTCCGAATATAAATTCAGTTATAGAAGCATTTCGGCGCGAAATTCAGTAAATGAGGTACCTACCTATGGCCTGTCTGTTATTGACATGATAATATTAGAAGAGATTGAAATGATATTAGAAAAGCATAAATCATTATTGTAAACAATGCTTATTGTATTTATTGCTTAAAATAATTTTATTTTATTTTCAAATATCGATAACATTCGTCATATTAATTACTCGAGTCAATCGAAATTTAAAAAAAAATAGTAGATTGTTATACAAGGGTCGGAAGGAATCAATTCCCATACGAGGCATTTAGACGCCCGAGCGCAGCGAGGGCGGCTATAGTCCGAGTGGGAATTGATGACTTCACCCGCGTTAAACACTCTACTTTTCATTTCGAATTTAAGAAAAGTAAAATATAGTAGTTTTTCTAAAATATTTATTGATAATAATTACATGAATAATAGGTACCTATTCATTAGTCTTTTTTAAATTTGAAGTATGGAACACACCACGTCACCACCACATAAGTAGATTCTGTGTCACCACCGCAGGCCGTTCCGCTTACTAGGGCCCGTATTATTGTAATTCTGTCTGCATTCTTACTTTTACCATTTTTCATAAATTACTTAGAAAACACGATAATCTTGATAAAAATTACTAAAAATTGTGTTGCGACGTGACACTTTTTAGCGCTGACCCAACTTTCTTATTACGATTCAAAACTTGCATACAGCCTAATCGATACTCGCAATAAAAAAAATTAAAAAAAATTGTAGAAACTGAATAAAAACTCTTTAAACTAACAAAATGTATTGAAATGTAAAGTGTTTGCAGAATAACCAATCTATAGAATTAATTAATTATCATCATTCTCAAAAAAAAGCCTACCTAAAAAATGTTTACTGGGAATTCTGTAGTAAACTTTTAGAAAGTATCAAAAATAAAATCCACAATAAATAATTGTCCAATAAATTAAAATTATTTGAGGTACCTACCTATGGCCTGTCTGTTATTGACATGATAATATTAGAAGAGATTGAAATGATATTAGAAAAGCATAAATCATTATTGTAAACAATGCTTATTGTATTTATTGCTTAAAATAATTTTATTTTATTTTCAAATATCGATTACATTCGTCATATTAATTACTCGAATCAATCGAAAAAAAAAAATGTTTGGAATAATCGCTTTCACACATCACTGCAATCACTGCAATAAAAAAAAAAACAATAATGGTCGGCGATTTTGAACACAAATTGAGTAGTGGTAATGATTAATACGTATTATTGAACCTGTGTTTGAATATTACGTTAAAACCTGGGCATTTTCGTGTTGTTTATAATATTATCAATAACATTTGTCACATTTTAAATCTTATCAACATCTGTTTGTGTGAAATTTGTGAAAAGTAAAAATGTAAACACATACGATTGGCGCGAAACTTCGACATTGGATATCAAAAAAAGTTAATTACCACTACTTATTTACCTTAAACTATGGATAAATTCGTCAAATAATTAAATGATGTATATTCACAGCCCCATTATGGTAAAGTCAGGATGTTCGAAATCCCCAATTTTTATGTTTTTTAGCCTCGACCACAACTGACATCAAAATGGTGATTATCGTACCTATGTATGTTGAATTTATTCAAGGTAAATTATTAACTTGTGCGCTAAATCTGAAAGATTAATGGCGTTAACATATGAGCTTTTTATCCAACTCTAATAATTAACGCACATTCATAAGATTTGATGGGTAGCATAATCAATTAAGGGTGTCGTATGTCTGACTAAGATGACTACCTAACTAAATTTAGTTATATTTTTAAATTTCATTCCCGCCCTAGGGAGGGAAGCAATTACTATGAGAATTTCCCGCCCAAGGGTGGGAAGCAGCGTTTTCCACCCGCTATTCAGATCAAACAAACACTACTTTCCGAGTATGAGAGATGAAAAATTGTTTGGAATAATCGCTTTCACACATCATTGCAATAAAAAAAAACAATAATGGTCGGCGATTTTGAACACAAATTGAGTAGTGGTAATGATTAATACGTATTATTGAACCTGTGTTTGAATATTACGTTAAAACCTGGGCATTTTCGTGTTGTTTATAATATTATCAATAACATTTGTCACATTTTAAATCTTATCTACATCTGTGTGTGTGAAATTTGTGAAAAGTAAAAGTGTAAACACACGATTGGCGCGAAACTTCGACATTAGATATCAAAAAAACTTCATTACCACTACTTATTTACCTTAAACTATGGATAAATTCGTGAAATAATTAAATGATGTATATTCACAGCCCCATATGGTAAAGTCAGGATGTTCGAAATCCCCAATTTTTATGTTTTTTAGCCTCGATCACAACTGACATCATAATGGCGATTATCGTACCTATGTATGTTAAATTTATTCAAGGTAAATTATTAACTTGTGCGCTAAATATGAAAGATTTAATGGCGTTAACATATGAGCTTTTTATCCAACTCTCCTAATTAACGCACATTCATAAGATTTGATGGGTAGCATAATAAATATTTACATTATCAATTAAGATTGTCGTATGTTTGATTGAGCTGACTACCTAACTAAATTTAGTTCTATTTTTAAATTTCTTTCCCGCCCTAGGGAGGGAAGCAATTACTATGAGTCTTTCCCGCCCAAGGGTGGGAAGCAGCGTTTTCCACCCGCTATTCGGATCAAACAAACACTACTTTCCGAGTATGAGAGATGAAAATTATTTTACACGTGTCTCAGCGTTTTTGATAATTCCGCCCCCGAAGGGTTAAAAAGGGGGATGAAGTTGTGTATAGAAAGTCATTAATTTTCGACGTAAAAATCACTAAATTTATTATCTAGGCTTATGATTGGAAGCTAACACAACGGTGTTGTTAGAATTTCATCCGTTAAGGTGGTGAAAAGGGGGATGAAATTTAGTCTTGATGACTGATATATCAACGCACAGCCTAAAACGCTGGTCGGTACCGCTGGGTACAGAAATTAATTTTGGAGGGTGTGTTCTTTGTGAAGAGTAGATATCCACTAAGAAGGGGTTTTTGGAAACTTAACCTTTAAGGGGTGAAAAGAGGGGATTTTGTTTGTATGAAAAATCTTATTCCTTGAGTTAATAACCATGAAACTTGGCACCAATACTTATCTAAATAAATTATGAAGTTTGGCTTTTTTTTCTAAACTACCCCCTGAAGGGGGATTGGGAGGTGTCAAAGTTTGTATGGAAGAATTTTAACGCGTGGTCCGATTAACTCGAAACTCAGTATTTATACTTAAGACCGAAAATAAAGAATAACGTGTATCATCGTTTTTCGTAAATTTACCCCTAACGGGGTGAAAAGTTAATTTTATAGGGGAAGACTTTACTGCGTGGCTTGATTAACTCGAAAATTAGCATAAACAATCTTTGAGTCGAGTAATGAACACATCCCAAACAATTTTACGTAATTCCACCCCTGAAGGGCTAGCATGGGCTGGGGATAAAACTTTTCTCCACCGGTTATTTCCACTGACAAGGGATAAAATTATTTTATCCACCTGCCAAAGCTCGGCAACAGGGGGAAAGAGAATTATATCACTTTTTGACATTAGACGTGGACTCACCCGGGGGTCTATAGCATGGCGACTAGTGGAAGAGAAAAATTACAGATATTTTGACGTAACAAAGGGAGAAATTTGTCCTCGTATTTAGATGGTGGGTTTAAGTATATCTCTTGGAGAAAATATAATTAATTGTACTATAAAAATGTCTCGTGCTTACTGCCACCGTGAATAGTTTATCCACCCATGTCACAAAATTGACAGAGGGTAATAGTATTTTCTCCTCTCCCCGTGGATAAAATGTCTCCGGCCATGCTAGCCCTGCTGGTTTGTCCACCGTGAATAGTTTATCCACACATGTCGCCGTGCTCGGAGGGTGGACAAAATTGACAGAGGGGAATAGTATTTTCTCCTCTCCCCGTGGATAAAATGTCTCCGGCCATGCTAGCCCTGCTGTGGGTGTGAAAAACGGGGACACAGTTTATAAGAAAAATCTTATTCGTTTGGTTAATAACCTTGGCAAGAATACTTGCCTAAGCAAGTAATAAAGTTTATCATTATTCGTTTATCAAAACACTCCAACACCCCTTGTGTTGGGGTGTTAAAGTTTGTGTGGAAGAATTTTAACGCGTGGTCCGATTTACTCGAAACTCAGTATTAATACTTTTGACAGAAAATAATCAAGAATAACAGCCGCACAGATGGATCGATCAGGTTACGCAGGCTACGCTTGCCGCGGTTGGTCTGTGGATAGGTGTCCATCTTTACATACCGTGACCTCTCCGTGCCTCGGAAAGCACGCTAAGCCGTTGGTCCCGGCTGTCATTCGTGGATCTTTGACAGTCGCTAGGGGTGGTCAGAAGCCCGAAAGTTTGACAACAAGTCTTATCAAGGGGTTTCGTATTTGGGTGGTGGAGGTCAGATAGGCAGTCGCTCCATGTAAAATACTGGTACTCAGCTACAACCCGTTGGACTGGAAGCCGACCCCAGCATGGTTGGGGAAAAGCCTAGGCAAATGAAGAATCAATAGTAAGTATATGTGGTCTGATGGGACATAAAGCGGTAATTCGATTTATAAGGGGATTTGAATGAGTGCCTTGATAAACTCAAAAAAAAAAATGGTACAAATAAATTTGGACTTGAAACTTGGCACAAATAATTATAAAGTTCGAATTTTTTTGGAGTTCTAAACTAACCCAAAGGGGAGATTGAGGGTGTCAAATTTAGTATGGAAAATTTTTAAAGCGCGGTCCAATTAACTCGAAACTCAGTACCTACCTAAGACCAAAATAAATAATAAAGTGGTTCAGGGTTTTTCGAAAATCTACCGCTAATGGGGTGAAGAGGGGTAGTTAATTTCACAAGGCAGAATTTTATTACGAGGCTTCATTAACTGGAAACTTGGTATAAATAATCTAGATTATGTTTCGAAATTCCACCCCTATGGGGATAGAAAGAGATACAGTTTATATGAAAAACTTATTCATTTGGTTAATAAATTAGAAACTTGGCAATATTTGGGTCAGTAAATAATAAAGATTGTCACTTTTAGTTTAAAAAATCCCTCACAGAGGATTTGGGGGGGTGACAAAGTTGATGGATAAGAAAAATATTTAATCCGCTGCCGGATTAAGGTGGAAAATTCTACTGCTTGCTTCCATTAACTCGAAAATGGGTATGGGTCTTTGAGTCAAGTTATGAACACATCCCAAACGATTTTTCAAAATTACTCTCCTGGGGGGGGGGTAAAAAGCTGGGATACAGTTTATTTGAAAAATCTGATCCCTTTGAGCTATAAACTAAAAAATTGGCCCGAATACTTATTTATATCTAAATAAATGATAAAAATCATAAACATACATTTTCGAAATTATAAGTGGACAGTACGAATTTCATATATAAAATGCCTGATTGATTCCCCCGGCCGCCGGTGGCAAGCCCGACAGATGTAAACCGTGCCTTCTTTCACAACAAACCTCCGGTAATTGTTCGTCATCATAACTTCGTCCATAATTGCACAGACAAAACCTTGCGGTATCTCCAAAAAGGTCACCCAAACGCAGCTAGGCTACGGACGCTAGTAACCTACACCGGCACCCTAATTGCGTAACACACTATTACTATCAATTTGAATCATTTTGAAGTATATTTCTAATCCATTGCTTCATATGTTCAAAAGATGTGTCTGCTCAACAACGCAAATAACGCAATGAATGTTGTTGAATTGTCAAAATGAAACCCATTGCTACTGATAGTGTGTTACGCAATTACCCTGCGGGTCCATGTAGGGCCCGGAAAAAGCGTCCGTGAAGCTCCTTACTCTGCCATACCTCCTTGCGATCATAGCGTCAAGCACTACTCACTTGCGCCAGTTCTCTTTAGCCTAGGAGAGCGGGGTGAAGCCCTTGTCCACAGCGACTACATCTCGATGCATCCCCATGTCTGATGTCGGTTTCTAGGAAATTATTAATTATTCCCTTAGGCCTTAGACAGCATAATATATCGCGATTGTGGAGGGTCTTAGCGTAAACCCTCGACCGAACAGCCTCATTACCGATGACCGTGGGTGATGCATTTGATTTTTTTTTATTATCATTTCATATATTATTAATTACTAAAGGTTCCGATTAACAGTATATTGCATAAAAGATAATTCTGGTGATAAATTCTTAACTAGTAGGTATTTATTTCGAGATTTACTTTTCCTGGGCTGTATACAATCTATACATATAATAAATCTGTAGAAGTGTCAATTCTGTACATTGAAAACATTGAAAAAATAAATAGCGGGGGGTGTTGCTGGATCGATACCAAACCCAAATATGTGATTAAAAAAATTTTTGTCTGTCTGTCTGTCTGTATATGCAGGCATCACGTGAAAACTAACGGTTCGATTTCGATGAAACTTGGTATAATTATACCTTATTATCCTGGGCATAAAATGGGATACTTTTTATCCTGGAAAAATACGTAGAAAAAAAAATCTAATTTTTAGTTTTATTCATAGACGTTGTTCTGTAGAACCGCGAACACACGTTGCATTACCCGCAGTGGATAATTTTCCATTTCAATTTAAGAGAATACAGTTTCCTGTAGCTTTGTGTTACGCCATGACAATAAATAAGGCTCAAGGTCAGACCCTAGGAGTTGCTGGCGTAGATCTTACCGCGAGTTGTTTTTCACACGGGCAACTTTACGTAGCTCTTTCCCGTGTGAGCAGTCCAAGAAATCTTCATGTTCATATTCCGGACGAGCTCACTAACAATGTTGTGTATGCTGAAGCTCTCAATTAACTTTCTGTCGCATTGTCACGATCACTTTTTTATTATTGCAAACTTTTCGTCACTGTCAGTAATTTACTGCTACATGCTACTTATCAAGGTCGGAATTACTATGAAAAAAATACTTACTACAGAACGCGAGCTCAACAGCAGTAGCTCAATAGAGGGATCTCCTTAATTATTATAGGCTTAGCCGTATTTGGGTCCAATAGATATTTATAAGATGTCATTGTCAGAGTTACTCAAAATGGAGAAATAAACCATCTACGCGAAGACCGACATCCGCGCGGACGGAGTCGCGGGCGGAAGCTAGTACTTAAATATAATTAGTAAAGCTGAAAACTGCTTTACTACTAGAACATATATTAATATAGATAACATGCATAATTGTAGTGTTTTTATATTATGTTAATAATTGAACTGAATCTTCTATAACCTGTGCATTTGGTCAGTACGCTTTTATTCGCGAAATTAGGTATATCTGATTGTACGGTATAACGGTATTAATTAACTTTAATTCGAAAAAACTGAATGTAAGATAAAGGGGAATCACATGTTAGGTAATATACTTTTATGTACTGTGTGTTCGGAGTCACATACATTTGGTATAACATAATAATTATACAGCTTTACATGTCCTTGGCTGGTGGACAATGAAGTGTGATACAACAAAGCCATTGAGCATGCATAGTTATGAGACCGTGGCGTGGTCAAAATAAATAGGCCGCCATCATTTAGACAATGTATCGGTGTGATGTGTCACAAAATGTATTTATGTTATTATGTCTTTATACAATTTGCAGGATTTTAAAACTACCCACTCTAAACTAACTGCTAAATCGGGATTTTACCAAATAATCCCGTCATTAAGCAGAATTTAGTTGGTACTTTTTCTAAAATACTCTAGTAATCTAGTACATTATAATGATTACACTTTGCCGTCCAATGTCAACTTGTATTTTACTTATTTTCATAGCCGCAATGACCATTTGCTTAACGCTTTTCCTTGTTCAGGCATTGAGATATAAGTACTTACGTACTAGAGTGGCCGTCGCGAATCGATAATATGTAGCACGCTTTGTGGTCCATGGACCAGAAGTCCTTTAGTCTGCGCCGGACGCTTGTCGCGACGTGACACGTAGCACTGATACAGTTAATTCTAAAAATGCCTTCGTGTGTATTGCGATACTGTTCAAACCACTCTAGAAAATTGAATAAAAGTCAAGGAGTGACGTTTCACCGGTAAGTTTATTGTATTTTCTGTAAAACGTGCGTTAAATCGTATTTTATCAACAACAATTTTCGCCTACCCGGCGTCGCACCGTTCGACGTTCGGCCATATTTTTATAGACTGTGTAGGTACGCAGAGGAGACAGTAATTATTGTACCTATCATATTTGTACTGAAGTATATTATATGCTGGCACCACACAGAAACTTAAAGAATACCACCACCTCTTACTTCCCGTGGGTGTCGTAAAAGGCGACTAAGGATCGTACCGGAGAATGGGCAGCAGCGTTCTCTATGTATTCCACCATCATACCGTACTGCGATCGCCAACCCGCCTGCCAAGCGTGGCGATTATGGCAAACCCTCCCAAAATTGGGGGAGGCCTATGTCCAGCAGTGGATGTCTATCGGCTGAAACGACTGATATTATATGCGAAAAGGTACATTGTTATATTATTTATGTGTGTATATACTGTCTGTGTGGTGTCGGACTTAAAGAATAGCACCACCCCACACTTCCCGTGGGTGTCGTAAAAGGCGACTAAGGGGCGTACCGGAGAATGGGTAGCAGCGTTCTTTATGCATTCCACCACCATACCATACTGCGATCGCCAACCCGCCTGCCAAGCGTGGCGATTATAGCAACCCCCCCCCCCCCCTTTTGGGGGAGGCCTATGTCCAGCAGTGGACGTTTTTCAGCTGAAATGATGATGATGATGATGATGAATACTATTTATTATTACTTCGATTTAAAGGATTCCTCTATTATAATTGTTCAAAGGAAATTACATATTTCAAATTATGCGTTAGTAGTTTTAATAATAACAATAATAAAACGCTTTATTGTACACCATTTTAGAATTTTCATAAACATTCATAGTTATATTACTGTGCAATGAGCGGTCTTTTTGCTAATAATAATTATTTTAATCTTAGTCCTGTATAGTAAATTACTTGTCAAAAATTATTGAAGTAATTTTGTTTCATACATCCAATGAAACAAAATTACCGATATAGTTTTTTTTATGAATTAGCACTACTGAGATAAAAAATGCTGTAGAATGTTGATGTTGTAGAACTGTCGCATCCAGTGGGTCTACTCCCTAACTCCGTTAACGAAGTAATGAGCCCGTCCGATAGTAGTCCGATACGTCGGAATGAACCCTACTCCCTAACGATTTCGGATTCATCAGTTTCAAACGGAATCATAGACAATATTCGTGAACGAACGACGCATGGCGATAGAGTTGCCCTATTTTACCGGTCGATTACCGGTTTACTTATTTTGTAGTTTTCTAGCTTATTAAACAAAAATTAATACTTTTTTCGTTAGAAAAGTACTACATTTAAAAAAATATCCTTTTTATTATGTCTTTAAATATAGAATTGAATTATTTTTGCCATTTTTGTCCGGAAACCGGCATCATCCTGTTGATACCTTTGCCTGTTTACTTTTTGAAGGACATTTTCCACAGACTACTTTTGACACTTTCAAATGAAATGTCAAATTGTCAACCGGGAAGTTTTAAAATTTCCAATATTTTATTATGCTTACTAGTTAATTTTGTTTATATGGCCCCAACCGCTGCAGCAACACACGGGCAAATTGAGGCCCTTCTCGATTTTATGGGTCAGAACCATGAATTAGCTCGCGGGTTATTGAGAGGTGCCGACGGGAGAGTTCGCTCAAAACGGCTGTAGGAAAACCTGTGCAACTCCTATAACTCAATGGGAAGTTGCACTAAGTCCGCCTAGCAGTGGCAAAGGGTGAGTTTTATACATTACTCGTCAATATTAATATGATTTTAAAGTCTTGTCATCAGTAAAGTGAATACAATGATAATAATCAGTCATCCTCCAAATACTTATCTGTAGGAGTACTTACGAGTATAGTGGTTTTTATATAGCTTCATAAAATTAACCAAATATTCAAATTTTAGGTGTGGTCTGACAAAAAACGCCTTGCCAAAAAGGCTGTTGGAGCTGCCAGAAGGTCAGCAAATGGAGGCCCATCGGTAGCACAACCCTCTCCCAAGTGGAATTAAAGATACTATCGATAATGGGAGAGGGTTTTAGACAGCTGGAAACCGGAGCTAGAGTGCCAGCTTTTCCATTGGTAAGAATTACATTTATAATTTATGATAGTAAGTCTGTTCAATGGTAAAAAAACTAAAAGCAATAAGTATTGTATTTATAACGAGTCTTTCCCGTGACTTTTTTTTATTAAATAATAATAAATTACAGATAACTACATAATTATATATGTTTTGATGTATCCGTCAATGATATTCAGTTTTTGTTGTACAGCTTCCACCTGTAAGAGATCCAGAGCCAGTAGCTACCTCACCCACTCATGCTCCTACACGTGCCGACCCACTCTCCCAGGAGCAACTCTCTACATCCACTGAGGAAAACCTAATATGTACCTACCAACTCTTGATGGTGCATAATGAAAATAAATGAAATAAACGATTAAAGTTAATTCATTGTTTTATTCCAAAAAAATCCAATATTGGCAAAACTTAGCATGTACTATCCCGAAACGCGCGCGGTGTAAAGGAGGGTAATATGTTTATCAGTCTATATTTATGTACTTATGTATGTATGTCTTCAAAAGAGGAATTAAATCCGCACATAAGTCTTCGAATTATTCCCGAGTGAGCCTATAGTTCCCTATGAACTCAGCGTCGGGAATACTCGCCAACCTAAAGTTTTGGCGAAAATTATATCGACGTTGCCTCCGCTCTTCCTGTAAAGCTTCTTCAATAATTAAAAAAGCAGCCACAGTTCAAATTCTTAACTTTCGTCTACAGCACGAGAACTATTTTGTTGTCGTATCAACTGACATAACTATCCGTCGAAACCAATGTCAAGTTCAACTGTTTGGACGGGCAAAAACACATCGGGAGTAGGGACAGTTGTCAAATCGCGTTGAAATTCATTCTTCGCTCGGACCCCGAGTGAATCATCCGTCCGTTGGTCATAGGGAGTAGGAAACGCCCGTAACGAAGGCCGAAGCGACGGACTTCGTGCTTAGGGAGTAGACCCCCTGGTACGGCGCGCGGTAATCTATGCGTAATGAGTCACTCCCCACCACTTCCCGCGAGCCACGCTGTACAACATATTTTGTTCGCAATGTTAGCTCTAGTACGTAAGTACTTTATACCTCAATGTGTTCAGGGATGAACCTTACCGCAGCATCAAGCAAGTCATCTCTTCTAATATCTTCAGAATGGGAAGAGTATTTTCTTTTTATCAGCCTGTATTGCCCCACTGCTGGACAAAGTCTCCCACATGACTTTCCACTGTGCCTTGTGTATTGGATTCTCCGGTCAATTTCCCGTAAAGGAGTCACGCCAGCGATAAGTAAAGTATCCAAACTTTAGTTCGAGAAGTAGGTTGAAATTAGCTTGCAACAATCTATCGTAACCCTATCTCCCGATAGATTACTGGCGGGTTGTTTCACGTCCACTTGACGCACGCGTATACGTCAAAAATAGCGCTAACTATCGTCAACCGAAAAAATGGGGTGTGGCTGTGTCATGGACACGGCCGGGTGTTGTACGTGAATACGTTTACGTAACGGGGTTGATCCGCTCGGCCGCATTCATTCTTTTACGTCCCCGGCACTGCTCGACTCAGTCATATGGTGTTTTATTGGTACCATTCGATTGCTCTTGAGAAGCCCTTTCCAACAGTATAGTATTTATATCTGTATTTTGTTTTGGCTTTTTGACGTGTGTAGGACTGTAGGCCGACATTATACATGTTTGATATTATTTTTCTTTTTATTTTAACACATTATATTCACTATCACTATTTTACACTAATGTTTTGAATACAATCGATAGATTTGGACGAGAGCTGACGATGGAAACTTAAACGAACGTCGTAGCATTTCCGAGTCAAAATTTATACTAAGTGGAAATCTCGATACGCAGCACAATGACCTCAAAATGGCGGCGCATCCCCCTCCACCGCGCGCGCTGCGTCACAGTTCTCACTTAGTGTAATGAATTCTTTGATCCTTTAGCTATCCAATGGTGTAATTGAATTTAGGATACAGATGATAGATATGAAGCTGCGACAACAAACTGTATCCCCCGATTTTGTTATCATATATGGTATTTTTGACTTGCCTGAACTATGGAAGCAATTTTAAAGACGTATTCACGTCAAAAAGCGTTGTTTGAAATTACAATTACAGAATAATGGCCTTCACTTACGTCAATTAATAACGTTTACGTAACTACAGCAACGACAACCAGCCCTTACTAAACAAGACAAATAACAAGTGAAAACGAAACAAAACCTTGTAAAAATAGCAAGAAACGTCAAATGAATCGCTGGTTTTTTTATAGTCATTAGATCCAAATCTACGTTTATTTTGTGCCGTTCTTTGATTCAAATGATTCAATGTAGTTGCTGTAGTTTACTACTCAACTAAATAGAATTTGGAACAAGCACGAATATACGAACTATGTCATCATATGTATGTCATATGCCTAGCCTTTTCCCAACTATGCTGGGGTCGGCTTCCAGTCTATTAACCGGATGCAGCTGAATACCAGTACTTTACATGGAGCGACTGCCTATCTGACCTCCACAACCTAGTTATTACTGGGTAATACGATACCCCTTGGTAAGACTGGTTGTCAGACTTTCGGGCTATATACGAACTATGTACAAAAATAAATAAAACGTGCTGAAATTACGTACTGGCTGGCTATATGGAGATATTCCATAGAGCTATAAAATTAAATAAAAAAAATAAAAATATCCCGCCAATTTAGGTTTATTTATTTTATTTATTTATTTAAACTTTTCGCACAAAAAGGTACAAAGGCGGACTTAATGCCCTAGGCATTCTCTACCAGTCAACCAAGGGTGGTGAAGAGATTGGATGGCAGGAGCTTTGGTTGAGAGGAACAATGTTAACATTTAAAAAAAATCTATTAAAACTAGGTACACAAATACATAAATAGATTATATACACATACATACTATTTACTATAATTTAGACTTATAATATATATATACATACAAATTCAAGGGAGAGAGGTGTTGAGATGACTCTACTCTATTTGTTTTGAAAATAACTCCGCTCAAATGCATACCGACTGGTGGCCGTCCTGATATCAAGAGGAAATGCATTCCAAAGAAGAATGGACTGAATATGAAAGGAAGAATGAACAAAGTCAGAAGTATGAGAAGGACAGAGTAGGAGAAGATTGTTAGAAGAACGCAGATTCTTAGTGTGAGAAGAACATAGATATTTGAAGTGAGACACGAGATAAGAAGGAGGAGTGGGAGAGTTGAGAAGGGAGAAAAGCGTCGTCAAAGCGCGCAAACTTCTTCTTTGACGAATGGACATCCATTTGAGCTCAGACCTATAGTTCGATACATGGTCATATTTCCTGAGGTTGAATATGAACCGGATACCATTGTTGAGTAATCTGTCGAGCTTATCCAGCAAAACCGCGTTCAAGTCAAAGTAGGAAACGTCAGCATAGTCGATTATAGGGAAATCAAAGTCTGCACAAGCATGGTTTTCGTCTTAGCGGGCAAAAAATTCCTCAGACCCTTTGACTAACACTAGAGACCTGGCGTTGCCAGCTAAGTGTAGAGTCAAGATGCAAACCGAGATCTTTCACAGTAGGGGTAATGGGTATGAGTCCAGGCCAACCTGCAACGGAGTCAGCTGGCCACCAACGAGCTGTTTCTGGAGGCTGAAAAGCGCAAACTTGCCCTAGCGCTGCTCCAGGAGCCCTATGTGGGTGGGGTGAGAAGGATGAAGGGCTACCGGGGCGTAAGGGTCTTCCAGAGCTCTGAGGGAGGAGAAGGGACTGTAAAGGCAGCAGTAGCTATCTTTGACCAAAGCCTGGACATAATACAGTACCCGCAACTCACCACAAACAACATCGTTGTGGTGGGAGTCCGAACCAGAGCCTGGACGATCACGCTGGTGTCCTTCTACTTCGAGCCCGACGAGCCCATAGAGCCATACCTGGAGCAGCTAAAACGAGTGGATCAAGTGGTGGGCCCTAGCAGGTTGGTCATCGGAGGAGACGCGAACGCGAAAAGTACTTGGTGGGGTAGCGGCAACGAGGACTCGAGAGGGGAGCACATGTGTGGAGCGGTATGGGAAATGGGGTTGTAGATACTGAACACGGGCGACATCCCGACCTTTGACACCATTAGGGGAGGTATCAGGTACAGCAGCCACGTGGATGTTACGGCCTGTTCGGCGGACATGCTGGACCTGGTGGACGGCTGGCGAATCGTAGAAGGACTCACGAGCTCAGACCACAACGGCATATTTTTCGGCATTAACCTCAAAAAATCTATAGGAATAAGCATTGAGCGCACCACCAGAAAATACGAAGGATGCAAATTGGAGACAATACATGAGAAACTGACTCAAATTATGCTGGCAAAAAACTTAACAGTTGCGGAGCTCACAAACATAAACACCACAGAAAAACTAGAACACACAATAAACACATACACACAAGCCGTAACTGAAACATGCACACACACCTTAAAAACAAAAAAGAAACACATAACACTTACCTTGCCGTGGTGGTCCGATGAGCTCGCGGGGATGAAGGCGCTGGTCGCCACCAGGAAACGCAGAGTCAAGAATGCAGCGCCGGTCCGAAGAGAGATGGTGGTCAGGCTGTACCTGGAAGAAAAAGAAAGGTATGAGGACGCCGTAAGAAAAGCGATCGAGGAGAGTTGGAGACAGTTTTGTGGAAAGTAGGAAAAGGAAGGCGTCTGGGAAGGGATTTACAGAGTCATGGGAAGGGTCGCGAAAAGAGAGGAGGATCCGCCACTGTGGTCGGGAGGTGAGGTACTAGATGCGAAGGGTTCGGTGAAACTGTTGGCCGACACGTTCTATCCTGAGGACCGTGAGGAGGACGACACTGTGGACCATCGCCAAACCCGGCTACTAGCAGAAAGGGTAAACGAGTGGAGCCATGATGAACAACATGACCCACCGTTTACCCAGGGTGAGCTAGACAGGTCCATTGGGTCGTTCAACCCAAAAAAGGCCCCGGGAGCTGACGGCCTCACGGCCGACATCTGCTCTCAGGCCATCTCCTGTAACCCTGAATTCTTCCTGTCGCTGTTGAATAAATGCCTGGCACACCAATACTTTCCGAAGTCCTGGAAGGAAGCAACCGTGGTTGTACTCAGGAAGCCAGGCAAAGACTCTTACACCGTCCCGAAGTCCTACAGGCCGATTGGGCTTTTGCCTGTACTAGGGAAGGTGTATGAGAGGATGCTGGTTGTCCGTCTCAAGTTTTACCTGCTCCCCAGGTTTAGTACTCGCCAATACGGCTTTATGCCCCAAAAGAGCACCGAAGACTCCCTCTATACTCTCGTGCAGTACATCCGCACAGAGCTGGCACGTAAAAAGATAGTGACGCTCGTGTCGCTGGATATAGAGGGAGCATTCGACAGTGCATGGTGGCCTGCCATCAAAGTACGATTGGTTGAGGAAAAGTGTCCTGTAAACTTGAGACGGGTTGTCGACAGCTATCTCAGCGACAGGGAGGTCAGCGTGAGATACGCGGGAGAAGAGAGCAGAAAGGCAACCAGTAAAGGGTGCGTCCAGGGTTCCATAGGTGGCCCTATCTTCTGGAATCTGATGTTAGACCCATTGTTAAAGCAACTGGAGGATAGAAGCCACTACTGCCAGGCATTCGCCGACGACGTCGTCATGGTGTTCGTCGGCGAATCGGCAGTGGAAATCGAGGGACAGGCCGGTGCCGCTCTCGAACATGTTCGAGCGTGGGGTGTCAGAAACAAGCTCAAATTCGCGCCGCACAAAACCTGTGCGATGGTGCTGACGCGGAGGCTGAAGTACACCGCGCTTGACCATGGGGGGGGTCGACATCGGTATGTCCCAAGATATAAAAATACTGGGCGTCACCATAGACAGCAAGCTGACCTTTAATAAACACGTCACTATCGCCTGTAAAAAGGCGATAGGCATCTACAAACAGCTGGCCAGAGCTGCCCGGGTGAGCTGGGGCTTAAGTCCGGAGGTTACCCGGGTCATTTACACCGCAGCGGTTGAGCCGACGCTTTTGTACGCCGCGAGTGCATGGGCGCCAGCCGCAAACAAGTTGGGGGTAATAAAGCAGCTAAATGTGGTCCAAAGAGAGTTCGCACAAAAGCTGTGTAGAGCCTACCGCACAGTCTCCCTTAACTCGGCACTGGTGCTGGCCGGAATACTCCCAATCGACCTGCGCATTCGCGAGGCGGCGGCGCTGTACGAGGCCAACAGAGGGGCGTCCCAGTCAGTGCTAGGAGATAGGGAGATTGAGCGTATGGCTCCAGCGTTGGAATCCCCGCACCCCGCGGAGCAGACCACACTGCAGTTCTGCAGCCTGATAGACGAGGAACACTACCAGAACCACAACGATTTCGCTGTGCGTATCTTCACAGACGGCAGCAAGATTGAGGGCAAAGTCGGGGCGGCACTGTCTTGTGGAACAGCGCCACCGAAGTAAAGGCCCTCAAACTTGCCCTGCCGTCCTTCTGCACCGTCTATCAGGTGGAGCTATTGGCCCTACAAAGAGCGGCTGGCGAGGCGCTCAAGCGGAGGGAAGACACGTTCGGTATCTTCAGCGACTCCATGGCGGCCCTCCAGTCGGTGGTCAGTGCGAGTTCCCCCCATCCCCTGGCAGTGAAAACAAGAGACACCCTCCGCCGTTGTGAGCTACAGAACAAGAGGGTGTTCTTGTTCTGGATCAAGGCTCACGCAGGATTGGAGGGAAACGAGCGAGCCGACCAACTCGCAAAGGAAGCCGCCTTGGGGTTGAAGAAGAAGCCGGACTACGACCTGTGTCCTGTTTCATTCGTCAAGCGGCAGATCCGCATGGGGTCGCTTGACGAGTGGAACAGGAGATATAAGTCCGGGCAAGCAGCCTCCGGCACCAAAATATTCTTCCCCGACGCAGTTGCAGCGTACAAAATAGTGCGAAAAATAAAGCCCACGAGCCTCAGCACACAAATCCTCACAGGGCACGGTGGGTTCTCTGCATACCTGAAACGCTTCAAGTGTAAGGAGAACGCATCGTGCGCCTGTGAACCGGGCAAGGACGAAACAGTCCTGCATGTCCCGTTAGAGTGCCCGATCACTGGGAAGGTGCGATACGAGGTCGAGCAAGACCTCGAACAGAAACTTAGCATAGATATTTTTCCTAGTTTATTAAGTAGTAGAAATAGAGAAAAATTCTTAGAATATTGTGTTAGAATAGCCCTTATAGTAAATAATAGAAATAAAATAGCATAAGTAAAATAGGACACTTAAATATATAATAGTTTATATAGTCTAAGTACCTAATAAATAATATAAGTATACAAAAAAAAAAACAATATTCTAAAACAAAAAAGCAAAAAAAAAAAGATAAAGAGAAATGTTAAATTTTGATATTTATTGAGTTTATAGAATTATGTATCTGGGGGCACGGGAGTGCCCTGCCGAGACGAGCCAAGCGAAGCGCAAGGGCACTACCTACCTTTTCTCGAAGCACTTCGTCGTATTTTTGAACCCTCTTAACTTGGCTTTGGATTATACCAGATAAACAAAATTTTCGGGATATGATGTCAGTGGTTGGCTTATTAAACCTTTAAAGTTTCAATTGCATAGCTCTTATACTTTAGATTTTATTGATATCTAAAATACCCCGATTTCGTCACTGACTCACTGACTGATGATCATCAATATTCTTAAGGTTCTTCCTGAAGTCCTAGAAAGCTGAAATTTGGTATGTAAGCTAATAATAGTACACAAACAACAAAAAAATCTTAAAACTTGAAACTTTTACCCCCCCAACCCCTTAATCTAGGGTGGAAAGTTTGTATGAGACTTCCGTAAATTTTGATGCTAGAGGTCTGAAAATTTATATAGGGGGTCCTTGTTATAAATAAACCCCAAAAAAAGAAAGAAAAATAGAACAAAAAAAAAATACTCGTATAAATATCATAAGCAACTTACAAAAAGAAATGAAATCCCACAAAAACATTTCATGTTAAATGTTGCCAAGACGAGACCATGTAGCTCGCACTGTCAAAAAGTAATCAGATCTCACGTAGAGCCAAGCTTCTAACTCTACACGCCCTAACTCTACAAGGCCTAACTTCGCAAACTCTACACCTTAGTCAAAATATATGGCTTGGCCATTTCGCTACATTCACATGAGCGTAAGGTGAAAAACTCTCATACTGTTGATGGTTCTTGTAGTAACGAAACGGCCAAGCCATATATTTTGACTAAGGTGTAGAGTTTGCGAAGTTAGGCCTTGTAGAGTTAGGGCGTGTAGAGTTGGAAGCTTGGCTCTACGTGAGATCTGATTACTTTTTGACAGTGCGAGCTACATGGTCTCGTCTTGGCAACATTTAACATGAAATGTTTTTGTGGGATTTGTATTGTCTGTCGAGTTCTCGATCGAGGATGTTGAACAAAAAAAAAATAAAAAAAAAGGTCACAAACACAAATTATAATAAAATGAGTTCTTCCAGTGACGAAAATGAGACACTGACTCCGGAATCATTTCGAAATAAAGCAGCAATTATGGTAGATAATTTGTTGCCGCCAAAATCTCGGGAGTTGTACCTGAAAACATACAATTTGTTCTGCGACTGGAAAACCACGAATGGCGCCAATTCCTTCTCAAAGTCCGTATTTCTTAACTATTTCAACGAATTAACCAAGACTGAAGCCGTCGACACTTTGGAGCATATATTCTATGCTAAAAGCCACAGTGAGAATCAAACACAACATTGATATTTCAAACTACTTACTCAAAGTTAGTGACATACATAAAGCGACTATCCGAGGGTAATAATTATTTATTTATTTATCCATTTATTTCAGGCATCAAGGCCCATATAAACACATACAATACAATATTAATATAACTTAAAAATACTATAAATACATACAACATTATATTCCAAAGAAAAGAAAGCCAAAAAAGAAATCTAGAGTGCTAATCTCCCAAAACATTAAACGTTTTCTAAATGATGCGCCTGACCACAGTTTTCTGGCCGTAAAAGTAAGTAAGTACCTATATATATTTATCTACAAACCTACTATACTTTAAAAGTTTTATTTTAAATACATATTTTATACATATTTTTTAAAATACATATTTAAAAAAATACTTACCTACATATTTTTTAAATTATTGTTTACAGGTTGTGCGTAATACTATTTTGGCGTGAATGGGCCTGTCGCAGTATTGAATTATTAAAGATAATTCAGAACGACATTCAAAAACACTCGGAAAATTTATTAATAGTCGTTTTAACTGTTACGAAAACAAAAATTGATAGAACGTTCGTGATACGGCAAGGGTACATAAAAATCGTCGAAAATTATCAAGTTTTACGGCCCACTAGTTAATTTAAAAACCGACAGGTTTATCATACAATACCATGGCGGAAAATGTACTCGGCAACCTATTGGAATCAATAAAATAGGTGCGATGCCAAAAGAGATTGCCACATTCTTGAATCTACCAAATCCCGAACAGTACATAGGACATTGCTTCCGTAGAAGTTCTGCCACCCTTTTAGCAAATCCTGGTGCTTATCTTACAGAACTGAAACGCCTCGGAAGGTAGAGGTCCAGCACAGTAGCGGAATGCAATATCGAGGATTCGGGGCAGGCCTATGTCCAGCAGTGGACGTCTTTCGGCTGAAATGATGATGATGATGATATCGAGGATGATTTCAATTGAAAACGAAGCCAAAAGATGCAGCCGAATAGTTGACAGTATAAATCTAAAACCGTCTACTGGTGACTCTTGGGCGCCACTATCTCCGGCGCGCCCTTTAACATCGAAAGGAAAACCTTTGGAACGACTACATTACAGCTTTCTCAGCAACAGCAACCACAAAATATGGCGACTTTGCCAAACACCCCAGTCTTATCCAGTCTTATCTAGCACGACCGTTTCAAAACCAAACAAGAACATTACCTACACTGAATTTCGAAAACTGTTCTAATTTCACCATTAATTTTTAATGTTTATAAATTAATTCTTTGTTCTCTTATTACCGATTATAAAATAAAATTATTTATTTTCTCGCAGTCAATGGTACAAAGTAGAGTACACAACTCGTGAAGAAAATAATTCATCTCGGTCCTTTGTATCCCTCGCTCAGGATTCTAATCTAGATTACCTCGCTACGCTCGGGATTCTATTCTAGAATCCTTCGCTGCTCTCGGGATCCAACTTAGTCCCTCTAATTAAATTCCCTTTTTTTCACTTGTTGTATAATGTAGTCGTTCCACAAGGTGGTCCTTTCGATGTTAAAGGGCGAGCCGGAGATAGTGGCGCCCAAGAGTCAACAGTAGACGGTTTTAGATTTATACTGTCAACTATTCGGCTGCATCTTTTGGCTTTGTTTTCAATTGAAATCATTCTATCTACCTACCTCCTTTTTTACGCTTTTGAACTTTTAGAAAATTATGGCAGGAAATGGAAAATGTTTATGTGCGTCATAATATTTTAATAATGTAGATAACTAAATTAGTAATGTTTTCCCCGCAGACACTTTGTTTTATTTTCCCTGTATGTAATGTAATTTATTTACTGTAGCTTATAGCTATTTGAAGGCAAAAATACATGGCGATTTTTTAAAGGAGACTGCTGTTGGGGCCAAAACTGAAATAAAGAAAAGGAGGAAAGTAAAAAAAAATATGCCTATGTCCGTAATATGGAAACGTGGCAAAATCCGTAGGTTTTTATTAATATGTATATTGTTTTTGTTTGAAAGAACTGTTTTATTATGTCTTCAGTAGAATATATGATAATATAGAATTTTTGTTGAATTTAAATTTTCAGTTAGTTTTCCTTCTTTAGCTTGTATGGAAATGAGAGAAATTGGAAAAACTTGTTAAAAGTCCATCTTCTACTTTTAATAAATGGAATCTAACTGGTTATGCCCACAAAATATAAACTAACTACAAACAAAATAATGGGATGTATGACGTGCAATGACGAATAAATAATACCATTATCGTACAGCCCATCAGTTTACCTACTGTGTTGTATACATATAGGTTAAAAAACGCGGAAAACGAGACTGATTCAAAATAATAACGATAGCGGAGTTCCTGCACGTGGGCTTAGGGACTACTCACACTTATTCAGCTCTGTTCAGCTTTTGTCCATAGAAAACAACGATTTTGTATGGAGTCCGTTCAGCTTTCCGCGGCTGAACGGATGCGTACGCATCTCATACAAAATCGTTGTTTTCTATGGACAAAAGCTGAACAAAGCTGAATAAGTGTGAATAGTCCCAAAACGTTGATCTGTAAAAGATGTAAAATGTGTAAAATTGGCAGGTCATTAGCCGCGGTTTATATCAGTGCCACCTTACGAAAATGTTCTGCACCGACTGATACATCCACACAAGAGTGCTGATCGTTAGCGAGGCGGTCCGGTTTAACGCACGAAGTGTACGCTGGTACAGATGGCGCTGCTAAAGTTCGCCTGATATCCGCAGCCGCTGCGGGCGCCACTAGCCGCATGTTCTGCGCAGGCCGACCATACGTCAATACAAACAAGAGGTGTACTGTCACGTATATGTATAGCTTAGGATGATAGCGCCAGCCAGTAGTGCTCCACTCAGTTTGCGTACACTGCTTGTGTAATTCGAGGCCGATTGTGAATGCAATCCATACTATAATTTTAATATTGCCGCGAGTTTTAATTATGACAGATTCGAGTGAAGCCCCAGTTCTGTTTTAGTTTAGTGAGTTGACGTTACGGGGCGAATCAATTAACTGTGCCTGTTAAATCTGCAGTAGATATATAAAGTTCTAATTAGTGTATCACATTAATGATAAAAATGTGCGGATTGATGCCTATGCTATGTTTTGAGTTACATGAATTTCGGGATCAGAGACGCCTCAGTCAGATATTCAGGTCATAAAATAAGACGTATTTTTTTAAGTATACCCCCACAGTGCCAATGCGGCATTTATAAAACTGCAAATGAATTTTATTAACTGTCGATTTTTCAAAATGCCTTCATACAATCAAGAAATTAACGTGGATCTGAATTCTAATGAAAATGGTACCTTGAAGACTGATGCCAAAGATGGCAAAATCGATGAGAGTCGGTATAATATGTCGGGCGAACAAGTCCCAAATAATGCGCCGATGGGGCTTAACGCTGATCAGAGGCTAGCTTTCGTTCTGAGGGATTTTTTGACTCCAACGAGCACAGCTCTCAGTGATGAGGACCCACCCCCCTCTGCCCTGTCGCAGACTCTGCCTTTCATAGATGAGCAGGTAGATGGAGAAGACGCTATACACTCTGAAGAGGAGCATCCACTAAACCGTGATACGGATGATGTCCTGAACAACGCCGCGTGCCGCCTCAGGCGGTGGCGTGCTGCGTCTAGGAAGCTGCGCCGACCGCGGATCATAAACAATCTGTGCTCCAAAGACGATAAAGAAGGCAACGTGAGCAAAGTGTGTAACGGTGGGCACACGGACCTGGCGGACCGGCTGCGCAGCCTGGCGGCAGCCGGCAGCATGTCAGCGTCGGCTGGCGAGCTGCTGTCGCTGGCGCCGCCGCCGCCGGCCGCCACCGCGCCGCCGTCGCCCGGCTGTCTGCTCTCACCCTCGCTGGCGGACCAGAGTTCCCCGGATTATTTCGTAAGTCTTTAAATTTCCTTATCGTGTCGCAATTACTGACGGCTGAAAAAAATAGTACCTGTAAACGTTCTTATCAAAAGTCATATATGTATGTACGACGCGGAGGCTGATTATTTACATAACACCTAAGTACGTACACAAGCAAGTATTTGCGTACCGAAGACGCACGCACCTCGTCGAAAACAAAGCATTTTTCTACATATATCAAAATTTTACGTTCGTGCCATGAATTGTTAAATAGACGTTAACATTAATTGAATTGCTTAGGATGCAACATTTTTTAAATAAGGCTATAAATAATGTTTGAAGTAGAGAACCTTGATGTTAAACCGTCTGGGATCGATACACAATCGTAATACGGTTCCGTTTTCGCGGTTTTTCTAAACCACAGCACAGAGCCTGGTTGTAATGTAACACATTACACAGATATCTATTAATGGACATATTATTTACTGACACCTATGCTTCTTATATTTTGTGGGCTTGTCTTATGACGAAATCTGACGTAGCCACGTAGTTAAACAAGTGAATTAGTAAACATTGATCCTGACCTTAGGAATTAAGGGGTTTATTTATAAGCGATGATTAAAGTTAAGTGAAGTTCAAACATCAAAAAATAGTCAAACAGTCGCTAATCATTACTTAAACTTATGCAACGTTTATGAATAAAGGGGTGGATGTTTATAATATTCAGTTCCGTAATTCCGTTGGCAAGTAGGATTTCACCTGCATGAAATAGTGAAAACAAATAAAACTAGACAAATAAAACCAGTTTTCATCGACCTTTTTAGCAACCTCTATGAGGGAACTAGTTTTAATTTGTATCTATATTTTTTTATATTTATTGAACCAATGTTACAAATCAATGTTACAAGTATATAGTACCTTATAATTAACTTAACGTCGTCGGTCTGTAGCTGTTAGCGATCATCATTGGGATCTTTACGGCGGCGGTCCCCAAACTAGGCGGCGCCTGTATCTTGTAGACCACGTATGACCTTCTAAAATAGATAGTAGACAATGGTGCCGATTCTCTTGTCACAAATGACTCTAAACTAGATTAAAAATCAGCAAAATTTAGTTTATTCCTGTCAAACGACGATTTCCCATTCTGAAATTGACTAAAGTGACACAACTTTAGTTTGGCAGCACTAAGATGGGACTGAGTTACTAATCTATAGAAAATGGCAATTTTACTATTCTGAATTTGACGTTTTTTACCTAAAATTTTGATTACCTATCTAACTAAATTTGACTATTTTTAATCGCGATTTAAAAGGTGTGGAATAAAATTAGTTGTCATGGACTAAAATTCTCATTAACACCTCGACTTCAGGTGCAAAAACAGTACCGTATCTATTTTTTTCTTTTCTTTTGCTTATAATTATGTCGAATTTTTTTTATAAAACACATAAACCCTTAAAACTCAACATGTAGGTAATAATTTTTTCATATTTTACATATAAAAGTGAACAATTCCATATACAGGTCGAGGAACCCCCGTGCGCGCCTCCGGCTCTAAAAACAAATCACGGGGTAGGGCAAACAAGTACCACGTGGAGTCGCCATTGTCAAATTCGATTTTAGTTGTGTCAATTTTTTTTTTTTATTTAGAGATTTTTTTGCAGAATAAATAGCTTTAACCCTTTCGCGACCATTGGCAAAATAATTGCCCAACCACTTTTTAAAAGTTGCGCCAAAATTTATGAAGTAAGTATATTGATATTAGGCAACATTGGCAACGAAAAATTGACAAATTCAAACTGGTCATTGGCAATTACTTTGCCAAATAAAAAGTCACAAACGGGCATTGGCAAAGATATTGCCGTAGCCCAAAAAAAAAGAGGGGGGGGGGGTAAGCAAAGGGGGGGAAATCTATTAGGATTGTTTTACAAATGTTATTTCACAATGTTTAGAATAAATAAAACCAAAATCGGAGGTGCAAATAGTATTGCTCGCGGAAGGGTTAAGATTCTCATAGCCAAAAGTAAGGAATTTTAGTGATGGTTTAGTTCGGTGTAGAATCGGCACCATAAACGTTTATTTCAAGCCTCTGTTAAGAAATCGTTAAATCAATCAAATCAAATCGTTAGATATTGATCTAACGATTTATTAATGGAGGCCATCTCAATCAAATCATCATCTCAATAAGGTATCTTGTAAAATGTTTGAGTACTAATATCATTGTAGGTACCTACATATTAAAATGTCTTGTGACTATAGAGCGTAACTCAATAATTTTAATTCCTGAAGATTTATCTTGTTATTCTGTTAAATTATTTTCAGAAATGAACGAATCGCTTATACCTACATCACGACTGTTAATGCTAAAAAATACTTAAACGTTCATCAGTGCTATCACCTGCCGGTCGATTCTGTAAAAATCTCACCGTGAAAACTTAGGTGAAGTGAGTAAATTTTTGCTAGGAATTGACACTATTGACAGCTCACCCCACGCTCACTTCACTTAAGTTTTCACGGTGAGATTCTCGCAGAATATCACCACTGTATCGGTATCGGTAGCTAACACTTGTGTTATTGACAACGGAATAATTGACATCTTCTGTGCATTTGTTTCATTTGATTCTGAATCAACTGTTATATTACCAAGAACTTTGGTTACTCTGCTTGTGTCGATACCTATTGTTGCTGTACTGATTGCAATCTTAAATTGTGCGCAATGTACACTATTTTTCTAGCCTTAAATAAATGGTATTTCTATGTATAATAACCAAAGTAAATCTAATATCAGCTCATTTTTAATGATAACCATTACTTACTAGGTAGATATATTTTGATTTTCGTAATTTTGAAGAAAAACCTAATCCAGAAAAAAAACTGCTTGTTTTCATGTTTTTTTTTTCAACGTTTTTTTTCATCTCAGAAGAATAACTGTTTTTTTACAACTCTAGCCATACACAAATTGGTAGCTTTCGAACTTCACATCAAAGTACAAACTAAAAAATAAACCTCAACTACTCAATCAAGTACGAGTATCACAGCTCGTATAAAAAGAAAACAAAAAACGCTTCAGTTCGTTAAACAGCAATAAAACTGTATCTCAAGCACATCTTACAGCCTTTCACCCATAAATGAACGTCATTAAAAGTCAGAACATTATTGTATAAATCAAGTCTGACGTCATCGGTACGTCGTCAGTTATGGCTTTATTTATGTATCTATCAACAACACGGGTCGCACAGCTGTTCCGATATCCCGAACGTACGGCGCTTGCGGAGTTGTTACGGCACTTTTTTTTACGGTACCAACCAACAACGTGGACAAGTTCTTTTGGCGAACACACAACGAAAAGTAAAAGGCCGAGATAATGTCACGTTAGCCAAATAAACACTGATGATCCATCACGCTGGTATGCAGGAAAGTTGTCTAATTAGTGGCAATTTGGATGGTTCTTTGGCCTGCCAAATATCTTATCAGCGACAACAAAAATGACACACATGTACCCGTTTTTATCTTGAGTTGATAAATTATAATAAACGCGATTTGTTGTTATTATGTACTTAATTTCCTTCTTGAATTCACAGTACTTGAATGCACGTGGTGAAGGATTGTCATTAATTATAAACGTGAATTTATTAATTAAAACCGTTATTCATAAGTGAAGTGTTGTTATCGTACTTATAATAAAGGAGGAGCACCAAACAACGGAGTGAAAGTATTTTCGAGGTTGCATCATGCAGGTAGAACAAAAAGTAAATGTCATTACTACTACTAGGTACTTTCAGTAGAAATCTTTTACATTTTATTTGATTTGAACGTAGAAAATCATAAAATACCAATTTTCTAGTTGCACCTACCCAGATTAGTCAAGCTTAACACATTGAAGGACACTGAACGAGACACAATAGAAGTTTTATTGTTATTACGTCGAGAGGCGTTAAGTGTCCCGCAAAGTGTTAAGTCGAATTCATATACCTACCTAATTAGGTATTTTCAGTAGGTTATCTTGTGTTTGTTTTGCATCTCTAAATATTTAATACAGTTCACTGTTTCACGAAGTCTTTCTTATATTTATTGTGAATTACGTTATCAAAATGTGTGCTTAAACAAATTAATAGCGATGCTCAAAGTATTTAGAGGTCTTTTCAAAATGCTACGACTCTGCTACGGCATATTATCTCTACGGGCAATAAAATCCTGAAACTACATGCGATAGAACGTGTTCAGCTGAAGATAACATTATGTGTATGTAGTGATAGCTGGCCAACAACTACTATGTAACAAACCTTACTATATATGTGCGAAGGCAATTTGAGAAAAGCAATATTATATAAGTGAGATTTTCCTTGAAAACATCTCTCATAGCAGGCGCATGAAGCGTGTTTTTTATAATAAAAGTGTTCCGTTTAATTATGGCACAGTCTCCTTCACCCCTGGCTGAGTGGGACGACAGTTGGTACGAACAGATGTATAATATAAGTGCTACAGGCTGGAGCACGCGGTCACATCATGACCTGCACGCCGCGCCGGCCACTAGCGTGCTGTATCGATTGGTTCGACCTAACGATTCACTTTAATCTTGACCAGTCACTTTACGTCACCAAATCTGTACAACAAAAGACTCAACTCGAAGGTTTTTATTAAACATTCAGTTAGTTTTTGTTATTCTAATTTGCTTATGAAAAAATGTAGCGTGGACTCACCTATACTTTAGAGACCACTAAAAGTTGCTGGTACTGATACTATGGTATTATTACAAGCTGTGTTATGTTAGACAGTTTATATTAACTGGAGCCCTGAGCATCCATTTAATTAATGTAACTTGCTACTGACAAAAGCTCTTTATGTACCTACCTACTGATACTTTAAAAGAGCTGCGCTACGTTACTCGGTATTGAAACTTGAAACTTTAAGCGTGCAGAGGAGAATGTGGGAAACCGTCTTGATTTAATATATTTAGCGATACAGGCACAAAAAGAGGCTCTGTAAATAGTCCTTGAATTTCATAGGTTCATTGTTTTTAAATGCGTCCTCGAACAAAATATTAATATAGTATATCTATGACAAAAACGCCCCTTTAAACGCAAGAGAGGAAGGCATAAATGCGGACAGGTATACTGAATCACCCAAGTGCTTAGTTATTTTTGCTAATATAACCACAAGTACTTAGGTACCTGTCACAAAAAGTAGTAACAAAAATACGTCATTTATTTACAAGGTTACTCGTTCATATTGATTTTTTACAAGCTATTGTTTCACCTACGTACGATACTATTATTTAAAGTAGGTACCTATTCAGTTCCTCTCGTTACCGGAAAATGGGTGATGTCTGAAAACCTTTGCGCCTGCACACAAATAATTGATTAGGAGGGTACCTACTTATTCCATGTAATCAATAGGTACATGAATCTTGGCGCTTCCTGGTAAACGATCACTACACCATTAAGCGATGACAACCACAGCACTTCATTAGAAACCCATTTTGACTATTCACTGTAGGTACTATGATGATTCATTTTGTGTACATGTTCCGATTTTCCTGTTTCGCTTCAACTCCTTAGAGACGTCATGGGGGCGTGGATGCTATCAAAACACAATGATTTCAGTTCTAACGAGTAACGGTAACCATACCGGTATTAAATGAGTTCATGAACGTCCAAACATCGTGTTAGCTCTTTTGGTGTCGTAACATATGACTAAGGGCGCAGACCAGTATGCATATGATTATGTAATAACATCAACATGCGATGACAAATCAGCTTCCGGTTTAACAGTGAAAGCCATTTGCTAGTAAGACGGGAAGACGTTTATGACATACCTACATTGACACCATTAAAAAATTAAAAAGACCATTTTTAGGGTTCGTAGCCAAATGGCAAAAACGGAACCCTTATAGATTCGTCATGTCTGTCTGTCTGTCTGTCTGTCTGTCTGTCCGTCTGTCTGTCTGTCTGTCCGTCCGTATTTTTCTCCGAAACTATAAGAACTATACTGTTGAAACTTGGTAAGTAGATGTATTCTGTGAACCGCATTAAGATTTTCACACAAAAATAGAAAAAAAAACAATAAATTTTAGGGTTCCCCATACTTAGAACCGAAACTCAAATTTTTTTCTTTCATCAAACCCATACGTGTGGGGTATCTATGGGTAGGTCTTCAAAAATTATATAGAGGTTTCTAATATCATTTTTTTCTAAACTGAATAGTTTGCGCGAGAGACAATTCCAAAGTGGTAAAATGTGTGTTCCCCCCCTTTAACTTCTAAAATAAGAGAATGATAAAACTAAAAAAATATATGATGTACATTACCATGTAAACTCCAACCGAAAATTGGTTTGAACGAGATCTAGTAAGTAGTTTTTTTTAATACGTCATAAATTGTAAACCGCAATTTACCATTCATTCAATCAACTCAAAAATAAAAAAATAAACATTTAATTTCATAAACATAAACCTTATGCATAAACCCGGATGTTACGGGACCCTCGGTGCGCGAGTCCGACTCGCTCTTGCCCGGTTTTTTTAAATGTCGCAACGTCGTGCTATATTTAAAGGTCCTTTTGGCTTCCTAAAGGACTTTCCGTTTTTATTTTCATTTTACTTTTGTTTAACACTAAAGTATAAATATTATATAGTATATACAAGTAGGTATATATAAAAAAAGGTAAAGAAAAAGACAGGAGCTTATTGGGCATCAAAAAATTCGTCCGCATCGCTGTCAATGGCACAAGTGCCCAAAAGGCTGCCGGCATTACCACGTTGGATGGCAATGCTTATTCTTTGGGCTAAAAATAGGCCAGCTCTCTGGTCACGTGAAGAGTCAACCAACCGCTTGACGATGTCCCGAAATATTGGATGAACACTCAGACCCCAAGGCCCTAGTGTTTCAACCTCAAACGGCTCAAATATATAGCTCCCAATAAGGTTGTTATATTTGCGCCATTTGAGGTTTTCTGCTCCTGCAGCAGCCGCACCAGCACAGCCCACCGTGCTAGGAAGATGGGATGGCACAAGGGGGTCGGACACAGGTAGCATCCCACACCAAAGGCCTACCCAACTTCCAAGGCATTATGGTCATTTCATCTGGCCTCTTCTTCTTCTGTTAAATTGTAAAATAGTAACATTGTAATTGAAATAAGTAAGAAATAAATCGGAACATTCTTTTGTTTTGTACTGTCTCAGATTTCGAAAATTCAAACTTACATAATGTGGATAAGACAAAGATTAAAACAGAAGACGATCCAGGAGGGGATCGAGGTGGGGGGGGGGGTGGAGGGGAGGTTCAGGGGATCAGACCGGAATAACTCGTCTTTTTCAATAGTACTGCAGTATTCATTTTGTAATGAATATACAATAAAGATGAGGACTACTGCTAAGTGTTGTCTGTTGCGAAAACACGATTGCATACAATTTTCTTGATACAAAGTGACCTCTAAGCCGTAAAATAAACGGCTAGGTAATCAAACTATGCATAAAGCAGCTGTCATAGATTATTTTTTATTTTTTAATCGTTACATTTAACGTAAAAAGATGAAATCGGAAATGTCAAGCTTTACTCTTTTGCTTTGCTTTACCTTGAACCGCTCTGCTTCCCGGCCCCCGATAGGACCCCGATACCATAGAAAAAAATTGTATAATACTCTGCCGATACCGTACTTGTCAATAGGTAGGTAGGTACCGCTTGGGCTATCAGTAGGGGAACCCGGTCACTTCGCTTAGTTTAGTTTGTGATATTCCTGTGCGAGTCCCAATAAATACTTTTTCTTTATTTCTTTGTTTTCTTTATTAAAGCGCATAAAACAGTGGAATGGTAATCGGAAGTGAACGAATGAATACAGGAAATAAAAATCTATCACAAAGTGTCGCCTACATTTATTTACGAGCGTATCGATGTTCGGTGCACTTCAGTGTCACCGCCAGAATCTGTTTTAAATAAGATTACACGAAACCTCGAATTTTATTAACCTCACACTTTTCAACCTTCATGCAGAAGGTAACAGAATATATTTAAAATTCTAAGGACTCTACTACTAAACAACAACAAAGTAACATTATCTTTACATTGTCGAGCTCGCCTCCAAGTCAAGTCAAACCATATATCAGATGGATTAGTGCTGTCCATCGAAATATTCTTATCTATAGGTACCTACTAACTTCATCTAATGATTTCACCACGTTTACAGTACCTACCTATTAGTATTAATTATGACCGTACCTACATGAGGTACTTGGATGTAATTGACATAAAGTGATTGGGTATAAGTAGTAGCAGAGCGAAGGTTAAATCAGTTTAAAATCGCCATAATATTCATATCTCGTAAGAGACTCGTGCGCTAGTAAGAAGAGCACAGAACTGAATACCTATTACTTAGCTGTTATTTACTTCTTCAAAATGTATTAGCTACATGTCAATTAGGTTGATTCTTGGTTTGGAAAATCATGATGTTTGTATAAGATATTCGTTGATTCTCTGTGAGTACATAGACAATGTGACAGCGCGGTGTGATGTACGCGGTGGAGCGGCGTTGCTCAGTATTCTCCATTCGGGTCGATCTCCTCAAACGGAGGAGCGCGGTGGCACTGCCTCGGTATCCGCGCCCTCATGACCCAAATTTTCGCAATGACGTCACCGAACACCGACCACGATGTGGGTCGTGTCATGCGCCAGCACCGACCCACTCTGCACTCCGATATTGCACCAGATAAGATAGCAACAATCAAAGATATCATTTTAGGTCATGTTACCTTCTTCAATACAACATTCATAATATCAGTTTGACTTATGGCTCAACATCTAATAAACAGAATTGATTTAAACAAACATATTGACGTAGCGCCAGCGGCCTTGCTACGAGTTGCTACGTCAAAAATGTATTTAATAAAATAAACTTGGAACTTAAAAAATAAATAAGAAAAGTTCCATTAAAATTTATGCTAATTGACAATTGTATTTTCTTAGTAAGACGACTTGAATATCGTCTCCCTTGATGTTGAATCTCCTTTGAATATTTTTTTTTAATATTTTGCATATTTAAAAGACTTTTCTGGATTTCAGTTTTATTTTTAACCTACGTATATGTGAGTGTACTAGAAGTCGGTTCTTTACAATTCTTCAGCCGTTTAATGGCCAGTAAATACCTTAGACGAAGAGTTATTCGTTTCCTATTTGCAATATGGAGACCACCCACATCGCGCTTATTTGCTCGTAGAGCTTTTAGGGAAATGTACGTTATTCGAAAGTGCTTGGAAAAACCTATGCTTTTCCAAGCACTTTCAAATAAAGTACCTACATTAAGTAACGGTCACGTTTCAAAGTGCACATGAATAATCATGTGCACTTTGAAACGTGACCGTTTTATCGTTTTCATATTTTCACGGTTTTTTTTGTTCCTTTTATTATGATCGCACGTGTTTAATGACCACTAATTTGCCGTTATTAATATGAGATAAAAGTAGATGCTATAAAATTTTATCGGATTAGTGAAGCTTCACGTATACCTACACAAAAACTGTTGTTTTGGGCTATACGCTCCGAATAGTAGGCTAAAACCGTAGCGTAAACATCTGCATCAACAGATACAGATTTATGGCATTATAGATTAATGGGTCTACAAGGAATTACGGGCGTTGAGAACCTCGTGTCTGAGTAGAGTGAATAGCAACGACGCGTTCATTTGATCCGCGCCCTCGTCAGCTTTTGAGTAGTGTGGCCATTTCCTTTGTGCATAGAGAGGTCTGGTACACGCAATATAGGAATATTTTGGTCTGTAGTCTGGACCATAGAGCCAAAATAAAAACCTGAAAGTCTTGTGAACAGCCTAATATACAATAACTTCGAATGTCGGTACTTTTCAGTACGAGGTTGCTGACTGCAACTAGTCGCAGTCAAAAATGTTTACGTACTCAACATTTATTTTAATAAAATCAAAGATTATACCGCAGAGCGATTTATGTTTAAAAACAGTGTGTATCATAGCAGAGCATTGAAAAAATACACAAACGGTTACCAAGGTAAATTAATTACCTACGACAATGCGTATATAATAACGGTTTGTTGGAAACCTACTTAAGGTCATGCACACGTATCAAAAAACCGGAAAGGGATCGGCACCGTATCAACTCGAGCCCAGTATTCTTTGTATGAAACTCCCTACTGCAACGGACACTAATCGGAATCGTAACGTAATCGCCTCGCCTCGCGATTCGCGAAACCGCGGCACGATGTGTTACAGCTCATCGTCCCCGCGCTTATACGTCTCTCCGTAACCGAGCTTACGTCTCTTCGTCCACCCTTGTCCCTCTCACCAATCCGGCCTGCCTGCTGCACCAACAACCAGTGGTCGGCGATCGTAAGCGCGCGGCGTCGCCTAGCCGTAGCCGAGTCGACGTATCGGAGCTTCTGATCCGCTTTGGTTACGTGCTTACGTTAGGTTGACGCCTGCCTGTTTGACGACGAGGCGAAAGGCGATACGGTGCCGATCAATTCCGATTTGATACGTGTGCCTCTAACAGTACGAGTGCTCTGAGCCTGTGACACTACATACTTTGATCAATCCTATTATTTATTGATCGAAGCATACATATTGTAGGTACATACATTTGTTATTATTTTACCTATATACAAACGTTTGTGGTTTTGAACATAAAATATAATAGGTAAATTTTTAACCTCGATTCCCGTTTAGTTTCAAAATTAAATGAATCTCGAGCATGTATTCAAATTGTGCTCTGGAGTATCCTCATAGATTTTTCCTTGTCTAAACCATGTCTAAACCATGAATTAAAATCAAAGGTTTCATTGAGATGTTAAATTGAAACAGATAAACTAAAATAAACAATGTCTAATTTTAGACCAGATTGATTTCGATCGCATGAACGCTGTTATTCTATACAGCTTTCTGTTTTAATAGGTATTATTAAAAGGTAGATACCCGTGGGTTGTATTTATAGCTAAAATATAAAGAAAGTCCAAATGAAAATTAACAATCTATTTTTAAACAAACCTTTATGTAGAGCTCTGTTAATTATCATTTATAAATATAGTTTGCATTGCAAATAAAGTACAAGGTCAGATCTGACGTCATTGTATTTATATACATAAATATAATAATTAACATTATGTATATACTAAGTGCGGCAATCAGAAACTTTTCATCGGACTCAGTGTGCGCACATATTTACACACATACATACATATTTATACATAGTGGAAGAGGGTTGTTTATTATAATATATAAGCTCTGAAGTTAGTAACTAATCTTTGACACTTATTAGGTACTTACCTTATCTTTGTCACTTATTAGGACTTTGGTTTTCTTGCTATTAATACTGCTGGGAAAACATTAATTAAGTCTTAACAAAGTCTGTAGGGTGGAGCTAAAACTGTATTGACCTGAAAATTATCGTTTATTATTTTTGTCACTTGAGTTTGGCGTGTCTAGGAAATATTGTTTGGTATTATTTTACATATCTCGGGACTCTGGAGTTTGGAAGGCGTACGAGGGACCGAAGCCAATTCGCAGAGGCTCGTTAGATGCTTTCAATAAAATGAGGCACCATTATTTGGTATTGATACCTACTACCTACCTCCCATAAAGTATTCCAAACTAATATTTTTTAAAGAAAGTACCTTGTCAACTCCGACATCCTTGGGCATTTCGAAACAACACCGTTAAAAGTTTAAGTGTAACGTTAAAATTCTAATATGTTATAGCAGTTCCAAGAGCAATCTTATTAACAAAGTTTCTGGTATACCTGAGTCATTTAAGAGTCTAAAATACGTTACTATCTCAAAAACTTCGCATAGATTTCTAGTTTACTAATAAGTACCTACTATTTGAACTTTCACTTAATTTCAGTAAAGCGTAGCGTTAATTAAAGTAAAGTAAAGTAAAGTACATAATTTATCGGTACTTAAAGACATCCAAATTGTCTCGTAAGCGATGTTTTGATAATGCAAGTCTACCTATTGACACAAAACTTAAAATAATTATGGTAACGATCGTAATAATCTATCCTAGACAGCGGCTTGTGAAGAGCTTTTCTTTAACCTTTCGTTTTTCATTTTGCCGACTTTTCAGAATAATTTGCATTATTTTCTACTTTAGATAGTTTGTATTTTTATGAAGCACCGTTTTTTCTGACTTTCTTTCGGAGTTTTTGAAACATTTGCGAAAATTCCTGAGAAGGCTGTAAGAAAATATTTTTCCGGAATTTCCCAACGTTTAATTAAGAGCAATAGTTTAATGTAGCGTTACTTAGATACTTTACTAACGATAAAAATGTTGTTCTGCAGGGTTCAAGTCCGGAGTGTTGTGCTGACAATGCAGGGGTGGACTCGGCCAATAATGCTGGATCCCCGGCCCCGCCCCCGGGGCCCCGGTACAAGCTGGCCTCAGAGGGATCCCTCAGAGTGTGCTGCTTTCAGCACACTAGAACTGTGGTAGACAAGATACTCGCAGCGAAGTTCCTGAGGCGGTGGGAAACCCATGTGCTATGCCTAGATGAACAATACATTATTTCTAAAACGGTAAGTCTTCTGTTTACAAACACTCAAAATTTCATTTGAATGACCGATTTCGCACTATTCGACATTGGGAAACGAATTCAAAATAATGGTTGCGTAACAACTACGTCATTCTGATGTCAAACATTGTCCCTAAAACAGAACATAACTATGTTCTGTGTAGGTATATTTTGTTTGAAATTTTTACCGACTTCAAAAAAAAGGAGGTTATCAATTCGACACGTAACTATGTATGTAATATTATTGGAACGGCATTATATTCGCATATGACAATCTATTAGGGCTACCAAACAAATATACAAAATTTTATAGATGTGTATAGGTATGTACCTATGTTTGTCGACGCATTTCTCCGCAACTATTAATCAGATCGTGACCATTTTTTTATTGGATTACATTTACTTCAACTTAGGGAACAGTGCAAGTTTCATCAAAATCGATTCAGTAATTTTCAAGTTACGGACTAATACGTGTAAGTGTGACGGCCTGGCTTATTTATACGAGCTGCGGGTGTAGAGTCAAAGGGAAAACATCTGCCGGACGGCGCGTTCGTGTTCCACGCGCGCCTCAAAGAGATGTCAGCATCGAGGAGGGGCCCCTTAGGGCCGAAGCTGCCGGGTCAGCGGGATTGTCCGAAAGGGTTACCGCTGGCCCGGAGCATAAAGGGCTAAGGAAGGAACACGGGTGGGTTTTAGTCAGTAAGAGTCTGACACTCCCTTCCGCTCCACCCAGAGCGGGAGGAGTCATTTGATGATTTCCCATCAGCAAAAAAAAAAAAAAGGGAAAACATTTCAAAACATTGGTCAAATTCTAGTGCAATATTTACAACAAAACTATTACAAACAAATGTTATAGTTTTTTTTTTGATGAAAGGTCCCTATATCCGTTTCTGTACACCTGACAACGTATATGCAACATTTCAGGATGACCGGTTGAGTGGTTTAGGCGTGAAAAAGTAACAAACAAACTTACTTTTTTACGTTAATATAGGTATATTCTGTAATTACTTAAACTCACACCCTGACTTATTATTTGTAATTTTTTATTTAAAAGAAAATCGTTTATTTTTACCATGTTTGTAAATATGTGAGCACCATGTATCTATTAGATAATTAATTTATGTCATGTTTTCATTTTTAATTCTTTTACCTATTTTGGTATAGTAATTTTATTTTATTTTAGGTGCATCGCGTACACATATTATTATATAATTAATGTATACAAAATATTGTAAAACATTTTAAAAGAGTAACGGTGGAGTTTCTTGCCCATTCTTCTCCATACGAAAACTACCTTTTGTAATGGGCGACTAGAATCAATTCTATTTTTTCGTAATTTTTGACGTTCAAAAGTGCCTTTTAAGTGCCTATTTGAAATAAATGTTTTGACTTTATTTATTTATTTAGGGACAACAAACAGTAGTGTAATAATAAGTAAACCTAAGTTAAAACTTAATAATAGATGTAACAAATACACTACTCACAACGTTATTCACATATTACTTAACATATCTACTAGTTGTTAGAAAGAACTATAGTATAATAATAGGCAGGATAAAGTAAACATTACTTAATTAATAGGGTTCTGATCACTTAAAATAGAAACAATTTCTTTTCTAAATATAGCCTTGCTGTGAAACATAATATCAGTTGAGCCAAACTATCTATTGTAGGTGTCAACTAATCGATGCAATGGCTCACTCGCAATAGTGAGCGCACGCCTGAGTTGGTTCTACAGAAAGTAGTTGCAAACAAATGTCTCGAGCGAACTTCACGACTATGAATTGTACGAGGGATCAGGTAGCACAAACTGTTCACTAAGTCAGTACAGTCGAATTTATTACGACATTATTAAATAGGGTCATCATCTCAAGTAGGGTGCGTCTGGATTTCAGAGTAATAAGGTCATATTTTTGTAGTAATAATTGGTACGGAATTTTCTTTTTAAAACATCTATAGTGCATTCCACGTAGGAATTTGCGTTGGACTTTACTTTGACTTTACTTTCGCATTTATAATATTAGAGTAAAGAAAATATATTTCATATTATTTGATTAATACTTTTTGGTCAGTAGGTAACACCAAAAAGTTTATTTATGACAGTTGTACCTAACGTGTGCAGAGAGAGATGTCAAGATGACATGGAAGATTGAAAAATAGATATATTGATGTTAAATATTTTAATTAATTAATTTTATTATAACGAGAATCGAGAGGTGTAATATAACGCTTGAAATGTCGTTTCTTTAATTACAGCAACACATTTTGGTTTTATTGTTACACCTACGATACGAGAACAAATACATATCATAATATCTATTTTTAACATATTGTGCTGCCAAATTTCCGGACGATAATTTTTCAAGATTGTTCTAAAAGCCCTTAGATAAAAAAAAATGTCATGACATTTTTTAATCTAAGTAAAAGCACTGACCTCTATAATACAAGGTACTTGTATTATAGAGGTCAGTGAAGTAAAAGCCATAATATTTTCCGAAGTGTAAATAGTTCATAACAATTCACATAAAAATAATTTGTATACTTACCGCCTTTTTTTTTTTTGTGGATGGGAAATCATCAAATGACTTCTCCCGCTCTGGGTGGAGCGGAAGGGAGTGTCAGACTCTTACTGACTAAAACCCACCCATGTTCCTTCCTTAGCCCTTTATGTTCCGGGCCAGCGGTAACCCTTTTGGACAATCTCGCTGACCCAGCAGGCTTCGGCCCTAAGGGGCCCCTCCTCGATGCTGACATCTCTTTGAGGTGCGCGTGGAACACGTACGCGCCGTCCGGCACGGGCCTGGTCGTGATCGGGCGGTGAGCTACCCATTACTCTCCGCCCGCAGTCCCGCGGCTCCCGACGCCCGGAGCGTCTCCCGCGGCGGCTGGGACGGGAGGCTCTCTCCCTGAGCCGTCCCGCCACCTCCTTCGCTAGCATGACTGCTTCGCAGAAGGAGGTGACTGCATCCCACTCCCTCTCGCCCCGGACCATGGCTTGCACCAGGGCCGGACGCGAGAGGTCGCTATCGCTGCCAATCGCCTCTACGAGGACACGGCGGTGCTCCGCCCAAGCGGAGCAGACCTCCACCGTGTGCTCCACCGTGTCCTCTGGGCGATCCTGGCAATGGTGACACCCGGGCGTTTCCTCCCGCCTGATGATGTGCAGGAACCTCCCGAAGCTTCCGTGTCCGGTGAGGACCTGCGTCAGGCGGTAGGTGAGGGCGCCGTGGCGCCTCTCTAGCCACTCCTCAAAGAGGGGTCTTATCGCCGCTATCGCGGCGTGCCCTGCGCTGGGTTGCGAGCTTGCGACAGTCACTCTTTCCATGCCGCCATGAGATCGCGCCGGAGATCCGTCCGCTCCGCAGCGATTTGCCGCGGAAGCGGATCCTCTCCCCGGCGCAGTGCCTCCGCGCGCCACTCAAACAGGCGCGCGAGGACTATCGCCTCCAGATCCCATGGCAGCAGTCCGGCAAGGAGGCTTGCCGCCTCGCCGGAGATCGTGCGGTAGCCCCGGATTAGCCTAACGGCTACCACCTTCTGGGGCGCGTTCAGGTAGTGGGCTGCTCGCCGCCGCAGTGAACACGCCCACACCGGGTCCCCATATAGGGCCATGGACCGCACGACCCCCGCGTAAAGCCTCCGGCAGGAGGCGTTTGGCCCCCTCAGGTTGGGCAAGAGCCGCTTGAAGGCGGCCCCGGCCCGTTCCAGTTTAGGGGCCAAACGTCGGAAGTGCTCGACGAAGTTCCACCGGCTGTCGAGGACGAGACCCAGGTATTTCATCGTCGTCTCGACGCCGATGTAAACCCCTCCTACCGTTAGTTGGGATCCCGATGGCGGCGCGTTCCGGGGCCCATGAAACGACATGGCCTCGGACTTGTGCAATGCCACCTCGAGACCCAACTGCCGGATCCTCTCCACGACTATCGCAACCCCGCGTGTCATCGCGTCGGCCGCCGCCTGATGCGACCTCCCCTGCGCCAGGACCAGCGTGTCGTCAGCGTAGCAAACCACGCTGACGCCATCAGGGAGGTCGGCCCGCAGCACCCAGTCGTAACCGATGTCCCACAGGAGCGGTCCTACAACCGATCCCTGTGGGACACCGCACGACATCTCTCGCCGGTTCCACTCCCCATCGCGACCGTCTCAAATGTCAATCTTATAAAAGTTTAACTCTATGCGTGTCTATTGGGCAACAGAATAATTCCAACAAGGTTGGCTCGGATTCTATGATAGATATCGTAGCGAGGTTTAATGACCAAAGTGTGTCTCAAATATTTACATAATTGAGTACAATTTTTATGAGCGTATCGCTCGGCCATTACGTCTAATTGCTTTGACGTAAGGCTATTACTGATATTTGTACTGTCAACAGATTTTGGCTTTTCTAGGTAGAGTAGGTAGGCGTCCTTCAGTTATGCACAGTTTATAACAATAGAATATCATGTTTAAATAGCTTGTAATCTTCTTAACATCTGTATAAACATATAATGTACGTCAACGATTACTCATCAGACTTATTTATGCGTAATAATTAAGAATTTTGAATGTGTCATAGATATTTGTACCAAGTGTCTGTGACATGTCCCTTTATTCCCAGTAGTTCCATGTAGCTAGTTCCACATGGAACAATTGCACCATTAGTCCATGTAATTTTAAACTAGTTTTATAGCCTGACATTTCTTTCATATGACTGCTGCAACTATTTAGTTCCATGTGATTATAGTTGAGTTCCATATTGCAACCTTAAAATGTGAAGAATATTTTTATGCCATTATTTCCACGTAATTTAACTCCAGTACTCAATCAATTATAGTTTCACAATGACAATTATATCTATATAAAAAATATAATTTAAAAAACCTAATAACACAAGCTTATATCACGCAATATAAATTAAAAAATAATTAAATTATGTAAACTTTTTATTTAACGTTTACTCTACAATGAAGTTAAAATATTGGCAAGGCATATATCGCAACAAATAAAAGCGTATTTAATTTAATTATTTTTAAATTTTTATTGCGTGATAAAACCGTGTTTTTTAGTTTTTTTTTAACTATATTTTATTTCATACTTTTCAGTCTTAAAATAACTTAAACATGTTCATTACTAATTCAAAATAGATTTTAAGCTCTAAATTGTAACGGAACTTAAAAAAAAAATATTGTTTATTTAATTAAATTATATGTATAACGTCCTTTTAATTTTCATATTCTTCTCAGCAAACCCTTTCATTTGATACCCATTATCATGGGAGTGAAACATGGAACTACTGGATATTCCCACTAATTCCATACACGGAACTAGTAGTTCCATGTGGAACTTACATGGAACTTCTGGTAATAAAGGATCAAAATTATTAGGTATTTACCTACACATAAAATATTTTCGTAGCAAATGTCCATTTTGTATTTTGTTTTTTCTATTTTCAGAACTTGTAGAAAATTCAGTTTAAATAAAAATTTGGGAACAATAGAAAATTAGAAACACAAAGTACCTACTAAGTTTGTTCAGTGTTTTGATTGCTCACTAGATTCAAAATATCAAAACATCTTGCTGCTATTGTTGTTGGCTATATGAACACCCATCATCTTGTTATTGTAGTACAAGAATCTCCTAATCTCAAACAACAATATCGTCTTCACGGAAATTTCATAAGCAAAACCAGAACGAAACAAAATTGATTATTTTCCTTACGAGTGTTTTTATAGGTAGGTACGTTTAATAGCAATGCGGACAGAATTGCTTTGCGAAAATAAGATGTGACTATTCGTGACTTATCGTTATTTTTAGTGGAGCCGCTAGTTTTCCTAACGAAATATTTTCAAATTTAAATTAAAAATCGTTTATTAGCATATATGTAACTAACATTAAATAAGGAATTTCGTACACAGTGGATCGTATGTTGTCCGAATTAAAGAACTTATTATTTTATATATGGGTAAACATTCATGTGATAATTGGATTGTTGCATCGAGCGTAAAGTGAGTTATTAATGCACGAGAGTTTGTAACTAAATTAAGACGAGTGCATTAATTATTCACTTTAGCATGGTGCGTAATCTACTTTTCTTTCAACTACCAATCCACCTACCGTGATTAAATATAGGTACCTACCTACTCAAAATAAAAACTCAAGTTAATGAAAACAAAGTTTTCCTAAGCTTTTAAAAACAGCTGCATATGAAATTGTTAATAGGTAACCTTTAAAATTTTGCCGCAAAAGTCGCGGGAACTTTTGCGAGTAATTAACAATTTCATTTGCAGCTGTTTTTATACTTTCTGGAATCGCATTCATATCGCTATCGCTGTCCATTTCCATTTTTAGGGTTCCGTTGCCAAATGGCAAAAAACGGAACCCTTATAGATTCGTCATGTCTGTCTGTCTGTCTGTCTGTCTGTCTGTCTGTCTGTCTTTCTGTCTGTCCGTCTGTCTGTCTGTCCGTCCGTATGTCACAGCCACTTTTCTCCGAAAGTATAAGGACTATACTGTTGAAACTTGGTAAGTAGATGTATTCTGTGAACCGCATTAAGATTTTCACACAAAAATAGAAAAAAAACAATACATTTTGGGGTTCCCCATACTTAGAACTGAAACTAAAAAAATTTTTTTTCGTCAAACCCATACGTGTGAGGTATCTATGGATAGGTACATTTTGGGGTTCCCCATACTTAGAACTGAAACTAAAAAAATTTTTTTTCGTCAAACCCATACGTGTGAGGTATCTATGGATAGGTCTTCAAAAATGATATTGAGGTTTCTTATATCATTTTTTTCTAAACTGAATAGTTTGCGCGAGAGACACTTCCAAAGTGGTAAAATGTGTGTCCCCCCCCCCCCGTAACTTCTAAAATAAGAGAATGATAAAACTAAAAAAAATATATGATGTACAATACTATGTAAACTTCCACCGAAAATTGGTTTGAACGAGATCTAGTAAGTAGTTTTTTTTTTAATACGTCATAAATCGTAAACCGCAATTTACCTTTTATTCAACCAACTAAAAAAATTAAAAAAACATTTAATTGTTAAACATAAACCTTATGCATGAACCTGGATGTTACGGAACCCTCGGTGAGCGAGTCCGACTCGCTCTTGCCCGGTTTTTTTTAAACTTTTCTTGCTAAATATGAAGTATCAAAGTTTTACAATGGTACAAAATGCGCGCCTTCTGTTTTTTTTTTTCAGCAAGTCGGCTTTATTCAGCCGATTTTTATTTTCAGCCAGTATCTTTTTGATCTAATGCATACATTTTGTATTAAACATAATGGAGGACATTAAACCTCTGTGGTAAACTTATATCTAAATAAAAAATAAAAAACAGTGCGTTGGTGAAAAACTGTGCAACCATGAGATTTCATACAACATTTCGGCACTGTTTTGGTTCTAAGCAAAACATTCGTCCTTTAGTTTTGTAGTAATTAATGATAACATTACTACGTAGTTGAAAGAAAATTAAATTAAAGTCTGGTTGATTTTGATTTATTTCGTACTAGCAACGCCCCGCAGAAGTTTCGATCCCGTTGGCAATATCGGGATGAAAAGTATCCTATGTGTTAATCCTGGTTATAAACTATCTGTGTGCCAAATTACATCCAAATCCGTTCAGCTGTTTGTGCGTGAAAAAGTAACATACATACATATAAAACACACACTTACAAATTTTGCCTCAATAATATTCGCGTAATAGCGTGATTCCTTAGCTATAACGTTATTTATGACTGAAATGCCGAAAATGTATCGAATAAGTACCTATTTCAGGCATAGTACCTAATAGGTGTAAAACATTTTCCTATTCCTGGTTTTGCCCCGACACCAAAGGAAAATCCTTGCTAATTATTGATTTTGCTTATAAATAGGTATAGAATATAAAATAACTAATACAAATTATAATTATACATCACAGATAACATCATGGTTGCCTACTTAAAAAAATACCAGCTCAAGTAGGTACAGACGCCAGCACATCAAGCTACCCGTAACTGTCCAATTTTCCCAACCAACATTGAACCTTATGCTTCAGAGATAAAGTTGAAAATCTATTAAAGAAATTTGACAGATTGTAGTAGCTTGATGTGCTGGCGTCTGTAACTAGCATTTCTGAAAAGACCAGCACCCTAATTGCGTAAGACACTTTCAATAACAAACTGAATCATTTTGAAGGACATCGCTAATCCATTGCTACATATGTTTGAAAAAATTGTCTGCTCAACAACGTGAATAACGCAATGAATGTTGTTGAACTGTCAAAATGAAAGCCATGAGCCATTGCAACTGTTAGATAGTGAGTTACGCAATTACCCCGCTGGTCGCTTTGACTTCGACGTCGACGTTTCAGCCGATAGACGTCCACTGCTGGACATAGGCCTCCCCCAATTTTGGGAGGGTTTGCCATAATCGCCACGCTTGGCAGGCGGGTTGGCGATCGCAGTATGGTATGATGGTGGAATACATAGAGAACGCTCCTGTCCATTCTCCGGTACGATCCTTAGTCGCCTTTTACGACACCCACGGGAAGTAAGGGGTGGTGGTATTCTTTAAGTCCGGCACCACACAGACTATCGATCTATACGCTTTGACTTCCTTCACCTTAAAATACAAGGTGTAACAGAATAAACCTGAAAGTAAATTGTAAATTTTTTCTTGAAATAATTAATATAATAAATAAATATTTACAAAATAGGGCCTTATTTTAGATGTAGGTAAAAATAATTGGATTCGACATGAACTAGGAATAAACCTGTATCTCAGGTGCTTTAGACTTATAAGTATATAAGTAGGTATTATCTAAAATTCCTTAAAGAAATAGTAAATAATAATTTATCTAATATAAATTATGGTTATATTCTAATTGACAGAAATAACTAGAAAAAAAGTATTTCTGCATCATCGTAATACATTTTTGCAACCATGTTCTATTATGATTTTTGCAATGTTACATTTTTAATAAGGTCGCGTTTACTTTGTCATACTTACTTGAAAAATTTACTGTGTCAATGTGATTTATTGTATAATCCGAAATGTTAGAACTAAAAAAGTAAGTAGTTAGTTTGTTCATAATTGACTACTGAATCGATTTCAGCAACTTTCAATATAGTTTTTTTTTTAAATTATGTACGTTTCCAGACAGACTGCCGATTTAGACAAAGAAAATTATCTTATTTCAGGTGATAAGAGTAAATTTTTAATGCATTAAATAATGGTAGGGTCAAAACGATTTTCTTTATAATATACAGGGTTATTGGTAACACATTAACAACCTCTTAAGAGGTCATTGTACTCATCATTATGAACAACTTTTACTATGGGACTAAAACTAAAATCGCGAAAAAAAAAAATCAGCTGGTTCCTACATTTTGACAGGTTTTTTTTTGCGATTTCAGGTTTGGTCCCATAGTAAAAGTTGTTCACAATGATGAGTACAATAATGTTTTACCAATAACCCTTTAGGTATATTTAGTTAGCTTTAAAAAAAAAAAGTTTAGGTCATCATCTTTTAACTCATTTGTCTGTAATTTATATGGTGTACATAATAAAGAGTATTCTATTCTATTCTATTCTATTCTATTCTCAATACTCTAAATATGGGAAAGACTTCCTAAATATGTAGGTACATCTAATCTTTCATAACCCACCTACCTCTACTTCTATAAATATCTTGATATCATTTCATATCTATCGGATGATCCGCTGTACAAACTAAAAACACAAATAAAAATGTTTTTCTTTATAACAAGCGACTAACTGTTTTGATGTTGTGATGATAAGAATTCTTTTATCAACAAATTATACGAGTACGCAATTGATTAGTCATTTCACTTCTAATGACGTCACTCCGTAAGTAATTAACATTAGAACTACGAAGCGTGGTTGACAATAATTAAAATTAACAAATTCGTAGTAAAACTTTCTTTGTAACAGCACGTGTTTGGTTCTTTGAACAATACGTAAATAGATAATTAATCATTTTCCTTAATGGCGACAAAAATGAACACACCGTTCTTATCTTTGTTTGATAACCATCAGTGTTATCAAGATAACTATCGAGTATACCGCGACTCATCCACTTAGGCTTACCTATACATAAAATATGTATAACACGTATTTACTCTAGGCCGTAAGTGTTCATTGTTCTCTATAATAACGTATATACTGCCACATCCGATAGCACTGTTTGCAATCAATATTAGAGTGCTATTTACAAATACGTTTCGCAAAGTAAACATTGAAATCGGCAGAATCTTAAACAACAACAACCGCTTCATGTATCAAGTGAAATCACTGAATCAGTGATGTTATTTTTCAATGGGTGATCAATAAACCTATGTCCAACAGTGGACCTCTTTCGGCTGAAATGATGATCAATAAACCTAAATCCATTAAAATTCAGGATTCAATTTAAATAGGTACATTGATTTCCAGGAAAAAATATGTGCATTTATCACATCTAGATCACGTTATCGTTTAAAATTAATAGTTATGACATGCCGCCGGATAAAGTACAAACAAATACCCTATACCTCGTTAAGAGCATTAATAAAAATAATCGTTATTATGACGTTTGCTGTTTAAATTAGATTGCAGCTTCGGACCGAACCCTTCAACGAGGTCAATCGAAGATAAGAGAGCGTTCGTGCGTCACTACTTTTATATTAAACGTCCGGCTACCTATATGTGACTGTTCACAACATTATGTAATGCGCAGCGCTGCACTACAGCCCCACGGATGCCCCACGGATGCCCCACGGATGCCCCACGGATGTCCCACGGTACATACGCACCTCTCAAATAACTTTATAGAATAGCAGGGAGCCAAACTTGCCCGAGAGAAAGAAAACATAAATGTTTACATTTACCTACATAAACGGCTTTTGGTGTTCAAAACAGTTCACCTTTGACGTCATGTGTACGCAGAACACATTTGCGTTTGGTATCCAAATTTGATGTTAATCGTTAGCCTTTTGGGTAACCACGAGTTGTTATATGCTCCATAAATGTAGCTACACGTGTGCCGATCTTTACTCTGAACAGCAGCTCTGGTTTAAAGATTCAATCATACAGGGTTACTTTTCAAAGACTATCCAATTTTTTACATGGTGTGTTCTACCCATGAATATAAACAACTTTCACTATGGGACCAACTCTGAAATCACGAAAAAAAATCTGCTGTTTCATACAAAACTTCAATACCTACTTGACCAAAATGTTTGGATGGTCTTTGAAAAGTAACCCTGTATATTTACGCATAAGTCTCGATCCCGTGGGAATATCGAGATAAAAGTCATATATTCTAACCCAGGTCATGGTCTACCCGTGTGCCAAATTTAATCCAGATCCGTTCAGCCGTATTAGCGTGAAAGCGTAACAAACAAACATACAAAAAATGAACTCTTTTCTCTTTATAATATTAGTTTAGATATACAGAGGAGTTTCAACCTATATTGTTCCCTATATTAAGGAGATTGGGTATAACATATTCAGACTAAAAATAAATTTAATTAATAAATTAATTGATAAGCCAAGTGACGTAAACGACATGGATCGAAGCAGATAGCAAATCAGCGTTGCATTTATTGAAGTCGGTATAGTTATCTACTCCATGCCCTATTTGTATGTGATGTGTTCGTGTCATTATCTTTCGTATTTATCTGCATACAAACTGCCGTGTCCCGTAGAAGCGCCCGCGCAACTGAAGTATGAGAGGCCACAAGACTTGTCTGCTTTGATGTACAAGAAAAATCACTTTGCCAAATGATAAATGTCGGCCACTTTTTTCTTATATTTCTGACATTCGAGGACATTGGCATGTTTGGATCCGGGATAAGTTTTATATAGTGTTTTTGTTTATGCTCTATGTTTACGGATATCAGTTTAAAGTTATCAATAAGGAGAATAAAAGTCAGTTGGTGATCACCTTTCATCAAATTAACTCACATGGGCCATAACATGTGAATTAATTTGATGAAAATTGTTAGAGAAAAACAGCAGTTTTTCAGCAGAATTGTTAGCAAAAGACAAACATCTGCATTCGCCATTTGTCTGCAGTGAAGGCGGAACTGTCAGACGCGTGAGTTCTACGCTAATGTCAGGGGTCGGCCGTAGTTAGACTAAACATTTTGCTACAACGTCACTGTTCCAGGGCCCTATTCCATTAAGAAAATTGATAGTCAATAATTGTGTTAAACTTCACTAAGTGCATTTGTACATAAATGGCTTTGACGCTATATACTTCGCAGTTGATTCGATTATAACCGCTCAAGAAACAATAGGCAATAACAGTTTTCTGACGTACACTGTTTAATCAAAACTACTTATGCTACGTCCTTGCAGTTTGCCATACTACTTATAACAATCATCATAACACTGAATTTTTTTATAAAAAATACGTACAGGCGACCTTTTAATAAAATCCCAGAAAGTAACTCTTTTACGATGTACATTTTTATTTTTTGCACGCTTTGTTTTCCCTGCCATTGTCTCTATCAGACAGAATAGCTTTTGAAAATGGAAGGTTATCATCCGTTAAAATAGACCCATTTCAATAATCCTATCGATAAAACGGTCGTCATTTGAAGTTAAAAGCGTAAACAAGGTTTACCTCACATTGTTAAACGACAAAGTTGGTACCACAGGTATGTACGTAGGTAGTTCTTTAACAATGTCAGGTCATTAGGGAACGTTGGCAACCATTAGAAACATGGGAATTCCATAATGAAAAACTTATAATAATTGTATCACTACGCAGCACGCACATGCGTACGTGTGCAACGTATTGTACGCGTATGGCCGATGAAATGAACTTCAGTATTTCGTGTTCATTTGTACTTCGTATCTGGTGGAGCGGTCACGTGACCGTTTCTTATTATCACTAATACAGAATGCTTAAAAAAACGTGGCAGCGGTTTACGCACGTCATCCAGCTATCATAATGATTTATGTATCAGTAAGACACCCGACTGAGCCCGACGGTTATCGTACGTTTCGTAATTTGTGACACGAGATGTCAAGACACAAAATCTAATGTCTCAAAAGTACATAATAAATTCTTTAGACATCGTCATTCGTCTTACTTTTATTCTGCAACGTAGGTACTAGTCAAATAAAAATATCCACGATTTCTATTTATAATATTTATTTTGATCTAAAATAAGCAAAAGAATAAATACAATCTTTACAATAAAAATTTCTGAGTTAAGAAAATTTTCCGGCTAAGAATAGCTGCCTCGCGAAGAAAGTTTTTCTCAGAAGGGTTATTTTCTACAATTTTATCCCTGTAGGTTCAATAATCACGCATGCGGCATGTCTGACTGCCGCCTGCGTCTTTCGCTGTCTTAGGGGAAAACCCACGGTCAGTTGTAAAGTGGGCGTTTTCAGTCTTATATTTCCTAAATACGTCGTGTTGATCTATTCCATTTTATAAATATCCGTTTTCGTAGCGTTGTAGCAGGTGATGTTCCGTAGCATATTTTTCATCTTAAGATACCTAGGTATGTCGTCTTCTAAACTAATATTATAAAGTAAAAAGATTTGGTTTTTTATGTTTGTTTGTTACGCTTTCATGCTCGAAACCATTTCATTTGCCTAGCCTTTTCCCAACTATATTGGGGTCGGCTTCCAGTCTAACCGGATGCAGCTGAATACCAGTATTTTACATGGAGCGACTGCCTATCTGACCTCCACAACCCAGTGAGTGGGTAATCCGATACCCCTTGGTAAGACTAGTGGTTAGACTTTCGGGCTTCTGACTAACGACTGTCAAAGATCCACGAATGACAGCCGGGGCCAACGGCTTATCTGCTTTCCGAGGCACGGGGGGGTCACGGTATGTAAAGATGGTCACCCATCCACAGACCAACCGCGGCAAGCCTAGCTTAACCTGATCGATCGACCTGTGCGGCTGTTATTATTTAGCCACGGGCCCTTCCGCTTTCACGCTGGAACATGACCTGGATTAGGTCATAGAATACTTTTATCCCGATATTCCCACGGGATTGAGACTTATGCGGGTGAAACCACGGGACGCAGCTAGTTTATATTAATATTGGTGGAGTAGTATCTAGACTAGAATCTATACATTAAAATACATGTTATTTACATTTTATAATGTATTTTAATTTATTTATTTTTTAATGTAAATAACATTGTTATTTACATTGTTATTTACATTTTATAATGTATTATAATTTATTTATTTTATTTTAGTTTTTTTTATTTTAGTTATTATTTGGCACGTTTATCATTCAGCGCAGTCTCGCAGCATGTGCGGGTCACGAAAGTTGGGGTTACGCGTAAAAGAAAATTCGGAATATCTTTCAAGTTAGTATTTGTTTTTTCTGATTCAGGAAACTGTGTTTCAGCATAGCATGTTATAGGATGGAATGATGAGATAGTGGTACAATAGAATAACGTGGGCAGCGTTATTACTTGACCATCCCAAGGTAGCTATTAGTAAAGAGGTCCACGTGTAGGTTCCACGTGTCCTAACTATTCGGGGAACACACAAATAACAGTCACGACTGTTATTTTTACACTCGTGCGTTCTGCTATTGCTATCGTAAAGTTACTCCACAAATGTCATTAATATGCTCTGACGTCAATCTGTAAAACAGAATACCTATTTTTTTTGTTGCCTGTTCTCTATCACAAGAGCTAATTTGTTTCACACTTAACAGCGTAAAACTCATTTCAATTATTTTTTCATAACGTATCAATTATATTTACAAAATAAATAATGACTCTGATGTCAAAGCGTGGTCGTTTACATCATTATATTTAATTGGTAATTTTATTCTATTAATTACCTTTTTACATTGTTAATAGCGACACAACTCTTTGATTTGATGTACCTATTATTATGGTTGAATTTAAAATAGACAATATGGTTCTAAACAATGATAGGTAACTCGGATATTTTGTAGTTTTCCCTGTCATATTTTAGTAGAACATTGCTTATCCTTCGTAATATTATTGTTGAGTACACTTATTGAAAACCATTGTTATTCGAATCAGGTGGGCTCACATCATTACTTAAATTAGATTTGTATGGGATCATTACGTTAGATGCGGCTTGGTACGTGGTGATCGGTAGGCCTCTCATAGTGTCATTACGTGGTCAGTGTACCGTGTATTATATTATACAGAGTGCCAATAAACACACAAGAGATTTTGTAGAAAATTATACCAAATAATGAATGACTGGATTTCTGCCTGGTTGATGGCAATAGAGAACGCTGCTGCCCATTCTCCGGTAGGATATAACATGGGACTTAAACATAATTGGCGAAATGTGGGTTTACTACAGATAGTTACACTTCTGCGTTGGAGAAAACAGGTGATATGATGTTTAATATAAGACCGACAACTATTCGAGCCTCTTGTTTATGGACAGGTACATTTAATTTGTTGGTAAATAGCAATACTTAACAGTTTCCAAGAAAATAATCGAAATTAAACAGCTGAAACCATCCCAGCTACACACTAACGGTGACGACCGCGAATAGCGAAAAATTCTCTTACCTTGACTGATTAACAAGTTCAACTAAAAACTCTATCAAGGTTGTTTGTTATTCTTAAATAAATATCCGGTTTTCAGTTCTATTAATCCAAATACGAATAATGTAAACACCTACGTCGGAGTTTACACCCTGTAAAAAACATTTTTCGGGCGATAAACCCAGGTCGACTGCAAGGTGACGTGAAACCAGCTGAGAGGAGACAATGTCGGCGTGTACGTCGGCAGGCCAAGGATGGGTCGCGAGTACTCGTGACGTCATAGCGGGCCCGTGCGCCTCGCGCAGGTGCATTACTCCGAGACGTCATACATCGCCGTACACTGCCCCGCCTACCGAGCGTTCTCCACACAAAGCGATGGCTGCGCCCTTCTCTTTAGTTAGTTGACCTAATTCCCCCATCGAATCTACGCGAGACACGAAAATAGGTTGCTATAGCTATTTACAGCTGTAAAACGTGTATCGACCTATAATGTTGAGTATTTATGAACGTACAACAGGTGCATTGTATTTATGCATGTCATGAAATGCAGATTTATTTTCGGAAAATAATCAGATCATCAGAGAGGTGATTCGTGACCTGACCGCAATGCTTTTGTAAATATACCTAGGTTTTTTCCCAATAAGGAAAAACAAAATGTTGTTTAACAAATAGGAAGGAAGCTTCAAATTTGGTTTGCGTCATTGTGGTGGCAGTAGTAGAATGTGGTAATTAGGTTTTCAAAAAAAATTACAAACCGTGCTGCTTACCTATCCTAGAGATTTCCAAAATAAGAGTACTTGCATAAAGTGTCAGTTCAGTGTGTCGAAACAATAAAAACTAAAACAACATGAAGACATAAATAATATAACTCAAAGAATAATAAAAATAATTAAGAATGACCGGCTATGAATACCATGAGTGACAGGTTTTAAAACAATCTTCGTAGTACAAGAAACGGTTCTCTATTTTGTTACCTAACTTTTTTATCCATAATCTAAAGTGCCATATTTTTTTTGTCCTAATCATCATTTGTCCGAATGATAGCTTGCCCGAAGTTAATGTCACATAATATAAAATTGAAATCCCTAAAAACAATATGCCCTAAATTTGTTTGTCATAAATATAACAATCAATATACAAAAAAACAAGTAATTAAAAAAACTAAAAAACCCGACTGCGGTAAAAAAAAATGAAAAGCTAAAAACAAGGCCATTTTAAATTAAATAAAAGTTGGAAGCAGGCGGGACCCATTTGAGTTTGAAAATATAATAAAAAAATAGTATGGGTCCCGCCTGCTTCCAACTTTTATTTAATTTAAAATGGCCTTGTTTTTAGCTTTTCATTTTTTTTTACCGCAGTCGGGTTTTTTAGTTTTTTTAATTACTTGTTTTTTATTTCCAGCTTTTTAGTTTACAAAGAAAGATTTCGCAGACGATTTAACTCTTGGTACGTGTTTTTTACGATTTGTCACTTCGAATTACTTTTAACCATATAAGTTGTATATATTTTTGTAATCACCTTTAAAAACCCTTTATTTTGATACCCCACTCGATAGGTTACGAGAATAATATTTTTTTTTTAAGACATAATATTGCGCCAAAAATCGGCCATTTTATATTTTTTCAATTTTGATATACCCAGTGACACTCGCGCTACCAAGACAAATCTAAAGACGTATAATTTATCAAAATCCGTTCATTCGTTTAGAAGTTACGAGGGAACAAAGAAACGGACATACATACATACATACAGGTCAAACACATAACCCTCCTTTTGGGTTTCGCCGCAGTCGGGTAAAATAATATTTTTTTTAAGACATAATATTGCGCCAAAAATCGGCCATTTTATATTTTTTCAATTTTGATATACCCAGTGACACTCGCGCTACCAAGACAAATCTAAAGACGTATAATTTATCAAAATCCGTTCATTCGTTTAGAAGTTACGAGGGAACAAAGAAACGGACATACACACATCAAAAGTGTCTAGGGATCAAGCATTTTTATGCGGATTTCTTGAGATTGAGATGTGGCTTTGTAATAAATTTATGATTTTATAAATTTATATGGATCCTTTTTGGTGCATTTCATAATTTGAATCAGAAACTGTGAATCAAATTCGAGTAAAAGATGAAAATCAGCTGTCAATATTTTCCCTATAAAAACATACAACGCATTGAAGACATTATTAGTGCTACTGTTTCCCTACTACTGATTAAAACCAACGTTATTATGGAGCGGCGACGTCATTTAAGCAGGGAAGAAATACTCAGAGCCGTGGGAATGATAGAAGCTGGTTCCCGGCAACGTACTGTGGCTTTAGCTCTGAATACAAGTCAGAGTGTTATCAGTCGACTTTGGACACGTTACCGAAGCACTAGTACCGTGGCTGAGCGCCATGGAGGACGGTATCGCTGCACCACACGGAGACAAGACCGATACATTCAAATCTTAACTCGAAGAGCTCCAACAATAACCGCCATGATGTTAGCCGTGAGGCTTCATCACTCTTCAGGGAACTTAATTAGCGACCAAACAGTCAGAAACCGCTTGCATGAAGTGAACCTTCATTCCCGAAGACCGCTACGGGTACCACCTATAGCAATGCACAATCGTAGGATTCGATATCAATGGGCTCTTGAACACAGAAATTGGGCAGAAGAACAATGGCGTTTCGTGTGCTTTTCTGATGAGTCTCGTTTTGGTATGAGACCGGACAAGACGTATACGACACTGGAGAACCCCTGGACGCCAACAGCGATTAAAATCCTGCCAGGAAGTCCATCCTTATAGAGGTGGAACCATCATGGTATGGGCGGGTATTTGGATCGGCGGAAGAACTGAGTTGATTTGGATCAGAGGCAACCTCAACGCTCAAATTTATGCTGAGACGATTGTATCAGACGTCATCGTTCCTCTACAAGTGCAAATCGGTCCCTTATTTCAGTTAATGCATGATAATGCACGACCGCACACCGCAAGAGTTGTAAGACAGACTCTCGCCGCAGCTAACATCAATGTCCTGCCCTGGCCTGCTCAGTCGCCAGACTTGAACCCGATTGAGCATGCATGGGATATGCTACAGAGAAGAGCTCTGCCGAATATGGAGGGTATCCAGTCGCAAGATGACCTTTTTTTGTTGTTGCAACGAACATGGGCGGCCATTCCACAGCGTGATTTGGATGAACTCATTTTGAGTATGCCAAACCGATGTTCTTGTGTTGTTAGTGTTCGCGGTAGAAACACGGATTATTAATTGTTTAAGTTACCCAATAAAATTTTAAAGAAAACTGTTATTTCAGTCTTTTTTTCGAACTTTTGTGTTAGTGGTTCAAATGTCAAAAATCCCTTTATTAGGAAAATGGCAAATTTCTTTATTAATGCAAAGGTGACTTGGTTTATCGTTACTGTGACAAACGAAAACACAGTATTTGATGAATCCTTAAAGAAAATTTTAATTAATATCAATCAGGAGAAAAGTTATTGCAAAAATATATGTTGATCCCTAGACACTTTTGATGTGTGTACATACATACATACATACATACATACAGGTCAAACACATAACCCTCCTTTTGGGCTTCGCCGCAGTCGGGTAAAAAGACCTAAAACCGATTTCAATAAAAGTTACAAGTCATAAATTCAAATTACCTAATGTTTATTTATACTAATAATAGTTTTAATACATATTTGTAATGCAACATGCAAGCAAGCATGCTGCAAGCATGCAGAATGCAAGCAAGTATGCAGCATGCAAGCAAGCAAACAGCATGCAAGTAAGCATGCAAGCAAGCAAGCATGCAGCATGCAGGCGAGCATGCAACATGCAGCAGGCATGGTTTCTGTCACGGCTCCGGCGCTGCGGGTCTCCGGCGGAACCACGCGCCTACGCGATTCTAAATTACACTAGCCAGTAGTATATTATAAAGTACACTACCCACTTGTCTGCCCTACCCAGGGGTAGGGCAGACAAGACTGCGTAGAGTCGGATTTACAGCGATTCGTTCCTGTCACTAAAACCAAATTTTTAGCGGGTAGTAATAAAAGCTCTGACAAGAAAATAAGATTTGTCCTTACTCAAAATATTAAATCTACTGCCTAAAATACTAACTTTCCGACTACTTTTGTCCGAATAAAAATGACGAAATGACCGATTGAGACACTGAAATCTTCGAAAAATAAACATGACTGTTTATTACTATATTACTTTTCTACCAGCTTAATTTACGTTCTACTGAAAACTATGAGTCTCTAATAAATATTATCATGTCAATATTAGGTTAATAATTATAACAGTCTAGAATTATAAATATACCAAAACTCATCAAGTGTATGTTAGGTATAGTAGCATTTTTCTATCAGAAAAGACTATCTGGTTCTTAAACTGACTCAAAAAATATAAATATACTTTAATTCTAGAGGTCGTTTATTGGTCTTTGACACTTCAGCAGAGGTCCAAGCTCAAGGTTTGCCAGCGAGACATGGAGCGCAGTATCCTGGGGGTTTGAATTTCTGACCGTATAAGGAACACAATACTGCGCGCCAAAAGCAAGATAACAGACGTTACCCAGATAGCCGCTTAACTTAAGTGGGACTGGGCCGAACATGTCTGTCGCGTGTCACATGACAATTGGGCTAAGAGAACCATCGATTGGGTCACACTAAACACACGACGCCATCGCGGCAGGCCAAGACGAAGATGGCGGTACGAGCCTGAATCCTACCGTAGGGACTGGCCGCCACTAGCAAAAGACAGAATTGTGTGGAAAAGGGAGAGGGAGGCCTTTGCCAAGCAGTTGGACAATACAGGCTAGTTAGATTAGATTTGAATTGATTTAGCTTGCAGCATGACTTTCAAATTACTTTGAAATGCGGTTATATCGTAGGTAAGTACACACATCAAAAGTGTCTAGGGATCAACATATATTTTTGCAATAACTTTTCTCCTGATTGATATTAATTAAAATTTTCTTTAAGGATTCATCAAATAAAGTGTTTTCGTTTGTCACAGTAACGATAAACCAAGTCACCTTTGCATTAATAAAGAAATTTGCCATTTTCCTAATAAAGGGATTTTTGACATTTGAACCACTAACACAAAAGTTCGAAAAAAAGACTGAAATAACAGTTTTCTTTAAAATTTTATTGGGTAACTTAAACAATTAATAATCAGTGTTTCTACCGCGAACACTAACAACACAAGAACATCAGTTTGGCATACTCAAAATGAATTCATCCAAATCACGCTGTGGAATGGCCGCCCATGTTCGTTGCAACAACAAAAAAAGGTCTTCTTGCGACTGGATACCCTCCATATTCGGCAGAGCTCTTCTCTGTAGCATATCCCATGCATGCTCAATCGGGTTCAAGTCTGGCGACTGAGCAGGCCAGGGCAGGACATTGATGTTAGCTGCGGCGAGAGTCTGTCTTACAACTCTTGCGGTGTGCGGTCGTGCATTATCATGCATTAACTGAAATAAGGGACCGATTTGCACTTGTAGAGGAACGATGACGTCTGATACAATCGTCTCAGCATAAATTTGAGCGTTGAGGTTGCCTCTGATCCAAATCAACTCAGTTCTTCCGCCGATCCAAATACCCGCCCATACCATGATGGTTCCACCACTATAAGGATGGACTTCCTGGCAGGATTTTAATCGCTGTTGGCGTCCAGGGGTTCTCCAGTGTCGTATACGTCTTGTATCCGGTCTCATACCAAAACGAGACTCATCAGAAAAGCACACGAAACGCCATTGTTCTTCTGCCCAATTTCTGTGTTCAAGAGCCCATTGATATCGAATCCTACGATTGTGCATTGCTATAGGTGGTACCCGTAGCGGTCTTCGGGAATGAAGGTTCACTTCATGCAAGCGGTTTCTGACTGTTTGGTCGCTAATTAAGTTCCCTGAAGAGTGATGAAGCCTCACGGCTAACATCATGGCGGTTATTGTTGGAGCTCTTCGAGTTAAGATTTGAATGTATCGGTCTTGTCTCCGTGTGGTGCAGCGATACCGTCCTCCATGGCGCTCAGCCACGGTACCAGTGCTTCGGTAACGTGTCCAAAGTCGACTGATAACACTCTGACTTGTATTCAGAGCTAAAGCCACAGTACGTTGCCGGGAACCAGCTTCTATCATTCCCACGGCTCTGAGCATTTCTTCCCTGCTTAAATGACGTCGCCGCTCCATAATAACGTTGGTTTTAATCAGTAGTAGGGAAAGAGTAGCACTAATAATGTCTTCAATGCGTTGTATGTTTTTATAGGGAAAATATTGACAGCTGATTTTCATCTTTTACTCGAATTTGATTCACAGTTCCTGATTCAAATTATGAAATGCACCAAAAAGGATCCATATAAATTTATAAAATCATAAATTTATTACAAAGCCACATCTCAATCTCAAGAAATCCGCATAAAAATGCTTGATCCCTAGACACTTTTGATGTGTGTATATCAAATGCAATTCGAAAAACATACCTGCTAAGTATAGTTGTATATCCCCGAGTAATATGCATAACGAGTAGTGCCTGTGCGTCAAAGATGTAGAGATACCTGTTTGCCAAAAATCGTTATTTTATTTTATTATGCATTTTAACATAACGTAGCCTGTCAGGAAACGCGGCCGATGCCCGTTCCAAACTGTGGCAGGATACCCTTACCCTTCCTACTTCCCAAGTAGCAAAATTATCCTATAGTGCAGATGTTATAGGCCTCCAGCACTTATAATGTTCTCATAACGGTTCTAGTATTTGCTGCCACGCTTATAATAGCAAGCATGGAGTTAGTTGGGCCTTATAATATATCTGATCTTATACTTTAACTTATAATTATTTTATTAACTTATATTTATTTTATCATAGGTCGAAATTAAGGGTGCAATATAAGCTTGGGTGACCTATAAAAGTATCGCGAGGGTATAAATGCACTCAAGAGTAGATAAACTGGTAAGCTATACTTATAGCTGCTAACAAGAAGCATTATAGAACTACTCTAATTAAAGTACGCCAATAAGAGTGATAAACAGAACTAAACATACTGGAATCTATTTACATTTTTTACTTTTTTTTTTCTTTTCTTTTTATAAGGGTTTATAAATTCACTTTACAGAACAATTATAAGTAACATGGAGCGGTTTTGTAGTGGTATAGCTAAACCAAAATTTTTATAATCTTAACACGATTACAAAGATTTATTATAATATACTTAGTATCCAAAACTATATCCGTGGTGTCCTGTACAAGAATACATTGGTTTATAATGGTCTTGCAAATGCTGTTAGTCTCAGTAGGTACGGACGTATTTTCATTTTGTGTGTCGGGTTCTAGGTTCTGGCGAAGAACGAATCATAGAAATAGGAGAAGTTTCCGTACAAAATAGTCACTGTGAAAATTTTGGACAAAATAATAATAATAATTCTGCACAAAACGACGTCTTACCGATAAAAAGCGATTTAAATTTTAGACTTAGAAGAATGTATTAGTGAGGAACCTGTGCAAGAAGATGAACGCGATATTGAAGACTATTATATTCCAATTTCCAACTACATAGTGATAGTAGAAAATGGGCTGTAGAATACAATATACGACTTGCGGCATTAAATTCTTTATTAGAAATTCTGAATAAGAAGATTGATAATGTCCTGCCTAAGGATGCCCGTACACTTCTTGACACTAATAAAGAAAATCTGGATATTACTAATTCAGCACCAGGAGAACATTGGCATAATGGCCTTATCAAATGTTTAAACAATATTTTTCAACAACTTCCCATTCCACCCGAAGAGATTTCTTTAAATACATATAAGCTATTTTAAACAATACGGTATGATTCCTTAACCGATTAAATGCATTAAATATGTTGTGCATTTCATGGAGATCAAAATTGCCATGTATAGCATATATCATTAAAATGAATATCTTAGAAGATATCAGAGATTTAAAAAGCAGGGGGCAGAGCGGCTGGCGGGGCGGTACGTCAGCTAGTTCATTTTAAATACTCGTATCATAATGCAAACTTTATGATATTTATGACATAGTATATTTATAAACAAATATCGATAATGTGTAAGTGTATATTGTACATAATAGATATTTTGGATGCTATAAGTATTTTATTTTTATATACCGTATAAATCAATGACATAAAAGTAAGTATAGGTAAAAATCAGAGAAATCAAACCTAACTGACAGAAATTAGGTACTATAGTGGTCATAAACTGAGTAGAAGCGCCATTTTTCACACCAGAAATTATCTTCTTTTAACAATGATCTTATGTGTTCTTTATTCAGAACGAAGTGTCGTGGCCGTCTAGCAAGATTTTTTAAAACTTTATAGTTACAGCCACGAAATTTGTGAGACAGCAAGAAGTGTGTTTCGTTCCAAGGCCACCTTAAGGTTTTTAAAGCTCTAAAATCCCTTTTAGTCAAAAAACGATCAACGTCCAGAAATATTACCATTTTCAATGCTGACACCTAAACAAAAACATTAAAATAAGACATAGGTACCTAATAGCAATATAAAATAACCGTCCGGTTTTACTAGAAAAGTTTTATTAGAAATATTTGCGGAACTCTAATTCCAAACAATATGGCTAAGCAATAGTTCTGATATTTACCATTTTTAAACAAAGTACGCTTATAACGGTTTGATAATGTATTTGTGAAAACCAACTTTGTCTTACTGAAACCAACATTATTTTAAAATTCAAAACTCTAATTTCAAGGGGCGTATAAAAATTTTGATAAAAAAGTTATAAAACTTCACCGAAAATATACGTGCATATGCACATTCAAACAAATTATAATCTTGAGTTATTGTTAACTCTACTCATAATAGAATTGATATTCTAGATAATATTATTTATAGAAATGGATGGATGAACATTTGCCAATTTACAACACTTTGTACCTATGAGCTTTTAAGAGATTCACTGTGTACGTTATTGTCGTGATTGGTTCCATTAAGCGCTAATAGTTTTAACTTCGCAGGAGCACATAGTTCTACATAGTCCAACTATAATGTCGTTATTGTCGTGTTTGGTTCCATTAAGCGCTGTTAGTTAGCATCGCGGAAGCAAATCGTTTTACGTAGTTCAACTTGGTCGTTATCGGTCAAAGTGGTGTTCACCAAGTCTACTATAGATATTTAATTAGATAAAATACGCCAATAAATTGAGCCCATTTCCGTGGTTATAATTGCTTACTATTCCGTTATAGTCCTAATGAAATGGTGGTTCCAGGACAATTACAAGACCACATGTTGCTCCTTTTTTTTTGCGGATGGGAAATCATCAAATGACTCCTCCCGCTCTGGGTGGAGCGGAAGGGAGTGTCAGACTCTTACTGACTAAAACCCACCCGTGTTCCTTCCTTAGCCCTTTTTCCTTAGCCCTGAGAACTGTTTAAAGAAATTAACATCATGACGGTTCCTTGTCAATATATATATGAAAACATTATGTACGTTCGAAAAAATCTACATCTTTTTAGTAAGATAAGTGACAGGCATAATTTTAACACTAGAAATAGGGACAAATTAGATCAACCGCGTTTCAGATTGTCTAAAGTAAAAACTTCTTTTATGGGTTACTGTGTAAAATGTTATAATAAAATACCACTCGATACTCTTCAATTAAATGAGAAGAAATTTAAAACATGCATTAAACGCACACTATGTAGACAAGCATATTACAAGTTGGATGATTATATCGTAGATAAAAATGCTTAGCTTAATTCTGGTCCTGCTCCACAGGCACTTGGGCTCACTAAAAATTTCAATATTTGGAAGAGGTGGTTCCCTTTTTTAGGGTTCCGTAGTCAACTAGGAACCCTTATAGTTTCGCCATGTCTGTCTGTCCGTCCGTCTGTCTGTCCGTCCTCGCATAATCTCTATGACCGTTAGCACTAGAAAGCTGAAATTTTGTAGGAGTACGTATATCAGTTACGCCGATAAAGTGGTAAAATAAAAATTTGGAAAATATTTTTTTTAGGGTAACTCCCCTACATGTGAAGTAGGGATGAATATTTTTTTCATCATCTACCCCATCGTGTGGGGTATCGTTGAATAGGTCTTCTAAAATGGCTTAGGGGTTGCTAAAATCATTTTTTGATTTAATGCTCCATTTACGAAATATTAAAGTTTAAAGTGCAAATTTTTGTTCCAGTAGGGCGTTCCCCCGCTTCTAAAAGCTAAAGTACTGACTTGAAAAATCTGGAAAAATTCTCGATGATAGTGCATTTCATGAACTTTAAAGGAAAAGTATAGCGGTTAAGATAACTTTATTAGTTTAGCAGTAATAGTCGTTGAACTGGGTGTTGGATAATTTTGTACCAAATACAAAATCCTTAGCATTAATCCTTTAAAGTGACCAAGATGAAGTAATTGCTTGTTTATAATGGGTAAAGACTTGCATTGAAAACCAAAATATGTTTTTTTTTTACCTATTCAGAATAAAGAACAACAGAATCGTACTACATTGTGGTAACGGGCTTCTACGGAACCCTACACTGTGCGTGGCCCGACACGCACTTGGCCGGTTTTCTTTTTCAATATTTCTGACATTACGAACATAACTTTTTAATTTATTCAATCCAGTTTTAATTGTTGAATACTGCAATATTAAATACCTCTTCCTGTTTGGTAGTAAATTATATTAACATCTTAAATAAATTGCAAACTATAGTTTTGTATAATTTAGAAGCATTCTATTTTTAAATTTTGTAAATGTAAGAACCATGTTTCTGTTTATTATGATTTTTTTTTTTTTTATGTTGACTTGAAAGAACACGGCAGATGAGAACGTGTCATGCTTAAATATCTCACCGATGGTGGCGCGTGTGTTGGATTATTCGGTTCCCTACAAAATGGTTGAGCTGGATGGTGCTGATCCACACGTCATGTTCGTGAACGGGTGCCGTCGGTTGAGACTGGGCATCTCTTAACTGCCAAGGCTTATTTTTAATCTTATATTTTGAATTGTTTCTTCATTTGTCTTTTTTTTAACATTGTTCTCACATATAGAAGCAACAAGAATAATGTACCCAGGATTTTGTAATAACTTGATTTAAAAGAGTGTCCACGGAGTTTCTTGCCCGTTCTTCTCCATAGAGATCTACGTTTTGGAATGGGCAACTAGCTTCAACTTTCTGACTAACTGACAGACTATTTAATTTTGACAATTCAAAAGTGCCTGTACAAGGTTTAATTGAAATAAATGTTTTGAGTTTGAGTTTAATAGTATCATATTTTTCGCTAGGCATTCTCATTTCCTTTATTATTTTGTCAAGATACCGACTAGTGACTAATGTATGTTCACATAGCGCTGTTAGAATTTTATATGACTGCCAATTCACATACGATAACGGACTTGTTATTTTTGCTTGATATTTTGTGCTGAGGGTAGGTACACACTACAAACCAATAAACTAATATTATAATGAGAAACTATTTGATGTTTTGTATGCTTGTTTGTTACGCTTTCACGCTAAAACGGCTGAACGGATTTTGATGAAAGGAGAATGACCACCAATGGGCCCCTTAGTTTTGGTGTCGTGTCAAGACTATTTACTTCTCAAAAATTAAGTCGTATTTTTACATGTTCATGTTTTTTTTTATCAAGATTTCTTTTACCCTAGCATTGGAAAACATAATTAATATTTATTTTATTGAATTGATATCAGTTCCGCCATTAAAACTTAACCTGAATGTTGCCAGACGACAGACTATGTCAATTAAATAATTGTAATCGATTGACAATATCGATATTTTACTAATCCGCCGACTTAAATGACCGGAGATAGGCTACAATAGCTTTTCTCCCGTCGTAATCTTGCTAATACTCTCATGTAACTGATTAGGCGCGAAGAAGACGACGGGCGGGCTCAAATGAAGAAAATAAAAGTAGTAAACTAAAAAAAACACGAAGGAATTATAATTTGAGGGAGTGTATATTCTACCCACAGACATATAATATGCACTAGGAGATTCTACCGGTCTTAGCTCTGCGATTCTTGAAGCTAACGTACGGTCCTGAAATGATGTGGAGGTCCTCTGTCCGATAGTGAAGAACTAAGGCGGAAACAGACGCTCTGGTTGCCCTTCCGATTGTCTAATTGGACTATCGAATTGGATTAACTGCACACACGCTCCGGTTTTGCCTTCTGCCACTTTTTGAAGACGAGTGGGCACACATGTATCCGATTGTCTGATCCGATTCAGGTTGCCAGATTCTGGATGTTATAAAACCGTATAAAAATAAACATTCACTAAATCCGTAGCTCACATTTGAAAGACTACATTTGAAAGACCACAATGCTGAATTGTGGTTAATACTCAGGTTAATACCTACCATACATACCTAAACAGCGTTTATAGTTATGTTTTTAATTATGTAAATAATATTATTTTTAACAAATCGATTACCAAAATATTTAACGTGGTCACACATAGACAATCGAACTGTCAAATCAATGCATCAATCAAATTGTTTCGTGCCGTTCGTTTTGCGTCGAGTTGAATTATTCCTCCGTATTTACTTCTGTTCGTTACAATTTGAAGCTGCCGAGTTAAGCGTAGAAACTAGAAGCGCCATTTTCAGATTTAGCTGGATTTCAAGTAAATTATATTTTCACAAAACTTGAAAAAGCTACTGAGAGACGCTTCAACGACATAAACTCGATGGATTCCTGTTTATGCCATTATTGGTTGGGAACTTGGTACTTACTGCTGAGCAATTCAATGAGCTTCTAAACTGTAACCCTATGTTATATGATCACTTTGCAAATCCTTCTGTTGCTCTCAGCATAGTCTTAGTAAAACTCGGAACAGGTAACAGTAATCAAAGACTGTCAAGTGTCAACACTTTTTAAAATGCCAAGATCTACTTTATATTATTATTTTAATTTCAAATATGTTTAAAACAAAAAAAAATTGTTTTATAACCTTAATTTCAGCATCCAAATAAATAAGATTTCTCTTAAACTAGGGTGAAAAATTGAAAATCGATTTCAGGATATGAAAAGGTAATTCTAGGTCTACAAAACCAAGTTAAAACCTCCGTGACACGCGAAGCTTTATAGGGGCCCAAAACTCCTAACAAAATGGGCATTGTCCTTTGGCACAAGGGTACTATGGGTAGACCATGACCCATAGGATAGGCTTTTTATCCCGATATTCCCACGGGATCTAGACTTATGCGGGTGAAACCGCGGGGCGCTTGCTTGATAGCTTGCTTGGTGGCAGGGACAAATTTTTCAGGAGTTGACATTTTTCAAAGGTAATAAAAAAGAATTGCATTTTGACCGCGTAGGTATTGCACTTTCTATGATACAACAGATTTTTGATAACCAACTAAAGAATTTCTAAGCTAGTGGGTCTAGAATCTGGGTCTGAATTCACAGTTACAGTCTGCACGTCGATGTCCCTGCACTGCCTGTACCTATAAAGTAAGTCCGCGACACTTGGTAACATTCTAGGTACCTAGTATTTACCGAGAGTAAAAACTACCTAGAACCACCAAAACCAAAACCGACCGTGTTTACCAAAACTTGACTCATGAAACGCGTTCTACTTACGTGTTTACTTTTACTATGACCCATCGTCGCGTGCGCATGTAGATTTACCGAAACACAGTAGAAATTCCCGAAAGCCAATGTTCTCCATGACTACTCATGTGATGAACTGTCTTTCCTAACATATACATACTCAAACAAACATCAATGGAACTAAAGTGAAGCGCAATATTGTCGGAATGTTCATGAATCAGCTGAAAGTAGGCACCGGCGCAGGCCAGTGTCTACATTCAGCTGATTCATGGACCATTAATGTTAATACTTTAATTAGGTCATAATTATAACCAAGTTTACTTATTTATTTACTGTCAACACATCCTGGTTTTATAAGGATAACTTCGTGTAGGAAATTTTATAGGAGGTTAGGAATTAAACAATAAATATTGACAACGAGTAGCAGACTAAGAGCGATAAACATGCATGGGGTGCTATAAGATTACAGAGTAAAAATACACATGATATCACGTTTCTTTTCCCCGAAAGGGTTTGGCAGCGGTGACCTAAAGTACATTCAGTATTCGCCAGTTATGTTTAGCTAAGTCCCATGTACTTAATAGGAGGCGAGCCTATTGGCATATCTATCTACACTAGTATTAATTTAGATACTAATAATAAAGCTTTTTGTTTGTTTGAATACGCTAATCTCTGAAACTAACAGTCGGATTTGAAAAAATTTCATTTGATAGCTCAATCCTTGAGGAAAGCTTTATATAACAGCTAAGATCCTTGGGACCCGTGAGAAAAGAAAAAAATCTGAAAGCGCTACGCGAAAACGAAGTAATATCGCGGACTGGTGACGGGGCCACACCGTCAAGATTTAGGTGATATTTGGCACTTTGCAGGTGGCTTTTTATATTGCTCGTGAGTGTAGTTTTAGTTAAGTTAGGAGTAATTTTTATTAATTAATTAGGTATAACTTGTTATTTATGTATATTTAATTTTAATTCTGAATAAACCGAGTTTATTTATATTTTACACATTGTTAGGGAAAAAATATTGCAACTCAAAGAGAAATATTGCAAGAAATTGCTTGAAATCCATGTTCATTCTGAAATCATTACCGACTTTACAAAAAGGAGGAGGTACTATGTTCGGCTGTTTGTATGTTTTTTTTGTATGTTTGTTCATCGATTACTCCGCCAATTGACGACGGATTTTCAAAATTTTTTTTTTGTTCGTATGTAGATAGTTCTGAGGTGGTCCAATCCCATCATCAGATCCTAACTTAGTGACAATGGTCACTAAGTTAGGATCTGATGATGGGATCTTAGAGAAATCGAGGGCAACCCTCAAATTTTATAGGCTTACTTATTGTTTTTCGCATATTTTATGAAGTATCTTGTGTATTTGCGTATGGTTGTCACCATCTCAGGTAGCTGGGCTGGTGATGGAAGGTACAACTCCTTAACAGTAACAAGTTACTCGAACAGGCAAGGACTGTTTTAGTAAATTGTTTTGATGTTTGATAGGGCATTTGCCACATTTGGTCTCATGATCATCAAGTTATGACCTGATGCTGCAGTCAGGATAGTCTGCAGAGTACCTAACTCCTCGACAACTAACAGCAGATATATCGTGTTTAGGCTCATTGAAAAGGGCTCGATGTGTGGATAAACTTACTGTTAATGAAGAACACCGAAATACATAGAGACCTGATGCTGAAGCCAGTCGAGCATCAGAAAAAGTACAAACCTTGAAATTACAGCACCATAATCGTGTTTGGGCTCATTTTAAACAGTACTAAATTTTAAGTTCAATGCAATGTTGACATAAGTCTGGCCTGATGCTGCAGCCAGGATTATCAGCATCTAGTCTAAAAACTAATAAATACTTCTTAAAGTGAAATACTTTTGCGAGTTTTTCTTCTGTATAATTATCCTAATAAAGGTTGCCGGTAGTGGCTGGATGAGAGAAGCGGAGGACCGTGAACGTTGGCGCAAACTTGGGGAGGTCTACGTCCAGCAGTGAACTGCAATTGGCTGATGATGATTTATAAAAGCCTCAATCGTTGCACTTCACGCAATGCCTTTTCGTCATGTGGTTTTTACAAAAAAAACAACCGACTTCCAAAAACACTATAAAGAGAAAAATAACTTTAATTTCGGAAGTCGGTGGCAAAAAACTAAAATACAAATCCAAAGACACCGACTTCCGAAATTAAAGTTATTTTTCTCTTTATAGTGTTTTTGGAAGTCGGTTGTTTTTTTTGTAAAAAAGTTTTTATTTTTTATATATAACAACTTTCAGGACTTCTTCTGTTACTCGTTGTTTCTCGTACGTAGGTGAAAATTCACTTTCCAATATTAGCATGCGTAGAATGAGACTTTCCAAACATTCTTTATTATTTCCTACTTTATCTTGCCCTATATGAAAAGAAAGAAAGATAAATATTTTATGCAAATGTAGTGATAACGTTTTTATCACGGAAAAGCGGTCAACGTTTACCGGTAAATGCAGTTAATTCAATTTCAGTTACCTACTTGCGGTTTAGGTCTATAAACTATAAGATTGAAATAATATTTTATATTTAAATGTTAAATTTTGTGAGGCACTTCTGAAAATAATATTGATAAATTATTTCAATTAGGTACTTAGTGCTACTTAAAAAATATTAGTGAAAAGGAATGGTTTGCTAAATTGATTTAATTTTGATTGTTTCAGCCTTCAGGCTTGCTAGAGATCCCGCTATCGTTCAGTTGTATGCAGGAGGTGTACTGCATCTCACGCTGGGATCCTGCCAGGAAGTACTGCCTCAGAATAGTTATGCCTCACGGATCTCTGCTCTTGCAGGTTTGTTATTCTTAGTCATTTGTAGGTATCTACTGGATCATTCCTGTTACCTACATAGGAATAATGATGTTCTCACTTGTCTTGTTTACCTCCCTAGATAATGCTAGCCAAACAATGCATCTAACCATGACGTTCTATTTTATAGGCAAACGATGCTTATACACGGGACCAATGGTATCATTCCATTGTATGGAAGGTAAGTTGACATTTAATTATTTCCTTCCTGTTGAGGTTGTCTAATTGTTTACTTAGTACATTTTCTAAAACGTGCTTTTATTTTTCAGAGAAATATGATAAGGTACAGGAATTTTCTTACAAAGACTGTGAGAAGAGAAGTCGTTTTAAAAGAGTTGAAGGTAAATATGAAAAATATTCATTTATAAATAGTCTATTTAAATAAAATATAATATATATTTATTCATGTTGTTTATCCCATTTCAGAATATGGTAGATTTCGTCATGACCACGCCTTTACAAGACGAAATAGTGACGCGTGCGCCTCTTCAGATCCTCACGGATTTACTCTCCGAGGTACATTACTTATAGAACAATACTTTCTCAAATATTTTAGTAGCTCAGCAAAGGACGTGAATAAACTTTAATCTCATGAACACGAAAACTGCAAAATAAGTAACACACCTATGAAAATCTTTCATTTTCATGTAAACACCGAGTACGTGGATCCACTACATAAAATGTGATTCGTGATCTCCTCATGTAATCGATTGACGTAGGTACTCGGGATCTAACACCAGATACTCACACCCACGTGTGCTACTCAATCCTAGCCGCCATAACTGTGCTATTTCCACAAATCTACCTATATATATAAAATTCAAAGTCCTGACTGACTGATATATCAACGCACTACCTAAACCACTGGTCCTAGAGACATGAAATTTAGAGGATGTGTTCTTTGTGCAGAGTAGGTATCCACTAAGAAAGGGTTTTTCGAAATCCCACCACGCGGACGAAGTCGTGGGCAGAAGCTAGTATTTAATATAATCTTAGTAAAGAATGAACAATTTCACCATTCATGACGGAAGTGAATTGTTTCTTGGTGTTATCACAAGTCATGCAGAGCACACGTGCTCAAATATTGACATTCGCATTAGTCTTGTACATTTGATACGCGTATGAGATGGATAAATAACATTTGCTCAAAACATTATTTGTATTTTTATTAACAATTAGTTACTAATGACGGATTCTGGGACCAGTGACACCCCATAACATTAGTCTCAATAAAATGAATTTTATTATATTCTATTTATTATTTAGGTGGATGTGGATTTCATTTTCCGCGGAACTATAATTATTTTTCTAAAATAATAGTACAGTAGCCTAAATTACTCCCTATAACATGAGCTATCTGCCAGTAAAAGTCCCGTAAGAATCAGGCCCAGCCGTTTCGGAGATTAGCCGGAACAAACAGACAGACAGACAAAACATTTATAAATCGTTTGAATTAAAAAAAACGAAAAGCTGTTATTTTGACATTACAATTCACAAGACAATTCAATTTAATTTATTTGTATAGATAAGCAACAGAGATTTAAAACTAATAAGTAATAACAGCTTCATTCAATCTGAAAACTACAGTTGAATAATGTGTAGATGCACCAAGACAGACATTATATAGGTGGACATAAAAAAATTGGAGCATGATTTATCTCCGACTGTAATCCATAAAGCGATTACCCAGAATAAATCACAAAACTGAAAACTATGTCAGCGTTTGTACGCTAATGTTTTTTCATTTTCAGTTACCTAGTATTTTACTAGGTAACATTAGTTTTAGATTTTCATTTACCCGTCTATTAAATTCATTGTATTGTGTTCGTACGTCATAGCGGTAACCTATTAAATTTTCAGCAGTACCTGCCTATAGGTACCTACCTACTTGTAGACTATTTGGCAAAGTTATGAGTTAACGTCACTGCGGCGCTTATTTACTGCAATTCTAAACAATTTATATTACAGAACGGAGCAATAAATCGCTTTCATAAAAGTTTTACTTCTGGTTGACTCATCAGTCTTTCAGTAGGTGTCTATCTGCCAAGTGTTGATATTTGTGCCTTTACCTCAGGACTGTTCTTTGGAAGATCAGTTTTATGGGGCAAAATGCCTCTAAAGCTAACTAACTCAAAATAAAAGAACTAGCGGGGCAATTGCGTAACATACTTACTATCAGTAACAGTTGTTTTGACAGTTGAACAAATTCATTGTGTTAATTACGTTGTCGAGCAGACAAATTTTTCGAACATATCAAGCAATGGATTAGCAATACCTATCCTTCAAAATGAATTAAGATTGAGATTAATACTGTGTTACGCAAGTAGGGTGTTGGTCCTTGATACATTTATTATTAACCTTAACCAGTATCTATGAGTCAACGTCAGTCTGGAGGTTGGACAAAGCAATCTGGAGAATGTAACTCGTTAGAATCTCGATGTTTTCCTTGTAGGTTTCTCACGACAGCCATTGCACATTACTAACTACGTAGTTACAATTTTGGGGTCAATCTCGATCCGCTTTCTTATGACGCACGCTGTAACGCAAAACTCCATAGGTACACAAAAAAACGAAATCAGGAAACCACTCGTGAGTGATAAGTAACAGTTAAAATTGACACCTTTTTCAGAATAAGGAAAGTGACGACTGGGAGGAGTGGGCAGAGAACGTCACGAGTGCTGCAGCGCCGTTGTTGGCGGAGCGGTGTGCGGCGGGCGAGCTGTGCGGGCTGCTGGCGCGGCTGTGTCGGCGGCGCCCGCGCGCTGCCCCACTACCTGCGCTGGCGCCACCTGTGCGCCGGGTGCTTACACGCAACGTCGACTTCGCTAGAGCGCCAAATGCAAGGCGGCTTGTTAGAGACTATATAAGGTAAAATCTTTTTTTTTCAGTTCTGGATGTATTTAAGTATCTAAGTTGAATTTCAACAAAATATAACTTTTCAGAGCTAGGTTCTACATGAACTGATTTACCTACTCATCAAAACTGAAATTACCGTAGACAGAAAGAGCACTATTTAGACAACAGTGTTTTTTATACTATAGATAGGTAGGTATTGTGTGAATTACATACTTATGTACCCACGTCATTTTTAAATCTCTGTATGATCTGATGAAAAGTGATCGCTACAATAAGGAACTATAGGTACTAGATACTATTACCTACCTTTCCTCTATACTGTGAGTATTTATATACATACATATGTTTATATATTTTAGCATTATGCATTTATTTAAAAGTATACATTTATGGTTTTTTCCTTGCACTACCTATGTGTGAAGGTATATTTAATATTTTAATTTTAAACTTCACACGTTCATTTTTATCTCTTCTGGTTCTCATACACTATTGTCTACATTTCTTTTTAACTTCTCCGTTCGCAGGTCTGCTGGAAGAAATTTCTTAAGAAATAGAAATTTTCCTTTGTCAGTACTCAAATTATAATTATGTCATATCCCTATGTATTTTACTGTACATAAATAACAAAATAAATAAACAATTAGTCTTCCACCGCATCGCTTTGGTGCAATGTCCATGAAGTCCCCTTTAAACTTACTCGTAGCAGAAGTTCATTAGGGAAAAACACACTTTATTCCCGTCATGTTAGTGACCTGCATAGCATTGTACCAGCACTGTAACCTCATTTGGTTACAATACACATTATTAATTGCTTTTAGCAAAGCCAATCAATTTGAGTACTTACTTAAATGACGTCAATCGATTTTACGATAAAGTTTAGCTATAGATAGTTCCTCGAGCCCACTGGGTATTCGATCTGAAACAGTCAATAACAAAGCGTAATATCGTTAGACTAAAGTAGTACTATCAGAGAGGCAATTCTCGTAATTTTAAGAACGTTCACACTTTGACAGTCTGATCTCAGTCTCAATCTGTAAATAATAAATATCAAGGCGTGTTAAAAACACTAGAAAAACACGCTTTTATAAATGCACGTAAAAACAATCGTCAAAGTTTCAAGACATTTCTAAGAAATCCGAAACAGCTATAATACGATTTTCCATCATGCAGTTCTAGTTCATATCTTTCGGCTCCATCATCAGATCAGTTCGACAGTACCAAATTAATGTATTGTCATCAGAACTACATACAGTTGCCAATTTTCACTACGCTACGACCCTTGGAAGATGGTTAAAATAGTTACCTTAGATTCCATTACATAGTTAGTTACATACAGGTCGACCTAATAAAAGGGTGTTAAAAACACCCTCAAATTTTCCTGCATTTTTAACCGACGAAAAAACGGAAGGCGTTCTCAAGTCGATACGTATATTTATGACATTGATTGTCGCTGAGAGAAGATTGCGACTAGATTTTGAACGTTTTTCTTGACGGGAATTGGACATATGCTGTTTGTAAAATTGATCAGTTTAGTAGCGCTACCACTGGCTAGTAAAACAATTCGTTATTGAGTTAAATATAGAAACTGGGCATAAGTTATTCATAATTGAGACGTATAAATAGCGCAATAGCCGACTAGACGCGCGAAGACTCTATTTTAGGTTTGTTTAATTAATCGATTTGCATCTAGCATGAATACCTATTTGAATGTAGTAGGCACCGATATAGATATACCTAGATAACGCAAATATCACGAACTGTATGAAAACCAAGCGTGCCATTTTTTGACTACCTACTATGACGTCACAAGCTCGCGCTCTCGCTCACACTTACCCAGCCAGCAATAGAAAGGACTGAGCGCGAAAGGGGCGGCTTACGATTTGTAATCATAAGTTGGTGCAATTTTTGGCACGCGAAGTAGTTCGTTCGTTCGTTCGTTCGTTTCAGCTGATAGACGTCCACTGCTGGACATAGGCCTCCCCCAATTTTGGGAGGGTTTGCCATAACCATTATATATGCGAAGTAGTTACTCTTGCGTTATCTAGGTATATCTATATCTGTGGTAGTAGGCAACCGTGAACATCTAACAATATGTCGTCTCATGGTTACTGATATGAATTATGATTTGTATAATTTTGGTCAACTGATCATTGGAAAAACAACATATTTACCAAACAAATTGATTACGCTTCCAAGAACTGGCGACCAGCCAGTTCCGTCAGCAATCGTCACAGGTCGCACACTTTCCTTAACGAAGGTTGTACGGCCTTTTGAATTCTCGTTACACATTGGTAGATCCTACCTAAATGAAACAACCGTTATATATTTGGATCTTTCTTTCGTCTGCAGTGCCCTAAGCGCACACAACTCAGGCAGTGCCCTGGTTCGTCGGTTCGTGGAGGTGACCCACGGGAGTCGCGCGACGTGCCCATACCCTCGCGCCGCCCCCAACCTGGCTGCCGTCGCGCTGGCCGCTTTAGATGACTACTACCGCGACTCCGCCAGCCCACACGTCTGCGATGATAATGAGGATGAAGTTCTGTGTTTTGCAGATATCTTGGAGCACATGTAAGTTTGACTAATCGCATTGTACTTAACTATCTGTTCTTTATCACTTTCAAAATTATGCTTGGATAGTTACTAGGTAAGTTAATATCCGCAGAATCGTATGTGTGCCTGTATAAAGAAAACTTACACTAAATTTACAGATCTTGATTAGGACATTTCTAGAAATGGCGAAATAACTAGCGTTGACTTTTCCTTTAATTTTCAGGTGCGAATACGAGGATTGGCTCGTCGTAGTAGGCGCTGTACTGCAGCCAGTTCCATTATGTGCTGGCGCCATGAGCTGCCCGCGCGTGGCCAAGCAGCTGGGCAAGCTGCTGAACGCGCTGGCGCGTGATCAGCGCTGCGCGGCGCACGCATGCGTAGCCCCCGCACGGGCCGCGCGCCTGTGTCCGCCGTCGTGGCTGAGAGCAGCAGCACCTTCCGACCCATTACTCGCCCTTCCAAACGAAGATTTGTGCCAGATTTGGGGAGATATGGTAAATTGGTTTCTTTATGCAAACAGTAACTTGTTTTAACTTCGTTAACTTAAACTACAAAAGATAATAATCTAAAATTTCGTTTTCAGCTTGGAAGTCTATTAAACTGCTGCTGTAAACGGAAAAGTTTTCTGCAGAGTATGAGCAAGCAACTCCCCGATTTTGTTCTAGTCGCTTTAACTGCTCACGTGAGTACCGACCCTTTTTACTTTCAATACCTAATATGACCTTCCGATCCTTGAGTTCACAACCCTAATATTTTATCTTGATTCTTACAGCCAGCTGCAATAGAGGCTCTATGTTTATTTTTGGAATGGGAAATCACGACTGGAGAGCAAACTCAGTTGGAGATCATTGCTACACTGCAAGGCACCGAACTTGGGCAGAAATATTACAAAGATTTATGCGAAAGACAGCAAAACCTTCAACGACTGGTGAGTTCTACACATAACTACTAGACAATGGACTAGTGTCTATTTTGCTAGAGTCTTAGTACAGCACTAACTGTCAGGCAGTACCTACAATTTTGTGCACAACTTTTATTGTAAAAAAAAATAAGAGCTCTTTAAAGGCTTGGGTTTGGTGAGTGCCAACTTTGCTTACTATCGAACAGTCATAACGTCGGAAGCATAATAATTATGATATTGTAAAACTCATTGTCTACAATCGGCATATTATATTTCAGCAATCAGAAGGCGGTCCCCGTCGCCTGGCCCTGCCGGTGCGTGCGACTGACGCCGACGTGGCCGAGCTACTGGACGCTGGCGCTCTCGGCAACCTCGAGTGCCTCTCCCTCGCTTTCACCAGCGTCACCAGCGCCTGTGCACATCATTTGATTAAGGTATGTAATTAATATTGTGACGCATGAACAACACCTGTTTGCTCGGCAAAACATGTTTACTTAAAACACGCATGGGTAATCGTTACATTCAAATTGTTTTTATTTTTATGTAAAATAAACAAAGTCCTTGACACTTATCTGACCTACCATTTTTTAACTTTGTCTCAATCTTGATTAATTTGAACAATAACGACATTCGTGGAGTCACTGACACAATTATATTACCTAACCGGTTCAAACTGGGCTTAAATTTATACAAAACATTATTGCAGCTGCCATCTCTTCGCTACTTGAACCTGTGGGCTACAAAGTTTGGCGACAGCGGTGTGCAACTTATTGCTGAGCATCTTCCGAAGCTTCAGGTGCTTAACCTCTGCGAGACGCCCGTCTCTGACAAAGGAATAGAGGCATTATCAGGTATAAATCATTTTTACCCATTTCAATATTACCTACTTTGATTACCTATTTGATTGTACTCTTTGGCGTACCGGGCACATTAAGCCTCCTACCATTTTGCTGACTGACAGCCAAGACATAAGCTGTTCTCATATAGTTCGTGTTTTAACGACAGAAGAAAAAGAGAAGTACCTAATTACTTTTAGCCTACAATTTCGATCCAAAATTTAAGTTGGCTCTCTTTTCAGGTCTCTCAAACTTGCGGCGTCTTAACCTGAACAGTACCAAGTTATCGGCCGATGCTTTCGAAGTCCTGCGCCAGCGCCTGCCGCAGCTGCAGGAGTACGACATCCGGTACACGGAGGCGTGGTGACGGCGGGCTGTCGCTCGGACTCCATCCTCTTCCACGATTTAGATTCACGTACGATCTCAAGCGCTTTATCCCAGTATTACGATGTTCAAATAAGTTAAATTTGCACAAGGATACCAAAAATATCCAACATCTGAAGTTCCATTATTTCCTATATTGTCAATATTACCTATTATTTTTTATCAATTATTACATGTTAAGTTATTCGATAAGATTTAAAATACAAATGTAGGCTCATGGAATCCTGACATTGATATTAACTTTACTGTGTTATCCATTATATAACATTGCATTTTATATCCTATTGCCAGGACCACGTTGCCACATAGACCTAATTTTGTACAGAAACAACTTTGTTAATTGCCGACTGTTCCGTTCTTAAATATAGGTAATCTATTCGGATTAAACTTGATTAGGTGAGTTATTTAAGATTAATTAATCTTAGTGCGTACTCGAACAGAAGTCACAGTCCAGTTTTGTTTTTCCTTCTCATCTTTGAGCTACACAATTAAACGAGCATTTGTTTTAGTTAATTTAATTACTTAAACTTAGTTTAAGAACCTAATGTTATAAATGTAAACAAAAATGTAGGTCTGCCATGTAAACGCTTTAGGGTTACGACAGCCACTAGGTATGTGTTATTTAAGATTATTTATTTATTATAAACACCAGCATTTTAGGTAATAAGTATAGTTAGAAATAATGCTTTAAACTTTAGTATCATAGGATTTGTAAGGAGTCTTTGGGCTGTGAGAAAGAGAACCAACCGGTAGATGTGTAATTGTCGCGAGTTGAAATGTTTTATGTAATGTTTTTTTTTACTTGCATTATCTGTTTCTAGCATAATCCCTCTACACTAAATCAATGTTTCATATTCATAGTTGACGATTTATTCGTAAAATATCTATCTACTTAATCATAATTGATTGCACTAAGTATACTAATGTTGATAAATATTGATGTCCTACCCGTAATATTTGGTTATTTAAAACTCCCAATGAACTATCCGTTAGAACGGTAGATATAATTAGAGGCGGTATCATGATTTCCGGCCGAACCTAACTAAAAAAAAAAAAAACAGTACTTAATTAAATAAAAATAAATGTTTTAGCTATAAATCTACACATTTTAGTGACAATGACACACCCATGTACCTACACTATATTATCGTTCCAGTATTTTGTAAATTTGATGTTTTAGACTTATAAAACTAAAATTCACGTCATTAGAAAATAAGTAAAATGTTACTCAATTCTATAATTATAATAGATGTATTGGCAGTGTCGTGTCACCGGAACTTGTAGGCCGGAAACTGTATGTTAGATAACACAAAATGATCATATAAAACACCAATTATGTTGACTTATTAGATACAACCCACATTGCTAGATATATAATTGAATTGCACTAATTCACAATTGTAATTTTGCTCTGACAATATCCCAACCAATTCGCAAGATCTTGCACACAAGTATATAATATCTATAGTTTAACGAGATGTGAACTGAATTATTGTAATTGAAATTATGTCATATAAAGAGATACAAGACTTATCCACCGTGCGAAGGCAGAAGTGTGAGTTTTTAATAAAATATTAAAATATTTTGATGTCTTCTTATATTTTTAACCCCGTACATATGTTGTTACTTGTTAGAGAGGACGGTAGTTCCTCGGGAATACGGTAAACCCACGTTCTCACAAACGTAAAAATTTCGCGGCGGGATTTTCAACTGTAGATGTTGAGCCGAGCATTGAGAATAAAACAGAGCGCATCCCAGCGTGCTGTTGCATTTTCAACTCTCGACGCTAAGTAGAGCGTTGAAAATCCAGTTCGTGAAAAAAAACCATTATGGGAAAATGCGTCCATGCCAACCTGGGCCCTAATTCACGATTCCTTACTTCCACGTTAATTTAAATTTCGCACGGCTTCCTTCATTGCGTCATAGAGAATAAGGCGCCTGGGTTAACATGTCGTTGGCCGGACCCGAAAACACTTCTACGGGCACGTGGCATCGGCGTGGCACAGGTTGGTCGTCAGTGCTCGTCAGTGCTTTCTACCTGATATCTCGTAACCCATCTACATTCACAAGTGATGAAAATGGACACCGTGTAGTTTATGTTGGTACTTACCCACCCAGAGAAACCAAAGAAAAACAGCGTAACAAAATCTTATTCATTGTTATGACATTTTGCGGGTAGTTCGTCACAGCGCGTGCTACGACCTACGCCGCTACGCCGTAGGTGTTTCATTCGCATTCCAGCGTTCGACGAGTCAGCACCTCCTGAGAACACCTACACGTGGAAACGCGAAACACGTGACAAGTAGGTTATCGGTTTGGACGGCATATTTTATTTTTGCAAGTAGGTATTTGCTTCTACCGTACCTTATATTTTTGGCGACGCGCATTTGTTTGGCCAAGGTCGTCCTTCTACTTGTAATTTTTTTTGCGGGTGGCGAGCTGTGCTGTTTACTGCATCCAGCTTGATAAAGTTACCTAAGGCAGGCGGTATAACTCCAACCACTACGTTGAATTTAAAATGTTTACTGATTAGTGACGATCAAGCGTCAGAGTTGCCTGCAAAATTCACTTCGCGTTGATGACTCTAATGATTATAATTATTCTCTTAAATACTTACATTAAGCGCCAGGGTAGCCCTCGAAATTCAAATTATCTTATGTTTTGTTTGGAATTTGCAGGCCAATAGGTATGTTGATGAAATTCCAAACAAAACATAAGATAATTTGAATTTCGAGGGCTACCCTAGCGCTTTATTGCCTGCCTCGTTGGAGTAGTGGTGGCAAGCGCTACTGCCAGGGCCGCCTTAACCATATTGGGCGCCGGGGTGCAAAAACCGTCTGGAGGTCGTAGGCTGTTTTTTGGCAACAAAAAAATACTTGATTTTGGAGTCCACAATTTTTAGGGAGTAGGGAGCACCAAGGTGGCCCGCGACATTCAATTTTGTGTGTTATTTCATACGTTTTTTGCAATTTGCAGGTCAGTGACAGGTTGTATATTTTGTCTTGCAATTGACTTAGAGAGTTGTACCCTCTAATTTCATAAAACCCTATTAATAGATATTTATTTCATGAAATAGTAATTTTGAATTTTACGGGCTACCCTGGCGCCTCCTAAGACCCTGCGCCCGGGTGCCACGCGCCCCTTGCACCCTCGGGTAAAGACGGCCCTGGCTAAAGCTGCACATGACGTCCTCGATTCCGGGTCGGCCAAATGTTATTGGGTTTTTCCGTCTGGAATTTCTCGGTCCGGAGTCTGGATTTGTTCCCGGTTGATGCCAATAGGTTCGCCCCCTGTTTCATGGGTCTTTAACATAAAGCTGGTGAAATGTGGGTGTACTATCGATATCCGTGGTGTAGGTAGGTTAATTCCGGCCACCGTAGGCGCGGGCCTGCGGACAGAGAGTAATGGGTAGTTCATCGTCCGATCAGGACCAGGCCCGTGCCGGACGGTGCGTACGTGTTCCACGCGCGCCTCAGAGAGATGTCAGCATTAAGGAGCCCCTTAGGGCCGAAGCCTGCCGGGTCAGCGGGATTGTCCGAAAGGGTTACCGCTGGCCCGGAACATAAAGGGCTAAGGAAGGAACGGGTGGGTTTTAGTCAGTAAGAGTCTGACACTCCCTTCCGCTCCACCCAGAGCGGGAGGAGTCATTTGATGATTTCCCATCCTCAAAAAAAAAAAAAAGGTAGGTACTACGTGTAGGTACTCTTCGGGGTATAAATGGGTGCGTCTATCATATAAAGTTATTTGGTAAAAATATTTTCATTTCAATAACGTTCGCAAGATATAAGTAATAAACGTGAGATATACCAACTGTTGATATAATTTCTTTACATGAAACATTTATATAGGTACCTACGCCAAAACTTATTTCGTATAACGTTATTGTAATTATATAACGTTTATTTAATCGGAAATCATTAGGCCTATCGTTTAGAATATAATATTGATATACCATCATTACGGTACCTACCCCGATTCAATCCGACTCGGATAGGTTAGGGTCGAAGGCTAAGGCGGGAGCGGAGCGCCTTAGCCTTCGTGGATTAATAATCTTATAAAGTAATTTGTTGTCCTACAAAAGTTAGTGACAGAAACGAATCTCTGCAAAACCGACTCCACAGTCTTGTCTGCCCTACCCCTAGGAGGAGCGCAAGCCTCGCCGCCGCGGCTTTTGCCGGCCAGCAAGCCGAAGCTGCGGTGGTGAGTGTTATAAAACTATCTGCGACGACAAGCGCGCGTAGGACCGCCGCCGGAACCCTGCAGCGCCGGAGCCGTGACAGAAACCATGCCTGCTGCATTTTGCATGCTTGCTTGCTATATGCTTACTGCATACATGGTGTATGCTCGTTTTCATGTTTGCATGCTTGCTGCGTAAGGTTTTTTATATTAAACTAAATAGGATTTATATTTTTGACTGGTATAACAAACGATTTTATATTCATTATTTGTTATTATAGCAATTACCTAATTATTTTAAAATTAAGTATATCAATCGTTGGTTATACTTAATATTAACTTATCATTATATCAAATAAAATTATAGATTCAGTTCTTATATCTTGTAAATATTAAAGGTTTTGTAATTATGTCATATAATTACTTACCTACCCTTTATATAATACAGGTGTGATTTTATGTTCTGTTGTTAATAAAATTGAAATTAAGCAAGTATTGATTTTTGCAATACTTAGGTACCTACCTACAAATTGATTTTTGGAAAAGTTGGTTTCAATTTTATTTATTTAACATCATCATCATCATCTGCCTAGCCTTTTCCCAACCATGTTGGGGTCGGCTTCCAGTCTAACCGGATGCAGCTGAATACCAGTATTTTACATGGAGCGACTGCCTATCTGACCTCCACAACCCAGTTACTGGGTAATACGATACCCCTTGGTAAGACTGGTTGTCAGACTTTCGGGCTTCTGACTACCCGTAACGACTGTCAAAGATCCACGAATGACAGCCGGGACCAACGGCTTAACGTGCTTTCCGAGGCACGGAATTATAATATATTATAAATAAAAAAAAAATAAAAAAATATAAATTAGAATTATATTATAATTTTATTTATTTAACATCTAGTGATAATTTATGAGATGTGAAAGCGTCGACCGAAGACCGCCAAAAGACAATCTCGCTCTACTCTGATCGAGGAAGTAACATTTTAGGTTTTAGAAAGGTTTTAAAAAGGTTCTAGAACCTTTATATGGACATCTGCTCGTAAGTCTTAATAGACTTAATAACGTTCTATTAACCTTATAATAACCTCCTGAGTGCAAAAAGGGCCCACGTTTTAGAACCTTTCTGAGAGCTACCTACAGCAAAACCTATAGCTCAAATCCAGAACCTTTCGAACTACTTACACAGAACCCAAATATAACCTTCACAACCTTAATTTAACGTTAATATAACCTTGTAAGGTAAGGCAGCTTTAAGTTCTAAATTAGTCATGGATGTAACTCAATGACAACTTAAAACCTTTTTGATGAACATGAATAAATGCCTTTCCAGGACTCTCAGGTTTTAAAATGTTTCTGTGTAAGATTTTTTCTACACAGAAACACCAATCGTGGATTTAAATACTTATCTAAAATGGCGCCATTCCCTGTCATTATACCAAGTTTCAAAATGGCTAGATGTAAAGTAAGTGTTATATTCATAAAAAGTAATAAATAGCTTGCTGAAGTCAGGGAAAATCAATAAAATAGTCCGACTGGCACTTTATCGTGACACTTTAGGATAATAGTGCTGTATACGAGACGGGCCTTCTGAAAGTAAAAAATTTAGAAGATATTTTAATGAAATAAAAATTATAAAATTAGGTGGTTGGTAGTAAGTTGCATTAGAAATAAAACTTCTATTCATATAAAAACATATATTTTAAATCACACAGCACACGTTACTTAATTTTCCCTTATTGACTTAAAATATTGCTTTTTGTTTAGATTTTTTTTTATTTCAGATAAGAAATTGGCGGGCGTTAGGAAATTACTAGAAAGCATTACAATTAATCTTTTCAGAACTGTAAGCTCTTAATGTTTACGAAAATAAGAGCTAAAGGTAATCTCGCGGAGCTACTTAAAACGACAAGGCTGTTTTCGCAGCTTTAAGTTTATCTCCAGGAATCGTTCTAGACTTGCGAGTCGCGAAAACAACAGCCTCTGCGCACAATTATTTGCTTTTAAGTTTTGGTTATAGGAGGACGTGCGTTCGACAGTTCGACAAGAGTGCTGAAACTTGCACTCCGTTTTTTTGATAACACCCTGTGTCGGTTCATCTTGCAAGACAACGTAATGCTTTGAAGTCGCGGACACCACTAACATTTTTTGAGGATGCCTCTAAAGCTTTAAAATATTCTTGTAGGACTTTAAGCATGCCTTCAGCTCATAAAAATAGTTTACCTATTGGTTTGGGTTTTAACCACGCAGTCCTAATTTGTTTACCTAGACAACTCTAATACAGCCTAAAAGTTTAAAGTAGGTTTTAGAAATTACTTATAAGCGATTACAACATTCTATAACTTTATGGTTATATGAAAGTTAAAAATTAAACCTTTAGATCTCACTTTAGAATAATGCTAGCCTTCCCATAACTTAATCAGGAGTCTACGATAACTATAAGATCCTAGGACTATATGCTCTTGAAACACAAGTCAAAATAACGTTAATTTAAACTCTTGTCAGCGGCTCCAATGTTTTAATAATAAACAATTAGTTTTAGGACTTATTAATCATTCTCAAGTACTTAATAGGACCAGATTGCAAAGCATTAACCGTTTCACGACCCTTATAACACCTAAAGACATTTTTTACATCCTAGGCCCGAATTAAATATTACTTGTTTTTCGAATTAAATGTTACATCCCTAGTTAGGTACCTATGTCATGCACGTACATATACCACAGTGGATGTATTTGTTGCCTGCTGGAGTCGGGATTACCCTTAGATTACCACGTCTTTTTCCCTTCGTTCAGCTATTTTGTTCAACGCCTTCCTTCCTCGATTTCACGGAACATGCTACCGCTCCAATAGATTAACTAGGTTAATGTATTGGAGGTTTCCAATTACAATTTAGTAATATATTTACCTACTCTCACAACCACATCCTGGAATCCGATTTAGCTCAAACTTGGCATATCTAGGTGATTTTTTGTTAAATTCTCAGTAAAGTAAATAATTCCCCTCCAACCGGTATAAAAAAGATTTTTACAAAAAACCGGGCAAGAGCGAGTCGGACTCGCGCACCGAGGGTTCCGTAACATCCGGGTTTATGCATAAGGTTTATGTTTATGAAATTAAATGTTTTTTTTTTTTTTTGAGTTGATTGAATGAATACTAGATCTCGTTCAAACCAATTTTCGGTGGTAGTTTACATGGTAATGTACATCATATATTTTTTTTAGTTTTATCGTTCTCTTATTTTAGAAGTTACAGGGGGGGGGACACACATTTTACCACTTTGGAAGTGTCTCTCGCGCAAACTATTCAGTTTAGAAAAAAATGATATTAGAAACCTCAATATCATTTTTGAAGACCTACCCATGGATACCCCACACGTATGGGTTTGATGAAAAAAAAATTTTTGAGTTTCGGTTCTAAGTATGGGGAACCCTAAAATTTATTGTTTTTTTTCTATTTTTGTGTGAAAATCTTAATGCGGTTCACAGAATACATCTATTTACCAAGTTTCAACAGTATAGTTCTTATAGTTTCGGAGAAAAGTGGCTGTGACATACGGACGGACAGACAGACAGACAGACGGACAGACAGACATGACGAATCTATAAGGGTTCCGTTTTTGCCATTTGGCTACGGAACCCTAACAAAAAAGCTTTCTTCCTATAAAAAAACACTACAAAGTGAAAAATATTAAAGTTATTTTTCAAAAATAACTTTAATTTCGGAAGTCGGTGACGTAAAACGAAATTACAAAGACACCGAATTCCGTAGTAAAAGTTTTTTTTTTTGAACTCGTTTTTTTTTTTTTTTTTTTGGAATAATGATTTTTTATTTTTCACTTTGCCAACCGGTATAAAAAAAGATGTTTACAACAAAAAAGCCGTCTTCCTACAAAAAACACTACAAAGTGAAAAATAACTTTCATTTCGGAAATAGGTAGGGAAGTTAAAGTCTTTTTTTTAACGTTTTTTTTTTTTAAAAGATTTTATATTTTTCACTTTTTAGCTGTACCTATTGGTATACCCCTCATGAATTCGTATACCACTACCTTGCTATGTAAACAAAAGTGATAGGAAATTTTATAACATCATCAACATACCTACACAAAGTGGATTAAAAACGTAATAAACTAATAATGAAGCTAACTCAAAAACTACCACAGCAAACTTAGTTCGGTAGGTAGTCAAATTCGGACCACCGCGCTTTCCCATACCAAAAGAAAAAATAATTTTCAAAATCAGTCTAATATTGATGAACATATCTACATACAAAAATACATACAGAAGAACATAGAACCTTATCTCCCTTTATGAAGTCGTTTATAATTAGATAGGTATACAGGCTTGCGGTCCATCATGGCCCTATACGGGGCCCCGGTGTGGGCGCGTTCACTGCGGCGGCGAGCCGCCCACTACCTGAACGCGCCCCAGAAGGTGGTTTTCACATTTGACCAATTGGACTGTGGGGAAAATGACATGTTTCCATCGTCCAATTACCAACTGGACTATGAAGAATTGAGAAATGTTCCGCTGTCCAGTTTGATCGTCGGTGCTCCATGGTCCAATTCAAATTTGACCAAGGACTGTGGGGAAAATGACATGTTTCCATCGTCCTATTACCAACTGGACTATGAAGAATTGAGAAATGTTCCGCTGTCCAGTTTGATAGTAAGTATATAATATCAGAAACAATTAAGGCTTATCCGGGGCTACCGCACGATCTCCGGCGAGGCGGCAAGCCTCCTTGCCGGACTGCTGCCATGGGATCTGGAGGCGATAGTCCTCGCGCGCCTGTTTGAGTGGCGCGCGGAGGCACTGCGCCGGGGAGAGGATCCGCTTCCGCGGCAAATCGCTGCGGAGCGGACGGATCTCCGGCGCGATCTCATGGCGGCATGGAAAGAGCGACTGTCGCAACCCAGCGCAGGGCACGCCGCGATAGCGGCGATAAGACCCCTCTTTGAGGAGTGGTTAGAGAGGCGCCACGGCGCCCTCACCTACCGCCTGACGCAGGTCCTCACCGGACACGGAAGTTTCGGGAGGTTCCTGCACATCATCAGGCGGGAGAAAACGCCCGGGTGTCACCATTGCCAGGATCGCCCAAAGGACACGGTGGAGCACACGGTGGAGGTCTGCCCCGCTTGGGCAGAGCACCGCCGTGTCCTCGTAGAGGCGATTGGCAGCGGCGGCGACCTCTCGCGTCCGGCCCTGGTGCAAGCCATGGTCCGGGGCGAGAGAGAGTGGGAGGCAGTCACCTCCTTCTGCGAAGCAGTCATGGGGGCGGGACGGTTCAGGGAGAGAGCCTCCCGTCTCAGCCGCCGCGGGGGACGCCCCCAACGTCGGGAGCCGCGCGACGACTCCCGGCCACCGTAGGCGCGGGCCTGCGGGCGGAGAGTAATGGGTAGCTCACCGTCCGAACAGGACCAGGCCCGTGCCGGACGGCGCGTACGTGTTCCACGCGCGCCTCAAAGAGATGTCAGCATCGAGGAGGGGCCCCCTTAGGGCCGAAGCCTGCCGGGTCAGCGGAATTGTCCGAAAGGTTTACCGCTGGCCCGGAACATAAAGGGCTAAGGAAGGAACACGGGTGGGTTTTAGTCAGTAAGAGTCTGACACTCCCTTCTGCTCCACCCAGAGCGGGAGGAGCCATTTGATGATTTCCCATCCACAAAAAAAAAAAAGGTAACATACAGGCTGAATTTTCCAAGTGGGCGTGGATGGCCAAATCTGAAACTCTGAGGAATAGCGAAAAGTACTCAAAGCAGTCGCGGGCTCGATTTTGATGAAAACTAAACTGCATCATTGGATTATTGAAAAATCAATATTTCTAGCCAGGAATCGAACCCGTTGATTTTGAAAAAAAAAGCACACACTGTATTATTACACCATTCGATAGTGTCGCTGATAAGGATCCAATTCTGGGAAGTAATGACATACGGGAAACTAAAGAAAAGAGCACATTTTTAACAAAATACTTTTTTTTATTTTTCTTATGTTACTTACCTATTAAACCTTCACTGATTAATTGTTCAAAATGATGACCATTGTTTTCAATACATAGCTGGATTCGACGTCTCAAGGATTGTACTGCATTCAAAATTTGAATTTATAACATGACTAGCTGACCCGCGGCAAGCGTTGTTTGCCCATATAAATTATTTCTAGCTGCCCGGCGCTACTTCGTTTGCGTGGTGTCCCACCCCTTACCCTACCCTACCTCTACCCTACTCCTACACTACTCCTACCCTACTCATACCCTACTCCTACCCTACACCTGCATACTCCTACCCTACTCCTACCCTACTTCTAACCTACTCATAGCCTACTCCTACACTCCTCCTACCCTACTCATACCCTACTCCTACCCTACACCTGCATACTCCTACCCTTCTTCTAACCTACTCCTACCCTACTCCTACCCTACTTCTAACCTACTCCTACCCTACTTCTAACCTACTCCCACCCTACTCCTACACTACTCCTACCCTACTCCTACACTACTCCTACCCTACTCCTACCCTACTCCCATAGATATATTAAAATTTTCTCTGCGTAAGAACCATCCTCGTACTTCAAGGAATATTCTAAAAAAAGAATTAGCGAAATCAGTGTAGCTGTTGTCGAGATTTGCGCTTAGCAACATATTCAGCGATTCATTTTTATATTATAGATATTGTGAAGGCGACTGACTGCGCTGCGGGTGTATTGAGCACACTGACCTCTAGATATAGTACTGTATTATAGAGGTCAGTGATTGAGCATCATTTCGAACAAGGTACAGGTAATTATCAAAAAGTACTCTGTGGGTAATGTTGCTATGAATACTTTAAAATTTATTTAGCAGTTTATTAAAATCCAACATTTTCCTTAAGTTTGGCGTATGTCATTACTTCCCAAAATTTGTTTTATCTTTTTTTTAAATTTGTTTACAGTGTGTTTTTTTTTATGAAAATCAACGGGTTCGATTCCTGGCTAGAAATATTGAATTTTCAAAAATCCAATGATGCAGTTTTGTTTTCATCAAAATCGAGCCCGCGACTCCTTTGAGTACCTACCTACTTTTCGCTATTCCTCATAGTGTCGGATTTGGTCATCCACGCCCACTTGAAAAATTCACCCTGTATAAAAGCCAGAAATTGAGATTATTTTCAAGTTATGTAACAACAAGCTGAATGTCATACATAACAGAGTTCAAATTCCATTGCAACAAACAACTTAATACATACAACCTTTTTGTTAAGTCACTCAATAATCAACTTAGAATACATTTTAATTTTCACTAAAATAGATAATTAAGCGGCGTTGGAATGTAATTATCTGAGATTATGAACACTGCTTTACTCTCGATGGCCGCGGGTTCAATTTCCACATTATTTTTTCTATGCGCTTGGCATATTTAGATTTGAGTATGTCTCAATCTCAAAGTACGTTAATGAGTATGAGAATCTTCTATTTAACCTATTTCAAAAAAGGAGATATACCTAATATACAAAATTTGGCTTCTAGAAACACGTTAAAGTACAAGACATTTTATTTAAAAAAACTATAATAATTATTTACTATGTATATTATATTATGCACATAAAGGAGATTATAATTTCACAAACAATGTTACCTAATTTATTTAACACTAAAATACTAAATTAAATGACTAACTAACTTACTATACAAATAAATACAAAAACAAAGGACACTTAGGCGTCGAAGTACTCGTCCGCATCGCTGTCATCCGGAAACATGCCCAGAAGACTGGCAGCATTGCCACGTTGAATGGCAATGCTAATTCTTTGGCCAAAGAACGACCCAGCCCTCTGGTCACGTGAAGTGTCGACCAGCCGGCGAGAAATTTCCTTAAAAAGGAGACGCGCACTCGGGCCCCATGACCCGAGCGTTTCGACCCCAAACGGCTCAAAGCTGTAGTTGCCAATAAGGTTACAATATTTGCGCCGCTTGAGGGTCTCAGCAGCCGCAGCAGCGGCGCCAGCACAGCCCGCCGTGCTTGGAACGTGAGATGGCGCAAGGGTATCGACACATGTTGCGTCCCACACCAGAGGCCTACCCACCTTCCAAGGCAACAACGTCATGCCGTCTGGTCTCTTCCCATCGTCACGTACCAAGCCGTTTGGTTCTAACACCGCTGGTACGCCGGCGCGGCGGTGACAAGGGCTCGACGAATAATATCGTTGATGCTGGCGTGCCGTGCTATGCGACCTCCGCTCCTGCAGCAGGACAGGCCATGGTGTCCGAGACTGTCGACAGCTTCACCGCAGTGACATCGATGCGGAGCAACACAAGGTGCGCCCAAGCGGAGACACGTAGCGAGCCGAAACGACGAGTCATCCATCATTGTGCCTATAGTGGATGACGGGAGCGCCTGAAGCCACAAGCCTGACTCCCATTCTCCCACAGCGAGCAGACGGGCACGCTCAACAGTATTACGTGACGTGTTTACAAGGGTATTCCGTATAATACTGCAGAGCGGCACGTACCACCGTCTCTGCGAAGACGGGTTGTCGGGCAAAACCGTATTGGGACAAGCCATTTTCCAAGCGTTCAACGCATCGGTCAAACACGGTACTTCAAAATCGACCAGTGAGGAAGATAAAAAGGAGAAGGTTTGCATCAATCGACTTTTTATTACAAAATAAATAATAACTTAACATCACGCTCGTTTTCTCAGAAGGGTTAGGCAGAGTTGAACCATCTATAGTACCTACACCCAGTTATGTTTATAATTTACTTTTTTAAATGTTAGAAACATTATGTTAAATCAAAGGGAATCAAGTACATTTAATAAAAAATAAATCTAAGTAAATAAATAAATAGAGGGGTTCGTGGCTAAACAATAATAATCGCACTGGTCGATGAAGGTTAAGCCATAACAATATCGACTCTGGTTGGTCCGGTCGTCATTCGTAGATATTTGACAGTCGTTACGGGTAGTCAGAAGCTTTTCTGACATCCAGTCTTACCAAGGGCCAAGGGGTCTCGTATTATGTACTCAGTAACTGGGTTGTGGAGGTCAGATAGGCTGTCGCCCCATATAAGACTATACTGAAGGCCAATTCTCGTAATTTACAACGTTCAAAATGTAGTCGCAATCTCATCTCAGCGACAGTCAATGTCAAAAACTTGTCAAAAATGTTGGGAAATTAGAGGTATTTTTGACAGATTGAGACCGATCAGACTGAAAGTTCTTACAATTACGAGAATTGCCCTTCTGGTATTCAGAAGCGTCCGCTCAGACTGGAAGCCGACCCCAACATATCTATACTCCCTCTTTCCATGTCAATGCCCTCTACGGGTAAACCACAGAGTACTTTTTCCCTGCGTTCCGAGTTGGGAAACTCGTAGTTGGGGAAAGGTAGGTAGGTAGGATGATACCGTGTGTTGCCCATGCTCCACCCGCCTAGTTCATTTAGGGATTATGGGAAAATATTTTTCCCATAGTCCACCAGAAAGTCTATATCATATATCTATGAGTCATAGATATAGGTAAGTAATATGGCAATGGAATTATAGAATAAGAGATATGATTCTAGATGTAGTGTACAATCTGCAAGACTACTTGAGATCAGAGAGGCCCTTCCTGACGCCCGCGCTTTTACCGCTCTCGCCATTGACGCCTCTGCAACGCTCGCTTAGGTACGTCATCCGAGCGAAATCTCAAGTTAACTCTTGCGGTTTGTAATATCACCCTAGTTCAGACTGATTTTTATATTTTATCGTAATGATGACATAGGTAATTATTTGTACCTACTTCTATTTTAACCAATACTTTTATTTGCACCAATTTTTGGCATTGACTTTTCAAGCACAAGTCAGTTAAAAAAAAGGACTGTATAGGGCGTCCTTTTCACCAATCACAAGTAAAAAACCTAATAATATTTACTAAGGAATATATTTGAGTAATTTTCTAAATACTATAATATGTGTATGATACATAGTTATTTATCTTAATTTTATACATGTCTCCATCACTTTTGAATTTATTATCAAGTTTTTATAGTTGCGGCTTTATGGTAATATACAAACCAAAATAATACCGTATTTATATACAAACCCAAATCTAACAGTAACTTAAGCACTAAAGTTGATTATAAGGATCTTATGTAAACCATTTATCATTTATGCATTAGAAATTAAACATAAACGCTATGGAGTGATCAGTAATTTATTTCTAGGTACTTATAAATCACATTTCAAATGACAACACATTTTAATATATTTATAGATTTTGTTATATTTTTTTATAAAACAGTGCCGTTTTCACAAAACTGGAATATAAAGTTACAGGCAATGTTGTAATTTTTCTGACGCTTGTCACAAATGAGTGTTGTAAATAATCTGTTTTATATTCATTTATGGCAAGCTAAGTAAAAACAATGTTAACTTGTATATTTATTCATTTACAACTAAACCTGAATTAAAATAATTATAAAACAAACCAGCTTAATACCTTAGAAGATATTGGGATATAAATCTCGTGCACTATTTAAAATTATATAAATTCTATGCGCCATATTTAATGTTACTTAGTATTACCCAGTTGTAATTTATTCGTATATTGAAACTATAAAACAATAACCACAGGGATGTTAAGTGAATCGATTTCGAACAAACATACATTACTCTCCACATATTAAAGTTACCCATCAAAACAGTTTTGAATCAAAAATTGACCATCAAACTTGCACTCTTGTCATGCTAAAAGTAAAAGGCATTCGCATTCTTACTGTGAAAATAGCGCAGTTCAACTATATAAACACTGCACACATAATTTGAATAATTAAACATGTACAACAAAACACTAAAAACAATCATAATAATATAACACCAATTATAGGCTAGAATAATTCAGAACCTACAATAATTTACATACATAATAAACGGTAATCCAAATTATTTTTGAAAAGCAGATCAACATACAAAAACCTACTTATTAAAAATTTCAACAAACGTTTCATTATGCATAATATGCGCATTGACGTGGAGTTGCACAGACACCAGCCCGGATTACCTATTACCTAACGTCTCATTACAGTATATCATAACAAATAATACGTAAGAATGTGTAAACTAGCACAGTTGGTGTCAATAACCAGTAAATACATTATAACATAATTGCCTTACAAAGTGTCACGGACAAATATGTAAGCAATAGGTATTTCAAAATGAAGTGTTTTTAATTTTTTTTTACTATATCGTATTGCAGCTGTATATTATCACAATGAGTGGGAACACACCCTGGTAGCTCTCCATCGTGAAAATGCAGTAATCAAACTCCCCAACCTTCCCCAGTAACTTCCAAAAAAAAAAGTAGTAAATGAAATTCTAGCTCCAGCGCTTTCAGATGTTTTTGTACCATTACAAAGAAAGATTTTTTTAACGAAGTTCCTTAACGCGGCTGACGGTAGAAATTGACTGGTAGAAATCGTCACGTAAGGATAAAGCGTTATGCCCCTTCATGCGATTTTTTCTCTATGTCTCTTTCTATTATATACGAGTGTGTGTGCGTACTAGTATTGCGTAAGGAACTTCGTTCCTGACGACGCGCGACGGTCCCCCGACCGCACACGTTTTTATTTATGTAGTGAGACAGCAATGTCAAATGCCGCATGTTCTTTTATCTACCAGCTGTACAAGCTTAAACACAAAAAGTATTATACACCAAATAAGTTAAGGCAAACTTTTGTGCTATTGACAAAAGATAAAATAAATTTAGAAACTACACTTATATGAAAGTAAAACCATAAAATAATTATATGACAATGTTTTATATGACTATGTATGTTATGTAGAAGCAGTTATTTGATAAGTAATCTTAAAAAAATACAATACTTCCCATATCTCTGTTAAATGTTCAAATGAGTTCAATGAATTAATTTAATACTGGTTAAATAAAATGATATAGTTAACAACAATGTGTAATTAATTTTTTGTACAAGTTCATGTTATCTGTAACACACGCGATACACCTTCAAACCATTATTATAAAGTTTATATTGCCGTGTCATTAATTTATTTCTATGTTTGATATATTTAAAGGTGATCATGTTTATTTTTATTCGTTTTAGATTTTACAAAATGGGCTAAAAAGTATTACTTTAATCCAACACAAATTTACCATTTTCTAGTTGCCAACAGTGATGACGACACGCGTTACCGCTATTTAGTGAACGCTGCAAACACCGCCCACATAATTTCGCAGGCATCGGGTCGCATAGCTTCAGCCTCGAAATCTAGATCTAAAAGCGCGCGCACGCGTCTCGTCGCTAACTCATAATCTTCGTCGGAGAGGGGCGCGAACGCGTTTTCCAGTACATCAGCCGAGTGGGCAAGCATCAAGAGCGCCAGAGATCGCTTGTCGGCGTGAGCGACATCGGTGATCGAGCGCCTCAGAGCCGCTTCTTGAACCTGCAATCATAATATTAATATCAATTATCTAATCACATTTCCCTTTGTTCATTAACATTGCTTTTTTTTTTTGGTGGGAAATCATCAAATGACCCCTCCCGCTCTGGGCGGAGCAGAGGGAGTGTCAGACTCTTACTGACTAAAACCCACCCATGTTCCTTCCTAATCCTTAGCCCTTTATGGTCGGGCCAGCGGTAACCCTTTCGGACAATCCCGCTGACCCGGCAGGCTTCGGCCCTAAGGGGCCCCTTCCTTAATGCTGACATCTCTCTGAGGCGCGCGTGGAACACGTACGCACCGTCCAGCACGGGCCTGGTCCTGATCGGACGATGAACTGCCCATTACTCTCCGTCCGCAGGCCCGCGCCTACGGTGGCCGGGATTAACGTTGCTTTAAAGTTAAGTAGTGGTTAGCAACTGTTTAACCATACATTTTGAACGTCACTCAACTTTAATCATCCCTTATAAACAAACCCTATAAACCTTTTGATGGATGGCGTGGATCCACGCAAGACACGGCTTTTTAATTGTTTCTGTAATTACAGCATTCAACTGGTTAAACCATCTCTATTTTCTTCAATAATAAGAAATGTTGTCTGTTTTTGTTTAAGTAATGCATGTTGTGGATACTTTTAACTCCAACACTTTGCTTTCATATTGAAATACAAGTTGTTTGGAAAGAATCACCTGTTTATGTTTTATGAAAGTAATAGCACAAACAGTAATAAACGGGCATGTTATTGGAAAGGAACAATGTAATTGTATTGCATATCAATGGTATACCTATGTAATATATAACTATGTATTGTACAGTACATGTTTGTTAGTATCAACATTTATTTATCTTATATCTACATTCAAAATCAATTATTTTAAAAGGATTGGTTATCATTTTATTTTACAAGCATATTGTAGGAAAGACATAATTACTATCTTAAATTGATAACAGTTAAATGATAAATGATAAATGATAAATGATTTTATTTTTGTAAGTAGGTTTGTACAAACACTTTTACACGTCAATCATGTTTTTTTTAAACTAGATGAGGTCGGCGTTTCCTATCTGACTACTCTGAGAAGAAAGGCCGAAACAAACTCAGAGGTCACAGTCTCTTTTAAAGTCCAGACATAATCTTGGTCAGGTTATATGAAGACCATGTAGATCGATGTCTGAGATGGTCTTTTGAGGAAAGAACCACACAGATTGAGAGGACCTGTCCAGTCAGTGCACGCATTTGTCAGAAATCGTGCAGCTCAACTCAAGACTTAAGAGGGCTATCACAATTTTTTCTTGTTTAGAGCGTTTGACTCGAGTTTTGATGTGTGATTATGATTTAACTAAAGCCACAATAGTAAAAAAAATACATGCCCGAGAAAGTTTGATTCCTTCTTTTGGGAGCGCATTCAATAAATATTCCAGTTTGTTCACATAAATCAGTAAAAAACTTGTTTCTGCAAAGGCTGTTTCATAAAATTTTACTTTCGGGCATCTCGCGATGCCCTGTTACATCGAAGATATAATAGTTTAATCATTTATAAAAATATCTACGATACAACTGTATCTTCTACTATGGTATGCATACACCAATTTATGATGTTTCATACAGTAATACACCAAAAATAATTCCGTAAAACAGAGAGTTAATGATAATTTTCCGCCCGAAATTATATTTTTTATCTATGAATATATAAAAGAAATTCAAACAAAAAGTATTTAATAACTAAGATTACTATGTAACCTTGCTTGAAAAAAAAAATAACTCTAATTTAAAGTAAATTAATATTTTTAAATAATTGTTGTATGCAATGCTATTTATCAATATAAATCTCGGGACGCGCGGTCTTAGCTTTAGTCCGCGCCGAGCGCTCACAAAGAGAGGACGTATCGCTCGCTCGCTGTTGCCGTCACGTGGTCTCGCTCACCAATTCGCCAAGAATAAAGCGCGACCAACACATCTTAATACAAGTGTTTTTTTTTGAATAGAGAAGGTCGGATTGTAATGCATAAGTATTTTCCTATGATATTCTAGCGCGAATATGTATATCCTGTATTATAGAAAAAAAAACATACGTAAATATAAGGTCCCATTAAAATAGATGGAGAAACTTTCAGAACACATTCAGACCACCAAAATAAGGAAGATGGTAAAAAATATACAAGAAAAACGCATAGATACTTATAAGAAAAATAATCAGCTAACGAAAATACACTAATGTGCCTGCAATTGATTATTTTAGGTCAAAATAAAATCACTTTAAACAGTGTTTTTTTTTTTTTGCTTGGATATCTTTAGTTAGACGTACTGAGCGCTGTGTTAAAATGTCCATCTACACACATCAAAAGTGTCTAGGGATCAACATATATTTTTGCAATAACTTTTCTCCTGATTGATATTAATTAAAATTTTCTTTAAGGATTCATCAAATAAAGTGTTTTCGTTTGTCACAGTAACGATAAACCAAGTCACCTTTGCATTAATAAAGAAATTTGCCATTTTTCTAATAAAGGGATTTTTGACATTTGAACCACTAACACAAAAGTTCGAAAAAAAGACTGAAATAACAGTTTTCTTTAAAATTTTATTGGGTAACTTAAACAATTAATAATCCGTGTTTCTACCGCGAACACTAACAACACAAGAACATCGGTTTGGCATACTCAAAATGAGTTCATCCAAATCACGCTGTGGAATGGCCGCCCATGTTCGTTGCAACAACAAAAAAAGGTCTTCTTGCGACTGGATACCCTCCATATTCGGCAGAGCTCTTCTCTGTAGCATATCCCATGCATGCTCAATCGGGTTCAAGTCTGGCGACTGAGCAGGCCAGGGCAGGACATTGATGTTAGCTGCGGCGAGAGTCTGTCTTACAACTCTTGCGGTGTGCGGTCGTGCATTATCATGCATTAACTGAAATAAGGGACCGATTTGCACTTGTAGAGGAACGATGACGTCTGATACAATCGTCTCAGCATAAATTTGAGCGTTGAGGTTGCCTCTGATCCAAATCAACTCAGTTCTTCCGCCGATCCAAATACCCGCCCATACCATGATGGTTCCACCACTATAAGGATGGACTTCCTGGCAGGATTTTAATCGCTGTTGGCGTCCAGGGGTTCTCCAGTGTCGTATACGTCTTGTATCCGGTCTCATACCAAAACGAGACTCATCAGAAAAGCACACGAAACGCCATTGTTCTTCTGCCCAATTTCTGTGTTCAAGAGCCCATTGATATCGAATCCTACGATTGTGCATTGCTATAGGTGGTACCCGTAGCGGTCTTCGGGAATGAAGGTTCACTTCATGCAAGCGGTTTCTGACTGTTTGGTCGCTAATTAAGTTCCCTGAAGAGTGATGAAGCCTCACGGCTAACATCATGGCGGTTATTGTTGGAGCTCTTCGAGTTAAGATTTGAATGTATCGGTCTTGTCTCCGTGTGGTGCAGCGATACCGTCCTCCATGGCGCTCAGCCACGGTACCAGTGCTTCGGTAACGTGTCCAAAGTCGACTGATAACACTCTGACTTGTATTCAGAGCTAAAGCCACAGTACGTTGCCGGGAACCAGCTTCTATCATTCCCACGGCTCTGAGCATTTCTTCCCTGCTTAAATGACGTCGCCGCTCCATAATAACGTTGGTTTTAATCAGTGGTAGGGAAACAGTAGCACTAATAATGTCTTCAATGCGTTGTATGTTTTTATAGGGAAAATATTGACAGCTGATTTTCATCTTTTACTCGAATTTGATTCACAGTTCCTGATTCAAATTATGAAATGCACCAAAAAGGATCCATATAAATTTATAAAATCATAAATTTATTACAAAGCCACATCTCAATCTCAAGAAATCCGCATAAAAATGCTTGATCCCTAGACACTTTTGATGTGTGTATTTTAATTAATAGTTGTTGTTGTCTTCGTTTTCTGACTTTTTTTTTTATTCAGATAATTATTTTCAGACGTAAGTAGTTGCAGTGTGGACTGGTACTCAATATCAACTAAAAGTAATAAAAGATTTCAAAGTTAATGATTTCTGGGGGGCTAAAAAGGCCACTTTGGCAGAATCATAAAAGGATAACATTATGAATCATAATATAGCGAAGGCAGTCCGTGTTTTTCTTTTTTCGCTGCACTACATTAGGTATAAGGTATAATCAAAGAGATTGGGATTGGATTTTGATTGCCTTTTTAGGCTCCCTGGAACCTCAAAATACCAGAACCAGAAAAAACTAGTTTTATTAGGAGTACGTGCTTCTTGAAATCATAGATTAGAGAAAAGCACGGTCTATGCCACTTCAGAGATTTTTTTTTTTCCATACCTAAAGGGTGCCAACGGGACCCTATTACTAAGTGTCCGCTGACCGTCCGTCCGTCTGTCTGTCAGTGACTCATGAGCCGTTATAGGCAGATAGTTGACATTTTTCGAAATGTGTATTTTATATTGCGATGTGATTTTTTCAGCGCATATCATTGCGGTGGTACGAAACTCTTCGTGTGCGAGTCCGACTCGCACTCGGCCGGTATTATTTTTTTAACAACAGACCTGTACTGCTGGGGAGTTTGTTGCGCCACTTCTTCTTCTCAGTGAAAGCGCTAGGAAATGGTGAAGGGCGGGCGTTTTTGGGGACTGTCTTATGTAATTTTGACGTTCAAAAAGTGCAGATTCTCAGCCTAATTTGAATAAAATTACTTTTGATTTGCCTTTTTTACTTTCTTTTGACTTTTTTATCCAAACTGTAGATACAACATCACATTGCACTTATTTCTATAAATAAGTAAGTACTTAAATGTCTACCTACCTGCTGAATAAATTACATATAAAGAAACTTCGTAAAAAATTAGACCGTACCTACCAACAAAAAGTATCAGTGCGATTCCTTTCTTAGAAACTGGCGACGCGGAAGTAATGCTTCTGGCATCGCAAGCGTCTATAGGTTGCGGTAACTACACACCATCAAACGGGCTGCGTGCTAGTTTGCGAAAAAAAAATCAAGTATATGTTTATGACCCTATAGTAGTTCTATAGATAAACTGCTGTTCTAGGAAACATTCATTGGTACAAATAATATTTCATGAACTATGTATAACAGTAATTTAATTTATTTCGAAAACAAAGTAGCAAAGGCTCTTGTTGGTTTGTTCCTGGCATCGGACGCATAGCCGTTTGCATGTGTGCGTAGCATACCTCTTTAGATGCACACGTGCGCATCCGCTGCCGCGCTCCGTCGAATTTACCTAAAACTGAGCACTTCGATTTTGTAATAGCACCCTTAAGGAGCTCAACGATTCGACGAACAATACCAAAGAAAGGACATTTGGGTAGGCCACATAAATTACTCAAACTGCCAGACCATGAGAGAAAAAAATAAAAAAAAACAAGTAATAGAACAGAGAGAAAAATAAAACATAAAAAATTAATAAAATGACCCACATCGTCTTCACATTCACAAATCACAATGTAAAAAAAAAAAAATATTTATATATATAATACTTTACAAAGTAAGTAAATGTCATTGTTTATAAAAAAAAATCATGAATGTCAATGTGTATATAAAAAAAAAAAAAAAGGAATTCAAAATGCAGAAATTTGAAGCAGCTCAATCCCAAGCCTTTTTGTCCTCAATATAATCTTTAACGGTATAAAAGGCTTTCTGGCACAACTTACGTTTAATGAATGATTTGAATTTATTGAGGCTTAGATCTTGAACGTGGCTTGGTAGCTTATTATAAAAGCGTATACATTGGCATCTGAACGAGCCACCTATTTTTTTGAGCCTTGTTGTAGGTACAACAAATTTGTGTTTATTTCTAGTATTTATATTATGGATATCACTGTATTTTTTAAACAATTTTATGTTTTTATGGGCATATAAAAGATTTTCATAAATATACTGAGAAGGCACAGTCATTACATTAATCTCTTTGAATTTGTCTCTGAGAGAGTGTCTCGGACTTAATTTATAAATTGATCGAACAGCTCGCTTCTGTAAAACAAAGATAGTCTGAATATCGGCGGCATTTCCCCACAATAGAATACCGTACGACATTACACTATGAAAATAGCTAAAGTACACTAAACGGGCAGTCTCTATATCAGTTAAATTACGAATTTTTCTAACAGCATATGCTGCGGAACTTAGCTTTTTTGACAATTTATCTATATGTGGACCCCACTGAAGCTTAGCATCCAAAGTTATGCCCAAGAATACTGTGTTGTCTTCAGGATTCAATTCCTCGCCCTTTATCAACACATTAGTTTTCACCTGCCTAACGTGGGGTAGCGTAAACTTAATGCATTTGGTTTTTTTCTCGTTTAAAAGCAAATTATTAACATTGAACCAGTGGACTACTTTCGAGATCGCGCTATTTACATCGTCAGTAACCAACTGCTGACGTTTAAGTTTAAACAAAAGAGAAGTGTCATCTGCAAACAACACTATATCATGATTATCCTTTATGAGGTACGGCAAGTCATTAATATAAATAAGAAACAAGAAAGGACCAAGAATTGAGCCCTGTGGGACTCCCATTGTTACTATAGATCCGGGTGATCTTTTTCCATTAACGTCAACGCTCTGAATCCTTTTACTCAAGTATGAAGTAAGAAGATCCAGAGCAGTGTTTCGGATCCCGTAGTGGCGGAGTTTCCTGATTAACGTTTCGTGAAGAACGCAATCGAATGCCTTGGACAAATCACAAAAGATGCCCAAGGCATCGCATTTATCTTCCCATGCATTATAAATATGTCCTAAAAGTTCAACACCGGCATCAGTAGTTGAACGACCCCTTGTAAAACCGAACTGTTTGCTATGTAATAATTTATGTTTATTAAAAAATCTTTGCATTTGGTCTAAAATTAATTTCTCAAAAATTTTACTAAAGGTAGGTAGTACAGAAATAGGTCTATAATTTGTGGGGTCTGATGTACTACCTGATTTAAACAAAGGTATTATTTTACTATTTTTCATAAGGTCAGGAAACTCCCCATTGTCAATACAACTATTAAAGATAAGAGCTAGAGTAGGTGCCACAATGTCAATAATAGACTTAGCTACTTCTACAGAATTACCCCACAGATCTGCAGTCTTTTTTACATTTAAAGTGTGAAAGGTTTTAATTATATCTCTACAGGTAATATATTCAAAATTAAATTCCGAATCGCAACCATTAACATTGTCCTTAAGCAAAGACTCAGCAACAGAAGGTGATGAGTTTAGTGATTTAGTAGTTGAAACGGGAATATCTGAAAAGAAATTTTCAAATGCCTCGGCGACTTGTTCGTTCCCAATTGGACCGCGCCGAATGTGTGTTTATAATTACCTTTTTGACCAAGCGACATTTTACAACATTGTCAGTCAGTGGATGAGTAGTCATATCAAACAGCAAGAAGTTCTGCTTCTCTGTTGTCAAAACTCCCTTTTCTACAAGATTTTTTGCCAGCCTTTCACGGACATTTTTCAATTGATATTTTAGTTTCATCGGATTCCATGTTTCACCTGAAATTATGTGATCACATGTAACTTGAACCTATTATTATAAAATGGAAGTCAAACTGAAAGACCTAATACAGAATAAGAAACCCTTCTTTAATTGCCACAAGCAGTAACTTGTAAAATGAATTTGATAAAAGGTACATTTATAAGAACTTTACTTTTATAAGAACTTCTGCTAACACCAACATGTCTGATTATTATGAAAACACTGTTGAAAGAATTAGACCATATTTATAAAGTTATTAAGGTCTACTATATTGCGCTATTGGTACAGACCACTTAGGTATTCTATCCAGCTTTGCACAGTCTCTGGCGGTTCAGTTTCTTTCATGTGTTTCAAGGCCTCATCCAGCAAAACATCACCAGTAGGTGTATCTGAAATCAAGTTGACATTTATACAAATAATTGAAAAATCATACTGGTTGTAGGTCTGATTGCTTTTCAACGTCAACCTTAAACCTTTGTTAAGGAAAACAAACCTTTAAAAATAAATATTAAATGGTTAATGGACGGATGGTGAATGGATGGGTGGTTGGTGGATGGTTGGTTGGTTGGTTTGTTTGGTTTTTGGTTTGGTGGTTAGTTTATATTAAAGATAGGCAGTCGCTCCATGTAAAATACTGGTATTCAGCTGCATCCGGTTAGACTGGAAGCCAACCCCAACATGGTTGGGAAAAGGCTAGGCAGATGATGATGATGGTTAGTTTAAATTAAAGTAAACTTTTTACACTAAAGAAATACCTCAAAAATCGCAATTAATGCATTATACGGTAACACAGGTATTAGGTAGAGCCATATAATTTGAATTAACACACACAACTCATATGCAATTATGGCAGATTGTAGCATTACTAATTGAGAGGACATTATTAGGTGCTATCAACTTTCATTGCCTTTTTTTTAACCACTAGAGACTAGCTAACAGCAGTCATTGACCTTTTTCATATTGGATGGTACTTATGACCCACAGTTGCATAAAATAAATACTAAAAGCATTTATTACGTAAATTATGTGCGCTATAAAGATTAATTAAACCATTCTCTTACCTGATTTAACTATTACTTTTCTAGATAACAATCCCTTTCTACGCATACCAGCTCTTTCTAATTCTACGCGGCCTCTCAAACCAAGTTCAATTAAAATACATCCTCTCAGGCCGCTGGATATGCAATCATTCCAAAATGATGTGTAACCCTGAAATAATCAGCAATTTAGGAGATGGAATGGTCACGACATCCTCATTAGAATAAATGTTTACTGTCGAAGAGAGAGTTCTCTTACCTCTTTGTCCTTTAGTCCTAAAAGTAATACTTCTTCCATTAGTGTCAATCGTGTTTCCTTTGAATCCCCGTCATCATAACTTTTATCATTTTTCTTATCATCGACGTCGTGGTTTTCCTTTAATTCTGCACTGTCCTTAATTACGTTTACGTTTCTTCGTTGCACCAACCCCTCGGCTCGATTCATTTTAACATTTAATTAAATTGCGAAATAAAAACAAATTGATTTATTAGAAGTGATTATTTGGATAGTTTTCTGAAATTCGTAAACGAATAGTTGACGTTTGCTATGCGACGTGATGTTGTTGTGCAAAACATGGCCGACAAAGAAGACATTCCGTTCGTTCAGAAATCGTCGACATTTACATAAAAAAAGTTTGTAATACTTCTTTAATGACAATTTTACAAGAATTAAGTTTTTGAAGTATTTTGCAATTTACTTTAAACAATAATAAATTCTGAAATAAATTCTCCGAAATTATGTGCGCGTAGTGCAAATTGTGTTTTTGAACGTAAGTAATGTCAATGCTTGAATTGAAACGTTTACGCTATCGCGGCACCTATATTTACATCTCGGCAGATTCGCGTAGAGAGTATACATGTAAATCTCCTATGTACATATACAATTTTGTATTAGAAAGGATAATTTTAGCCGACCTCCAGTATTAATAAATTATCGAGCTTTGTTTGGCTGTAACCATTAGGTCAGTGCGAAACATTGTATGGTCAGGAACAGAAGTAGATTTTTACGATAGGTATACATTATACTTACTTACATACGATCTACATAAAAAGACCCAAAATGATTTAAAATACTACTGTTGAACATTTGCATCTAAGTTGTTAGAGTTTGTATATTGTCTGAATTTAACATTAGTGTTCTATTTTTAGGGTTCCGTACCCAAAGGGTAAAAACGGGACCCTATTACTAAGACTTCGATGTCTGTCCGTCTGTCCGTCTGTCCGTCTGTCCGTCTGTCTGTCTGTCTGTCACCAGGTTGTATCTCAAGAACCGCGATAGCTAGACAGTTGAAATTTTCACACATGATGTATTTCTGTTGCCGCTATAACAACAAATACTAAAAACAAATTAAAATAAATATTTAAGGGGGGCTCCCATACAACAAACACGATTTTTTTGCCCTTTTTTGCTCGATATCAAAAATGGCAACAGGTAGGCACTTGAAATATTCACAAAATACTCAGTTGTATTTTAACTTTAATAATAAATAATAAAATTAAAATAAAATAAATATTTAAGGGGGGCTCCCATACAACAAACATGTTTTTTTCGGCGTTTTTGCCTTGTGGTACGGAACCCTTCGTGTGCGAGTCCGACTCGCACTTGGCCAGTTTTTAAATATTATGCGTTACCTTACCGACCACCGCAGGTTACCTACCTATGAAATTTTCAGCTTGGTTTCATTTAGCTAAGTAGAATGATATTAGATGAACACATCTAATATTAGATGAACACATCTAATATCATTCTAATTTATAAAAAGGGCGAACCAAAAGATATAGGGAACTTTAGACCGACAAGTTTACGACCGAGTCTATACAAGCTGTTCACCGCCATCATAAACGCAAACAAGAATCAGTCCTGTAATCGAAGCTAGACAACATGTAGACCAGGCGGGTTTCAGAAACGGATTTTCTACGGTAGACCACACACCCTTGAGCTAATTATAGAGAAAATATCGAAAACAACAGAGACCTCTTAGATATCTCGCATTTATTGATTACAAAAAGGCTTTCGACACTGTTACACACACAAGCATTTGGGGAAGTTGAAAGGACAAGGAGTCAACGAAATTATTATTAATAAAGGTCATTAGAAGTATAATGTACCTATATAATAACAATATGGGGGTAGAATAAAACTAGAAACCCTGGGCCCAAGCGGGGGGTAAGAAAGGGCGACCCACATGCCCAAAAATTTGTATAGCTGTCCTAGAAACCATCTTCCACAAACTGGAATGCAGCAAACTAGGAGTCTATAACACAAGGCGCTTTCTCAACTCACCTAATATTCGCAGACGATATAGTGATAGTATCTGAGACAATCTCACAGCTGCGGCTCATGATCGAATCCCTACAAGTAGGTACTTGTACGGGTACTTGGCCGCTACTGACTAGGTAGTCAGTAGCGGCCCTAGGGCTGTGCGAGCGGTGTGACGGCACCGGGCGCCATCACGGGAGAGGCGCTGAAATCAACCGACCATCGGCTTTATAGTAAGTTACTATCATCAATGACTGGTGCCTGGTGGACTGTCCAACACTATAAAGCCGATCGTCCACAAGCAAGCAAGCAACTGCATAATTATGCATATGTATATCATGGGAACATGGTACATAGAGGGGCGCCACGTTAAGATTTTGCACCACCTAAGAAAAAGGGCCGCCGCTGTACCTAGTGCAATAGGCTAGAAATCAATCTCACTAAAGCGGTTTCTCACAGACCTGCCACAGGGGCAATCTAGGGTGTAAAATTGGGGATGACCCTTAATTGCCACCTTAATTGTGATGTGTATAGGCAAGCAGGGGCAATTTCCTGGATTGGCCTTGCGGCAGGGCCACAGGGCCGCGAGACCATCCTTGGTCCCTAAATCATCCCTGCCGTCCTGCTACGTTGCCGCGTGTGTAGCGCGTTCGGGGCAATTTCCCACTCAGTTGGTTCTTTAGTACATAAGGCATTCCGCATTCATGTATCTTTTTTTTTTGTATAAACGGTGTCACCATTGCAAGGAGCTCTTCAAAAGAAGCAATATCCAGTCGTAAAAAGTTTTTTAGGTCATCTACATCCAATTCTTTCGTATAATATTCATGTAGCACCACAGAAAGACCCAGGGCTATACCGATCTTTTGCATAATCAGCCTAAGATGTTCCCACGGCCTCCTCTCCCGATCTTTTGATTTGATCGATAATAGTGGTACCATTCTCAACGCGTGTGCTTAGCTCAACTTATACCCGAACCAAAGACTACAATATAATGCGGTACCCGAACACTGAACGGCAGGCATGTGTGTAGAGACAATTCCGATATTGCCGCGACCGCTCCCGCCGTGCGCCCTAGATTGCCCCAGCGGCAGTCGTGTGAGTAGCCCGCAGACTTTGATTTGACAATGACGTGACAAATAATCATTTAATCAAGGAACATAATTATTTACTCCAATAAGAGCTAATGGAATTCACTGGAATATACAGAAAAATACATGTACAGACGCCAGCACATAAAGCTACTACAATGTGTCAAATTTCTTTAATAGATTTTCAACTATATTCATAAAGCATAAGTTTCAAAGTTGATTAGGAAAATTTTACAGTTTCGGGTAGCTTGATGTGGCGTCTGTACATCGAAAAAACAACGACATAGAAATAGAAAGAATAATACAGCAAACCCCTTACTAATAAACGTTGTATAGCGTCTGTACAGTTACACAACGCGTTGTCTTCTTCTTTCAAAGTCAAATTACCTACTGACGACCGAAAGAGAGAAATCGGTGTGTTATCTGTTAAAATAGGTTTAATAGTAACTCGTAAAAGATTATTTTCAAAGTAACATGTTATTTAGAGATTTTCAGTCTATTAAAAAGTATACTCTGTGCTATTGATCATGATTCATGAACTCTAGCCCAGTCTATCGAAAGGCCTGTGGTCTGTTAGGACCGATTCCCATATTGTACTGATGATACGGATGTCAGACGTGGAACGGTCAACGCCAAGCTGCAAAACTAGAGAAAATACGACCACAGAGTACAATAATATTTAATGAATACGACACACAAAAATAACAAAAGCCACTAATGCCTTGAGCTATGCAAAACAACTAAAAGGGAAAAGGGGCAGGCCACGTAGCGAGGCTTACAGACCCAGAGATGGAGCGTAAATGAAATCCTGTTGAGAGGCCCACAAGAAAAAAGAAGCGGAGGAAGACCATAGACCACATTGGAAAGATGACATCAGTAGAACCGCCGACTCGAACTGGAGCCAAATAGGACAAGAGTAAAGATACCCACTTGTCTCGGGACAAGTGGGTATCTTTACCCAAACTGGGGTTCTTGCAGAAGAAGAAATAGAAAACAACTAACAAAACTAAAAACTAAATTAATCTAAGGTAACTTTACCCATTACAACATACTTACTAAAAAAAAGATTTTATTTTTTTTGTTTTATTTTTTTATTCTAAGTTGATGTTCGACCTTAATTTATAGGTAAAATAACCTTCAGCTTTCTTGAATCACTCGATAAGTAAGGAAAATCTAAGCAGTTAATGTCAAACCCATCTTCCTCGATATAGGTATCTACCTAAGCAAGTACTGCATCTACAAATAGGGGAATATTTCCGGACCATCTCGGACATCGTTAGATCTAACTAATGCTGCGGCACAATACAAGTTATGTAGACAAGCCTGGTTAGGCTTTTTCAAGTTGAATCTGAAAATTCACACAATTGTGTCCACAGCTCTACCCGGGGGAAATTTCTATATTTTTGTAGTAGGTATACTTAGATACGTACTTGTAGAGTCAGCAGCACATCCGGCACATTAGTGAGTTTTGTAGTGCAAGAGTTACCATACCAGGGCCTCAAGTCTGCTATTACAATAGTGTCAGAATTGTTGATTTTGACAAGTTTGGTAATCTACTAACATGGAATTATTATGTACCTACTACGTGTACGTAGTACATAATAATTCCATGTCTACTAATATAATGGCGTCATTATGACTTTCCAATGGTCAACCACTGACACTCCATTGAAAGAAATGGCATAGAATGGTAATCTCGAATCGTACATAATGAAAAATGAATAATGAATGACTTACGCCGTAATCTGCAAAAATTTTGACAGTTTCTTTGATTAGTGACCTACCATTAGAACGTCATTGTGCAGTCATTGCTTTTAATTCGTTACGAGTGTCGTATAATTTCTGTGCCATTGACCGACCAAAGACCAACCATTATGAATTTAGCAGATTACGAACTTTTAGCAAAATGACAATGGGATGGTGGTGGGATCGTGTTGGAATGACGAATTTATAAAAATAGCAGACTAGGGCCCCTGCACATGAGGCGGTGCGCTCATTTCGCACGTGTCCGTACTGAACCCAGACTATAAAAAAATACCTTTCTTCTTATCGATAGATTAGAAAAGCTCACAATTCTGTAGGTACAACCTAACTTTTTATCTAATCTACGCATAATACTTTGGTCAATTTTACTGAAACCATATAGGTAAGCGGCTAGTTAGGTTTAACAACAGTAGATTGCGATTGACATATTTTTTTATCAGACAACAGTACGTATGCAACTAATAATTAGGTAGGGTCCTATTTAAATATAACTGACGATGCGAACTTTTGTCGCATAATGACAAAATTGACATATTTTCTCGACGTGCTTTTTAATAAGGCAGAAAATGTAAGAAAGAAGCTTGAAAAATTAGTGTCACCTGTTATTAACAGGTGACAGACGACCACTTACTTATTCGCGTTTTGTGCTTCTGAATTGAAGAGAACTTAGTAGATAGGAATCGGTTGGTATGTCAACTGTTCCAACTAAGTATAGAACTCTAGAGAGAGAAGCCAATCACGCTTTAAAATGCGACAAGGCTGGGACGTCCGGTGCAATGAGTAGGTTAAAACAAGGAGGGACTCATGGCTAAAAGGGGGGCTGGCAACTCGATATCCGAGATCTGCTGTCATCACGTTCTGGGGGCCTAAAAAGGCCACTTTTGAGAATCATAAAAGGATAACATCATGAATTATAAAATGGCGAAGACAGTCCGTGTTTTTCTTTTTTTCGCTGCTCTACGTAGGTACAATCAAGGAGATTGGGATTGGATAGGATTGGATTGATTTGTATTTTGAGCACAGACAAAAAAAGAATAACTGAAAAATGCTTCACTAATGGGATTTGATACAATTAACTTAATAGTTAACTGTCGATTCTGTTATTCTTTTATGATTCTGCCAAAGTGGCCTTTCTAGGCCCCCTGGGTGGATGACCGCTTTTTAAACTATATCGAGATCTCTAATGCTTATTTTTAGTGGTGGCCCAAAGATAATTGCCCCGACTTACGAGATGTAGCTCGTGGGTACGACCTCAGGCAGGCGCTTTTGTGTAAATAATTTCATCACTACTGCTGTCAAAACGGTGAAGGAAAATATCACGAGGAAACCATCATGTCTTAAAACCAAAAATTCCAAGATATGTTACATCTACCAACTCACACTGGGCTCGCGTGGTAGATCAGACCAGTCCCTCTCGAAGAGAAGAGGCCTGTGACCCAGCAGTGGGAATATTATAGGCTGTTAACCATAATAACCGTTGCGGAAAGTCCAATTCAGATCCAGCTCAACTTTACTACGAGTATATCACACCTCTTCGTCCTACGTTTTCCAAATAAAAATAGTCCTGACCCATGTTAGTTGCCATATCTTTAGACTACTGCCTGTCAATCCTGCTGAACCACCGCTACCCACAGCTTGAACATTGGGACGCTTTGAACTTTATTCCAAGGGTGTGATACTGTCAATGCTGTGCCTAGATATGTAGATATCATTACCTGTTGCAACATAAATATCACTCCTATAAGTATCAGGTCCTGGGTTCGATTCTCAGGTCGGGCAAATTGTTATTGGATTTTTCCATCAGGAATTTCTCAGTAGTAGCCCAGCAATAGACTCGCCTCCTGTTATATGGGACTTAAAAATAACTGGCGAAATTTATGTGTTGTAAAGATACACATATTCGTGGATTACTGGTGTGATTTTATATTATGTGTTCCTCAGGCAAAGGTGATAGGTACACCTGCACTTTCACTCTCATTTCAGCAGTTATGTCTTAGTACCATGTTGCTACCGGAATATCAATAAAAAAAACCCAGTAGTTAACACTTTACCCCTGGGAATAGAACCAAATTGTGCACGACCAACCAGGACCGACGAGGTGGTAGTGTGGGAAATATCTTCCATTTTATCATCCAGATGATGTCCTCATTCATTGCCTAATTTAAAAAGATTAAAATGATCTAGAGACAGTACTCCCATTAACACGAAGAGTCTGGTTGGGTTGGAGATTTATGTATAATTTCGAAAAAGATATCTACGAGTTTCACAGGATTTTTCTTCCACTCTACAATAAATATGTAGGTATAACATACGTGGTAGGTGGGTGTAGGTAGGTTTTAAGCAGAATTTTCTCTATGACCTGATATAAACCACCAAAGAGGAATACGCACAGGAACACGAAATAAAAAAAAATACCACTTCATCATGACTGATGACAATTTGATGGCATCTACCTTTCAGTCTATCAAAAAGTACTCTGTGCATCTACCGCATTATATTGTAGTCTTTGGCATCTACGAAAACCTCAACTGCGAGTAAAAACATCGTTTATCCAATGCATTGAGCAATCCTATGAAAATATATTGTCCAACGTGGGGGTCGTTATATAATATGATATATACCAACCAAGATACCAAGTAAATAATCCATTTATTTATTTATCTGAAGATAGGTAGGCAGTTCAAATTCACATATCCACGTTATGTCTGATTGCTTGGTGACCTTAATTTGAACTTGGTGAGTTGTATAAAGCATTATTATATGTACCTAGCTAAGTATTACTCTATTATGAATTGTGAGAACTTCCGTTTATCTATCTAATAGCTAGGAAGAGAATTACGGGCAGGGCCGTCTTTAAACTGACCCTGGGTACCTAAGGATCACGGGGCTCCTCTGTAGATGAAGAGAAAATAAGAGAAGCATACTAATATTTCAGAACTGGGGGGCTAGAAAGTTATTGTAAATCGCACTGCAAATCACTTATTTTGTCATTGAATCGGGTAGGTAATCGAGCAGGCCAGGGCCCCCGCAGATCGCGGGGCCCTGGGCACTTGCCCAGAGTGCCCAATGGAAAAGATGGGCCTGATTACAGGTACTATAGGTAGATAGGTACTGAGACAAACCAATACTTGGAAAAAACAGAAAACAATTTCTATTTCTAAATTATAATTATCTTTAACTATTTCCCACGCGCAAGTTAGCAAGCGTGGTAGACCGATCTAGTATCATACCAAAACAATTTCTAATTCTAAGTTAAATTATTTTAATATTTAACTTACAATCTTTTCTCACGCGCAAGTTAGCAAGTACAAAGACCGATAGTACATACCATACCAATATATGCATTTCTTTACACATTATGTAGAAATAGTAAATAGAATTCTCTTGATGTTTTTATTATTTTCTTGATTGTGTACAGCATACAAATTACAGATATGAATGTGGAAATTAATAATTATTTTTGTTCATTATTAAATACCTCAATATTTAATAATGAACAAAAAATAATGATTAATTTCATACATCTCTACCTACATAATAAAGAGTATTCTATTCTATTTACTATGAACAATTCATTTTTACATTGTCCAAGCACTAAAAAAATCAAAATCTACCTAGTTATTTGAGGTACCTAATTGCATAAAAATGCTGAACAGGATAAGATAGAGCGAAAACCGTTGACAAAGAAAATTTCGCCGTACTGCAACACATTTTTTTTTTTTAATTAAATATTGATAAGATAGAGGTTTACTTTACTGTGGCAATCACCTCTGATTAGCCAAAGCTAGTATTGTTTATCAGAGCCGGTTGAGAACTACAACCGCGTGTAAACGACGCGCACTTCAGTCATCTGCGCGGACGCCGTCGAGCACGTGCGCCGTGATACTAAAAGTGTGACCAGTGTGAAAGAACATCACGCCATGGACGTGGACCAACTAAACCATGATGGAGCCGTACGTACTTTTTTTATGTTCTCCTAATATTCTCTCTCTTTCCGTGATCGAATCAACCAAACTCTGCATAAACACTTTTTACATTATGCATTTTTTTGCATTATGTTTGAATGTTACTAACGCGCGAAAATTGAAGGTGTTTTAGGTAGCAAGACTTCGCGAACAGTGAAGTGAACTTTATACTCAAGCTGTACGTGGTCGCGCAGTAGGGCAAGTCGCCAGTTGGCTACGGCACTCGCGTCACCTCGGTCGCCACAATCCATGTATTTTCCGTATAAACGACGACCTACACAGGGTCAGCAGTCGATCGCGGTTATCTGTATATTTTTCCAGAGTTAAAAGTCCATTTTGACCAAAGTTTTCATGTTGAGAACGTGCCATGACATTTCAGTGTTGTAGAGCTATATATAGAGTGCAGTGAAGGATTGTTCAAATATTTCGATTTGATTTTATGATTCGGTCTTTGTTTAGGTAAGCTCTTAGTTCACGATTTTTAAGTAATGCTACTAGGTATATAATTCGCACGCATTTCTTAATTGTGATAAACAGATAAAGAGACCTATTCAGTGACCAGCAGCTGTTGATATGCATAATAATGATTAAGTATATACCTATTTCTCAAAGTCATGACTTTAGAAAAACAATAAACTCATGCAATTTCATCACTATATTCAAAATCTAACTTTATCTGCATCAAGAAACATGCTATTTCATGATATTCTCTGATACAAGATGTCCAAGTTGACACACACTCGAAACTCCCGCGCCGGGCAAATAACCCGTTACATACACCGTTACTCGGTCGTCTGCCCAAATTTACATAGCCCATGAGATGTTTTACATTTCTGATTTAAGTATCGTACTACAAATGAAAAACTGTCTTCCAATCAATATGTCGCTGAACTTACTAGTTGTGGTTTTATATCTACATATTTTTTTTTTAATTATTATTATTAAATGGGCCCGCTCTTGACCCCGATCACGCCTGATGGTAAGCGATAGATGAGGTCTATTATGGAACGAGCGTGCCTAGAAGATGCCTGAAATCCCTGCAAACTCATAAAATAAATTGTTTGTCCGTTCAGTAGAGTGGTCTGCGTAATTATTTAGGTAAACAGTAGTTACGTACGTAATATCAAATTATGAGGTTATTTTCCTCGTTCTGTCTAATAAATAATGTGTTGCTTGATACATTTAAGCAGGTGTAATCATAACGCGTTGTGTGAAATTTGAGTCAGCACAGAGTATTAAAATACACGTAACAAGTTAAACCAGAACTGGAGTGGTACAACGACGTATAATGACACAATGTGAAATTAGTCTTCATTTTTTTATTATTACCACAACACATCACATAGGTAATTTCACGCACAAAGTCCTCAGTAGGATTATAACTTTACATTTCACGTGTACGCACGCAGCCAAGCCTATGTCACGCCATTCGCTGATAAGTGATAACCGCTCTCATTATCAAGCTGTTATCAATTCCACATATCGCCGAAGGGGTTATATTTATAAAAGTGGATTAACAAACATGTCATAACTATGCGAACCACGCTCAGCTTAAAAAATGCTTTATAATAGGTATTACCTATGTATAAAAGCTTAACTTGTGGCTGGAGCAACATGAATAATTGCATACTGCATATAGGTAGTCCATTGATTTTTAAAAAAACATAGCAAACTATATATTACCATCACACCTAGGTAGGAACATAAAAAGAAGGAAGTCAAAAATTCTTGAAAAAATCTAAAAATACCTTTGTAGTTTTGCATAAATTAGAAGTGAAAAATATAATGTGAGACGAGATGGTAGATCTATATTTTATCTTGCCTAGCTTCACACACTAATTTATTCTACTTCTACACCTAATTTATTATGATTTAATTTATAATACTTAATTCTTACAATTTTTAGATTTTTATAAACCTTTATTTTTCTCTCGATACTGCATACATTTCACATAAATATTCAGAAAAAGTAACAAAAAAAAAATTTAACCGACTTCAAAAAGAAATTACTTAACTCAAAATTATGAAATACTTACCTAACTTTAATTTCGGAAGTCGGTGTCTTGTGATCTGTATTTTTTAGTTTTAGTTTATTGCCACCGTCTATAAAATTTTGTATATTAGTTTGGAAGCCCTAATAGATTATCATATGCGATTATAATGCAATTCCAGTAATATTACATACATACGTGTCGAATTGATAACCTCCTTTTTTGAAGTCGGTAAAAATGGTTTGTTTCCTTAGCATTTAGCTTTTATATCATCTATGATACTTATTTATTATGTAGTTTGTATATTATACCTAGGAACATACGTTAGGTAGCGGTGACCCCGCGTTTACGACCACTATAAACTTTATTTACAATAAATAACACGCATTTACATAAACATAATTTATTGCGTTTTACAGTCACAAAACATTGCACTTAAACAGGAGAAAATGTTTCGTTTATCATTGTAACAGTGATTACCTAAGTCGTAAATTGCTCTTACATCGTATATATATTATATATATATATTTTTCATCGTCATCTGCCTAGCCTTTTCCCAACTAAGTTCGGGTCGGCCGGATGCAGCAGAATACATGGAGCGACTGCCTATCTGACCTCCACAACCCAGTTACTGGGTAATACGATACCCCTTGGTAAGACTGGTTGGCAGACTTTGTCTCCTTTTATAATTCATAATGTTATCCTTTTATGATTTTTTACTTTATTTTTATTTTATACTAGCTGCGCCCCGTGGTTTCACCCGCGTAATTGTCGATCCCGTGGGAATATCGGGATAAAAAGTAGCCTATATGTTAATCCAGGGTGTCAGCTACCTCCATACAAAATTTATCAAAATTGGTCCAGCCGTTTGAGCGTGAAGAAGTAACAAACATATAAACACACACACACACACTCACGCACACACTCACAAACTTTCGCCTTTATAATATTAGTGTGATTTTTCTATAGCGGTTATACATAGAAATACACACTGTGATTTCAACTGTCTAACCTATTAGGGCTCATAAGATACAGCCTGCTGACTGACAGACGGACGGACAGTGGAGGTTTAGGGTCCCGTTCGCACTCTTGGTTACGGAATCCTAATTAGTAATAGGGTCCCATATGCATCATTTAGGTACGGAACCCTAAAAAGTACTAGTCTAAAAAAGTACTATAATTAGATACAAAACAGCCTTTTATTGTTTTTAAATGCTGTGGCGATGCGTTTTAAGCAACCTACATATTGTCACTTGCATAACGCATGGCGATGTACCTAAGTATTCTTAAAACCCTGGTCACGTGTCAGCCAGCTATTATTTGTCTGCATCAACGGAAACAAAGTGCTGCAGAATGATATGGACGCAACAAAATCATTTCCACTTTCAAATACGCACTAGTCGCCTGGGAATGACGATGTTGATATAATAATGATAAAATATAGGATAATAACATTGAAAACTAAATTATTATTGCAAATTATAGATATCATTTATTTAGTTAATCTAATCTTCATTACGAATAACTAAAGTAGGTATGTTGTAATCTAGCACATCTAATCACAATCTAATCTGTCTACAATATATACCTACCTAATGTAGTTTTTAAAATGTGTAATTTTTCTTGTGTGAACTGGGGACCTAAAAAGGCCACTTTGACAGAATCATAAAAGGATAACATAATGGACAGTTAACTGTTAAGTTAATCGTATCAAATGCCATTGGTCAAGCATTTTTCATTTATTTTTCTTTTGTTTGTGCTAAAATACTTACCAATCAATCCAATCCAAATTCGATTCCAATCTCTTTGACGTAGGTAACGTACCTATGTAGTGCAACGAAAAAATGAAAAACACGGACTGTCTTCGCCATATTATAATTCATAATGTTATCCTTTTATGATTCTCCAAAGTGCCTTTTTCGGCCCCCTGGACTCACTTGTGGCAAGTGTTATCCGAAATGGTATGTTCTCGTCTCATTGCGATCGTCAAGAACCTGTTTGTTTCTTGTTCAAGAAGAGTGTAAGGCAGGAAGGCAATGCATCATCTCTCCTATTCTTTTCAATATTAATGGCGAGTACATTATGCGCAAACCATTAGATGGATGATATATGGCAGGGGTGGCCAACCGGTCGATCGCGACTATTAGTACAGTCGGTCGTGGCAAGGCAAAAAATATTTCCAACTACAAACCTGATTTTGCTAATCTAGCGAAAGATGCTCAGACGCAATGCTCACATTAATATAAATAAGTAGTTATTAAGAATAATTTTCAGTTTTATATTTTCCCTCTTAGTAAAATAAAAAATACTACATAATTATGTACCGAACTATGCTGCTTCATTTAAGATTTCAAGAAGTATGTAATTGGTAGATCGCACAGGGTGTCTTCAGTGAACAGTAGATCTTGGGTCTAACCAAGTTGGCCACCCTTGATATATGGTATTATAAGATGGTGGTTGGGGGCCTAAAAATATCTAACATTCGCCTAGCCGATGATACCACTGTGTTGACCACCAACGTACAGCTGATAAGTCGGTTGGACAGCGTCGGTTGAGAAATGGGACTCTCTTAACCAACCAGGCTAAAACCAAATGAATGGGCGTCGATAGAGCCAACGCTCTTCAACGCCTTGACGTGCTCGGGCAATATGCCATCGTGCAGGGTTTTGTTTGCCTGGGATCGAGCATACCCAACACAGGCAGAACAGAGGACGAAATCAGATGATGCATCGGAATGGCCAAATTGGCGATGATCTAACTTAAAGGGTGGAGGGATCGTAGCATACTCCGGGCGCCGGGGCCAAACTTTTATACCTAGAATAAGTCTATCCTGAGAATAAATTGTGAATTTTTGACAGTTTTTCCGTTCTAGAACTGTCAGACGTAAATTTTATTCCACGAATAAAAGATATCTTTGATAAAGACTTTGGTAAAATCAGCCCTAAGAAGAAAGTCAAAAGTAAACATCGTGGGTACACTGACCTTCCCTATTTGTTTTATGGTTATTGGTGTGGAATACTGGACCATCAAAGCAGCAGACCAACGCATTTGAGATGTGAAGCACACACAGGACGAATGCATCCATCATAAAAGAACTGCGAGAAGAGTTCTTCTCGCATTCTCTAAACACTCGTAGTTACGAATGTTTAGAGAATGCTGCTATACTTCGGCCATATCACCCGAAAGCCATTCGACAACCTGGCAAAACTTATAGTTAGGTACCAGAAAGATGGACAGAAATAATCCTAGGGTACCTACGTAAGTAGCCTGATACGATGGTCTGACCAAATGAAGCAACACCTAGACACCAAGATCTCCGACGCACTGCAACAAACCAAAGCTCGTCACAAATGGAAGGAGATCGTTAAAAAGTTGTCTGGCACATCACGACGCAGTGAGCAAACAACTGAAGGAGGAGGGTTTGTTATTAAAAGAGACTGCATGTTTATTGAATTGAAAACAATCGAATGCATGACAAAGAATATGTTACGAAAAAAATCAACATTAGGCTTATCATAGGGTTTTAACAAGTGCAGTCGCCTTCTCGAGGAGAAATTATTTCTACGATTTATTCGTGTGGCATCGTGTATATCTGTGAATACCGCAAATAATATGGTGGGATATTTGAAGCAGGCGGTTATTCTGAGAATCGTAAATATTATTCTTCTACTCTGTCTGCTTGTTTGTTTGTGGAAAACTTGTAAACAACTGCCCTGGAAAGTCTAAAACTTTACATACCTATACCACCACATACCATAACATCGTCAGGATTTGTATTATTTTTTTGGCTTTACAGGATTGCTGTTGTAGGTATATATATTATATAACTTTAAAAGTTGTTGACATTTCTTTTTTTTTCTGATCCGGTACTGACTAGATCCAGATTTTTCCTGTCGCATGATGTACAATGCGACATTGTATAGGAAGGTACACTAACACTATTAGAACTAAACACTTCACCACGAACCGGTATAAAAATAATCAGAATCTACATGTTAGTCGCACTAAGTTAGCCTTACCATACATTGTGCGAAAAATAAATACGTTCTTTATAATAAGTGCCAATGTATTTGTAATACTATGTGATAAACATAGATCGGACTAGGTAGATTGATTTTTGGTACTTGTATCATAAATGCCCACAGAAAGAATAACATGGAAAGCCATTTTCCCGGAAAGTAAATACCGGTATTTCCGGATCTTAAGTATTGTTAATGTTGGTGGTGATTATTATTACTACTCAATTCAAAATTTAAAGGAAGGTATCAAACTCAATTAATTTATTATTTATCTGTTTTCACGTCACGTTGCAATCCCGAAATTCCGGAGGAATGTCTATATTAATATATACGTTTCGGATCAATGACCCCCATTCAATCTACCTACTCCGATCTATGGTGATAAAAATAACTGGCGAAATGTAGCTGTCCTATAACTAAAGGTATACATCTGCTTATCCGTCCGGAGAAAAACAGGCGTGATATTATCATATGTGTACCTATTTGACTTTTTTAAATCGCGTCTCAACAAAAGTACTAACTTTCTCTTTTGAACTAACGATTTCACTGACATTAGTCTTCCACAAATAAAAATCGCAATCATCTCTTACCACGAGTTTTCACGACAATTTGAGACAAACACAAAGGTGGCGTGAGTTACTTTTGGCACCAGTTTTCATATTGTCGTTTAAATTTATATGTTGTTGTTTGGAATCGATTGTTGTAAATAGGTGGATAATGAGCGCTTAGCGGAAACAGTTTGGTAATTTAAATGGAAAAAAAGAAAGAGAATACGTTTACTATTTGTGGTAAACATGACGCAGAGAAAGAAGACAAAAACAAAACAAAAATGTAACAAGTTGGGGGGAAAATATGCGTCACATCCACGCATTACGGCGATCGTTCAGCACAATGCTAAGACCCTATGCGAGGCAGAGCCACTGGTTTTCAGCGATAGCCGGCGTTGACTTGAAATGAAATCAAGCGTCGTCAAGAATGTCTCATTAGATTAATTAGTTAGTGATACGTGTGTCATTCATTATTCGGTGTCGTCAGCGTGTGGCTGGCGGGGTCAGTGTGCCAGGTGAAGTGTGAAATGTACCTATAATGTATGGGTTTCGAAGTTTTCACGGACAGTGCGGCCATTTCTTCACAGACTCGCGACGGCGCTAATTATGACTCACTAATCTACGTGTTTGTTGCTTCATGCCGAACATTGCAAGTCTGTGATTCACCTGCTACTGATTTGATTTGATAAACCTATTTTTTCAATTAGTACACGGTTTATAAATAGAGTCTGATAATCTATTTATGTCCGCTTAAAGTAAATTCAAACTAAACTCTAAAAAAAGACTCACTGTATTGAAAAGTTACGTACGGTCGAGTTTAATAAAAAAATAAATTTTGAATCTTAAATTATATCGGATAAGTACTTATTAGTTTAAGGTTTTGAAAAAATATTCAAATTAATAAAAAAATAATTATTTCTTAGTGCAGAATACAACGCAACCTACGCTTGTAGGTACAAACATTATCGTGTAAGCAAATTACAGAGCACTTAATTACGATCATAATAGGTACTTATTTCTAATTCATTCTTATTTGATTTTTTTATATTTGATTTTTTCTTATTAGATTTACCTGGTGTCCTGAAATACAGGCCTAGAGCTTAGTTTAGGCACCAGTCTCCCACAATATTAAAGTGTTATCTGACTCTGATACCATGTAACATAAGTACTTTTATAATATTGTGGTGAGAAAAAAAATAAATCTTATTATTATTATTATTATTTTCATATGATACCTATTAAGTATTTTAAATACTGACTAAGATTAAAAAGCAGCAGCATTGCAGTCAGGAATATATTTTTGTAGGTTGTCGTTTTGTAGGAATCTACAATTACAAACAATTAATATTGATTTGTTATAACAAATCAATATTAATTGTTTAATAAGGTAGATAGGAGCACCATAGATCTATAATAGATACTACGAATAGATACAACAAATTACCTTCGCATGGAATTTGTCTTACAATATTATAATTAACGTGTACCAACAAAGTTGTTGTAGCTGTGGGATTCGTTTGTATTAGACGTTACTCGGATGTACACAGTTATACAACGCAGAAGCAGCGGGACATCCGCGTAGACGCACTTTAGCAGCTGCGTTAAGGTACACAGCGGGCGCGGCGCGGTGGGACGGGACGGCGACGCGACGCTTGAGCAGTTGTAATGTACTAGATATTACTGACGACACCACACAGAGCCGTCCCGCTCGGCGCGACGGTAACCGTCGTGCTACGCCGCCGCCGCGCCGAGCGCGAATACAAGTCAGAAGCGGCGGGGCGGGGCGTGAACACGTCGCGTTGGACGAGACGGAGCTTGAATGAGATTTTGTATTGTTTTACAAAAATGAATGTCGAAAAACTAATCGAATGTGTTCGTGCTCACGTATGTTTGTACGATTTGCTACTACTATTTATTACTAGGCAGTATAAAAACACTGTTCATGGGCGCGGCGGGACGGGACGTGATCGCGCCCGCAGTGTGAACGATGCCGTCGCGCCAGCGCCGCGTCGCCACCCCACCACGCCGCGCCCCGCCACGCCACGCCGGCTGTGTGCAGAGACCTTTAATCCGTCGTAGCAACCGCGTAGGCGCAGCGTAGCGGTCGTAGCCGCGAAGATGCCGCGTAGCAGGGGTTTAGATACGGCGTAGCAATCACGTAGGAGCACCGTAGCCATAGTAGTCGCGTAGATCCAGCGTAGCAAGAGCGTAGGGGCAGCGTAGCGGTCGAAGCCACATATATACAGCGTAGCAGCGGCTTCATACGGCGGCGTAGCAATCACATAGAAGCAGCGTAGCCGTAGTAGCCGCGTTGGAGTAGCGTAGGTGCATCGTAGACGCATAGATGCCTACACGCTTTGTTGTTAAAAATAAACATAATGAAGGCGGATTTTACCAAGGCAGATAGATATCTTTTATCCGTAGAATAAAATGGACGTCTAAGTTTGTATTCGGAAAAACTGTCTAAAACAAAATTATTCCTCGGATTGGAAAATCAGCCACTTAAAAATCAATCACTTATATAAAAAAGTCTATCTGCCTAATTATTACTTTAACTTATCACTCGTACTCGGCTCACCTTGCTGCACAGTGATAAGAAAGTTCGTGGTTTGACATAATAAACAATAATATGCAGATAGACCTTTTTATATAAGTGATAGATATTTGTTAACTAATCTATCAAATGCAATATATCTTACAAATGCCAAATATAATTTTTCAAACTAATCTCATTGTTTTATCCAACTTGCTCAACATTCCAACATCTCACTGTTGTTTTCATACTCTTACAAGATGAATATATAAGTTCCGAAAAAGTGAATTATTCTAAGAATTTACATGTACAAATTATTATCATGCTATTATTATCTTCGATGAAAACACACTTTGTTCCAACAATAACTTTTTCGGAACTTATATCTTGTAAAAGTATGAAAACAATTGTGAGATGTTGGAATGAAAACAACAGTGAAATGTTGCAAGTTAGATAAAACAATGAGATTAGTTTGAAAAATTATATTTGGCATTTGTAAGATATTATCGGTGGTTACCGTTTTTATCTAGCTTTGGCATTAGTTAACACGTATATCACTTATATAAAAAGTCTATCTGCATAATATTGTTTATTATGTAAAACCACGAACTTTCTTATCACTGTGCAGCAAGGTGAGCCGAGTACGAGTGATAAGTTAAAATAATAAATCAATCTTCTTGCATTAAATGGATATGTTTTTGTGGTTACTAAGCGCCTGCGCTTAAAGTTGTGCGGTTATTTATCGCACAAACTAATCCAGGTACCAATAAAACCACATTAAAAAGATTATGAAGGAATTTGATAATAAAATGTACCTCCAAAGACCTATCCATTAAAAAATTTGCCGCCAAAAGGTGTGTGTAAACAGACTTTTAAAACTTTAGACTACTAAAAAATTGCTACAACTTTCGTTCAATTTAGGTCATGGTGGATTATATTTAACGTTTAAATTAACTGCAATAAGTATTCAGATAAGGGTACAATTACATTGACTAATTACTAAATAAGTGCTTTAATTTGATCAAGCTCCAAATACTTCTACATCAGTCATAAATATGTAAAGGTAGTGATTTAGATTGGGGTTTTCTGCGTCGTGTTAGTAACTGCATTTTCTAACACAAATTAACCCTAAAACCTCAATCATGAAATTGTTAGTTGCTACCTACCTATGTTCTAATTTAATAACAACTTGCTTACCTAAATATTAAAATTATTCATAAGTTCGAGCGAACCTTTAAGATTCTTGGGCTTTTGATCTATGGACATTACCTACCTGTGTTTAGTGTTATTAACTTCAGAGTAGTCAAATTTGATAGTGCTAGGTTGTTTAATTTTGTGGTATAAGATTATTAGGAGTGACTTTAATAAGCACACCTACGTGTTGGCTGCCAACGCATACTAATAACCATTAGCGATGCTGGATCGGCTGGTCAACACGCAACGAAGTTGTGGGATTTAGTTATATAATTTTGTTTAGGATTTTTTTGCCCTCTAGCATCTAATCTCGGTATCTACATCTATTTTGTTATTACTTTAATTAACCGTTGTTATTCACTTTATTATAAACCAAAGTAATAATAGTGGTTTGCATATTATGAATGGGAATAATTGGCAGCGATTAATGTCAGTTGCCACGGTTATTGCGTCCAGTCTGGACTCTGGACTCGCAAAATGAGTACCTATAATTTCGTTTACATACACCTTGAATAGTGCATTCCATAACTATATAATTACACTATCCTTGTAGTCGTGTAGGTATACGCGTTTCTTCTATACATACAAATAAATAAAATTATAGTGTCTGTTTGTAATGTCAAAATAATAGTTTTTTACTAAATGCGTAACGTAACGGTACTTATGACAATTTTTTTTGTCTGTCTCTATTTAATTTTGTGCCGGCTAATCTCCGAAACGGCTGCACCGAATTTGATGAAATTTGGTATGGGGATACTTTGAACCCCTTTGGGGGAGGAAATTTTTAATATACCTGCGCATCACAGATTCTTTTCTAAATATAACATGAAATATTCACTAACAACAAAGTAAGCAATTTAATTCCGTACGTCTGAAAAATAATTGCGTTTCCGATAATGTATTGAACATTTAAATGAAAGAATTACGAAGGTAATGAAAAACAGGTTATTATTAAAGGCTCGGTATTCGGGTTAACAAACTTGGTTCAGACATATTAATCAAAGTGTAATGAACCCTGCACTTAGCCGCCCCCTGTCGTGATTTAGCTCTTCATATCCTTACGTTGACCTCCTGGTTTATTAGGCCTATGATCAGGGAGTTTATTCCCACTAGTTCTGCTATATGATAATATGACAGGTACTATGATAGATAAAGGTAACCAGTAAACTAAAGTCAGGACTGAAACTGATTGGGGTACACGCGCGACTTTTGCTTTGCGACTTTCAGAATAAAAGATCCTTTTTTGGAAAGTTTTTCTCTTCCTCTTTTACTTTATTGTACACATAATTTATAAAAAACAATGTAACAACATTATGAGAAGTCTCGCTCCGCTTCTTTTAATCTGTCTTACATAGAAAGAAGTCGAATTTAGGTATACCTCTTTCTGCAACTTAAAATAACTTTTAAAGACGTAGAACATCACTTCTAGAGGGAGAAAGCAGGAAGCGAAACTTCTAATGGAATAATAGGTAGTTGCTAGGGGAAATAGAATCAGGGCCCGTAATTTACTATGACCACTCAGAGATTTCTTATTTCGAAACGACGTCAATCACGGTAACCTCGCGTTCATTTCGCACGGCTTCGTTCATTTGTGTCATAGAGAATATGGCCCCTGGTCAGGAAAAAAATGTATTAACCGATATAAGAAGCAACATTTTCAGTTTTACAACTTGTTACCAGTTTTAAGATCGCTAACGAACGCTACCTAAGTATATGGTGAGACGACAAAATTTCTTTGTATTTGTCTGTTATCAAGCCGCATTGAGTAGGTACAGACGCCAGCACATCAAGCTACCCGAAACTGTCAAATTTTCCCAATCAACATTGAACCTTATGCTTTAGCGATAAAGTTGAAAATCTATTAAAGAAATTTGACAGATCGTAGTAGCTTGATGTGCTGGCGTCTGTACATTGCACAGCGGGGTAATTGCGTAACACAGTAACAGTAGGAATGGCTTTCATTTTAACAGTTAACAGTTCAACAGCATTCATTGCGTTATTTATATTGTTGAACAGACAATTTTTTCGAACATACTCGTAGGTACCTATGAAATATTAGCATTGAAGGAAAGGAATATCCTTCAAAATTATTCAGTTTGAGATTGATAGTGTATAAGGTAACGCAATTCATGGTTCATGAGATTTAATTGATGACACGTATGCAACAAATTGTATATCAAGCACACTGTAATCTTTCTCCCATTCATTAACTTGTGATTACTGTTCTCCGGAAAATTGCTAACAAGAGACAGACGAGGAAAATGTACCGAATGAAGGTTGAAAAAATAAACTGACCTGAGTATTCTACCGACCACAACTCGTTACCTACTAAATGTCTTATAATCTAAATTACCACCTTACTAAAGTGGATCTAGATAAAGCTGAACTAGTATTTGTAGATCACGGAATACTTACTTATTAGGCTCGATGTAGTCGTATATTTTTTATTGTTTTTTACGCACTGTTTTCGATGTACCATTGCTACCTGTCTGTTTTATTTAGTAGGACTAACAAATTCTCCTATTTTCAGAATAACACGACAGTCATCGTGGAGAACGGCGAAGAAATTGTAAAAGTTAGTAAAATGCAAGTGCCCAATGGAATTAGTCAAGCGAAAAATTTGAACGGTAAGTGATAGATTTGTATGCCCTTTATTTTCACCATAAGTAGTTTCCATTTCATCAAGTATTGTGACAATTGTGAGATTAAGGTAGCTTATCAAAAGCTGTGTTCTTTATTATTCTTATAAATAATTATTTACCTATTAATAAACTGTGAGTCGTTAAACCTCCGGGATCCAGAGAACCTTTACGCGAACTTACCTGTCGAAAATCCGTATGCGTGCAAATAATTACTGTTTATTTTTAAATAAATTGTTCAAATAGGTATTTATTGTGCGGTAGCTTTAGTGTAAAATTTTCCATTTGTTGATTTAAAATATCGCACAATTTATTATTTGGAGTGTTATAAATTGCTTTATGTGATAACCCCACTAGTCGTGTCAGTAACTCTTTATAATAAATGAATCAGTGGGGGACTAGATCCCTCCAATACCATATACCTAGTAGCTCTACACATGTAGGCGACATTCGATTATTCGTGGGAATAAAAGGGAGTTATTCCGGTCTGGGTTAGTTGGTTACATAGGATTTGTTTAATTCTACTAACGGGGCGCTGTTAGGGGAGTTATTCCGGTGGGTTAGTTGGTTACATAGGATTTGTTTAATTCTACTAACGGGGCGCTGTTGTGGCATCAACTTTCTTTCCATTCTTGCAGAGGTAGGTAACTTAAGTTGCTTTTTTATGTAGGTACTACTTAATTGACGTCATTCTGAAGACAAACTTGCTCAGATTTGATAAAATATTTTGTCGCAATTTATAAAACGCAACTACTTAATTGTTCTACCCAAGACGAGGTAAACTTTAAAGTACGATGCTTACTTCGCCATCAGTAATAAATGATAAATAATTGATTTTGTAACGATCATTATAAATACCTATAAATGCAAACGAGAACAATGGCGTGATCGCAACAATTACCTTTCAATGAGCGATTTCTTAACCAGTTTAATGTATGTTTGATAACGTTTGCCATTTTACAACAAAAGTTAGGTACTAACACACGAGCTGCAAACATAAACGTTCTGAAATGTTATTGGGCACGTGGTGTTTACATAATATTGTCATGTCCAATTTTCAGGGCCTGACCAGGTCATACCATCAGAAAGTTTCACTAATACAGTACCCGGGGGCCATGTGAAGTTACACATGCAGTCCCGAGGGCTGGCTGTGGAACCCCCCATCTCAGTGCCCGGCCTTCTCAAGCGGACGGTAGCAAGGTACCCCGACTCCACAGCGCTAGCAACAAAAAAATCTGATGGCAGATGGCATAAAATCACTTACAAGTAAGTTTACAGATTATCTGCATGTCCTTCTCTTTGCAAAATCCGTTCGTAAGCCCATTGAAATACCAAACACGTTTTTGTAACAGATTAACGAAAACGTTAATTCATTTTTATTACCTAATGATAAAATAATTTTAAAAATTAATATTTAGGTAATAAGTATGCAAAATCGGTTGTCAATTAAGCCGTTAATACCTCGTGTAGAATAAATGCATAACAACGTAATAAATACCTGACTTAGCCAAATTAAATTGATGATTACAGCATATTTTATTAAAGAAGTAACTAAGTATTTTTATATTTTCTCACGAGCGCTAAAGTGAAGGCTCTAAGGTGATCCCAAAACAGGCACATTTTTTTTGACTTGCTGACTATATTGGAAAATTTTATGCAGGAAAGTTTAAGGGTATGAATGTCGATGATGGCTATAAGAGTAGGGGAAGACCAAGGGACGATGAATGGACTGTGTGAATGATTATATGGTTAGAAACCGGTGACTACCGTCTACCGAGATGGCGACTTATTTGTCGTCAGAAGTATGGAAGAAAAAGACATAATACCATTTATCTGTTAAAACAAATGTATGAATACTTACTTATAAATATGAGCCTAGATATCTTAGATTAGTTAGATTAGAGTAGATATCGATAATGAAGATTATCAGCGTCATCAGAATTTATATTTCCTATAAATTATACTTACAAATAATCCTACCAAGGATTGTAAACTTGAAATTCCCCGTACTCTTGTGCCCCTCACAATCCTCACATTGTTTTACGTATCTACTTTCATGTATTTTTCAGACAATACCAGGAACGAGTGCGAACAGTGGCGAGAGCTTTCATAAAGCTGGGCCTGGAGCGATACCACTCCGTCTGTATCCTCGGCTTCAACTCAGAAAAATGGTTCGTCGCCGACCTAGCAGCCATTCACGCCGGGTTAGTACAATTTTATTACCTATTAGTAAGTACCTAGGTACCTAGGTAAATTTCGTGAGAAAGGATACTTCCCCAAGTATTTGTTGTCAATTATTACAGTGTATATTCGTGACGTCTTGTCTGTGTGGTGCCGGACTTAAAGAATAGCACCACCTCATACTTCCCGTGGGTGTCGTAAAAAGCGACTAAGGGGCTCTCTATGCATTCCACCACCATACCATACTGCGATCGCCAACCCGCCTGCCAAGCGTGGCGATTATGGAAACCCCCCCCCTGTTGGGGGAGGCCTATGTCCAGCAGTGGACGTCTTTCGGCTGAAATGATGATGATATTCGTGACGTAAATCTGCCTCGCCTGAATCCAAGCAATAGGTGATTATTTAGTTCCCATCAAAAATGTTGCTATTTGAGTGATAATAATCTCTTCTTTTTTGCCGAAATACATTTCCGACAATGCTTAAACAAGTCACAAAGTGACGTGTTGATGTCGTTCGGTAACATGACTACCTACATACCTAGGTATACTTTAATTTTTAATTTGCTAGAACTTCGATCAATGATCGAAGTTAGAATAGAACAAAATCACGGCTAATATATATCTACTAAATAATGCCATGTTGACAAAAAAAGGTCGATCGCAGCTGACATTATAATCTAGCAAATAAAAATCAGAGCTTAGTTGCTTATTTAATTATGAAACTAAAAATACTACATACATCCATCATCTCACAGCTTTCTTAAATAGGTGGTTCAATTTACAAATGAACCTATGTTTCACAAGTGTTTTACATTTCGGAAACATATGTACGAACCTAGTACTAAGTACACATACGTAGTACGGTCAAAAGATTACAACAGTACCATGTGTAAATTAGCTATTTATAGGATTTTTATACCTTTTACAACTAGCTTATGATAAGGAATCATTATGTCAGCTTATTTATTTATTATTTGATAATATTATAAAACCCGTCATTTATTTATTATAAGGCCTGGAGGCCAATTGCGTCATAGATGATAGGTAATTTATCTATAAGTAGGTACAAATAAAACGAAGTCTGGTTTGTTACACCATTTATAACTCAAGAACGGCTGGACCGATTTTTATGATCTTTGATTTGTTGAAAAACTATTAAAACATCGTTGAAAAAAAAATTATAATTTATTTTTATTTTATTTATTTATTTATAACCAACTCATATTAACAGTTTGCACCACACATACAAGTTATTAGTCAATATTAGTAATTCCACATGTCATACAATCATAAAAATAGGTTGAATCACATAATAAAAATGAAATTAAATGAAATGTAACAAATTTGGTCAATATTTAGATAACAATTACATAATATTCAATAAAATTAGACAAAATTAGACAAAATTAGATAGAATTAGGATAAATTGGAATAGAATTATTAACAACAAGTAACTATACATTTAATTTATTTACTCCAAGGAGATTGTACTGGGAGTGGCAATGGTCTCCAGGTATCGAGTAGCAGTGTCCAGGAATCTCAGTTCAGTACTCGCGAAGACATCCAAGGACTCATCATATAACAGAATGTTGTTGATATGGGTGAGGGCTAGGTACAATGGACTGGTCTTAAGGGTTAAGGTTTGAGGTATCTTGAATAGAGGACGTCGGCGAGGGCGAAGTGTGTGCCTAATGGCTAGTGGGATATCAAAGGAGATGTCCTGAAGTAAGGAGGAATTGAAATGGGTACCACGAATTAGGCGGATGAAATATTTTACCAGACTAAGATTTCTCCTTAATTCTAAACTTTGGTACCCTACCATACCTAGCACAAATGGTGTTGGGTACATGTACGGGTAATAACCATAAAGCTTTAAGTAGAGATAGCGGGCAAAAGACTTCTGAATCTTTTCGATGACCAGTGTATACAGTTTTTCATGCGGGTTCCAGATTATGCTGTTAGTCTCTAGCAAGCTGCGAATGAAGGAGTTGTACAGTATGGTTATGGCTTGACGATTATTGAAAATTTTGGCCTGACGCAAGACGAAACCTAAGTTTTTGCGGGATTTGTTGCAGGTCTGTATTATGTGCTGGTTAAATGTAAGGTGTGGATCGAAGTGAGCACCCAGATCACGTACGGTTGAGACGCGTTTCATGGGCTCATTATTCATAGTGTAGATGTTGTGTATAGGTTGTGCGGCTTTCGAGTAGGTCATGACCACGCATTTACTATCATTTAGGTTGAGATTGTTAATAGTGCTCCAAGTGTGAATGTTGTCAATGTCGTGTTGCAGTGCGGCTGTATCACTGGAGTTAGCTACTGGCAGAGCAACTTTGACATCATCAGCATACATTAAGACTGTGGAGTGTTTTACAAAAGTGGGAAGATCATTAACTACTATTAGAAAAAGAAGGGGCCCGAGATTAGTGCCCTGACCTATGCCAGAAGTAACCGAGTAGTGCTCAGAATTGGCATTTTTGTATGTAACAAACTGCTTGCGGTCGTGCAGATAGCTCGCGAAGAATTTTAGCGATGACACAGAGAAACCTGCCAATGCTAGTTTACATAGAAGTACGTCGTTGTCAACCCGGTCGAAAGCCTTCTGGAAATCAAAATAGGCTACATCGATCTGCATTTTGTCATTCATATTTTTAGCTAAGAGTGTAGTTATATTAAGTAGATTTGACGCGGTTGAGCGATTTGGAAGGAATCCGTGTTGCTCATCCGCGAACCACCGTTGCAGTTTATTAAATATTTTTTTATAGAGTACCGATTCAAATACTTTGCCGAATATCGATAGAACCGCTATTGGCCTGTAATTTTTTATGTCATTTTTTGGGCCGCTTTTATGTACCGGGAGTACCTTAGAGGTTTTCCATTCCGTTGGATATATGTTCGTTGTAATAGATAGGTTGAAGATAAACTGTAAGGGCAATTTGAAAATTTCGCAGCCGTCCTTAACCAAGTACTGTGGTATTCCATCTGGACCCTGAGTAGATTTTGGAGGAAGTCGAGCCATAGCACCACGAACCTCAGATTCGTGAACGTAATCAATATCAACAAGATGGGACATATTATTAGGAGACGCATTAGCAGCAGCGATAGCATGCTCGATATCTAATGATGGTAAGGTTGATAGGAAGACGCTACTAAAGTATTTTGAAAACGCATCTGCAACTTGCGTTGGCGATCTGTCACCAAAGGTGGCCTGCTCATTGTTTTCTCTGTTACTTTTTACATAGGCCCAGAAGGTTTTGGGGTCACATTTGATATTTGACTCAATACGATTCGTGTAAGTAGCAAAATCTGCATCTGTGCTTCTCCTTAGTAAGCGCCTATAGTAGGTAAAGAATGCATAATGGAGTTGGCTATTATTATTCTGCTTGTATAGCTTGTGATAATAGTTTTTAAGGTTATTTAGTTGAATAGAAAAAAACGTAAACCATTTAGGGTAACTCTGTCGCGATGGTTTTATCCTTTTTAAAGGGACTGTTTGACAGACAACGTCGTTAATTAACCCATAAAAGGTCTGAACAGCAACATTAACATCATCGCACGAATACACTGGCTCCCAGTCTATACTAGCCAGTTCAGAGTATAGCACTAAAAAGTCTGCCTTACGGAAGTTGCGCTCTGACGTTATACTAGAGGTTGAGTCATTCGGGTGGTAGTTATCATTTTTAATCAAGTTTGTGTAGGGCGTGTTAATATTGATAGAAATATCTAACGGCTTGTGATGTACTTCAGGCGAGACAATACCGGAACATGCTGAGACCGAGATTCCCGCCACACATGAGTTAACCAAGATCAGATCTAACATTCTGCCAAGATCGTTTAAAATTATGTTTTCCTGTATTAAATTACATTCAGAAAGGAACAAATCAAAGTCCTCACGTATGGCTACACTAGCGGAATATAGGTTAAAATCCCCCAGTACAACCAGAGGCAGTTTATTAATGTCATACAAGATCCTTCTTATACAATTAAAAACAGAATAATATCTAGCATCAGGTATATTAGGTGCCAAGTAGACAACACAGCACGCAAAGCGTAATCGACCCTTAGTAACTATTGCACATATTATTTCGTCACACTGATCAGGTTTGCAATCCAAACGTGTGAGCGAGTAGGGCGCGCGAGCGGCCAGGAGCACGCCCCCGCCGCCGCGGCCCACCCGGTCACACCGCAGCACGGCGTACTCTCGCGGGAACACCTCAGAGTCATACACGCTATCATCAAGCCTAGTTTCCGTTAAGGCTAATAAATTACTTGGGAAGGTGTATAGTAAATTTTTTGTTTCTGAACGTCTTGATTTCAATCCCCGGACATTCTGGTAGAAAATCATATCCAGCTTTTTAGTTTTCCTCACGAAAAAATGATTTCTCGGATTCATTAGGTTCGATCTTCTTCTTCGCATTCCGGTAGGTGAACCATTCTTGGAGTGATGTATTTGTTGGCCAGTTGTTAGGCGACATATAGAAGTCAAACAGCTGTAATGGGACCCCCAGTATGAAACAGTTATGCCTGGAGTGTACAGGATCAGGCTTTTTTATGGAGAAGGTCATGATGTCCGGGTGTTTTTTGTGTAGGAAAGAACGTATGCTCTCCTCAGATACGTCTGGATGGAAATTCCACGCATGAATGTACTTGACAGGCTCCAGGGTTTTTAAGTCAGTATCGGCAGCACCAGTCGCACGTATGACAGATCGGCGAGGGCGCGATTGGGTTTTCCCCGTCGTAAATATTCTTGTGCTGTATGTGTTTATGAGCGGAGGCTCGCTACTTATCTGAGGATGTGAGCGTGACACTGTACTGTATGCGGGTGATGGTGATGAGAGAGGGTTCAGCGTTTGATCTGGTACATCAATGGATACGTGGTGATTATTGTCATGTAGCAAATTTTGTTGTGAGTGTGAAGATTTTTCATTGCCAATTAATTGTCTTTCAATGACATCAATTCGTTGTCTTTGGGCCATAATTTCACAGCCAAAATTGTTCATCTCCAGGTCAGCTATACGCTTCGTATTTTCATCAGACTGCAGTTGTAGTGTGGCTCGTGCGCTAGCAGCGACATCTGAGGTCTCCAACAGTTTGTCAACGTCCGCCCGAAGGATGTTATATTTGCTATGAAGATTGTTTATAGAACATCTTATTCCTTTGATATCCTCAGCCACCCTATTTATAGCGGTTTCTTGAGTATGGTATCTAGTCACACTTTCTTTGCGGAAGGCACGCAACTCCATCAAAACAGCTTCAAGAGTGCATTCATTTATAGTTAAGTCGTGCGCACTCGGGCAATGAGTGTTTAACTGAGTAGTAGGCAACGTAGTCTTATTACGCCTTATTGTTACATTAGCTGAGTCATCAACATCTGTATCTGAGCGCTGGGATAACATTGGGCTTGCTGGTGTGGCAGAATTTATTGCCTTTGGTCGTTTACAGCGACATTCGTGACATACCCAGCCTATTTTTTGTTTGGCAGTCATATGCATAAATTGATTTTGAAGAACATTAGCACACTGCAGATCATACGAACACTTACAATTATTACACGTTAAAAAGAGGCCATCTTCTAAAAGTTGTTTACAACCAGGACACTGTGATGCCATCTTGCGGAGAAAGGTGACAGCACCACAAAAATTTAATTGAGAGATGTAACAGATCGTAGGTAGAAAAGTTGAGTTGGTACACCAATTATATTGTAGGTGGCAGGCCACAGGTCATTAAGTTAGTTCACCTTAAATTGTTGTAGATGGCGCTAATGTTCTGCACTTAGATCTGAGGTTTGAGGTTTGCCGCGCATTGACAACGTATTTGGGCTATAAAATCAATTCGATGGCAAAAAGCAAAAAGTAGTTAAAAAAAATACACAAAAAGTACTTGCGCGTAGTGAGACGCGAACCCACAGTGCATCGCGTGACAGTCGGCGCGTGATCGAAACAGCTATTCTACGTTAGCTTTAGTACACGAAATTGATATTCACTATCTCCCAACCAGATAATAAATAAAGTTCGTTATGGATTTTGAATTTGCTTGACCTTTGGACACTGTGTTTGTATTTGTTTCCACATTTGTTTTTAGTCCTTTTTATCGTTAACCCTTAATTCGATAACGTGGGTAGATTGTTCACAGTAATTTATTTATAATTTGTAATGTTTCTAATGCACTAAAACACAACATAGTCCCAGTTTTGCTTCAATTAACACTCGAATGTTTAACACTTCCAACTTTGTTATTTGTATTAGTACAGTTGAGATAACATTACCACTAGTTTTTTGCACTGTTAGAATTAACTTAAGAAGAAAATAAGTACTATATAACTGAGTTTTATATTTTTAAGAGAAAACAAACACGGAGCGCAATGTTTACATGACGGCCAGCGCCATATATTTTATCATAAGTAATTCATTTTCTCATACCTTTTGTGTGGGACGGCTTTTTGGATATCTCGAGAACGGATTGACTGATTTCGATGGCGGTACGTAGTTCGCCGGGTTAGTTAGTTATTAGTAATACGAAAAATAATGAATAATGTTATTATGTCTCGGGTTTATATTTCTATGACGGTTGGAAAAAAAATTACAACATATGCACAAAAAAAATATTTTCATACCCAAAAACTAAAATTTCATTTGACCATTTACTGATGGTCCATATTATTATAACAACTATTGAAAGAGAAATGGTTGACTATTAGAGCTCTGTTTGTAGCTACAGCGCGAGCGGAGATGACGACCTCCACCACATGACGAATGTAATGAGAAATTCTAGAACATTCAAATGTTATTCCCCAGTGGTTACGCAGCGGGTATCTACACTACAAACTCTGCGGATGCCTGCTACCACTGCCTGCTCTCATCTCGCGCCAACATCTGCGCCGTGCAAGACAAGAAGCAGCTGGATAAGATCCTCTCAATCAGGCACAAGCTGCCGCACCTGAAGGCCCTCATACAGTGGGAGGGCAACGTTGACACCTCGGTGCCCGGAGTCTATAGTGTAAGTAGTTTTCATAGAAAACAGCTTATGAAGACCCTGTTGAACTGAAACAAGCTGTACCTACTTGTAGGCAGAGAAAAAAATCGTAGAGCTCTTAACGCTAAGAGCTCTAAGAGTAGGTACACGAGTCATGATAACGTGGTTTTTTCGTCACTTAAATATTGTCGTATTTCTACATGTTAACTTGGACCAAACTTCTTTGTTTTCAGTGGGAACAGGTTATGGAAATGGGAGCTAAGGAGCCCAGCACGCAGCTCGACAGTATCCTTAAGACTATTGCAGTCAACGAATGCTGCACATTAGTGTACACCGTAAGTTCTTCATTTAATACCAGCTGGTGTATCTATCAGCGCCATATCACCCTACATTCAGTACCTAAGCAGAATGTAGGTATTGAACAGATGATGTGAATGTCAACAGTTCAATAATATATAGTAATCACTGGTTTCTCCATGTTATTTCATCATGAGGGAACTCAAAGGCATAGATATAGGTTTATAACCGCAATCATAAACATGGCCCTTATTAGGTCATAGCTGGAGGAAACTGAATCGTAGAGAAAAGTACCTACCTACAACGTTTCGTCTCCTATGCCAAACATACCTAGGTACCTACTAATTTCATTTATTTATTTATTTTATTATTTATTTTTGTTGTATTTTTGCTAATGATTCTTATTTCTCCGAAAGTCAGGGACGGTGGGTCCCCCGAAGGCTGTGATGTTGTCCCACGACAACCTAACATGGGACGCCTTCACCATCGGTGAGCGAGTGGCTGACCTGCAGCCGACGCACGACCGCATCATCTCCTTCCTGCCACTCAGTCACGTCGCTGCACAGGTATGAGAGAAAATAGAAAATAAATTGGCCCTCACATGGTTACTTGTGAATGTAAGTCTCTTAAGAATAGCTCAGGTTCACTAGGTAGGTATAATAATAATTGAGAAAAGGATTGGTGGATGCAGTGTTCTCAAAAGCACTTAGAATGAGGAAACTGCTGGCTATCTAATATCTGCTAGTCGCTTGCCGTCATTAAATTACGTTAATAGCTGTTGCTATCCCGCATATGATGCACTGGATGCCACAGTTCTTTTAGTCAGCTATCTACCAGGTTCTAGGGTCCGAACTACCTATTTGTGACGTATTCCTATTGCCTCGATGGGGCTATATTACATCCGGATATTATTTCTCGCTAATCGAGGGGTAAAAGCAAAACAGTTAATGGTTGCTTATCAATTAGGTATGCAAGTCAACAAGGTCGACTATAAAGGTTATCACAGTACCTAGAAATTAATTTACATGATGTCGTAGTACCTGCAAATTACATAAAGCAGTGCAATCTATTGACCTACCATAAAATATTTTTGATAAACATGGTTTCGGCAAGTGATTTGGTGACAAAATGCGTCAAGGTTATTGAGATCGCAGAAATCGTTCGCAAAATGTCATAGATCAATATTGATACCTATAAATTTCGCGAAATAGCTGACTTTGTTCCCAAGTTAATTGGCAATTCATTCAAGTTTATGATTAATTTGTAGTGTTGTGTGTTTTGATTAATTGATTTGTTTGTTTTTGGTTTTGGTGTTTGGTTTATGTTTTTGTCAATATTCATGTTCTTTCTCAGGTGGTAGACATCTACACAACTCTATCAAACGCGATTCCCGTGTTCTTCGCACAACCTGACGCGCTCAAAGGCAGTCTAGTGGAGACGCTGAAGGAAGTACGACCTACGAGGTAACGTGCACCGAATATTTAACGTGTTCTCACTCTTAAATAACGAGTGTAAAAAGACCCTTAACGAAGCCGAGAGTCACTTGTTCTCCCCGACATTGCACCATACGTGGGACCTTCTGGTTACTGAGATATTGAAGATCAAAGTTTTAACTTTTATTCGCTTTGTTTCACGAGATCAAGTTTTAAATCTTCTATAAGTTTATATAAAATTCAAAGTCCTGACTGACTGATATATCAACGCACAGCCTTAAACCGCTGGTCCTAGAGACATGAAATTTGGAGGGTGTGTTTTTTGTGAAGAGTAGGTATCCACTAAGAAAGGGTTTTTCGAAATTCCATCGCTAAGAGGGTGAATGGGGGGAGGGTGAAATTTCACGCGGACGAAGTCGCAGGCAGAAGCTAGTGTATTATATAACTTAACTTTAAATATCCCTACTATTCCAGTGTAGTTGCATTTGCATGCATCCATAAGCACAATTTTTTGACGACGTGAACAACATGTTTTCACACCAAAAATAATAGTCGTTTCCCAGCGATAACTTTGGCTCAATGTTAAAAGGCTTATTTTGATGTACAGAATGCGTAGATGTCGGCTATGTGATGGGTGACTAGTAGCAGAACAATTTCAATGAAAACTTCATGGAAATTGTTCTACTAGAGTCGCGTCAAGCTGTCGCGCCGCGCAAGTCTGCGCGAGCCCTAAGTAGGTACTTAAATACGACACATAAAAAAAAGTTGGGCTCCTTCTTAGGGTCGATGTGTCATGTGAACGTCCGATTACTGTAGGTACCTACATAGGCATATTTATATGTTTTTATGTAAAATAATTAGGTTAATTGTTCGGCTACCTAATAACTATCTATTTGAGTACCTACCTACTTCCAATGTTTCTGCAACAAATTACTCACCTGCTTATCTAGGTAGTCAGGCAACTATGTGAAAAAATTGTAAGTACCTAATTAGTATAGCGTGGGTCACCGAATTATCTGTGAGATAATATAATAAGTATATCTGTAATGTCTGGTAAGTACTTATACGTTTTCCTTAATAGATATCAAAATTCTTAAAAAATTATAGAATCTGATAAATCAAAGCTAACTAAGTCTGAGACGAAAATCTATTAATTCGAGTGTTCAAGACATAAGATATGGTAAATCTAATTATCCAATAGCCTATTTTTTCGCTATGCTTGTATACCTACAGTACCTGGCACAGACCCATATAGATTTAACCACAGATGTAGATACACCTATATAACGTAAAAGCAACTACTTCGCCTGCCCAGCTTACGTACAAAAATCGTAAGCCGCCACTTTCGCGCTCAGACTGCTGGCTGGGTCAGCGTCAGCGCTGGCGATAGGCCCCGGGGGATGGGGCGAGACGAGTGCGGCACGCGGTGGCGTCTTTGAATCGATTTTATTTTCCCATCACTAAATAGTGCTTGTGACGTCGTAAAATGGTAGTCAACAAATGGCACGCTTGGTTTTCATACAGATCCTGATACTTGCGTTATCTATATCGGATTTAACTGTCTGCAACCAAAAAGGTTTTCAACCATCATCCTTTGTAATTTTTTAGTGTTTTATGAAGATTTACTATCTTATTTCCGTACCCATAAATATATAGTCATAGTCATGTTTCTAACCCTACAAAATATTTATTCCATCAGGTTCTTGGGCGTCCCTCGTGTATGGGAGAAGATGTACGAGAAGATAATGGCGGTGGGTGCATCCAGCGGCTACTTCAAGAAGCAAATCGCTATGTGTGCGAAGGACAGAGGTCTTAAGTACCATCTTGCCAGGATCAATGGGTAAGACAACCAGACTTCGGTCCCATAGCTTTCTACTTTTACTTATACGGGGTGGCAGGGATATCGACGCACAACCTGTTACCATGGATTCTATAGTTACAGACGCCAGCACATCAAGCTACTACAATCTGTCAAATTTCTTTACTTAATAGATTTTCAGCTTTGTCACTACAGCAAAGGTTCAAGGTTTATTCGAAAAATTTGAGAGTTTCGGGTTGAAATTTATCGTCGGATATTAAATTAAAAAATATATTTTCCATACATTTTGACCGCGTAGGTATTGCACTGTCGTATGACACAGCAGATTTTTTTTTATAACCGACGTAACATTTCTACGCTAGGGGGTCATGTATGAATACTTACATGGTTTCAGTTTACGCGTCAAAGTTCCTGCCATCCTTTAAGGGTCAAATCACACCGAGATGGCAGCGAAGCGGCGAGCAGTTTCAGTGTCATATAATTTTAAACTTTATCGTCATTACTATAACACATAGTATCGCTTGAGAAACTTGAAAGGTCGCGCGGCCGCCCGCGGCGCCGCGAGCACTCCGACGACTCAAGTTTCTCAAGTGAAACTATGTATTATAGTAATGAATATAAAGTTTAAATTTATATGACACTGAAACTGCTCGCCGCTTCGCTGCCATCTCGGTGTGATTTGACCCTAATAAATACCTAAGTGACTTTTTAACACTTCAAATACATATTATGCCTGGATCAGTGGATTGCAGCAGTACGTGCATTGGCATTGTGGGGCGAAAAACTTTTTGATGAGATGTTGCATCATTGCATACTAAGTACGTAAACGCAGGCTATAATAAGCTGTCTTTGCACCCAAAAAGTCAGAAGAAGCTTCGATAGTATTTATGGTTTAGGTATAGAATTTGTCCCCTAAACTTCAGATTTCCTACATAAATCTTACAATGACCTTAGTAAACAGACTTCCGCACGTAACGTATCAGGTGACTCACACTCAGCGCAGCTATCTTGCACTGATAACAATAAGTATTACCTACCTACTACGATTAGGTAGGTATATTACACCATGTTTAACGAATAGGTAATGAGTAAAATACATGAAAAAGGTATCCGGACGTAACCTTTGGACTGTGGAAACGTTTAGATAACCGTTTTGACTAAAATGGTATAAATAAAAATTGGTGTGGAGAATACAGATCCTAGGTGACGTTCGGTATCCAGGGGGATAGAAGACGACGTCTCTTAAAAAAATGATGCTGGGCAAAATAGTCATATTAATGCCAATGTTTTTCAATCAGTGCGCTATCGAGCAGCATGTACAGTCTGCCAATAGACTTCACCTTTCCTGAACTGATCAAGTTTTGGTATGTAAGGTCAATGAACCCCGTAGCGTTTGGAGCATGCATCCCAATGTATTTAGCGCCTAATTACTAGAATGAAATGAGCTTGAGTATTTTATTTTATTAGCATGTGTACACATTTAATTAGATTCTTTTTAATAGTCGTATGTAAGTAGTTAGAATTGTTTTAAGTATAAGTAGGTATGATCATTTCGCAGTTGGTTTTGTCTAATGCCCGCCCATAAACAAAATTAACAGCATTTTCCCTATAAACTTGCGGTTTCAGAAAAATAAACTCCGACGATGTTATTAACTTTGTTACAGAATGCATGTGTATTGCATATTCATTTAATTTAATTAAAGAACACAATAAGTCATTTCAGTTTAATCATTGTTTATCAACAGACCAACTGTGAATAACACTTACCTATACGTAGGTGATGTACCTACTTGGCATTGTTTGCGAACAAAACAAAGTAAATGTTCAATCAATGATAAACATATGGTTCGTATTACACCCAGGTATCTACCTACTTATTAATGTAAATATAGCGCAGACTACATTATACGCAAATAGCTAATTAGCTGCTTACATATTAATTTTCTGCGGCAAAGGTGACTCGAGCATGGGATGCATGAAGAAGTCTTCTCATTTAGCGCAGTTGTTCCGCCAGTTATTCAACTGAACCGAACGCTCGGCGCATCCTGGACAGTCACACCCAACACCTTATTTGACTGGCCAATTCTTCCCTTGCTGTGGTAGGGCTAACGCCCGTCTGGTTTGCCACCCTCCCACCGGAGTCCGGCGTCAAGCAGCCGACTGTGTTTCATCGATGCATGGGAGTTCCAATGCCTTATTAGAGGCATCTTCTGGGCACGCTCTCAATCAGGCGTGATCGAGGTCAAGAGCGGGTCCATTCAGCAATAAAAAAGAAGCTCCTAAGCCGCCATTTATCATTGGTACCTCTACCTTAGTAGTATGAACAATGATTCCTACGACCTCGACGCGAGCACACCTCTAGTCTTCTTGTACTGAACTTATTTTACTGCATAATTAGGTACATGTCACTCCTCTCACGTGTTTTTTTTTTCTTTCTGTACCATAATTCCCATCCATAATAACATGATGAAATGTAGTAAAGCATTTGACTTGATTGTTAATTTCGACGTACCTACTTTTTTACATGGACTTCATACAAACAAGTACTGTTACTATGGCCCATTACCACGAATCAATTTATTTGCACGATAAATGCAATAATTAGAAGTATTTATAATTTAAAGTTGCGCCATCAAATGTTCACTCGCTACAACTTTTATGATTGCTTCGACTTATTGCATTCACATGCAATTACTTCGTGTAAATCAGCCTCTTTAGAATTAAACCTATCTCTAATTTTCCTCATATCTGCAGGGTTGACGGCTCATCGTTCGGCTACAAGTGTGCGAAGTCGATAGTGTTCGACAAGGTGCACAATTCCCTGGGGCTGGACCAATGCAAGACGTTCGTGACGTCAGCAGCACCACTGTCACCTGACATCAAGAAGTTCTTCTTGTCCCTCGATATGCCCATCGTTGACGCTTTCGGAATGAGTGAAGCTTCCGGAGCTCACACGCTCAGCATATACCCCAAGTGAGTGGTAACAATAACGGAGGAACCACGTTATGCTTCGCCCATATTTCTGCTTAAACATGGAACTGTGAAGAATGCGATCCCAAAACGGATATAATTAACTAATTAAAGTCAGTCAGCCAGAAAAAAAAACAGTGGCACTCCGAGAGAGTGCCGACAGAAGTGAAAACAAAACACAAACAGAACACTTTGCCATCGCTAACTGATATACATTAAAACCTACTCGGTTTTCATCGGTTTACATCCCGAGGACAGCCGAACACATCCGAAGCGGGCATTTTTTTAATCGTCTTATAAACAAAAAACGCGCGGTGTCGCTTACGGTAACAGTGGCGCGAGTTCAATGGTTTTTCCCATCTCAAAATATGCCACGCGCCTAAAGAAGTTTTCACTTCAAAAAGACCCTAACGATGCCAAACTACAAATAATATGTTTTCCGTCATCAATATATTTGTCTTGGTGATGGGACTTTTTGTACAACCTACTACTGTTTCGCATTACTCACCGCGCTAGGTAAATTATTTTTGTTTGTCACCATTGAGAGATGTAACAAGCGATTGTCTAAGATTAAAAAGCGATAACACAGAGCCAACAATAATTTGAACAGGGAAACTATATTGACGTCATTGAGATGACTAATTATGTGATTTCCAAAGTTTGATAACCATCGTAGCGGCGTGATCATGTTTTTTGTAATAAGTATGAATAACTGTAACTGTGCCATGCGATAAATGTTTTCCCTAAACACATCTATGAGTCACATGACTGATGTGTACAGATTACAATACATACGCCGAATGGCAAATAATCCTTTTAGTTATGTGTACAGATTACAATACATACGCCGAATGGCAAATAATCCTTTTAGTTATGTGTACAGATTACAATACATACGCCGAATGGCAAATAATCCTTTTAGTTATGTGTACAGATTACAATACATACGCCGAATGGCAAATAATCCTTTTAGTTAATCATTAAGATTTTAAACAAAATGAGTAAACGCTTTCCTATTTGTGCATTTGGTTCACCAAATGCACAAATAACTTCCGAATGATATTATTATGTAGGTAACTCCTATGTGTCATAATGTGTCCTTTAAAATCCCAATATTAACATAATAAACAAATAACATAACATAACAAATTAAAGCACAATAAAAGATGAATTTCTTCATTCACTTCCACAGATTTTCCTTGGACTCAGCCGGTGCACTTCTAGATGGCACAGAAACTATGTTTGGAGGTTCAATCAGTCCCAACGGGCCAGGAGAGATTATGATGCGCGGGCGCCACGTGTTCATGGGTTATCTCAATGACGACGCTAAGACAAAGGAAGCTATTGACGACGAGGGCTGGTTACACTCGGGAGACATCGGCAGAGTCGATAGCAACGGCCTTCTGTATATTACTGGAAGAATAAAGGTATTTTTCGATACCTACCTACCCTTGTAATGGAACAGGTTTAAAATGAGCTTTACTGCGGGCATATAATTTTATAGGAAAACCTTATTGAATTCTGCATCGAGTTTTCCGAATTCATGATGTCGGCAATAGGGTAAAATTGCGATTCCCTCTGATTAAGTACTAAATTTTGAATTCTATAGGTAACCGTTGCTGCTAATATTGTTAGGGTGCGTTCGGCTCAATTATCTCAATACTGAATTTATTTATTTCATTCCACAATGTGAACCTAGGTGGTAGGTTTACAAAGACATGAGCAAAATAAGAGAGAGGAAGAGGGCTTGAATTTGACAAATTAGTTAGTCTCTATTACTTTCTCCTAGGATATTCTCTGACTGCCATAGCTCGTAAAGGTCAGCAGATTAAGACTATCAAGTAGTTTACTCACTTTTGCAGTTGATTTTTTTTTTAATCCGACTAGTTCAGTTTCTTTGAATATTCGAATAAAAGTACCTAATTGATTTATTCTTCAGGAGCTGATAATCACTGCGGGCGGTGAGAACGTGGCTCCGGTGTTGATCGAGCAGGCGGTGCAGGCAGAGTTACTGCACATCGGCTATGCTGTGCTCATCGGCGACCAACGCAAGTTCCTCGCTGTACTTCTTACGCTTAAGGTGATTAACCTTTTGAATGTCTTAAGTTACAAAGTTCAACATAAGCAATTGTCTTTCTATTGTGTCTCTAATTACGGCATTCGATGAGTTAAATGATATCACACCATTCCATAAAAAAAGGTCGCTCTTCTTCGGAACCAAGGATTTTAGGTATTACGTAAATCCTGGATTTACTGTCACGCTGCTGGTTATAATGATAACGAATGAATACAGACTAAAACGACTGTGCTTGGGATCGAAAAACCTAAATTCTACGTGTATTTTAGAGAAATTCTCAAGAATACCGTCTGTTTGGGGTTTGGGAACACGGGTTCGTATCGTCGGTACTCCGATCGAATAATTTCACTGTATATATTTTTGCCACGGTAGGTAAAACTAGTTTTCTCATTATTTTTCAGGCTAAAGTGAACTCTGAGACAACTGAAGCGCTCGACGATCTGGACAACGAGACGAGGAAATGGGTGGCCAGCCTCGGAAGCTCGGCTACCAAGATTAGCGAAATTGTCAGCACCAAGGATCCTGCAGTAAGTCTAACAACAGATTTATTCAAGATCTTTTAAGAAGACTTCCGTATTTAAACAGAAGCGGTTACAAATAAATGACTGTTTATTTTCAGGTCTACAAAGCTATTGAAGAGGGTATAGCCCGCGCCAACAAACACGCCATTTCCAATGCGCAAAAAATCCAGAAGTTCGCGATCCTTCCTAAAGACTTCTCAGTACATTCTGGAGAATTAGGTGCGTAGATTTTCGTTATCTAAAACCTCTAAAACAGCCAGACTACCACATGTGTAGCTAGAACTAAAAGCCTTCTAACTTCTTTGCTGAAACCAAGCCAGAGCAAAGTTAGCAAGTAAAATAAGACCCACGCACAAGCATCTGTTATGTTGAAACAACCTTGGGCAAATGCCGCCCTCCACTCCTTCCATCTTTCACGAGCCCGCGCGTCCTCCTTCCAGTTGTGACGGAACCCGGTTATTCCGTTTTTCCACTTCCGTTTTTCCAATTCCGTTTATCCAACTAGGCCTAGGGTGGATTCTCGGACATGCGTTTCTGCGTATCCACCTCAGGGTGGATAAACGGAACAACCCACGGAACCTAACCGACTCGTCGCGCCATCTCCTACGTTGCCTGCCACGACCCCGCACCACTGTCTCAAGGCACCAGTTCCTTGCTATTTGGGTCCACAGTTAGTCATGCGCCAACATTTAAGTTGGGCAGCCTTTTGAGCCACGTCAGCTATCTTTGCTTTGGAGCACAGTATTGTGTTACTATTACCTTTTCATAATTTCATTATTTGCTTACAGGACCAACGTTGAAAATCAAAAGAAATGTAGTCTACGAAAAGTACAAAGACATCATAGAAGACTTTTATAAGGACTAAAACATAAGTTTAGTGTTTAGGGCGAGGGACAACGTAATAATTATTGTTAACTTAATTTGTTATTGCTCAACTAGGGGCTAGTGCATCGGAATCAATGTGATTGATAGTACTTTACGAAAAGGTGTAAATAGGTTATATTTTTGTTACAAAAAATATATTTTATAAAATCTAACGGTGGTTTTAATAAAACACAAAATCTGTAATTTGGTTTTATTTTATTCCTAAATTAAGTACACAGATTTCAATAAAATTGGAATGGACAATAAATGTGTGAAGGAAATAAGTTAACAAGAACGATTAAATACAAATAATTCAGGTAAATATATTGTAATACTTTGAAACGATAAAGTTACGTTACAATACTATCAATAAAGTTTCATAAATTTTATACATTTATAATTTATAATAATTGTCGATTTGACAACATTTATTCAATATTAATTCTTTCATAACAAATTGACAAAAGCCTTTTGTTTGGACAGTTATGTAGACAGGTCACAGAACACATATACTCCTAGCGGAGAGACAGGTGCCGTATATTATACGGCTTATACGACGTATAATGACGGTTTAATGCCATCATAATTCCAGTGTAAGACAGAGACAGAGCTATACATAACCGTTAGCTCCATCCCTTTTTCGCGCTGGAATCATGATGGCATTAATACTTCGTAATACGGCCCCTGGACCATAAACTATTTAATTTTCGGAATGCATCACAGAAAGTTTAGATTCATTATCTAATTGTATTGATATGTGTCCTATAAATTAACAATTTGAATCACATTTTAAGAGTATTTCTTGTACGGAATACAAGATAATTCAGGTTACTCAATTCAATAGTAATAATTAGGTACAAAAATAGTAGATTGTTTGTGAAGGGAGCAAACAACTATTTTGAAGGCGAGTGTTTCTTTGAATCCAGAGCGGAGCGAAGGATTCTAGAGTAGAATTCCGAGCGCAGCGAGTGGTTCTTATAAAGAATCCGTACGTCACTCGAGCTTAAAATAGTGTTGCTCCCGAGGTGGACACTCTACTTTTTATCACCCTCTATGAAAAAATAAGTAAGTGCAACTTATGAGTAAGAATAGTACGTTTATTTATTTACATACAATTTTAAGTAAACAATTACGAACGAAGGCAGAATGCTTTTCGCGCGTTTTTTTTTTATTTTTTCACGAACTTTTTTTTTTAATTTAGCTCGCGCGCGTTTTACTTTATCACACAACCTGAATTCATACAATGTTCGTGATCTTTTCGTGCATCTTTGATGATTGGAACATTTACTAACAATATACACATTCCAAATTCAAATCACTTTTAGTCCCTAGGGATTAAAGATCTATTTTAGTCCCTGTTTGCGGAAAATACACTAGCTCTTTTTAAATAGATGTGATAAAAAGTATATTTGCAAGCTGTTTTGATAAAAGCAGGCTACGCAGTATTTAGCATTACAGAACATTAGCAGCGCGACGCAACGAAACAAGACGAAAAATAATTTTAATTTCGGAAGTCGGTGACGTTGGGTTCGCATTTGTCGGTGGCAAACATCGAAAATTCCGAAATTAAAGTTATTTTTCACTTTGCAGTGTCTTTTTTGGAAGTCGGTTGTTTTATTTTGTAAAAAAGTTTTTTTTTCTGTTGTTATTATTAGGTTTTTATTTGGTGGTTGTTTGGTGTGAAGTTTCTTTCGCAGTCTGAATGCTACATACATTTTGTGTCGTCACATCGAGTTGCCAATGTTACTCTTAGCTTATAACATATTTTTTTCTGCTCACTCAATAAAGGAAACACACCGTAACGTTAAGTACAAGTTCATTATCATAGAATATTGTCACAATTACATTATCGTCATGATTTTTACCGTAATGGAATGCATAAAAATGAAACGACAAAGTTAAGTACAACCTTTTGACCGCTATCCATACTAATATTATAAATGCGAAAGTGTGTCAAAAATGTGTCTTGTCTGACTGTCTGTCTGTCTATTACCTCTTCACGTTTAAACAGCTGAATCGATTTAGATGAAATTTGATATAGAGATAGTTTGAGTCCCGGGAAAGGACATAGGGTAGTTTTTATCCCGATATTCCCACGGGATCGACACTTATGCGGGTGAAACCGCGGGGCGCTGCTAGTTACAAATATATAAGTAAGGGGATTGAAGATTTTATATGGAGCCTGGCTGGCATACGTACCTGTCCACCATCTTGTTGTTTTTTTCAAAATGGCGGCCACGCATCCACGAGTCCTTTAAAAATCCATAGCTGACTGCAATGCAAACAGAAAACATCACAGAACCAAGTAAAGCGTCACGTTTCCGAGATTTTAAGATTCAAAGTCTGTTGATCACGTGACATCCATATTTTTTTGAACTTGCGTACATCTTGTTGGATAGATGATTGATTATTCAACATTCAGAGTGATTATTTCACGGAAAGGTAGGTACGTACGTCGTCTTGTTGAAAAATAGGGCGGAACTGGCTTACAAAAACATCAATGGAAAAACCTCTGTGTATTTTATTTTTCTGAATGCATGCCTACCTGTACATTAACATAGGTTTATGAAAATCGGTAGGTGATGATCACGGTCAAAAGGTTTCGAAGAAAGAAACGTGAATAATGATTATACTAATACATTAATAGATGACTCCACTTTTATTTTTTCTTAACTAATAAAATCGTTACCTACTTTTTAAAACTTTGTTTATCATCAATATTTTTTTATATTCTTAGGGCTGATTCTTCAATCATCTGATAACGATTATACGAGGAATAATTTTGAAATTTTGACAGTTATTTCATACAAAAACTGTCAAACGTCAATTTTATTCCTCGAATAAAAGTTATCTGGCCATGGAAAAATCAGCCCTTAAGAGAATACTAGTCACAAAGATAAATTTTAGCACGTCAAGAATAAAACTTAATAATATATCGCAGTAAAATATAATACTACTACTATTGATCTTATCGTTAGGGAAAGATGGACTTATTTAAGGTAATAACTAGGTGTTTAGTCTTTGCTTATTCAATTAATACAAACTGTTTCGATTACACTTTAAACCAAAATAATTCGCTGCATGAGAATTCACGCAATGCAAACAAAAAAGTTGGAGCGAGAAAGCGGACATACAGCTCTCCTTTCCACTTAGCAGCTTCGCGGCCAGACGAAAACCGACAGTAACGTCAAATCAAGTCTTTGTACTAATCGCTGATGACTGCCATGCATGCATGCTTCTTTCATTTTTTTATGATTACGTGGTGCATTACAGCACCGAGTTGCTGACACGAGTATAAAAGTAACATTCACTTATAAAATAGAATAGCTATAAGGTTACTGCAACTTGGCAGTTTAATCTCTCCCTACCGAAGTCTGGATGAATATAGGTTTTTAACGAGCAATACCTTGGGCACAAAAAAAAACAAATATGCGCAGAAGTTCAACCTCATAAAGGCCGGAAAGACCACACGAGTGATGACATGTGTCATAAGCGCTAGAGAAAACACGCAGTTTGACACACTAGCAAATGAACATCTCTTTGTAGTGCTTCAGGACCCTACAACACACAACACTACAATGTTATTTTAGTGCGTGACCAAAATCGGAACTAACGCCGTCATCTTGTTTTATAGATATACTTCAAATGACATTTCAAAAAAACAATTATACAAATGTTTACCAACAGCGCCCCCTGTCATTCGAGCGCCAAAAGATCCTTGTAGCACTCTCATTAATATGAAAGTTCCTTACCGCCTCTTTCGGGATGACTTCTGCGTTTCCTCGTATGATGTTTCTATGTCTAAGGCTGGCTAGGAGGCGCGGTGTGCGGTAGTGGCGGCGGTGCGTCTGCGATAGGCAGTGGCTTGGCCACACCGATGCGTACTACACCACGAGGGGCGCCTTTTAGAGCTGCTACTGCTTGTTCTAGGCTCGCGTCTTCAAGGTTCTACAAGGAAACAAAGAATAATGGATTATTCGGCACAAATAAGACGCACATTATAACAACCATAAAATGTACAGACGCCAGCACGTCAAGCTACTACTACAATGTGTCTAATTTCTTTAATAGATTTTCAACTTTTTCGCTATAGTATAAGGTTCAAAGTTGATTGGGAAAATTTGACACTTTCGGGTAGCTTGATGTGTTGGCGTCTGTACATACCAAATGCCTAACGTGAATACGGAATACAACAGGAGTTTGTTACCAGAGATTAAATCTAAACCAGTTGCTCTGAGAGACCTTTCTGCGAGTGGCTCAAAACTGCTGACTATTTCAAGGTTGTCTAAATAGTAATTTAAGTCGAAAATTAGTTGTTACGGCTCATAGACTCAGATCTGGACACATTCCATGTAATAAGTTTGCGTTCATGATGAGAAAAACGAACTCGCCTAACTGTGTGGAGTGTGGAGTTGTTGAAGACTTACACCACTTATTGATGGACTGTGTTCGGTACGAGTCTGATAGAAATGATTTGTTTAGGGTCTTGAGGTTGAACAGACTTGAAATAGGCACATTCCATAAAATCCTAGCTGAACCAAATGGCTATGATGCGAAGAGTCTGTTTAGGTTCATGGCCCAGATATGAGAAATGTGTATTTAGGGTACGATGGGACTGACATACGCATTGCGATTATAAATGTCCCTAAATAAAAAAAGAAAAAAAAGAAAAAATAAAAAAAAGGTTGTCTAAGTGCTGAATTTTATTCACTAGCCTTTTCCCGCGGCTTCACTCGCGTGTATGTCGGAAATTATGTCACGGGAACTTACCCCGGTAGTGCGTTATGTACGTCAATAAAATGAAAAATCCTATATAGAGCCCAGGTCATGCGGTCTACCTGTGTGACAAATTTCATCCAAATACGTTCGGCCGTTGACAAACAGAGTTAATTTCGCATCTATAATACTAGTTTAAGGATTATTCCACGGTACATGTCATTCCTGAATCTTCTGATGGAACTGTTTAATAAACTTGTCTCACTAACCTGATCATTGACAAACAGCAGTCGGTCGCCTGGTATGAGGCGGCCATCTTGCTGCGCCACGCCGCCCGGCACCAACGAGCGGATCACCACCAGCGTGTGAGACGGACGCAGCGGGTCTTGGTAATCCAGGATAGAGAAGCCGAGACCTCGTTCGCCTTTTACTAATTCTGTACAATACAATATAAACATTTATTGTGTGAAATAGCTGGCCATGTTTTTGGTAACACTCCTTTCATTCTTTACACGGTAAGCACACTATGACTACGTTTAGCTGTGAAATATTATTGGGAGCAGATCAAAAGTGTATCGAAAAGTAACGCGTTTCATGCGGTATCATGGTGAGCAAATTGCATAGTAAAAAAAGCGAACTGAAACAAAACCATTTAATGTTTTTTTTTTGCTTCATTGAATCATTAAGCTGTTCACTAGATCATTAGCAGATTCTCCAGTATGCTAAATAGAAGTGAAGATTCATACAACTTACCAATAATTTGTGGTTCAGATGACCACATAGCAAGGCCCGTTAGCGGCTCTAGACTGCGCGAACGTACTTTGCCGCCCGCAGATAGTGACCCACCCTCCTCTGCGCCTGCACCGGCCAGGCTTCCATCTGACTTCGCCTGCGGCACGTTTGTTTGTAAATAAAGTTATCATCAACAGGAATTATTTGAGATTCACAAAAAAGGCGCATTTTTTATATAAGTGTTGATTGATATTTTTAAAAAAGCAAAATACGAATTGGTTGAGGTGGTTAGGAAAATGTCATGCCGTGTTGGGTAAGTCGGTCTACAAAGTTGATAGCAGGCCACACTGTCATAGGTACACTGGACTGACATTTTTATAGGCATTCGTAAACGCTATTTTTAGACAAATGAGTGATTACAATATGATTGTAATCCCACATTTGTCGTAGCGTGCAGCCTATTTGTACACATCATTAACTACAGAATTCACCTGATAGATAATGATCGACATGCTTAACTTTGAAACTTATAAAATATATCAGGACTTCAATCAAGTTTTTCGCATGGTATCTTTCATTCAATATCAATGTACTCGCTTGGCGATTAAATTATCATTAAACAGGTGATTTTCCACGATTCATTATGATTAGATAGTTTTTACTTTACGTAAATATTATTATCTAACATAAAATCTTTTTGTAAATCGCATTGATTAATGAGATTTTGTTATTATAATCACACCTCGTATCAAGAGTGCATCGATCGGCCTGGTAAGTCGCATCGGCCTTGGTTTAGATATCACTTTTTTTTTATCACGATTTGATATCGATACCTATCCAGTCTGTGAAGTTTCCCCAAATAATTAAAGTCTACGTATTGCAATGTTGGCACAATGTTACATTATCACTGTTACTAGCGACCCGCCGACACCAACATCACACGGGTGCTAATGTTGCGACGAGATTTTTATGATATCATAGGAATTATTATAAGCATAAACCTTCCCCAATCTTTTCTTTAAATAATGGCGCAACTGCATCAAAACCTATTGTGAAGTTAAGCTAAGCGGTCACACAGACAGACATGAGAAACTATTTTATCTACACTCAAATCGTAAAACATTCTAGCTTTATTAAAACACACTTGCACTAAGAAAAATAATGTGTAAAAATAACTTAATATCACATCTACTAAACAAGAGCCAGTGTATTCTTCGTAAACAGGGACTAAAACAGCTTTTTAATCCCGAGGGCCTAAAAGTGATTTGAATTTGGAATGTGGATATTGTTAGTAAACGTTCCAATCACCAAAGAGATCATTCACGAACATTGTATGAACAAGTAACAGACTGTATAATAAAGTTAAACGCGAGAGATAAATAAAAAAAAAAGTTTGTGAAAAAATAAAAAACGCGCGAAAAGCATTCTGCTTTCGTTTGTAATTGTTTACTCAAATTAGGATTTTACTTAGTTTTATAAAAAATGAGCATGTCTTCATCAAGTAATTGTATGTAAATAAATAAACGTACTATTCTTATTCATAAGTTGCACTTACTTATTTTTTCATAGAGGGTGATAAAAAGTAGTGTCTACCTCGGGAGCAACACTATTTTAAGCTCGAGTGACGTACTTAGAATCCCTCGCTGCGCTCTGGATTCAAAGAAACACTCTCGCCTTCAAAATAGTCGTTTGCTCCCTTGGCAAACAATCTACTATTTTTTTGTGTTATCTGTGGTGGAAACAGCTGTGGAGCTATCCCTATCGGTGTATTTTTTTATTTGGGAGCCATATTCACGATATTATTTAGGGTTATAATGCTTGTGTCTGGATAAAGTAGTGTTCGTGTTTTAATGACACCTGTTATGTAACAGTATCATTAACTACTGTTGTTTAAAACTCTGCGAAGCATAATAATATGTGGTGTAACTATGAGGATCTGAGGAATTATGTGATATGGCAATGTTGCGGTTTATAAGAAGATATAGTTTCAACAATTGAAAGGTGTATGCTTAGTCATGTTGAGAGGATGAATGAAAGATGACTAACAAAAGGTATTTACTAGGCAAAATTGAGCGGAAACGACGGTAGGTGACGCCCTAGAAGCACATATAGTGACTTAATCGGTCATGATCTTCAGATAGGTTAGGTGAGTAGTACTCGCAACCAGCGTGCGGTGTACGAACGTAAAGGAAGCAAAACGAGGATGTAAGGAACGTAGCAGGTGGCGTTTTGCTTACCCCCATGGGAAGAAAGCGTGAGTTTATGTATGTGTTATAGTATTTGGAGATTATATTACCTTGACGAGCGTGGCAGCAGGCGGCGCGAGGTCGATGGGCGGCGCGGGCCGCGGGCGCGCACACACCATGCACACCTCGCTGGACAGCTCCTTCAGTATGGACACCACCTCCAGGTGGTTCATGCCCAGCAGGCGGTGGCCGTTCACCTCTGTGGACGACAACTTACTTTACTTTTAGAATAGTTAAGTACTTCCAAAAGGTTCAGTTTTGGACTCGTATTTAATTTGAATATTATTCATATTAATCTTTTTTCAAATTAGTCTTTGACATTTTATTTTCTCTTTGCACTTTAATTCTTCGGCTTACAATGACGACACAAGTTTCCATCGCAACAGACCACTGAATAGTTTGAACCAAAAATTCGAAGACATGGGACATCTACCAACCCGCACTGGACCCGCGTGGTGGATTACGGCCCACTCCCTCTCACTGAGAGGAGGCCTGTGTACCAGCAGTGGGAATGTTATAGGCTGATTATGGACGACGCACATTTGGTCTGGCATTTGAGTTGCACTAGACAAGTCACACATTAGTTGGACGTAGTTTAGCAAAAAGGACTCAACAAAAAAAATGAGGGACAAAAAAATGTGTTAGTATGTGTAATACAACTTGACATATGAAAATATTAGCCCATAGGTGGCAATAATTCAAATCATTCCAGATACAACATCATTGCAGCAATACACACCTAAACTTAAAACCTCGATAACTCAAAAATAACTTTATGTAGGTTGAGTACTTTCTGCTAAACTACGTCCAGTAATGTCGCGGCAACACTTGCCGCATAACAACTCTTTGAGTGCACTCCTGCACGTCACTTAAGCCCGTCTTTTACGTCCATGGTTTTCTAGACTGATTCCAAGCCGGCTACAATTATTATTGCGGCGTTCTTACCTAGCAGTTCATCTCCAGGTCGGTGCACTCCCGCGCGGCCCACAGGTCCCTCGGGCAGCACAGAGCGCACGTAGTGGTGTGGCCGCACTTCCCTTCCTCCCTCTACGTCCACAGTGCCTTCCAGTGAGATGCCCAGGCCTCCACCGCCGCGGACTACCACGCCTACCACGATTTCTACTTCGTCACCTGTAGAGAAAAACAGATGAAGTCAGAGGAGCAATTCTCGTAATTTTAAGAACAGTCTCAATCTAACAAAAACACCTCTAATTCCGCTACATTGTTGACAAGTTTTTGACATTCGATCGTCGCTGAGATGAGATTTTGAATAATTTTAATTACAGGAATTGATCTTCAGATATACTACGAAGGATCTAGGACCATGTATGCTTTTCCTCATTTGCTTCCCTTTACCCTAATTGTATCCAAACTTTTTGTCCTGACAGAAAGCGAGTTTGAAATCGCCAACACGTCTTGAGAAAGTGTGGTGATGGTGTTATTAATAACTAATCTGCTTAAAAACAAAAGTGCTTGTTCACCGAGTATAGCCTGCCACTTCCTCTTGATGGTGTCCTTCTGCTCGTTGCTGCGCGGCATCTCGAAGGCCGGCTGCGCGCGCGTCGCGACGGGCGCGGGCGGCGGCGACGCGCTCACTGCCTCCTCCACAGGGGCGTCCACTGTTATGCTGTAGGAGCAAACACACATTCTTACAGATAAAGACAAAATCTTGTAAAAGTTTTTCGAAAGGAGCTTTCAAAATGTTAATTACTTAGTTCGTCTGCGCTAGTCTAATAATTTTGTACATATTATATTTAAAACTAACTAACTAATTTTAATTATGATTAAAAAGCACTTCCTCTCCCCTTAAACATCATCATTATATTTTCTTTGCTCCCGTTTCATGTTTATTATTATATGTATATATTTATTTAGAGAAATATATTATTTATTCATTTAGACAGGTAAAAATAATTAAATAGATTTTATTAGATTAGTATTAATATTTATTTAGATTAGTATAATATACCTTATGTTACATACATACAGTATATTATAATAATCTTAATTGTATTATGTAAATGGTACACCACTATTGCATGCTACTATAAAGTAAGCACAAAAAAAATACTCGCAATATATTCCATCATATTATTTAACGCGTCAAAAAAATGTATGTATTATTTAAAACACTTTATGTAATTAATTATTATTTTATTGTTTTTTTTTTTCAGGATCGTTCCAAGTTACATTCTAGGGTCTTTCTCAAATGTCAAAACGGGCCTTTTATTTTTTGACAACTTTACCTACAGTATTTGTCTGTCCTTCCCCTTTTTAATCCATCCAAAGATTGTCTTTAAAAGATTGCTTTCCGCGATAAGACCGCCCATTGTGTCATCCTTTGTACAGTTTCTATATTTATGTCTGTAATTTATATGGTGTACAAGTACATTGAGTATTCTATTCTAAAACAAAACAATGGTAATGGAGGCGCAAAGCGTTATGTTTTGACAGTTTAATATACAGGTTGTGAAAAGACACATCACTAGCCGTCAACTACGTATTCTGTTTTTCTGTACTTACATCAAACGAAGTACATTGCACAAAAATAATTGCTAGGAAACGATTTTTATTTTTGGTGCGAAAATGTTATTTACGGTAGTGCGCAATGTAACAATGGTACAGGGGGTATTTAAATTTGTGTTATAACATTAAAAATTAGTTTTCATGAAAAAAAACATCAGTAAAAGTTAGAATTTTGACCTTCAATATCTCCTTAACCAGAAGGTTCCTAGGTATGGTTCAGTACAAAAAAATGATTACAATGACGGGGAGTACAAGTGACTCTCGGCTTCGTTGAATACTCACGAGTTGTGCAGCTGCGCCATGGGTATGTCGTGGTCGGGCTCGGCGCGCGCGTCGGGCCGGTGCATGTGCAGGAAGGGGTTGTGTGGCGGCGCGGCCGCGGCGCTGGACTCGCCCGCCGCGATGGCCTGCTGCAGCTGCTCGAACTTCGGCCCGCGGAGGTATCTACAAACACAAATGAGTGATGCTAATACTTTGAAATCATGTAAATGGACCGCAATATGCACAGTATCTCCTAAACAGTGGCCAGAAGTTAGGACACTTTAAAGGTCACGATTCGATAAGCGTTTATCGACCTTCTTTCTGTCACTGGAATAATGATATCTTAATTTTCTTAAGCAGCCCTAAGAAGTTACCGTTAACTGTTTTATTTGGATAACTGATATATTTTACGATACCACGTTTCCTCTCCAATTTACGTTGGAAAGTTTTTGGTCCTTGAAGCACCACTTGTTGCCTATTTTCGCAACACTTCACACTGACCGTATTCGGTAGGTTTACCCGAAAGGTGAGATTTTCAGCTATAATATAATAATAATAATCTTTATTGACACAAACACCTTTGACATTGCATAAGACTATATAATCATACCTAGGAGAAGATAAGCGAAAGGAGTACGTAAGGGTTTTAGCAGGTGGCCTTCTGTAGTTTCTGCTTACTCCCATGGGAATATCGGGATAAAAAGTATCCTATGTGTTAATCCTGGATAAAAACTATCTGTGTGCCAAATTTCATCCAAATCCGTTCAGCCGTTTGTGCGTGAACACTTACAAGTGAAGAAGTAACAAACACACTCACAAACTTTCTCCTTTATAATGTAAGTGTGATAATATTGACCTCTCCAACTCCAGTGTAACAATATTCCCGCTCTGCTTGAGCGCGTCCACGGCCCGCTGGTTGGACTTGCCGGCGAGCGACGCGCCGTCCACGGCGACGATGCGGTCGTTGACGCGCACCTTGCCGCTCACCGCCGCCGCACTGCCCGGCGTTACCGACTTCACAAATATACCGGATAGCTCCTCTTTTTCACATACGTAGCCTGTACAAAAAAACGGTATGAAAATACACATCTTATAATCAAATTCGCTTTTCGTAACTGCCTGTCTGTGTAACCGCGATGTTCTTCTAAACTACGCAATGAATTTCGATGGGGCGGTTTTCACCATCATTTATCCTAATGTTACGAGCTTGGGGTTCGTGACAATAAAAACTGCTGATTTAATAACCAAAAAAAGGACACTTTAATCAACAAAACTAATAACAACTCAACACACACTAATTATAAAACACAATACCGTCTACCGTCACCAACCAAACCGTACCGTCAATATGTCTTTGGTTCCGCATTTTCGTTTATTGACACCGACTTCCGAACTTAAAGTTATTTTTCAATTTGTAGTGTCTTTTTTGGAAGTCGGTTGTTTTTTTTTTTGTAAAAAGTTTTTATTTTTCACTTTTTAGTGGGCCATCTGTGGTCTTCTTCATCAGCTCCACTTTACCAAATGATGATTTCCGAGAGCAAATGCTGAAGTTATTTTAAAAAATACCCAAATCGTTATAGCTTTGCCTATAAAATTTGAGGGTTTCCCTCGATTTCCATGGGATCCTCTCATCAGATTCCAATTTGATGATAATGGGACCACCTCGAGAGTATACCCTTTCAAACAAAAAAAGAATTTTAAAAATCGGTCCACAATAGGCGGAGTAATCGCGTAACAAACACACAAAAAAAAAAAACATACCGTCGAATTGAGAACCTCCTCCTTTTTGAAGTCGGTTAAAAACACAATAATTGTACTACTGATCGCTCTAAGTCGCACTTGAAGATCGCTTCGATGTGTTCGCTTGTATCGCTTTATCCAAACTGTCGGTCGTGGCGCATACCGGCCTTATATAGTGCCGCAGATAGTTCTAGAACCTTCCATTGTAGAAACATCTAGAATGTTCGAGTACATACCGGCCCCGACTGACCAGATGTCGATAGTTCGAGAAAGTTCTAGAAAGTTCTCGCATCGAAATTTCTAGAAGGATCTTGACTACTACTTCCGCTACTCGATACTAGATGGCGCTAGTGGTAACTAATGTCACCATCACACCATGTACCAGGCATTAGTCGTGGCGCGCAATTATAAAGAAATGTCGATGTTTTGTCAAGTCGTAACAAACGTGCGAAGCAAAGAGATTTAAGATAGGTACAATAGAGGGGCCATGCAAAGAAATGTCTTAGAAAAACTGTGATCCCATGTCTCAGTGCCGCCATCTGGTAAGATATAGCATAATTAGAGCGGCAATTTATTCAATTAGGTTCAGCTATCGCCCGGTAGATGGCCAGTGTTGCCAGATACGATTTTCAATTCATCGATTAAAAATCGGATCGGTGGTGCCTGAAAAATCTAATATAAATCAAATCATTTAGATAAATATCGAAAACTAAACAAATTAGGCAAAAATTGACTCCGGCAGAAAAAATATTCTAAGTACAATTTTATTCGCTACTATTCATTGTCCGTGTCACCGTCTATGACAACGTATCAGTTTTAGTGTGTGTTTTTTAAGTAAGTAGTTATTTACATTTTAAAACTAAATAATTTTAAATGCGCCTGCTTTGCCGCCGAACTATTATGCTTTTGTGTTTTATATTGCTTTTTGTGTAAAGTAGACCTTTTTGCAATTGTCGGTTGCGTTTCGTTTTTTGCAAAATTATTTTTTTACACTTTTGTTTGCAAATATTTGCAAATCTTATATCGATATACGTATATCCGAGGCGAGGTCCAAAGTCCGTAGATCTATGGATAAATCCGTAGGTCTGGCAATGCGGGGTGACACTAAGTACAAACTATAAAACCTGTAGTAGGGATTTTACCATATAGATTCAAACGTATCGATAATATTGAAAAAAGTTAGTAAGACAATTTTTTCGCATTTGAATAGATTGAAATAAGTGCCAAAAAATTAGGAAAGCAATAAAATTATCCATAGTTTCAATGTTTACAAATGATTTATTTAAAAAAAAAAAATTTCATACAAATTACTAAATTATCGTTATTATCTTTATATGTGTGTGTGGTATAGTTAATTCTTCAAAAGACCATTTCAGTATGAGACCATACTGAAATGGTCTTTTGAAGAATTAACTACTTGACATGATCTGACCAAGATTATATCTGGACCTCTTGAGTTTGTTTTGGCCTTTCTTCTCTGATTAGTCAGATAGGAAACGCCGACCTTATCTAGTATTTAAAATATGATTGACGTATAAAAGTGTCTGTACAGACACCAGCACATCAAGCTTAGTTTTTAATTCTTCTAATATATTTACCCTCTTTTATAAAATCAATTAAACATGGATCGATTTTAAACTGAATGTTACTTGAATGAATCGATTATTTTGTCACACCACTATATTAATTTCGTTAAAAAGTGGTAACACTTAAGCTGTCATTTAACCCAACTATAGTAAAGTTACTCAGCAATAGATGGCGTTTAATACAAAATAAACAAATTTTCTAGATCTTTTTATGAAAATTATTTAATTCTAATTACTGAGTAAATATAGATAATACATACGAAAATAAACTGAATTTAGGTCCAGTTGTTTTACCATAACGAGACTTGCAGTAACGTAATGCACAACTCGGCATATTTCCATACAAAATATTTTTCTTTTGTTGGACACGAATGCGTCAATGCGACTTGACGCGCAGGCGTACCATACTAGACTGAGAGACTTGTTACGCCTAGGTCACAAGTACCGGGACACTGTTTTGTTCGCAATGTCCCGTCTATTGTAAATACTTTAAATGTCTTTGGTGCGAAGCAGGGGCGGGTCGCTAGTACTTAATCATTTCAGTTTGAGTGTGCGCATATTGAGCCCATTTGAAAAAAGGGGTAACCGAAAAGCTAACCTTCTTTAGACAAAGAAGATCATAAGTTGAGCTTATTTTGGAGAGACCAAAAAACCTGCTAGGTATTTTAAAAAAAGGAAGAGTACACTGAACGGATATACATTTCAAGAAAAGCATGATTATAATTTGATTATTGAGATTGTAAATTATTATCAATGAATTACCTGCAATGGTGATTCCAAGACCATTTTCGTCCTTTTTGAGCTGTACTGTGAATCTATCCACTTCAGGTGACTCTGCATCTGTTGATTGTTATAAATATACAAATATGACACTAATATTATAAAGGCGAAAGTTTGTGAGTGTGTGAGTGTCAAGAGCGTGCCTTTTACTATAGCCGAAAAGTCCATCCAGTCCAGTCATTAGTAGTAAGAGTTTATTATTGGAGCGAAGTTCCCTATCGCGGCTATGTATAATGAAAAAGCGTTATGCCCCCTCCATGCGTCTCTCTGTCTCTTTTTAATAGATATACGAGTGTGTGTGCGTGCGAGTATCGCGTGGCGTAAGGAGCTTCATTCCTGGCGGGAGTCCCCCGAACGCACACGTTTTTTTACTATTATTTTGAAAGTTAAAATGAATTACTTAATATTATTATTTTTATTTAAAAGTTACCTGTTTCAGGTGGTGGTGTGATAGATCGGTCGAATACAAATCTGGAGGCGGTGGAGTTATGTGGGAGGGGTGTAGGCTGCGTATGGAATACTTGTTCGAAGCCTGCATCTAGTAGGTAGCGGTCCAGAGCCTCCGGGTCCGACAGGAGTCTATGAATACAAAATATTTCTTATATTTCTGATGTATCCATCTATGAATAAACTAATGATATTATATAAGTAATAAGAGGCAAGAAGGTAATATGCGCTCCGTAAGAGATACGTTAGAACTGTTATAGCTAGCACACCTAAATTCAGTGTCAACGGAAGCAACACAATGTGCTTGTCTCTTTTTCGCTCCCGACAATTACGACGCCTTCATATTTTCACTTTTCATCTATAGTGTGACATTACAATATTACGTTATTATGTGTGCGATAGTGTGCCGTTTTTAAAGATCGAATGTTGTGTAGGTAACCTCTTTTACCTTCGTCTCACGCAATAGTGTACCCTACGAATTCTGTATCCATGCAGCGTCATACGTGAGTAAATGGGACCAAAATTTAAGGGGTAACTGTACGTTTCTTCACACTTTATTATTCGTATCTGCGCACACACTTGTGCACTGAAATATCTCCCGCGTCGCTGCCTTGTCTCCGCTGACGTTGACCGCCATGGCCGAAATTCGGTCTGGAGGACTATACATTATATTATTCTTAAGCCTCCTCTACACGTCGTCAGATTCATCAGCAGATAGCCATTTGCGAATGCCTCCGCCGACGTGTAGACGGAGTAATTTGCTAGTCTGTGGTAGGCATTCGACGTCGGCAGAGGCTAAATACCTACCACAGACTAGCAAATTACCCCGTCTACACGTCGGCGGAGGCATTCGCAGATGGCCATCTGCTGATGAATCTGTCGACGTGTAGAGGACGCTTTAGGCAGTGTATCAACAAGTTGGAAGTCGTCACGTCCAGCCGCACCTGGCGGGCACGAGCGGCGCGGGCGCGGCGGCACGCGGCGCGGGCGGCGCGGCCGGGTCGGCGGCGCGCGCCACCACGAGGCGCACGCGCGAGCCCGACGCGCGCAGCACGCCGGCCACCTGCTCCGAGCCCATCTCCATCAGGTGCGCCTGGGGAGACAACTCACATTATATTTAATTCATTCACTGACAGACAACGCACAGCGTAAATCGCGGGGTCTAAAAGCATTCAATTTTGCACAAGAGTTTCTTACATGAGTGTAGGGAGGATTTTTAGGAAATTGAAAATTCAATATGGGATGAAATTTGTACGGAAGTTGGTCATTTTTGCCAATGAGAATCCCATGTGGCATATGGCTTGTACTGAAATGAACTACTAACACCACGCTCAATAACTCGAGATCACACCAAAATAGAAGTTAGCCATTTATTTTGATACCAGAAAAGTAATATGTTGGAGCCAGTCATTCTTAGAAATACCCTCCTAACTTCTAAGGTGATATATCCGTCCGCATAGACCAACACTAAGCTAAAATACCAAGTATCCCCACTTACATCTCCAATTTGCAAGATATGATCTCCAGACTTCAGACGGCCGTCTCTGTCAGCGACACCTCCCGCCAGAATTGTCTTGACGATAACGCCACTTGTTCTTGCGCCGATTATACCTAAAAGTTCACACAGCTCAAGGAAATTTCATTATTATCGCTTATTTCCGCTTTTGGTCATTGTCGCATTGAAAGACCTTGATGGCGCATGGCAATGCAATGCGTTTTATGAAGGTTTTTGAGGATTGCCAATAGGGAAAAGTTATGTAAAAAACGGGCCAAGTGCGAGTCGCACTCGCACACGAAGGGTTCCGTACCACAAGGCAAAAAGGCCAAAAAAAAACATGTTTGTAGTATGGGAGCCCCCCTTAAATATTTATTTTATTTTAATTTTATTATTTATTATTAAAGTTAAAATACAACTGAGTATTTTGTGAATACTTCAAGTGCCTACCTGTTGCCATTTTTGATATCGAGCAAAAAAGGGCAAAAAAACCGCGTTTGTTGTATGGGAGCCCCTCTTAAATATTTAATTTAAGAGGGGCTCCCATACATAATTTGTGAAAATTTCAACTGTCTAGCTATCACGGTTCTTGAGATACAGCCTGGTGACAGACAGACGGACAGACAGCAAAGTCTTAGTAATACGGTTCCGTTTTTACCCCTTGGGTACGGAACCCTAAAAATGCAGGTTAAATTGTAACCTTAAGTTTTAAAATAAAATATAATAAAACAATGGATTTGATAAATAAATAAATAAAAATAAACTGGATAATCAATCAAAATGGAATTACCAAATCCTAGTCCTGTGCCATCATTTACCAGATTAATGATTTCAACTTGCGCCCAGTCACTGCCTACTATACTGTGGGACAAAGACCCTAGAGTTTCATCGGCCCTTGACAGGTCTAGTAAGCCACGATTCTGCAAAAACAAAAATTACCCATTAATAGTACCCATAAATAAACTAAGACTATTATCAGTTATGAACACACACTTGTGTGATGCTCAAACTATGATGTATTTTTGTACAAGCTTTTATTTAACTTGCCTTGTTAGTTAGTATGTATTGGTCAAATCTTGCAAGCTAGAAAACCGCTTCCTTTTACCCTACGAAATCAAAATTTTTCATGTTGATTCCGTTTCAAAGACAATAGATTTTTTATTTATAATCAGATAAGTTGTCATTTACAAATATGGTATGAAAGACCAGAATGAACATTGGATCAAGCAGCTTCAATTACATTGGACATACCTGTTTTGGGGACATGTTAGAGTCCACAGATCCACTGTCTAGCCCCAGAATTCGCTCATTGTCAGAGCCGGAGCCAAACTCCAGGCTATGTGGTGGTGACACCTGGGGCACACGCTGCTCTTCTTCTCCCTCATTGCTCCCATACAAGTTTCTTGCTTGAAGGGCAAGGTCTCCTAAAATAAAATATTGTGATACAAGACAAATTTATTTTTTAACATAACACTCACTAATATTATATAGGTGGAAATTTGTGAGTGTGTTTGTATGTTTGTTACTTCTTCACGCACAAACGGCTGAATGTAGTTGTATAAAATTTGGCACACAGATAGTTTATAACCTAGATTAACACATAGGATACTTTGTATCACGATATTACTACGGGATTGAGACTTATCGAGGAGCACTGCTAGTTACTCATTAAAAAAATACCATCTAAAAAACATAACATAATATCACTCATGTATTACTCTGAAGGGTTTGGCAGAGGTCCTAGGCCACCTATTATACACCCCACTTTTCGTATTTCACTTTTTGCACATTCATACTATTTCACTATCTAGTTATGTAAGATAACAATCAACAAATACATTCCTTTGGTGGACTCGGAACATAGGCACTCAAATCCTATGACGGTCACATTCCAACTTCCAAATAGTTTCAATGTAATGTGATTTGGTGTGCAACAGATCCTCAAATTCTCCATTTGGCACTTTAAATTGTAGTATTTTATTAGTTTACTTACATAACTTTACAAATTTATTATACAAATTACATTACTATACAAATAAAAACAAAGGGACACATAAGTGTTGCAGTACTTGTCTGCATTTTAAATTGTGTATTTAATGTGTTACCTGCTGGAGTGATGTCAAAGTCCCCGGGAATGATAGAGGGATGATGTGCAACCTGAGTTGCAAGCATTCCCACTGAATCATGCAGTGTTGCTATACTTTTGAGTATAGGGCTCTCCAGCAAATTGATCAGCATATTCAAGTCATCATTGGTTGCTGCCTAAAGTAAAAGTAAAAGTTGGTAATTAAAAGTTAACATTTTAAAATCAATACCTAACAATTTAAAATAAATATGAGTCTATGAAACTATCATTTGTTTGAATTAAGGAAAAGGTCTCATTTTACCATGTAAATAACATAACACAAAAACTAATTTAGACAAGGACTAAAATAACATAACAAATTGATAGGACCACTTGCAACTGATGAAGGAAACAAATCTCATAACAAGCAAGGACTTAACATTGATTTGATTGTTAACCATGATACCCTTGGATAGAAGTGAGAACCATAGTTCAGCAGTATTGCAAATAAGCTATTGGACATTAAATCCCACAAAACTATGCTTCGTTATCCTAAAAACATAACATTCTGGAAGTGTTGTTATGCATTGATACGTAATTGTTAAACATCTTACCTTTAATTTGGGGTCATCACTTTGGTCGACAGCTGCTTTCACACTTTCCAATTGTTGCAAAGCATTTGATATATTAACTCCGAGGTGCATTCTGCAAATAAAAATGCAGTTGTAGTACAAATCACCTGAATATAACTTTATAATATGTGGAAAATGTCGTGGGTTATACTACTCACTGTGTAGCTCATTTATGTTATATTGTAATTGTAACCGTTTATTTTCCCAAATAAATAAAATAGAATTATGGTCTTCATAATTTTATTTTATTTTACGACTAGAATTTCATAAAAACAATAACTTACTTTGCGAATTGTTGTTGAATGTTGATTCAATAAGCACAAATAAGTGTTTGATCATGAAACGAAAATTTATACGACATGGATTGTTACATTTAAACACAGTGGAGTTTTTAGCAAAGAAAGGTTTTTAGCTATAGCTATAAAGATAAAGTCCCAATATTTTCATTACTCGGCCACCTTGGCTAAAAAAAAAAGTAAAACTTCAACCAAGACGGGAGTCATAAAGTAATTTTATGACGGGAGTCCAGTGAGTCCACTCTCGTTAGAGAGTAGTACAATGCGATTCAAATAAGAATAGGAACGTCAATGACCTCTATCTGTCAAATGTTGATTGAAAAGTACGGTTTGCAAAGAAAACTTATTTGCGTATCAATAACTTTTTTTTTGTTTAACCAAGACTTAGATAAATCAAAGTGAAAAAAAACATCAAAAAATTAGTCATATTTATTTTTTTTTAAATTATGCTACTTTTTTTCTTATTTTCATTGTTGACAACAATTCACCAGAAAGTGAAGAAGATGCCAGCCGCCATATCGTCTTTGTTGGGTGTTAAATGCTTTGTGGTTATTGGTGTGCTTCTTCGTGAGACTGAGTGCTTGTGGAGTGTTTCTGTTTCTTTCGTTAATTCTGTATGTTACGTGGTTGTTTCCTGCTAAATTTGTTATTGTTGTTATTTGTTGACGATGACCACTCAAACAGTGATGCAGACAAGAGCGGAATTGAAAAAAAAAATGTTTTCGTAAATCATTAATGTTATTAAAAAAATATCTTGTTTTGCTCACCCTACCCAATTTATTCGATTTGACAGCTATGACGTCACAACATGGCGCTAAGTCGATCCTATTCTTATTTGAAACGCATTGTATATTCACCATATTCACCACAGACTACTTAGAGATAGATATTCACAGAAGTACAGAACACCTAATATTTTGTGTTCTGTGAATATACTACTCTCTAACCATAGATAAAAATACTAGTCTCTAACGAGAGACTTGGTCTTCCCGCCTTGATTGAAGTTTACTTTTTTTTTTATACTCCTATTCCTTGCCACAGGACTGCTATTACTCCTAGACATTGAGATAGGCAAAACATGGCGAGGCCGCGTTATTCTATACATACATTTGCTTATACAAATATTCACAATATGAAATATCGTTTTGTCTCGTTCTTCCTAATAAGATAATCAATCGTATTTGATAAAAGAGACAACAAAGAGTAAAGTAATATAATGGGTATGGAGTAATGAGGTAAGTGCTGTAGCAGCCATCATTTGCGACGAGTTTCGTGGTAGTTTTGCTGTCAAATGGTTGTTTACAGTTTGTCTATAAAGTCATGAAATGAATGTTTGAGGAACTAACATTATTCAAAAGTAGGGGAACACTAAATCATAGTACATCGAATGTCATCGGCTGTCATCGACTTGTTTTGTAACTCGTTAATTAGTGCATTTGGATTCTCGCCACGGTGTTCTTGGTTAGCACGTGTGGAAATAATCTGCCTTGTTTTTTTTAGTGATTGTTGACATTTTTGTGACTTGTTATTGTTAAGTGTGTTGTCGTTGTGTTCGTTAATTAATAGGTTTGTATTGTGATTGTCATATTCTAATTTCGTTTTATCCAAGATGGATATAAACAAACCCCCCGATCCTGATCCTCCTGACGTTCCAAGTCCTTCATTTCCTTTTTCCCCGAATCCACTATCGCAATTCGCGGATGTAGTCTGTAGTGTTACAGAGATGGATGTATCCCAATCCAATCAATCTTCCCGTAAACGTCCCGGTAACGAAGATATTTTGTCTCCTACCCCCCCAAGCAAACAAAAGAAAAGCCAAATTGGACGTGTCAAATATTCGGCAATGGATAAGGCTCCTTACATTGTCCACGTCTTCCGTATAGAGACCCAACCCAACTCAGGCACCACATTACATCCAGTTAATTTTGGTAAATTTTTAATAAGTAACAACATTGCGAACATAGTTCGTGGTGGTGTTAATAGGGTTGGTAGAAACCGTGTGTCCGTTAAGTTTGCTTCGCCTCAGGATGCCAACCCTTTCTTAGTTAACACTCTGTTACCGAAGTACAGTTATACTGCCTCTATTCCAACATTCAACATCACAAGGATGGGAGTAGTAACAGGAGTACCCTCTGATATTTCAGAAGACGAGGCTATAGCTTTGCTATCTGTGCCTACAGTATTTGGGCAAATTCTTAAAGTCCGCAGAATTAATAGAAAAATTCAGAAAGACGGTGATAATGTGTGGAAACCTCCTGAAACTTGTGTGATCACATTTGATGGACAAGTCTTACCCCAAAGGATCTTCTGCTGTTACACATCCCTTCCTGTTGAGCAGTACATATTTACCACTATACAGTGTCGCAAGTGTTGTAGATTTGGTCATGTGGCAAATGTATGCAGATCAAAACCACGCTGCAGCAAATGTGGCCACGATCACCCAGGTGATGGTTGCAACATTTCTGAGGGCGAGGCCTTCTGTATTCTGTGTTCGGGTAATCACTTCGCTAATAGCAGGTCATGCCCCGGCCCCGAGCATGGTAGACAGAAAGCCATTAAGACTGTTATGGCTGAAAAATCCATGCCTTATGCTGAGGCTAGCAAATTAATCCCAACAGCTTCCCGCAACTATGCTAACGTCACTAAAACTCCAATATCTCAGTCTTATCGCAAGACAGTAACCCTAAAGCCTAAAACCCATGCCCCCCTTTCCCCGTCTTATGACAAAGCTGCTCATCAGCAGATAACTAGTTCCCCACAACCTTCACGGCTGCGGAGCGTGTAGCATAAAAAGCACGACCTCATATTCCTTTTAAATAAATACAAGGCATTGGCTTGTTCAATAGCTGAGACTTGGCTTACTCCAAGTCTTAGCTTCCGTATACCACATTTCAACATTCTTAGATGTGACCGATCAGATGGCTATGGAGGGTCAGCTCTCTTAGTCAATAATCGGGTCCCACTGTTGCCCCTTACGTTGCCTTCATTTATGGGTGATATGAGCATTGCCGCAGGGAGGGTTGATGGTATCACAGTGTTTTCAATATATATTGCGCATCCTCACCATAATTTCTTAACGATTCTTAGAGATATTTTTGCTAATGTTCATGGTCCGATACTGGTTATGGGCGACTTTAACTGCCACCATTACAGATGGGGGTCTGAACGCTGTGATGCCTTTGGTGTAGCTCTGGTTGATATTTTGGATGACTTGAACCTCTGCATTTTAAATAACGGTTGCTCAACTCGACGATCTCATACAGGACAGCAAAAGAGCTGTGTAGACCTTACATTTTGTTCAGTTGAGTTAGCAGCATCAACCCACTGGGAATGCACAACCTTGTCGCATGGTAGTGATCACTACCCTATAGTCATATCTTTGGTTAAAAAGTCTTATTTAGAAAAAACTTTCCCTCCACTTTTGAAATATAACCTGTCCAAACCGGATTGGTCAAAATTTGTATCATTACTGGAGGATAAAATCGATGTTCTTCCAAATTTAAATTCAAATTTATCAGATCCTTCTGGTCACTGCCATGCCAAGATCTGTTATGAGGATTTTGTAACAGCTATTACCTTCAGTGCAGATTCTTGCTTTCCTTTAAAAAACAGTGCTCGTAATAAAATTCCTTCACCCTCGTGGTGGGACCCAGAATGCACTTCGGCAATCAGGGATAGGGACGAAGCAGAGGTGTGTTACAATATGGATATGAGCACAGAAAATCTGTTGGCATACTGTCATATCGACGCCAGAACCAAACGTTTTCTTCGCAAGAAGAAACGTACGGGTTGGGTTAAGTTTTGCACCTCTCTATCACCTTCTACTCCAGTTTCAGTCGTCTGGAAAAACATTAATAGGTTTAGACGTGGGTGTTCCCCGTCTATCTCTTCACCGCTGAACATTTTTTTTGACAAAATAGCATCATCCTATGTTCCACTCTTATCAGAATGTCAAATCGCGCCCTTGTGTAACGTATCAGAGGATCCTTTTGATGCGCCATTTACTTTGGACGAACTGAATGTGGTACTCAAACATGTCCGGGACTCAGCGCCTGGTATTGATGGTGTGCCATATTCGTTCATAACCCATTCTGGTGAAAAGGCCAAAATTTATTTTTTAAATATCTTAAATTTCTGTTATAGTCATGGTTGGGTTCCAGATCAGTGGAAGTTTCAAATTATTATTCCCTTATTGAAACCAGGCAAACATGCAGATGATCCGAATGGCCTTAGGCCAATTTGTCTATCTTCAGTCTTAGCCAAATTACTGGAACACCTTATTAAAAATCGCCTGGAGTGGATAGTCGAATCGAGAGACCTACTGCCGAATCATCAATTTGGTTTTAGGAAAGGACTAAGCACAATGGATAGTATTAGTATTTTAGTTGCGGATATCCGCTTAGCCTACTCTAAGAATGAATCCGTTGTTGCCGCTTTCCTTGACATCTCATCTGCGTATGACAATGTACTTCTTCCCGTACTCAGGCAAAAACTGCAACAGCTGAGTCTTCCGGTTAAGATGATACAATGTATATGCGAACTTCTGTTGTCCCGCTAAAACTTTTAAAACTGCATGCAAATGTTGGAAAACAGCAATTCAACACGCCTGTGTGTTGTATTGTGAAGTGTGGTGCAAGAAAGAATGAAAATCAACCTCTAATGTTTTGCACAGGTTAATGGCCGGTTTTCATGCAATAATACATTAAATAATACACATTCGATGATACAGTTGTAACGCGATCATGAATTTATTCCGAAAGTATTGATATTTGGGTTCATTTCCGTATAACAGACCTTTTTAGTATATTTTGTTAATTCATTTGTTTGTTTACAATAATATGTCAAATGGAATAGGGTTGTACCGTTGCCGTAATAGTTTCCGTAAACTAGTTCCTCCGCTGAAACGTCATCGGTATATTCTGCGATGTGAACATAACTAATCCTGTGCCTTATTCGGTTCGAGTGACCTTGCCAGGTCCGGTCTCTGGTTCACAGCACCGAAATTAAAATATTTTATTTCACATAAACCTACATGGCTACTTAGGAAACGTCAGAAGCTAGGTGCACGGTTCCAATTGGTTGTTTCCATGAGGAAGAACTGGCAAGAAACTCCACAGATACCTGCTCTTTTAAAAATAATTGGCTTTTACAATGTTGTCTAATTTGTTAAAAGTACCTGGTACTGATTTTAATAAATAAATAACTCGTTTTTTATTCTTTCTCTCTTCTCGCCACTGCAGATTCATTACCGAAAAAACTCAGTGAAAGCTGAATTAGTGACGGTAACAGAGAGTAAATAAGAAATATTTTGTTTTCACATTTGGTACTTACGCTATCAGATGCATTTATAAGTAGGTATCTTATTATATTGCCATTTGTCTTCTGAAAATTCTAACTTTAATATTCTTTTTTTGACTTGTAAGTACCTATCTATAAATAGTTCAGTAATTAACCATGAGTCTTTCTTTTTACCCATCACAAAAGATTAGAAATAAAGTATTATCGCACACTTTATTTTTATGCAAAACTATAAAGTATATTTATCAAAAATAAAGTAAGTTACGTTATTTTACCAACAACCCTAATTACAACGGACTTTAATTAGGTAAGTTATTATGATCCAAACGTGATAACTAGTAAGACTCATAATTAGTATCGATACTCGATAATAGTTAGTAACACCTATGTTCCTTGATTGACACAACCCTAGCAATGGCAGCCATTTTATGCGACAAAACGAGGTGTAGGTATGCACCCTTTTTTGTAGGTATTTCCAGTCCATACTTTCCTATGTCAATGACCTGGGGGCTTCAAGCGGGACGCTTTGAATCAGCACAAAAAACAACTGTCATTATTTCGTATTTATAATCAAAGTTCGTATCCTTAGTCCAGCGTACTCTCTCGTTAGAGAGTAGTATATTCCTTGAGCGTACTTGTATTATAGAGGTCAGTGCCCGTACCATAAATTAGTCCACAGATCCACAGACTAATTTGTACATAACTTCATTATTGTTGTCAAAGAGTAAAGTAATATAATGATTGTTGTCTTTGTTTTGTTTGTAACGGACACGCTATTCTCGATTTAAAAATATTATTTATTGTTTGGTGAATCCAAACATTATAATGTAGTCTTTGGGTGAATCTGGGAAACCTGGGAAACCGCCGAGCACAGAGTACTTCCGCCGAGATTAAAATGTCGGAATCAAATGTTGTTATTGATTTGACCAATTCATTTACATTATCATAACATTGTGGTTTATCAATTAATATAGTCATTGACTTGTTGGACACTGATGATTCTATATGTAGTGAGTGGTGCATGTGCCCTCTATTATTTTATTTATTTGGGTAAGGCCGCGGATTTTGCCACTTTGTAACATAGAACTTCTATGTTACAGTAACGTAGAAGCAACGCGAAAGTAACTCATAATATTTGTAAGGCTAATTGCATAATGTCGTATTTTTAACCGACTTCAAAAAAAAGGAGTAAGTTCTTCGATGTGTGAGAACCAAAAGCTTCCGTAATTTTTTACCTAATAAATTTCGAAAACTGTGAAAGGTTTAATGTTAACAGAAAAATATGCTAAGTGCGCGTGATCAGAAAAAGGTGTTCGCAATTATCACAGCCATGACAATTTGACCACTTACCAAATTAAGGGAACATTATCAGGAAAACAAAAACAATGATTTATGTAAATGTAGTAACAAGATATTTATTGTGATACATATTTAGCAAAAACTCTTCTTGCAATAAAAGGCACTAAATAACATTCATTATAGATATTATGTTTTAAACCCAGAAAATAAGCTACACACAATGAGATCAATGGTGTTTAGTAAAATTACAAAAATGAGAACAATCTTATAAAGTAGGTACAGACGTAGACCCCAGCACATCAAGCTACCTGAAACTGTCATTTCCCAATCAACCTTGAACATAATGCTTTAGCAATAAAGTTGAAAATCTATTAAAGAAATTTGACAAATTGTAATAGCTTGATGTGCTGTACCTAGGAACCTAAAATATCTATTAAGGTGGATGTTGCGACGGGCCGTCCATACATTTTTCTTGGGGATTGTACGCTAAACACAGACACACTTTGTTGAAAACGAATCATTTTATCACTTTTCTATAATGAAATGTCCCCGCGATCGACCTTTTTAGGAAATAACTTACATTATTTACCGAGGAAAACGATCGCGAAATCCAGACGAAATTTGACAGTTGCGCCACTAGTGTGCGTGAGTTTTGACAAGCAAAGTAAGCAAACTCAATCGCCATGATTGCGATAGTTTAGAGATGAGAACTCTAGATGGCGTAAACGCGTTATTATAATTCTGTTAAATCAATATCATACGTAATAAGTGATTGATTTATTTCCTTTCCTACCTTTCATGAACAGATTCACAAAAAAAAAACGTTATAATCAATAATCTGACCTGACGACCTTACCAACGTAAACAACTTTATTACATAATATTGTTTTGTGGCAACATAAATATCATTATTCGTAGATAGGATTTATAGTGAAATGGGTAGTTGAGACCGCGAAATTCAAATTTTCTTACGTTTTTGCAATTTGCAGGTCAGTGTCAGGTTGTATTTTGATCAAAATATGATTCGCGACAATAACAGGTACATATTTACAGAATTATAATCATTAGAATCATTCATCATCCACTATTGGTGGTAGAAATCTAACTTAGAAAGATGTATTAATGATTCTAATTCTGTAAATATGTACCTGTTATTGTCGCGAATCATATTTTGATCAAGATACAACCTGACACTGACCTGCAAATTGCAAAAAACGTAAGGAAATTTGAATTTCGCGGTCTATGACTGTCCATTCATTTATGCGACGCGCGACGTTGCCGTCCCACCCGAGTTGTGTTCGCAACCTTGAAAGAATTCCGAAGAAAAGGGCGCCACCATGTTGCCACTCTTACGCCGTAGCGACATGCATGATATAAATATAATTTTGGGGCTTGCTTGTATGCAATAGTATTGCACACGGATTTTCTTGCGTGTTATTTTATTTTGTATGCTTTGCATTTTCATTGATTCAAATTGCAATATTTCTAGTATTGCAATTATTTGTAGGTATAGTAACTAATAATTATTCAATTTTAAAAGTAAGTAGGTAAGTAAGTATCTATCTTTCGGCGGTTTTAGAAACAGCAAGTTGGCCCGTGATTTTAGACGCTGAAATCCCGTCACAATACTAATTAGGTACTTACATGTCTCAATTACATAAGTACAAAGTCAGTGGTTATGTGTTTTTACCTACTTATATTTTTTGGTCAACAAAACATTAAATAAGTAAGTACATAATATTATAATTCGGTAACCCAACGAGTTTGCAAACATTTGCAAAATCGAATGTACCTGTAAAATAGAATACCTTTTACGCATATTGTCAGTTTCAGACAAACAAACATTATTTTTAGTTTGATAGTTATGTCGCATCTAGCGGGGCGGCGGCGGTCTAAGTACTTGTGCCGGCGCCGCTGGACGTGCGTTCAGAACACATTATATTGTAATCTTTGGTTCAGAACTTTGACTTTTGAAATCATTGGTTCAGAAACAAACAAATGATTGAGTTACTTACATCAAACGTGATTTATTATTGTATTTAAACATCTAATTTGTTTTTTTTTCTTATTCATCGACTAATATTCTACCAGGAATTTATATAAAGATAAGTAAAATTTTACTTTTAGTTTCTATTTTCTGTACCTAATGATTTCGGAACGTAACCTTGTCATAAATAAATCGTATCTTATTCAATATCATCTGTACGCTGTACCTGTAATAATAATAATCTAATAGTAGGTAGCAATTCTTTTCTAGTAGAAAGAATGCTTGAATACAAATCAAATCAAATAATTTATTTGCATAATACACGTGAAAAAGGTGTTACAGGTATAAAATACGACTAGGAAATTCTGAGATCTCATTGTACGGTTGTGAAATTCGATAGTATTAAATTTTATTCAAATACTGAGTTTATAGAAGTATTGTACTATTTTTTTGTTTTTCTATTTCAGATTTCTCTAATCCTGAAACTGATTAATTTCAATGGATAGGAGTATATTATGTGTTCTGTGATTTCAATTGACTGTGGAAACTGTTCCAAAGAAATGTTTATCTGCGATATCTGGGTATCGCATTGTGGACCTGAAGAATGTAATTTAATGGGCATTCCAATTGGAAAGACCGGAATATGTGTGAATCTTCACAAATTGAATTTGTTAGTGAGATGAGAAGTGAATTAATTTTCAAGTGCACTATGTCTGGTAATTGCGTGGAAGCACTACGGAGAGCAGTAATAAAATAAATACTGCATTTTTGTGGGCAACTGCGACTGCTGGTAGCTATTACACTCAATCAGCTCACATTACAAGTCTCATGAATATTCCAATAATGTCGCCAAGTAAATGACTAAATTTCGTCGTGTTGAAAAAAAATTAGGCAGTGTGTGGTTTGAACATTTGTCAGAGGAAATTAAAACTGCTGGTGAACAAGAAAGGTCAGTTGCTATTCAAAAAGGTCATGTATCTTCAGACGGTGTTCCATATGTTACTGTATGTAGTTGGATGATGGCTGAAAAGGTCATATGGCTACAACTTTGATTCATGTTCTTGTATGGTAAGTTAATGTATTACCAAACACACATACATAAACATATACCTTCTTCTCATGGGGGTAGGCAGAAACTACAGAACGCCACCTGCTAAGATACCTTACATACCTACTCCGTTACTAAACACATATTTGATTCTGTATGAACTTTTTACTATGTGCAATATTTACAAGTGTTGCTTTTTCTTTTCAGGCCTGCATTGTTGGTAAAGAAACTAAGAAATGTCTATTTCTTGGTGTTCAAAACAAATATTGTTATACGTGTCAATATTATGAAAAAAGGAGACATGGACATGAAAGCACATAATTGTTGCAAAAATTTTACTGGACCGCCTACAGCACTAATTATGGTGTCACTAATTATTGTGGAAGGCTTTCAAAAGAGTGAAGAAATGCATCAACTTCCCTATTTGAGTTTTATTGGATACGGAGACTCCTCTGTTTGCAAACTTGAAAGAGAAAGTGTCATATAGGAACTTTGGTCTGAGATGGAAACATAATCAAAAAAAAATGAACGCAAGAATCATGTAATTAAAAACTATACGAGGGCACAGGTCGAGGGTTGAGGGCGAGGGGGAACTATACAAGGTAAAAAAAAAAATGGAAAAAAATCAAATTGATGGTGGGAAATAAATCAAATTTGTATTGACATCTCAAGACCAGTGAAGCATATTCTGTATTCATATTTGTACTTTTTTTAGATGTTTGCCAACACTAAGCTCCCACTTTACGGGCGAAATATTTTGAAGCCAAACGTGATGAAGGTTACACTAGTGGCATGGAAAATTATAATGTGTATCAGTGAGAGTAGCAGATTTGCGAAATAGCCCGCTTTTGTATTCGGAATACATGAAAACTGCAAGCATTATTACTGCAATGTCAATAAAACAGCTGCAAATGGAAATATAATAAGTCAGAAATTGTCAGTACCAGTAAGAAATGCTTTGATTATCATGGTACAGTATTGTTTCTTTGTATGTTACATAACCATCTATTATATTTCATTGATATTAGAAAATAAAAACATATTCTATTTTCAGGATGATCGCTTGCTACTGGACACAAATGGTATGGAACTGTATGGAAAAAGCAGACCACACCCAGGGACACATTAAATAAAATACATAAATCGAAAGGAACAAAGTTGTATTCTGCCAGAAATCATATTGAGACATGGTCAAAAAAATGCTAAATGTGTAGATTTGAATGGTATGTATACACGGCTAGATATCAAGTTATACATTTCCAGTATAAGCTGACCTCCCATTATATGGAAATCTTATACAATGCGAGATCAGCTTATACTGGAAATGTATAGCTGGTTAATTATGTAGCCGTGTGTACCAGTATATACTGGCACACAAGGCAATTTTTTTAACTTCATAAATTGTATCAATTTCAATGTCTAAAATATATTATTATGTTATTCTAGTGAAAAATCGTCCATCAACATCAGTTGGAAATTCGAGCAAATAGTAATTTTAATTTTAGAGCAGCTTTGGAGATTGATGGTAAATGACATTTTGAAATGAATAGGAAATAATATTTGTCCAAAGTAACATAATTATATACTAAGTAAAGTTATTTTTCTTTGCAGCAGCCTTGTAGCAGTGGACAAAAAGACTCACGGCACATGGTGAAATCATCAAGTCAAACGATTTTTGTTATATTGTATTTTTGTAGTAGTTTGTTTAGAATCGACACTATAATATATTACTTTTTATTTGTATTTTACTATAAAATCAAGAGGCTTATTTTTGTAGTAGTTTGTTTATAATCAACATTATCATTGTATATTACTTTTTATTTGTATTTACTATAAAATGAAAAGGTGAAATAATACTTTATTATGTAAGATAACCACATGGTGAACTCAATAAGCTGGTCTTTAGATTTTTATTTTTCTAAAAACTGATAAGAGGGCTTTGACATTATAAAATATTTTTTCACCTACCTCAATTTAGTATGCGATGTAATCGCATACTAAATTGTATTTTTTTGATTTGTTGTTATCTTTTGTTTTTTCTTGTGTATGTTATGTGTAATATCTGTAATTATTGTAATAATTGATTATGCTATAAATTTAATCATGTATCAGGCTTCATTTGTGTCACTTCAAATACTTTTATTTGATAATTAATTACGGTGTAAGGTATTCTAATAAAACTATCTTTATAAACTGTGTAGACTGAAGTTTTTGTAACTGAACAGACAGCTGTGCTGCTGGGAGTTTGTTGCGCCACTACTTTCTAGGTAAAGCTCTAGGAAGTGGTGAAGAGCGGGCGTTTTGGGGGACTGTCTTATTGTAATTTTGACATTCGAAAAGTGCTGATTCTCAGCCTAGTTTGATTATTAAATGATTTTATATAAATGCTTGACTTTTATTATCCTATCATCATACTCATGCGTTTTCCCCATGGGGGTAGGTAGAAACTACAGAACGCCACCTGCTACGATACCTTACATACTCCCTTTGTCTCGTTTACGTTCATAAATCTTGTCATACACGCACGCTGGTTGCGAGTACTACGCACAGGCACAGTATTCTCAAGAAACGTATTTCATTTTTCATATAAATATCGTAGCAGGCGGCGCATTTTTTAAATACACGCCATCTAGTGGTCTATTCTTATAAACGTATGGAAGTACTCGCTTACGTCTGTGTGTGTAAACGACCTGTATTCAATGGCAGATTTTATCTAACAGTTATGTGTCGAATTGGGTGGATTTTGAGGCAATGTTATGACCAAATTCAATAAAGTGTAATGTCCGATAACCGCGTCCACTACTTTTACGACTTAATAATGTGCCAATTACACATAAAACAAAATAAACTAAAAATGTTGACTTCAGCGCCATCTAGCGGGAAAATGTCCAAGAGCAGATCGTATGATGCTCCTTAAGATAAATCTATTAGAAATTAGCATTTTTTTGGAATCACACATTCATTATCTTTTAATTATAACAATAACATATTATATTGTTTATTAAAAAGTCTTCTAAGAAAAAATAAAATACCTAGTCATGTCTTTCTTAATTAGAAAGTAGGTAGGTAATTAAATTATTAAATCACAAGAATAATAAACAAATCTAGTAATTTGTGCAGATCCTTCTTGTAGCTGTTCTTCGTATTTCTTCATATTTTTGAGGATTTTCGGTTTATATCTTGTCTGTATTTTTTTTTATTTTTCAGCCGCAGTCAACGGCATCTGTGACAAAATTTATATTGGTTAGACGTCAATCAGAAAAGTGAACTGAATCAAAAAAGTTAAGGTTAAGGGCACTATTTCAGTCAGACTACTCGTATCGCAACACATATTTTCGTATCTCTTTTGTTAACGCCAAATGACTTCGTTTGTTTGTTGGAAAGATAGAACACCACTCGAGGTGCGGATGCCGAAGAAGGCGTACGTAGGTACGGGTGCGCGTAATTTTGTTTTTCTGTAGACATGCCATTAGAAACGCTGGCTCCTAAATTACAAATAAGGAGGCAAATGTGTTACTCAAACGTTAAGTGATTATGTATTTTAAGTGCCAGTAAGTGAAGTACTATTAGCCATCTTGAACTTCAGAAAACGCTACTCTACTTGGTGAAAACCTCGAGCAAATATTAAGTAGGGAAGTTTTTGGGTAATCTTTAGTATCGTTTGGCAGGCGGATGGGGGTGGGAGGGGGAGGGGGGGAGGGAGGGGTGTCCCCCCTCTCCCCTGGTACCATTCCCGTGAAAAGGTAACGCACCATTTTTGAGAAAAACAGATATTTGTAACCTAACCTCAAAACACTATAATCGGTAAAAATTTTGTATCGGGGGCACGAAAACGAGGTGGTGGGAGGGTGGAAGGGGGAGGGGGGTCCCCCGTTCCCCCTGGTACCACTCCCATGAAACGAAGACGCACCATTCTTGAGAAAAACAAATTATTGTAACCTAACCTCAAAACACTGGTTTTCAATACAAAGTTGCTCCAGCACGTCTCCGGCGCTGCGGGAAGTGCAGCCCCTTCGCCCTTACGTAACAAAGGATAGGCACCCATGCTCACCTCCGCAGCTTCGGCCTACTGGTCGCCTCCGGCGACCAGCCTCAGCCGCTAAGGCTCGCACGGGTGCCTATGCTTTTTTACAGCGGGCGGGGGCTGCACTCCCTCCGCGCCTCCGGATTTTTAAATACACCCTCGGGGTAGCAGCCAAAAGACTACGTGGAGTCGGGGTGCCCCGAGTCGGTTTTGGGACAGATTCGACCTATTTCAACCATAAAGTGGGGTACGCTAACTTCCTTCTGAACAGAATTTCTAGGTACATACATAACAAGACAAATAAAACAACAAAACATTCACACACAACAAAACATTCACTCGGGAAGAAACCAGTGTTGCCAGTAGTGATTGAAGATTTAGAACGCTGGGATGTCTGAAATGGAACGAAATTAGCCGTGAAGGAACGCAAACGAAAAATATATATATAAAAAAAAAACTATTTATTAATGAATAAATAGATTTTTTTTTGTTATTGATTCGTAGAGAAGAATCAATTTTTGTAGTATGTTATGTTAGTTAGGTATGTTAGTTTGTCAGTATCATGCAGGCGGCAAACGTCACATATTATTATTTTTGCAGATCATTAGAAGAAGAAGAAATACGTTTATTTGCGGCAAACATGACGCACAAAAATAAAGACACAAACACAAATTTATTTGTCTCTAAGTTGGATTCTGTACTCTGTGTTGAGATCTTAAGCTTAGAAGATTTTATTTCTTTATTTTGTCTTGTCTGGTGTAATTTTGGAAGTTTAGAGCAACCCGGACGGTTTTGATCGTCAGCACGAGTATTTGAGCCATCAGAATCACGTTTTCGTTTTATTAAATACCTATCCATATTAATATCTGCAAGCCAACACACCAAAGATGTCATGCATTTATTACCCATTACCATTAAGTATCACATAAAATGGACATATTATTTAGAATATTAATATCTGCATTCCTTCTTTTAAGTGAAGAATAAATTCAATTCAATTTTTTTTCAATTGAGGTTTTCTGTGCATAATGTATCAAATTATTCAAACATTTTTAAGTGTCCACTAACTTTTTGTGCTGATTTAGAAGCTAAGACTTCATTTATTACTTCTAAACTATGATTTAAATCTTTTATGTAATTAAATTAAACATCTCATAAGCAAATTGTGCTATTACAAAAACTAGCCAATATTTTAAATAAACCTTGAGATTTCCCCACTATTGGAAAAATCTTTTTAATCTGGTATCCCAGAGTAGACTATGGTCACTGTGGCCGCGTTCCGAATCGCGTTCACAATTAATGCTATAAATGTTGTTTACGCTCTCCGATCGCGGCGCGGTCTTTAGTTTTGAGTAGGTACTCGGGCCAATGATATTATACCACTGACCTCTGAGGTCAGTGTATTATACCGACCAAACGCCGACTGCGCAGTGGCGCCCTCATCGTTTGTTTGGTTATTTTTAATAATATTGACCACTATTTTCCGTTTTAGTGATTATAATAAAACTAAACTATGTAAAACTACCGTTTATAATAATATAAACGTAGGTATAATCTTGTGGAGCACAACTTAACGTGCTTATTTTCTGCATTTTTATTCTAAAATAAAAGAAATAACCACACAAACGATGAGGGCGCCACTAGGCGGTCGGCGTAGTCCTAAAGAAATAATTGACTCGGACCAAGTTTGAGTACGAGCACTTTTTTTTCGTTTAATAATGGCTCTAGGTTAGCTCGCTTATGTCAATCAATGCTGTCAATTCTGGCGGTAACCAATGAATATCACCAAATTTTGTGTTGCATCACTATCTATGTTTTATAGATTTTGTTAGAAAATATTAACCAAGAACAAAATAAGAACGAATTATTTTTTTCTGAATGTTAGATGTTTACAAATTTGAATTTGGTTTATTCATCAAAATTGAAAGGCAAGAGTGAACCGTGTGATTCGGTTATTTCAACATAAGTCCAACCAAACGACGAGCATACCTATGTCATAACATAAATGAAGTCTCAACTTGTTTTTTAAGGATAATAGGCACGTAGGCTAGCTAGGTACCTAGTTAGTAGGCTATTGAGATAGAAAAGTTATATTTTGCCCCGCGCGCCATCCAGTAGTTTGGGAAATGAAAACAGCAGCTTCTAACTTTACTTAGGTTACCATTCAGCACAGTAGAATTTAATGAAAACAAAGCAAATACCTTACCAAAAAAACAACTAACAAAAAAACACGAAACGATTCAATTCACAAAATAATAAAGTTGGCTTCCCCGCCAGCTCAATCTTTGGGTTTTAAGTTTTCTTTGATCCACCCTTTCTGGTTAGGCAAAGGATTGTAAATACTTACAGCCTAGTCTTCAGTACACGAACTTAAGGAGAATGGGTAGTTGAGACCGCGAAATTCAAATTTTCTTACGTTTTTTGCAATTTGCAGGTCTGTGTCAGGTTGTATCACCATACCAAAAAGGAACGAAGAGAACGCACAAAATATGGGAACGCAAAGGGAACGCATGACCGTAAAATAGAACGCAAAATGTTCCAAAAGGAACGATCTGGCAACGCTGGAAGAAACGGAATGAACCACAGAGTACTTAATAACACTGACAGTACAGTTCTTTTTTACGTTCCGTTTCACCGATTTTACAGACAATATACTGGTACAGATTTGGTTGTCAATCGCCTATTTTAACGTTTCGTTACACTTTTTATCTGATTTGAGGTTAGAAACAATTTTTATAAATTTCTCGAAAAATATCCATTACCTTGTGATAAGAGCGGTAGCGTTATAATCGGGGCCCCACCCTCTACCAGATTTAACCACTTTTAACCCCCTCCGCCTGCCAAACGATACTAAAGCCAACCCAAGTTTTTTTTACAAGAGCTACTTTGCCGTGTAAAAGGTAAAATATTATAATCAACGATATGCACAAACCTTTACAACACTTCAACGTTACCGTAACATACAATCAACGTTACTAGTAACATAGAAGCTACATAGAAGTAACGTGTAAGCGCAATTTTCGAGGTTTTAAATAAGCATAATTTAAAAACCAAGCCGAATTTGAAACAAAGACACATAGTCAGGCACTTCTTAGTCACTCGCGCATAGTAATATGAAAGATGTGTGTAATAAAAACTGTTATTTACCTTTGAAATTGCCAAAATTCACAATAAAAATCTTATGCCGAAACACACGTGTAGGTACACCAAAGACTACAATATAATGCGGTGTAAACACTTTGACAACACTCTCCAGAGACGACAAAATGGCGTTTTTTTTCTTTTTAAACCGTTGCCTACACAGTCAGTATTGCCAGTAAAATTACTAAAAACTGTCACTATCTGTTTTCAATAACTAGAAGCCAAACTTTGGTAACATAGAAAATAGTAACGTACAAGTGAAAGTATGGAGACAAAAGTTTGCAGAGTGATAATTAAACGAAAATCGCATAATTAAAAATATGAAAACCAAGATATAGCAGCTTAACTTTGGGAGATTTCAGATATTCACAAATAATTAGACTTTTCTTAGAAAAAAAAAAAGTTTTATAGCTTCAAATGTGTGGCCGAACCAAAAAGACACGGTGTTTTTGACGAAATTTGGGGGTCTGGACAGATTTAACTCGTTGTATTTTATAAACTGTATGACTTACATTCAGTTTAAGAATAGATTCTAAGAGTTTATGAATTACGTAATCTATTATGATATTTTCATTGCAATTTAGCAAACATTTTATTTTTTTATGAGCAGTTAAAATTTGGGACATTTTTTTTTTTCAAAAAGTGGCAAAATCCGCGGCCTTACCCATTTATATTTAGATCTGTACACGGACTTCAGTTTCGCTACCCTAGTTCAGTCTAAGTACCTACCTATTTATAAATTTAATAGTCGTAACAAACTAAAATATCTGAATAGGTAAGTATGATAAATTTAATAGAAATAGAACTATTAGTTTTTTTTTAATTCAGACAACTTGAAATTAATTTATTTGGTACTTTGATGGTATAAAATAAAATAGTAGATTGTTATACAAGGGTCGGAAGGAATCAATTCCCATACGAGGCATTTAGACGCCCGAGCGCAGCGAGGGCGGCTATAGTCCGAGTGGGAATTGATGACTTCACCCGCGTTAAACACTCTACTTTTCATTTCGAATTTAAGGAAAGTAAAAAATAGTAGTTTTTCTAAAATATTTATTGATAATAATTACATGAATAATAGGTACCTATTCATTAGTCTTTTTTAAATTTGAAGTATGGAACACACCACGTTACCGCCACATGAGTAGATTCTGTGTCACCACCGCAGGCCGTTCCGCTTACTAGGGCCCGTATTATTATCATTCTGTCTGCATTATTACTTTTACCATTTTTCATACATTACTTAGAAAACACGATAATCTTGATAAAAATTACTAAAAATTGTGTTGCGACGTGACACTTTTTAGTGCTGACCTAACTTTATTATTTCGATTCAAAACTGGCATACAGCCTAATCGATACTCGCAATAAAAAAAATTGTAGAAACTGAATAAAAACTCTTTAAACTAACAAAATGTATTGAAATGTAAAGTGTTTGCAGAATAACCAATCTATAGAATTAATTAATTATCATCATTCTCAAAAAAACTTCTGGTAAGCCTACCTAAAAAATGTTTACTGGGAATTCTGTACGAAACTATTAGAAAGTATCAAAAATAAAATCCACAATAAATAATTGTCCAATAAATTAAAATAATTTTAAACAGCGATCACATTCCGAATATAAATTCAATTATAGAAGCATTTCGGCGCGAAATTCAGTAAATGAGGTACCTATTGGCCTGTCTGTTATTGACATGATATTAGAAGAGATTGAAATGATATTAGAAAAGCATAAATCATTATTATAAACAATGCTTATTGTATTTATTGCTTAAAATAATTTTATTTTATTTTCAAATATCGATTACATTCGTCATATTAGTTACTCGAGTCATCGAAATTTAAAAAAAAAATTGTTTGGAATAATCGCTTTCACACATCACTGCAATAAAAAAAAACAATAATGGTCGGCGATTTTGAACACAAATTGAGTAGTGGTAATGATTAATACGTATTATTGAACCTGTATTTGAATATTACTTTAAAACCTGCGCATTTTCGTGTTGTTTATAATATTATCAATAACATTTGTCACATTTTAAATCTTATCTACAGCTGTGTGTGTGAAATTTGTGAAAAGTAAAAATGTAAACACATACCTACGATTGGCGCGAAACTTCGACATTAGATATCAAAAAAAGTTCATTACCACCACTTATTTACCTTAAACTATGGATAAATTCGTCAAATAATTAAATGATGTATATTCACAGCCCCATTATGGTAAAGTCAGGATGTTCAAAATCCCCAATTTTTATGTTTTTTAGCCTCGACCACAACTGACATCAAAATGGTGATTATCGTACCTATGTATGTTGAATTTATTCAAGGTAAATTATTAACTTGTGCGCTAAATCTGAAAGATTTAATGGCGTTAATATATGAGCTTTTTATCCAACTCTCCTAATTAATGCACATTCATAAGATTTGATGGGTAGCATAATAAATATTTACATAATCAATTAAAGGTGTCGTATGTCATGTCTGACTAAGCTGACTACCTAACTAAATTTAGTTCTATTTTTAAATCTTATTCCCGCCCTAGGGAGGGAAGCAATTACTATGAGACTTTCCCGCCCGAGGGTGGGAAGCAGCGTTTTCCACCCTCTATTCGGATCAAACAAACACTACTTTCCGAGTATGAGATATGAAAAATATGTTGTGTCACTAAGTGCTGCTTTGCAAGGCGTTTATGTCTTTATTTATTTTTGTATACCATCCTTCTTTATGATTGTTTGTTTTTATTTTTCATTTTCACAGCAGCAATAATTCCGTATTTCTTGCTTTTTGACCCATGTTTGTATGCAAATCCACAAAATCGGGTATCAACACGAAGGTTGCGAATAAGGAAAAAAGAATATTTTGGCGTAACTGGTTACGAAAATTTATCATCAAGATGCCTAGTTGCGGTTAAAGCCTCGTATCCACTAGGCAACATTTGGCGCGCGACATGTTGCACAACATGTCGCTCAACATGTTGAAAGTTAGCGCGGAACTTTTGTTTAGCAACGTTGTCTGTCTACGCTTGATCAGTCGTCGACAACGTGTTGCCAGAGGAACTAGTGTTGATTTCAGCAGCGATGGTTATAATTTTATCGAAAAATGCATCAAAAAGACACAAAGAAAATGTATTCAGTGATCTCCGTGTGGTTGATGGATCTTTTACGAATTTTACCCGAATGAGCACTCGTTCGTTACACCACACGACATTTCTGCGCGTCACGTCTCCACTCAACAACATTTGATGCTCAACTGCATGTTGCACGGATTCACGGAAATAAACAACAAGCCGCGAGTCATATTGCGCGCCAGCTGGCAATGTCGCGCGCTGTTGTGCAACGGTGCCGAACATGTTGAGCGTCACGTCTTGCGCGTCAATTGTTGCCTAGTGGATACGAGGCTTAAGGAAAAAGCTTTCTTGATTCGCAACTAGTTGCGAACAAAGAATAAAAATTCTTAATTCGCAACTGGTTGCGAACCCCAGTTGCGAAAACGGCCGGAGGGGATCTTATATGGGTTCCGTTGTTCCTTTTGAGGTAAGGAAACCTAAAAACTACTAATGTTAAGTACTATAGTCGACCAAGGACCAACCCTTTTATTTTTATGTGCGTGTGGTGTGAGGGCCACTTTGTTAAAACTCTTTGAAAATGTGCTTAGGATTTAGTGAACATTCCCAAAGAATTGAAGGGCTAAGTGGACAAAGGTGTTATCTGACAAAATCGAAAAATCCGACTTATTTGGTTGAACATAGGTTTTAATTGATGATAAAATGTTCAACCAAATAAGTCGGATTTTTCGATTTTGTCAGATAACACCTTTGTCCACTTAGCCCTTCAATTGTGAAAGTTGTTATCAGATTTTGTGAAAGTCTAATAACCGAGTTATAGACTGTAAAGTTGGGCCCTCAGTTCTCACATAGAGGATTGAGGGCCCACCTGAAACTGATAAACTATGGACACTACAGAAAAAGTCTATATGCCAAAATCTAAGCAAATGCCAAACAAAATTTGTGAAAACAAGATATTATCGCAAAACACTGTCCTACTTTGTATATCTTCGTACAAAATGGGCCCTCAATTCTCATACACGAAAAAGTTTATTACGCAATTATAATGAAATCATTAAACTTACAGCTACTGTTTGAAATCCTATATGCTACTAAATAAATTGTGAAAATTTATAAAAGCAAGAACAGGTCACCACTTTTTGTTGTTTGAAAGTTATCCCTCAGTTCTCCATTTCTTTTGTTTTCGATTTATTACGCTTATCGTATGAAAGATAACGATGCTTCCGACAACAAAGGTCGTAAACACCAAAATAGCACTTTTGGTAATCAACGAAAAACAAAAAATAATTTCGTTTTTGGCTTATATCTTTTTAACTTTAAAAGTTGTAAAATTGTGTTCTATACAAGAAATACGTAAAATACGATGGTGTTTCATAATATATTATTGCTATTTATGTCAAAGCCTTATTTTAAAAGTTAGCTTGGACATACACCCCAGAAAATTTAAGAAGTTGGTATTTACGACCACTAACAGACGACTTTTTACAACCGACAGCTGTTTGTACGTTGTATTATACGACCTGCAGTGTTATTCGGTTCTAAGCAATATGAGTTATACATACCCTCTTTTCTAAAAAATCTTGATTATACTAGTAAAAATTTTGGGCGTAAAAGTATTTTTTTTAGGCGAATATTTTTTTCACATTTTTAGATCGACGCAGCGCCAAAAATTAAGTAGGGCTGCATTCTTAACTCATTTTCGCCAAAATGGCGTTTACGACATTTGTTGCCGGAAGCATCGATAAGACAAATACAAAATTGTATCTTTTTGTGTCAAAATTGTGCAACAAATTCGATACCAGAAAGAAATTAAAAGACCCTTTATTATATAAGAAAATCGAGTTTTATTTTTATTATCTGAATTTGCAAATAGGGTGACCACAATTTCTTTTAGATTGCAGTAAAGATTAGTAAATGTAAAGTATAAGTTTTAATAAACTTTCTTCGATTTTTCGCTCATTATTGTCATAGCATTTGTACTCAAGTTTCGTGATAAAAAAAAATTATTTCGGAATTCGAATGATCACAAAAAAAAATACTGTTACCCAAATCATTTTTGCTTGAAATATCGTTCGTTTTGATGACAATAATCAAATAATTTATTTATTATTTTTATAAAGGCTTTTGCCCAGCCATGCAATGTAGGCTAAATATAATCCTAACTAATATTATAAATAAAACTAATAACTAGCTAATATTATATTAAAAATATTATTACATGTATTATATAATTATTGTTTACATATATGCACAATAGTTGTAATATTTAGTGTAGTTACTAAACAATAGTTTATGATAGTGGAGCGGAAGTTGTAGGTAATAAAGCATTAAGGCGAGTTTTATGAAACAGTTGCAGTGAAGAATAAAAATAATAATAATCTTTTAATACGCAAACACATCTTTGGTCAAGACACTCAATCATCTTCGGTCAAGATATCAAACATTCAAGGTAAGTTTGTTTTGATACCTGTAGGTACTCATAATTTTATAAGTTCGTAATATTTTACTAAATAGTACTTAGATAGTCACTCTAAGAATAAAATTGTTTAGGCAATTCAATTTCACCTATTTATAAATTGTAAAATTTTTAAAATAAAATATAATTATTTCATACTCCAGAAAACATCTTTGTTATTGTACAAGTACCTACCTAGGAATAAAAAAAACATCCAGAAACGCACTGCTTTATTAGGTACTAGCTTCTGCCCGCGACTTCGTTCGCGTGAAATTTGAAAGTCATATGGCTCCATCTATTATCATAATAACGTTATTATTGTTTTCCTCGGGAACAGCACTTTTTTCGGGATGAAAGGTACAGTGGTTTAGGCGTGAAAAGCTAACAAACTTACTTTCGCATTTATAATATTAGTTAGGATTATATTTAGCCTACATTGTCCCATTCCTGGGCAAAAGCCTTTATAAAAATAATAAATAAATTATTTAATTATTGTCATCAGTTTTTTTCGGAACGAACGATTTTTCAAGCAAAAATAATTTGAGGAACAGTATTTTTCTATGGGATCGTTCAATTTCCGAAATTATTTTTTTTTATCACGAAACTTGAGTACAAATGCTATGACGATAATAACCAAAAATCGAAGAAAGTTTATTAAAACCTATGACTCTACATTTACTAATATTTACTGCAATCTAAAAGAAATTGTGGTCACCCTATTTCCTAACACAGAGAATAAAAATAAAACTCGATTTACTTATACAATTAAGAGTCTTTTAATTTCTTTCTGGTATCGCATTTGTTGCACAATTTTTTTCACAAAAAGAGACAATTTTGTATTTGTCTTATCTTTCATACGATAAGCGTAATAAATCGAAAACAAAATAAAATGGAGGACTGAGGGCCCGAATTTTATCAAGGTCATAACTTTTAAACAACAAAAGGTGGTGACCTGTTCTTGCTTTCATAAATTTTCACAATTTATTTAGTAGCATATAGGATTTCAAACAGTAGCTGTAAGTTAATGATTTCATTATAATTGCGTAATAAACTTTTACGTGTATGAGAATTGAGGGCCCATTTTGTACGAAGATATACAAAGTAGGACAGTGTTTTGCGATAATATCTTGTTTTCACAAATTTTGTTTGGCATTAGCTTAGATTTTGGCATTAAGACTTTTTCTGTAGTGTCCATAGTTTATCAGTTTTAGGTGGGCCCTCAATCCTCTATGTGAGAACTGAGGGCCCAACTTTACAGTCTATAACTCGGTTATTAGACTTTCACAAAATCTGATACCAACTTTCACAATTCTTTGGGAATGTTCACTAAATCCTAAGCACATTTTCAAAGAGTTTTAACAAAGTGGCCCTCACACCACACGCACATTTATTTTTAAGATAGCTTATACTGTTGGTTATAAAAATTGTTGTGAAATTTCAATCAAAAACTAATTGTAACCTTCTGAAATTGACCATTTTGGGAACTCTAATGTATTTTTACATTAGAGGTTGAAAATTAAAATTATCTTATTCTATTGTATAGCGCTCGACTTGATGGCAGGATTGCCATTGTATACCTACTAAGTTTTTAAATTAATTGTATTTTTCATAAGTACTTAGGTACAAGTAATTTTAATTTTAATGTTTTTTTAATTTTAATAATAATCTATTTTAAATAATATTAAGGCGAAAGCGCCAGGGTAGCTCGCGAAATTCAATTTTTTTTACGTTTTTAGGGTTCCGTAGTTCTGACAAGGCCTTATAGTTTTTGCAATTTGCTGGTCAGTATTAAGTTGTATGTTGATTAAAATATGATTCGTGGCCGTAACAAATATGTATTTTCAGAATTATAATCATTAAAGTCATCAACACAACTCTCTAAGACCAAGTAATCCCACTGAATGACTATTTCATGAAATCTTGACATTTGGGGATTGTATTAACTTAAAAAGTTGTAGGTATTATTCTAGATTCTAATGATTATAACTCTGTAAATACATATTTGTTGTGGTCGCGAATCATATTTTAATCAACGTAAACGTACAACTTAATACTGACCAGCAAATTGCAAAAAACCTAAGAAAATTTGAATTTCGCGGGCTACCTTAGCGCTTCCCCCTTAATGTATGTTGTTGTATTATTAATGTATTTGTGTGTAATGTAATAATAGAAGCCTAAGGGCGACAATACACAGGCCAACAATTTTTAGGTGCCTACTTTAGACTTATTATTTTCCAAATAGGCAGGCGCGCAATTAATTAATCCTATTTTGCTTTAAATATCTTGATATCCCAGGATGTTTTAGAAGTTAATGTTTTATTGTAAATATACAGGGTGTTTGGTGCATCGTTTGCCAAATTGAATTGGCCGAAAGGAGAGGTCATTTGCTATCTCTTAAGGCCCAGTAACTCATTCCTTGTTACACCGGTTTTTTTTATTATGACTTTTTAATTTTTATTTAGAAAAATACAAGAACTCTGCATTTAAGCTTAAATTAAAAAAAGTTATGAGTGTAGCCTACAAATTTCATTTTAATTCTTATGTTTATACTCTTGTATGGTTCTACGAAATTCAAAATTACTTGCTAATAACATCTAGTTATTTTTTAATAACTCACAAAGTTTTTGAAAAAAGGAAAAATACACTTAACACTCAACTTTAAATTGCTGTAAAAAGAACACTAGTTTTCACATTAATAACATTCTTTAAGTAGGTGGATAGTCTTATCTCACTCTTACGCACTCTCTTATCTCTGTCTAGGGTTCTAACTTTCCTCGAACTTGAAATAAAAAATAAACTTTTATTTAATAAGAACCTAATTATAAGTTTAAACTTTAAAAAAAATTAAGCTTAAATGCAGATTTCTTGTATTTTTCTAAATAAAAAGTTATAATAAAAAAAACCCGGTGTAACGAGGAATGAGTTATTGGGCCTTAAGAGATAGCAAATGACCTCTCCTTTCGGCCAATTGAATTTGGAAACGATGCACCAAACACCCTGTATATGTATAAGGTCTATCTATTCAAACACGAAATATCTGAAGGGGTCATTGTACTCATAATTATGAACGACTTTTACTAAGGGACCAAACTCGAAATCGCGAAAAAATAATCAGCTGTTCCACACATTTATGTTCGCATAACTCGTCAAAATGTAGGGAACTGTTTTTTTTCTGTAATGATGAATACAATGACCCCTTAGAGATTTCGTGTATGAATAGATAGACCTTATATAGTGGCTAAATAATAACAGTCGCACAGGTCGAGGTTAAGCTACGCTCGCCGCGGTTGGTCTCTGGATGGGTGCCCATCTTTACATACCGAGACCCCTCCGTGCCTCTGAAAGCACGTTAAGCCGTTGGTCCCGGCTGTCATTCGTGGATCTTTGATCTTTACTAGTAGGTAGTCAGAAGCTCGAAAGTCTGACAACCAGTCTTACCAAGGGGTATCGTATTACCCAGTAACTGGATTGTGGAGGTCAGATAGGCAGTCGCTCCATGTAAAATACTGGTATTCAGCTGCATCCGGTTAGACTGGAAGCTGACCCCAACACAGTTGGGAAAAGGCTAGGCAGATGATTATATTTAAGTAAGTAGGTACCTATACATTTCATAGCATTTAGCATAGCATTTTTTTTAGCATTTTTATTTTTAGCACTTTTTTTGGTAGCATTCCTTGGAATGGATGATACTAGATCCCATTTGCAACATTGACCAACTGGGTTTTTGTGGAGTTATAGTACTTATGTACTTTTAAGCTTTCTACAAAATTTCCACCTCTCGACCATGAACTGCTAATAGTGAGAAATCGAAGTATAAAAAAAAACATCTATACCAATGATATTCTAATAAAAATACCATTGATCTATACCATGAACTTTACGATGATTTAATTCTAAACGTAAGGGTATTTTTTTTGTTAAATTTGTTTGTTCTCAACAGTTCTATTCGTTCATGAGCTATCAGAAAGTATCAGGTTAACGTTCAAAGCAGTAGGAAACATAAAAAAAATCTTGAAAAGTTTGATAACTTCACAAGAACCCAGTCTAAAACCAGTTAGTCCTGTTTCAGGATAAATGTTACAAATTAGCTCTAGTATGTGTAGTAGAAATGGGTGATCCATTTCAAGGTATGCACCGGAAATTGATTGACTTGTATAATTTCCCGTCTGGCACGTGTTAGGTTTTGTTCTTTGTTAATAAATAGAAACTTATGTTTTTAAAGATAATTGTTAAAATTAGTTAATTTTGTTAGGATTTTTGTAAATATAATGTTTTAAATATTATCAAAGCAATTTTGTGTAAACGATTAATTACTATTGTTTGGGAATGTCAACCCTTGATTTGATATTGATTGGTGCATGGCGGGAAAATAGGTCGCTCTACTATTGGATTACGACATCGACACTAGTATCGCCTGATGTCGTGGGCCAATTGGAGAGCAGGATTTGGGGCGGGGATTTTGGGGGTTCGTTGGCTAGGAGCGGGTGCGCAGACGGCATTCGCTCCTGGGCCATCGATTGCGATATTCGATTAGAATCGGTTCCAAAGAAATGTAATAATAAGTTTAAGTAACATAGTTGTTTTGTTGTAAACCCAATTAAAACTAAGTGAGTGAACAGTTTGAGTTTGTATTCATCAGTCTTCCCAGCTAGAATAGTATCCCTTTGAGAGTGGTGACCGCTGAGGCTGGTTTCGTTCACACACGATATGAGTTAAAACTCTTACTCTCTCCTTTTACGTGTTTTCTGTTTCACCATGTCTCGATAAAACCAATCCGATAAATATTTGCAAAATTATTTGCCAGACAAGTTATGTGGAACTTATATGAAGAGGTGAAACAGGCCATAAATTTAAATTTATTTATTTAAATAAAGACTGACTTTAGCGAACTAGTTTTATTATTATTCTGTGTAACTTATGTTTTAAAACAAATTACTTAGGTATATGTTTTATCAATACTCAGTCACACACAGACTCAGTACTCATTTCAGCTTATATGACTACACTTAAAAGTAATTAGGTGCAAATAGTCGACACTGATGAAAATTTTTGCATCTGACAATCAAACTATAAGGCTAGGCAGATGATGATGATTTAGGAACGGTGGCTATCTTAATTTATTATGTGTTAAGGTTTAAGCTTGCATCTGGCTTCCTTAATTTATATCGGCAAAAAACGATCGACATTGAATAACTCGAAGCACGGTAATATATTCCTAATTCAAACAAACCATGCGATTCTAACACAAAGAAAAAACCGGGCAAGAGCGAGTCGGACTCGCGCACCGAGGGTTCCGTAACATCCGGGTTTATGCATAAGGTTTATGTTTATGAAAGTAAATGATTTTTTTAAATTTTATGTTTGAGTTGATTGAATAAATGGTAAATTGCTGTTTACGATTTATGACGTATTAAAAAAAAACTACTTACTCGATCTCGTTCAAACCAATTTTCGGTAGAAGTTTACATGGTAATGTACATCATATATTTTTTTTAGTTTTATCATTCTCTTATTTTAGAAGTTACAGGGGACACACATTTTACCACTTTGGAAGTGTCTCTCGCGCAAACTATTCAGCTTAGAAAAAAAATATAATTATTAGAAACCTCAATATCATTTTTGAAGACCTATCCATAGATCCCACACGTTGGGTTTGATGAAAAAAAAATTTTTGAGTTTCAGTTCTAAGTATGGGGAGCCCCAAAATTTATTGTTTGTTTTCTATTTTTGTGTGAAAATCTTAATGCGGTTCACAGAATACATCTACTTACCAAGTTTCAACAGTACCTATAGTTCTTATAGTTTCGGAAAAAAGTGGCTGTGACATACGGACGGACAGACAGACAGACGGACGGACAGACAGACAGACAGACTTGACGAATCTATAAGGGTTCCGTTTTTTGCCATTTGGCAACGGAACCCTAAAAAGTAAAATAACACACGTCTTTTGCCTGTTCCTTGATATGGTGAAACAGGCCCTTAGCTGATATGAAATACGAATACTTAGTTAAAATACAGTTTTACTTAAAGGACATTCGACAAAATGTTTGGGGCTTGGTACATACGTCCACCACTAACGAGAATCACTGAATAAGTAATCAATTAAATAGAAGAGTAACTTTTACTAAGACAGCCATAGCCATAAAAAAATCTGTGCTAAGCATACGGTAAAATTTTTTTTTTCATGTGTTCAACCCACGAGTGACACTGAATATAAGAATTTTGAAAAAATAAACAAATATTACGGATAAATGAAATACGACTGCACTCAATGGTGACTACCGTATTTTGTCGTATTTTATACCAAGACATTTTTGATTTTGCATTATTTTCAACCTTTTAGTGAGCTATATTTTTGGAATTGTCTCTTCGAGCCCTTTGTTTTGAATCCACACACACGAAAACGAAAATGTTATAAAAAAATATACTTACGTCTAGGTATTGGTGGCAAAATACCGCCATTCTGATTTTTCTTTCTCAAAGTTAATATAGCTAGCGTCACTCGTGGTGCCGGTGTCAAGACGAATTTACATTCGTCTAAACGCATAAACAAAAAAAAAAAAATAAGTGAATTTAATAATAATTTAGCTAATATTATTATCATCAGCCATCTGTCCCACTGCAGGGCAAAGGCATTTTGTTAAACAAAGTGTTAAAAAATGAACCCGATAAACTTTAAGAGGTACTTTAGACCATCGAATTGAACAACTTTCACTACGGGACCAACTCTGAAATCAGAAAAAAAAAAACTGCTATTCCATACATTCTGGTCAATTAGGTATTGAACTTTTGTATTAAACAGCTCTTAAAGTTTTTCGCTTAATTTTTTAACACCTTTGACGAAATTACCTCAACACTAATTCAGCGTGTCTTATAAAATAATACCTAGAAGGTATTTTTTCAAACGGAATTATGCTTATATTAAAGATACATACAATAGGTATAGTCAACAAGAGAATGGTTTATAGACATAACATTTACATCTGCTATAAGCATAAGATAAAAAATTGCATATTCAGCGCAGGCACAGCATCTGTTATTTACATTTACTTGATGAAAGTTTAGTTGTTTTTGCCGATAGGAAATCCCATCTTGTCACACGGCTTGTCGTTTAAAAAATTGTATTTAGCTGCCTGTATACCTGTTACTCATACTTATTTAGATAAGTAAACAATATTTATAAAATAAATGTCTATTAACAGGGATAGCTTTAAGGGCCAATGTACCTAAGTCAGTTAATAAAACAAACTTAACTGTTCAATGAAATAATAATAATAAATAAATGATTTATTTTGGACCAAACACTTGTACCGACACATAGTATCATAAACCTGCTAAACTGCGGGACAGTTTGTCGGCAGGATTATCACGGGTTTGTCACCTTGGTTATTCATTTTAAAACATTAAACATTAATTGTCTATCAAGTGTAATCAGTTGTAATCCCCATTTCTGTGATGACAATGCGTATCTTATGTACAATATGTACCGTATCTCTAGTTGTATGCTATGGGTAAACATTTCAGTCCCTCGCCCCTGGGCTGTGCTACGAAACCTGGGAATCTGAGAACACCAGATAAACGTACAATAATAAGACCACAGAGCAGGTGATTTTTTATTACACTTCCATTACTTTGCCATGGATAGAACCAGCCACAGATCTGCTGAAAAGTGACTTCTCAGACCCTTCAGGTAAACTAAAGATTAGTAGGCATTGGAAATAGTTTCGTAACGAACTTTTATTCAATCTTATTCGGGTTGTTTTTCAATAAGAATGCCATACCATGAACTCGGAAATGTTTCGCCAAATCTTCTGGACCTTCAAAATCTTCGCGACATATTTTACATTGATTTTCACGAAGTGGCTCATTAGAAATAATATTACTTTGGTATTTAATGAGAGCATTTTCATTGTAGCATTGCTTTTCTTTAATATATTCTTCAATATCAGATATATTATGTTCCAACAACAAATGTTTTGAAAATGATGGTTTGACAACAAAACTCTGTCCACACTCCATACATTGATATGCCATGCAAGGATCCCTATGGGATATCATATGTTTTTCTAGTAATATTTTTTGTTCAAAGTTATCACCGCATATGTTGCAAACGGGTGTACTGTCGGGAACTTTAGATTTACGACCTTGTAATGACAGCGGAACACTATCAACGTCAATAGAGACTGTTGAAGCTTTATTTTGTTGGCGTCTTCTACTTCTTCTAGATATTTTCTTATCAACCGTTCTTTTGATGCCCGAAGTCTTGCGTTCAGATAAGTACTTCTTTACATCAATTCTAGTAAGGACTATTTTAGCATCTAAACACTTATATGTTTTGTGCAGTGCAGCATAATGTTTTTTGATTTCATTCCAGTCTTGTGATATGTTTGTTTTACAAAGGTGACATGTAATATGGGTGTTGCTTTGCGTTCTATCAGGCACAACATCCAATTCTGTAGACCCAAAAGTGGAAGTACATTGATATGGACATTCGTTAGGCAGATTATGAAAATCAGAATGTTGACATGTATATATAAAACTTCTGCAACATAGGTCACATCTTTTTACAACGCGATATACTCTTCTCGGCTTACTTGAATCTTTTGAATCCATACCATTTTCAGACAGCATACTAATCAATGTACTTTCTATTGTATTATTTGTATTGTGTTTTGCTAGGAAATGACTAAGTAGAACAGATATATCCTTGAAAATGGAACCGCAGGGCCAACATGGAAAAACGCAAGTGACCTTATGACTTTTTAAGTGCCACTCCATGCGACTTTGCAATACAAATTTCCCGGGACACATTTCACACTTATAAAAAACGAGTGGCTTGGTTTCTGTTTTATGACTCTTCAAATGATCTTGCATACTTACTGCGTTGAAACAAGCAACGACGCAGTATGGACATTTATAAACTTTTTTCATATGCAACTCTTTCATGTGCTCTTTATAATCATTGGGATGGAAAAGGCGACAATCGGGCGCGGCACATCTTGATCTGGCTGTTGCTCTCATCATCTTAAATCCTTCACAATCGTGGTTGTATGGGTACTGCAAATTTTTGTTGCCAAGGTGAAAACCACATTCTGGGCAATAATAAGGTGGACATTTCAAATGTAAACGCAAATGTGCTTTAAATGCGCATATACTCGGCAGTGCAAATAAGCATATGGGACACGAATATATAACATCGTTTGAAAACTGCATATAATGACTGGCTCTATCTTTATTAGGGGCTCCCGAGCTAGTTATATTTTCTTTACATTCGAAACAATTTACTGTGGCATATGCATTTTTTTGTTGTGCTGTAATTTCAGTTGCCGTTGTAATTTCAGTTGTTGTAGTTTCACTTGCTGTCGCTACAGGAGATGTTATAACATCGTTGCTTGGTGGGCTTAAAGGTTTAATTTTGTAGTTACTTAACGGTAATGGTTCTAATTTTAAGTCTGTAACATTGATCGTAGCTGTTTTGAAACCATGTGATCTTATATGAAAAAGTAAATTACATCTATTGAAAAAAGTTCTCAATTGGTTACAATTCCGGCACATGTAGGTAATGCTTACAGACTTGCGATTGATGTGATCATTAAAACTGGACTCGAAGATGAACCTGTAAAAGAAAGAAAAAACACATAAATCCAATGTTATTTATAAACGACTAGCTGTTGCCCGCTACTTCGTCTGCGTGTGTTTTGTATGTCATCGTTATTTTTATAGAAATACCCGTCTAGGTCAGAATGACTGGTGTATTGTTACAGAACTGAATATGTTATATATGAAAGGAATGTACCAGCAATGTATTTGAATGAACCTTTAATGAAATTCAATGTACCTCCAAGAAACAAGAATAATTATAATAATAAAGTGAGCCGCAGTCCTGACAGTCAGAATAACGGGTGAATACTAATAATGAATGTAATAGATATCTAATGGGTACCTAATATTTACCAGAGGAATGTACCTTCAATGTACCTCATAAAAATAATGCGACGAGTAATTAACGAGAAAATCAGAAAAATAAATTTTGACGCCTACCAATTTTTCATAGCAATGTGTGTAAGTGTTATTTGCTCGTATTGAGAATTGAACGTGATTATGAGAGGATTATTTACATTTTTTTACATACCTACAATTATTTGATAAATAAAACAAACATTGATTAGAAAATGAATTATCATTTACTCAACGTTTATGAAAAGCAGTGAAAAATGTAAATAATCCTCTCATAATCACGTTCAATTCTCAATACGAGCAAATAACACTATACTCACATTGCTATTAAAAATTGGTAGGAGTCAAAATTTATTTTCTTGATATTCTCGTTAATTACTCGTCGCATTATATTTTCAGATTATATTTTTATGAGGCACATTGAAGGTAGGTACATTCCTATGGTAAATATTAGGTAACCATAAGATATCTATTACATTCATTATTAGTATTATTCACCCGTCATTCTGACTGTTATGACTGCGGCTCACTTTATTATACAATGTTCTTGTTTCTTGGAGGTACATTGAATTTCATTAAAGGTACATTGCTGGTACATTACTTTCATATAACATATTATTATTCAGTTCTGTAACAGTACACCCGTCATTCTGACCTAGACTAACTTTTAACATGTCATGTTATATACAGTTAAGTCTCAAGTCATATTTTGGCTGTGACTGTAGGGATAGGTAATCTAAATAGTATCTAATTAGTTACCTATGTGTTGTCCCCACAGGCGGTGACGGTCATTTTGACAATATTCAAACTATCTATACTTTACATATTATACTAATATTCGTGGCTAAATAATAATAGCCGCACAGGTCGATCAATCAGGTTAAGCTACGCTTCCCGCGGCTGGTCTGTGGATGGGTGACCATATTTACATACCGAGACCCCTCCGTGCCTCGGAATTACTCGGAAAGCACATTAAGCCGTTGGTCTCGGCTGTCATTTGTGGATCTTTGACAGTCGTTACGGGTCGTCAGAAGCCCGAAAATCTGACAACCAATCTTACCAAGGGGAATCGTATTACCCAGTCACTGAATTGTGGAGATCAGATAGGCTGTCGCTCTATGTAAATTACTGGTATTCAGCTGCATCCGGTTAGATTGGAAAGCGACCCCAACATAGTTGGGAAAAGACTAGGCAGATGACTAATATTTTAAAGAGGTAAAATTTACGAGTTTATATGGGGTAATCTTCGGATCTACTGATCCGATTCCGAAAACTTCTATCACTAATGGGATAAGCTACACTCTACAGTATCACCGAGTGTAGCATATACTTGATATTAAAACAAGAAATCCGCCATTATTTTTCTTTCAAAATGGCGGCCGCGAACCTACGTTGAACGTTATAATATCTCGGAAACGTGACACTTTCCGAGGTTTGGTTCTAATACGTTTTCTGTTTGCATTGATGCCAGCTATCGATTTATATTAGTTTCAGGGTCTCTTATTGTATTATGTAACACTAGGTAACTGTCGTTAAAAATACAGGGTGTTTGGTGCATCGTTTGCCAAATGAAATTGGCCGAAAGGAGGGTTCATTTGCTATCTCTTAAGGCCCAGTAACTCATTTCTTGTTACACCGGTTTTTTTTATTATGACTTTTTAACTTTTATTTAGAAAAATACAAGAACGCTGCATTTAAGCTTAAATTTAAAAAAAGTTATGAGTATAGCTTTCAAATTTCATTTTAATTCTTATGTTTACTCTTGTTTGGTTCTATGAAATTCAAAATTACTTGCTAAAAACATCTAGTTCCTTTTTAATAACTCAAAAAGTTTTTGAAAAAAGGAAAAATACACTTAACACTCAAATTTAAAATGCTGTAAAAAAAAACTAGAAGCGATCGGAATCTTCGAAATCTTTTAAAAAGTTGTCTAGTTTGTCCCCTTTCCAACGGTGTGCAATATACCAAAAAAAAAACTTTTAATAACTTCAGTAATTCGCTAAATGTATAATCGAGACACATCAGGCTGATATTCGATATTACGTTAAGAACACTAGTTTCCACATAAATAACATTCTTTAAGTAGGTGGATAGTGTTATCTCACTCTTACGCAGTCTCTTATCTCTTTCTTGGGTTCTGACTTTCCTCGAACTTAAAATATAAAATAAACTTTTATTTAATAAGTACCTAATTATAAATTTTATTCAAATTGTCCTTCACTATTGCGTACACACGCGCGACATCTTCGTCTTATCTCGATTGTAGTGGTGTGTAAACGTATTTCTGCTTTGATAGTGACTTACAACCGTACGCGCTAACATGCAATGCAAACCCTTTTTAGCTCTACTGCGTACCTCACCTATGTTCTAGGTAACGGCTTTGACTTCACTCTGCCAGATGTCATGTTATCCCGCACGGATTCTACTTTTTACAAATATTAAACAAAAAATACCCCTTGGGAGAAAATAAGGCATTCATACGAGTATTTTGTTTGTTGTAGGTCTCGAGAATCAAGACTATGATAACCGTCCAATTGTGTCGTTTTTTATTACACTCGGACGTGGATGATCCGAACTTATTAAAAATAATTTCTACAAACAGACTTTCCCAAATTATTAGCTCAGCTACCAATTTTCAGTGAAGACCTGTCTTTTGTTTTTCATCAAAACGGTTGTCCCGCTCACTCGAGATTAACCGTCAGGGAGTACTTGGATGTTGCATTCCCAGACTCATGGATTGGGAGGGATGGCCCTATTCCTTGGTTCCCTCCATGTTCCCCAGACCTGACTCCGTTAGATTTTTACGTCTGGGGACGGCCCGAGGAACTAGTTTACGCCACGGAAGTTGAGACTAGGGATGAATTAGTCCAAAGCATTGGGGTGGCTTTCGTCACTATCAAAGAAGAAATACGTTTACACACCACTACAGTCGAGATAAGACGAAGATGTCGCGCGTGTGTACGCAATAGTGGAGGACAATTTGAACAAAATTTATAATTAGGTACTTATTAAATAAAAGTTTATTTTTTATTTCAAGTTCGAGGAAAGTTAGAACCCTAGAAAGAGATAAGAGACTGCGTAAGAGTGAGATAACACTATTTACCTACTTAAAGAATGTTATTTATGTGAAACTAGTGTTCTTACCGTATTATCGTTTATCAGCCTGATGTGTCTCGATTACACATTTAGCGAATTACTGAAGTTATTAAAAGTTATTTTTGGTATATTGCACACCGTTGGAAAGGGGACAAACTAGACAACTTTTTAAAAGATTTCGAAGATCCCGATCGCTTCTAGTTTTTTTATTACAGCAATTTAAAGTTGAGTGTTAAGTGTATTTTTCTTTTTTTCAAAAACTTTGTGAGTTATTAAAAAGGAACTAGATGTTATTAGCTAGTAATTTTGAATTTCATAGAACCATACAAGAGCAAACATAAGAATTAAAATGAAATTTGAAGGCTATACTCATACCTTTTTTTAAAATTTAAGCTTAAATGCAGAGTTCTTGTATTTTTCTAAATAAAAATTAAAAAGTCATAATAAAAAAAAACCGTGTAACAAGAAATGAGTTACGGGGCCTTAAGAGGTAGCAAATGACCTCTCCTTTCGGCCAATTCCATTTGGCAAACGATGCACCAAACACCCTGTATATTTCAAAGCAGTAAAGTTCTGGGTTTGTTACTCGATTTTTTTTTTTAATGGTGACCACTGACCACCCGTGTTATAAATAAACATCAATGCAAACAGAAAACATAAGCTATCGACTTTTAATTAGCTACAGTAAAATGAAAGCTTATGTTACCACTTTTTAACGAAATTTAAATAGTGATGTGACAAAATAATCGATTCATTCAATTAACATTCAGTTCAAGATCGATCCATGTTAAATTGATTTTTATAAAAGATGATAATAATTATTAAATATTTAAAATGAAATTCAGGATAATATAAGTTTACAACAAAAACATTGAACAATGTCTAATTACTGTTTTGTCATCACATCAGTGATCGGATTGATTTTGAATTCTAATCACAAATTATATAATTTAAATATTCTATGCACAAAAGAGATTATAATTTCACAAACAATGTTACCTAATTTATTTAACACTAAAATACTAAATTAAATGACTAACTAACTTACTATACAAATAAATACAAAAACAAAGGACACTTAGGCGTCGAAGTACTCGTCCGCATCGCTGTCATCCGGAAACGTGCCCAGAAGACTGGCAGCATTGCCACGTTGAATGGCAATGCTAATTCTTTGGCCAAAGAACTACCCAGCCCTCTGGTCACGTGAAGTGTCGACCAGCCGACGAGAAATTTCCTTAAAAAGGAGACGCGCACTCGGGCCCCATGACCCGAGCGTTTCGACCCCAAACGGCTCAAAGCTGTAGTTGCCAATAAATATTCTTATTTTTGAGGTTTTTGAAGTTTTGCGAATAATCCTGTATATAGGTCTACCAGAATGTCATGGCAAAAAAAAAAACAAAAATACTTTGTGGTTTTCATACATTTGCCAACATTGGCAATGTCAAATGTATGAAAACTACAAAGTTCAGATTTAAGATCGATTTATTAGGAGTTTTAGAGTAAAAATTTAAACAAAAATTTATCTTTAGTAGACTATGTATTTACGCTGTTTTGAAACTACAACATATATTTTTATCCGATCAATACAAAGAATATTTATTTTGATTGTTTACGGTTAAATCAAAATTGGTCAATTTCGAATACCTATGTAAATTAAAACGATGTTTAATTGCGTTTTGATCACGTCACTAGTAGAGATAGTGTGGCAACATTTTTTAACGAAATGACAGTAAGAAGTGTCATTTAACTGCAGATAATTAAAAGTCGGACTATAGGTTACATGCGTGGCCACCATTTTGAAAAAAAAAACCAAAATGGCGAACAGGTACCTATGCCAGGCTCCAAATAAAAATCTTCAATCCCCTTTAAATGAGAATTGTAGCTAACCAACATTAAATAGTTATAGATCCTAAATAATTTAAAGATATTTTATTTCTCATAGGGACTTAAATAACCCAGTTCACTTTAAAATGAGATACAAAATGTTTAAATCTCAATATTAAGATCTTAATTGCCTCTAGGACGTTGGCAACGTTACAGGGTACGTCTACATACCTAGTTTCTTAAGAACTTATGTTTATACTGGTGCTGATTCTGTTGTTCGCAAACTAAACTAAATTTAAGTTCAGGCATCTTTTTATTTCTATTTAATTAAGAAAAGTACAGAAGATAAATATTAGTTTAGTCCTAGTAGTAGCTTAGTTTTTTTTTTTTTAAATGGTTGTTCCAAATGAAAAATGATTAAAGAAACCTAAAAATAATATGGCTGGTTGTCGCCATATTGAATTTTGATTACTGTCAAGTCTTTAGTGATTGACAAGATTAACTTTCTGACCGCCACAGTCATGTATAGATAGATGACAAACCAAAATGTGCCCGGCATGCCACGGTTCGATTACATGACAGTTTTTGACGCCGAGGGCACGTTTTTGATTTTTTGACGTGTGGCGGTCAAAAGGATAGGACAAATCGATGAGTATAAATGAGGTTTCCCTACACAAATATCAAAAGCATATCGCCATTTGCCCATAGTCCACTTTCGCCCAGTCTCCTTTACACGTCGTTTCAGCCGATAGACGTCCACTGCTGGACATAGGCCTCCCCCAATTTTGGGAGGGTTTGCCATAATCGCCACGCTTGGCAGGCGGGTTGGCGATCGCAGTATGGTATGATGGTGGAATACATAGAGAACGCTCTGCCCATTCTCCGGTACGATCCTTAGTCGCCTTTTACGACACCCACGGGAAGTAAGGGGTGGTGGTATTCTTTAAGTCCGGCACCACACAGACTACTACTCCTTTACACATTGGATTAAAAATAACTTTTTAGTAGGTAGGTAAAGTATATCTTGTTCTAACTTTGGTGGAAATTATTATTTTTTTTTACTGAGACTAGAGGCAAAGCTATTTAAGAATAGATTATGCTGTGGTGGTTACATTAGCCAGTTAGAATGGATGCCTACCAATGTAATTATGATAATAATCTACCAAAATAGCCCCCTAATTTCAAGGTGTAAAGAAAAGTTGCCAAGTGTTATATGAAATTACTTACTTGTCCCCGCAACCCGTACATGCATAAAGTTTGTGACCGTTGATTGGTACCGGTATTACGTAGTTAGGGAAACTCTTATTAAACAAGAGATTTTTAACGCTGAGTTTGTCATTTAAATTCTCCATGGCTTTATTTATCTGAAACAATGGTAAAATAATCACAATTAAAAAACTTTGATGACAATGAAACAATGCTGATTTTTGGATAATCAGATGAGTAGGTAGCATCTATTTTCTACAAATAAATTATATTGCTGTTTATACCATTTGAAGATGTAAGCACAAATGTTTTTGTCATGTAAAACGGGCTTTTCTGATCAGAGTATTCTGCTCACGGGTTTCTGAATCAATCATGGTACTGTGCAGATGTAATTAGATAGGTAAATATATAATATGTGGGTACCTTTTTATTTTTAAAGAAAAGCACTAGACCTGTAGGTACCACCTCAATATAATTATATGACAATTTTATTAGGCATCAACAGCACAATCAAGAAAATATTCTGCATGCCTTTGCTAGCTGGGAAATAGCTTTCTGCTTCATCAGTCATCACTGTGAAACTACACTATGATAGCGTCGGACATACATACCCAGGTAAGTACAAATCTGTGCACAACATGGCAATACTTCCTGTGTGTTGGTATTAAGTTGACTTTACTTTGGATAATGAGGCTCATGTAGGTACTAAGTACTATATCAAGTAAGCACTAAGCATCAAAATGATTACGCTCGCGCTATCATGTGACATAACTCAAAACTTACCTTCTTTATTCTTGTCTACAATATTACGATTACGGAAGACATCCTAGAATTTACAAGAACTTGACAGAAAGCAACATGAAACGCCCTCTGTCGGAGCACAATCCCATGAAAGTATCGCCAGTATTGAAAAAGTTTTTGTGTTGCTAGTGCGTTGAAAATATTCGCATATAACCACGGCTCGGACTCTACAGAAAGGTGCTTTGATTTTTAATAAATAACCTGAAGACTTCATTCATATCTATTACCTAAGTATTCATTTTTATTTTATAAATCACTGGATCCAAGGCAGTCAGGCAAGCAATGTTATAGAGGTTGTTTCAAGGTATGTACACCTATCGGCTTTGTGCACGGTAAAAATTATTGAGAAGTTTTAAAAAAAGGTTTATTTTATTTTCTTAGGAATAAAACTTAAATTCATGATTTTTTTAATTTATAAATTAAACTTTCTACAAAAAGTAAGTACATACCTATTTTAGTCTGCACGTCTGTGACCATGTAGTACTATGTAATGGAACAGTGTTGCTATTTTCTTATTCCAGAATGTTCCATAACAGAGATAATAAGATAACTTGGGAACGGCCGCTACACAAAAAAACATTCTGTAAATACTAGATTTGCACGTGGTATCGTGCGCTACACGAATTCGTGACGAGGGTCTATGATGATTCCAATTTCGAAATGACACCTAATTAAGTACCTAAGTACTTAATTAGGTCTGTATATCCTTCTTATTCTGTACCTCTACCATGAGTTGTTATCGAAAACTTACTCGCTAGCGTCAAGCTCGCTAGCGTATTAACGTGGATCGAATAGATTTCGATAATGCTTGCACCATGAGTTTTACGGAGTTTTACGCAGGCGCTAAGGTAAACTCGATAGATCGTGTCGTATGTAACGTCACTTCCTTAAGTTTTATTTCTTTCTTTCTCAGTAATAAGGAGAGAGAACGGAATATATTATGCTCAAAATATAGTGCTATCGCCTATGCTTAAAATGTCATGATAGGCAATAATCCGACTAAATAGAATGGTTGGCGGTTAGTGAACTTCTTAAGGTATTTAGTGGTTGTTGAATTTTTATTCCTTATATGTCACTGTTGTGTCATCGAGTGTCGTTTTCAATTTGTAATTTTGTATTTGTTGACATTGTGTTCACGGCGTTTTTTAATAAAATTCAGTTAAATAAGTTTACAAAATGACAATAATACAATGAGGACCAGTATGGCACAATTTTTAGAAACTGCCTGTCGCTTCTGCGCTAAGAATCGCCGGTTCATTTGTCGCATGGAGCAAATAGTTGTGTGATCCAATCTTCCAAAGCAAGATACCTAATTGTTCCGGGTCTGGATGTTTGTGCATGTGATATTCGTGTTTGTAAAGGCACCCACGATACAGGGGAAATCCTAGTGTCCAATGTTTAAAGAAAAAAATGTGTAGTTAGTAGGTAATAAATATGTGTTTTTATGTCAATTTTTGTGTTCCTTATTTTGTTAAATATGCTGTATGTTTCCCATATAATAATAAAATAAATGAAAAGGTTGTATAAGTAAAATGTCTTTTATTTAAATTTAAGTTAATATTCATCACAGAAAGCCTCCTAGGTAGCTGCGAAATGTCCCGCCCATTGGTAAGCTAGAATTTCATTTTCTTGTAATTTTGGCTTGAAATTCACGTTCTTTACGTCGTTGGTCTTCAAATTCAGCGGCCGCCAACATATTCCATGCTAAATAAGCTCTTCCAGACATTATTTTGACTCAAAATACTCAAAAACGTATATAATTTCAATGTAAACATATGTTTCACGCGTCAAAATGCTAGTGAGTGACGTAACTACTATCGTAAGCGTATTTTTCGATAGCGTCTGTCAAATTATTAACTCATGGTGCCGTTTTGTATGGCGACAGCTGAAAAACGTTAGTGACTATCGAATAGATTACGTTAGGTTTCTTACCTATCGAAATCTATAGTACTCATGGTATGAATTTTAATTCTTTCGGTGACCGCTAGGGGCGCTGTACAATATTTCATACATTTTATTTACGTAGACGCTAGCGAGTTTTGGCTGTGCAAACTCATGGTAGAGCTACTGATTATGAAGTATCTTTTAAATTGGTCCAATATTGGAAGAGAAAATAGGCGAGAGCTAAACCTCGAATTATGACTTTTTACTTAGGCTTTTTTAAAAAGTGTCTCCGACCGCGTTTCCTCTTAATTCGGGACGTATGACACAGAAAGAGATAGCTATCTGTAGTGTGTTGCTCACTGCTATTAGCGGACTAGAGGAAACTACAACACATATGCGTAGTACAGATTTTTTGTTTCGAGATTCAATGCATGTTGTTTATCCCTCCTCTACACGTCGGCAGACGCGTGCGCAATCGTCGACAGATGGATCACCACGAGCCGACCACACGTCTGTTGGTCGTTCAGTCTGTGTTTAAATTCTTGACAGACGGAACTCGTACGCACGCAACAAAAAATGGATGTTGAGACCGTAGCTGCGGCAGCTATTTATTTATTTAGTACTTTTAACTACTTTTGAGTATGCATAGTATGTCATGTAGGTATTTAAGTCGTTTTAAATCCAACCGAAATAAAAATTAGCCACTTAGACTCTGTTAGATGTCCAATTTGCAATTACAGATCGTGTCATGTGGTCGGCTCGTGATGATCCGTCTGCTGATGCATCTGTCGGAATCCGCGCACGCGTCTGCCGACGTGTACATGAGGCATTAGGTTAGGTTCGATCTTCCCCCCCCCCTCCTAGGAGCCCCCATTGTTGAGGCGGGAGAGCTCAGTATCTGTGGCTTGGTCACCCACGGTAAAACGAAGAGGAACCCTAGGGATTTTGCCGGCAAGCCGACGACGTAGCGCCCAACAAGTACGTTGCATAGCCGCTTGGGCGACATCCAATTGAGGCGGGCCGCGATGTCGTATGGGAGGCATCGCGGCTGAGGGTTGGAGGCCGCGGCAGGAGAGGAGTGCCAGTATTGCGGTGCGCAGCTCTCGGCGCTCTCCTTACTGTACTTTCCGTGTGGCCTTGACGGGGTCGCCACCGTCTGATGGCTGACGCGGTGGGGCCGCAGAGGAGGAAGAGTGTTGCTATGACATTGGCCGCTCTCCCTATCCTCTGCGGCCGAAAATTGGCAGGCGGCGGGGCCAATGACCTGACCCGTCGCAGGGGGACCAAGGGTGCCCCGACACGGGGTCGTCTGGTGCCCATGGGCTGGTTTGGCCCTGGGGTGGTCACGGCGTGCTATGTGTTCTGGTGCGCCGGTGATAGGGAGTACTCCCAAGAGGAGGGTCCGGTGACGGACAGCCGCGGCGGGTTCACGGATAAGTGCTAACGCGTGCCCGTGTTCCCGCCGTAAGCGGCAGAGGAGGACACCTTGGAGTTTTAGTTGGTTAGAGTCCCACATTACTGCACTATCTCCCCGTGGTAGTGCAGAATGCATGAGCATTTCTCCACGATAAAAAAAAAGAGGTACGATCTCGCCATTTAACCCAGCAATCGCCGAGTTTAATCTCGAATGGTCAATCTCGAGCTTAGTCTGTGTAGATCTCACCTTGGATTGCATACCTACTTACCATGAGTACAACGGATGTGGCATCAGGTAGGTACATCTTTGACATAATTAGTTTCCCGTATGTCATTAGTATCCCAGAATTTAATGCTTATCAGCGACACTATCGAATGGTGTACTAATACAAAATCAACGGGTTCGATTCCTGGCAAAAAATATTGATTTTTCAAAAATCCAATGATGCAGTTTTAGCTTTCATCAAAATCGAGCCCGCGACTCCTTAGATTACTTTTCGCTATTTCTCATAGTTTCGGATTTGGCCATCCAAGCCACTTGGAAAATTCATCTTGTATAGTTAGGTATGAGTTCTGATGGAACAGCACTAAGGTGCAATGATTGGGTTGTCTTTAGGCAAAAGTACTGCACATTCAGATGAATTAAAAAATATCAATATTTCTTCCCAAAATCAATTAACTTTGTCTATTTTTAGCGGATGTTAAAAGTATATATAGATATTGTATGTATAGAATATTAAATGAATTTGCAATGAAGGCGTTACCACCAGGTCAAAAAATATTGACATATTGTCTAACGCTTGCAGGAAGTTTGGCTGCAAAGAATTTAGTTTCGTTTACTGAATAGGTACAGTTATATGAAGATCAATAGAAGACGAAAGGATAATTGGGTGGATCATTGTATACAGGAATGTTCACAAAAAAAAGGTGAAAGTTATAAAAATGTAATCAAAATAGGTTACTTAAAAGGTAGGTCAGTATAAAATCTTTGGTTTTACATAGTATTTGGTATTATGGCACTTCTGTATTGATTTAAGATACTTATTGTCTAGTATTAGCTCATTAAAACTTTATATTTTTATTATTTAAATATTTAGTTAAAATTACAGTATGATAAAAGTAAGTATAAAAAGTATTTAACACATTTCAAAAATGCTTAAATTTATAAAATATTATTAATAAAAAGTAGGAACATCATATTAATATAGATCAGTTTTCAATCAATAGCACCAAATAAAGGTAAACCTATGCTACTTCAAAAAATTATAAGATTTAAGAATGGTGTTAAAATCAATGTCATGTTTATGTCCTTGGTGAAAAAAATGCAGAATATTCTTTTCATATGTATCACGTTTCAAGTAATGAACTACTTCAGATCGTGGAACAAAGTCTTTCCCATCTACATGTTTGCTATAAAATTTAACATTGGCCAACATGTCTTCATCCTCCGGCATCAACACCAAATAACTTGCAACAACTTCAGCAGCATCAACATATTTTTCCAGGTGATAATATGCTACTTGTATATAATTAAGCACATCTGCAATGAACTCCACGCCAGAATCATAATTAAGGAACTTAAGTTTATCTTGGCACTGTTGTCGGCAATGCAAAAGGGATGCTATGTTGTTTGACATAGTTATCACAAATTCTGAAGACCACTCCTGTCCAGGCAAGCGTTCACATTCTACACGACAGTTGTTTTCTGCTGAAAAATAGTCTTTTATAACTTCTTCCATGCTTGTTACTGTTTCTGCCCAATTATTTTGTTTGTATGACTTTTTACCTAAATTATACATAACCACATAGTCATCACTTTCCATATCAACTATTTCATTTGGGTCTACTTCTGGTTGTACAATGTAATATTCCATGTTGGCTTTCATTATCTCGTCATCCGGATTGGCCACCAGGTAAGTGTAGGCAGATGAAGCGGCTTTGTGAAACATATGCTGGTTAAAATAACACATGTGCAGATACTCATATGGTTTTTTAGCCTGCATGTCATGAAGCAGAGAGTCTTCAAGGGTTCTGTTCAGGTTCACATTGAGGAATTCTTTATCTTGACATTTATTAAGACAATCTCTTTTATTGATGTACTTTTCATATATTTTAAGGTCGTCGATGTCTTCTTTGATCTGAGATTCATAAATTTGCCTGTTACATTTTATTCTACAATTAATTAAAATGGATTTGTAAAGTTTATAAAGATGCAATGCTTCTTCAAATTTTTCAATGCACAATGACCATCGCTCATCTGAGTAAGCGATTACTCCTTTATAGAAAGTTTTATCTAGTGAAGCCGGTGTGAGGCAGTCGTTAAATTTCATTTCACTTAAAGAAATTATTAAAATCACAAAATAAATCTTGTTTGATACCATTTTGCTTGTTTTGACAAAGATCTAATTGGTATATTATGACTAACTCAATTAAACCCACTGAATTTAAAACAAACAGTAAGTACAGTACGTCTGTACAGTAACAATAATTTTTCCAGAACCAAATTGATGAAATAATCTGGTCAAACCTATAAAGTTATTATGAACTCCAGTGAACTTTGACATCCATAGTTGACTGACATGACATCATTCTGCAATCAAACTTGAAATTTTTTCTTACCAGTTGTAATTTACGCAATTTGAATATGAGCATTTTAAGCCAGCGAGAGTAAACCACTACTTGTTTTAGGGGGGGGCTTACTATGACCTTTTCAAAAAATGTTCAATTTCCAGTTAGTTCAATAGCAGGCCTACTTCTGCTCTGCTAATAATCGTACTATGGGAGTAATAAAAGTGAACGACTATTGAACGAAGTTCACCGAAGTTGAATAGTAATGCTCGTCTGTGGCCTGCTGAAATGCCATTGTCTTTCTATATATCTAAGAAAATCAAGTTTCTATTATTAAAAAAAAAACTGGTAATAAGAAAATAGAATGATATTCTTTTTCTTTTTTTTTAACTCTTCCCTAGTCGCTGGATAGATGGCGCTGAACTTGGTATGTTACTGCAAGGAACGGAACGTCACATAATTTTTTTATTATTTCACTTGGATGTAATTTTGAGATCGTAAAACAAAAGCAAATGAAAGTGTCACTCAACGAGCGAATGTGACGTGACGCAATGTTTTTTTTCCAAGCGTTTTGGCTTTGTGTACCTAGTAACGTAGTCAGTTCAACGCCATCTTCAGGGTTCTTGGAAACTGTGTTTTTTTTTAATACTCAAAAGAAAAACCTCTCATTAGATTTATGTTTTTGAGCGATGTCTATCATCGTCAAAAAACTGGTAATAAGAAAATAGAATTAGATTTATGTTTTTGAACGATGTCTACATCGCTCAAAAACATAAATCTAATTCTATTTTCATAATAGGTACCAGTTTTTTATCATCGCTCAAAAACATAAACCTAATTCTATTTTCTTATTACCAGTTTTTTTATATATAATAGAAACTTGATTTTCTTAGATATAAGCATATTTTAACTATGATTAGGTATAACAAGTTACCTTGAGACAAAATACATATCTAAAAGCATTATTAAAGCTCAATTTCACATTCAAAACAACTTTGTAACTTTGGAAGATTCAACGTGATTTTGAACGCGTTTGGATAAGTCATGCAATATTAAAAAAAAAACAATTTTTGCGCGCCATATACAATAGGTATTTGTATGTTTGTAATTTTGTATTGTCTTCACAATGTCGTAAGTTTGTTTTCAACACATTTGCTCGTAAAGTGGCTCCTATTGAACGTTCATATTTTAAAATTCATTCCCGCCCTAGGGAGGGAAGCAATTACAATGAGTCTTTCCCGCCAAAGGGTAGGAAGCAGCGTCTTCCACCCGCTATTCGGATCAAACAAACACTACTTTCCGAGTATGAGAGATGAAAAAATTATTCCGCGCGCTTTTTCTTTTCGCTGTATTGTTTTTATTTGAAAATTTCGTCAAGTAATGATAAATTTATTAATTCGACACCGCCAGAAATCTCGGAGGCAGCGAAAAGGGCTACTCTAAGCCAAGCCCGAAGAATTGACCGATAGATACTTCGACGAAGTTTAACTATTAAATAATACCACTGTAATCTAGACATCATAATATGGAACAAATAAACATGCAGCTTTTAAGCCTCTGTGGCACTAAGTTAAAATTGTCCATTGAGTGGCGTGGGTCATTCTGTAGCTTCGCCCTCTCGACGCTGCTGGCTATACTTAGTCCTGCGAATTTCTGGAGGCGCGATGCCAGTCAGTGGATACAGCATTCGCAACAGGGTCGGTTTTAAGCAACCAGTAATAATCAATAATGTATCATTTATAGCTGTAAGTATCCACTAACTTAGCGTGGGCTGATCGGCTCCATACAGGACAGGCCTGCTGAAAAACAAAGCGCCATTCCAGTTGTTCGCAGGACTTGAGCAGATACCCCCATCTGGTGGATGTTAGGCGTAAGTCATAAGACCTATCCAAAGTGATACCAAGATACTTTGGGTGAGTACTGTGGATGATTGGAACCCCTTGCCATGAGATATTCAGCTTTTGACCCTCTGTTACGAATGTGGAATGCGCATTACTGCGTTTTAGAGGGATTTGCTTTATGTGCATTTGGATTGAGTGATCTTTTTTTTATTTCGTGACAAAATCTGATTGTACATTTAGTCAAAAATAGTCAAAACTCATAGCCCAAAGTAAAAAATTTGTCACTCTCAAGGGTCTTCAGTTATTGCCGAAAATGTGGATCACTCAATTCAGACATTTTGCAAAAACGGCTATGAGCTAAATCTCAACAAAAACTTACTCTACTGACTAAATTTATATCTCAAAAATTAGTTAAAAATTTGTCACAACATTTTTTAAACCCATCAAGGCATTTAAAGCTTCTTCCAGGTATCTTTGGACAGTATAATTGGATCACTCAGTACAGACACCATTTTGTCTGAGAGATCGTTGTAATAAGGTTTCGGATGAATTTTTCTATAGATTTACGGTCTTATTCATAAAAAAAGCTTATAGAAGGTTTAAAACGTTCATTAGTTAAAATGCTCGATAAGCCTTTAAAACGTTCGATAACATTTTGTATTCATAAACGCTTCATAAACCTTCTATAGTTAGAGTGTCCTATAACTTCAATATAAATATAAATGTTGCCATTTTATAGAAGTCATCCAACAAATTGGCCAACACATTGAGTTGTCAAACGAGAATATCTGCCTACGCACCGAATAATTGTGACCATAGACATTATGACGTACTGAAAACTAATTTATTGTCTACAGTTTCGACAGTTTTGCCGCGTTACCATGGTAACCATGGTTTTTTAAGACAATGAATTTGATATTGTTATTTTATTGTCAGGCGAGCGAAAACCTTTGAATATATTTTTGTATTTAAAAGAAATGGAATTAAGACCGAAGACTAGTTCCAAGAAAGGGCAAAGAAGTGAATACTCGTTTTGGTTGGAGGACGATAAGGTGTGTACAGTTTCCTACAACTAAAATGTGTTCAAAGCAGTTATGTTCAAAGTAAGTTTTGTTTTGTAAACATTCTTAATTTCTTATACTTATGCTTACTTTTGCTTTTCCTTAGATCTTTTAGAAGAATTGATCAGGGAGAGGGTTTCCATAATAGAAAATGAAGGTGGACGCTGGTGATGGCGCCAAACAAGTAGCCGAATTCTGGGCACACTAAGAAGAAGATAGAAAATAAAAACACATACTGACTGACACCAACGTGAAAAAGGCGGCATGGCATGATTTACGAATTAGGTGCCTATCCAATTTACTTATAAGTTACAAAGTTCCTGAGTAAGAATGTCAAGAACTTCGTTTGATGAAGAGAAAGAATTATAACATTCATTTTGTATTTCAGGACAGTAAGAAGGATGGTGCTTCACTACAAATAGCAGAAACTGAAACGGCCTACAGAAGAGGCATAGATGGCAAATGAAAAGAAACATTTTAAAAATGTTGTTCTGCTAGCACAAGTTCTAGAAGCCGAATTAAAGTTTAGAGTACTTATTATAAAAATAAATCAATTAAACTGATATCTATTTAAAAGCTTTTTATTAATCCACTACTCGCTAAAATGTCTCCTCTTTATCTTCTTTGTGTCGCGGGGACGACAGTATTTCAGATCTTGTTGGCCCAAAACTTTGCTACTTCCACAACGTCGTCAGTGGCAGCGCAGAGGTCAGTTTGACTGCATGTTTAGGGACGCATAGGGTAGGATAGGAGGAGGAGCATGGTTTGCTACATAGCTTCACAACCACTCCCTACTGCCGCATTCTACTGGAGCATCTCCCTGCAGGGTGTAAACTTCCGTTATCCACACAGAAGTCCCTGAACCGTCTCTGGACACAAGTGGGAAGATGTACCTCTAACCTGGTAAAGTGAGGCTATCTCGGCGGAATGTTTCCTGAAAGTTTGTAAAATAGCATTTGCATTTCCCCTTGCAACTTCTTGGGCTGACTTTGTATGATATTCATTGATATTGCTACCCTCTAACTGCATGTCTCCATGGTCAACTGCAATATTGTAAAGTACCTACTGCTCTAGCCACTGTGGTTGTTTTCACATTTCCTAGTTTGCATGTATGCCATGTAAAAGACATTGAAAAGCGTTGTTTCCACAGCTCAAAGCAGCAGCGTCCCACAGTAATTCTTGTTGCAATCATTTATGTGCTTCGTTATATTTTTCCTTGCTTCTATTTTGCATTGTAGGTATATATAATAAACTAAATTGCTTAAACAAAAGTGCAACATAAATTAAATACAACTGCACATGTTACATTTGTAGGTCAAACGTCATTTTCTATCAGCTGATGTAGAGTCGGCCATTTTTATAGTACTGTTATAGTAGGGGTCTGGGTTTCATAACTTTATAGTAGGTTTATCGAACGTTTTATCGAAAAGTGCAGTAGGGTGACCATATATATGAGATCATCGGAAATATAAATGATACAGTATACCTACCTATATAATCGTCAGTTGTAGTATCAATTAATGTAACCAGGACTTAAATTGACTTTACAGGAGAGGCAAAAAACTAAATTCTATTCACAAAAAGAGTTGTACGTTTTTGTTTTCATCCTATTGCAATGCTGTTTAGAGCATTTTTCTCTTAAAATGTTGTTATCTGAAAGAAACCATAATGAAGCCTTGTAGTTTCGAAGATGACATGGTGGTCACGTTATTTTTTTTTAAATATCGTGTTACTATAACGTAACTTATAGAATATACAATTTAGCTTAACACATTGAAGGACACTGAACGAGACACAATAGAAGTTTTATTGTTATTACGTCTATAGGCGTTAAGTGTCCCGCAAAGAGTTAACGTATATCACACGTTGATTGTAGGAGTTACTTCACTTGTACTAAGGTCTAATTTAGAATAAACTCTACCTTTTAATTAATTCAAGGAAAAACTTCTTCGTTATGAATAAAACAGTTGCAATGATAGAAACATAGTTTAATTGTTCAGACGACAAATAAAAAATTCGGAAAAAAAATAAAAATAAAAATTAAAAAAAATTGTTTGGTTGTTTAATAATAGTCTTTAATGTACACCACATAGGTACAGAAATATAATTAACAAAAAACATAAATGCAAAGTTATTGTATGATTACTTAAAAATCAAATCTTCCTATAAAAACGATTAACAAAAACAGCTTTCAGCTTTCGTAAAAAAAAAATTGTTTTCAGTAGGTATACCTACCTTAACCTAACTTATAAGCTAACACGACATTACTTATTAGAATATCTTTGGAATAGAATAGAATACTCTTTATTATGTACTACACCATATTAAATACAGACATATGGAATGTCAGCATCGAGGCCCTTAGGGCCGAAGCCTGCCGGGTCAGCAGGATTGTCCGAAAGGGTTACCGCTGGCCCGGAACATAAAGGGCAAAGGAAGGAACACGGGTGGGTTTTAGTCAGTAAGAGTCTGACACTCCCTTCCGCTCCACCCAGAGCGGGAGGAGTCATTTGATGATTCCCATCCGCAAAAAAAAAAAAAGACATAAGGAATTAATAATAGCAAAATAAACATTTTATGTAAAAAAATTTCTTTGTAAGAATGTCAGATCAACAGTAGGTACCTAGGTAAGTAAAATTTACGAAAACCAAATCAAATAAGTACTTAACAAAATTACAGTGAAATCTAGAAAACGTTCGGAAACCCTGACGGAAAATATAAGTACGTGTGCGCTAAAGAGAAGATTTTGTATGAAATGAAATTCGGGGTCTCGGAATCGGTCGTATGCGGCCAGCCTAATCTAGAAAGGAAATATGTACAATGTTATTTATAAATCATAAGCTGCGTAAATAAGTGTATGTAAATAAAGTGGTTCATTTTTGCTATCATAAATTTTAGCCAAATTATCATCATAGCAAACTATTCGTCCATTTATACCATGCACTTAATAATGACCGATGCCGTCAGGATGTTGAGAAGGAAGAAATTCAATACCTCCAAGTAAGGGCGCGTACACATAGAACGTCCGTTTTTACAGGATCCTTTTTAACGGATCTTATCTCATCTCTTTTTCTTTTTTACTGGATCCGGAATGCTGTATTGTGTGTGAACTGGCTTATACAACTACATACGCAATCAAATAACGGACCTGTTCAACGGATCGCTATGTGTACGCGCCCTAACCTGTACGATCTACTTTTTATTAAAATTATTTCGTGCACATCTTGTAACGTTACCTGTTTTGTTCCATTCAAATCCATGAAAATAACACTAGAAAGTTTATAACCATAGCATTACTATTACATGAAAAACAAGTCCCCTCGTAGCTAAAAGAAATTGCATCTTCTAAACTGTTAATGCCAAATACAGATATTATTTGCAGATTCAATGGCAGAAATACAACATTTCTAGTTATTTCAGGTGCCGCGCAAGATTGATTTAAGCAGGTTTTAGTGCTAACTGCGCTTGAAAAGCTGTTTATTAAAATTGTCTCGAAAACGTACCTACGTTAGGTTACAGCAACAATCGACTGTTATTTCGTTAGCAATAAGCAATGGATTAGCAATTTGCTTCAAAATGATTCAGATTCCGATTGATAGTGTGTTACGCAATTAGGGTGCTGATTACATTAACTGATATAACAACTGACGATTATATAAGTATGTACTTACTGCATCATTTACATTTCCGATGATCTCATATATATGGTCACCCTACTGCACTTTTCCCTAACAATAAAATTAAAAATGTAATATCTCGTAAATTAAGCTGTATATGTAAATTATTTTTATGTAAAACTTTAGTCACAAAGTTGTACAAAAATTAATCGTAGTTTGTGTAAATCAATACGAAACAGGTAGTTAGCTATAAGACATTCTTATGGATCACTCAGTTCAGCAAATTTAAAAACATTGAGTCACTCATAAATTTTTAACAAAAGGTAAGTATTTGTGTTATGATATATATTGTACAAATATATTCGGAACATGTACATTTTAGGATAAACAATAGATCTATAAAAAAATTCATCCGAAACCTTATTACAACGATCTCTCAGACAAAATGGTGTCTGTACTGAGTGATCCAATTATACTGTCCAAAGATACCTGGAAGAAGCTTTAAATGCCTTGATGGGTTTAAAAAATGTTGTGACAAATTAACTAATTTTTGAGATATAAATTTAGTCAGTAGAGTAAGTTTTTGTTGAGATTTAGCTCATAGCCGTTTTTGCAAAATGTCTGAATTGAGTGATCCACATTTTCGGCAATAACTGAAGACCCTTGAGAGTGACAAATTTTTTACTTTGGGCTATGAGTTTTGACTATTTTTGACTAAATGTACAGTCAGATTTTGTCACGAAATAAAAAAAGATCACTCAATCCAAATGCACATATTTGCTTTCAGGGCGTTGTCAGCATAATAATGGCTGAAATCTGAGAGGGCGGTGGAAAGGCTGTTTTCAATCTCCTCAAAGTCAATGGCTTGGCAAGTTAATGCAAGGTCATCTGCGTACAGAAAACGTTTTGGCTCACCGGTTAATTAGTGTAGATGTTAAACAGTAGAGTGGCCTATACACTGATTGCACTAGGCATTAGGTACTTATTTAACTATTGTGTGGGCACTATTATTTTATTTTTAGAACCGTGCCCGATATCCCGAGTTTGCTTTGCTCGCTTTTGCGTCCTAGATTCAATTTTTATAACAGGCTTTTTTGAAGTAAAAACGACGTTTAGGCGCGTTGGCTGACTTTTGGTAGGGGAAAATCTTATGGGTTCGCATCACCGACAGGCCAGGATATTCGAGCGCAGTAGGCATTTAGCGTTACCTCCCTCCTCGCGTGGCAAGTCCCGCGAACGCGCAGTTCGAATGAACTCGCTGACCCCGCTGTCACGGTAATTTCATCTACTTAACAGTATTGTGACTGGGCCCTATTCTTGAAATATAGGGCTGCTCGCGTACAGTATTTTAATTTTGTCATCCTACTTTAGTTTCTTTCTAGTTTTGTGAGTTGTGTGATATTATATTTTTTAATAGTACATTTTATGTTAATACTTCTGGGTATTTAGTTTTCAGGGAAATATAAATATAGCAACATAATTCGTTTTATTACCTACCAACAATTGTTTCTTTTTAGGGTTCCGTACCAAAATGGTAAAACGGAACCCTTATGGTGAGACTCAGTCTGTCTCTCTGTCTGACTGTCTGTCACAGCTGGATATCTCGAGAACTGCTAATGCTCTCAACTTGAAATTTGGAATAGTTTTAGATGACGTTTGCCCAACTATTTTGTAAATAAGAAAGAAATAAAAATATATGTATGTAGATCCACTTTCAAGTGGATCTACATCCACACCGCGAGGCGATGATCTTGGACCTCGACGACGACGCTGTCACGCCAGCAGACGTGGCGATAGCTATTGCCAAGGCGGGTGGTTGCTCTTCCGGGCCTCCGGGAACGTAAAGGTGGGTGAAATCTGACTCCCGCCTACTTCTCTAGGGCACGTCTGGGGTCGTGGTCCATTGGCGGCGGTAAAGAAGCTGGCGTCCAACATACGCATGAGGATAGGATAGACGTTGGTAAGGGTCGAGGTGTTGGAGGCACGTCGTATGATGTGCTTCAGTTGCCTCGAATCCGGGCACGTCCGTCGCCGGTATACTAGTGTGGTTGACCGAAGCACTCCGTGCTACTCTTGCGGAGGACCCCACAAAGCAAGCACTGCCCACTGACAGGCCTGGCCACAAACTGCACAGTCGGCGACGTGCACTCTCGTCGCCGACTGTGCAGTGTCCGCTGTGTGCGGACCAAGGTCGTCCAGAGGCTGGGAGGCAAGAAATGTGCTCCGCGCAAGAAGTGGGCCTCGCTTGTCCCAGCCACATTGCAGAGATCGCCGCCGGCACCACTGAGTGCGGGCCTACTGGAGGAGATGGATACCTCATCTTCTCAGCCCTGAAAGTCCTCCGGTGCAACCTGAACCACTGCTGCAATGCGCAAAATCTTTTCCTGCAGACTATTGCGGAGTGGTCGGTTGCCTTGGCGGTGATAGCAGAGCCCTACGGTCTCCGGGATCATCCTCGCTGGTTCCGGGACACCTTAGACTCTGTTGCTGTTTACTGGGCTGGTGAGGCAGTGGGCCTCACTGCTCTCTGCTCGATAGGGGGCAGGGATATGTCGACGTCGAATGGGGACATCTGGCCATAGTGGGCTGCTACGTGTCCCCCAACATTTCCCTCTTCCAATTTGAGGGGTACCTGGATGGGGTTGCGAACTGCACTCGAAGCAAATGCTCACCCCGTCCAGTGCTTGTCCTGGGTGACTTCAATGCTCACTCCAGAGCACGGGGTAACACCCGGGATAGGCCGAGGGGACACGTAGTGCAGGACTGAGCGGCTTCGCTTGACCTTCCACTATTGAATCGAGGGTCCGTTACCACATGCGTTCGATGGCAGGGGGAGTCAATCGTGGATCTCTCATGGGCGACTCCTTCTGTAGCCCGCATGGTATCGGAATGGAGAGTAGCGGAGGAGATGGTCACTCTGTCTGACCATCGCCACATCGTTTTTGATGTGGCACTCCGTCCTTCCGAAGGCCCAAGCCGTCCAGGCTCAAGGCGACCGGCGCGTCGTTGGGCCCTCACACAGCTCAATCGAGATTTGCTCGTCGCAGCTGCCAACGTTGCGGCGTGGCCAGATGATGATGGATCCCAGGGGATCACGCTCGATCCAGAAGTGGAGGCGACCTGGTTCCGGGAAACAATGACGTCAATTTGCGACGCTGCCATGCCCCGGGTCAGTTGCGTTTACTGGTGATCGGAAGACATCGCGCAGTTGCGGACTGTCTGTCTTAAAACCCGGCGCCAGTTTCAGCGCACCCGGCGCAGAAGGCAGCAGAGGGCTACGGAGGAGGAGATAGCCAGAGTTTATAGAACTTATCGAGTAGCGACTATGGCGCTGCAACATGCTATCGCGGATGCCAGGTGTCGGTCCTGGAGGGAGCTTCTCGAGGGGCACGACAGGGATCCGTGGGGGAAACCATATAGGATGGTCATGGGCAAATTACGCCCTTGGGTCCCGCCCATCACGGAGACCATGGATCCGGGTCTGCTGGAGAGAGTTGTAAACACACTGTTTCCAGTAGCCAGGGACAGTCCCTCGCCACCCCTGTTATTGTCAGACAGGTCTGACGAATTAGGGGTGACGGAAGGGGAGCTCGACCGAGCCGTGAAGCGCTTGGGGGCTCGCAACACCGCGCCAGGTCCGGATGGTATCCCTGGCCGGGCGTGGGTTCTAACTCCGGCTGCTCTTGGTGATCGCCTGAGACGGTTATTTAATAGCTGTCTCCGTGCAGGCGTGTTCCCCTCCGGTTGGAAGGAAGCTGGATTGGTTTTATTGAAGAAAGAAGGCAGGGCCGCAGAGTCTCCTTCTGCATACCGTCCCATATGCCTACTTGACGAGTTTTCCAAGCTCTTTGAAAGAGTGGTTGCTGAAAGGCTCATCGAGCACCTGTGGCGGGTTGGTCCCGACCTTGCTGATAGCCAGTATGGCTTCCGGCAGCGGCGTTCTACCGTAGATGCGATTCTTCGCGTCCGCGCGCTAACGGACCAGGTGGTGTGGGGTGGCGTTGGCGATAAGTTTGGATATCGTCAACGCCTTCAACTCTTTACCCTGGAGTTCGATTAGGGAGGCACTGGTACATCATAAAGTGCCTTCCTGCCTGAAAGGCATCGTCGGGGCATACCTACGCGACGGGCACATTCGCTATGTGGGCCGGGACGGTAGCGTTCAGCGGAGGGAGATTACGTGTGGGGTTCCGCAGGGATCGGTTCTAGGCCCTCCCTTGTGGAACCTAGCATACGACGCGGTACTTCGTGTCGATCTCCCCGTCGGCGTTAATATCGTTTGCTACGCAGACGATACTCTGGTGTTGGCCGGCGGAGACAACTTCGAGGAGACCATCCAGCTTGCCGAGCTCAGGGTGGCGGGATTGTCCGAAAGGGTTACCGCTGGCCCGGAACATAAAGGGCTAAGGAAGGAACACGGGTGGGTTTTAGTCAGTAAGAGTCTGACACTCCCTTCCGCTCCACCCAGAGCGGGAGGAGTCATTTGATGATTTCCCATCCGCAAAAAAAAAAAAAAAAGGGTGGCAAAAGTCGTGGCGGCAATCCGTGGGCTGGGTCTGGAGATAGCGCCTCAGAAAACAGGCGTTATGGTTCCATAAACTGCCGAGGAGAAGAGAGCCACCAAGCTCGTTGGTCCATGTCGTAGATGCGCAAGTCCAGGTGGGGCGATACATAAAGTATCTTGGCCTCACCCTGGACGGTCGGTGGGGCTTCGAAGAGCACTTCGAGCACCTGGTTCCCCGGATCGAGAAGGCAGTGGGTGCTTTGCATAGACTGCTGCCCAATCTCGGGGGACTTCGGGAGGAAGTTCGCCGCCTCTATGCGGGTGTCGCGCGATCGATGGTCCTGTAGGGGGCGCCTGTTTGGTCAAGCAGACTGTCAGGCGTCCGACGCTGCAGGACTAAAGTCAATAGGCTGCAGCGGAAAATGGCCATTCGTATCGCACGAAGATATCGAACGATATCCTTTGAGGCGGCAACTCTCCTGGCGCGCTTTCCGCCGCTGGACATCCTGGCGGATATGGACACGAAGGTCTACGACCAGATTTGCGATATCCGCCAAAGCGGGAATAGTGTGCCAGGTAGAGCATTTGTACGGCTGAGGTGGCAGGAACGGCGAGACACGCTCGAGCGGTGGCGCGAGCGGCTACAGCAGCCACAATATTCGCTCAAGCGCGTTGTCGAAGCCATTCTGCCGCACTTCGGAGCCTGGCTGAAAAGAGGGGAGCGCATCTCCTTCAGGCTCACCCAGGTGCTCACCGGACAAGGTTGCTTCGGTGAGTACCTGAACAGAACTGGGCGAGAGGCCACGGCAAATTGACACCGTTGCGGAGGCAGCCTGGATTACGCACAACACACGCTCGAGGAGTGCCCTGCGTGGGCCTCCGAGCGGCGGGTCCAGGTTGCCAGGATCGGGCGAGACCTGTCTCTGACAGCAGTAGTGAGGGCTATGCTGGCAGGTACAGAGAATTGGACGGTAGTAGCCTCCTTCTGTGAGATCGTGATGGTCAAGAAGGAGGCCGCCGAGCGGGATCAGGAGAGGGCTGATCCTGCTCGGAGAAGGAGGCGTCGGGGTGGCAACCGCCTTGGCGCCTAACACGCCGAAACCCGCTTACCAAATAAGGTAGGTGGCCTTTGGGGTTGCGGGCGCACAGAATGGGGACTCTGTCCGCCCACCAAGTGACCCCAGGGAAGACGGTGGCACAGGGTCACGTGCTGCCGTGCATAGCGAGGCTCAGGGGAGGCTCCTTTACAGTCTCCCCAGGGATGTGCCTTACAGGCGTTGCACGGGGGGGTTCCGGAATTGGTCTTTTAAGAGGAACCGGGACCACCCCTATGTGCTGATGGTGATCACAGGCGTGGTTTTAGTCAGGTAAAAATCCCACAATCCTCGACCTCCCTCCCCGGAGGTCGGGTGCCTTTTGAAGGTTACCCTCTGCTGAATAGTCCAATGGCGGATCGGTCTTAAGAGAACGGTTGCGGAATCGTTTTTTTCGGTACCGAAATGATTTCGGTAAAGGTATCAGTAATATATAGGTATAACGATACCGTAAAAAAAATGTGTATAATTCTTTTTTTAACGGTACCACAACCGTAATTCTCAACCGTTTTGGTTCTACCTTTAAATCGAAGCTGTATCGTAATTCTATACCGGTACCATACCCTTATACCTTTACCGCTTTCAACCCCTGTCTGACACTCCCTTCCGCTCCACCCAGAGCGGGAGGAGTCATTTGATGATTTCCCATCCGCAAAAAAAAAGAGCCAATACAAAAAAAAAAGGTCACGATCCGATTAGTAGTTGCGGAGAAATGCGTGGACAAACATACATACATACATACGTCTATAAAATTTTGTATATTTGTTTGGAAGATGGAAGCCCTAATAGATTGTCATATGTGAATATAATTCCAATAATATTACATAGGTACCTACATACATGTCGAAATGATAACCTCCTTTTTTTTGAAGTCGGTGTTATAAATCGGACAAGTGCGAGTAGATCTAAAGGATGATGAACCCTTTTCTGGTTTAGGGGGTATAAAGGTAAACATACTCTTGTGGTTCTGATTGATTTAAGGATTGAATATCAATGATATCACTGACATTGTTGAATATGGAATTTAAAAAATGTAATGAGGTAAATCAAGTAGGTCCTGTAACAATCCTCTTTGGTAAATAACATTTTCTTGTGTCACAGTCTGCACTCTTTGTTGACCTCGACAGTGGTTGACAGTCGGTCGTCATTCAAAATATTTTATAGTAGGACCTCTAGGACCCTGTATTATATTGTAGTCTATGATAGTAGGTGAGTACACAGACTAAGAAGAGAAGTTTCCTTTACTTGTAGGTTGCCCCCACAGACTAAGAAGAGAAGTTACCTTGTTGCCCCCGCATTATATTGTAGTCTTTGCCCTGCATTAATATTGTAGTCTGTGCATGTAGGTATCTGTTATATCTTTTAAAAACATTTTAATGGGGCTTATAATATTTTAAAAACAACGCCAAAGCTATATTCTATTCTACATAACAAGATCAACATACTTACGACGTAAATTAATGTGTTTAAGAAATATTTGGCATTATGACTTACAATAATTCTGTTCTTATTGGAAATTGGTCCGAAGAAAGACTTAAAAATGAGGTAAGCTTTCTAAAGTTGATAGGTAACAGTCCAAGGTAACCTAAGTACTTAGGTTACCTTCGACTGTTACCTATGTACCTATCTAGTGTAATAATCTGATGTCCTTGAGGCCTCTGCCTTGAATCTTGCGGGCAGCGGGGCGGCGGCGACGGCGGTGGCGGCGGGAGCGGCAGCATCTAATGCATAAAATCAAATGGACCGGCCCTTGAAAATAGCGGCGCGGGCGCGGGAAACGAGCGGTGCACTCAGTCAAGCGGTGACCGCGCCCGCGCGTCTGCATTAGGGATTCACTTCTTCTTTTGCCCACAATATATCGAGCGTTAGGAATAAATTTGAATTAAAAAGGTGTTGTCGCCGTTGTTCAGACATTTCTTTCGCGTATAAAACTTGACGACACAACCACGAACACAACACTACGCCGCTATAGTGCCGCGCGATCTGCCCGCTGGTTTTGAGAACGGGTCTGCGTTGCCCGCGCCGCTCCCACGCCGCCGCCGCCGACGCCGCCCCGCTGCCCGCAGCTGCTCGAGGCAGAGGCCTAAAGGCAATTGTGAGAGCGCTGACAGATATATATTATACCTTACAGCAGGCTAATTGCGTAACACACTATCTGTAGCAATCGCTTTCATTTTGACTGTTCATCAACATTCATTGCGTTATTTCCGTTGTTGAGCAGACAAAATTTTTCTAGCAATATCCTTCAAAATAATTTAGATTGTGATTGATAATGCGGACCTACTTACGCAATCAGGTGCAGGGTATGTAACTCATGCCTGACTCCTGCTTTGTGCCGGTGGCAGAATTCATTTTTAATCGACTTCTACAAAGGAGGGTGTTCTCAATTCGGATGTTCGTATAATATGTTTTTTTTATGTATGTTCGGGCATAATCCCTTCCTTCATATACAGGGTTATTGGTAAAACATTTTGTACTCATCATTATTAACTACTATGGGACCAAACTTGGATTCGCGAAAAAAAATCAGCTGTTCCCTATAGACTGAGAGGAGACGGGATTTTTCATAACGATCATGGATACGGTTAGATTTACTTTTATGGTTTGTAGAGTAAGTAGTCCCCTTATGTGAATGATGTTGGTCTGCCTGCTCTCAGTGGTTGCAACTTCGAGTTATAGCACTTACAAGAGGCTTCAATGTTGTCAAACGATCAGAGAAATGGTCAGTTTTAGTACATATTCAAAGTATGGCGTCTCCGCTGATGAAACAAGTTGGTCTGCCGGCTCTCAGTGGTTGCATTTCAGAGCTATGATGCACGCAAGTCACAGTGGTTGCAGTTCTGCATTGTTGCGAAAAAAAAACGATAAGAGAATTGGTCAGTTTTAGTCCCTATTCGAAGTATGGTGTTTCCACAGGTGAAACGAGTTGGTCTGCCGACTCTCAGTGGTTGTATTTCAGAGCATCATTGTGTATGCAAGACGCTTATTTGTAGAGAAAGCCTAAAAATACATTTAAAAACGTGACTGAACAACATGATGGAAAGAAGAACACGGCAAATATGTTCGTCTCTGGTATACAGGAAACCGACTACCAGATAGAGTATCTGATGTTACTGTAACTGAATCAGAAAATAACAATAGTTCTGGTGATGTCAGCGGTAAGTTTTATACAATTACGGGTGTATAGGTAAAAATCGTTAGGAAACCCAACGTTCGCATGTATTAGTTTCTTATTAATGGTAACGTACATTATGTAGTGCTTAAACATCAAATTTTATTTAAGTTATACTTACATACAAGAGTTGGTTTTCTTATGTTTTTAACCTATATGGTAATTTTATTATAATTATCGTCATTTTTTTTCTATCAAGCTTTACAGATAACATTAGTCTCCTCGTTTACGTGCCCAAGCAGCGAAGATGAAGATTCTGAGGATGACGAAATCTATCTCTAAAGTAAAAAAATAAAAAAGTTGTGATTTCAGAAATAAAAAATTGTCAGATTATATTGCAAGCTAAATAAAAAAAAACTGGATTTAATACTTTATTTTGTGGTTTAATATAGATTTTAATGTGACTAATGAAAAAAACTCAAAAATATGTAAAGAATGTTAGCAATATTATACAATGGCTTTCCTTTAAACTGCCTGTACTAGGTACCGCTCTGTACCAAAAATCAATTAAATAGGAGCAGTAGTTTAGTCGCAAATGATTTTTTAAGTTTTTGCCCCATTTGAACACGCTGTATCTTTCCTAACAGCTGATTATGTCTATATGCATCGGTCATGCACTTTATAACGATAATCTGAGTATAATCTAAGATACGTTGTTGCTGCTCTGACGCAAGTCACAAGTACAACCAAATATTTCACTAAAAAGTTGGCACACTTGCACTTTCATTACGAGAGTGACAATCATATCAAAACATCCCGTGTGTAAAAGAAATAGAAATAGGTCAGTGTGTTGCTATTTCATCCTAAGATCCTTGCGAATTTGATAAAAAACTTGTTTTTTCAGTGCGCCGACGCTATCCTTTCGGAACGTATGTACGTCACGTAACACGGAAGCTCTTGCGCCGCCCGCCGTCGCTATTGTTTTGTCGAACTCGCGCGCTGACAATTGTGATTTTGTTTTGTTATTGTGCTAAGACACTAAATAAGTTTAAGACAGTATTTCTTTTTTTTATTGTGACAGGACACGTAACTTGGGATTATTATTATTTAGTGTTAGTGTTTTTTTTTTGTGATTGACTGTTTTTTTATTGTGATAGGGCACGTAATTAAACGTCGGTTGTGTGTGTGTGTGTAATTAAAGTGTTCAACAATGCCTCGTGTAACTTATACGGCGTCAGAATACACTGACATAATACTGACCAACTGCCTTTAGCCGTTCATCGCAAGTTGTGGTACTGGTACCAGCTGGACGGTGCGCCTCCACATTCTGTGGTGGGTTCCAGGGAGCGGCTCACAGAAATGTTTGGGCAGCAATGGATCGGTCGATTCGGACCTGTTCGGTGGCCACCACGATCTCCGGACCTCACTCCCATGGATTTCTTTTTGTGGGAGTGTATGCCTCAGAGGTAAATACAATTGTTGAACTAAAAAATTGGATTATTTTAGCATTTCACAAATTAAAGTGCTTAGCGGCGGACAGTGATGAAAAATAAATAATAATATTCTCCGTCTGTATAATTTGTGTATTAATATGAATGGAGGACACATCGAGAATTTACAAATTTTGTGTTGTTGTGTGTGCGTACTTTACAACCTTACCTAACATAAAAGCCAGCGTGAGCGGCTTAAGCCGCCCGCCCCCCACGCCAAATAGATAACACACCCCGCTCTCCTGCGCGCGCGCGACGTTGCTACTTTGTTACCTAGGCATCCAAGGTCAGTAAAATCTATTTATAAAGGGTGGTTGCGTTTTACTCTGATTTGTAAGCTATTTAGTTTGAAAAAAAAATCTCATTTTTGGCGGTTTTTATTTTTGTACCATATCGAATTAATACTATACACGTATATATATTATATACGTAGTGTAATTTAATGCCCCTCTGTCATATCAACTCTGTATAAAATGATTAATCTGTGATTTTACCCAAAGAGATTATAATTGTAACTAAATTAATGCAAAAACTGCATAATTTATTATTTTATGGTTCAATTTGAATGTGACTAATGACACAACTCGAAAAATATAGAATGTTAGAAGTAAGTAAATATTTAACTCTGTCTTAGCTATGTATTCTACAAAATTATTAATCTGTGATTTTACCCAAAGATGATTAGATTATGATACAAGTTGAATTAATAAAAATTGGATTTGTTCGATTTAATTCTTTATTTTATTTTCTATAATTAAGCGCCTTACGTAATAACAAAGCTCCGAAATACAACCGCTGAGAGCCAGCAGACCAACTCGGTTCACCTGTGGAGACGCCATACCTACTTTGAAAATGTACTAAAACTGACCATTTCTCTGATCGTTTTTTTTTCGCAATAATGAAGCCTCTTGTAAGCGCTATAACTCGAAGATGTACCACTGAGAGCAGGCAGACCGACGTCATTCACATGACTACTCTACAAACCATAAAAGTTAATCTAACCGTATCCATGATCGTTATGAAAAATCCCGTCACCTCTTAGACTACTACATTTATGTTCGTATAACTCGTCAAAATGTATGGAACAACAGATGGTTTTTTCGCGATTTCAGGTTTGGTCCCATAGTAAAAGTTGTTCATAATGATGAGTAGGTACAATGACCTCTTAAGAGGGGGTTCCTTCTATCTGGCAGAATATTGATGCTCCGTTTATTTGGCATAACACTCTTGGCATAGGTACCTAATCATCTTTAAACGAATATTTTTAAGGCATAAAAATTATAACTTAATTATTGTTTGGCCGAATGTTTGTGTGTCCGAATTTACAATGGCATACTTTTAAGATGGCAGAATTTTATTTGGCATAATTTCACTTGGCATACTATGAAGATAACAGTAGAATTATTTTTTTACGAAAATCGTTTGTTTGGTGTATTTTTCCATGGTATTTGAATGAACTATAAAAATAATGGTTTCTATAAGCGATCTCGAGACTTGGGGCACCCCGACTTGGGTTAGGTTAGGTTCCTGTAAACCCTGTAGACAGAAATAGGGGCCCCGCGAAGCGGGGCTCCGTCGACTACGTCTTATTGGCTTGTAAACCAACTTAGACCCTAAATAAATTATTAAAAAAAGTGGTTAGGTTAGGTTAAAACTGTGCCTAAAACCCCTACGCACGAGCTCACGTATGCCAAGAGACGATTCTGGCTGTGAGCTTTCTGCAATATGATGGTTCTACTTTTTAATTATTATGGATATGAAATTTATGCCTAAAGATGATTCTGACTTACAAAATGATAAGTTTTGAATGTACATGATAAATGAGTGTATGCCAAACGATTTTCTGGGAAATGAAGTTTATGCTATCCGTTCCTTATCCGTTCAAAATATACAAAATAACCAGGGTTATTTTATAGACGGATTTACAAAATTCTTGTTTTGTTCGAAAGTGGTTTATTCCGAAATGGTCCCATTTAAATTTCGTAAAGATCTGATGATAAGTTTCGGAGATAGACAACGGAACTTTTCAATAAATGCCAGCAAATCAACCGCGATTGCTGCTGTCGCATATTCGCGCGTTTGAGTGGGGTTAGTGGGTACAACTAAGTAAAAAGTGAAAAATAAAAACTTTTTGACAAATAAAAACAACCGACTTGTCGTTGGTTCCGCATTTTCGCTTTTTGACATCGACTTCCGAGATTAATATATTTATTATATTGTTCACTTTGAAGTATTTTTTTTCGGAAGTTGGTTGTTTTTTTTTTTTGTTAAAAAGTTTTTGTTACACAAAGAAACATTCTTACAGTAGGTGTAATTATGAAGTAAACGTTTGTTGCAGTATGAGTTCAAAATATTTTTAAGGAAACGTGAAAGAAGAGAACTTTTAATTCAGAAGTCCAGAACTTTATTCAGCAATCTACTGTGTGAGGTAATGCTTGCCATATAAACTATCTATGTATATATTTAATAAATTCTATAATATAATTCTATAAAATATGTTAATATAATTATATTACCCAAATACAAAGCTTTGAATATCAGAATCGTTAGGTACTAGTTATTTAGTATGTGTAAAAGTAGGTTTTTATGAAATAAAGCACAGAAAGACAAGGCTAGACATTTATTTAAATTTAATTAATCAGAAAGGTAGTCGTCCGTTCCAAATCTAGGTCATAATGGAGAAGAAGGACAAGAAACTCCATGGAAACAGTATTAAAGTATTCTATCAACTTTCTTGTACCTATTGCCATATATTATCATTATTTTAAAAAAAAATTAATTTAAAAAATAAAAAAACCCGACTGCGAAACTGAAAAGCTACAAACAAGCCCATTTTAAATTAAATAAAAGTTGGAAGCAGGCGGGACCCATTTGAATTTGAAGATATGATAAAAATGGTATGGGTCCCGCCTGCTTCCAACTTTTATTTAATTTAAAATGGGCTTGTTTGTAGCTTTTCAGTTTCGCAGTCGGGTTTTTTTATTTTTTAAATTAATTTTTTTATTTCCAGTTTTTTAGTTTACAAATGTGAAAGATTTCGCAAACGATTTAGTTCTTGGTACTTGTTTTTTACGTTTTGTCACTTCGAATTACTTTTAACCATATAAGTTATATATATTTTTGTAATCACCTTTTAAAACCCTTTATTTTGATACCCCACTCGATAGGTTTCGAGAATATTTTTTTTTTTTTTGAAAACATATTGCGCCATAAATCGGCCATTTTATTTTTTTTTCAATTTTAATATACCCAGTAGCACTCTCACAATTAAGACGAATCTAACGGCACCTCTCAAGCTGAAATCGATCAAGCCGTTTAGGCTACAGAGCGTGCCAAAGAAATATACATACATACATACATACATACATACATACATACATACACTCGAAAAACATAACCCTCCTTCTGACGCAGTCGGGTAAAAACAATTCATTCTTTCTTTTGGAGCATTGTCCAAGAGAACTCAGAATAATAGCAACATAATAACAATAACTAATATTAACTAAAGTCGGACTTTTAATTAGCTGCAGTAAAATGACAGCATACTTGAGCATACGTGTTAAAAAAGTAATCAGATCTCATGTAGATGTACAAGCTTCTAACTCTACTCGCCCTAACTCTACAAGGCCTAACTTGACAAACTCTACACCTTAGTAAAAATATATGGCTTGGCGATTTCGCTACATTCACATGAGCGTAAGGTGAAAAACTCTCATACTGTTATACAATGGTTCTTGTAGTAACGAAACGGCCAAGCCATATATTTTGACTAAGGTGTAGAGTTGTTTAAATTTCAGGAGTAAAAGCCCATAACAGTAGGGCGTGTAGACTTAGAAGCTTAAATTGTCTCTACATGAGATCTGATTACTTTTTGACAGCGCGAGCTACATGGTCTCGTCTTGGCAACATTTAACATGAAATGTTCTTGTGGGATTACTTTATAGTACTAACATGTAAGTGATTTTGACAACTTAAGACTGTTGTTTTTTTTGTAAACACAATATCTAGTCAAATTAATTACCTACGTATACGTTGGTCTCATCAAACTTCGAAAATGTAACAGATGCCCTTAGCCAACAAACGATATTCTAATATCACACTAATATTATAATGGCGAAGGTTTGTAAGCGTGTGGGGGTGTGTTTATATGTTTGTTACTTCTTCACGCTCAAACGGCTGGACCAATTTTGATAAAATTTGGTATGGAGGTAGCTGACACCCTGGATTAACAATAGGCTACTTTTTATCCCGATATTCCCACGATTTCCGATATTCCCACGGGATCAAAACTTATGCGGATGAAACCGCGGGGCGCAGCTAGTTAGGTAGGTATAATTATATCAAAATGGATTATCTAACACATGCCTGTGATATTTCGTTATAAATATGCTTGACCTTCGAGTTATAATTTAGTGGTAATAGGTACTACGGGCTGGTGTCCGCAACTCCACGTCAATGCGCGTATTTTGCGTATGGGTGGGAAAATCGACTATTCGATCCACCCCAGCTCCTCAAAGAAGGCCAGCAACGCCTTGATGTTACTGACCGTCTCACGTAGGGTACCTCGGTTACCGAAGTACTTTGCCCTGTACGTGGCGATCACCGGGCAGTTTAGAAGCACATGTGCCGCTATCTCGTCGTCCTCCATGCAGGCCATGCACAACGGACTGTCCGTTACTCCTATGACAAAGAGGTGTTTATTGAATGACCCGTGGCCAGTTAAAGCTGCGGTAACTATACGCAGCTCTTGTTTTGTTAGACGGCGAACCTGTTTCGTGAGGCGGCCATCCAATGTGGGAAGTGCTTCCCTCGCCTGCCTGCATTCACCTTGGTCCGTCCATAGTTTATTGTGTTGCTCTCTTGTGCGTTTCCTTACCAGAGTGCGTATGTACCCGAAGGGGAGTGGCACGATGGGCTCGGGTCCCACGGGTGCCATACTCGACCCTCTTCTGGCAAGTTCGTCGGCTGCATCGTTGCCTAGCGAACCGCTGTGTCCTTTGATCCATTGAATGGTTATATTATTGAGGTTACCCACCTGGTTGAGGCGCTGGTGACACTCGTATATTAGCCCAGAGTCAGCTGTGTAACTGTTCAGCGCTTGCAGAACAGCCATGCTGTCTGAGAGTATGCGGATTGGGTGTTCCTTAACTTCCCTGGCCATAATGGCTGAAGCGGCTAGAGAGATGCCCATGCATTCTGCCTGGAACACTGTGTTGTGGACCCCCAACGGTGTGGCTATATGTATGTTGAATTCCTCCGAGAAGATTCCAGCTCCTGTGCCACTACCTGTTTTGGATCCATCCGTAAAGATTCGCAGCTCTGTAGGGCACAACCCCTCGCATAGGCGATCCTCGTGAAGCTGGATCTTGTATTTTTTATTAAACATAAATTGTTTAGGAACCCGGTCGTTTATGGCTTTCGTAATGGGGAAATCCTTATGGAGTCCCTCAAGCAGCGTGGTGTGTGGTGTATTACTCTTACCCCAGAGATTTAGTGTGTTAAGACGTACTGCCGCCATCGTCGCTTCCTGCTGTATGAACAGGTGGAGCGGCGGGATTCCCAGGATGGCTTCTACCGCTGCAGTCGGAGTAGTCTTCATACAGCCCGTAGTCGCCATGCAGGCTAGTCTTTGCATGCGTTGCAGTTTGTTGGAGGCTGTCACTAGCTTGGTGCGAGGCCACCAAACCACAGCTCCGTAGCTTATCATGGAGCGGATCACTGCAGTGTACAGCCAGAGTGTAATTTTTGGGGATAGGCCCCACTTCTTACCTATCATTCTCCGGCACTGCCAAAAGGTTATGCAAGCCCTGTTCAGTTTGTTGTCCAGATGACTGCTCCAGTTTAACTTACTGTCTAGTGTTACACCAAGGTAATTGACTTCGTTGGCCAGCTGGAGTTCAGTATCGAACAGTTTAGGTAGGCGAAAAGGCCCTAACGCTCGTTTATGGGTAAACATAACCAGTTCAGTTTTAGCGGGGTTCACTGAAAGGTCAAAGTCCCTGCACCATCTCTCCACGATACGTAGCGCTTGCTGAGTGAGGTTGCATATCGTGCCCGTTACCTTCCCCGAAACCAGGATTGCAAGGTCGTCGGCATAACCTACTGTGTAAAAGCGGTTGGCGTTGAGTTTGGTGATGAGGTCATTAATCACCAGATTCCATAGAAGGGGGGACACGACCCCACCCTGGGGGCATCCTCTGGCTATCATGGCCAGCTGCTGCTCACCTTCAAGGCGAACCACTCTTTTACTTAACATGTTTGTGATCCAGTCCGTTAGTACCTGTTCTACTCCATGTCTGGAGAAGGCGCTGTTGATACTGGAGAAGTTGGTTTTGTCGAAGGCTCCTTCGATGTCTATGAAAGTGCCCAGACAAGTGCCTTTCTGATGAATCGCTTCCTCTATCTGGCTGACTACCAGATGTAGGGCGGATTCAGTCGACTTACCTGAGCTGTATGCGTGTTGGTTACCGTGTAACGGTATGGTCTTCAGAGCACCATCCCTCAGTTCCCTATCGCACAGCCTTTCCAGGGTCTTCAGTAGAAAGGAGGTCAGGCTGATTGGTCGGTGGGATTTGGCGTTTGTGTAGTCACCCTTACCTGGCTTAGGGATGAATATTACCTTCACTTCTCTCCATCCTTTGGGAACGTATCTAAAGGCCAGGCACGCTCTCAGTAAAGGCAGCAGTTTTAAGGCGACAGAGGTGCCACCCCACTGCAGTAAGGCGGGGAACACTCCGTCAGGTCCAGCTGCCTTAAAAGGATGGAAGCTCCGGATGGCCCATTGGAGTTTCTCCAGCGTGATCATCCTGCTAGCGTAGGCCCATTCGCTGTCTGATGGTGTCTGTATTGTATCCTGCCAGTCAATTACCTGTGCGAAAGTGCATCCCGGGAAGTGAGTTTCAATAAGGACGCGTCTCGTTTCTTCTGGCGAGGATGTTAGTGTGTTGTCAGGTTTGCGGAGGGTGGCAGGCCCAGGTGTGTGCTGTTGCGCTAGAACTTTCCTTACCCTGTTAGCCTGCTGACAAGATTCAATGTTACCACAGAACTTGCGCCAACCCGTGGTGCTCCTGAACCTGATGCATTTTTTGTAGCTGGATTTGGCTGCATAATAGTTGTCCCAGTCCTCATCCGCACAAGTATTCATGCCTCTATTCAGAGCTTTTCTTACCTTACCGCGCTTGCGTTTCAGCTCAGCGCCCCACCAGGGTTGTTTGCCCGGTGTGCTGCGCGGCGTGGTCTCTGGGCAGGCAGTTTGGTAGCTGTCTATCATTGATTTAGTAAGGTACCTTACTTGTTCTTCAATCTGTGTTATATCCTCAAATGTTATCGGATCGTTTGATGTCGCTAGCTTTGATTCAAGGCTGCGTGTGTAGGTGGCCCGATCCGTGTTGCGCTGATTACGTCGAGGTTGTGTGGGTTGACCTGTTCGGTGGCCACCACGATCTCCGGACCCCACTCCCATGGATTTCTTTTTGTGGGAGTGTATGCCTCAGAGGTAAATACAATTGTTGAACTAAAAAATAGGATTATTTTAGCATTTCACAAATTAAAGTGCTTAGCGGCGGACAGTGATGAAAAATAAATAATAATATTCTCCGTCTGTATAATTTGTGTATTAATATGAATGGAGGACACATCGAGAATTTACAAATTTTGTGTTGTTGTGTGTGCGTACTTTACAACCTTACCTAACATAAAAGCCAGCGTGAGCGGCTTAAGCCGCCCGCCCCCCCACGCCAAATAGATAACACACCCCGCTCTCCTGCGCGCGCGCGACGTTGCTACTTTGTTACCTAGGCATCTAAGGTCAATAAAATCTATTTATAAAGGGTGGTTGCGTTTTACTCTGATTTGTAAGCTATTTAGTTTGAAAAAAAAATCTCATTTTTGGCGGTTTTTATTTTTGTACCATATCGAATTAATACTATACACGTATATATATTATATACGTAGTGTAATTTAATGCCCCTCTGTCATATCAACTCTGTATAAAATGATTAATCTGTGATTTTACCCAAAGAGATTATAATTGTAACTAAATTAATGCAAAAACTGCATAATTTATTATTTTATGGTTCAATTTGAATGTGACTAATGACACAACTCGAAAAATATAGAATGTTAGAAGTAAGTAAATATTTAACTCTGTCTTAGCTATGTACTTATTCTACAAAATTATTAATCTGTGATTTTACCCAAAGATGATTAGATTATGATACAAGTTGAATTAATAAAAATTGGATTTGTTCGATTTAATTCTTTATTTTATTTTCTATAATTAAGCGCCTTACGTAATAACAAAGCTCCGAAATACAACCGCTGAGAGCCAGCAGACCAACTCGGTTCACCTGTGGAGACGCCATACCTACTTTGAAAATGTACTAAAACTGACCATTTCTCTGATCGTTTTTTTTTCGCAATAATGAAGCCTCTTGTAAGCGCTATAACTCGAAGATGTACCACTGAGAGCAGGCAGACCGACGTCATTCACATGACTACTCTACAAACCATAAAAGTTAATCTAACCGTATCCATGATCGTTATGAAAAATCCCGTCACCTCTTAGACTACTACATTTATGTTCGTATAACTCGTCAAAATGTATGGAACAACAGATGGTTTTTTCGCGATTTCAGGTTTGGTCCCATAGTAAAAGTTGTTCATAATGATGAGTAGGTACAATGACCTCTTAAGAGGGGGTTCCTTCTATCTGGCAGAATATTGATGCTCCGTTTATTTGGCATAACACTCTTGGCATAGGTACCTAATCATCTTTAAACGAATATTTTTAAGGCATAAAAATTATAACTTAATTATTGTTTGGCCGAATGTTTGTATGTCCGAATTTACAATGGCATACTTTTAAGATGGCAGAATTTTATTTGGCATAATTTCACTTGGCATACTATGAAGATAACAGTAGAATTATTTTTTAACGAAAATCGTTTGTTCGGTGTATTTTTCCATGGTATTTGAATGAACGATAAAAATAATGGTTTCTATAAGCGATCTCGGGACTTGGGGCGCCCCGACTTGGGTTAGGTTAGATTCCTGTAAACCCTGTAGACAGAAATAGCCCCGCGAAGCGGGTCTCCGTTGACTACGTCTTATTGGCTTGTAAACCAACTTAGACCCTAAATAAATTATTAAAAAAGTGGTTACGTTAGGTTAAAACTGTGCCTAAAACCCCTACGCACGAGCTCACGTATGCCAAAAGACGATTCTGACTGTGAGCTTTCTGCAATATGATGGTTCTACTTTTTAATTATTATGGATATGAAATTTATGCCTAAAGATGATTCTGACTTACAAAATAATAAGTTTTGAATGTAGTACATGATAAATGAGTGTATGCCAAACGATTTTCTGGGAAATGTAGTTTATGCTATCCGTTCCTTATCCGTTCAAAATATACAAAATAACCCTGTATAGACGGATTTACAAAATTCTTGTTTTGTCCGAAAGTGGTTTATTCCGAAATGGTCCCATTTAAATTTCGTAAAGATCTGATGATAAGTTTCGAAGATAGACAACGGAACTCTTCAATAAATGCCAGCAAATCAACCGCGATTGCTGCTGTCGCATATTCGCGCGTTTGAGTGGGGTTAGTGGGTACAACTAAAAAGTGAAAAATAAAAACTTTTTGACAAATAAAAACAACCGACTTGTCGTTGGTTCCGCATTTTCGCTTTTTGACATCGACTTCCGAGATTAATATATTTAGTATATTGTTCACTTTGAAGTGTTTTTTTTTTCGGAAGTTGGTTGTTTTTTTTTTTGTTAAAAAGTTTTTGTTACACAAAGAAACATTCTTACAGTAGGTGTAATTATGAAGTAAACGTTTGTTGCAGTATGAGTTCAAAATATTTTTAAGGAAACGTGAAAGAAGAGAACTTTTAATTCAGAAGTCCAGAACTTTATTCAGCAATCTACTGTGTGAGGTAATGCATGCCATATGAACTATCTATGTATATATTTAATAAATTCTATAATATTCTATAATATAATTCTATAAAATATGTTAATATAATTATATTACCCAAATACAAAGCTTTGAATATCAGAATCGTTAGGTACTAGTTATTTAGTATGTGTAAAAGTAGGTACCTATGAATATGGTAGGTATGTAGAGAAAAGTTTTTATGAAATAAAGCACAGAAAGACAAGGCTAGACATTTATTTAAATTTAATTAATCAGAAAGGTAGTCGTCCGTTCCAAATCTAGGTCATAATGGAGAAGAAGGACAAGAAACTCCATGGAAACAGTATTAAAGTATTCTATCAACTTTCTTGTACCTATTGCCATATATTATCATTATTTTGAAAACAATTCATTCTTTCTTTTGGACCATTAACCAAGAGAACTCAGAATAATAGCAACATAATAACAATAGCTAAAGTCGGACTTTTAATTAACTGCAGTAAAATGACAGCATACTTGAGCATACGTGTTAAAAAAGTAATCAGATCTCATGTAGAGACAAGCTTCTAACTCTACACGCCCTAACTCTACAAGGCCTAACTTCGCAAACTCTACACCTTAGTAAAAATGTATGGCTTGGCCATTTCGCTACATTCATATGAGCGTAAGGTGAAAAACTCTCATACTGTTATACAATGGTTCTTGTAGTAACGAAACGGCCAAGCCATATATTTTGACTAAGGTATAGAGTTGTTTAATTTCAGGAGTAAAAGCCCAACAGTATGAGAGTTTTTCACCTTACGCTCATGTGAATGTAGCGAAATCGCCAAGCCATATATTTTTACTAAGGTGTAGAGTTTGTGAAGTTAGGCCTTGTAGAGTTAGGGCGTGTAGAGTTAGAAGCTTAAATTGTCTCTACATGAGATCTGATTACTTTTTGACAGTCCGAGCTACATGGTCTCATCTTGGCAACATTTAACATGAAATGTTCTTGTGGGATTACTTTATAGTACTAACATGTAAGTGATTTTGACAACTTAAGACTGTTGTTTTTTTTGTAAACACAATATCTAGTCAAATTAATTACCTACGTATACGTTGGTCTCATCAAGCTTCGAAAATGTAACAGATGCCCTTAGCCAACAAACGATATTCTAATATCACACTAATATTATAATGGCGAAGGTTTGTGAGGGTGTGGGGGTGTGTTTATATGTTTGTTACTTCTTCACGCTCAAACGGCTGGACCAATTTTTGATAAAATTTGGTATGGAGGTAGCTGACACCCTGGATTAACAATAGGCTACTTTTTATCCCGATATTCCCACGGGATCAAAACTTATGCGGATGAAACCGCGGGGCGCAGCTAGTTAGGTATAATTACATCAAAATGGAAATAACACATGCCTGTGATATTTCGTTATAAATATGCTTGACCTTCGAGTTATAATTTAGTGTTTCACAATACAAATATTTCCATAATCTTATCTGCAAAAAAACGGATCATGATGAATATATCGGATGAAATTTTGAACGAAAATTGATTATCTTGCACTTCTGTTATTATTAATCATCCTGAAACACGGATAGGTATCTATTTACACAGGCTGTTAGTGTGGTTAGTCTTCCGCAAACGACGTCGGCCGTGTATGCAGATAACGCGTATCAATGTTCACGAGAATAATAAAACTATGGACGAGCATAGTGGAGCATAGTGTGCGAGCGCCGAGCAGTGGTGGCCCAGTGGTAACTGTAACTGCAACGACTTATCAAGTTGTAAGTCCTAGGTTCGAGCCTATTCAGGCGCTTTACTTTGTGTAGGTAAATTATTTCATCACCACTGCTCTCAAAACGGTGAAGAAAAACATCGTGAGTAAAAAAAATCTAAGACATCGACCAACCGGTACTGGGCCCACGTGGTGGATTTATGGCCCACTCCCTCTCATCGAGAAGAGGTGTCCCAGCAGCGGGAACATTATAGGCTGATTATGAATACTGTAGCCAGACAGTCATTATTGGCTGGAAACTGGAAATATAGCAATGATTTCCGTGAGCAGGTTGGTAGATACGCGTACCAACTTTCACAACCGGCGTTACCTACACTATCCTAAACCATCTAATAAAATAATGAGTTAAAAGAACCTAATAAAAACTTAAACACTTGTTCAACATGTGTATAATAGAATACTCTTTATAATGTACACCATATAAATTACAGACATAAATATAGAAATTTTACAAAGGGTGACGCAATGGGCGGTCTTATCCCTAAGCGTGATCTAAAGACAATCTTTGGATGGATTAAAAAGGGGAAGGAGAGACAAATACTGTAGGTATTCTGTGGTGTACCATTTATATTTATAATACAATAGATTATTTATTTGCCAGAAACATGATGTTCACAAAGATGTTCATAACATTGCATAGTGCTGATGTCTCACCGTTTTAACGGTATGCAAAAACAATTTACAATTAAATGAAGTTCTTGGTGCCCTTCCGTTCACCAAAAATGTATTTTCAAATTTTTACTTGACAAGCAACGATTGGCAAAAACATGATGTGTCATTTCATCAATATACAACAGCAAGTTTGCCAAGTAATTCACTTTACAAAATACATATTTACCAGATAAACTTTTGTTTATCGTGTTATTTGGCAAACAATTCATTTTATCTCATAAAACAATGTTTGGGATATAAACGTTTTACATATTGATTTATTATTACGCAATTTCCTAAGAATGAAACTCGTTCTTTCATCGACTTGTGCTAATAGAAAAACTGGCCAAGTGCGAGTCGGACTCGCACACGAAATGTTCGAAGTTCTTGTTTATTTTTTCAAGTCCCTGGTACTTGTTGACGGGCCTACGCTGTCCTCCCATACCTACTGTAATTTGAAAACATTATAAAAGCCAATTATTTTTAAGAAGAGTAACCGTGGAGTTTCTTGCCGGCTCTTCTCCATAGGAAACGACCAATTGGAACCGTGCACCTAGTTTCTGATGTTTCATAAGTGCCCATGTGAAATAAGATATTTAGATTTTGACTATTATTATTAAAGAACTTCAGTACTTACTTGCCTGTAAATTATTTGACCCAAATGGAAAATACCGCCATGATCACTTTGTGACTGGTTTAGAAAATCTTTACATAGTATAAAACAAAGTCGCTCCCGCTGTCTGTAAGCTTTGATCTTTTAATCACGCAACGGATTTTAATGCACTTTTTAATGCCGTCGCTAGGTACCTATTTTATAATGATATTTAGTATAGACGTGATTTTTCCAAAATAATCTAAATAATAAATGTGTACCTAAATGAATAAATATCATCCGAAACATTTGTAAAGAGAAGTATTTGCCAAATAAATGTTTGTAAAGCGAGTGCTTATAAAATAAAACATTTGCGGAATGAGATGTTTGTAAAATAAATACATAGTATACGAAACGTTGGTTGTAAACTAAAAATTTGTCAATGGAGTTTTGGTAAAACATTAGTGAACCGAAGTTCTTAGTTAAATTTTCAATTAACATTATATAGGTACATTAGATTAATTTTAAAATTTAAATATTATTTAATTATTATATTAAGTATATAATAATTAAATAATATTTACATACATACATAGATACATATACTACACACTTCCATTTTTACCATATTATTAAATAAAACAATACATTTAACATATAACTTATTAGGTAACTTAATTACTTATGCCAGTATTTTGATGCCAGAACAAGAGAAAAAAATTTACAGGGACATTTTACAAAAAACTCGTGAATTGAGTAAAAACATTCCTGCAACCACTACTTCCGTAGTGCCGAACAAAATTTTTGGAAGGGTGGTTGGGTAATTGAGTTCGGCAAAACATTATAAATTAGGGTAGCCATGTGGATAATAATAATAATTGTTTATTTATCTAAAGTAGGTACCTAATATATAGGTACAGATTCAACACAGTGGTACAATAAATATGAATGTCAACAGAAAAGTGAGGCCGGTTTCCTAAACATAATGAGGTGTAGTTTGATTGTAAATGGTTGTAAATGTGTGCGTGTGAGCGTGTATGCACAGAGCGGAGGTATAGTTACCGGCACGGATCTTGAGCGCTCGGCGGTAGAGTGGGGATCGCTTTGCGCATCGTATACTTATGGCAAAATAAAACATAATATTACATATAATAAAATTGTAGAAAAGTGGTGTCTGTACAAAGGAAATATATAAAAAAAAAGTAGCAGGGGTTGTTATTATATCGATGCCGAACCCGAAATTGTAATTATTTTTTTTTTGTCTGTTTGTCTGTGTGTTTGTGCACGCTAATATCAGAAACGGCTTATTCGATTTAGATGCGGTTTTCACTAATATATTGTAGTAAGCTTCACTTAACATTTAGTGTTTATTTCATGTCAATCGGTTCATAAATAAAAAAGTTATGTCAATTTAAAGAATCACGGCGAATATTTGTTAAGGTATTCTATCAGAGTACGTACACGCCTCGCGCCTGCGCATTCGTGGCTTTATAAAGCGTGCCTGAGTATGTTTCGGCCTTACTTCTCAGAGTAGTTAGATAGGAAAAGCCGATCTCATCAAGCTTAATATAATAATAATAATCTGATCCAGCCTGTCCCATCTTGCTGCCCTCTCCCAGCGACGCCCTAAGCCGAGGTTCGTACCCCACAGGGGGTGCCCTTAGCGTGTAGTCGCTTAGTATAGTAGATAATTGCCCCTGGCTGGAGGCTTTTTTTTTTCTGGTGGGGAAATTATCAAATGACTCCTCCCGCTCTGGGTGGAGCGGAAGGGAGTGTCAGACTCTTACTGACTAAAACACACTCATGTTCCTTCCTTAGCACTTTTTGTTCCGGGGTAGCGGTAACCCTTTCGGACAATCCCGCTGCCCCGGCAGGCTTCGGCCCTGTCGGGCCCCTTCTCCGTTGCTGACATCTCTTTGAGGCGCGCGTGGAACACGTAAGCGTCCGGCACGGGCCTGGTCCTGATCGGACGGTGAGCTACCTATTACTCTCCGCCCGCAGGCCCGCGCCTACGGTGGCCGGGAGTCGTCACGCGGCTACCGACGCCCGGAGCATCTCCCGCGGCGGCTGGGACGGTTGGCTCTCTCCCTAAGCCGTCCCGCCACCTCCTTCGCTAGCATGACTGCTTCGCAGAAGGAGGTGATCGCCTCCCACTCCCTCTCGCCTCGGACCATGGCTTGCACCAGGGCCGGACGCGAGAGGTCGCCGCCGCTGCCGATCGCCTCTACGAGGACACGGCGGTGCTCCACCCAAGCGGGGCAGAACTCCACCGTGTGCTCCACCGTGTCCTCTCGGCGATTCTGGCAATGGTGACACCCGGGCGTTTCCTCCCGTCTGATGATGTGCAGGAACCTCCCAAAACTTCCGTGTCCGGTGAGGACCTGCGTCAGGCGGTACGAGATGCCATAGTCAAAAAAAAAAAAACGCGCCGCTGCCATAAGGATTCAGTTATTTGTAGCGAACGCACGTATCCTGGAGAGTATAGGCGAATAGTTGCTTTCGATTATTGCGATTCACTTGAATACTGACTGTTTGCATATTTCTATTTATTTATATTTTAGGGTTTGTAGGATAAGTTGTTTTTCTTAATTTTCTTTAAAATTTTGTAAATAAATATTGTAAGTATTTGGTATAGGTTAGGCGGTTCTTTACTTGATTTTTGGGTATTTACTTATCTTAATTTTTATTTAGGGTTTGTAAATAAATATTGTAAGCATTTATTATAGGTTAGGCATTTCTTTCCCTGATTTTCGGTATACTTACCTTAATTTGTATTTAGGGTTTGTATATAAATATTATAAGTATTTGGTAAGTATAGGTTAGGCATTTCTTTTCTTGATTTTCTTTATTAAGTATAAGTTCATTAGCTCAGGTTAGTAATTAATTTTTCTAGCATTTCTTTTGTTTTATAAAGTTAGTACGTTTGGTTTACACGTCTTAACACTTATTACTTAAACTGTGCTAATTTTAGACTGTATAATAATCTGTAAGTAACTGTGTGTTAAGTAGTAAGTAAGTACTATTTTATTGTAAGAATGCCTCGAAGAAGATCCAACCTCTCCCAATGTAGCAGAAATGCTAAAAGGATGAGATTAGTTTGATCACAGGAATCTGAGGAAGGTCGTGAGGCAAGGCTCTCTGCAATTCGGGAACATCATGCTAGGTTTCATGCTGCAGAAACTTCGACTCAGCGAGAATCTCGACTGAGTTCAAATCGTTCTCGAATGATGACAACTCGAGATAGGGAAAACGGGGAACAACGAAAGGCACGTTTATCTGTCGATCGCGAAGCTCACGCGCTATCGCGTGAGTCTAAGACTTTTGCTGATAGGGAAATTAGTCTGAGTTCTCAGAGGGTTCAGACAGCAAATGCTCGGTCTCAGGAAACACAGGAAGAACGAGAAATATACGTCTCACTGCCGATCGTGAAGCTCAAGCACTATCGCGTGAGTCTGAGACTTTCACTGATAGGGAAATTCGCCTGAGTTCTCAGAGGGTTCGGACAGCAAATGCCCGGTCTGTAGACGGTATATGTAATTCAAAATATGCTGCCCGAAAAGTCACTATTCCACGCGGACGAAGTCGCGGGCACAGCTAGTACAATAATAATATTATTATTATCATAGTCACTGTGCGAAAATATATATACCCCGCTCCCGCACCTTACTTCATCCCACCCAATAACTCACTTTTGCGCAGGTGAAGGTCAGCGCTCAAGATCCGTGCCGATAATTGTATAATATTTGCATGCTTCGCTGTACCTATTGTTCGCAGCGCTGTCTTGACTTTTTATTTGGTCTGAGCCTGTATCTTGATAACTCTTTCGGACACAGGTATCTCGAAATCTAAATGTGCAGCTTTCCTCTTATTTGTATTATCTCGTCGTTCGAATAATGCAAGATTGGATCTCAGAAACTTGGCAACTTCAAAGATATGTACCTATATACGCAGGGTAAGGTAAATGTACCAATACTCGTTGGGTTTTGAAATTCACTGACTTTGAAGAGCTGCTGCGTGAAAAGTATTTAATTTAGAACGAAACTTTTTGCGTAACGAAATAGCAAAATTATCCGTTATTCTGAATAAGTTTTAATGTTTCTAATTTTTTAGTGATAATAAATAGTTATTGAAGCAAATGTGAAAAAAGGGCGATTTGTACCAGTACTCGCCAGATTTGTACTATTAATCATCAAAAGGACCCAGTAGTCGTCAATTTTTGATGCTAATATGAACTCTCAGGCCTTTAACATAGAGTTCAAGATTAAAACAAATTGTGTTTGTCTTTCATAATTATGAGTGGCAACTGTGGCAAGTCTAAGAAACAAAAGGTAGGTAGAAGACCAAATCGCAGGACCATATAGTATCACTAAGGTTGTGAGGTGTTAACAGAAATTCTAATACTTATATTTTTGCTTAAAAAATTAAGATATCAGAATCACAGAATCGGTTTTTATCAGAATAAATTTTGACGTGAAAACGTCTTTTCAGTCTCTGGTAAATTCAACATTTTTGACCGATAAAAACATGTAACATTTCAATCGTTAACAACTAAGAGAATTTGAATGCTAGGGTAATGATTGAGCATTTAAAAGATTGGTCGTAATTGTACTAATTTTGAAGCAATTTATAATTTGCCTTTGACGTCACATCGCAAGTGCATATGCCCGACCCTTCTTTTTCACTACGCGTCGAAATTTCAATTAGTGTCATAGTATCATTTTGAAATAATCGAGTTTGTTTATAGTGTACTCCGACGACGCTTTAATTTTGCTACATATCTTTTAATAATTACTATTAAGTGTTTGATATTTCCAACTTCTGAATGCCCACAAATCTTAACAAAAGGGTCAACTTCAAATGTACTCGTAAATAGCAGTAAAATCTACTCGGTTCGTTAATTTACAAATAAATGCAAAATTACTACCACTTTTGGGTGCTTTTGTGAATCAATGACCAATCAATCAACCCAGCCTACCGCAGTCCACTGCTGGACATAGGACTCTCCCAGACTGCGCCACAACACTTTCTCCTCCGCCTTCCGCATCCAGTCTGTCCAGTCTGTCCAGTCAGTCACCCCAACCACCTTCTTTAGGTCGTCCGTTTATCTAGCTGGGGGGCGTTCCACACTACGCTTGCCGATACGCTGTCTCCACTCCAGGACTCGTCTGTTCCACCGGCCATTGGGCCTTCGACATACATGGCCAGCCCACTGCCACTTCAGTTTGCTTACTCTGCAAGCTATTTCGGTAACTCCGGTTCTTTTCCGGATAATTTCATTCTTGATTTTATCCTTCAAAGACTCCGAGCATAGCTCGCTCCATAGCGCGCTGAGCTACCTTGAGTTTGTGAACCAGCCCGACCGTCAGTGTCCACGTTTCAGCACCGTAAGTCATGACGGGCAGGGCGCACTAGTCAGTCTTCAAACACTGCGGGATAGGCGAGGAGAAGATTTGACAAAGTTTTCCAAATGCTGCCCAACCCAACTGGATCCTTCTGTCGGCCTCTTTCTCAATGTTGTGTCTACCGAGCTGGATTACGTAGCCTGAATTGCTTGAATAAATACAATTTCGTCATATTTGCCAAAAGGCTCCATAAATCCGTCAGATAATTTACATATTCACTATCAGGACATGTAACAACTATTGCACAGAATAAAAATCTGAGTTTTCAAAGTCAGATTTAGGGAAAGCCCACAATTTATTAACCAGATTTGCTTATTTGAGTCGTTATGGGTTAGGCCGCACATGATCATACGAAAATCAAAGGCTCTGAAGATCACTTTAATTTGGCCCTTTTTTAAAATCTGTAAGTTAACTCCTGACCACGGGGCTCCCATCAAAAACTTTGCCAAAAATATTTTCGGTGTTCTTTTGTCATGCCGCACCTACTCAGCTTTCAAATTTTCGCCCTGCATATACTTGCTCAAAAGCCCTCTGGGCTGAAATAATTTCAAATGTCGTCTCACACCGGCGGTAAATCTGGCCAGAAATGAAAAAAATCTCAACCGAAGAAAGTTTGCATCATAAGGAATGCAACGAATCTCAAAAGCCCAGTGCCGACCAAATACAAAAGCTACGGCAGTATCAGAAAATGAAAGGAAATCTGCAGCAAGTAGCAAAAAAGATAAAGATGTCGTCTCATATAGACCGTACCTGCTTAGAACTGAAAAATTTCACATATGGGGTAAGGTTTCTTTATAAACAGTGCAATGTAACTAAGTCCAGTCTCGAGCAAATACAATGGTTAAGGCACGGGTTAAACGGTGATCTTGCAGAAGGAGGCTGCGGAAAGGGAGAGGGAGATCTCGTCCACTCACCCAGCCCGCAGCAGTCGCACCGGGCGTCGGCAGACGGCGGACAACGCCCTCTTCCAGCCCCCCTAAATGGGTCCAGGGGCGCCGGACTCGGGGACGTCCGTCGCCCCCCACACATCCACGTGCGCCCCTCTTAGACGTCGCGGGGGGAGTCAAACACTTCTCTCCCTCCCCCTGACCCGACGAGGCCCGCAATGGCGGGCCGGCACCAGTCGGGGGTTGCGGAAGGATCGTACGTTCCCGCGACCCCTGGCGTAGGTGTGGGATGGAACACAGGGGTGGTTTTTAGTCAGTAAGAGTCTGACAGACCCCGTCGCCCGCCCCAGGGCGGCGGACATCCATGAGGATTTTCCACCCCGGAACAAAAAAAAAAAGTATCGGAAACCGTATGATTGTTTTTTTACAATAGCTTTTGAGTAAAAAAAAAATTTAAAATATCATCGACAATCGCCAAGTTATTAATCGGCGGCACTGTGTCGTAGTGCAAGTGCGTGCTTGCGTCAAGATTAGTCATAAGTCATAAGTCATTTATTAATTTGTTGAACATAGGTACAATAATGATGTTATATAAAGATAGAATAGTGCGCTATGTTAAGCCAGAGGGCGTACAAATATTTGTGATTAATCAAGCCTCCCAAGTCTCGACAAAAAAGAATAAAACAAAAGTAAGCCTGGACAATAAAAAATAATTATAAAGAATGACACATTTTGACAAATTAATTAATAATAAATAGCAATGGAAAGCAATGTCAAAAAACCGAAAAAATTAAAATACAAAATAAAATGCAAACTAATAATAAAACTATGTCAATATACAATACTAATGTCAATATACAACACAGATGTCAAAAATATAATACTAATGATGTCAATATACAGATGTCAAAAATACAATACTAATGATGTCAATATACAGATGTCAACATTAATCCTAATGTCAGTATACAAAAAAAATAAATAAATATACATATATATAATTTATTAGCATGTCAACATTCTGTCATTAGATTTTTGTCTGTTAGGAACTCCGAAATACTGTAATATGCTTTGTTCACAAGTAAGGATTTTAACCGTTTCTTAAATAAGTTCACATTCAATTCTTTGATTGCCGACGGTAAGCGATTATATATAACTGGCGCCATGCAAAATACACTTTTATACATTAGTGCTGTGTGAGACCTTCTTACACATAAGCTATTATTATCCCGTCGACTTCTTGTATTAATGTCCGACATTTTTTTAAACAACCCTGGATTGGTCTTTACAAATACAGCAACCTCAAAAATGTATAAAGATGGAAGAGTCAAAATTTTAAACTTAATAAACAATGGTTTGCATGTATCTGTAACCTCCAATCCAAACATTGTCCTAATACACATTTTTTGGGCTTTAAAGATAATTTCCCTATTGGTTGAATTCCCCCAAAAAATAACACCATATTTTAACACAGAACCCACCAAGCCATGATATGCTATGACTAAAGCGTCCACAGTCATCACTGACGTAAGTTTATATATGGCATATGGCATTACGAGAACATCAGGAAGTTTCAACGGCAGAAAACTTAGTAAGAAGACACCTCTAGGTATATAGATGAGGATTTGATTGGATCTGTACCAACCACGTTCAATCTGAGTGAGTTACTGTTGGAAAACTAGCATCAATTGATACTTGTTTAGTTTTGCTCTGGCTAATTAGCCAGATCTTAATTACAACTTATTATTATACCTTTCTCAGTAAGGCAGTTTAGGTTAGAACTGAGAATACTTTTTACTTGCCGAGTGAGTGGAGCGTGCTTAAGATAGGTACAGCGAGCGAAGCGAGCCCTTTCTAGACATGAAGAAGCAGAGCGCGCTTACTCAAGCAATGAGTGAGCGAAGCGAAAACAGTTTAAGAGAAACCCAGTTTTATTGTCAAATTTAGCCCAAACTCTAAATATGTTTGTACAGACGCCAAACAAATCAAACTACTTTATCGCTAAAGCATAAGGTTCAAATGACGATTTTAAAGACAGCTACTGAGCGGGTCCCAGTAATCGTCAAATTAGCACTTCAAATGACGAGTTTTGGGTCAAGTAGATTCCTACTTTGGTACCGAATTGGGTACCAAAAGATGTCACGTTCGAAAAAAACTACTTTTATGATAAAACTGTTCCAAACTTCAAGTTACATCATAACTAATTCATCAAACTTTCAGACTTACCGTAGACCCCACTGAAGATTCGTAAACCAAAAAACAAAACTGCGCGCTGAGTTTGACATTTAGCAATGAAACTTTCAAACAAATAAAAAAATTGTGGGACACACTTTTCAAGTAAGATATCTCAGCCACCATTACAGTTAAAACTCAGTGGTGTTATTTTAATTGTGCAATATGTTACCAAAAATATGTTGCCATAAAAATCGACCAATTAAATAAAAAAATAAAAAAATAATAATAATGAAGAAAAAAAAAATGAAGAAAAAGAAAAAGAAAAAAAATAATGAAAAAGATAATGAAGTTTTTAGAGAATTTGACGACTTCTGGGTCACTGTCGACTTCACCCACGTTTACCTTATAGTCAAAAGGTTATGTGACTTAAATACCTATAAGCCTACACGAATCAGACCATTCCATCTTAAAAAACTTTTTTACAAAATAAAAACAACCGACTTCCAAAAAACACTGTAAAGTGAAAAATAACTTTAATTTCGGAAGTCGGTGTCTGGATTTGTATTTTAATTTTTTGCCACCGACTTCCGAAATTAAAGTTATTTTTCACTTTATAGTGTTTTTTGGAAGTCGGTTGTATTTATTTTGTAAAAAAGTTTTTATTTTTCACTTTTTAGTGGGTTAGTTTGTAATTTATCTGAGTTACAATAGCCTAATGTTAACTGCTCATCACTTTTTACAAAATATTGCTTTACGCGATGCAGGGACGTTAATTGTTGAGGAGTTCCCCTAATAAGAACTCGGAGAACTGGAGCTGATTGAGAAGTCACCATCAGCTCCATTTGACCATACGCATTGTAACAAGCATAAATTGCTTAGCAACCATAGAAGTATTTGTCATTGAGTAGTTCCGATGGCCATCTGTATTCTTCATCATCAGCTCCACTTTACCAAATGATGATTTCCGAGAGCAAATGCTCGAGTTACTTTAAAAAAAGAATTTTCATATCGGTTCGTAAATGACGGAGTTATACGCGAACAAAAAACGCAATGCAGAGTAAACGAAAAGATCGTTAATGTAGACAATGTAAATAAATTTTAGATTTTTGTTGATTTTTCAAAAACCGCTTGTCCGAATTCGATAAATTTTTATGGGACCATTTGGAAAGTATACCCTTTCGAACAAAAAAATAATTTTTTAAATCGGTTGGCAAACGACGGAGTTATGCGCGAACAAACATTAAAAAAAAAAAACTTTTTTAGAAGTCAGTTACCTAAAAAAAAATTGCGCGGAATGAAAATTCGATCTATTTATGAGGGGTTTCCCCATACAACTACCTATGCCGCAGCGAATGACTGAACAGACATAGGCATAATACACCATTATAGAAGATTCTCTCGACGTTACATTTTTACCTTTCTTAGCGCAAAAACAAATTGGTTGATTTTCTTGCAGAGTATTTCGATATGATTTTTCCGTGTAAAGTGCTCATCAACTGTTACGACTAGAAACCTTGTGTTATGTACCTGCTTAACGCTAATATTATTATACGCAACATAAAGATGGACATGTATACTTTTTCATGTTTTAAAGTGGTGTACGTTCGTTTTAGCAATATTTAACTTTAGTTGGTTATTATCGAACCGTTTTATAATATCATTCAATGTTTGATTAGTTTCGTTGTCATAGTTTTGTTGATCTTTACATTTAATAATAATTGTGGTGTCATCAGCAAACAGAACACACTGATATTTTATTGATTTTGGTAAGTCGTTTATATAAAGAAGGAACAATAACGGCCCCAGAATGCTTCCCTGAGGGGCACCGCTATGGTTAATTCTTGCTTGGGATTCGAAATTATCCATACTGTTTGCCATATGGTTCAACTTTGCTATTCTTGTTATCTGCTTCCTGTCACGTAAATACGACTGAAGCCATTTTATAGCTGGACCCCTTATCTTTCCATTTTATCCATTAGCCTAACAATAATAAAATATACTACATAAACTAATCTAAATAATTATATAATATATATAATAATAATCATGAAACAGAAACAAAGAAAATATAATGATGATGTTTAAGGAGAGAGGAAGTGCTTTATTATCATAATTTTAAAAGTGGACAAAGATTGAGCACGCCTGCTTGAACAGTAAAAGATTTGTCTTACGAGTAAAAACTTGTAGAATGCACAGGCATCTCTGTAGTCTCAGGTACCTATTCCGATGACCTCAGGTATCTATATTATGTATGTCATGAAGGTACTTGAAACGTTCTTTAGGATAAGAGGGGGTGGTTTTAAATAAAATACTGTGATGATGAAATACTGTGTTGATTAAATAAAATACTTTGAATATGAAACAAGATAAAATATGAGAATTCCGGCAAAGACTTATGGGGAATGTCAGCGTTACGTCAAAGTCCTTATAATTATGTCGAGTTTAAAAGGTGTTTAGCATAAACAACTGATACACTGTTTTGTGGTAGTAAGATTTTAATTTCTATTTTATGAAAGTTTAATTTTTTTCAGAGACCGCTGAAGTTAAGTGGAACTTACGTTGTATATGGATTTAATGCACAAGTAGTTGCATCTGATATGCCAGGTAGATATTTTACCCATAGGTACTACTTAATTATTAAGATTTAGCTAAACCTTCTTTCGCTAAACCTAAACGCTAAACTTTTATTCTAAACCACATTCTGTCATTTGATTATGAAATTACTTATAAATGCTCAAAAACTGATTACGCTGATCTTGTTTCGTTGTTAGCGAAACTGAAGCTGGAGGGGGGGAAGCAGAAGTACGGCTTGGCTATGTCAATTCTTGTGCGGGAGCGGCAGGTGGACTATATGCAGAACATAAGTGACGGCTGTCTTATGACATTGTCGCCCATCCTCACGCCATGCTGCCGGAACACATTCATTGTCGTCAGGTTTGTCTGACAAACTGCTTTTTGCTTTTACACCGTTACTTTATCAGACACTAAGGCTGGTTTTAGACTCGGGCTGACCGCACGATGACCGTCGGCGCTGACATCCAAAACGTATGAATTTCTAGGAAGCGAAGCGTATCAGCGCGTGCGTTGGTCAGCGCTGACGGGTCAGCGGCCGTACGCGTTGCCGTCGGCGCTGACCAACGCACGCGCGCCTCTGTCTTCAGTGAGCGTTCTAGTGTCGAGCCAAGCGGACGCCGTCAGCGTGAACAGTCATGACGAAGCGACGAATCTGTACTCCACAGTGATCAGCACGATAATGAAACGTCTCGCGCTGAACCTGTCAGGGCCGATGCCGATGCGACAACTCAGCGCGTAGCTTGTCAGCGCTGAGGTTCAGTGCGAGACGTTTCAGTATCATGCTGATCACTGTGGAGTACAGATTCGTCATGACTGTTCACGCTGACGGCGTCCACTCGGCTCGACACTAGAACACTCACTGAAGACAGAGGCGCGCGTGCGTTGGTCAGCGCCGACGACTACGCGGCGCGCACCGCGCCTACGCGCGACGCGTACGGCCACTGATCCGTCAGCGCTGACCAACGCACGCGCTGATAGCTACGCGTTATTCTAAAACGCTTCCTAGAAATTCATACGTTTCGGCTGTCAGCGCCGACGGTCAGCGTGCGGTCAGCGCGACTCTAAAACCAGCCTAAAGAATCAAGCGCTTCGGTAATAGTACTGTGGTATTGCAGTGGCAATAATTTTTGTGTTTGATTTATTTTATTGCAGTGGGTAAATAAGCCGTATACTTTTTACAGTAACTTTTACATATTTTGTTCACATTTATGCCAAGTTTTCTAGGTTCTTACAATCTTCATTTTCGCAACACTTGATTTAGGAGTACCTAACCTTATCGTTTGCTAGCCCCGCTGTCGCGCACCGCGATCATGGTTAGCGTGCTGTGGGCTTGTGGCAGAGGTGGAGACACTATCGGACTACCGATACATACGTTTCGATGTCTCCACCCAAACCGCGGGTAGTAGCAGCCAATCGGCCCCTCACATAAACGGTTCACGCTGGGCGCTAAAGCGCATTGACAAGGAGGCTCTTGATGAGGCTGCTCTCGTCCAGGCCTGGGTCCAGGTGTCAGCAACAGTCAGCCCATCGACGTCGAAGAGAAGTCGCAGTGGTTCAGCGAGGCGATGATGCAGATTTGCGATGAATCCATGCTACGCGTCCACACACAGTCCACATGACGGCGACTGTTCTGGTGGTCTACTCGTACCGAGATCGAACGGTTGCGCATCGGGTGTGTTGATGCAAGACGCCCGTACACGTGGTACCGGAGGAGACGTCGGCGGGATCCCGAGGAGGAAGCCGCGTTGTATAAGGTGTACAGCGCAGCGAAGGAGGCTCTGTGGCTGGCCGTCGGTGATTTGAAAGCGCGAGTCAGGGAAGAACTGTTGGAGACCCTAGATGGAGATCCGTGGAGGTGCCCTTACCGTACGGTCAGAGGGAAACTTCGGCCCTGGGCCCCCCCACTGAAGGAGGGTTCAGGACCCGAGCTGGCGGCGCGGCGCTTTCTAAGACGTAACGGGGGGAGTTTACCATCTCACTCCCCTGTCATCAGTCCGGGGCAGCGGAAGTCGCATTCGCAGCGGCAGCCCCCGACGCAGGTGTACGAGGGAACACTGGGGTGGTTTTAGCCCATAAAAGTCTGACAGACTCCTCTGCCCACACCAGGGAATCCACGAGGATTTCCACTTTTTCCACGCTTTCTGAAAAAATCTCACCGTGGAAACTAAGATGAAGTAAACTGTCAATAGTGTTAACCGCTAGCATCAGGTGAAATGAAAGCTCATTTCACCTAAGTTTTCACGGTGACATTTTAATGGAATAGACCGGCTGTGCCTACTCAAATCTATTTGAATTGAATAGAAAGTGCTAGCTACATTAGTACATCTCGGAGCGTGTCTGTATCATCATATAGTTATGTTATGAGCACTTACGTAGTATTGGGTTTGCTTGCAGCGCTAAGGATGAAAGAATTATTGGAAAGAAATTGAAATATGGAGACGAATTTCTACTAAAGGCGGAGAATTATGCAGAACCCACGGTGAATGTAATTTATATCAATTTGCCAAAGACCAGCTGTAGTATTATTAAGTTTGTTTTGGTTAGACGTCTGACAATACAGTCGGTATAAATGGGAACTGAGCATCTGGTTAGAGAGAATGTTCGGTCTTGCATTAAAACTTACTATAACGTATATGATTAACATAGAAAATGATGTTGCTGACTGCTGGCTATTATAAAAGTTATATTACACATGTCACTGCATAACTGCGCCCATAATGAGTTTTGGGTTCTCAAGCGCCAGCGTAGCCCGCGAAATTCAACTCGCTAACTTCAAATTACCCTATTGAATTACTATTTAATGAAATCACGTATAGATGATACTATTTATTCTATTTGTGTAAATAGGTACATATTTGTTACGGTCGTGAATCATATACTAATCAACATACCTACAACCTGACACTGAAATTAAAAAAAACGTAAGAATACTTATTTTGAGTTTCGCGGGCTACCTCAGCGCATCTCCCTTAACTGCTCTAATTAAACTAAGTAAGTACCTAGTTCAGACAGGTATACTGTAGGTGTATCGCAGTAGATATCTGAATTGAGCTTGATTTCAAGTCATAGAAAGTCTATTAACCACTAAAAAAATCTCTGTAGAAAAATAACTTTGGATTGGAGGCAAAGAACATACCTACAAGACGTCACAACTTGTAAGTTTGTACTTATGAACCATTTATTTGCGCTATTTTATATAAGCGTACTTGCTGATCCTGGAAGATTGACTCGGGTGGCTGTTATTACTTTGCCACGACCCTCATTGATATTGTTATCAGTAGATAAAAAATGTTGGTTCTGAATATACAGGCAGCGTCTCTCTACGTCCGCTATACCCCGGCTGGCGTGCCAGAGCCCGTGGACCGCATGCCTTTGCGACTGAGTTCTGTCAAAGACACCAACTGTCGATTCACAACTATTCCACTGTTGCCGTGTGACAGACTTCAGCGATTTGGCAGCCCTGTAATGGTAAGTACAACTTGTTTCTTTAAACAAATTGAGCTCACGCCCGAGATTTCCGGTTTTTTTATTACTCTTTAATACCGTTATAAAAGTTATCCTGCAATAAGTGAATTTTAACTGTAATTTTCCAATATTATTTTATTGAGCGTGTTTCCAAACTATTTTCAGACTGGTGCCAAGCTAATCATAAAAAATCTGGTCGCAGACAAGAGTTTATGCGTCATGAATCAAAACTGGATGCAGACGTTTTTTGGGCCTGTGAGTAATCATTAAATAGGTATATTCATTCTCTTCATGGAAATTAAACCATTACATAATCGGAAAATAAGTCATCGTGTATCCTGGTGCCTACACAGATGGCTATATCGTGTATCATTAAGACTATGATGGCACTTGCCACGGGCGTAGCCAGGTTTTAGTATCAGGGAGGGTTCAAGAAAATAAAACGACAAAAGTACATAAAATAAAATAACCCTTATAGAAAAATATTAAAGATGTGAAAAATACAGAAAAAATCTCCTCGAAAGAATTGGGGGAGTCCTTTTTAGAGCAATGGGACAATATAAACTATGAGCTAAATAAAAAAAAACTACGTTCTGTTATAATAGGTCTTTACCTATGAAATTGCCGTTCTGCAGTACTGGCCATTTCAAATCTAAATAATTTTTGTTTGGCTAAGGGTTGATTTTTCAATCATCTGATATCTTTATTCGAGGAATAATTTTGAAATTTTGACAGTTATTTCATACAAAAACTGTCAAACGTCAATTTTATTACTCGAATAAAAGTTATCTGGCGATGGAAAAATCAGCCCTTAGAATTGTAATTTCAAATTCATTTTATTTTAAAAACATGGATTTTTTTCCAAAAGTAGTCATTTGTTTATTGATTATAGTGTTACATTTTCATCGCATTTCAATCTTTTTCGTCATCATGGATACGTTAAAAATTCGAGTAATTATGGAATATGAGTACCGTCGTGGCAGCAACGCGGCACAAGCGGCACGCAACATCAACGACGTTTACGGAGCTAACACTACAAACCAACGCACCACCTGTTATTGGTTTGCTCGCTTCCGTTCTGGAAATTTCGACCTGAAAAATGAACCTCGCGGTCGTCCGAAGACTTTGGTCGACAATGACGAATTAAAGGCGATTGTGGAAGCTGGTGATACACAATCTACGGCTGAATTAGCAGCAGCTTTCGACGTTAGGATTCTCACACTGCACCGCATCACGTAGCGGGGCGCAGATAACGCACCCACGCGCGTGATTTTTTACATACAAATTCAATAAAAACGCACTCACGCGCGTGGAGTTTGGCTCCGTTTCCCGCTCACCGCTGCGTGAAACGCAGCAGTGTGCCAATCGCCTTAGCGTCAAAACAATATTGGTCCATTTGCGTCAAATTGGCAAGGTAAAAAAGCTTGACAAATGGGTGCTCCACGAACTCAATGATCGCCAGCGCGAAGTACGCGTCGAGACGTGCCTTGCTCAACAGACACACAAATGAAGGAATTTTGAACCGCATTGTTACCTGCGATGACAAATGGATTCTGTTTGATAACCGCAAGCGCTCAGCAAGTTAGTTGGATCCTGGTTCAGCACCTAAACAATGCCCTAAACGAAAACTTACCCCTAGAAAAGTGATGGTCACTGTTTGGTGGTTTAGCTTCGGTGTTATTCATCACAGCTTCTTATCAAACGGGGTGAGCATTACTGCAGATGTGTACTGTGAAGAACTGAACACAATGATGGAGAAGCTGGCACATCTCCAACCACCATTGGTCAATCGCTCGTCTCCGCTGCTCCTGCACGACAACGCGCGACCACATACTGCACCGCAGACGGTCTCCAAGTTGCAAGAACTGGGGTTGGAAGCTCTCCGTCATCCGCCCTACTCACCAGACCTTGCGCCTACAGACTACTACTTTTTTCAGAATTTGGATAACTTCTTGGCGGGAAAAAAATTCAATACCCTAGAGGCAGTACAAAATGCCTTTGAAGAATTTGTTGCCTCCCGTCCAGCTGATTTCTTTAAGAAGGGCATCAATAAACTGCCACTGCGTTGGCAAAGATGCATTGATTGTATGGGTGATTACTTCGATTAATACAAATAAAAAATACATGAAAAAAAATCGTTTAATTTTTTTCATACAAAACGGCAATTTCATAGGTAAAGACCTAATATATCACAGAAACACAGAATATTACAAAATTAATCTTCTGTTTTTCTTTTTAAATATATCCACTACTTCATTCGCATCAATTTCTATCCCATAGTGAATGTTCAGGAGAGCTAAGCCGTTCAGTCTGTTTTTACTTGTTGTGTTCTTATTACCCGACTGCGGCGAAGCCCAAAAGGAGGGTTATGTGTTTGACCTGTATGTATGTATGTATGTATGTCCGTTTCTTTGTTCCCTCGTAACTTCTAAACGAATGAACGGATTTTGATAAATTATACGTCTTTAGATTTGTCTTGGTAGCGCGAGTGTCACTGGGTATATCAAAATTTAAAAAATATAAAATGGCCGATTTTTGGCGCAATATTATGTCTTCAAAAAAATTTTTTTTTCTCGAAACCTATCGAGTGGGGTATCAAAATAAAGGGTTTTTAAAGGTGATTACAAAAATATATACAACTTATACGGTTAAAAGTAATTCGAAGTGACAAATCGTAAAAAACACGTACCAAGAGCTAAATCGTCTGCCAAATCATTCAAATTTGTAAACTAAAAAGCTGGAAATAAAAAACAAGTAATTAAAAAAACTAAAAACCCGACTGCGGTAAAAAAATTAAGTTAAAAAAAAAAACTGAAAAGCTAAAAACAAGGCCATTTTAAATTAAATAAAAGTTGGAAGCAGGCGGGACCCATTTGAGTTTGAAAATGTAATAAAAAAAATGGTATGGGTCCCGCCTGCTTCCAACTTTTATTTAATTTAAAATGGCCTTGTTTTTAGCTTTTCAGTTTTTTTTGAACTTAATTTTTTTACCGCAGTCGGGTTTTTAGTTTTTTTAATTACTTGTTTTTTTTGATTCTATGAATGTTGGTATCTGAACTTTTCGGGGGGGGGGCCGCTTTGGAGAATCATAAAAGCATTTTTTTTTTTTTTGCTGATGGGAAATCATCAAATGACTCCTCCCGCTCTGGGTGGAGCGGAAGGGAGTGTCAGACTCTTACTGACTAAAACCCACCCGTGTTCCTTCCTTAGCCCTTTATGTTCCGGGCCAGCGGTAACCCTTTCGGACAATCCCGCTGACCCGGCAGGCTTCGGCCCTAAGGGGCCCCTCCTCGATGCTGACATCTCTTTGAGGCGCGCGTGGAACACGTACGCGCCGTCCGGCACGGGCCTGGTCCTGATCGGACGGTGAGCTAACCATTACTCTCCGCCCGCAGGCCCGCGCCTACGGTGGCCGGGAGTCGTCACGCGGCTCCCGACGCCGGGGGCGTCCCCCGCGGCGGCTGAGACGGGAGGCTCTCTCCCTGAACCGTCCCGCCACCTCCTTCGCTAGCATGACTGCTTCGCAGAAGGAGGTGACTGCCTCCCACTCCCTCTCGCCCCGGACCATGGCTTGCACCAGGGCCGGACGCGAGAGGTCGCCGTCGCTGCCGATCGCCTCTACGAGGACACGGCGGTGCTCCGCCCAAGCGGGGCAGACCTCCACCGTGTGCTCTACCGTGTCCTCTGGGCGATCCTGGCAATGGTGACACCCGGGCGTTTCCTCCCGCCTGATGATGTGCAGGAACCTCCCGAAACTTCCGTGTCCGGTGAGGACCTGCGTCAGGCGGTAGGTGAGGGCGCCGTGGCGCCTCTCTAGCCACTCCTCAAAGAGGGGTCTTATCGCCGCTATCGCGGCGTGCCCTGCGCTGGGTTGCGAAAGTCGCTCTTTCCATGCCGTCATGAGATCGCGCCGGAGATCCGTCCGCTCCGCCGCGATTTGCCGCGGAAGCGGATCCTCCCCCCGGCGTAGTGCCTCCGCGCGCCACTCATACAGGCGCGCGAGGACTATCGCCTCCAGATCCCATGGCGGCAGTCCGGCAAGGAGGCTTGCCGCCTCGCCAGAGATCGTGCGGTAGCCCCGGATAACCCTTATGGCTACCACCTTCTGGGGCGCGTTCAGGTAGTGGGCGGCTCGCCGCCGCAGTGAACGCGCCCACACCGGGGCCCCGTATAGGGCCATGGACCGCACGACCCCCGCGTAAAGCCTCCGGCACGAGGCATTTGGCCCCCTCAGGTTGGGCAAGAGCCGCTTGAAGGCGGCCCCGGCCCGTTCCAGTTTGGGGGCCAAACGTCGGAAATGCTCCACGAAGTTCCACCGGCTGTCGAGGACGAGACCCCCAGGTATTTCATCGTCATCCCGACGCCGATGTGAACCCCGCCTACCGTCAGTTGGGATCCCGATGGCGGCTCGTTCCGGGGCCCATGAAACGACATGGCCTCGGACTTGTGCAATGCCACCTCGAGACCCAACTGCCGGATCCTCTCCACGACTATCGCAACCCCGCGTGTCATCGCGTCGGCCGCCGCCTCATGCGACCTCCCCTGCGCCAGGACCAGCGTGTCGTCAGCGTAGCAAACCACGCTGACGCCATCAGGGAGGTCGGCGCGCAGCACCCAATCATAAAAGCATAACATTATGAATCGTAATATGGCGAAGACAATCCGTGTTTTTTTTTGTCGTTGCCTTACGTAGGTATAATCAAAGAGTTTGGGATTGGATTTGGATTGGATTGATTGGTATTTTAGCACAGACAAAAAAAATAACTGATAAATGCTTCACCAATGGGATTTGATACGATTAACTTAACAGTTAAGTGTCCATTATGTTATCCTTTTGATTCTCCAAAGTGGCCTTTTTAGGCCCCCTGATAATTATTAAGATAGGTACAGTTTTCGTCAAATAATTATATTTATATGTATTTGCCTCTCTGAATTAGGCAACAAATCACTGTGCAATAGTTAATCCTATGAATAAAACAGCAGCGCGCATGCGGGGCTAGCGAAATGCCTAGCTTCAGAGCGGCAAAGTTATTTGACGCGAACTGTACCTATACTTATTTTTTTTACTAGCCTACGCTTTCCCACTTTTGGGCAAAGACCTCCTTCCACTCCTTCCATATTAGGCAAGCTCGTGGGTTCTCCTTTCAGTTTTCAGTATGGCCCACAAGTAGTTGTTCCGGGTCTGGATGTTTGTGTATGTGAGTTTAAATATTTGTAAACGCACCTACAATACAGGAGAAATTCCTAGTGTGGGGTAAAGTTTAAAAAAAAATGAAATGTAATGAAATGAAATCTCCTACGTGGTCCGCCGCGACCCCGCCTCACTGTCTCAGGGCACCAGTTCTGTGCTATTTGGGCCCCCGGTTTGTCCGACATGCGGCAGACCTGTCCAGTCCAGGCGTGGTGGTCGCAAGCGTTAGGTACTGCTGAGCATGAGATCCTAGCTGGGTTCGATTCCTAAGTCAGGTAGTGTTATTGGGTTTTTCCTTCAGAAATTTCTCAGAAGCAGCCAGGAGTCTGGAATTGTGCCCATTTGGCGGCAGTAGGCTAGCTCCCTATGACATGGCACATTGTATAATAACTGGTGAAATGTGGGTGTAATTACTGTATGAAGGTACACCCCTGCCTAACCCTTTGGGGATTAAAGGCGTGATTTTAAGGTGCATGTACATCTCCAGATGCACATTATTTACATGGGGGGGGTGGGTGTAACTTAATAATGCTGCCAAATTGGTCGTATGTATTAGAACGGTAGATTATGCAGTGTGGGGAGAGCGAGCGAGCGAGCACGAAAATTTCAACAACCCGCCTCGGTTTGGTTAGATTTTATTTTATATTTTTAAGCATATCCCTTACGCTGTTAAAGCGGCCAAAATATAGGAGTTACGTTGTCGAATTATGCAGGCAAGCCCAAAAAGAAACTATAATCATGTTGAATGCAAGAGCGACCGAAGCGAGCTCGAAAATTTTGCACAATCTCGGATAGGTTCGATTTTCTTTCGATCATTCCAAAATGAGTAGAATTACTTGCTTTGTCGACTTATGAAGAAAAGCTCAAGAAACAACAGAATGTAGATCGCAAGAGCGAGCGAACCGAGCCTGAAAATCTTAGCACCCCACCTTGAATAGTCTTTGTTTTCTTTTAATCATCACACAGAAAGAGAACTTACTTTATTGAATTATGACAAAAAGCTTAAACTCCTTTTAAAGCAGTTTAGGTTTTGGAATCAAGCCTTTAAAACCGTAAGGTTTTAAGCGGAATATTAGGCACCTCCCTCGTACTTTATGTACGAGAGAGGTGCCTAATATTCCGAGTTTGCTTGGCTCGCTTTTGCATCCTAGATTTTATTTTTTACAACAGGCTTTTTAAAGTAAAAACTTTTTTAGGCGCGTTTAAAAACCCACTGTCATTTCATAGTGTAGGTTTTTACTTCTGTCGACAGTCCCCATGTCTGCCTATGTGCTTAATGTTTTTGTATAGCCCATCGGGGGTTTTATGGCTCAAGTACAGTTTTAAGTTACCAATGCAAGTAAATCATTCAGGCTCTCGACAGCTTGAATGTTTTTGGGGAGGGGTCATGACCCCCACGACCCCCGCCCCCCCTCGGACCGCGCCAGTCCCATTTAAGTTGGGCAGCCTTTTGAGCCATGTCAGCTATCTTTGTTTTGGAGCGCAGCAATATGTTTCGAATAATAATAATAATAGCCTTTATTAACAATCTTACAATCTAGTTACATACTTATAATAAATAGTTAAAAAGAAAAAGGAATATATTTCTCTCTTTTATTATATTCTCTTCAGACATCGGTTTTCGAAGATTGTTTTGCATTAGCATAGGCCTCCCCCATATTCTTCCATAGTTCCCGGTCATGGGTTTTCCTCTTCCACATTGGCCCAGCTGTCACCTTAAGGTCGTCATCCCACCTACGTATCGGGCGTCCTTTCTTCCTTTTGCCTTCTCTTGGGTACCGGATGTTTCGAATACGATCCGTTAAATTAACGCCTAGTACATATACTGCGCTCCATTACTCGTTGGCAGACCTTGTTTGTACCATACCTAAACCTATACCAACACATAACTGAATTATTTGCTCGATTGCGAGAATCAAATCAGTTCATTTGTCTCAACCTTCGCAGGAGTGTGGAGTGACTTGCGGCAACTACATAGACACTCACGGAAGATTTAGAGCTGAGAATGTGTTCACTCTGGTTAGCGACGTCGAGACTAAGTCCAAAGATTGATTGACATTAAGGACTGTGTATGTGTGGACTCTGAAGGACGATTTCATATAATCATTTTTAATGTATTTAATTTAGTTTTTGATATTAAGGTTGTTATTAGATTAACTTGTATTTTTTTGTTATTAGAATTTACATTTTCAATATGTATTATAATTATTTTTTAATGTTATTTGCATTATTTGATCTAGATCTACTTATTATAATTTATATGTTTAGTGTTATCGCTCCAAAATAAAATTTTAATTTGTGAATATTTCGTTTGTCTGAGATGCATTCTAGTGTTGTGAGTGAGTTTTTTCGTAAACAATCGTTGAAAGAGAAAGAGCGGACGGTGAACCCCCAACGGACTATTTAAATAATCGAAAATCACTGCGACGCAGCTTTGCTTTGCTTTGCACATTCGAAAGACGCTCGTGTTATTTTTTCGTATTTAAGTTGGTTTAGTTCTCAGTTAAGCCAAGCGACTTTAAAAAAATGTGTGCACGTCAACTGCCCGCCGCCGCCGTCACCGCGTTTGTCTTTACAACCCATTATGTGAACACAAATGTATGGCATATTAAGATTTAAAAAAAACAGATATAAGCTGCAAGAAAGGTTGGAAAACTTTCAAAAGACGTGGAGTTCATTGCAATCGTAGCATAGCACGGTGTCAGCTACGCCGTGCCTCATTGCGTAAGTGCGTAGCATCCATTCATTCAGTCAGCGCTACGGATTTCGACATGGTTTTCAGGTTTTCATCATTTGAAGAATTTATTCCGGATCGTTTATGCGCATAATTCAGTAACATAATTGTAATAAAGAAATCTCAATGTTTTGTTGAGTCGTACTTTCCCGATAGTGGTAGTGGTGGGGCCGAAAGGTTCTGAAGTGGCGACCGCTTACTGGAAGACGTAGCGTTGGAAGGCCTCCCACAAGGTGGACCGACGACCTTGTGAAGGCCGCAGGAACCCGTTGGATGCGGGAAGCACAGGACCGGTCGAAGTGGAGGTGTTTGAGGGAGGCCTATGTCCAGCAGTGGACGTCTTTCGGCTGAAATGATGATGATGATGATGACTTTCCCGATAAGCAGGGGCGGGCTGCCAGTAGCTTTTTAATAGGATAATAGTGCTGCTTCTATAGGCGAGCTGTGACAAGAGCCGAGTGAATATAAAACTGCGCGCCTATTCTAGCGCCCCTACAAAAGATGTTATTTTCGGTTATGCCGTTTATCCACCCCAAAAAATCCACCCGAAGGTGGATACGCGGAAACGCATGTCCGAGAATCCACCCTAGGCCTAGTTGGATAAACGGAATTTATAGGCTTAGGGTGGATTCTCAGACATGAGTTTCCGCGTACCTGTCTACCTTAGGCGGATTTATTAGGGTGGATCTTTATCCACCCTGAACGACTCGACACTATGACAAGTCATAGCACACGTATCAAACCGGAAAGGAATCGGCACCGTATCAACTCGAGTCGTTCAGTATTCTTTGTATGAAACTCCCTACTGCAACGCACACTAATCAGAATCGTAACGTAATCGCCTCGCCTCGGGACAAGCTCACGGACCGCGGCGATACGGTTACGATCCCTTTCCGAGTTGATATGTGTGCTATGACCTTAAACGGATTAACCGGGCTTGATTATCTTATCTGTCATTTTTTATTTTGACTTTGGCTTAGTAAAAGCAAAGTAGCAGCAAAGTAAGCAAAGCTGTCATTGCATTGACTTATTTATTACTATTATGTCATTGTGATTTTTGTACTAAAAAAACAAGCGAGCTCGAAAATTGCAGCGTATTGACTGGGATACTAGGCTGAACTATCATTTTGATTTTACTTTATCGGCCGAACCCAATAGCCTATATAACAACCACAGACTACTATATAATAATTACTATCAACAGTTTTGGCATACTGGAGGTAGAAAACCTATCTGTCTCTGGTTTTAACGTCCCTTTAGCCCGCAACCTGTGTGACACCGCATCGAGTGGACCCAACATGCTGATGCGCCCTGCTGTGCCTACGACGCAGCTGTACCTTTCGCGTCTGCATCACTCCACGACAACTGAGGAAGTCGTGCAGTATTTGAAGGTGAAGACCAACTGTACTCTGAGGGACGAAAGGTTGGAATCGCGCCACAACATCAACTTTAAGTCATTCTTGGTAGGTACGAGTTCCAAGTTCCAACCCAACATCTACAGACCTGTCTGAAAGAGGACTTTTGGCCGAAAGGGGTCGTATATCGACGTTTCCGAGGACGGTTACGCGACACCACGCAGCGAAACACGACGCCGACAATGTTACGCGTATAGTTCATAGTTTTAAGGTTTTTTAATATGTATTACTTTATTATTTTGTAAGATTATTTTGTGTATTTTATCTATGGGCCTTAGTTGCCTGATAATAAAATGATTATTATTATTAATTTTTAATCTAGTAATCTTACACCCACGCTCTCTATTGATGGTAGGTAGGTATACCTTGTACATTTCGTATTTTATCTATGGGCATACCGCTTACTACGGATGGCTGCTTGTATGAAAAGGCCAAAATATGCGTCCCTATATCACGTTGACGGCTATTTGTTTGACAGGATAGTTACTACAGATGACAAATAGGTCCGTTGGCCGAATCGCAGGAATAAACGTATCTACCTAAGCAATATTTACCTACATAAAAAAAAAAGTGATTTTGAAACCGTAACAGAGATCCCGATTGGAAAAATTACATCACTGACCTTTATTATACAAGATAAACTCAAACTCAAAACTCAAACTCAAAGCATTTATTTCAATTAAACCAATTACAGGCACTTTTGAATTGTCAAGGGGTCGGTCAGTCAGAAAGATGAAGCTAGTTGCCCATTCCAAAGCGTAGGTACCTATGGAGAAGAACGGGCAAGAAACTCCATGGACACTCTTTTAAATCAAAATAATATGGTTACAAAGTCTTGTTTACATCATTCATGTTAAAAATTATACATGTGAGAACGATGCAGAACGTTAAAAGCGTCCGTAATGAAAAGACGAAATAAAAAAAAAACAATTCAAATAGGTATTAAATTAAAATAAGCCATGGCAGCAAAGAGATGACCAGTCCCTACTGACGGCGCCCGTTCATGAACATGACGCATGTATTAGCACCATTCAGCTCAACCATTTTGAAGGGAGCTAAATGATCCAACACACGCGCCACCATCAGCGAGACATTAGAGTGAGCGTGACATACTCTCAGCCGCCAGGGCACATTCAAGTCAATAAAAGGCGTACCCAGTAAATGGAAGCTTTATAGTATGTGCATAGTACTCACACATGTGCTATGCAATTATACAATACTAGGTGATTGAATTTATATAATGCAAAAATAGTATTTTAAAATCTTCAGCAGCTCCAACAGTGTTTTTCAATGCTAATCAATTTATTTGTGCGTCCTTATGGAGCAGGACCAGCGTTTAGCCAAGCATTTTTGTCAGTGATGTAATCCCCCAATTTATAATATGCCTGGCTGCATATGTGCGTTTTATACAAGATTTAAATTTTGTTTCATTCAGTTCAGGTATGTGGGTAGGTATTTTATTGTAACATTTTAAACAGTAGCCCATGAAAGACGAGTCTACTTTAGCCAGCCTGAAACCTGGTTGAACTAATTGGTCCCTATTTCTAGTGATATCATTGTGTCTTTCACCTCTTTTACTAAAAAGATGTAGATTTTTCCTTACGTACATGATATTTTCATAGATATATTGACAAGGTACCGTCATGACGTTAATATCTTTAAACAATTCCCTTAGAGAGTCACGCCTGCGGAGGCCGTATATGGCTCTGATGGCCCTTTTCTGCAGAATAAATATAGACTCGATGTCTGCAGCCCATCCCCATAGTAAAATACCGTACAACATGATACTAAGAAAGTAACTAAAATAGACAAGTCTCGCGGTATCAACATCAGTAAATTGACGGATTTTTCTCACAGCATATGCTGCTGAAGTTAGCCGTCCTGCAAATCGTCGTCCATAAAAGTACATCTCAATATCGGCTACAATGCTGTCGCTCAATCTATTACTTGCTATCGATAAAACTGTCCACCACCTCTCCATAGAGGCGATTCACGAACGCTGTTCGACATCGATTTAGCGGTATTACATTCTTCACTATCAGGCGATCTTTCGAGATAATATCGGCGTTAAGCTATTGTAAGTCAGATTTCAAACGCGTTTGAGCGATCGGGAGATTGTGACTTGTTTATAGAGATCAGTGGCCTTTATAGATGATTGTGAGACGACATTCAAGGACACACAGACACACGGACAGATTATACTGGCTATCATCATTTAATTCTTTCTGTGACCGCTAGGGGCGCTGTATAATATTTCTTATATCACTGACCTCTATAATACAAGTACGCTGGACTAACGATACTCTACGAAATGACCATCAATCTAACCATTAACCATACCATCGGTTAATAGTATCAACTGGTTAAAAACTTAATAAATTGGATAATATTACGACGAAGAATAACGACGAAAAACACACAAGCGGATCGGCACGAAAACGAAACCATTTAAAAAGTAATTATACCCTTAATCACAGTTAAGTAAATAAGGCGAAGACGTATTCTAAATTCAACCTTAACTCGCAGTTTATACAGCAGTTAAGTTTCTGAAGTAAAATGACGGTAGTGCAACAATCGGTATCAACACATTATATTCAACCAAACAAGAAATCTATGCTAATTTCAACCCTAACTTCTAGTTAATTGAGGATTATCGTATTGCATTTTGTAAAACAAGACAGTAAGGTATGATGTCACCGTCCATCACTTCAAGGGCATACCTGACTTCAAGAAGTGATGGACGGTGACATCCTCTCCGTTACTAATAGGCAATTTACTCGGCGGATTGATTGTGTAACTTATCTGATAAAATTGCATTGGAACATATATGAGCAAGTGTTAATAATTCCCAATATTAGTGGGATCATTATCTCGTAGTTAATCAAAAACAAACAACCTTTATAATTATCAATCCAGTTATTCTTGTTTACTTACAAGTAGTCTTGTAATGTGTTAACGACGCACCATCTGACTTCACATATTTTTCTAATGTTGTGTTAAATAAGGGTTATCAGAAAATCTGATAAAAGAGAAAGATGTATATTGCTATACTATTATAGTGAAGCATGTTGGCTCTTTCTCTGTAATTCACAGACACAAATGACAACATTACATTTTTTAACCAGGCTTTTTTCCGATAAGATCATACAGAGTAACTTGTATAAATAATGTATGTTTTCACAACTTTAAATAAATAAATATTATTTTAGTTATGTTTCTAGAAATATCTATAAACGAACCTTTATCTAATGTTAAACGTTCTAAACCTCATCCAGGGTATCTATTTTGTCTTTAGTTAATATTCTAAGTAAATAACCCCAATTTAACACAGATAGAAAACTATACTCAACCAGGAAGTGGATTACAAGAAGTCCTAGAAATGTAATTAGAAAAATAAATGAATATTGTTTATCAAAATGCCTAGCTTTTATTAAAAACCTCCATTTGATTTCTTAAATAATAATTAACGAAAGTCACCCATTAAAGAAACTAAAAAAAAGGGTAAATAAATAAATAATATAAAGAAAAAAAAAATCTTCTCATCCGCGGATTTGAACTCGTGACCGCTGCAAGCCGCAGTGTTAACCATTAGAAAAACACGCCATTTACGTTACAATACCAAAAACTTAAATAGGTTTGATGTCAATACCAAGGGGGGTACGATTTCTCTGCAGCGGACTGTACCTGTAGATTTAACGCAATTTGATTCCGTTAATTTTAATTAGATTTTTATTCTCTTTTCATAAAGAATAAGCTCCTGCATTTGTCTGTCGTCAAGGTAGGGTACAGTATGATGATCAAGATGATTTTGGCTAAGGCTCTTGGGGCGGTCTCCCCTTTCACCACCCCCTAAACTAAACACGGCTTTGGCTGACACATAATAAAAAAAAAACGCCTGAGGGATAATGACCCGCTTTCAGGTTTACACCTGTAGGTCTGATTGATTTGAGCTATTTAAAGAAATTAAATGAAATGGGATATAATGGGTAAATTAGGTAACTATCCTTTAGGGTAAATAACATTTTTTTTTTTTTTTTTTTTTATTTCCCTTTTGGCAACTGAGCCGTTGTCGACTATTCTGCCAGCGTCTTATGAGCAGTCTGCGCTCTTTGTTGACAGTCGACTTGAGTACAGACCACAGATTACTAATATGTCAGACTGGTACAGACTACAATATAATAATATGGACCACAGACTACAATATAATATAGATATGGACATAGGGTATTAGTGTTCTGTGGTCGACATCCAAAATATTATAAAACACAATCACAGACACAGAACATCACAGACTACAATATCACAGAGTACTTTTTGATGTAAATATCTATTCAAAAAAGTTAATTGGAAATAATAATTATTTAAAAACACAACATCAAAACTATATTCTTAGTACCTAAATAACAAGATCAACATAAATTAAGACGTAAATTAGGTTTGAAAAATAATTGAGGATATGACTTACAACAATTCTGTTCTTATTGGAAATTGGTCCGAGGAGAGACTTAAAAATGAGGTAACCTTATTTAAAGTTAATAGGTGACAGCCTAAGGTAAATACTGGTATTCAGCTGCATCCGGTTAAACTGGGAGCCGACCCCAACATAGTTGGGAAAAGGCTAGGCAGATGATGAGGTGACAGTCTTAAGGTAACAATACCTAACCTATCTGGTGCAATCAGTCTGATATCCTTATGGTCAATCGTTGAGAGCGCGGATAGTACGAAAGGCACCTATTTATTTTTCTCTTTAATGTTCCTTTGTGTAACAGGATGAAACCTGAAAATACCCTTGACCATTATCACCGCCTTCACAAAGGAGAAGGGAATGACTCCATAGATTCCTGGGCCCAGGTGTTAACTGAATCAAACTAGCCTTATTTGTAAGAGGATATAATAATGAGGCCTCACTGAAAATTTGGTGAAATTTGGCTATCCAGGAACCAAGTTATATGAATTATAGTAAAAGTGAGGTTATATTATAACATTGTAGTTTTTTATGTTATTTACGAAATACTTTGAATGGCTTTGGTTGTGTAATGGTTTTATGTATGGAGCGTGTGACGTGTCGAAGATCTGACACGTTTGGCCCTCCCGCGCCCTGGACAGTCGCTACAGTCGAATTCAGGTTTCTAGGTCCAATATCCTGTAACCTAGAAGCAGTAGGCACCAACCTTTTAAAAACTAAAAAAGGAGTAGAGGAAGTAAAATAAAACACCAATATATGTATAAAACATGCATTATTCATCTTCAATAATTATGAGAATATCATCTAAAAATTTTGCAGGAGGTACGAACACTGGAATGACCAACTTGGGTCGGTGCATCGATCGCACGTCTCCCAAGAACCACATCTTGGGCCAAGTTCCAACATGCTTGGCAACTGATAAAATCGCCTCATCTTCCAAGACTCTTCTACCAATAGAGTTACTGCGATCAGTCGCAATCGTACAATTTACACAGCGATCCATGTCGTCAATATCCAATCGATAGGAGTAAACAGTTGTCCAAAATAGAGAGCCATGTAATTTAGAGTAGCAAGATCCGTCAAATAGTCCGTCATAACGTGCAAAGCCGAGGTCGTGGGGTTAAACAATAAAACAAGGAAAATACGTGTGCACTTAGAACGAAAGAAAACGAACGAGTGCATCTGTCAGTCAGTGATTGACGGATGTCAGGTACAAGTGTCGCCAGAAGAAAAAAAATCACTATGAATCTATTCAATCGATTCCACGAAAGCTTGATATAAACTTGTCAGTTGTCACTCGATTTTCATACATATTCTCATATTTTACCGATTTATTCATAATCGATTAGTAGCAATTCAGGATTTATTTATTTATTTATTTATATATACTTTATTGTACACCAGAAAAAACATAACAAAAAAAAAATACAATTATTAATACAAAACATACAATGGGCGGCCTTGTCGCTTTCTGCGATCTCTTCCAGGCAACCTTGGAAAGGACAGTGATTGCGTGGATATAAAAAATGGGGTTGTCAGTGGTGCAAAATAATATACTATAATATATACATAGATATATATATAATGCTGTATAATAGATACATAAATAAATACATACTAAATATACATATAAACAACGAAAACAAATGATGACTATAGATTATTGCAGCTACGAAAACAAGTTCACAACAACAAGTAATGTTCCTTCACAAGTATCTTAAATACAGCTAACGATTGCGCGCGTTTTATTTGAACTGGCAATGCATTTATTTATTTAATCGATTATTTATGTTTCATTAACTTAATTTAAGTTTTCTCGCTTTCTAGGTAGAAACATGGTACCGTACTTTGCGATTTCCTTTAGAAAAATATAACGATTTTTTTAATACACGGTTCAACTACACACATCAAAAGTGTCTAGGGATCAAGCATTTTTATGCGGATTTCTTGAGATTGAGATGTGGCTTTGTAATAAATTTATGATTTTATAAATTTATATGGATCCTTTTTGGTGCATTTCATAATTTGAATCAGGAACTGTGAATCAAATTCGAGTAAAAGATGAAAATCAGCTGTCAATATTTTCCCTATAAAAACATACAACGCATTGAAGACATTATTAGTGCTACTGTTTCCCTACTACTGATTAAAACCAACGTTATTATGGAGCGGCGACGTCATTTAAGCAGGGAAGAAATGCTCAGAGCCGTGGGAATGATAGAAGCTGGTTCCCGGCAACGTACTGTGGCTTTAGCTCTGAATACAAGTCAGAGTGTTATCAGTCGACTTTGGACACGTTACCGAAGCACTGGTACCGTGGCTGAGCGCCATGGAGGACGGTATCGCTGCACCACACGGAGACAAGACCGATACATTCAAATCTTAACTCGAAGAGCTCCAACAATAACCGCCATGATGTTAGCCGTGAGGCTTCATCACTCTTCAGGGAACTTAATTAGCGACCAAACAGTCAGAAACCGCTTGCATGAAGTGAACCTTCATTCCCGAAGACCGCTACGGGTACCACCTATAGCAATGCACAATCGTAGGATTCGATATCAATGGGCTCTTGAACACAGAAATTGGGCAGAAGAACAATGGCGTTTCGTGTGCTTTTCTGATGAGTCTCGTTTTGGTATGAGACCGGATACAAGACGTATACGACACTGGAGAACCCCTGGACGCCAACAGCGATTAAAATCCTGCCAGGAAGTCCATCCTTATAGTGGTGGAACCATCATGGTATGGGCGGGTATTTGGATCGGCGGAAGAACTGAGTTGATTTGGATCAGAGGCAACCTCAACGCTCAAATTTCTGCTGAGACGATTGTATCAGACGTCATCGTTCCTCTACAAGTGCAAATCGGTCCCTTATTTCAGTTAATGCATGATAATGCACGACCGCACACCGCAAGAGTTGTAAGACAGACTCTCGCCGCAGCTAACATCAATGTCCTGCCCTGGCCTGCTCAGTCGCCAGACTTGAACCCGATTGAGCATGCATGGGATATGCTACAGAGAAGAGCTCTACCGAATATAGAGGGTATCCAGTCGCAAGAAGACCTTTTTTTGTTGTTGCAACGAACATGGGCGGCCATTCCACAGCGTGATTTGGATGAACTCATTTTGAGTATGCCAAACCGATGTTCTTGTGTTGTTAGTGTTCGCGGTAGAAACACGGATTATTAATTGTTTAAGTTACCCAATAAAATTTTAAAGAAAACTGTTATTTCAGTCTTTTTTTCGAACTTTTGTGTTAGTGGTTCAAATGTCAAAAATCCCTTTATTAGGAAAATGGCAAATTTCTTTATTAATGCAAAGGTGACTTGGTTTATCGTTACTGTGACAAACGAAAACACTTTATTTGATGAATCCTTAAAGAAAATTTTAATTAATATCAATCAGGAGAAAAGTTATTGCAAAAATATATGTTGATCCCTAGACACTTTTGATGTGTGTAGTTAACTGCTGGGCCCAGAAGTCCCCTTCTACTTTCACTCCTTGACGATGCGACGTTCCTGACTAATCAGGAACGTCGCATCATCAAGGAGTGAGTTGCGCAGATAGTAGATACCCAGGTATATCTATCGGATATCCTGGATATCTATGCAACTCAAAAATAGATACTTTTCTCACAGTTTAATTTTGAAATAACCGTTTGTTGCAGTATGAATTCAAAATATTTTTAAGGAAACGGGAAAGACGAGAACTGTTACTTCAGAAGTCCAGAACTTTATTCAGTAATTTACTGAGGGAGGTAATGTATGCTTGTGATGTTTCGTTATTAATGTGCTTGACTTTCGAGTTATAATAAATTAGTGTGGAATAAATGGTATTCCAATCTTAGGCTGATTTTAGAGTCGCGCTGACTGCACGCTGACCGTCGGCGCTGACAGCCGAAACGTATGAAACGCACGCGCTGATAGCTACGCGTTATTCTAAAACGCTCCCTAGAAGTTCATACGTTTCAGGCTATCAGCGCCGACGGTCAGCGTGCGGTCAGCGCGACTCTAAAATCAGCCTTAGCTGCAAACAAACTGATCATGATGAATAAAATAAAATTTTGATAAAATTTTGGATGTGATTTATTGTGCTGGATAAGCACTTTGGACTGGTATCTAATTATCCTGAAACACCGAATTTGTTTTCACGAATATTGAAAAAAACGTCTTACAGAAAGCTCTCACGAGCAACTTTTTTCTCAGCAACTTTGTCTTTTAACATCAAAAGAATGAAAGTCCTGTCTTTGTCGTGTCGCTACATGCGCGCACTTTCATACAAACTCGTATAGGTACTTGATTTGAGAGACAAATTAGTTACCGAAACAGAAGTAGCTCGCTGGGCGTTCGCTCGTGATTTTGCTAGATAAAATGTTTCTACAATACGGTTGTTGGTTTTTAAAATCAGGTTGTAACAAAACATCGAGCGTTGTGTCCGAAGTGCGGCTCTATAAAATTATAAGACGGTGAATGCTCCATTTTCTGTTAAAAGTACCTAAATGCTCTAGTCTATTACTACTCATAGGTGAGTAGTAATAGACTAGAGTAAGTACCTACCTATATTCAGCCAGACAGTCAGTGCTACACTAGGTATTCTCGTGAATATTATAGGTAAGCATCATCGAGGTCTACGGCCAACGACGATTTTAGAACACTAATTCCACCCGTGAAAACAGATTTCGGTGTTAGTTCAATTTAAATTTTATGAAAGTTCATTTTAATTTTAGAGAGCGCCGAAGTTAAGTGGAACTTACGTTCTTTATGGATTTAATGCACAAATAGTTGCGTCTGATATGCCAGGTATATTTTTTAAGATTTAGCTAAACCTTCTTCTGGTCACATTTTGTCATTTCATTATGAAATTAATTTTAAGTGCTTAAAAAAGAAACGGCTAAACTGATATTGATCCGATGTTAGCAAAACCGAAGATGGCGGGTGCCAAGCAGAACTACGGCTTGGCTATGTCAATTCTTGTGCGGGAGCGACAGGTGGATTATATGCAGAACATATGTGACGGCTGTCTTATGACACTGTCGCCCATCCTCACGCCATGCTGTCGGAACACATTCGTCGTCGTCAGGTTTGTCTGACAAACTTCCTTAAAAAAAATCTGCCTCAGACGGTTTGGAATTTTGACTTATTTATTATTTTGTTTACATTTTTGTCAAGTTTTCTAAAAGCTTTGCATGTTACAACCTAGTCTTAACAGCTTGTTTGAAGTGTGCCTAATAAATAATAAACGAAAACAGTGGAAACAAAACGTATTATTTAAATACATGTTTTAAACACCACTAAAAAAGGCTCTTAGCAGGAGTGTAAAAAACTACCGCGACATTAGTCTTTTGACTATTAACTACTATTTTTTTTCGAAGGTTTTAATAAATCAAGTGTTGAGTGACAGATGATAAAAAATAGGGTGTGCAGGCAGGATATACAGAGGGAATGGGCTGTATGGATCAGATCTTCTCCTTACGGTGCATAGCCGAAAAACATCTGGCAAAGCACAAGAAAGTCCACTAGGCTTTCGTTGATTTGGAGAAGGCTTATGATAGCGTGTGGAGGGAAGAACTTTGGTCGACACTATCCTTGTACGGTGGACTGGCGCTTGTAAATGAATTCGTATATTTGGGGAGTCAGTTTATAAATAATGGAAATATTGATGAAGATCTGGAAAGAAGACTAAATGCGGAAAATTTATTCAGGGGTGGAAAACCTTATGGATGTCCGTGATGGAGGGGTCTGTCAGACTCTTTCTGACTAAAAAAACGACCCCGGTGTTCCATTTCCATCCACCGGGGGTCGCGGGAACGTACGATCCTTCTGCAACCCCCGACTGGTGCCGGGCCCATCACTACGGGCCTCGGGTCAGGAGGGGGAGTGAGATGTTTGACTCCTCCCGCAACGTCTAAGAGGGGCGCGCGTGGAACACTACGCGCCGCCACGTCGGGTCTGATGTGGGGGGTAAAAGACGTCCCCAAGTCCGTCGTCCCTGGACCCATTTAGGCGGCTGGGAGAGGGCGTTGTCCGCCCTCCGCGACGCCCGGTGCGCCTGCTGCGGCCAGTTGATGTCTAAAACGGCTCGCTGGCTGTTCACAATGGTGTGCTGGTGCCTACACTTATGTATGAAAGTGAATGTTGGGTGGCAATAGAAGCACGAATTTAGATTATAAGCTGTGGAAATGCGTTCCTTGTGAAGCATGTGTGGTGTGACTACGAACAATAGGCTGAGAAATGATGTGATAAGAATAAATTTTTTTAAAGAGTATGCTGAGATGCTTTGGTCATGTTGAGAGGATGAATGAAAGGTAACTAACAAACGGTGTTTGTGGCAACACAAGGCAGAGATGAGTGGAAACGCCGGGACCCCTCCCCTCCCCCTAGCGAGTCCCCACTCGCTAGAGGGACATACATAGGACATACTGTAGAGTGACCTTATTGTTGATGTTCTTCAAAAAGGTCAGGTGCTTACTGCTCGCAACCGGCGTGCGTGTATGGCCAAGTGTATGAAAGTAAATCATGCAAAAGGAGTATGTGAGGATGGTAGCAGGTGGCGTTCTGTTGTTTTTGCCTACCCCCGTGGGAAGAAAATGTGAGTTTATGTATGTTTACTGCTGTTGTTTGTTGCAGGTCTATTGACCTGCATAGCTATTCACAACCGCTCGGAACGCTTCCGTACCGCATCGAACTTCAATCAATGTTATCGTAGGAGTCTTCTAAACGCTGTTCACAAGTCCAAAACCCGAAACTTTTGTCAGTTTAAATGAGATAGACAACCGCTATTCTTCTAACAGCTGTTTGCTGTCGCGGGCAAGGCAAATCAGGTTATCGAAATGTGTGATTTTCAATGATAAATGATAAATGATTTTATTTTTGTAAGTAGGTTTGTACAAACACTTTTACACGTCAATCATGTTTTTTTTTTTAAACTAGATGTAGTCGGCGTTTCCTATCTGACTACTCTGAGAAGAAACGCCGAAACAAACTCAGAGGTCACAGTCTCTTTTAAATTCCAGACATAATCTTGGTCAGGTTATATGAAGACCATGTAGATCGATGTCTGAGATGGTCTTTTGAGGAAAGAACCACACAGATTGAGAGGACCTGTCCAGTCAGTGCACGCATTTGTCAGAAATCGTGCAGCTCAACTCAAAACTTAAGGAACTCAACGATTCGACGAACAATACCAAAGAAAGGACATTTGGGTAGGCCACATAAATTACTCCAACTGCCAGACAATGATCAAGAAATAAAACTAACAGAACAGAGAGAGTAATAAAAAAAATATAAAATTAATAAAATGACCCACATCGTCTTCACATTCACAATAAATAAAATAAATAATACTTTACAAAGTAAGCAAATGTCATTGTTTATAAAAAAAAAAAAAATAATTTCAATGTGTACCTAAGTATATAAAAAAAAAACATTCAAAATGCAGAAATTGGAAGCAGTTCAATCCCAAAGCCTTTTTGTTCTCAATATAATCTTTAACGGTATAAAAGGCTTTCTGGCACAACTTACGTTTAATGAATGATTTGAATTTATTAAGGCATAGATCTTGAACGTGGCTTGGTAGTTTATTATAAAAGCGTATACATTGGCATCTGAACGAGCCACCTATTTTCTTGAGCCTTGTTGAAGGTACAACAAATTTGTGTTTGTTTCTAGTATTTATATTATGAATATCACTGTATTTTTTAGACAATTTTTCACACCATCTGCTCGAAAATGTCAAATTGTATGTCAAGCAACCTTAACCTAAAGTGAGTCATTAGTGGCCGGGGGCACAGCCGGTCAATAATGTTGTACTGGATTTCATTATGACCCGCTGGTAAATAATGTGATTTGAATTTGGAATCTCACATGCTCAGCTAAATTGGCAGTATAGTACTAACAAACACCCTTTGGTGCCAGAAAGAGGAAAGCTATTCTCGAAAACCTTACTACGCGTGGATGATATTCTCGATTTCCTACAAAATCATACCGAATGCTTCTTCATATCGTTGCCATGTTTTCGAAGACATAATATTGTAAGAATAATTAGATAACTACGAACCATTTTTTAAAACGAATGGAATAACATTAAAACTGACATTAATAATAACAAATACCGTACCGCGCCGTAATACCGTAATAGTAATTGGCTGTAACATTAGTTAATTTATTTTAAGTAAACTACGCTAAGATTGCTGTGGATTTTGTGAATAAATAATAAAACCTATCTATACTACAGTCGATTTATCACATTTTATCAAAAATACTCTATTTTCACGAGCGTCTCCAATGCCGTTCTAAATTCAAAATGCATACAGCCAATCATCCAAAACCATTCTACCAGCCCTGTATAAAGCTTAGTTTACACAACGCCACTTCCATGAGAGTGATATCAATAGACACACACGACAAAACCGTAGAAGAGACTTTTTTTTTTTGAAAATCGAATTGATCGTGTCTTGGCTACTTATTGGTAGACGCACACTGACCTCTATAATACACTTGTATTATAGAGGTCTAGTATAGAGGTCTATAATACACTTGTATTATAGAGGTCAGTGTAGACGCAATTAAGGCGCGAATGTTCGTACTCTGGGTTTTATTTTCTCACAGTAGGTGTAAAAAGTAGAGTATCCTCCTCTGGGCTAAAGGTGTCTTTGCCTTGGGCTAGCTTGAATCCCTCGCTGCATTCAGGATTCTTGTATTAACTCCCTCGCTTCGCTCGTGAGTTAAACTCATGCGCTCGAGATTCAATATGACGCCCGTGACATAAGACACAACTTTAGCCCCTCGGTGCATAATCTACTATTATGTTTTTATGGGCATATAATAGTAGATTATGCACCGAGGGGCTAAAGTTGTGTCTTATGTCACGGGCGTCATATTGAATCTCGAGCGCAATGAAGGATTCGGGATTTAACTCCCGAGCGCAGCGAGGGAGCTAAGAGTTTAACTCACGAGCGAAGCGAGGGAGTTAATACAAGACTCCTGAATACAGCGAGGGATTCAAGCTAGCCCACACCTTTAGCCCAGAGCGCCTTTATTGCGTCTACCAATAAGTAGCCAAGACACGATCAATTCGATTTAAAAAAAAAGGCTTTTCTACGGTTTTGTCGTGTGTTTCTATTGATATCACTCTCATGGAAGTGGCGTTTGTGTAAACTAAGCTTTATACAGGGCTGGTAGAACGGTTTTGGATGATTGGCTGTATGCATTTTGAATTTAGAACGTAATTGGAGACGCTCGTGAAAATAGAGTATTTTTGATAAAATGTGATAAATCGACTGTAGTATAGATAGGTTTTATTATTTATTCACAAAATCCACAGCAATCTTAGCGCAGTTTACTTAAAATAAATTAACTAATGTTACAAGCCAATTACCTACTATTACGGCATTACGGCGCGGTACGGTATTTGTTATTATTAATGCCAGTTTTAATGTTATTCCATTCCTTTTAAAAAATGGTTCGTACCTAGTTATCTAATTATTCTTACAATATTATGTCTTCGAAAACATGGCAACGATATGAAGAAGCAGTCGTTATGATTTTGTAGGAAATCGAGAATATCATCCACGCGTAGTAAGGGTTTCGAGAACAGCTTTCCTCTTTCTGGCACCAAAGGGTGTTTGTTAGTACTACTTATACTGCAAATTTAGCTGAGGATGTGAGATTCCAAATTCAAATCAGTACAACATTATTGACCGGCTGTGCCCCCGGCCACTAATGACTCACTTTAGGTTAAGGTTGCTTGACTTATAATTTGACATTTTCGAGCAGGTGGTGTGAAAAAGATTTTCATAAATATACTGAGAAGGCACAGTCATTACATTAATCTCTTTAAATTTGTCTCTGAGAGAGTGTCTCGGACTTAATTTATAAATTGATCGAACTCGAGCTCGCTTCTGCAAAACAAAGATAGTCTGAATATCGGCGGCATTTCCCTACAATAGAATACCGTACGACATTACACTATGAAAATAGCTAAAGTACACTAAACGGGCAGTCTCTATATCAGTTAAATTACGAATTTTTCTAACAGCGTATGCTGCGGAACTTGGCTTTTTGGATAATTTATCTATATGTTTGATAATTTATCAATACGATAACCTGTCGAATGGTTGTGAATAGCTATGCAGTATCTACTCGAATCTTTTTGTTTTTAATGGGTGTTAGCTACATCGGAGCGCGTTTGTTTCATCATGATATGAGCACTTTATGTACTTACATAGCATTCGGTTTTCTTGCAGCGCTAAGGATGAAAGCCTATACGGAAAGGAATTGAAATATGGTGACGAATTTCTACTAAAAGCTGAGAATTATGGAGATCCCGAGGTAATTTAAATTGTTTTACTAAAGGGTAGCTGTGGTATTTTTAAGTGTGTGTTGGTTTTACGTCCGACAATAATAATACAGTCAGTATTATAAGAACGGGGCATAAGTGAGAATCTTGTTCGGTCTTGCATTTTAAAACTTACTATAACGTAGGTACTTCTAGTAACTACATAGCTGCGCCCGTAATGAGTATTGTGTTCTCATTAACTGCCCTAATGATTAAATTAAGAGCGTAGTTCAGATAGGTATATATAGTAATATAGCAGTACGCAGATATCTGGAGCTGTGCCTCCGCTTGCTTTCAAGTCATAGGAATTCTATCAGGCACTGAAAAAGTATCTGTAGGAAAATAACTTTGGATTGGAGAAAAGTATTTACAAGACGTCACAACTTGTTACTTTGTACCTATAGACCATTTCTTTTTGTTTTGTAGTAGACCGGCTGTCGTAACATTTGTGAGGCTGGCTGGTCAAGATTTTATACAACTGTTTCTTCGCTCGGTTTAGGTGGATTTCTCAGTACAGCCACAAAGCTTGGAAGCGACCAGCTTTTTGTGACTTTAGGAGTTGTTAAGTCGCAGTTTATCATCAGCTGTTTTTCATTGAGTGGCCTATCTGACCTCCACAACCCAGTAACTGGTAACACGATACCCCTTGGTAAGATTCGTAGTCAGACTTTCGGGCTTCTGGCTCCCAGTAACGACTGTCAGAGATTATGATTACGAATTACAGCCAGGACCAAAGCCTTAACGTACTTTCCGAGACACGGATGGGTCTCGGACTCCGACTCGGTATACGTAGGTAAGGGATGGTCACCTGTCCACGGACAGACCTCGGAAAGTGTTGCTTAACCTGGAAGATCGAACCATGTGGGTGTTATTACGCAACCACGAGCCCCTACAGTTACAGTTATCAGTAGATAATAAGTAATAATGATTCCGAATCTACAGGCAGCGTCCCTCTACGTACGCTACACCCCGGCAGGCACGCCAGAGCCCGCGGACCGCATGCCTATGCGACTGAGTTCTGTCAAAGACACCAACTGTCGATTCACAACTATGCCACTGTTGCCGTGCGACAGACTTGAGGGATTGGGCAACCCTGTAAAGGTAAGGTACAGTTTTTAGTTAGGTAACGTTTAATAGAAATAAAAAAATATTAATTAACCAGGTGATAGAGTAAGCAGGTCGTACATAGGTTAAACACGGCATTACTACAGCTAGGGTACAAAGTATTACTTGTCAGTGAGCCCCAAACTATAGTCCACGCGGAACTAGTTGGCCGCGCCTTGGGTAGGGATGGGGGTGAGGGCAGCGGGGTTGCCTATTGTTCACAAAGCACGTACTGAGTCATGACAAAGCGCCTCCGCCCCTTCGTCCCACCGCTCACATACCTAAGGCGCGGCCAACTAGCTCCGCGCGGACTATAGGTAGATGGTAAGGTTCCCTATCCATTTACATAAAAATTTAAGACCTAATATAACTTGGCATACTTTTGTTTCTCCTAATTATATTTTCGCATAACATTATTTACGTATAATTTTTCTAAGCATAATTTCTCTAATCATAATAATGAATAAGCATAACATTCTAAAGCATAAATTTAGCGGGATCTCTTCTTTTCGCATAATGTTCTTTGTCCTAATATACTTCGGCATAACGATTTTGGCACAATTTGTTTTGGCATAATAATACTTCGGCATAATTTTTTTAGGCATACATTTTATGTTGGCATAATCATCTTAAAGACTAATTTGTTTTGGCATAAATTTGATTCGCATAACGTTAGTAGGCCTAATGACTATTAGCATAATAATATTTAGGCATACAATTAATTCAATTTAATATGCTGTGCAACAAAAGTTAGTGACAGAACCGAATTGCTGCAAAACCGACTTCACGTAGTCTTGTTTGTCCTACCCCTAGAGTGTAATTTAAAATCGCGTAGGCGCGTAGGGGCGAGGCGGCCCGTGGGCTGAGGAGCAGGCGGCTGCGAGCGATCCACCGCGGCTGAGGCTGGCCGGCGAAGCCGGCCAACAAGCCGAAGCTGCGGTGGTGAGCGAAAGCCGTCTGCGACGATTAGCACGCGTGGGGCCGCCGGAGGCCCGAAGCGCCGGAGCCGTGACAGAAACCCTGCCTGCTGCATGTTGCATGCTCGCTTGAATGCTGCATGCTGCATGCTTGCTTGCATGCTGCATGCTTGCTTGCATGCATGCTGCATGCTTGCTTGTTTGCTGCATACTTGCTTGCATGCTGTATGCTTGCTTGCATGCTGTATGCTTGCTTGCATGCTGTATGCTTGCTTGCATGCTGTATGCTTGCTTGCATGCTGTATGCTTGCTTGCATGCTGTATGCTTGCTTGCATGCTGTATGCTTGCTTGCTTCATGCTTCCTACAGCGAAAAAAAACACACAAAATTGTTCAATACGTTATATTATATTAATAATATGTTATATATTACCTGATTCAGGAGATATGGTTTTTTTCCAATCGTCGAAATAAATTGATATATCCTCTTCGGGCAAATTTATGCTTTAGGATATTATGCTTAAAAAAGTTATGCTTTAAAACTTTATGCTTAATACATTTATGCTTTAGAATATTATGCTTAATCATTATTATGGTTAGAGAAATTATGCTTAAAAAATTATGCGTAAGCTGTTATGCGTAATTATATTATGCGAAAATATAATTGTGTAAAACAAAATTATGCTAAGTTATATTAGGTCTTAAAATTTTATGCAAATGGATAGGGAACTAAATTTAGCATGCTGCATGTTTTATTTCTGTCTGCAGGGTTTGAAGAAACCTAACCAAACCGAACCTCGGGGTGCTCTTCGCTCGCTCTTGCATCCTACGTAGCTTAGTAGCACAACATATTGAATTTTTACGACAATACTTTAATTTTAATCCTCCTCGTAGGTAGTGTGTTTGTCCTGTTTCCAGGAGCGACTTTTGACTCGGCCGTATTAATGCTAAGTACTTTAGTTTAGTATTATGCGAATTCAATTTATGCCAAAACAAATTAGCCTTCAAGATTATTATGCCAACATAACGTGTATGCCAAAAAAAAAAAAGACATAGTCTTATTATGGCAAAACAAATTATACCAAAATAGTGATGCTAAAGTATTTTAGGAAAAAGAACAATATGCGAAAAGAAGGGATCCCAGATGGTAATTGGGGCTTGGGACGCGATTTCTGAGTAGAGACTAGAGAGGAGTTTACGGGTGTCATATGGTGTAGTGGTGGTCTAGTAGGTAAATAGGCATGGTGTTGAGTGAACGAACAACTGTTCAGTTGGGACGATATGTTTTCTATTTACTAATAATGTCCTCATGAAATAGCGCTAATATTTGACTTCCCACTTTTCTTGTGTGTCTAATTAAAATGCGCTTTGTATGACTAAAATAACACAAGAAATGTATTAATTTTTATATAATGTGTCTTGATTAAGCAATGGATGGATATCGGTCCGGACTCAAAATGACGGAAGTGTTACGATGAGATTATGAATATCAATATCAATTCACAACTCATTGAATTTTGTTTATTCATGTTTCTTTCCTGCAAATGTTGGTAATGTAATTTTTCTTCAAAATTGAGTTCATGCCGCCATTTATCTATTTTTATTTATTTTATTTTGGTTTGGGCCTTATAACACAACTAGTTATCTAAAGAAGAATTTTAACTGTAGTTTTCTGTATTACTAGCTGCGCCCCGCGGTTTCACCCGCATAAGTACCTATTGATCCCGTGGAAATTAGGGATAAAAAGACTATAATGTCAATCCAGGGTGTCTGCTACCTCTATACAAAATTTTATCAAAATTGGTCTAGCCGTTTGAGCGTGAAGAACTAACAAACATATAAACACACACACAAACTTTCGCATTTATAATATTAGTGTGATGTGATTTACTGAGCGCAATTTCAAACTATTTTCAGACTGATGCCAAGCTAATCGTAAAAAACCTTGTCGCAGACAAGAGTTTATGCGTCATGAATCAAAATTGGATGCAGACTTTTTTTGGGCCTGTGAGTATACACTGATATCTTCATTTCTTCATGGAAAGGTTTTTCTTTATGAAAACTTTAAAAAGAAAAGAAAATAAGTCGTCGTGTAACCACCACACACATGGACAAAATAATTCAAGAGCACATCATTTATCGACCGTCATCAGCGTTAGGTAATTACTGAACGCTAAGCAGGGGGCCTAAAAAGGCCACTTTGGAGAATCATGAAAGGATAACATTATGAATCATAATAGGTATGGCGAAGACAGTCCGTGTTTTTCTTTTTTTCGCAGCACCACATCAGTTATAATCAAAGAGATTGGGATTGGATTTGGATCGGATTGATTGGTATTTTAGCACAGACAAAAAAAATAACTGAAAATGCTTCACCAATCGGATTTGATACAATTAATTTAACGGTTAACTGTCCATTATGTTATCCTTTTTTGATTCTGCCAAAGTGGCCTTTTTAGGCCTCCAGATCTACTATAAAATGGTTACAAATGTAATATTGATGTTAGTATTTCTTTTCTAAAATTATCTTTCACCGTAGCGCTCTTCGGGAACCTATTGTAACTACAGAAGAGTGGATAGAGTACTTGTTAATAATTGCTATGAAGCAAGCTGTACTATCCAATATACCTACTAGGCCTGCGTGGTGGATTATGGCCTGAATAAGGCCTTGTCCCAGCAGTAGGAACGTTAAAGGCTGATTTTGATTATGCTAGGTTATAGGTAACTAACTGCGCCCCGCGGTTTTACCTGCATAAGTTTCGATCCCGTAGGAATATCGGGATAAAAAGTAGCCTATATGTTAACACAGGTTGTCAGCTACCTCGTCGTATCAGCCGATAGACGTCCACTGCTGGACATAAGCCTCCCCCAATTTTGGGAGGGTTTGCCATAATCGCCACGCTTGGCAGGCGGGTTGGCGATCGCAGTATGGTATGATGGTGGAATACATAGAGAACGCTGCTGCCCATTCTCCGGTACGGCCCTTAGTCGCCTTTTACGACACCCACGGCAAGTAAGGGGTGGTGGTATTCTTTAAGTCCGGCACCACACAGACTACCTGCATGCAAAATTTTATCAAAATTGGCCCAGCCGTTTGAGCGTGAAGAAGTAACAAACATATAAACACACACACACACTCTCACAAACTTTCGCCTATAAAATATTAGTGTGATAAACAATACTTAACCGAATTATTAGTTTGAGATTGAAGTCAGGTCAATGTTTTAACTTTCGCAGGAGTGTGGAATAACTTGCAGCAACTACATAGACATTCACGGAAGATATAGAGCTGAGAATGTGTTCACTCTGGTTAGCGACGTCGAAACAAAGTCCAAGGATTAACTGGCGTTGTGGCGTTGATAAATAAAAAGAAAAAAATATTGTTTATGTTTTTGATATTTAAACAGGTAAGTGTTGGTTCGTGAAACCTGTAAGTTTTATCTTCGCACATTAATTGTTGTTATTTGATGTCTTAACATACCTATTATGTTTGTCAAGTATGTTTCCATATTTTCAATATTATTGTCACGAGAAAATAAAATACTTAATATGAATTTGTGTTGGCTATTAACTTTTGTTTGTTTGAGATGTAGGGACCCACCTACTCACATATTCTAGTTCTGTGAGTGCGTTCTTTCCTGAATAAGAAAATGTACTTAAGGTCAATGCGCAGTGGTAGACCGCGAAATTAAAATTTTCTTACGTTTTTTTGCAATTTGCAGGTCAGTGTCAGGTTGTATCTTGATCAAAATATATTAATGATTCGCGACTATAACAGGTAAGTCATACATACATCTTTCTAAGTTAGATTTGTACCATAGGAACAAATCTGTTATGGAAAAGTGCTTATGGTAAAAATCTAACTTAAAGAGATATTTTAATGATTTTAATGACTATAATTCTGTAAATACATATCTATTATAGTCGCGAATCATATTTTGATCAAGATACAACTTGACACTGGCCTGCAAATTGCAAAAAAATGTAAGAAAATTTGAATCCACCACTGCGCATTCACTTTAACCAAACATATTAATGGTAGGTAAGGTACAACAAAGTACAAATTCGCATGGTGAACCATAACCCAAAAAGTAATTGAAAATCACTTCAACGCCTGCTTTGTTTTGTTTAGGACGTAAGAAAGAAGGGCGTTGTTCTTCCAAACTCCATAGTTTAAAAGATTGTCGGTCCTCTCGACGGAGGGTCGTAAAGCTTTGATTTCCTAGGAAAGCTGTTCCGACATATTATAAAGGCCTTCATGAAAATTTGTCATTTACTTCAGTATTTGACATTAACCCATCGTATTAATTCAGAACGTGGATCCACGCGAGACACAATGGCTTTAATTGTTTCTGTAGTTACGGCATTGAGGGCTGATTTTTCAATCATCTGATAACTTTATTCGAGGAATAGTTTTGAAATTTTGACAGTTATTTCATACAAAAACAGTTAAATGTCAATTTTATTCCTCGAATAAAAAATATCTGGCGATGGAAAAATCAGCCCTGAGTCGGTTAAGTCAAACCCCGCTGCCCAACAAAGATTTGAATCGCTAGATTTGCTCTTACCGTACTTAGTCATGCTAAAAGTGTCCAAAACGCAACTAACTATTTTTGACGTGGTAGGGCAAATCTTACGATTTAAATCTTTGCCGCTGTCATCATTTTCATGACAGGCGTCACTACGGCCGTTAAGTGAGGCTACCGATCTTCTAGGAATCCGCAGCTTAGTCCATCAACGAAGGTACGGGCTCGTCCAAAAGTAGTCTGTTGATCCATCGAAACAAGTTTAGTGTCAAATATTTTTTTCAGACGGGAAATACATATCGGGAATAGGGGCAGATGTCAATTCGTGTTATCATTCATTGTTACTAAGAATGAATTGATTATTTATATTAATAATTGATGACCGAGTTATGTCCGTAAGTGACACGGCGTTGGAAATGCCCGTAACTTCAGCCGATTTCGTGCGTAGGGATCGGTCCCCTGATCGTAACCAATGTATGGCAGAACGCAGGATGGTAATGTGGATCGCGATCATTGATTTTTGATTATAAATCGCGATCGAGTCTATAATTAATTGGTAGTAGGACACTTCTGCGAAAAGACATTTCCGCGAATAAACTTTTGCGTGAATGGACTTTTGCGCAAAAGACACTTGCGCAAACGACACTTGCGCGACAAAGTTGCGGAAATGAGATTTCTTCATATCATGCCTGTATTTTTTCAAAGGACAAGGGATTATAGTACACCCACAATTCACCAGTATTTCATAACTTTTCTCTTAGTTTTAGTTTTGTTTTTATTTTTTTTCGACATGGGTGTCATTTTCAAGGTTTTCGAGGTCGCTTATAAAAAAACTGGAGTAAAAATAAAAATCCAAGATGGCGGCAGCGAAAATATTCAAATTTTTCATCATGGGTGTCGTTTTCATGACCAAAATTAAAATCCAAGATGGCGGTTGCTAAAATATGAAAAAATATTTGATCCCTTCACGCAAAAGTCCGTCCGCGCAAAAGTCCATCCGCGCAAAAGTCCATCCGCGCAAAAGTCCATTCGCGGAAATGTCTTTTCGCGCAAGTGGATTCGCGCAAGTGTCCCAGATCCTAATTTATCTTTAATTCACACACACTCCATGAACTAGTTAAAAAGAAGGTTGGACACAAAAAAAGGTGTTACTAATTATTTGTTAGTAAACAAAACAAGTACTTACTACAATAATTACTTAAGGCCTATTTCCTATACCTGTGCAAGTGTACACCTATCTAGTACAGTAAATGGACTATCAATTTTGGACTCTAACGTTCTGAGGACAGTGCTACTACGCTCACTGTTCATCGTCGATGGAGTTCTTTTTCTAATGACGGCGAAGAAATCATCGATGGATGCATCCGCAAACATTGCGGAAGCACTGTGGTACCCTGCCCTCAGAGTGTCGTTGTATCTACTGAGCACGCAAGGCCTTGTAAGCGCGCCTCGAAAAGTTCATCCACAGACTGCACGTGTAAAAAGACTGAGGCTCTGAATTCTGTTACAATCCATTTTGAAGACTGGAATCAATGGGATGAATCGTATTAGTGGATTACATCATCGATACTTACATACAGAACATAATACGTGTTGTATCTAACAAATTATTGTGTGCCGGTATTAATTAATTTCGGCCATTATTAGTGTAAATCTATTCACTAATTAGATCTGGATGTGCGATGGTATCAGTAGTATATATTGAACAATAGATATTTACCTGGTAAATAATTTGCCAGGAATTCATAGCATTTAGAGGTATACTTACATAGGTAGTCGTAATAAAAATCATAACCTTTATTACGTCTACCTTCGTATACCACTAATATTCCTCCACATAACGTTTAATGTGAACAAAAGTAGGTACCTACATATTGATAGATTTATTTCAAATATATTTATAGAGTAGGTACACCTACACTTACAGATGTGGTTATAATACAACCAAGACGTGTTGTATAAAATCGTCACAATTAAGTTTGTTTCCAGCGGTGAATGCTGATAAAGTCCTTTCTAAGTTTAGCAGCAATACCTTACCTACGTAGCTATCCTCCGGTTTTCAATCTTCAGTCAATTTCTTTCTTCCCAACTTCCACTTTTTCATTTATATTTTCTACGCAGCGGTTCAATTGCGTTGCTCGTAAAAAGTTACGAAGCAATATCATTTGTATGTAAAGGTTACAATTGCACCTAAATACGACAATATTGGGTAGAACAATAACAGTACATAATTACAATAAATTAACAGGTTGTTAGTGCCATAACGCTCCGGTTCTGCGCGTTGTTGACATTCTCCCCTTTGAGTCCCAAATTCTTACGGCATCCTTGGCTTTGGTAAAGGCTAGGCTATTTTAAATTGCTGTGTACTACTGACTAGTGATCGTTAGGGGTAATTATTTGTCATTGTGGGTAAAAAAAGGAACGAAATTGTATGTTATCTATAGAGCTATTAAGTATATCTTAATGGATTCTACAACTTCTTTACGAACTTTACGCCGCGCGCCGTCGCACACTGGTCCGGATTTAATAAAAAATGGACATTGGTCCTAGAGCACAGATATTTTTTTCTAATGTTGTGGCAGTGATAACAAATAAGACGAAAAAATATTATTGTCGTATCTCAAATAATGTTTCGTAAAAAAATATTTAATTTTTTGAAGTGAAAACTTCTTTAGCGGCGTTGTACACTTTTTTGTTATGGGTAAAAAATGTTAAACTCGCGTCAGGACACGTGACCCTGAACGTAATATTCCAGGACACGTGACCCTGATCGAAAATTCAGAAGATTCCAGTACACTTTTTTTGTAATGGGTAAAAAATGTTAAACTCGCGTCAGGACACGTGACCCTGATCGAAAATTCGTAAGATTCCAAAATATCAAAAATTGAAAACAAGTATACAGGATCAAATTAAATTAGCTAGCGAAACTTAGCCACAACTATACAGGATCAAATTAAATTAGCTAGCGAAACTTAGCCACAAGTATACAGGATCAAATTAAATTAGCTAGCGAAACTCTGCAGACGTTATGGGTATTGATATTTGAACACAATAAAAAAATAATAAAAAAAAAATAAAGGAGATTGACCCAAAGTCGTACCAAAAAGTCTCATGCATCAAGATCGAAATATTGTAGTACTTAATTATTTTCATATTTTTAATTTTCAAATTATAATTCTGGTAATACATATTTGTTACGGCCGCGAATCATATTTTAATCAACGTACAACTTAATACTGACCAGCAAATTGCAAAAAACGTAAAAAAAAATGAATTTCGCGGGCTACCCTGGCGCTTTCGCCTTAAGTGTGAGTTGTTATCTACGTTGTTAATTACCAACAGAGATCCTATTTTTGACGTTCAATTCGTACCAATCTACAGTTTGAGTAGTAAAAATACACTATTTCGATACCTCTGGGCTCAAAGGGCGTAAAGCATAATACACAGGTTTTCAGGAGAAGCAAAAAAACAAAACAAAAAAAAGTGTTTTCGTTATATCTCTCTCATTTTTAGAGCTACTTAAAAGTATCCAAGGGACAAAGTTCTTAGATTTTTGATGTGCATAAGAAGGTTTTTTCAAAAATGGGTTTGGTTTTGTATTGACTGAGATAGTATGTGCTTTACGATCAAAAAAATTTAATATATATGTCATATACACCCCATAAAAATACGCCCTGAGCAGGTACACAGGCGTAAGCCCAACTTTTCATAAATGATGCAAAGACATACTCCCTGTATAAATTACTTGAATTGTTGTATAACGTGGTAAAGGACAATATTTTTACAATTATTTTTCTTGATATTTTATTTATTGAGTAGGCATCTATTCTTCGTAATTATATATATGTCGCATCACCGGGTGGCCGAGATGCGAGACATCGGGTCTTCTTCACGATCCGACATAGTTTAGATAGGTGTGGGCCCTGCAGTGGGTACTCGAACGAAAAGATTATTTGAATTTACAGTAACTTTAATAAACTAGCTATTTACAACCGAAACGCACACGTGCGTCGGAAACAAACACGTGCGTTGGTATTGAGCGTTTGCCGAGACTGTCCGAGCTCGACGACTGTCCACTGTAGACTGTCGCAGCCCTCGGTCTCTCCACCAGTCCTCGCTGCATCCCCTCTACCGACGATCGTGTCCAAGCGGTAGGGCTCGCTTGCGTTTCCGATCACATGATTCTTCGTTTGCCAAACAAATTGTTAGATGGCGCTGTTCACCATACTGTGGCGTCATTTATCCACGACACGGCCATCCCTGACTAGCACCCGTCCTCGGGTGTAGTACCTGTGGACCAAAAATACTCACAGAGTAAACAAGCTCGGCTATCCTGCCAATACCTAATAACTAAGGTAACTCGGCCTATCCTGCCAATACCTAATTACTAAGGTAACTGTATCTCATTGTTACTTTAATTTCTCTAGTCTTCATTTTATTTACAATGCCTTGTTGTCAAGGTTTCACTCCCCATACAACATCATTCATTAGAAAAGGTTCGATCATTAAGTTGAATCAAAGAAAATCAAAATTGTAACGAATTAGTTACTATTTACCAAAATCTGTGCAAAAACACAGCCTAGAATCACACCAATGATTCTTACCAGATCAGTTGTCACATTTGCTACTGCACATAAGGTGCGGTTGAGACTAGTGACGACATGTGCTTCCTACACATGAGGTGCTCTGTGCATCAACACAGACTAGAATCGACCCATTGATTCTCAGGAAAAGAATACTAGAACATGAAGCGGTCTGTGCACCAACACAGACAAGAATCGCACCAACGATTCTCAAAAATCTAACGCAATATGTGCTACAACACATGAAGCACTCTGTGCACCAACACAGACAGGACTCGACCGATCTACAAGTTATACCATCACAATTGTTGTGACAAATCAGTTAGAATTTACCGACATAAATATCATAGGCAATGTATACTCAACTCATGAAACTTTTATTGTAAACTGTGCACCAACACAGGTCAGAATCGCACCAACGACTCTTTACATATCTACTGCCACATATGCTACAACACATGAGGGGCTCTGTGCACCAACACAGAAAAGAATCGCACCAACGACTCTTTAGACATCTGCCGCCACATATGCTACAACACATGAGGGGCTCTGTGCACCAACACAGAAAAGAATCGCACCAACGACTCTTTAGACATCTGCCGCCACACGTGCTACAACACATGAGGGGTTCTGTGCACCAACACAGAAAAGAATCGCACCAACGACTCTTTAGACATCTGCCGCCACATGTGCTACAACACATGAGGGGCTCTGTGCACCAACACAGAAAAGAATCGCACCAACGACTCTTAAGATATCTAGCGCAATATGTGCTACAACACATGAAGCGCCCTGTGCACCAACACAGACAGAAATCGCACCAACGATTTCTTATAGACCCATCGCCACATGTTACTCATGAGGTGCGGTCTTAAGTTTTGAGTTTGAGTGTACAAGCCATTCTTAATCAGAGGTGGTTTCACTATTACTGTCCTCAACTATAACATCTAATTCTCGATTAACTTGGTGATCGGATACCCTCCTCACAAAATCATGAGAGTATTCTTAGGTTCGCTCAGTCAAGCGCCTTTAAAACAATCATTAAAAGCAAACTTAGAGACTAACTTTACTTTAGTCAAATCGAATGTTATCGTAATTGCATTTTTTTAAGACCCTGTGTCACGTGGTCTACTATCTCATTTAAGTGAATATCAGTCAACTCATCATCAGTTGTCACTAAGCTAAGCCTTAAGCCTTGAGTCAAAGTGTATTACTTTGACGCAACACAATCTTTGATGATAGAGCGACAGAATCGTAATAAAATGGATGTGACTCACCCAGTATTCATCTGCTCGGATTGCTGACATAGCAGACTTGAACTGTATCACTCGCTACTAGCCGCTGCTGCAGGCGCTGGCCCGAAACCGCCTGAGACCCCCGCCATACTGGCACCTCCATTATTGCTTCGTGGACATCTCGAAGCAAAATGTCTGGTGTTGCCGCATCGAAAACAGATGCTGTGGGGCACTGCCATCCTGCTTGCACACGTTCTTGTGTGTTAATCTGTCAACAAATATACCCGCAAAGTATCAAATATGGTACAGGCAAAAAAACACAATGAAATTTTGAACAAATTAAAAAAAAATTGCAGAGTTCAGAGCATTACTCATTATTTGATTCCCAAATCTCAAGATCACAAAGTAAACAATCAACTAAGCCAATTAAACATCCTTAGAGCATCACAAAATACAAAGTAGGAATCTTATTCGTGGCCTGTGGCTTTTCATCAAGCCCAACAAACAAGACCCGACCTCCGCCAGAGCCACCCGCGCACCGCGTATCCACGGACTACTAAAAGCAGATACCGACTTCTAACGGACTACGGCTACGAAATGGCTACTGGTACGGTCCCGACCAGCCGACCTAAGATTCACCACTATCACTCGACTTAATCTCTACTCTGTTTCATCAACAAGACTTTTACTTGGCTTTCCTTAAATTCGTTAGTAATACTCTGATTTTCTGGCATTTTTCGCAACCTCCCATATGAAGACTGATGAAATCATTAAATGGGACTCGACTCTTTAAAATCCGTTTTATCAATTTGCAATAAGCATTCAAATTAGAAATAAAAAATTAGGCTAATCTAAGAATTTGAACTATCTAGTTTCGAGATTACCGAGACCAAGTACGTTTTCACACTACGTTAGTCAAAGAAAACAAAGCCTCAGGTATCCCTTTCACGGTCCCACACATTTGTCATATACGCACTTCCCGCAGGAATGCAGAGTCATCCTTGACTCTACGGTCTTGGCTTCAACGCTAGACCCGACCATACTACCCAGAGCTACCGCGTAAACCACGTACCCACGATACTCTGGTACGGTCTCCGACCCAATGAACCGTGAACCTGAGTACACAAACTAAAGTGATGCCAGCTCATCATCCATTTCGTCTACAATCTCAATTGGTACTTGGCCCTCGGGCATCTTCCGAACACGGTCATAGAGCGTATTTGTAAGTACGCACCTAAGTCAACCTACTGACCAAAAAAAAAAAACACCAACCAGAGCCATGTACCATCGTTATCCACATTACAACAATAATCTTTTTCACTAAGAGCCTTAGACACCTGGAAACCCACACACGAGTAAACCACTCTAACGCCACGGCTCTCCGGCCGACTAGCAATCGAATTGCTCTCACACATCCAGCGCATGGATCCGTGTGCATCACCCTGTGACTACATACTTTTTACTACGGCCGATAGAGAACCCCTACTCGTGTGGTTCCCACTACTTAGGCTTGCTCATCACCACTGTGATCACCATCTACTCCGACTGGTACATGACCTACTGGCATCATTCGTAATCTATAGTGAGCGTCTTTAAAAATTGCATTTTAAACTAGACTGGGCTTTACTTCTCAATGTAACTGTTTTTGCTGTTGTTTACAAGGGAAGCACTCAGTACCCGAGTCATAACAAAATGAAAACGACTCACCAGATTCGTTAGACAATAGATCTGTAGCTGGCTTAATGGTACAGACATTCACTCGCTGTCACTGCCTCCTTGGCAGAAATCGCGAAGCTTCTTGCACGGAAAACACCGTCCTTAATCAGCGATTATTCATACAGGAGATCCACAGAGTGCAGCGCTCTCCGACACTACCATTCTGCTTGTACACGTCCGTGTGTGTTAACCTGTAACCACAAAAACAAACCAACAACAGTGCATGTTCCACTTGGCCAATTCAGTTTACCAATTCTGTTTACACATTATTATCGAAACGCATTACTTAATTTTGTAAAAACGATAGCAATCATCGACAACAAAAGATTCCTCTAAGCCTTAGTAATAACAGGGACAGGTCAGGAACTATATCAATTTAGATCACATACAACGCTCATGGCCCTGCTGCCGCAGCAGCTAGTGACACTCATGCCACCCATATCGTCATCACCTCAAGTGATACGATCAACATACTTCACTTTACATAAAGTCCACAACTCCCAGGTCACTACAAGACCAACACAACAATAGTCTACATTGAGACCCTGGTCCCCGCTGCACCACCAGCTGCCCATCGCTCCCTGAACAACTCACAAGCGAGTTCCTGTTTCGACTACAGACAAGTGCGTACAGTGCGACCTAACCATGGTATGTGCTCTAACTACTCGGTGGGAGAACTCTCATCACCGTCTTCTACGTTTAAATCGTTAGGAACACTACTTAGAGGCATCTTTCGTATGCGACCGTGAGCATACTTGTAAGTACGGTTAGAATTTAAAGCTTTTAACGTATGGGGTCACCGTCCAAAACATCAACTACCGTAAGCGGACCCCTGAACTTCCGATCTGATTCTGATGATCTGAACTTAGTATCTGATTTTGCTACTCATTTTCTAATAACACTAAATCGCCAATGTTGTTATAGCTGCCTTTGTTCTATCATAATGTTACTTTGCAAGTAAATGTCAGGTAAAAATGTAATAAAATCTCAATTTGTTGCTCACTAATCGCAACGCTACATATGATTTGTTCTATGCTGAATACACGCGTTTGACCAATACCCGTCAACACAACAACTGTATTAACTCGATTGCCACTTAATTTGGCTGCACAACTCGCTTTTACTAACGAGCATTCAGCACCAGAATGGTAAACAAAACAATACAGCTCACCTTTATTTTGTAACGTGCCTGAGGGCAGATAAACGTCATCCACTCGCCCTTCACTACTTCCAGCACGTTGTCTACCATCAGCTTGGCTGCCACTGCTCGTGCAGGGCCGCGATATGTCCTGGTTTCTCACTTGCAACACACGAAGGGTTTCAATGTCAGCTGCGAGGCTGCTTGGCTCGATTCTCAAAGTCACTCCATGTCCTTATCCAGGTGAAATCCAGTCAAAGAAATATCGCACCGTGACGTCAACGCTCAATTCTCTATAATTTTTTCAGCTCGAGTGTATCCCAGTTCTGATGTCGCATCACCGGGTGGCCGAGATGCGAGACATCGGGTCTTCTTCACGATCCGACATAGTTTAGATAGGTGTGGGCACTGCAGTGGGTACTCGAACGAAAAGATTATTTGAATTTACAGTAACTTTAATAAACTAGCTATTTACAACCGAAACGCACACGTGCGTCGGAAACAAACACGTGCGTTGGTATTGAGCGTTTGCCGAGACTGTCCGAGCTCGACGACTGTCCACTGTAGACTGTCGCAGCCCTCGGTCTCTCCACCAGTCCTCGCTGCATCCCCTCTACCGACGATCGTGTCCAAGCGGTAGGGCTCGCTTGCGTTTCCGATCACATGATTCTTCGTTTGCCAAACAAATTGTTAGATGGCGCTGTTCACCATACTGTGGCGTCATTTATCCACGACATATAATATTATTTTTTTTTGCCGCTAATTGCTGGACAAAGATCTCCCTAGTCCCTAAGTCTCTTTCCACATCCCTCTGTCCAGAGCAGCTCTCTGGCAAACCTTGAGCGTGGACCTCTGCTGAATTATCAAAGACCATGTTTGAAACCCATACGTGAGGATGGGAAGAATACACATGTCGATGAGTCTTCTCTTGAAGTGATAGTGGAAGTTCGCCCTTCATTTGATGTTCATGGCCCAATAGCTCTTCCAGGCATTTTTTGCTACTTCTTTGTTTGGTCTTGCCTGAAAGAGGCTATTTGACCAAGATAGAGGTACTCGTTGACATATTTAACCTCCCCACCTGCCACGGTGATCCTGCGATACACGCTATTCGTTATCAACTTGGTCTTTGACATATTCATTTGAAATCCGGCCTCTAGGCTTGCCGTGCTGAGATCTTCTAGCATCTGAGTCAGCTCGGAAGTCTGTATGTTTCTCGAGAACCTGGTTGATAGAGTGGAGATGGTCAGTAGTAGAAAGGCCACGACAAAATCCGGCCTGTTCGGGGTCTAGGGCGCCGGCTATTCTGTTCTCGATTACTTTAATGAAAGCTTTGTACAGGTGTGATACCAGACTGATAGGACGCTAATTTTATTGTCTATGTCTGTTTTGTCACCCTTTATGTGGATAAGAATAATCAAAGAATGGCAAAATGTGAGTAGCAGAATTCCGGTGTTTAAAATACTGTTGAAAAAATTTGTAGCATGTGGAAGAAGGACAGGCTCTCTTATTTTTAAAGCTGCAGTGGTTACGCCATCGTCGCCTGGGCTCTTATATTATACTTCATCATCCACAGTGCCTTGTGAACTTCTCAGCCTGTGAAAGGTGGAATGTTAGCACGGAGCACGGATATACAGTTGCGTCAGTTTGTACAGTCGGTTTCGTGATTCTTATAAAACTCTGTACAATTTTTTAAAAATTTTGTCTTGTCATTCTGTTTCACCTGCACAATCCTTTAAACACGCAATTGTAGGTCGTCCTTCGCTTGATATTCTTTGTTTGGCGGATTTTAGTGAGGTGTTTTGTTCTGAAGAAATCTTTATGAGGTGTGTGTGTTACGGTTTCTAAAGTCTTTACAAATATTGCGTTTAACAAGTCGGTCTACCGCTTGAGTTCTGGGTGTGTACATAGCAAGTTGTTGTCTCTCTTCAATTAACTGCTTCGTTTGGTAACTTTTACTCTCTCTGTATTTGCTCGTTTTTGTTTTATTACTGACCTTTTTAGTGCTGTTTTTTATATTGGTGTATAGCGTTTGAACTTCACCTTCATCTGTTCTGTCTAATAAACTAAACATTTTTTTTAAATCTAAATTGAATGACTTTATTTAATCTTCTAATTGAGTTTTTAATAGAAATAAAAAGAGGATAATAGAAACTAAAATTATGATGAGAAATAAAAATCGTTTATTTCACTTTTCTATTAAGAAAAAAACTAAAAGTTCTTAAATATGTAATGAGATCATTTAATTTTTCAATTTTTTTATCATTTCTAATTTAATTTTTTCAGTTTTTATGCTATGTAATCAGGTGTCTTTGTTATAATCTGCTTCATCAGTTTTAAGCTTTATAGTTATAAGCGGTCGCCACTCCAGAACCTTTCGGCCCCATCGGCTATCTGTTCTGCGTGCAATGTGTCCTGCCCACTGGCACTGAAGTTGGGCAATTCTTCGGGCTATGTCGGTTACCTTCGTTCTCCTGCGGATCTCCTCATTCCTGATTCGATCACGCAGGGAAACTCCAAGCATAGCCCTCTCCATTGCCCTTTGGGTGACTTTTAGCCTTCTTATAAGGCCTACTGTGAGCGACCACGTTTCAGTGCCATAACTCATCACTGGCAACACGCACTGGTCAAAGACTTTCGTCTTGAGACACTGCGGTATGTGGGACGAGAAGATATTGCGTAGCTTCCCGAACGCTGCCCAGCCGAGTCGGATTCGTCGATTAACCTCTTTCTCGAAGTTAGATCTACCTAACTGGACAGTTTGTCCTAGGTAAAGGTTTTGTCGATTAACCTCTTTCTCGAAGTTAGATCTACCTAACTGGACAGTTTGTCCTAGGTAAACATACTCGTCCACGACTTCGAGTGTAGCGTCTCCGATCTTTATGAGAGTGGGTGTTACATCGGCATTTGACATGACCTTCGTTTTGTCCACGTTCATTTTAAGACCCACTCTTTCAGAGGCTCTTCTGAGGTCATCGAGCATTGTACTGAGGTCCTCCATAGTCTCAGCCATGACTATTATGGTCGGCAAACCGAAGGTGAGTTATGTACTCGCCATTGATGTTGATGCCTGCCCCTTTCCAGTCCAGAACCTTGAAGACATCCTCCAGTGCAGCGGTGAACAGTTTCGGAGAGATAACGTCCTCAAAACCTATCTGCAGCGAGGTGTGAGACAGGGGTCTCACACCTCGCTGCAGAAGGATAGGTTTCGAGGTCTGATACTGGAGTCTGACTGACATAGTGGCGTTTTCGTATAGACACTTCAGCACTTCGATGTACCGATAGTCGATCTGGCACCGTTGAAGAGACTGCAGCACAGCGCATGTCTCGATCGAATTGAGAGGCTTTCTCGTAGTCCACAAACGCTAAGCAGAGAGGCAGGTTATATTCTTCGGTCTTCTGTATAACCTGTCGCAGCGTATGTATGTGGTCTACAGTGCTAAAGCCTTTACGGAATCCGGCTTGTTCGGGAGGCTGGAAGTCGTCAAACCTGCGCGCGAGACGGTTCGTGATGACTCGCGAAAACAGCTTGTAGACATGGCTCAGGAGTGAGATGGGCCTATAATTCTTAAGGAGGGCATTATCGCCCTTCTTAAAGAAAAGTATCACCACACCTCTGAAGACAGTTTTGCCCTGGAGTATGACGGAACCAAACAGCTTCTGAAGGGCCTTCAGAACGGCCTTCAACAACTCGGCCGTAATTCCGTCATCACCCGGTGCCTTGTTGTTTTTGAGCTGCTTCAGAGCCATCCTAATCTCGTACAGGCTGACGTCCGGAATGTCTTCGGTATAGTGCCGGGTCAATCTAGCTCTTGGGTCGGTTTGCCAGATTCATTCATTCTAATTCCATACTGGAACTAAACTACAATTTGACATACGACAACACTACGATCAGTCTAAACATTATTTTGTGTTTATTATATTTTTTCTATAGGCTGTTTAGAGGTTTTGTCAGTGCCATAGACTAATATATTTAAAATGAGAGTCAGTGCTTTTATTTACATATGCGCGCGCATCGCTAGTGCTGGTTAGCCCGGCGCGCGGAAAAACAGAACTAGCGCGCCATTTTCCAAACAAGTTAATGTTTAACAATACAAGTCTGTTTTTTTCCTCGCAAGTGTGTTGAAAAACGTCGTATGATAAATGATAAATGATAAATGATTTATTTTCTGTAAGTAGGTTTTTACAAACACTTTTACACGTCATCATATTTTTTAAAACTAGATGTGGTCGGCGTTTCCTATCTGACTACTCTGAGAAGAAAGGCCGAAACAAACTCAGAGGTCACAGTCTCTTTTAAAGTCCAGACAAAATCTTGGTCAGATCGTGTGAAGACCATGTAGATTGATGTCTGAAATGGTCTTTTGAGGAAAGAACCACACAGATTGAGCGGACCTGTCCAATCAGTGCACGCATTTGTCAAAAATCGTGCAGCTCGACTCAGAAATGAGGAGCTCAACGATTCGACGAACAATACCAAAGAAAGGACATTTGGGTAGGCCGCGTAAATTACTCAAACTGCCAGATCATGATTAAAACTAAGAAGGAACACAGAGAAAAAAAAAATGACCCACATAGTCCTCACATTCACAATAATTAAATGAAAAGAAAAAAAAAAAAATACTTTACAAAGTAAATATTCATGTCATTGTCTAAATAAAATTCATCAATGTCAAGGTGTATATAAAAATCCGGACATAATCTTTGAGGACCATGTAGATTAGTGTCTGAAAAGATCTTTTGAGGAAAGAACCATACAGATTGAGTGGACCTGTCCAGTCAGTGCACGCATTTGTCAGTAACCGTGCAGCTCAACTCAGAACTTCAGGAGCTCAACGATTCGACGAACAATACCAAAGACAGGACATTTGGGTAGGCCGCATAAACCACTCAAACTGCCAGACCACGATTAAAATGTAAACAATGACCCACATAGTCCTCACATTCACAATAATTAAAATAATATAATACTTTATACAGTAAATGTACATGTCATTGTGTAAATAAATAGATACTTAAAAAAAAAAAGAAAATATTAAAGTGTAAAAATTGCAAAATAACATTCACTGTCTAAACCTATTGGAGCAGCTCAATCCCAAGCCTTTTTGTCCTCAATATAGTCTTTTACAGTATAATAGGCTTTCTGGCATAGTTTTCGCTTTATAAAAGCTTTGAATTTATTTAGGCTTAGTTCTTGAATGTGGCTAGGAAGTTTATTATAAAAATGTATACATTGGCATCTAAACGAGCCACCTATTTTCTTGAGCCTTGTTGTAGGAACAACAAATTTGTGTTTGTTCCTAGTATTTATGTTATGGATATCACTGTATTTTTTAAACAGATTAATATTTTTATGTGCATACAAAAGATTATCATAAATGTACTGAGAAGGCACAGTCATTATATTAATCTCTTTAAATTTGTCTCTGAGGGAGTGTCTAGGACTTAATTTATAAATAGAACGAATTGCCCTTTTTTGTAAAATAAAAATTGTCTGAATATCGGCGGCATTTCCCCACAACAGAATACCGTACGACATCACACTATGAAAATAACTAAAGTAAACTAAACGGGCTGTCTCTAAATCAGTCAAATCACGAATTTTCCTAACGGCGTATGCTGCAGAGCTAAGCTTTTTTGACAATTTATCTATATGGGGGCCCCATTGAAGCTTGGCATCCAACGTTATGCCTAAGAATACTGTGGTATCTTCGGGTTTTAACTCTTCATCCTTAATGAGAACACTAGTTTCTACTTGTCTAACGTGGGGTATCGTAAACTTAATACATTTCGTTTTTTTTCCGTTAAGAAGTAGGTTATTGACATTAAACCAGTTAACTACTTTTGCAAGGGCGTTATTTACATTGTCAGTAACCAGCTGCTGACGTTTGATTTTAAACAAAAGAGAAGTGTCATCTGCAAACAACACTATATCATGATTATCCTTTATGAGGTACGGCAAGTCATTGATATAAATAAGGAACAAGAAAGGACCAAGAATTGAGCCCTGGGGGACCCCCATTCTTACTACAGATCCGGGTGACCTTTTTCCGTTAACATCAACTCTCTGAATCCTATCACTCAAGTAAGAAGTAAGAAGATCCAGAGAGGCGTTCCGGATTCCGTAGTGGTGCAGTTTCCTGATTAATGTTTCATGAAGAACACAATCGAATGCCTTGGACAAATCGCAAAAGACGCCCAAGGCATCGCATTTGTCCTCCCATGCATTATAAATATGTCCTAAAAGTTCAACTCCTGCATCGGTAGTCGAACGACCCCTTGTAAAACCGAACTGTTTATTATGCAGTAATTTATTTTTATTAAAAAATCTTTGCAATTGATTCAAAATAAGTTTTTCAAAAATTTTACTAAAGGTAGGTAGTACTGAAATAGGTCGATAATTAGTAGGGTCTGATGTACTACCCGATTTAAACAACGGTATTATTTTACTGTTTTTCATAAGATCAGGAAACTCACCACGGTCAATACAATTATTAAATATAACAGCTAAAGTAGGTGCTACAATGTTTATAATCGACTTAGCAACATCCACAGAATTACCCCATAGATCTGCGGTCTTTTTAACATTTAACGTGTGAAAGGTTTTAATTATATCGTTACAGGTTACATATTCAAAGTGAAATTCAGAATCACAAACTGAAACGTTTTCTTTAAGTAAAGACTCTGCGGCAGCGGGTGATGAGTTAAGAGATTTAGTAGTTGATACTGGAATCTCTGCAAAGAAATTTTCAAAGGCCGCGGCGACTTGAGAATCTGATTTAATTATATTGTCATCAATAGCAAGGCTGTAGTCACTACTTCGGGTGCATGACCTTCCCGTTTCGCTATTAATGACATTCCAAGTCGTTTTAATAATGTTGCTACTATTTTTAATTTTTGAACTCAAATAACGTGACTTGGCAATACTACAAACTTTTTTAAATATTTTAGAATAATTCTTAACATATAAATTAAATGCAGCAGTGTTTATACAAATCCGTTCTTCATATAATTCATAAAGTCGTTTTCTACTTTTATGTATACCAATGGTGGCCCAGTCACTGAAGGAAGCGTTACTATTAACTGATAATCTTTTTGGAATAAAAGTGTAGTGTATGAAAAGCGTTTGCATTGATTATTAGACTCTCGGGGCTCGCGCGAATAATACCGCCGTCGAGCGTAATGATCAACATAGCACACATGTATCATAATGTATTATTGTCTTATTTGCTGATAGCAAATAAGACAATAATACATTATGATACATGTGTGTACTGCCACAACATTAGAAAAAATATCAGCGCTCTGGGATCAATTTCCATTTTTTATTAAATCGGGACCAGTGTGCGTCGGTCTTAATTGTGTGTGTTACAAAGATTTACAAAAAAGAAATTAGCCGTTAAAGCGTAAAAAGTTAACACACACAGACAGAGTATACTTATAAGTATTTATTTTTAATATTAGTAAGTATAGTTTTTCGTAAGTAGGTATTCCTTAAATAGTCGCATACCTATTTGAAAAATGTTGTGGCAGTATAGTAAAAATGTTCTGAGGTAAAAATCTGTCAACTACTGGATGATAAACCCTACATTCCTTTTCGTCTGTGGGCCGATTTTTCCAACGCCAGTTAACTTTATCGGAAGAATAATTTTGAATTTTTGACAGTTCTTCCATGCAAAAACTGTTAGACGTCAATTTTATTCCACGAACAAAAATTATCCCTTGATAAATCAGCTCTTAGTGTGTTTATTTATTTTATCTGTATAATCCCCAGTAAATAGGTTGTCGAATTATCACAGACTAAGAAGAGAAGTTTGCGTATTATTTATGAATATGAAAGGACATGTCCAGAAATGGTTTTTTATTATTTAATAATTCTAACCAGGATAAGTTAAATATATTTGGATAGACATCCCAAAAATAAGTGGTTCTAACCATTTCACAGATTTTTAAAATCCTCCAATTTTGAGAAAAATATTTTTTTATTTTAGTGTGAATTTGCTCCTAAAACGAACGAACCTTTCTAATTATCTCGGATAATACAGTGAACGCACCCTAAAAAATTATAAACTTGTCAAAATTGACACTATGGCCGATTTTAGAGTCGCGCTGAGCGCACGCTGACCGTCGGCGCTGATAGCCTGAAACGTATGAACTTCTAGGGAGCGTTTTAGAATAACGCGTAGCTATCAGCGCGTGAGTTTCATACGTTTCGGCTGTCAGCGCCGATGGTCAGCGTGCGGTCGGCGCGACTCTAAAACCAGCCTAATACAGTACACATGGTACTGCCATTACTGACATTATACTGACAACACAGAATACAATAATAAATTATTATTTGATTTGCGAGTTTATCACAGACTAAAATATAATATATTATGGAGTATAACAATGTGAACGAAACAAATATTATTTATTACAAAGATTATTTATTTACCTCTGTAATATAATCTATACTAATGATAAAGCTGAAAAGTTGTTTGAACGCGCTAATCTCTGGAACTACCAGTCGGATTTGAATAATTCTTTTTGAATTTGATAGCCTAATTCTTGAGGAAGGATAAGGGCAATACATTATCATCATGCTACGACCCTCAGAAGGCGAGTAACGTAATAAGAAAAAGGTCTAAAGAACACTAAGCGAAAATGGTGTAATCGTAACTCGAACGAAGTCGCGGGCAGAAGCTAGTAAGAAATGTTTTCAGTGAATGTGTAGCATAATTCTTTTAGAACCAAAGCGCATTCTACATGATTATTGCTATACTTCGAATGTTCATGTGCAAGTTGCAATATTTTACTAAGACCTCGGTTATCAAGAAGTGCATGTTTCAGCATACCTACTCCACAGGGATGACTTAGCAGGAATAAATGATAAGTAATAGTATCTACTGATTGAAATTCCTTTTTAATGATTTGGAATCGAGAGAAAAGCGTTTCGACAATAAATATGCTAATTGGATGCAAGTGTTACTATGTATTTTATTTATGTAGTTTTGTTATGAAATAAACGTTTTTTTGGTTTTGAATATTCATTTATTAACTTTCTTCATTTTCAATATCTTCTCTTATTAAAATATTGTCGAGAAACTGAGCAGGTGGAGATATATCGTTTTGATGCCGAGCCCATCCAAGATACCAGACTATTGTCATCACATGAGCACCGCTTCCTATTATATGCTCGAGCATTAGCAGGGATCTGAAATTAAGTTTTAATTTATTGTGTTCCACTAATCAGAGATACAATAATGTACTATGTGCAATGTCCTATTTAATTTACATATTAACCTGACGGGGGGTTGATGATGCCAGCTATATAAGCCTGCTCAGGATGATCAACAGATAAGGGACGAGAGCGCCTGCCTGTTCTTCTTGAGATAGAAACGCCACAACATGCACATACTGATTGATGACCCAGCTGTTGGTCACCTATATTGTGCTGGTTTCTGTTATTCAGTTCTATTAGTAAAAGGTTGATGCATTCTTGGCAAATGCGATCTCCATCTGTTACCTAAAACAAAACAATATTTTAAGAACACCGAATCGTTTTTCTGCATCTTCTTTGAGCAAAGTAGTGCTATTTAATCTTTTTTAACATAAGCTATTAAGCCTGGTTACACATTATTAAAAAAAAAAACTAATAATGTAAGTTAAAGAATACATTACCTCTTGAGCATCAATTCTTCAATTATTGAGACTATCTCTGGGCTCATGCTTAAAGCGTTATATTCATAGTGCTGATTTATAGCATGCACTGCTATATTGCAATTTATGCAGAGAGCCATAATCTGAAGATAGAAATGAAAGTTAATTTTTGCAGACTATCAGAGGTCGTAAAACAGGCAAAGGTTGTGCAAATAAAACCCTTAATGAGCTAAATATAAATAAAGAACAGTACTTACATACGGGGTTTTAAATCCAAAGTCCTAATCGCGTGCAATATCAAATAACCGTTATGAAAAAGCAAAGTCGACAGGGTTGAAGATTCGTAAACTATCGGTATCCTAATCATGTGCAAAGAAGAAGAATCCGTTGTGAAAAGGCCAAGTCAGTTAAATCAAAGAAAGCAAAGCACAAATTAAAATACGTTATCATTGGATAACACAAAGGCACGAGCGAAAGTGTGACGTATCAGACATATTTGTTTGACATATGAATGGAATCCATCTGTCATTATGACATTATCAAAGTGTGTGGGAGGTTTCATTTGGGTTGCCATCAACAAATAATATACATGTACTAACATTAAATAATTTATAATTTTTCTCTTAAATGGAGGGCTCTAACATATTATTTCAGTGGTTCCAAGTTCCATATTTTAGTAGCTTTTATTTGGATGTAGTTTGATTCTGGTTAGATTTTTCTCGGAATAAAAAACCAGCGTCCATACAAAAAGCGGACATCTCCTTTGAAATAACGTTTGACATTTGACGTTGTGTTTTCCGTTGCTTTTGCTGTTTTACTCGTGTTTTGAATTAATTACTTAATTGACCAAAAATGTACGACGAAGAAGCTGATAGAGGTATTATATATCGCAACAGAGTTCGTCTCGGGAATTGGTATGAAGCCTCGAAATTGGAGGAGGTGAATTTGTACTTACATAATCTCAACACTTCAGCTTATCTATATTCTTATTAGCCACCTTCAACTGTGGCATCTATACTTTACATGAGCAACTTACCCATGAGAACTGTACTTACAATTTCTCTTGATTACTAAAATAAATGGCGGCATATTTAAGTACAGCACTCATAAGTAAAGTTGAGGGACTTGTGGCTAAATAATAACAGCTGCACGGGTCGATCGGTCAGGTAAGGTTACGCTTGCCGCGGTTGGCCCGTGGGTGGGTGATCTTCTTTACTTACGAAGACCTCCGTGCCTCGGAAAACGTTAAGCCATTGGTATAGGCTGTCTTTCACGGATCTTTGATAGTCGTTACGGGTCGTCAGAAGCCCGAAGGTCTGACAACCGGTATTACCCACTGGATTGTGGAGGTAAGATAGGGAGTCGCTCCATGTAAAATGCTGGTATTCAGCTGCATCCAATTAAACTGGAAGCCAACCTTAACATAGTTGGGAAAAGACTAAGCAGATGATCACTCATGAGTAAAGTTTATCATGGAAAGATGCCACAGTTTACCGTAGTTATTCTTCACACTATCTTTTTCTTATTGAAATGCAGTATAAGCTCAACGTGTTCCTCGAACAAATGAAAAAAGGTGATCTGATGTTGGCGCGGTTCCGCAAGATGACCGAGAATCTAAACACGCCGACGATTCTCACCCCGTCATCGGGTTCCATTGCCTTTGGCTCCAAAATATCTCTATACGCGCCACATGTACCAGGTAAACTCGTAGAACCATTTTATTTGTAAGCCTACCTACATCCGGTTTAAGAGATTTGAGAGTTAGACACGTATTTTTACCTAGTTATGTTTTAAAACTTTAGTTACCTATTTGTCATATATTTGATTGATTCCCTTTGTAGCCACCGATCCGCCCGTTGAAGGCAAGACGGGCCTCCTCTTGGGCGGCCGTATCTCTTCAGACGACATCCCGTATTCTCAAGACCTAGAAGATGGCTGTTCTATCGTGGGGGTCCCTTACTCGGAACCGGCACATAGACATGCATTCATACTCGCCAGCGCTGACTACTGCGATCGCACTGGCGAACTATTAAAATATAATCAAGAATTTCTTCTAAAGCTCGCATCGTCTGTTGACAAACAGGTTGTGTTTTCTGTACATGGCAAAATATTTCTCTTAACCAAACAAAACATCTATCAGGTTTATACATGAAAAACGCATTTTACCCAATCAAAATCAGCTTAAATCCAATAATACAGAGGACATAGGATAACAAAACACAAGGAAAACAAAATTGCTAGGATCCGGAAAAATTTAATCTTGAAAAGAGAACCATACATTTTGTAAGGGACGAAAATTCCATTCATGTCAATAAGCTCTGTCCCTTCTTATGTACCTGATACGAAGGTTTTTGTGAAAGGTGCGTTGTGTTTCAGCCCTTATACATAAGGTATGATCCGGATCCTGTCCCGGGGTTGTGCGGCGCGTTCTCACTATACCTGAGCAAGCACTTTGTGTCCAATACTCGCTGGAGAGTGCTGCCCGTGGGAAGCCCCAATATCACGAGGTTCGAACAGGAAGGGACTATGGTTAATGTAAGGTCTCCTTGTAACGTTTTTATAATAACAAATCATACAACCTTTGTAGAGTAAATTATTTATAATTATTTCCATTGAAATTAAATAGGTACACGATCCTCGGTAGTTCCTCGGAATTCAATTAACGTAACGTCTTTATTTCCAGGTCAACCAAGATGTTGTTATAAACCATTGTGCTACAAATCTTAATTTAGGCATTCGTTTGGGTTGTTGGGCCATGGGCTTCTATGGAAAAGTTAGTACAAACGTTCAAAATGTTTGTGTTTGACATGAAAAGATTTATTCAAATATAATTTTATGATTTCAATAACAGGTATGCGCCCCCTTGCTGAGGACATGCCTCGACGTTTATGGACGGGAGTTGCCGAATAATATTTGGCAGATCCACATACCGATACCCAGTGAAATCTAAATTATTGGTTTGATTTTTAATCGATTTCGAATTCTTATTAAATTATCATAAAAGAAATAAATTTTTGTTTTGTACTTGTATCATGGCGTTTTATTGGTTTTCTTATTCCTTGTTCGCAATACAGTTGTGTAGGCCTCCGTGAGACCAGCCGTGGCGTCGTCAGGACACTCTGCGTTCGTTATTGTCTCGTTTATTATACAGCTCGCCACCTGAAGTCTTCGAACTTATTGCGTCTACCTTCCAGAGCATGAATAAGTCATACCGTTCGTTATAAGAATTGCTCTAAAACACCACCATCATGAATATCGTTCGGAACAGGTTTTCAAGGAAATCTGGAGGATTCAGGATTATAATCCTTCGTTTTATTATGTACTAGCACTTTGCCCGCGACTTCGTCCGCGTGGGTTTCGTACTTTCCTCAAACACCCTCTCCACCTCCCCTTGAAAGGTAGTTTTCGAAAATTAATATTTAGGATCTTTATAATATATAGCTTCTGCCCGCGACTTCGTACGCGTGAAATTTTTTGTTCCCCCGACCCACCCGTCGCATCGCATCGTCTGCCTGCGCTATTCCTTCGTTTTCGCTTAGTGAAACCCTCTGACTTTTTTTTCTTTTTGCTCAACTCCTAAGGGTCCTAGCGTGATGCTTAGCCTATAGCCTTCATCAAGAATTGGGCTATCAAATGCAAAAAGATTTTTATAAATCAGACCGATACTTCCAGAGATTAGAGCTTTCAAACAAACAAACTCTTCAGCTTTATTATTAGTATTATTTTAAAAATATGATATCTCCTAAGATATGAATTAAAATCAAATGATTTCAAGGGCAATTTTGTTCAAAATTAAATGCTTATGATGAATAACTTATTTATTTGGATAAGGATTAATATCATGTCTATAAAAACACCTTCGCAAATAATTAGAACAAATTTGATAGACAACCTTAAACGATAGACATAAATGCTGTCGCTGACTTTTTTTTTTGAACTTTTAATGGGGAACAATTCTGTCATACATGATTTTTGCGTAACTTTAACCGTTTACGCAGCGTACGCAACTGGAGCTCTCAAAAGGAATATTTTTTCCCGTTTTTGCAACATTTTTCTTTGATGCTCCGCTCCTATTGGTCGTAGCGTGATGTTATATAGCCTATAGCCTTCCTCGATAAATGGAATATCTAAAACAAAAAGAATTTTGCAAATCGGTCCAGTAGTTTCGGAGCCTATTCAATACAAACAAACAATAAAATCTTTCCTCTTTATAATATTAGTGTAGACAACATACATTTTATATTCCTTTTATTTATTTGTCTAAATGCTAACGATCTAATTTAATGTGGTTCCACTTCTACAATAACATTTTCTCCCCTCATTCATACTAATAAGAAAGTCTCATGCTAATGGTTTGCTTTTTTAATTTGGAGAACAGAACGAACGGGAGTTAACCGAGTCACTCATTCGTAATAATACTATATTTTCTTTGTTCTGGACAATACCTAAGAACCTACTGGTCTGGTTACGGAGATATTGAAGGTCAAAGTTCCAACTTTTTTATGTTTTTACGAAAACAAGTTTTAAATGTTATCTTACGTACTTTTAAACTACAATGTTTTTTCACACCAAAAATAAAAGTCGTTTCCTAGCAATTATATTTGCACAAAGTTACTTGATAAGTACAGAATGCTTAGATGGTGGCTTCGTGAAGGGTTTTGTTACACGTTGTATAATGGAATATTTTGTATATGCAAATAGGCATTTAATGAGGTACTGAATAATTTAAAGTATATAGTTGTTTGATCATGTTTCTTCGTCTTCAATGAGTTTTCAAAGCACACTCTTCCAATAATGAGGGTATTTAATTGAATTCCCAGTTCAATTGAACTGCGGGACATGTTGAAGTTTTGATAAAAAAGAACTTCGCCCACTGAGCCTTCACCGTATTCCTTTTCATTATTTAGTCTCTGGTTGTGAGCTTTTTCCATTTGAGAATTGAGTTTGTTATTGATCCCAAATCTTTACTTTACCGAAAATGTTTTTCAGCATTTTGTTTTTGTGTGGAATATTCTTCTTCCATCTGCCTAAATGATGAATTTATACGTTGTAAATGCGTCTGCATTTGAGTGCCGAATAAGTAAACATTTAGGTATGTACCTCTACCGCTCTGTGCAAATGGTATTATTTATGATTCTTAAGAAAATCAGTTTGGTTTTTTTTCATCTCATATTTTTTGTTAAGGATAAACACGTCTTCGCTAAGGATATAAAAATTGGAAGGGTATCTATAAAATAGGCTTATCGTAGAGCGACGAGCGATATTTTTGTACATTATCCCATCCACATGTCATTTGAATAAGTTACGAGTAGGTTTAGTCCGTCTTATTTATTTTGAAGTACTTTTGTATCCTAAATATTTTCACTAGGATTTATTAAATTGTTCGGATCTAATAGTAAGCTCTTGGGATGGTCCAGTCTGATGTTATAAAAGGAAATTGCCCATAACCAGTACCGCTTTAAAGCAATAGAGTATGGCCATAAAAATATACTTATAAATTATAAAATATTTTTTTATCTTTTCTGAGTTCAGTTGATTGAAATCGTATGTGAGGTTAATATTTTGTATTTAATTAGTTATTAATTCGATTTTATTGCATACTTTTTTAAATGGAGTATTTTTGTAAAAGCAGTGTTGCCAATTTTAAGAACCTCCCCATAATCGGTCTTAACGCTTAGTATAAAGACAGACGCTGAGTTTTAAAAATAATTTCAACTATGACATTCTTCCTGGGTCATTGATTCCGTGTTAGTCATGATCTGGCAGTTGGAGTACCTAATTTATACGGCCTACCCAAATGTCCCTTCTTTGGTATTGTTCGTCGAATCGTTGAGCTCCTTAAGTTCTGCGTTAAGCTGCACGTTTACTGACAAATGGGAGCACTGACTGGACAGGTCCACTCAATCTGTGTGGTTCTTTTCTCAAAAGTACATTTCAGACACCTTTACACATGGTCTGCACATGATCTGACCAAGATTATGTCTGGGCTTTAAAAGAGATTGTGACTCTGAGTTTGTTTCGGCCTTTCTTCTCAGAGTTGTCAGATAGGAAACGCCCTTCTCATCTAGTTTAAAAAAATATGTTTGACGTGTAAAAGTGTTTTTTTATCATTTGTCCTCCTTATTATTTTCTAATTAACATAATTAACTTAATATAATTACATATTTTTAAGATCTTTAAAATAATATTAAATTAAATCATTTATTTCAGACTAATTATTTGTCCATACTTGTTAGTGTAGTTACATTACTTTACTAATTAAAACTATTTCTATTATTGACAAATCACTTGGTCAGGGTGATTAAGATTAACTGTTGGTAACACTATCACGAGCAATGTGAAAGGTGAACTGCCAAATGTGTCAAAAATGTCACTCACTGTCAATAATTATTTGTCAAACAAAGCATCTCATGTCGGTCGACCTGCCGACCAGCACTTCGTAGCGAACATTGTTAATACTTGTTTATTGATAGTTGTTGAGTTTGTTGTGCTAAAAAATAACTTATCATTGCGTTAACATCGTGTCCAGTTGAGTCTTCAGATTTCTGCACGGTCAAGAATTCTTATAGAGACCATTGTACTGTTTCTGTGCTGTGGATTGTGTAGAACGTTTTTACGACTACGGCCTGTGTTTTCAGTGCAGTAAATCACCAACGATTTCGTTAAAAACGTCACGCTTTGGGAGCTGTGTCTACCCCGTCATCAAGTCGGAGAGGCAACGGATATAATGGAAGTCTTTCAGCACATTTGTATTTTGTTGTTTACAGCTAATACTAGAAGCTGTTTAACTAAGTTCAAAATATACATTTAAATGCATCATGATGAGAAAAGTGGGGAAGTGTGTTGTACCACTCACTTGCGAACGATCACAATACAGACTGAAGCTGTGGCGACACAGTGCTTCCTTACCCAAACCATTCGTTCCACCGGCTGAAGAGCTCCTACCAGGACATGAGTTACCTTGGGTAACCTTCGGACCACGGTTGGCCGAAGTAAGGACAACCTGTTCAGGTGGAGATTCATAGACGACACCGCCTTGGAGTGTAAATGTTGTGCTGTTCCACAAACGATGGGACACTTAATATCGTGTCCCGTCTGCTGCACTTTACTGGAACTGAAGGACGCTGGTGATGGCGGCAAACAAGTAGCTGAATTCTGGGCCGAGTCCATTTAGATTGCTATCGACACGATAAGAGGAAGATGATGAGATGAGAATTAAGAACCACCAGTTATACTTTTCTTAGTTTGATTTGATTTTGTTTGTGACTTTTGCCTGTCTGTGACAATATGTGTATTTTCTATTAAACTAATACAATATGTATATTTTCTATTAAACTAATGCTAAGATCAATTTCTTTCCTGAATATGATATATCTATTATATTTATTTTTAGATGTTAGTCGTATTATTGGGAGCATGTGAGTAGGAACGAAATATGCGGAATTGAACTAGCAAACGACATTGAGGTTGACTTGCCGTTGGTACTGGGAACGGACACGTATTTAGTAAGGGGAAGAATTAAGTCACGACATGTCAGCAGAAAGGTTACGCTTACATTTTAATTAATAAGTAACTCAGTACCTAGGTGATATTAATAGCTATTATTGCAATTGTTTGGTGGGTAATCAGACAATGGGATGATGTGCTCTCATTATGACCATTTTGTGGTATCTTAGTTGGGCTCGATTTAGGTCTGTGGAGCCACCGGCTCCGCTTTTAAACGACATATTTTATGAATATGATGATAATATGGACCAATGAAACTATTGCATTCCTATATTCAAGCATTTTTATTTTCTATTTCCTATCAAAACCTACATTTAGCATGACCTACCTTTGTAATATTATTTAATTGGGATCATTCATTGATTTATTGGAACTATTTTCTGTTTTTTTATGTGAATCAACTCATATTGTTGTAAAATACTGTTTTTTGGTGGAAGATTTGTTACAAAACTAACCTCAAAACTGAGCAGAAAATCAAAGTACAACAAAAACCCCAATAAATAAATGGATAATTTTAATTTCCTATGAAAGTACGACATTACCCCGCTTTTATATCCAATTTATGGTAGCATACAAAATTGTTTGATGCGCAACGGCGGTCAGTAGAGAAATGAGCAATTTCCTTTGCATATTGCTTATTTTGTTTTCTCTATGAAATCTTCGAAAACATTTTGTTTTCTCTCATAATTAAACTTCACAACTTCAATAGGGTTCTGTATGCGGCGGAGGTGTCATGCACAAGTTCATTTAGTTTACTCGAGCAGAATGTTTGAGGTATTATGAAAATTTAATTAGTCTACCTCCACCCCAGTCCCCGTAAGTTTACACATGTGGAATTCGTAATGAACAAAATGCAATAATACACGACGTGTAACGCTATATTTATTAATATCGAATGATTTCAGTAGATACCTACCTAATAAAATTTTATGTCATCATCTGCCTAGCCTTTTCCCAACTATGTTCAGGTCAGCTTCCAGTCTAACCGGATGCAGCTGAATACCAGGATTTTACATGAAGCGACTGCCTATCTGACCTCCACAACCCAGTTACTGCGTAAGACGATACCCCTTGATAAGACTGGTTGTCAGACTTTCGGGCTTCTGACGACTACGTAACGACTGTCAAAGATCCACAAATGACAGCCGGGACCAACGGCTTAACGTGCTTTCCGAGGCACGGAGGGGTCATGGTATGTAAAGATGGTCACCCATCCACAGACTTACCGCGGCAAGCGTAGTTTAACCTGATCGATCGACCTGTGCGGCTGTTATTATTTACCAACATTAGGTACCTACTTGAAATCCTGACTAGCCACAAAGTTTCCTCGTCGCAGATACTTATCTAGCGCTGTGAAAAGGCAAAGGGGAACTAATCTCCTTGAAGAGCGGCGCTGCGTCGTTGGAGCACCGTCCGGACAGGTCAGTCAGGTGGGATGCGAGGCACGTAGCTACCTACCCCGCGCGACTGTTGCGTCTCTGGCTAGTACACATGCCCTTTGTGACGCGCCGCGCTCTCGGGTGCCCCCTCGGGATGTACAATCGAGTCGTTTGAGTGGCCTGCCTCCTATTTCGTATCAGTGATAATGGTATTAGTTCGCCACGGTGCGAAAGGCTATCGGAGACGATGTTTTTGTCAACTTGATATCTTTTGAAGACGCACGTTATTATTGTTAATAGGGTTTTAGGCGTGTTATGTCTAGAGATTAACTGGATTCATAATATTTTGTCACGTATGCGATATAATATTCCATTCACATTATTCATCCTTTGTATCATTTTTTATTTAGAAGTCTCGTTAGGAACATTTCGGATGAAGCTTTGGGTTTGTAGCTTTTCTCAAGATGTACATTAAAGACAACTATAAATGAAATACACCCGAATTTTATCAAAGATTATTTCATTTGTATCGCAGCAGCAGCGGTATCAAGCCCTCGAGTATATTTACCGCTGGAAGTTATCTACCCTCCAACTGAATTATGGTTCACTACAATAACCAACCCCAAATGTAGCTGACTTTTCACTTTGTTTAGGTTCTGGGCGCTTTGTCTTGTTTTATCGTGCATTTTGTACACAATATTAAAGCCTTTTAAAAGGAAACCTTTTATTTTGAATAAATTGTGACACCGTAATAAGGTAATAAATATATTTATCAGTTTTTTATACTGTGTGCGACAGTATTTACAGTAAAGAGGTACCCTATTTATTTCCCTATTTATTTCCCTATATTATGATATCATATACGAAAACAATGAAAACATAAAACAATGAAAACAATGTAGTTTATGAAGTAGTTGGTAAGACTTCATAGTAACGGGTAGATAAAGAAACAAGATCCGAACTTTAACTGAAACACTCGCTGTTGTTACACGAACGTCTCTCTTCACTATCTTCAGTTATCAGTAGGTATTTAACAAGAATGAAAGCCTACTGAAGTTATAATATCGTCAATATTCACCTCCGCGGTAGTCCACTTATCTTCGCTCAATGTTCAGGCATTTTCAGCGAAATGCCGTTCATTACCGCCCACAATAGACTCGATAACAATTCTAAAAACTCGTCACAGAGAACAAAGGTTTATCATTGCGACAGAGCACTTCATGCTCGGATCGGCAGTCAGCTTCGGGCGGATTACCTACATGTATACGTATTCCAAATCCTAAGTACCTCGCGAGCTTTTATTAAATGTAGGCAGCAGGCACACGAAGACGCGTGTGGATGATTTATGACGGAATAATATTTCGGCGTTAGTTTTCAGGGTCATGTGGGACAAGACTTTGGCAATTGAATAAGGTAAAAATCTAGACTGCTGACTGTCAGGTCACGGTAGGTTAAATTTGAATAATTCAACTTAAAACGTTGCGAATTCCCTGCTGAGCGTACCTACCCTCTGAAAAAGTCAAAGATAAACTTAGACCAACATTCTTGCCATTTTTATTACTGAAGGTTTTAGATAAAGGTTGTAGATATACTCGTATTTGCAACTTGGATGTGGTCTCTCGGAGCTCTGATAGCGTCTCGCTAGCCAATCGTGGCAATTTTTCGTCTTTAATAGTCTGTCGAAGCCGTTCGAATTCTGGAGGATTTTATGTAATAAGCTTTCATTAGGAAATCTATTGATATTATAGGAAGAAAAACTTCGCAGACATCTTATTGTTTTGGGTGCCAGGTTCGACTTATTCGACGATAATTTTTCCTCATTCAGTTTGCTTGGTCTCCGCAAATCTTGTTACTTATTGAACTTACAAGTTTGTGACATATAAATAGTGACTCGACCAATAGCATATTCAATCTAAGTTTTAAAAGCGGTGGCCAAAATTTTAACCGAACGCCGAACTTTTAGTCGAAAATAAGCTTTAGAGTTACTGGTCTCTATAACTTCAGTGTTTGATATACCGTTCGTCAGTTAACTAAATATAAAATAATTGTTTCAGCACAAAACTGAAAAGTTTTTGTTAGGAATCGTTGGTTGTTACAGTTGTTCGTCGTCGGTAACCTTTCCCACGTGAATAATTCATAACATCCAGTTTCACAATAACATTTGTTTATAGTGTGGGCTCGCTGAAATCATTGGGAAAGTATATTTTTAAAGGACACGTGTCGAAGTTGAATGTTATTACCTAAACCTTTTTTGATCGACGAATAATGTTTCTGTTTTTTGTTACTTGGTACATACAACAGGTATGATTTAAAAACAAATATCACAATTTTATTACCTTTTCAAAACAGACCGAAACCATTTATTTGTTTGCAAAATAAAATGATAAACGAGCGGCTCTACGAAATTAGTCTTAATTATCCTAACAGTAGTAGGGAGTAGAATAATTTCAGACTAATGCTACCTTAATTTAAGGAGAATCGGTAGAAAGCGACAAAACATTAAAGCGAATTTTAAATAGACACTCCTACGGTCCTACCTAAAAAAGACGAAGCATTAAAAACACAAAATTAATTTATCTCCAAGCAAAGAGATATTTTAACTTTCTCTTTTCTCAACAGAAATTTGAGCACACCCCTCGAATGAGAATTTACGAAAAACCTTCGGAATAGCATTTTAAATTACTGTATAAAGGCGATCATAATTTGCATGCAGGTGATCATCTTTAGAATAATTTCAGCCATCATTAAAACTTATGAGGCGGAAGGATCTAGCCACGTGACACAAGGAGGCTCCAGCTTTTACAGTTACTTATTTGGGGAGAAAGTTACATTATCCATCTTTTGATGAAGTATAATTAACAAAGACAAAGCGAATAATAGTCGCGATATTCAGCACAATTAAAGAGATTAAGGGAAGATATTCATTATGTGTATTGTTTTTAATTATTGAATGTTTTGTTTATGAAATCCCGCATCAAAGGACTTTGTAAATAAACAACACTTTGATTTTTAAGACTCCATTTTCCTGCTATAACTAAGATAAATTGTATTCTTATTTTCTTCCCTGAAAAACGTCACAGGTAATTTCGTTGGTCTCATCATGGGCGTGTTCACTCCACTCGGCAATATTTTTAGATGTTAATAAAAGCAGGGCATTACTCAAACAAGTAATTTTTGCTCTCAACGAAAGCTTAAATGCGCCATAATATTCCTGTAGGTACTTACCTACGCAGTCTAAGTGAAATCGCGTTTTCACAATTGAACCTGAAAAATGTTGCTATTAGAATACAATACACAACAACGGCTTTAAATAAAATGTAAATTGCGCTCTTAGCAAATGTTATTCATAGAACAAGGGAAACTTCATTTATATTCAGTAGAATTACTGTGGAGCGTTACGCAAAACAAAGTGAGCCGGAGCGAAATTAGACAAGTCTGCGAACATTACCATGTAGGTACCTATACCTATACACACGGGATACACGAGCATGAGGAATGTCTTTCAACGTCACTATCTACCTTCACAAAGTTGGCTGTTAGCTTCAACATAATTCTGCTAAACACTATGACGTGACACACCGACAGTTTAAGCGCTATTTGCGATCAAAAGGGCCTTACACATATAGCTGATTACTTTTCAATTGTTACATCTCGCATATAGATTTTCATCACAATTCTGAACACACTATAGAGAATATTATTTCCACTGCGTAGTTGGAATACTCTATTTGCAATTTGTTTACACGTAATATCTGTTGGTACGAGTATATTACAGGCATCAACCATTCAAACGATCTCATCCAATATTAATTTGGTGAAATTGTGAACTGTAGCTGAAGCGTCGACATTACAGCGCTAGGATCAAGCAAGATTGCCGACAGTTTTTCCGATCATTATTTCCCTCGAGTGCTGGCGTAAACATCGGGCGATTCTTTTGTGATATTGAATGCATGGGTTTTGTCTTATTCTCTTATTTGCGTAAATACAACGAACTTTGTTAAAACTAAATTGATATGAACTATATATATAGAGACCAATGTTTTTGTAATATACATTTATTTACAATACGTTTGTGCATAAGTAATTAACGTTCAACTTGCTAGTTCGCAATTAGTTTGTTTACGGGAATGTCATTCAATGGTATGGCTCAGTTTCAAAATATTTGCATTAGGCTCTATAAGCGGGAAGAGAGCAGAGCCTCTGGCAAACAGCGGACTGCTACAATCTTACGTGGTAGGGCTGTATCGTGCATACTAAACACTTGGATAATTCTCACCTCTTAATTCCTTTGTATAATTATGTAGTAACAAATCTACCTAGAATAATAATTAGGACTTCCATGATAATGTAAGTTGAGTTAAAATATTTTTTTCAAAGGAAAGCTATGGTAATTATTGTTTACCTATGTTTATGTGTAGGTACTTCTAAGTAACCTCTGTTGGTTTAAATCTGTTGGTTAAATTTCCTGGGAACTAGATGAAGGTGTCAGCCCTATTTCAACTGCAAATATCGAACGTCTTGTCGGATGTTATTAGCTGTGTACGTAGCTGAAAACATTGCCTCCAAGTTTCCCAATATCAGCGATATTATTCGTTTCCGCGCCTTTTATGCAAATTGATTTTGAACTCGTAGGTACAAGTCAGGTCTTCATTATAAACAAGTAAACTTTTCAGACAGGTACATAATTATATTTGCGTAAATTTTCTTACATGTCGTAAAACGCCATCGCAATATTAATTCTACGCATTTCGTGGTCACTTTTACAATTTTTTTCTCGTTTGTCTAGACATTTTGGGGTCAATTAAGTGTGACATAGCACACAGCTCCTAGAAAAACTTATTTACTCGACCTTTCGGCTCTTGAATATACAAACAAGTGTCAAAGAAAATCTCGGACGTGCCTACTAAGTAAGAAAAACAGATGAAAATACTTTAGTTGAGGTAAACTGTAATAAATATTTTCCACTCGACAAACAAGCTCGGGGGGTACGCTACATTAAATAATATCGACATATCCAAGCCAATTTCGTACTTTCCGCTAAGCTTATTTCAGACTTCCTCACGCAAACATTCCCCCATGCGAAAATAGATTCGATTTGCATTTTAGGGTTATAAGACGAGCAATAACACATTTCCAATTTTTGGATATTACCCTACGTTATTTAGCAAATGGGTTTTGATGGCAGTTCCTAATAGAATATTGTTGTTAAGGGTTATATTCACCTCTTGAATTCAGCAAGTTGCTTTACTTTTTCATTACGTTTCGCTTGCCATGTTCGTAAATGTAAAGGGTACCTACCTAAAATGCAAAGCGTATAAATCCGTTTTACAACACAGCTTAACTTTCATGGAACATGGAGTAACAGCTGTAAAATTCGGAAAATTTAAATTGTGTACACGACCGTTTGGATCGATTGAATTTAAACAAATACGTGACGTCATTGCAACGATTTACGGCACGTTCGGGTGACGAGCGCGGCGTGATGAATGTCAGCCAGCAGCCAGCTCCCTATACGTGTGTGACACTCGTAAATTATACATGTTGCTGCCAAACATTGCCGATACGTGTACATACAGAACAAAGGAAAGGGTTAGTAATTTATTGTAGGCTTCGAAAAGGAATTGTATGAAACCTCGGCTGGCTGTCAGCCGCTTTTGTTGACGCCCATTTGTTTATGTGAATGCTGTGAGGCTCTACGTCGGGACACCGCTGATTTACTGATCACGAAGTTCACTTCCTTTGATTAACTTAAGTTTCGTAATTTTTGTGATTTACGATTATCTCTCTATTTTTAAGATGACTTTCCTAGCGAAGGACTTACCAAGCACGCGAAGAGTTTCGCAAAACATTTAACATCCTGCAAATAGACTAAATTACAGCGTGCTGTATCTATCTATAGGTACTTCTTCCTGTTCGTGAGTACCTGTTCACTAAAATGCTGTGCAGAGGATCACTTTATTGCTCCATCCTCCCCACTCAGTGGGGAGCTGTGTTAAAAATAATTAATAAGATCGCTGGCTGAGGGGAAAAAAAAAGAGGAAAAAAGCGCGCCTAAATCTTATACAGAAAGCCAGTCTCAGCTTACAAACACCCTTAGGCATCGCTTAACATGGAAAACTACAATTATTAAATTAACAGTGTGTTTATTTAGGTACTTGGACTTGGTCATATTGGCGAGATATAAAATTCTTTATTTTAATATTACATGCAATGGGGTAATTTTGATGGAGCTCTGCCCTACGGTTAGTGGCCGTATATCATAATGGTTCTGTAATGTAGCATGTTCTGCGTTATGTAATAAAACCGAAGGTTCGCCCCGGGTGGCATTGTAATATTGTTATAATAAGTAGTGGTTTGTTTCGCGAACAAGCTTCAAATATATCATCGTCTTTCACCCAAAAATGCAATTTATTGGAGACTTAACATTTCAGGGTGCTACTTACAGACAGGACAAGTTTATAAAGCTTTTCAATTTTTTTTCAAAATTGTGGACAAGAAAAATGTAAGTATTTTCGAAATTTTATTGGACTGTTTTTCTTTTCATGCTGTAAGGTTGTTTTTAATTACATTTCGGCCGAAGTGAAAACATGACTGATGCTATCAATTAAAGCAGCCTGTATAATAGGCAATTACGTTTGGTAAGCGTGATTAAAAAAATGTTTTAATGGTTGTTCCTCGGGGAGGGGGAAAGTAAAGCTAATATTTGGTTTCCCGTAATGTACGAGTATTACTGTGATAGTTTGGCACATTACGGTGGTGGCAGCAGTTAAATTAATCAAGCAGCTTTGCTAAATGTCGCCGTTTTGGAGACACTATCGTAAATTAACTTTCACGTGAATTATGGGTATGTGAGTTTAGTTGTCGACGTTTTATGGTTTTATTCCAACTATTGTTCCTATTCGTAAATAAATAAAATAAAAACTTGTGGCTCAATGCACTGAAAACCTGAAAATATGAATGGACTCCACACACATCAACTCATAGTTGTTCATGAATAATCCGTGATTTTTTAGCCCTTCGTATTCGCCGGAACGTGGATCCACGCGAGACACAATGGCTTTTATATTGTTACTGTAATTACTACATTGAACAGGTTAAACTTAAGACCCAATTAAGTCCGAAATATATCACTGTTACTAGGAAATCCGAATTTCTAAAAACAATGTAAAATATGCGAAATGCTGATTAGCAGTTTAAATAAAAATCTGAAAGTTCCCAAGTAAACAATTCCTTCCATCCTTAATTAAATGCTAATAATAGAACATCGCACTACTAACAAGTACTTCGTAAACCAGAACTGCTTTTTATAGTCGGCTAAGTTCGGTATAATAGTTGGGATAATGGGTCGTTGTGGTGCTCAGACGAGTTCGTAATGTGTAGGCACGACTGAATAGCTTTGTTTCTAGCGTGTCGTGTTGTGCTAAGTATAAACCACCTCGTTCTATTCTGTCGTTATGTGATTTTGTTCTGATTCACACCTTTCTTCCTAATTAACTTACTGTCGAAGCTTGTGCTTACAATCACAAACTTTGAGAATATTTAAGGCGCGGTCAGAATTTTTTTTTAGATACTTAATTCTAATTGACTTGATTAGCGCATCGTGGCAACAAATGAGGTTCCAAACAGGGACGCATTTGATGTTAGTAGAATCGAATGACTACCAAAAGAAAACCAATTTTTAAGTTTTAATTAAATAAGAAAATAAATGCATGGCTCAGTGTAATCATTTTTAGGTACTTTTTTGTTGATTGAATTCCCTCTATTATCATTACATTAAACATGATAGTTTACACTAAACATTTTGAGAAAGCGATGAATAATATATTTTGAGCTCTGTTTTGCGATTGTTTTATGATGATATTTCTTTGAACATTTGACAATAAACTTAATTTCTCTGGCTTGTAATATGTACCAACTAGCTTCTGCCCGCGACTTCGTCCGCGTGAATCACTCTCCCCCATTCACCCTCTTAGGGGTGGAATTTCGAAAAACCCTTTCTTAGTTTAATTTAATACGCCTAATGCGTGACAAAAAACTGGGAGTTTAACGGTACTACGTTCGGGCAGCACTAATTCATAATTGTCATCATGATTCTCCTGCCCATATCGTAATTTATTTGGGGTTGGCGTGATGTCTTTTTCTTCCATACTTCTATAACTTGGAGTTGTAACTAATTATTACTATCAATTTACTACTATTTATTACTATTGATCAACATCAGTAGTATCTGAAAGTACCTATAGATATTTATTAAATAGATAGTCTCTACAAGAAACGTACGGACATTGTTAGGTAATTATAACTAAATGATTTCCTTAACAATCCAATAAATATGTATATTGAAATCCTAAGCCCCCACATCTGGCTTTTCAGGGTTCAGCTTAACGACCGTTATTAATCTCCGTTTAATGTATGCAAATACAGTCGGAACCAGGACTGGATTAGCAATCACCGTTCTTATCGGAATAATTGTTACTTTTTACTTAACTAATTAAAAGGATGACAGGGAAGTTATTGTAGATTGTGTTTGTTGGTACATATACAATTTACTTAAAATAGGTAATAAATTGAAGGATAAGTATTTTATTTTATTTTTTTGGGAAAACAAACAGTGACACATTACAGTTTTTACGAAGAAATACAATAAGATACGGCCAAATGTGTAACCAACAACATTTTCCACGGAATACATATAAATAATAATAATCTTTACAAACCATGCTATTTAAACTAAAACTAAAAATACCTACAACAATAATTTAAATTAAGAAAACATTTCTTGTGTTAAATAGTAAAACAAAAGTATATTTAGCAAACAGCCAAAACTCAGAAGGCTGGCAAATCTTAATTTAAAAAAAAATATACCAGCAGAAAGAGCAAAAAAAGTACCAGTTTTATTACTGGGGTATTCCTCGAAACGCACCAAAGGAAACGTCTATCGATATCATTTATTACGAATCCTTAATGCTCTTCTCTATGTTTTATCGTTGATGCATTTCGAGGAATAAAATTTTTTTTTTTTTCGAGGAATAGGGGAGGTAAGCCTAAAACGGGTAGCCCGCCTAAAACGGGTATGCTTTTTAAATTGCGCACCGTTATTGCTAATAAGAATGTGTGCGTGCAGTGCGCGGCGCCTGCCGCTCGCCAATCACAGGGAGTCGTCGCGCTTCTCTGGCGGACACGAGTTCACGGTAAGATAAGAAAGAAGTTTTTTGCTATTTCCACTAAAAAAAATTGAGTTACATTACTTTTGAATACTCGAAAATGGTTTACAATGTGGTCTTACTAGTTTTGTGTTATTACTTTGCAATACATAGACGTTTTATTTGTGTAATTGGTTGGCGTTTATTATTTGGGTTATTAGGATATGAGTCGATTGAAAAAAATACATGCTTGTGGGCAAAAAGGGTAGGGGTAAAGCGGGTGCCCGTTTTGCCTATACCCGATTTGCCTTGTATAATTTAATTACCTTATTAGTTCTTTTATTTTTGCAGATGGTTAATAAATACAAAAGAAAGACTGCAAATGCATCGTGAGATGAGGGAGTTATGAAGCTTGCGATAGAAGAAGCTCTCAAAACTTCCGTCAATGGTGCAGCAAAAAAATATTGCATTAACTTTTCGACTTTACAGATACATGTAAAGAAAGGATGTCAAAAAAATCTAGGAAGATTCACAACAGTTTTTACAGCACCTCAAGAATTAGAGCTAAATGAGTATCTATATCATATGGATTATCTCTTTACGTTGCCAACTCATTACGTTGTCTACAAAGTGCCGCAACCATTCCAAGAATACTGTTCCATTGATCCAACCATTATCACTGCAAGTAGCTGATGATCCTGGTGGAGCTCCATCTGAGTTATGATTGTTATGAAACAATTCTAGTCATTGATTGACGTTGACCTCATGTAATTCAGTCCCTACCCGCTTTTCCCAAAAGCCCTACCTGCTTTAGGCCCCCCCTACGGGCAAAACGGGTAATTCGAATGTTAAAGATTTTTGTTATTTTTTTATTCTTAATGTACAAAAGTACTAAATATGTCATTTATTTTATAGCCCTTGATAACTAAACATTTCAAAATGTACAAATAAATGTTCAATTTGTATCTATAAATTGTTTTTATTTATCATCAACCTTAGCTTACCTGTTTTGGGCTACTCTCCCCTACTTTTGCTGCGTTTCAAAGTTGGTGCGTTTCGAGGAATATCCCTTATTACTTAGTGGATAACGAAATGTGGGTGTACTGTACTATATACTTATAGGTGCACCTCTAACTCACCCTTCGGGGCAGTAGCGGCCCTAGGGCGAAACGAGCGGTGCGACGGCACCAGGCGCCGTGGTGGTCGCATTTCGGTTGATTTCAGCGCTTCGACGATCGGCTATAGAGTAAGTTACTATCATCAATGACTGGTGGACAGCCCACCAGGCACCAGTCATTGATGATAGTAACTTATTATAAACCCGATCGTCTACAAGCAAGCAAGCAACTGCATAATTATGCATATATCATAGGAACATGGTACATAGAGGGGCGCCACGTTAAGATTTTGCATCACCTAAAAAAATTCTAGGGCCGCCGCTGCTTCGTGGATTACGAAAAATAAAAACTAACTTATTAACTTCATTACAATAAAAGTATTTTCAATTTGAAAGAACTCTACGAAAGAAAATTGCTTAGATACGAGTCAGTTGTTTATTAGAGTCATTCACAAAATAACAATATTCATGGCCGTCGTATATTTGCTTACTTATCGCTCCCGAAGGTTTTATAGGTCTCCACTTTGTGATAAAGTATTCGAATTGCCACGAAAACTCGACACGTCCATTTGAATGAAAGCTACGGTACGTGGCCTGAATGAGTCCCACAGACGCGAAAGGGGAGTTGACTGATTTGAAGAAACTTTCACAATATGTCTGCGGTAGCAAATACACCTCATTATGCCTTTTCTTGGAATCTTTAATTTTCAGTGGAACAGTGACTTTTACATCATAAATTGCAAAATCAGTTTATTATCGATAATTTATACCTTTCGCTGACATTATAGGCTGATTGATTGGTTCCTTCAATGAAGTTTCAATATAGTCTCGAGGTGCGCGGCACGGTATCACTGTCGCTAGTTCGCTACGTGTTGTATACCCCTCGTGTACCGACTCGTTCATATTATGAGGCTAACGTGCGAGACGTTGAAACGAAGGCGAACAGACAGCACCGTCAATTTTAAACTCCATAGGTGCTCGTATTTCCTTTGAGACTCTTTCACGCCACACTATCCGTTTGAATTATTCATATTGTCGGTAAATATCTATGAAATAGAACATGGTAGTTGAAAACGATAGACGCACGGGCAAACATTAAACACATTACATTTCGCAATGTTGTGCGACAGTGTTCCACTGACGTTTGAATAGACACAGTCGGACTCAATTTCATTAAGTGAGCAGCATGCCTCCACGCAGACAAGGATCTTAATGATAATTGTAAAACTCACAACAATAGTACAAACAAAGGCTGAGTGCGGGAAGAATGGGTACCATGAACAACCAGTTGACTGAGGGAACCATCAATCTTGAGGAGGGACGACACAGGGGTCCACTCCGAAAACTCTTTCTACAAAAGTTTTGTAACAACCGGAACCGCGTGATAAATAGCCCGAACGGTTAGAGGTGGGCGTGAGTAACTTTTATTGCGGGCTAATGAGTAAATAGTAACAGAACCTACATACTGGGTAGTTTAGACGTGTTCCCTAAAGTTTAATGACTTTGGTTTAATTTATGAAGGTGTATCTTTAGTTTATATATTTAATTACACTTCATAAATAGCCTGCTCTCGACCTGGTGCGGGATTACGTTTAGTTTAAAAATACGTTGGCAAAATTCGTTCACTTAGTATCAAGTGGGAGATCAGCTTTTTCAACCATCGTGATGTTTAGCATACATCAGCTAACAAACTTCACGTATTGCACGAGTATAATGTTCCTACTGTAGGGACACAAGCTTCCTTCTATGAGAGGGAGTGGGCTGTAATCCATCACGCGAGGCCAGTGCGGGGTAGTACATAAAAGACGCTATTTTCAGCAACATCTCTGCTTGGCTCATCGCCGCAAGGTTGCCTGCTTGTCGGTCTTCTACAGATTGTACTTCGGTGAGTGTGCCCAAGAACTCCACGACCTCATTCCACCGGCCCCCTTCTACCTTCGGTCATACAGACGCACAGCAAGTTACCAGCCCTGCCTAGTTGCTATTCCACCAATTCGCACTAAGCGTTTTCAAATGTCTTTTATAATGCGCACAGCAAAAGAGTGGAACTCTTTACTTGCGTCTGTGTTTCCGAGCGCATATAACCCGAATCTCTTCAAAGTAAGAGTGAACAGGCTTCTTCTGGGTAAGCTCACTCCATCGTCGACTCTGACCTAGACTAGAGTCAAGAGCAAACCCATTTCCAATAAAAAAAAAAACATACTTTTTGAATGTCTGTTTATCACGGCTGTGATTAATTCAACGATTCCTCAAGACTCAATGTGTATGTAGCTCAACTTAGTTTTCCAAAGTAACTCTCAACAGGAAATGGATTTCGAACACTCAGGTAAACTTTTCATCCTTTGATGCTGAAAATAAAATACATTTAATTTTTTTTTTGTACACTGCTATCAATTTCGGCTACAACAGGATTCATTAACACTTAGCTACTTTGTAATCCTGTTTATTATTCAATAGATCGGCTCCAGCACATTTAAGGCGATATTGAGAGTAGTTACAAAAGATTATTATTCGAGGCTAGCCGTTAATAAATTCAACAGTTTAATTTCCTTTGCGGTTGATTGGATGCCGCAGGGGTTCGAGCTTGGTGCTGAATGCTCAAGAAAATTGTTTCTCCATGCTACACTTGACAACCGTTTCAGCCTTGTTTTACTACTTGGGTGACTGAATACCTGTTTGGTTAGCGGCAATCACTGTTGTTAAGGCAATGGGCAAATGATTTACCTGTAGAGTACTTAGTAGATTTAAGTTAACTAACTAATATTTGTGTATGACTGTCTTAAAATCAAAAGAATATGATTCTTGGTGTTCTACGAACCCTTTAATAATTAAAACGGCAATTTTATTGTTTTACCAAGTGACAAAGTATTCACCGTTACAGTCTGGGCGTCGTCTAACCACATTACCATTTTAAAGCTATTTTCCTTTGCTTTTCAATGGACTATATTTGAATTTCTGTTGGGAACTTGGTGGTGTTTCATCATGTTTTTAAATTACTATTTATTTTTGCGTATTGAAGAAAGCCTATGCCATTTTGTACGTGACAAACGAATCTATTCAAGAATTTTGGGTCCAACTTTGGAACGTCCCACATGTAGTAAATAAGAAAGCAGGGGAATTTATTGCTGACAATGAAAGGAAATCGATCCTCAAGGGGCATGAGTGTGTGGCCCCAAATCGAAAACCTTCAGTCACATGCTGCAAAGTCAGAGGGTATGTGCGAATTGACAGCTGTGTAGGCTTTAGGAAGTGGTTCGTTTTATCACCAAGGTCGGGAATTCAATTTGCAGGTATGTGTGCCTAGGTGGGTTTTAAATTAGAATAGAAGTTTATAAACTAAGTTTCAACAATTCAATGTTTGAAAGAAAACAAATAGACCTACATCGATAAGTACAAACTCTCGTATACTATACGTACGTCTTCTACTACTCGTATAAACTTATATCTATAGGTATATAAGTGGGAAGACACGTGGCCAAGTCTGGATCCCACATGTAGAATCCACATAACGGCAAGGAACATGTAACAATTGTTAGTATAATAAGTAGTTAGCGTCGCATCTGCCTGCAGCGGATTCGGAGCCGACAATCAGCGCGGAGCAACTCCAGCGCCGAGTTAGCGCCGCGTCGTCTGCCAAGCGTTTGTCTAAGCTTAGGTAATTTCTGCGTCAACCGCGCGACGAGAAATGCCGTCCTATGACGCTCCGTGACGCTTTGTGCAGAATTGGTACAGACGTACCAAAGGACTAAAGTGAATTTATAATCCGATTAGATACTAACTCTTATCTCAGGCATGACGTTTCTTAGTTTGCTTCTGAATGTATCTGAGTAAAGTACGAATGTGTGTAGGTAAGATTTTTGATTTGCTCTGAAATGAAGGTAAATTGTAAAATGCTCCGACATAATGCTTGCATAATAGAACACTGAACTGCTTCAAGAATCGACTGGACAGACTAAATATCTCCAAGCTATACGATACACACGCATCAGCTAATTAGCTGCTAGTGTGTGTCTAACCAAATAATAAGTAATAATTATTACTGATCATTTTCGAAACAAGAATTTCTAAATAGAAGCCTTCGTTAGAACTATCTAAGCATTCATTCCCAGAAATTGTTGCTACGATACTCGTACCTAATCTATCTGGAAAACAATTGGGGTCTGCGATTCCAGTAATAACTGTGTAACATTAATATCTACAGGGGAAGTAATAATCAAACCATTTTAAGCTCAAACGATCTAGATTCGGAGTATTGTAAATTGCGATATAAGATCCGAGTTTAAATTGATTCGCTTTATAATTGGAAAACTAAGGAGCCATATCCACTTGGAATTTTGTTTTGTATTTACGTTAGCAGGATTAAGTAGGTACATAGGGATAACCTCGAAAAGATTTTTTATTTAAATCTGTTAATAATATTCATGTAGTCGCCACATGATCTAAAGCGGGTCTTTGTCGGACTGCATAGAAAAGAAACAGAAGCGCGATGACGCAACGCTGGTAATTTATTGCAAAATATAAAGTAATTATCTATTTACAAAAAATCTATTGCTTGGACTAAACAATTAAAACACTAGTTTTTTAGTATGTTGCTTGTAGAATAATCTGACAAAAAATCATAATGATTGTATGTATATTAGTATGGTTTTTATTGTAAAAAGAAAGTTTTTAGAGGTATCTTTCATGATTTTTTTCTATCGTATCAAATTAGTTGTATTATGTTTTCAACACACTATCTACCTAGCGTACATCCTGAAGAATATCATATATTTTTCTGATTTTGTTTACTGTAGTCGAACATATACTTTTATTGTTTCTAAAACTTACGTTTTTTGCGTTTAGGTCCTGTAAGCCCCCTAATTGTTTGGCTTCAGGCGTTGAGAACATTTTCCGTGATTGTGATATGTACCTGATATGAACATTTTCCGTGATTGTGATATGTACGTGATATTGTGATATGAACATTTTCCGTGATTGTGATATGTACGCACTATATTTAGTAAGTAACCTGTAGTTGTACAATAGTATTTATAGGTTACAATAACAACATTGTTAAGCGCACCGCTGTCGGGCTGCGGATTTGGCCGGCACATCCGAACATCCGTAATTAGCGAGTGCGCTAATGGTCGCAACCCGTCAGCTTTTACAATGCCTCCCGTTGGAAAAGTTCAGCATGAAAATCCGCGTTGGTTTGCACAGATGCAGGGCGAAACGCTTCGTAAACAGTCAGCACTGTCGGTTTTGTTGGCCAGTTAAAATGTGGATATTGTCGATGTTAACGGAAAGTTGTTTATGGGTGCTGCGCGCGGCTTAGTGGCCGGCATTTCGGTGGAAAATAACAGAACTAGACATATCTACTTAATTACTTAAATGTTTCTGATTTCAAACATAAATACTTTGTTGTCTCATTTTTGAATAACATACATTACGCTCACCTACGCCACGATATTTGCGGTAATTGTTTTTATAAATAATTATATCCAGAACATTTGCCATCTAAAACAATTTCCAAGCGTTTGTACTTACAAAGAAGCCCGCGGGGGACTTATCTAAGATGAGGGCAAGTCTGGAAATTTATCAAATAAATATGTAAGCTCGGGAACATAAATAAGATAAATGTGGTGAGACTGGAATTATGAAGCGAGCGAGATCAAAGCGTAAGTAAAGCGAGCTAGAATTCCAAGGCCTTTCACCGATAAGGGGTGTCATACATAATATAGTCGTTCATATTATCTTATACAATGGACAAATGCAAATGTAGTTAACAAAGTCGGTTCACAGTGAATGTAGCGTTCATGTTGTGTTGCATCTCCCAAACGGGCGACGGGCGCCTGCAGGTGCGGCGGGCGACGGGGGCAACCATTGTACTGGGATTTATTAGGGGCTTTACACAACTATTACCATGTAGCAAACAGATCGGGCGACCATGTCCTATTTGCAACCTTGTATACATGGCTTTAATATGAAATTGTATTAGTAAACTTCGTCGGTACACGGTTGCTGTAAACATTGGGCTCGGAGTACAGCGAAACTCAATTAGGTTATGGACAGGTCTATGAGTATTCTGGGGGTTTATGAGTGAATCTCTGCGGAAATGTTCCAAGTGCTTGGAAATATGGCGGGTTGTCATGACGTCACGGTCGTATTTCGGGGAGTATTGTGTGTCACGTAGTGCGCATCACGTGTGACAGTGTGTAGGTACTTTATCGCGCGTGCCACCGAACACAATTTGCGTGATGCAACGATGGTACGCCGGTTCAATGCTCGCGTCCCGTGAGCGCTTCCTCTAATCAACGCATTTCACAAACCAATGTTTGTTTTTGACAGTGACTATAGAATTAGGTAGTAAAATGATACCCTGGTTATTATCCAATTTCATAAAATGTAAAACGAATAAATATAGGTTTTTGAACCAAATAAGTTTCTTGCAGTTTGTACCTCGTAGCACTCATATAGCACTCTCGTTACATCAACTGTTAATGTTATCATTGCCAAAAGTTCATATTTCATGATATGGTAATAGGTAATGTACCTATGTTATTTATCTAGCAAATATTCAACAGCAATAAACAACCAAAACCAGTTTCATTGCTACGACATAAAATGTCTACAAGACCAATAACACGTAACACTATGTGAAATGCTCGGGCCAGCAACTCGTAAATAACATGAAACCTCTTATAGGCAGGCGGTCACCGCAGACGGCTTTCAAATAACTTTCAATAAACGACGCGTTGTTAGACTCAGTCCGCTGCTAACTGTGGCCTCGCTGCCCTCATATTATTGAATTTTCTTAGCTTTAGCTCGGATTTTCCAATAAGTGAAGTGCTTTGTTGCTTGAAAACAGGTTTTACCCATACTTGTGTACGATGCCGTACTTGTGTGCATGTTAATTAAATTTCATAAGGAACTCATTAGGAAACCTCGAACATATTTATAATTACTTTCTTATTACGAGTCATTGTTCGCTAACGAAATATATGTACGTACGCAAAGTAGAGGTGGGTAACAATTTAAATCCTATTGAATACATAATAAACAAACACCTGAAACAGCGCCTGTAAACAAAATAACCTTTCATGTGTCTTGACGTCTCGCAAAACAATTCATGAATTTGGAAACAGATAAGGCAATCCTTTGTACCCAAACGAAGGGCTTATAAATTGTCAGGGGGCGGCGGAAACAAACAGCAATGCCTCAAACACCGATTGTCACCTGATCCTCCCGCACGCACACAGCCACACCCGCACCTCGACGGTACTACACAGAAGTTCAGACTGTACATCCGGCTAACAGTAATTATTTACTAAGAGGAAACGTCTTACATAAGTACAGGCAACTAATTAGCTACCTAACTGAACCGTGCTCTGAAATATTTATGAGAACATCTAGAGACTGATATTATTGACTAAATTATTCAGTCAGATGAAACGTGATGCATCGTTTCGCGAAGATTGCCTGACCTGAGTGTCAAAAATTAGATATTTCAGTAATAATGGTGACTGTGAATGGTGATGGTGAGTGAAATTTCTAATTTTTGATTCTCTTCTCTTTTCTTCTTGTGTTTTTTAGTTTTTTTTACTTTTTAGGGTTCCGTACCCAAAGGGTAAAAACTTGACCCTATTACTAAGACTCCACTGTCCGTCTGTCTGTCTGTCACCAGGCTGTATCTCATGAACCGTAATAGCTAGACAGTTGAAATTTTCCCAGATGATGTATTTCTGTTGCCGCTATAACAAACAAATACAAAACACAGAATAACATAAATATTTATGGGGGGCTCCCATACAACAAACGTGTTTATCGGCGTTTTTGCCTTGTAGTAACCCTTCCTGTGTGAGTCCGACTCGCACTTGGCCAGTTTTTTATTTATTTATGATACACACACCGAAGCAGAAACAGATATTACAATTAAATACTGAGAAGTGTTGTTTAATGAATTGCCTTTTACATACTACGAAAAGTTACCTTTTGTAGATAATTGGTACTCATCTTTTGATATATAAAAGAGAATGCCTTTTCAATAGTACTAACAATTAGTAAGAAGAAAGAAAAATAGGTTCATTTGTCATAAGAACACGTGCAAACAAAAAGATAATTAACGCGAATAATTAAGAAAGGACTAATAATAAAATAAGGAATTGGGGAGGCCTTTGCCCAGCAGTGGGACAGCTAAACATAAAAAAAAAACAAAATAGATCTTAAATCATGAGCATGAGCAAACAGAAATAGTCGACAGCACTGAGCATGATACTGTGCTATGCCCACAGCACAGCGCTGATTTTCAGTGGTTACCCGAAAAGGACGTACTGAAACCAAGTCAGGTTTAATAAGTTGTTAGGTAAATAATTACTTAACTGAATGTTTACGCTTCACTTACGATGTCTTACACTACAGACTAGTACAGACTACACGGCTCGCCGTCTGCCGACACCTGACGACTTCCAAACTTTATTGCGTGGCGTCTTCATTAACTTCAGTTTCTTTGAAGTTTGCATACTGCGCTTTCACTACACACTTTGTCTGGCTCCTGTTGTAATTCTATTTTAAATAACTTCTATTCAACGTCTGTGAGGCATCTTACTAGGTAATTATAAATCTAGTTAACCCGCAAATAACTTTACTGTAAGTTGAATTTGAGTGGGTCGCATTAGGCAAAAGACGAGCGACGTGATCAGAATTTTTAAGCTCCTAGGTATTTATTTTTGCCGAAAAATAATTTGAAATGACGTCATTGAATGCCTCCAGTGACTGGCGTTGTCTGTACTAATGTACTTTAACAGAAAACGTACCTATAGATACTAATGTAGGTTCTTGTAGAGCTGTAATGTAACCTAAAGTGGTATCTGACGGCCCAGGGGAAATCATCCGAAAAATCTCTGTGATTCCCGAATTCATTTGCGATTCATAACTAAACACTGGTCCAGTACAAGTGTTATCGAAACTGTAATACGGATCATTACTGCAGTCTAGACGCTAGCTAAGCACATTCTCATAACTGCGACACCATATTAATATAAAGCACCTAATTTTGGTTTAAAATGCGCTTTACAATAGCTTGCAAACGATAATTTTGTTGTATTGATTTACTTAAGCCTCCATTAACTTTGCAAGACCATTCTGGCGTCTTATCCTACGCATAAACCTATTCTCTGATCCGCTTACCGAGTACCCGCGTCACGACCTTAGCTAATGGACTAAAGTATACTTGTGAACATTAATTTATATACCAATAAATACGTATACTACATTGTTTACTTTCTTTTTGATAAATATAATTTATCTGAAAACAGAAAATCCCGGTCCGAGATGGATTTCAGCCATTAATAGGAGCCTGTATACTGTACAATAGATAGGTGATGAACTCAGGTATCTATTGTTTACGATTTCAATAGCTGAAACGTGATTTATGGTAATAGGATAGCGATTGATTGTATATTGTTTAATGTACCTAGATGGCGTCCCAATTGGTGATAAAGTCATTATTAAAAATTTCACGCCACGCTACATTCATATTGGTAAAACTGATTCAGTTCACAATCATTCCCTGTGAGTAATGTTCGCTCGATAAAGTGATGTACGCCACTGATAGGAACAATTTTAATTAAGGTAAAATTTCAGTTTCGGTGTCTGTGACGCGCCCGCCATGAAACTTGTTGAAATATGCATCAAAGGAAGCTGGCAAATTGAACGCATCACGAACAAGCCCGATTGCCGATGGACCGTGAATACACACACGTTATATTATAGCACAAGCAAAAGCACTAACCAATCAATCAATCAATCAATCAGCCGATCGCTAAAATAGGTAGCAAAAACTGTAGTACTTCAAACACAGAAGTGTGGAGTAATAAAAGTGTTTTTGTGGGTATATTTTATGAGAGCATTTATTTATATAGCCTACGTAAAGCTCGTGGGGTACAAAAAGGTTACCAAAAGGTTGTGTTTAACGTTCCCGTTATCATAATAACGATACAACAAGTATGGCACGGTACGGTTTTCGATCGGAGTCGGAGATGGCGTGCATCCGGTTCCGGGGGTGAAGCGACTATTTCTGTGCCACGATACAGAACGCCAAACGACCTCCCCTCATTTCGCACTTTAACATCTCATTATTTTTACACTGAAAGATAACATTGAGTGACAGTACTCCATATGATTATTACTGTATGGTTTCTTCTCGCTGGTTTTACTTTTTCATTTTAAATATTGTGTTAGGTACTGCATACAGAAATGCAAAGGATTCTGCCTCGGGCAGTTTTTAATTAATTATAATAATTAAATAGCATTACATTACAGCAACTTCATTTATTCACAAGGGAAATTAAAATTACAATTTATTGTACACCAACAAATATAAATACAAACAATTATGGATAATGAAGTAAAACGTCACAAACAATAGAAGTTTCCCAGCACAGGTGCGACCTAATTTAATATAATATACACGAGCGAATAATAATATACAAATATTTCAAGACTTTCACACTTAGGAACATAACAAATATGTTTTGAAAGGAAGTTTCTGTAACAAAGTTATTATTACAATCACTATGGCAATGTGTGGGGTGTTCCGAGACGCGAGACATAACGCAACCTCGCTCGAGGGTTCATTCCTGTTATAATAACAACGAAATTGAGTTCAATTATTATCAGATTAAGAACGAAACGACAAAGGCTTTGTACCTCTAGATCTATTATTGTGTACAGACTCCCCCTATTATCCGTATTTTCGCATTACAAAGTTTATTATTCTGTCGGTACCCGGCTATAGAACGCTATTAAAAGATTTTCAAAGGAGAGGAGTTCTTTGTCCCCGGCGGCAGATAGAATGCCCATAGTTTAGTAATAGGCGATTGTTATCTAGTACATTTTTCTTAACAAGCTCTAAATGAAATGCGGGATCACGCTCCGCTCGTCCAGTCGCGATTCATCGGCAGGATATCGACGCTATTCTAGCAAATAGGCCGGAATGAGCACATCGAGCACGCATTCTCGTTTGTGAGCGCCTGCCTGGCGGCAAACTTCTCTCTATTACGTATTTCCCAAATAGGATAGCTCCGGTTATGATTGTGCCAACTATCGCCGGGATTTAGGAAAACTAGCTTCACCGCTCTACTACAACTTCTAACAATATCAAGTTTTATTTAAATCCAAAAGGATACGAAAAGAAAATTGATCGTCCGCAGCACGCCAGCTTTATGCTTATACTATACATAGTTTCTCACTCAATTTTATATCCAAATTTCAACTCCAGGCCCGACTCGCTGATATGAACGTCACGTTCTCAGCTTATAAACTAAGAATTTTGCAATTCAAGGAAGTTTCATGTAGCTAACTTTATAAGTTACCTACCCAAGTTTTAATTAGAATTTATTAAACGTCCAGTACTTTAATATCAGCTAACGGAAAACTAATTTAAAACTTTCTTTGGTAAACAAAGAAACCTTAGACAGGCTGTTGTGTGCATGTGGGTACAATGCTACATATACATAGTGGAGTGCAAGTTTAAAAGTGGCGAGTGTATAAATTGAAGAGTGTCGGCAGATAGACATCGTTCCCGACTTGACACAAAGATGTGGGTTTAGGGCGATCTTTTAGAGGCTCGTAGAGATAGTGCGGCGAATTGAATGCTGCCCGTTTGCTGGCTTATCCCAGTGTAGCAGATACTTTGTTATTTTTTATTTGCGTTCTCCAGGCACTTGCTCGGTGATAACACTATTTTCCTTAATATAACCTCCCATGCTCCATAATACAGAACTTTATATATTACATAACTTTCCTTTTTTGCTAACGCAAGCAATTGTGGAATAGAAACGTCACAATGGGAATTATTACCCGGGTAGGTAAGCTCATTCGAGTTATCTGATATATTAACTCTCACACAAACAGGTATAATAAAGTTATGTCATAAGACGGTTACGTCACCATATTTTTATAGGCTTATTTAGCGGCATCCAATAGGGATAAAATAGATATCTGCGTGTCAGCTTTGCAACGCTATTTTACGTTAATCAATTATCGGCATTTCATCGTCGATCCAACTGACAATAAGAACAAAGGAGGAATGTTTTATTTAATTTTGTCTTTGAAAGGAACGATGTCTTTGATAGAGTAAACGTTGGATATAGTTCGTCATTACGTAGAGGGCTACGGAGCGTAGCACGGTAAAATAACAACGTGCGCCTCTGTGGAACAGAACACCGCCCGATGGCACTCTCGTAGCCCGTAGCACTCGCAAAAACGCAAGGTAATGCGAGAATTTCCTCCAAGTGTTCACTGCTTTTGTATTTGGAGCAAGGATTACACATGTCGACGACACACTCGTACGTTTTTCTAATAGTTATATGATAGTTTTGTTTAAAGTAATACTGTCAACTGAGAATTCTCGTAGCAAGTTGCTACGAATTTCGTAGCAGTTTATTTACTTTGTAATATCAATGAATGTTTCTGCTTATGACCCGAAAATAGAGATAGCTGTATAATTAAAAAGATTTTCGTCTTGTACACAAACGATTTTGGAACAATAACATAAAAATTAATGAAGGTTCTATACGTGACCGGGACTTGCTATGTTCTGTTTATTGGACGGCCATCCCAACAAAATGACAATATAAAGCCATGAGCAGGCTATATCAAGACTGCTGACTAATACTCGTCATATAATAAGAAAGGGTCGTACATAAAATGAATTTACTAGATATCAAGTGCGAAGGTGGGTCATAAATTCTTATGAAAAGCCGCGTCTATTTATAAAGTAGACTGGTCTAGCTTTATTACTTGACTTGTAACAGCTTAAACTGCTTTTAGCGAGCTCAGTACATGGTCGTGGAGTCTCGGGGGAGATGTGAAGGCTGTACGGCGGGGCTGGCAGGTCTGCTGCTTATTTGTACAACAAACCGACAATGCCGCCGAGATCAAAGGTACAGGAATTAATTTGCGAACGCTATCTCTCGCCCCTCGGCATGCGTTTCCCCAGACCATGATAAACCCTAAAAAAATATTATCCTTTTTTGTATTCCTTTACGTGTACTACTGTGCGCCGGTGCTCGCCGGTGGAAGGATTAACAAATATTTCGCAGAGCGCGGCACGACTGACTAACACGTCGATATCACAAAGATCTTTTTTAGGGTTCCGTAGTTCTGACAAGGAACAGACAGACGGACATGACGAAACTATAGGGTAGTTTCGTCATGTCCGTCTGTCTGCCCGAGGTTTTGCTAAGAGACCGTTAGTACTAGAAAGCTGTAATTTTGTAGGAGTGTGTATATCAATTACGTCGACAAAGTCGTAAAATAAAATTTTGGAAAATATTTTTTTTAGGGTAGCTCCCTTACATGTGAAATGAGGATGAATATTTTTTTCGTCGACTTCCCCATCATATGGGGTACAGTTAAGTAGGTCTTCTAAAATGACTTGGGGGCTGCTAAAATTATTTTTTTATTTAATGCTCCATTTACGAAATATTAAACTTTAAAGTGCAAATTTTTGTGCCAGTAGGGCGTCCTCCCCTCTAACAGCTAAACTGCTGGCTTGAAAAATCTGAAAAAATTCACGATTATAGTGCATTTCATGAAATTTAAAGGAAAATTCTAACGGTTAAGATAACTTTATTAGTTTAGCAGTAATAGTCGTTGAACTTGGGAGTTGGATAATTTTGTACCACATACAAAATCCTTAGCATTAATCCTTTAAAGTGACTAAGATGTAGTAGTTGTTGTTTATAACGGGTAAAGACATACATTGAAAAACAAAATATGAAATAAAAAAACAAAAACACATAATAAATTATCATAAGTTTCACAATACTGCCGCTAGATGGCGCTGTACCAACGGGTTACGTTTTCATTCGAGTACTTATAGAAGTCACAAACGAACTTTGTTTAATTTTCGAATTACAATTTTGTGAATTGAAAGAATAACTTGGCAGCAATCGTACTCTTATGTTTTAGCTTTAGCAGGAAGAAAGTGGTTATTATTAGTTAATGCCTAATCTGTTTATATAATTATCTTCGAAAATCAATATTTTGTCATTCATTTAGTATCGCTATTCGATAACAGATGGCATTGTACAGTGACGTCACTTTTGTAGACCGCGGTGTTAAGATTTTCTTGCAGGGTATTCAAATTTAAAGTCGATTTTTGTTATTATAACCATTAACTACTATATCTTTACGATTACTTATATTCAGAATAAATAACAACAGAATCGTACTATATTGTAATAACGGGTATCTTTTATCTAAAACTCGGAATCATAAAACTAATATTGTTCCAAAAAAATGTCCTAACTTGATTTCGTTAATGAAGTTGGGTAATGGATACTTAGTTACTAACATAAAAAACTAGCTATAGCTACGCTCACAGAACAGTTAAAATACGCTATTATCACCTTTGTGAAAATTTTCAATTTATTTTGAACTCTGGTGTCCGAAATAGTAAACAAACAAACAAAAATATCAACTGATATTTACATTTACCAAGTGAACGGATTTCATAAATAAATAATATACATTCAGTGCATTTTGATGGTAGGTAAACTCAGCCAGAATACCGTGCATGCCTGTTTCAATTAAACGTTAAAAGTTGTACAAACAAATGTTGAAATAAAAACGATGGCAAATGCATTGGACCTAATATATTATGTTCATCAATATGTACACAGACGTAGATCCAGCATATATAAATAAGATGCATTTAATTACGCAAGTCAATATCAACATGTTTACCACTCCGCATCTAACTACATATTTGTAGAGAACTTTCAAGTCTGTTTTCATGCATACATAAACAGGCCATGGAGGATTTAAAATATGAGTATATGCATTTTCTTTTAGAATAAAATTTTGTATTAAAATTGCTTCGTCTTTTGCATATTTGGCATGAAATCAACTAATCTTCGTATTCTTATCATATAATTTTGATCTTATAATTTTACTATTATAAGAAGTAATTTACTAAACTGTATGGGCTCACTGGCGGCACGGCACGACAAGGGAATTTTATTCGACGAATATATATATAACTTAATGGTATGACAATAAAATTTAAATTACAACGGCTATGATCGTGGTATCCTTAGGCTTGCCGCGATGTCATCATTGAAATTTAAATTGTACTGTCATTACTATTAAGTTATATTTCTATTCGTTGCATAAAAATCCTTTGCCATGCGCTGCCGCCAGTGAGCGCAGGTCCTATTAATTATGTAACTTCTAAGCATTGCTCACTAGATCCAAAATACTCATTACATCGTTAGCCAACTGAACTGTTTATAATTAGCGTGAAATACGCTACACTGGATAATTACGTCAAAATAGATACCCGTTATCAATTTTAGTAGCGGAAAGGTGCTTCAATTAAGGCTGATATTGTTCCTGATAATAAAATTGATGTTGAAAGTTAATTTCTGATCTTGTAGTTGACAAAAAAGAGTAAAGGCAATTTAAAAGTTCTCAAAGAACTCATTTTTCTATAGGACTCTTAACAAACGATAAAAAGAAGTTGAATTTTACTACCTAAACCAAAAAGGTCGTATATTGTTTTAGGCTCTGAGTATAAAGCTCAGTAAACTTGACTGTGTTTAAGGGCGATCCCTTAATTACTAATCTAGTGGAGTAGATAAATAAGATAGGTAACAAATTACCTTTTACTTGGACGGAGAAAGGAGCTAGTTAGTTTAAGATGGTTTGCACACTACACTGATTAACGAAGAAATTAGATTTAAGACAAATAGGTCTTGCGGAAATGTAAGGAAAACGACATGTTTATTGTGGTTGAGGTTATTTATAACGCGAAGCGTTGTGTCACTAGCTTGCAAAAAATACCTTGTTTTATTTGACAATTTGTTATGAATTAGACGAAATAATATACAGTGGTTATACATTCAATAGAATGTTCATATTATTTAGGTCGATTATGTAATATCACAAGAAAACTGAACAAAATTTTCAAGAATTTTAAAAGTGTCTATTCAACTTTTCACATTTTTATAAAACGCCCTCACTATTTACTTTAATCTTGACTTAAACGTGTGTGCACATCCTAAGCTGCTGAGGTGGAGCAGAACGTCGCCCGATGGAGGCAATATGTTAAGGTAATGGACCGGCCCTCGGAGTGCACTTGATTAAGTCGATCCGTGATAGCGACGCGATGAGCCTATCAACTAGCCACTCAGCCGGACCGCTAACAAAAGTAACTATGTGCCCAAATACAGCACTACCTATCAGATATTAATTGGACATTTACATAATTATACGATCTTCAGCATTGCAGAATAGGACGATATCGATGGGAATTAATTAAGATTCCAAACTGGAGAGCAGACTAATTAAGAGTTGTTCAGTTATATCTATAATCTATTGAAGTTTGTTAAGTAATATCTTGTTATGAGAGGTTATAACCGCTCTAATTAAGCCCAAGAACACGAAACAAGTATTCTAGTTATAAACATTATTAGGCAAAGACGGTTTAACATGTACCTAATTAAAATAGTACATTATGATACATGTGTGCTATGTTGATCATTATGCTCGAGGCGGTATTATTCGCGCGAGCCGCAGGCGAGTGCGATAAGAAAGCCGAGAGTCTAATGATCGATGCACACGCGTTTCATACGACGTTTTTCAACACACTTGCGAGGAAAAAAACAGACTCGTATTGTTAAATATTAACTTGTATGGAAAATGGCGCGTTGGTTTTGTCTTTCCGCATAGCCAGCAATAGCAATGCGCGCGCAAGTATAAATAAAAGCACTGACCACAGAGCATGTTAAAACAATTGTAAAAAAAAAAAAACAATTGTAGTTTAGTTAGTATGGAATTGGAAAGTACTATTGGCATAGAGAAATATACCTACATACGTTCAGTGAGAATCCGCAATGATAGAACGCCAGTCAGGGTCTTTTCCGTTTGGTTTCGGGTAGGGACCACGGACAATTTTAGGTGGATAATTAAAATTTTCTAAATAAAAGTTGCTCATTTTCATGAGTACTAACTCCCCTTAAAGTATGTCCCTCGTTTAACCTAACGCTCTGTATATGTATTTACAGAATTATAGTCATTAGAATAGAATCTTTCTAGTTAGATTTTTTCCCTAAGAACTTTTCCATAAGAAAGATGTATTAATGTTTCGAATGATTATAATTCTGTAAAGATGTAGGCACCTGTTAGAGTCGCAAATCATATTTTGATCAAGATACAAACCTGACAATCATTCCCGCACTTTTGCTAAAGCCTACCTAAAAAATATATACCGGGCATTCTGTAGCAAACTATTAGAAAATATCAAAAATAAATATGTAGTAAGTACAATAAATAAAAATAATTTTGCACGGCGAGCGCATTCCGAAGATAAATTCAAATATAGAAACACTTCGGCGCGAAATTCAATAATTAATGAAGGACTATGGTCAAAGGTCCTCAGTTACCTATTGATTCAGTTTCAATATAGTGTCCAAAAAACTAAAAATAACATTACAAGAGCATAAATCATTATTATAAACAATGCTTATCGTATTTAATGCTTAAAATAATTTTATTTCAGTTTCCGAGTATCGATTTAAAAGTATAATAGTAGAGAATTAAAAAAAAAATCGTTTAGCATAATCGCTTTCGCACATTATTACTATAAAAAAAAACAATAATGGACGGCGATTTTGAACACAAATTGAGTAGCGGTAATGATTAATACGTGATAATGGACCTGTGCTTCAATATTACGTTAACATTTGGGCATTTTCGTGTTGTTTATAATATATTATCTATAATATTTTGTCACATTTTAAATCTTACCTACATGTGTGTGCGTGATATTTGTGAAAAGTTAAATGTATAACAGATTGGCGCGAAACTCGACATTAAATATCAAAAAACTTCATTACCGCTACTTATTTAACTTGAACAATGGATGAATTCGTCAAACAATTAAATTATGTATTATTCACTGCCCCTGTGGTGGAGTTTGGATGTTCGAAATCCCCAATTTTTATGTTTTTTAGCCTCGACTACCACTGTCAACAAAATGGCGATTATCGCATTTAAAGACTTGAATTTAATAAAGGTAAATTAATATGCTTGCGCGCTAAATATGAAATATTTAATGGCGTTAACTTAAGAGTTTTTTTATCCAACTCTCTTAGTTAACGCACATTCATAAGATTGGATGGGTAGCATAACAAATATTTACAAAATCAATGTAGGGTGTCGTATGTCGTAATTCCTGGGTCCAATGGGACCCAGTACCGAGCCGGCGGAGGTTCGTGTGTTCGGGTCCATTCTAACGGAAACTATACGGTTATATTGTCCGGGTAAACAAATATTAGTTAATTTTGGGACCAAGGACAATACAGACTATTTAAAAAAAAAGTGAATTGATGAGATTAAAAAAGCGCGCATCTCCGACTAGTAAATAAGTAGTTATCTGTGGAAATAAAGCACTTGTGGATTAAAGTAAAAAAAAAGCACGCGTTTTTAATACACTGCATTATGGATCTAAAAGCGGTTCAATAAGAGCCACTTTACGAGCAAGTGTGTTGAAAAGCTACTTATAAGCTTGAAACCTTCTTAGTTCTGACATCATAGATCGGATATAAAAGTTTTTTCAAAAATGGACGTCTATTTTCGAATAAAGTTCCAGCCTTGATAGAGTTTTTAATGAAAAATGGCGTCTTCCACTAGATCCCCTGGGTTAATCTGCGTAAATAGCCGACCATCCTGTTAAATAGCGGAGGCACATCGCGTGATGGCGCCGAGTGTTCTTCATTAAGTCGATATCCGGAGACCACTCCGCCGCGAAATGTGCTTTGGCTAACGTTTATTTTCAGTGTTTTTACTTCTAACCCACTTTAATTTATAATAATTGTTACGGCATTGTTATCTTTGTTTTTATATCTGATAGAATTTACTTTTTCGCATTCCATAGCATGGCACTAAGTAATTGCAGCATGTGTATATTGCATGCGTTACAAATCCCCAGGTTTGCAGGGCACGGCCATTGTAAACACGAATTAGGCCAGTTAGGGGGACAGCGCCGCCAAGAGATGTGGCGATAGGGGCCGGCCGGAGATCCCTCGTGCTCAGTACGATTGATTTAGCTTTATTGCTGGTAATAAATTTACCCCTCACTAGCTATTTTATTATTTGACTTAGTCACATATATTTAGTGGAAACATGAAAGCTACTTCATTTTTATTAGATTTCTTTGAACTCGTCTGTGATTAAATTTTCTTCGTAGCCGTATTATACTCGGCTGGAGTAAAACATTTGTAGTAAACTTTGATGGCAGCTTCTGTTGTCTGGGGTTATACTGTCCCCGGCGACATTGTTGCATGAAGAGACTTTTTACGATCATTCCGCTGCGCAGGCAAAATGTTCCTTTAGTGCCGATATCATTCCGTAAAAGTAAATAACGTTTCAGCTCACCCGATAATACGTCGGAGCAGTTTAACGAGTCAGTGTAGAAGATTTACCTGTTCCAGTGCATTGTAATGGTTGTAACGCTTAACATTCTTCTGGCCGTGTGCCAGCTGCCTATTATTGTAGCTTCCGAGAGTAATGAATGTAAATTGTATTTATAGGGAGTAACCGTCCGTGGGCGTCTGTGAAGTTGTAGCAGAACAAAGGGCGTCGAAGACGGCGAGTAAACAAGTTGCAATAAGTTTCACGGCGAGCCTGACATTTACTCACTCCCTACCTTGCTACAGTTGCTAGAGCTCGCCGCCTCTCTAAATGCCATTATTGCAGTCTACTCCAACTGTTGAACACAAGACTTTATTCCTTCACTGCTTAAATATACTTTGTGAAGAAGAAGTCACTTCGTTGTCTTCTTTAGAAAGCACTCTGTCTTAAGCTCTGTTCATAAAGCTCTATTCAGAAATATGATATTGTAGTCTTGTGTATGATAGTTATAAACTTTGAAGCTGTACCTGCTTATAATATTTTACTGTATAAAATAACAATTTATGATACCATAATTAGTAATTTAACATTCCACCTCATTTTCACTTTGATTTAAATTGTGTCTATAATACAAACGAAATCGCTTGAAGCGAGGAAACCTTTTTAGTATTCCACGTTTCGGCACTTTATTTACTTCAACATTGACTGTGCTCCACATGGACTGGACCTTCTGTGTTTGATACAAATAAAGCAGGAAACATTTAAGGTACGTGACGGAAAATTCCATAGGTGTTAGGGCCGGGGGCGTGCGGGACGAGGGCGGCAGGTCGACGCGCGGAGATAAGGCCGGCCGGCGGAGGCTACAATTCAATTTTCCGGTGGAGCCGCGGCCGCCGCGAAAGGGTTCTCACTCTCGTTACACTACGATAAGGAGTTGCACCCATTGATTTTACCTACACCCTTACTTTATCCTGGCTCTGTAGTTTAGCGTATCTATGTATGTAGATACCTATTGAAGCAGTTCAGGCTACGTAAGTACATATCTGCACATTGAATAGACTGTCGTATTCTGAGATAGTGCAATGATATTTTTATATAACTCAAGGATTTTACAGTATTTTTAGACACAATTTTTTTTTGTAATCATCATCTGCCTAGCCTTTTCCCAACTATGTTGGGGTCGGCTTCCAGTCTAACCGGATGCAGCTGAATACCAGTATTTTACATGGGGCGACTGCCTATCTGACCTCCACAACCCAGTTACTGGGTAATACGATACCCCTTGGTAAGACTGGTTGTCAGACTTTCGGGCTTCTGACTACCCGTAACGACTGTCAAAGATCCACGAATGACAGCCGGGACCAACGGCTTAACGTGCTTTCCGAGGCACGGATGGGTCACGGTATGTAAAGATGGTCACCCATCCACAGACCAACTGTGGCAAGCTTAACCTGATCGATCGAGCTGTGCAGCTGTTATTATTTAGCCACGGGCCCACGGGCTTTTTTTCGTAATGATGCAGTAAAAAGTAAGTCTATTGTAACATTTGCGATAAATAAGGCTACCCTACGGCAGTAACGTTATCTTACCTAAACATTAAAATTTAAAAGCAGACATAAAGGCCGTGTAAACACAGCTCTTAGTAAACACATACTTTTGCTTACAAGATTATGTAGATATTTGGAATTGTTTTGCTCAGCAACCTGCGAAATGCGATTACGGTAAAACCGTCTGACTCTGTACGAAAACAGAATCTCTTTAATTCCACAATAGTGTATTAATCCGCGGAACGGTTCTAATGCAGACGATTTAGCTAGACCACAATATGGTTTTGTCTGCCTTATCGGGCATACCGTGCAGAATTGCAGATGCATGCTCACTCGCCCTTCAAATATGATTGTGTTTAGTACAACTTATATGGATATTGTGGATATGACTGTCTTTACAAGTTGTGACTTAAATTGACACAAATTTTGTATTCGGTGCTTTAGATTCTTAGTAACAAAACATAAAACGGAATACTTCTTTTCCTGTTTTAAAAAAACTACAGAAACTAGTTACAATTATTAATTTTTAGGTCCTTTTTGTCAGTAAATGTGATTACATAGATCGAGAACGCTATACTAGAATTTTATAACTTTACGTTATTTTGCTAGACCTTACATAAACTCCCAATTTTGTTCAACCTTATAATCTGTTATTGACATATTGGTTCAGCTATTACAACTAACATCGAAAATTAAATTAAAGTTGTGTTCAGTAATTAATGAAACAATGCTAGCTGCGCACAATATTGTACAGTCGGTTCAATTTCCAATTTCGTGTTTCATTAACGAAGGCCTTATGTAATTCGAAGCCTTTTCTCCCCATTTTGTGCGTTTATATGGATTGCTTGATAATTTGAAAATGTTATACATGTCGTGGATAAGTGGCAACACAGTACAGCGAACAGCGCCATCTAACAATTTGATTGGTAAACGAAGAATCATGTGATCGGAAACGCAAGCGAGCCCTACCGCTTGGACACGATCGTCGGTGGAGGGGATGCCGCGAGTACTGGTGGCGAGACCGAGTGTTGCGACAGTCTACAGTGGACAGTCGTCGAGCTCGGACAGTCTCGGCAAACGCTCAATACCAACGCACGTGTTTGTTTCCGACGCACGTGTGCGTTTCGGTTGTTAATAGCTAGTTTATTAAAGTTATTGTAAATTCAAATAATCTTTTCGTTCGAGTACCCACTGTAGTGCCCACACCTATCTAAACTATGTCGGATCGTGAAGAATACCCGATGTATCGCATCTCGGCCACCCGGTGATGCGACATCAGAACTGGGATACACTCGAGCTGAAAAAATTATGGAGAATTGAGCGTTGACGTCACGGTGCGATATTTCTTTGACTGGATTTCACCTGGACAAGGACATGGAGTGACTTTGAGAATCGAGCCAAGCAGCCTCGCAGCCGTCAGTGAAACCCTTCGTGTGCTGCAAGTGAGAAACACGAGCAGTGGCAGCCAAGCTGATGGTAGACAACGTGCTGGAAGTAGTGAAGGGCGAGTGGATGACGTTTATCTGCCCTCAGGCACGTTACAAAATAAAGGTGAGCTGTATTGTTTTGTTTACGATTCTGGTGCTGAATGCTCGTTAGTAAAAGCGAGTTGTGCAGCCAAATTAAGTGGCAAACGAGTTAATACCGTTGTTGTGTTGACGGGCATTGGTCAAACGCGTGTATTCAGCACAGAACAAATCATGTGTAGCATTGCGATTAGCTAGCAACAACTTGAGGTTTTATTTTTCTACCCGACATTTACTTGCAAAGTAACATTATGATAGAACAATGGCAGCTATAACAACATTGGCGATTTAGTGTTATTGAGTAGCAAAATCAGATACTAAGTTCAGATCATCAGAATTAGATCGGAAGTTCAGAGGTCCGCTTACGGTAGTTGATGTTTTGGACGGTGACCCCATACGTTAAAAGCTTTAAATTCTATCCGTACTTACAAGTATGCTCACGGTCGCATACGAAAGATGCCTCTAAGTAGTGTTCCTAACGATTTAAACGTAGAAGACGGTGATGAGAGTTCTTCCACCGAGTAGTTAGAGCACATACGAGTACCATGGTTGGGTCGCACTGTACGCACTTGTCTGTAGTCGTAACTGCAACTCACTTGTGAGTTGTTCAGGGAGCAATGGGCAGCTGGTGGTGTAGCGGGGACCAGGGTCTCAATGGAGACTATTGTGTTGGTCTTGTAGTAACCTGGGAGTCGTAGACTCTATGTTAAGTGAAGTATGTTGATCGTATCACTTGAGGTGATGACGATATGGGTGGCATGAGTATCACTAGCTGCTGCGACAGCAGGCCCATGAGCGTTGTATGTGATCTAAATTGATATAGTTTCTGACCTGTCCCTGTTATTACTAAGGCTTAGAGGAATCTTTTGTTGTCGATGATTGCTATCGTTTTTACAAAATTAAGTAATGCGTTTCGATAACAATGTGTAAACAGAATTGGTAAACAGAATTGGCCAAGTGGAACATGCACTGCTGTTGGTTTGTTTTTGTGGTTACAGGTTAACACACACGGACGTGTACAAGCAGAATGGTAGTGTCGGAGAACGCTGCACTCTGTGGATCTCCTGTATGAATAATCGCTGATCAAGGACGGTGTTTTCCGTGCAAGAAGCTTCGCGATTTCTGCCAAGGAGGCAGTGACAGCGAGTGAATGTCTGTACCATTAAGCCAGCTACAGATCTATGGTCTACCGAATCTGGTGAGTCGTTTTCATTTTGTTATGACTCGGGTACTGAGTGCTTCCCTTGTAAACAACAGCAAAAACAGTTACATTGAGAAGTAAAGCCCAGTCTAGTTTAAAATGCAATTTTTAAAGACGCTCACTATAGATTACGAATGATGCCAGTAGGTCATGTACCAATCGGAGTATATGGTGATCACAGTGGTGATGAGCAAGCCTAAGTAGTGGGAACCACACGAGTAGGGGTTCTCTATCGGCCGTAGTAAAAAGTGTGTAGTCACAGGGTGATGCACACGGATCCATGCGCTGGATGTGTGAGAGCAATGCGATTGCTAGTCGGCCGGAGAGCCGTGGCGTTAGAGTGGTTTACTCGTGTGTGGGTTTCCAGGTGTCTAAGGCTCTTAGTGAAAAGGATTATTGTTGTAATGTGGATAACGATGGTACATGACTCTGGTTGATGTTTTTTTGGGTCAGTGGGTCGTCTTAGGGGCGTGCTTACAAATACGCTCTATGACCGTGTTCGGAAGATGCCCGAGCGCCAAGTACCAATTGAGATTGTAGACGAAATGGATGATGAGTTGGCATCACTTTAGTTTGTGTACTCAGGTCCTCGGTTCATTGGGTCGGAGACCGTACCAGAGTATCGTGGGTACGTGGTATACGCGGTAGCTCTGGGTAGTATGGTCGGGTCTAGCGTTGAAGCCAAGACCGTAGAGTCAAGGATGACTCTGCATTCCTGCGGGAAGTGCGTATGTGACAAATGTGTGGGACCGTGAATGGGATACCTGAGGTTTTATTTTCTTTGACTAACGTAGTGTGGAATCGTTGTACTTGGTCTCGGTAATCTCGAAACTAGATAGTTCAAATTCTTAGATTAGCCTAATTTTTGATTTCTAATTTGAATGCTTATTGCAAATTGATAAAACAGATTTTAAAGAGTCGAGTCCCTTTTAAGGATTTCATCAGTCTTCATATGGGAGGTTGCGAAAAGTGCCAGAAAATCAGAGTATTACTAACGAATTTAAGGAAAGCCAAGTAAAAGTCTGGTTGATGAAAGAGAATAGAGATTAAGTCGAGTGATAGTGGTGAATCTTAGGTCGGGTCTTGTAGAGACCATTGAGTCCGTGGGACTCTGTTTGTTGGGTTTGATGAAAAGCCACAGGCCACGAATAAGATTCCTGCTTTGTGTTTTGTAATGCTCTTAGGATGTTTTATTGGCTTAGTTGATTGTTTACTATGTGATCTTGAGATTTAGGAATCAAATAATGAGTAATGCTCTGAACTCTGCAATTTTTTTTTAGTTTGTTCAAATTTTCATTGTGTTTTTTGCTTGTACCATATTTGGTCAGGAGTGACCGAGCTATGTGATGCTTTGCGGGTATGTTTGTTGACAGATTAACACGAGAACGAGTGCAAGCAGGATGGCAGTTTCAGACCGCATCTGTTTTCGATGCGGCAACAACAGACATTTTGCTTCGAGATGTCCACGAAGCAATGATGAAGACGCCAGTATGGCGAGGTGCCCAGGCGATTTCGGGCCAGCGCCTGCAGCAGCGGCTAGTAGCGAGTGATACGGTTCAAGTTTGCTATGTCAGCAATCCGAGCAGATGAATACTGGGTGAGTCACATCCATTTTATTACGACTCTGTCGCTCTATCATCAAAGATTGTGTTGCGTCAGAGTGTGTTGGCTTAGCTTAGTGACAACTGATGATGAGTTGACTGATATGAGATAGTAGACCACGTGACACAGGGTCTTAAAAAAATGCAATTACGATAACATTCGATTTGACTAAAGTAAAGTTAGTCTCTAAGTTTGCTTTTAATGATTGTTTTAAAGGCGCTTGACTGAGCGAACCTAAGAATACTCTCATGATTTTGTGAGGAGGGTACCCGATCACCAAGTTACTCGAGAATTAGATGTTATAGTTGAGGACAGTAATAGTCAAAATACCTCTGATTAAGAATGGCTTGTACACTCAAACTCAAAACTTAAGACCGCACCTCATGAGTATCATGTGGCGATGGGTCTATAAGAAATCGTTGGTGCGATTTCTGTCTGTGTTGGTGCACAGGGCGCTTCATGTGTTGTAGCACATATTGCGCTAGATATCTAAAGAGTCGTTGGTGCGATTCTTTTCTGTGTTGGTGCACAGAGCCCCTCATGTGTGGTAGCACATGTGGCGGCAGATATCTAAAGAGTCGTTGGTGCGATTCTTTTCTGTGTTGGTGCACGGAGCCCCTCATGTGTTGTAGCATATGTGGCGGCAGATGTCTAAAGAGTCGTTGGTGCGATTCTTTTCTGTGTTGGTGCACAGAGCCCCTCATGTGTTGTAGCATATGTGGCGGCAGATGTCTAAAGAGTCGTTGGTGCGATTCTTTTCTGTGTTGGTGCACAGAGCCCCTCATGTGTTGTAGCATATGTGGCGGCAGATGTCTAAAGAGTCGTTGGTGCGATTCTTTTCTGTGTTGGTGCACAGAGCCCCTCATGTGTTGTAGCATATGTGGCGGCAGATGTCTAAAGAGTCGTTGGTGCGATTCTTTTCTGTGTTGGTGCACAGAGCCCCTCATGTGTTGTAGCATATGTGGCGGTAGATATGTAAAGAGTCGTTGGTGCGATTCTGACCTGTGTTGGTGCACAGTTTACAATAAAAGTTTCATGAGCTGAGTATACATTGCCTATGAATTTTATTTCGGTAAATTTTAACTGATTTGTCAAAACAATTGTGATGGTTTAACTTGTTGATCGGTCGAGTCCTGTCTGTGTTGGTGCACAGAGTGCTTCATGTGTTGTAGCACATATTGCGTTAGATTTTTGAGAATCGTTGGTGCGATTCTTGTCTGTGTTGGTGCACAGACCGCTTCATGTTCAAGTATTCTTTTTCTGAGAATCAATGGGTCGATTCTAAACTGTGTTGATGCACAGAGCACCTCATGTGTAGGAAGCACATGTCGTGACTAGTCTCAACCGCACCTTATGTGCAGTAGCAAATGTGACAACTGATCTGGTTCGAATCATTGGTGTGATTCTGGACTGTGTTTTTGCACAGATTTTGGTAAATAGTAACTGATTCGTTACAATTTTGATTTTCTTTGGTTCAACTTAATGATCGAATCTTTTCTAATGAATAATGTTGTATCGGGTGTGAAACCTTGACAACAAGGCATTGTAAATAAAATTAAGACTAAAGAAATTAAAGTAACAATGAGATACAGTTACCTTAGTTATTAGGTATTGGCAGGATAGCCGAGCTACCTTAGTTATTAGGTATTGGCAGGATAGCCGAGCTTGTTTACTCTGTGAGTATTTTTGGTCCCCAGGTACTACACCCGAGGACGGGTGCTAGTCAGGGATGGCCGTGTCGTGGATAAGTGGCAACACAGTACAGCGAACAGCGCCATCTAACAATTTGATTGGTAAACGAAGAATCATGTGATCGGAAACGCAAGCGAGCCCTACCGCTTGGACACGATCGTCGGTGGAGGGGATGCCGCGAGTACTGGTGGCGAGACCGAGTGTTGCGACAGTCTACAGTGGACAGTCGTCGAGCTCGGACAGTCTCGGCAAACGCTCAATACCAACGCACGTGTTTGTTTCCGACGCACGTGTGCGTTTCGGTTGTTAATAGCTAGTTTATTAAAGTTATTGTAAATTCAAATAATCTTTTCGTTCGAGTACCCACTGTAGTGCCCACACCTATCTAAACTATGTCGGATCGTGAAGAATACCCGATGTATCGCATCTCGGCCACCCGGTGATGCGACATACATTTTAATTGGGCTGAGACGAAATAAGGCAAACAAGTCAGTCTAGTCTAGACATGCCGACGAGAGGGCGCGTCACTCGGGATCACTTATATTTTATTAATACTGCCTTCTTCACTCTTCTTATAGGTAAGTTGGTATGACATCTTGTAAGCCACTTTTTACAACTAATAAGACTATAAAGTTCATTTAATTGATTTTTTTTCTTTTTCTAATGGTAATTATTCTGTTCAAACTGTCGGTGATTCCGGCGGGAAATCAATGAGGTCCATTCCGCAACCGCTATTGACTTTCTCTAATTGAAATCAAACTGCAATGGACTAATGAATTGAAACTGAATTTAATTTACATGTCCCTGTGAGTTGTACTTTATCTATGTAATTTAACGTATTGTGTTCGTATTACACACTTCCTAACTTGTAATTACATTGTTTTCGACGTTGCGATAAACATCGCCGTTGTTAGCGGCCGGTTCATAAGTTCTTTATTATCAGTTTTATGGGTCTATCTGAGCGCAAATTGCCGATAACTACTAAAGTTAATAGATATTGTCACATTACATTAATATACGATATCATCACCGTCACACTGGGGCTATAAATTCGGGCTACTATCAGACAAATTGACGAACTTTGAATATAAACTCTCTCGTCAAAACTTTATTCGGCTACTTAAGTAGGTAATATTATGTTTATAAAACTAAAACGGCAATGCGAGATCAAAAATAAGAGTAACCCGCAGAGCCGACATTATAATTTTATGAATCATATCATTTTCAGCGAGGTTATGACGTATGCATACATATATATATCAACTTGCATAAAATTTACACATAAAACCTCAAATAGGTATATAAAATAGCACGCAAGAATTTGATGCGCTTTCATCCTTTTCGGAGGTATAAAATTTCCACGCGATATAAAAGGTACAAACCAACCGCAGTTCGGAGATTTGCGTTTATATCGCAGAGCTTTATTTAATAATCTGACTCATGCTGCACGTTCCACGTTATATCGAGACAAGTATAATACTTATGTGAAATATTACCCTTATGAATGAAGTTAGAGATACTTCAGATTATGTAAATGGCCACACCAGTGGATAATCGTCTTGATACGAGTAACGTTCATTATCAACAATGTGCTTCTCATTAATCGGTTTCTTCGTAATTATAAGTAAGGTATTAGAGGAGATCGACTGCCCCGTTGGTCTCGTGGTCGTGAGCGCGACTGTTGGGCGGTGGGGTCCTGGGTTCGATTCCCAGAGCGAGCATAGTGTTATTGGGTTTGTCCGTTGGGAATTTCTCAGTAACAAAGTTTGGAAATGGGCGGTGTGATACCCCGGTGCTTCGGAAAAGCACGTTAAGCCGTTGGTCCTGCACCTGATCTCTTTCCGGTCGAGGATTGCGTGTCGTGACGTCGTCCCGTTGGACTATGAGAGTGAGAGTGCACCTGTGTCTGCGCACACACTTGTGCCCTATAATATCCCCGCACCGAAGGCCATGGCCAAAATACGGTCTGGAGGACTATTTATAAGAGGAGCAAAAAATACTGATGCCCACATATTCTCAACGTTCCCATTCTATTTCTTTGCCATGAATCACCCTGCTGCATCTATTCATCTAAATCTTCTTACATTACATTATAGATATTACATTATAGATAGAATAAGATACACAGATACACATTATACATATAATTAAATCGTAGCCAAGTCAAAACTACGGAAACGATTCTAAAGCCGAAATTTTTTAAGAAATTTTGTCTGTTTTTCTGAATTCCAGCACCACGCAAATACTATCGGATAGATTTTGTTCAAATTCTGCATAGATATTTACTATAAGTCTAGTATAGGCTATAAATTATCACGATATTTGCTATTAGGGATGAGCAATATTGCTTTGTGTTCGTATTCTTCTGTATTTTACCGCAAATTGTAAAAAGGCAAGCCAAAGATTAGAATATTGCAGATAGTTACAGTTGAACCTTTTAAGTAATACACGCCATACTTTTATGAACTAAGTAGTCCATCATGTATACTAATGAAGTCGGTAAAAATAAATATCGATGGTTTGGTGACTGCTAATGAGTAATACCGTGTGTTTACAATCTACTGTTAGATTATTTTAATGATAGCTGTTCGTCACGAATAATCTGTAAGAATGCAACAGTCAATGTCTCCATGTTGTGCCATTAGGTAGTATATGCAGGAAAACAGGCGTTAACTGATTCGCTAAAAACGAAAAACTTCGCGAGCAATGGGAAATTTCCACTGAAGGACGGGTTTCGACCTTAGGACGAGCTGCTTCTCACACCGACAACTGTACCTACATCGCTTGCTTCCGCGTCACCAGTCCTGACTCTCTTTATATTTTAGGTGGTGAGATCAAGAAAGATCTTCCTTTTTTTTTTAGATCTTAAAAGGAGAATTATGGACACGTGTATTCTCCCCATTCTCACATATGGTGCTCAAACCTGGTCTTTGACACTTCAGCAGCGGTCCAGACTCGAGGTTTGCCAGCGAGCCATGGAGCACAGTATCCTGGTTCGAATTTCTGACCGTATAAGGACACAATACTGCGCGCCAAAACTAAGATAACAGACGTTACCCAAAAAGCCGCTAAACTTAAGTGGGACTGGGCATATTTGCCGCATGTAAAATGTCAATTGGGCTAAGAGAACCACTGATTGGGTCCCACTAAACGCAACGCCAACGCGGCTAGCCAAGACGAAGATGGCGGGACGAGCTTGACTCCTACCACGTAGGGACTGGCCGGCACTCGCAAAAGACAGAATTGTGTGGAAAAGGGACAGGAAGGCCTTTGCCCTGCAGTGGGGCAATAGAGGCAAGTTAGATTTGATAGATAGAGACCAAAACTAGAAACGTGTACTACGTTTCTAGTTTTGGTCTCTATCTACAGGAAAGTTTTTACAAAAATCTGGCTGTTATTTTAGTACATTGTGATGTCTTACGAATTTCACGCGAACGAAATCGCGGGCAGAAGCTAGTCAATCAATAACTTCGTAGCCTACTTCAATTAATGCAATATCTGATATCGTGTCGTTAATTTCCCTTTTTTTATGAATGAGTTTAAATAATAACTATTATGGGTCCAATATTTTTTTCCTGAACAAAAACTGTTATGGGATTTTCAGGGAAATATCTTCTGAAAACTCGGAATTTAATTTTCATCAACCGAATTATTTTATAACAAAAAATGTGAGAAATGTTTGGTCAGGATACTGCCGGGGAGTTATTTATTGTTTTCAACATGTGGCGTTGCTAGTGGGTGTATTATGTTTTATATTGCAGACGTGGATTTATCGTAGCTGTGTGCTATGTAAAGTGAAAGCGGGTATGGCCACAATGCACGGGGTGTACAGCTGTAGTGGGCACGGGGCTCGGGGCCACTAAATATATAGGTGCAGAAGGTCTGGTCCTAACAGAGAGCAGACACGCAAGCACACAACAACGGGTCCACGTATAACGTGTAGTGCAAGCGCACTCGCGACTGCACTGCACCCCGTCGAACGCGACGGTAAGATCGCCGTAGTCATGCTTTTACAGACGTGTGCCTGCTCCTGTTTTATCTCGTTGTATGGTGCGTGCCTTCTGTACTTACTCTCTTTGTGTCGGGGCGCACGGCAGACGGAGACGGGGCAATTACCACAATTTGCAATTAATTACAGCGCGGCAGTGACCGCCACTGGCCCCCGTCGCTCGCCTACCTTGTTTATCCCTTCACCGTACCTATATAACAGCTAAATGATATTAAATTTGATCAAGTATTGCTCTTTGTCAGCGGAAAACTTTAAAGGTGTGCCGTGACAGTTTTCTAAGTACATGTAGCGTAATTTGTATTGGTAGCTGTAGTCTGTAGTCTATATCTTGTTTGTATAGCGTTGTGCACGCTACTAACTATGCTCAAGTAAACTACATAATAACGACGTCGTTATTCTACATAACATAACAAGCAAACTGCTGGCTGTTAATTTGTAAGCTACTGTATACATACTCGATGAAGGTGCTTGGCAATTCGGCATAGGAATTTAAGTAGCAGCTTGTGTTTTGTACAACAAACAAGAAATTATTTTATTATTTAACTCTTAATCTGGCCGAAAGATTATTTTGTAATCTCGACAGCCCTAAGCTCCTGAAATTCGTATTCTATTTAAAAACTTCCCTTTCGTTAGGTAAATCTGAAGTTGTTTGTCGTAACAAGAAAGCCTTATGTTCCCCTTAGTTACCTTCGTCTCAAAACAATATTTGCGTGACCTTTATTTTATCTGGCAGTATGCCTAGGTTTATATAAGAGTCGATTTTGTTACTGCGGCTCAATCTCGAAGTATTTGCTTTAGGCTCAGATTCGTCGCGGTTTGCGTGAATCGCAAATATCTCTATATTACTCCCATTTCAATAAATCAACCATCTCTAAGAGTAAGAGGTTGACTATAATTAAATATCCCAGTTTTTGAAACGTATAGTCTGTCCTGTTGACAGTACCTACCTGAAACAATGTTGGGAATTATTGCTATGTTTAAACCCAGTTAAGATGCTCAAGTTAATGTTTATAAAGGCTTTGATCGTATTTCTAGTTTAGACGGAGTGACGAATGGAATGGTGCTCAGTTACAGATTAAGTTGCCTGTGTAGTGTCCCTACACAGTAACAATGACGATCGAATAGATGGCGATGGCGGCTCACAGCAAATAGGGGTCCTCGAGTTGATGACACCAGAACAACTCGCGGCAATGTATCTAGTGTCTCCGAAACCAGTTAACGTGACTCGCCAAGTTATTCGACCGGGAAAGTCATTAGCAATTCAAATACCTAACCACCGCATGGCTACCCCGGCAGAGGAGGGGATCCTCTTTCACATGACCGCTTTTGTAAATTATTTATTACTGTTTGGCCAGTTCCAAAAACCGCTTTGTTTCATGGACTAATACGAACTTCGTAAATGGAAATAACTATCTTAATATTTGGCTCAGTTCCGCAGTACACCGTTGTTCTATTTGCGAGAGTTTATACTACAGAACTGATTTTGCCTGGCGCTTGCCCGGTCTGTTGGCGGGTTCTAGTTTAAATAAAGGAACCGATCTTTAACAAAATATGCATGGTGTGCTCTTTTGTGTCGGTCCTGATAATATTATTTATGCCGTTATTAATTTGAGTGGTACAAAGGAAAGAAATGGAATTGTTTTTTCTGTAAATAGGATATCGGGATCACTTTTACATGTCATTTTTTTTTAATAACCTAGTTGGAGTCGACATTTCCTGAAATGGCGAAAACAATTCAAAGGTCAGAGACTCTTTTAAATACTTACCAGACATACCTAATCTTAACCAGTGAGGCTTGTGGCTAAGTAATAACAGCCGTACGTGTCGATTGATCAGGTTAAGCTACGCTTGCGACGGTTAGTCCGTGGATGGGTGACCACCTTTACATATCAAGACCTCTCCGTGCCTCGGAAAATACGTTAAGCCGTTGGTTCCGGCTGTCATTCGTGGATCTTTGACAGTCGTTACGGGTCGTCAGAAGCCCGGAAAGTCTGACAACCAGTCTTACCAAGGCGTGTCGTATTACTTAGTAATTGGGTTGTGGAGGCCAGATAGGCATTCGCTCCATGTAAAATACTGGTAATTAGCTGCATCCGGTTAGACTGAAAGCCGACCCCAACATAGTTGGGAAAAGGCTAGGCAGATGATGATGGCCTAATCTTCGTCAGATCATGACGTGAGGATAATTAAATATTAGTAGGATATAAAGATTAGTGCCTGGAATGGTCTTTTGAGGAAAGAAACACACAGATTTGAGTGAATCAGTCATGCAAGCATTTGTCAGTAGGTAATCGTGAAGCTTAACTCAGAACTTCACCGACTGGGACTTCGATTTTTCGTCTGTTGGGCCGGTGCAGGTGGGACTTTTATCCACTAAACCCCTCAATTTGAAATTAAATTAGCAGTTTTCCATTTAATCAGCCTGACTTGCACAATACCATATACCTTCATATAAAGTTGATGCTCCTACCACTCCAACGAATCCTATTCCAGTTCCGCAATCAACATACTTGTTACTGGTCTTAATAATCATAGCCAACGACTGCTTATTACAACATAAATTAAATTAGATACCTACCTACGTACAATATATATAGTATTCCGTTTGCAAGAGAATATGCTAATTTAAATTTGCTAATTACAACACTTCCATTTCTTAGGGTCCGGACGGTTAATGCAAATCTCCGGAGATCCAGTTAAAAAGCTTTTTAAGTATGTTACTGTGGCGTGTGGGTTGGTTCCGGTATTTACTTTAATTTTAATTAATTTGTAGGTGTATGTTGTAACTGTTAAATCAGGTTTGCATTTCTTTGGGTAGGTCGACGTCGTTTGAAGTCGACGTCCACGTCGTTTGCCAATTTACATCGTATAATTTCGAAGTCCTTGATGTGACTGAATATAACGCAAAATCTCTAAAATTTTAAAATTTACCGTTTCACAGAAATATATGTTTTACTCTGTTACTCAATCATCGCGAGTCAGTCGTCTCCCAGTCACATGACAGCTTTTGTTTGAAAGAACGATGAGAATTCCAATCATATAGCCGGAGGTTCCTCGAGACAAATTGCGGACGACTTTGTTACATACGTACCGCGTGCCAATCCACACCGGGCGTGCTAACAGTGTGGTAGCGACCTTAGGATTTACGAAATCACTTCCTTTGTAATCTTTGAATGAAAGGTATATTTATTTGTGATACTTACTAGCTAATACCAAATCGTTATTGTTATTGTATGATACAACACACAATCAAGAGTTTTATTTTGTTATGTTTTGTTTTTTCTGTTCATTAATTTAGCTCTGACTTCAATTAGTAAATATTTAATTTTAGTTAGTTTAGTTTATTGTTGAATTATTTCCATTTATTATTTCCATATTTGTTGTATTATACTACTTTTTTCACATTTGCCGATAAACCCATGTCGAACGTTACTAACTTTTAACTGAAATGTAAGCTGTTGTAAAATCTGACCCAATTTTAGGACTGACTAACTTCATGTTGATTATGCGGGATCGAAATCGAACCTCCGATATTTACCTAATGGTGCTGATGGTAGATACACCTCAATAACAGAAGCGAGTTAATAAACAGAAAGGAAAAGTTTCAATATCTTTGAAAGCGCATAATATCGTAACGTTCGAAGTTCTCCGCCTTTTTATTTTACCAGAAAGGAAAGGTATGTATGAGACTAAACAACGGCAATACCGGGAGAATATTACCTATAGAATCTTTTAATATTTGCGGAACTCGATACGTAAGACTTTTTCTACTTACTGTTCTGTCGACTTTCAATGAAATTTTATGATCCCTCGCTAGCGCATTGGGGACGTAGACTAGATGTGGGAGCACCTTACGGTTAACTTCAATATGTTTTCATTTCGAAGCATAAGAGTAATTCAGCCTGTTATGAAACATATTTTCTCTATTGACGTAGAAATTCTGTTCTACATGAAATTTAAAACATTACACTTGATACTACAGAAATACATACTTCAAGTTGAGGTTGCTTATTACTGTAATTTACAACCTCTTAAAAACTTTGCGCCGAATTTTGGAGAGGAACCTTCATTATAAGTTTTAAAGATATCGCTGCGTGCTTTTCCCTAAGGAAACAAATCAATTAAATGTATCCGTTGATGTTCAAGGTACCGTCGTTACATAACGTATCGGATTACAATGGACTTTGATCACGGGCGATGGTATGTAACTACAGGGTTGATAATACTTTTGGGAACTATTCACACAACGTGAACGGCGAGCGGAATATATTAGCTGGTTATCACGGCAAACGGATGTCTATCCGTCACACCATGATTAATTTACCTGAGAATGTAATCCAATCCAAGCCTTAAACTAGACACGCGGAGCACGGCTATGAATTAATTGTTATCACATATACACTCACGTGTAGACATTCAACCCGAGATTCTCACATACATACCTGAGCAGTGAATATTTAGATTCGCTGTGATATTAATTCGTATCAATTAAGTTATTGTAATAGCAAATACAAGACCGAGTTGCTATTGAGCCGAGGGTGCCCGCTGACGATATAATTGGAGATCCGTATAAGGGCATTAATAACAAAACAGATAACGATTAGAGGCGGAGGTTCCGGACCCCTGCCACTCGTTATGTTGGAAACAAGGAAATTGTAATAAAGTTACAGGATACGCCCGTTGCCCGGTAATATTGTTAAGGAAAATCGTTACAGGTTGTGATTGAGACCCGTAGCGGAGCGTGTGACAAGTCGTCCATGGCACAAACCAATCTGATTATGTTGCTCCTACAAATAGTTGTAGAAACAGGGCGGATCAAATTTTATAGTTATTGTAGGCTAGTGCTACAGCTTTAATAAAAAGGCATATATAAAGTTGCTCATCCCGTAAATGTATACGGCTGACATTGGGGTTTCTAATAGATGAATGCGGAGAGCTTACGTTATCTGTGGTTGCCACAATCACGCGCTTAACAAATACGTTGGTGATTAAAGTGCGGATGGATTCTTCGGCATCTCTTGTGTTAATTTTTCGAATATAAAAGGCAATCTCATATAATTTTTAGCACTTACGTCTTGAATTATTGCCATAGTATAGGTTTTATAGCAATCCATAGATGGTTATTATTTTATCGAGCGTTTATAACTGCGTAGTTGGCACGAACAAAGGGCCAAGTATTGTTTGTCGCAGAGTCCAGTCGGACTCTAGGGACTTTTATTTTTTGGACATGTAATACCAAAAAAATATGGGATTTCTTTTTTCACACGTTTGTTGAGTCGGCACTTTTTTGTACCCGGTGTCTGATGTTATGCTGCGGGTTAGTTAGCACGTTTTTTAATGTATTTTTTTTGTGTTGGGATATTTGATACTAACTGTTTCTGCACTACCGAGTCTAAACGCGCGAAACTACAATTTTCTTTCAATTACTGTCTTTAATTGAAAGAAGATTGTAGTTTCGCGCGTAGTTAGCGTGTTTAGTTTAGCGCGTTCTTAGTAAGGACTATGAATATTTTATCCATGTTTGGATAGGTTATGAACGTGTATTTTATTTCTGGAATCAAACCCACGGAACATGTTTCTTTTAAAATGATGATATCATTTATTATAGTTACGGTAATTGGGTTAAAAAAAAAATACCAAAAGAAACAACTAAAATATAACTAATAAATAAATCAATAAAATAATAAATCTCTAAACGGCTGGTTGACACTTCCCGTGACACAAGGCCTTTTTTTTTCAGAATGGATTATCATCACCGCCCGCTCTGGGTCAGACTCTTACTGACTAAAACCCACCCGTGTTCCTTCCTTAGCCCATTATGTTCCGGGCCAGCGGTAACCCTTTCAGACAATCCCGCTGAAACCCAAGGGCTGGCTTTTACCTTGGCCAGAGACTAAGCATTGCTATACTTGCACGTGGTAATGCCGCCAGTCTCTTGGGTACCTACATTACCAGTCGACAGAGATGCGGAGGAATATTTCGACGCAATATTTAATCTTTTAATAGTTTTAGGGCTGATTTTTCAATCGACAGATAATTTTTATTCGTGGAATAAAATTGACGTCTGACAGTTTTTGTATGGAAGAACTGTCAAAAATTCAAAAGTATTCCTCTGATAAAATTATCTGGCGTTGGAAAAATCAGCCCTTAGTTAGAGTAGATTATTATATTTTAATTTTAATAATTTGTAGTTTACTTAGCTGCGCCCCGCGGTTTTACCCGCGTAAATGATGATCCCTTGGGAATATCAGGATAGAAAGTAGTCTATATGTTAATCCAGGGAGTCAGCTACCTCCATACAAAATTTTATCAAAATTGGTCCAGCCGAAGAAGTAACAAACATATAAACACACACACACTCACAAACTTTGGCCATTATAATATTAGTGTGATTAGAAGTTTGTAAATAATATTAGATAATGGACAGATAACTGTTACGTTAATCGTATCAAATCCCATTGGTGAAGGATTTTTGAGTTATTTTTTTTTGTCTGTGCTAAATCAATCAATCCAATCCAAATCCAATCCCAATCTCTTTGATTATGCCTACGTAGCGCAGCGAAAAAAAGAAAAACACGGACTTTCCGCGCCAGATTATGATTCATAATGTTATCCTTTTATGATTCTGCCAAAGTGGCCTTTTTAGGCCCCCCAGTAAACAGTACCATAAGTAAGTAGTTTCATCAGTTACGAATGAATATACCGCTACCTATCTACTACGATAAAACGAAACACATTATTTCAAGAGTAATCCTTAACTGTTCGTATTGCAGATACAGGGCGACTAGTTTCGCGTTACGTTGCGTGTACGTTGCCACAAAGCTAAATCAAACGTCATTGCCACTGAAGCCCTTAATCACCCAACAAGCCTTTGATAAACCGAGCTTGTTACTGAAGTGAACGCATAAAGGACTCCACTATACGAACGTATTAATATTATTCAATTAAATGGAACTTCTAAGAAATATATTTAGAACCTTACCTGAGTACATGATACTTTGGTACTAAGAATGATATAAAAAACCAGCTTCTGCCCGCGACTTCGGCCGCGTCAAATTTCTTGTCCCCCCCCCCGCCCCTTCCCTCGCATCGCATCACCTGCCCGCTCTACGAGTATCACTTTTTTTTTTTTTTTTGCGGATGGGAAATCATTAAATGACTCCTCCCGCTCTGGGTGGAGCGGAAGGGAGTGTCAGACTCTTACTGACTAAAACCCACCCGTGTTCCTTCCTTAGCCCTTTATGTTCCGGGCCAGCGGTAACCCTTTCGGACAATCCCGCTGACCCGGCAGGCTTCGGCCCTAAGGGGCCCCTCCTCGATGCTGACACCTCTTTGAGGCGCGCGTGGAACACGTACGCGCCGTCCGGCACGGGCCTGGTCCTGATCGGACGGTGAGCTACCCATTACTCTCCGCCCGCAGGCCCGCGCCTACGGTGGCCGGGAGTCGTCACGCGGCTCCCGACGCCGGGAGCGTCCCCCGCAGCGGCTGAGACGGGAGGCTCTCTCCCTGAACCGTCCCGCCACCTCCTTCGCTAGCATGACTGCTTCGCAGAAGGAGGTGACTGCCTCCCACTCCCTCTCGCCCCGGACCATGGCTTGCACCAGGGCCGGACGCGAGAGGTCGCCGCCGCTGCCGATCGCCTCTACGAGGACACGGCGGTGCTCCGCCCATGCGGGGCAGACCTCCACCGTGTGCTCCACCGTGTCCTCTGGGCGATCCTGGTACGAGTATCACTTCGTTTTCGCTTAGCGTCCTTTCTGACTTTTTTATTTTTTCTCGGCTCCTAAGGGTGATGTTAAATTGCCTATAGCCTTCCTCCAGAATTGGGCTATCAAACGCAAACAGAATTTTTCAAATTCGACTGATAGTTCCAAAGATTACCCCCTACATACAAACATACATATTTTACGTCTTTATAATGTTATTATTATATTATTATAGTATAGACAAATTCCGAGTGACTTGAATTGTAACTATGTTTTGAAGTTACTTAGGAGTTAGTGGAAGTGTAGATGTAGATATTATTTCGTAGCGCTCTGCTACGGGAGTGCTACGAACATTTTTTGTTGTAGCACGCGAAATAATGCACCTGACCACACTCTTTGATTTCATAGAACTCTCAGATCTTACTTCAAGATAACTAGAGATACAGAGCTTGAATTATTTTTGTATCCTTGTATTTTTAATTCTCCTAGTAAACAAATAATAACAAAATCACATTTATGAGTAAACTTTACATACTTACATCAAACGAATTCACTCAAAGGGCCAGCTGTTCAATGTTGAATTTGTTTTATTTACTTAGGTAACGAGTAATCGAGACTAATTGTTATAGAGTAAATAAAGTTATATATGTTATGGTCGTTACGTGGCTTCTGAAAAAATAAAATATTACTTTCAGCATCGGCTCGCAGCTCCACAAGAATTTAATTAACTCAACGGAGCGGCCAGTTTCAACGTTTGTGAAAAGAAAATATTAATTGCATTTAATTTTAGCAACGATGGAGTGGCCGATTGAACGATAAGAAATTCGTTTAGCAGAGTTTGTCGGCGTTTATTATTGAACAAATAAACGAAAATATATCACGATATAGACAGACTAGTTAAATTCAAACGAAGACATAAAACTCTAAGTACATGAATATATGTTGCTCGTTTAATTGCTCAAAAGCAGTTAAGTTTCGTAGATGCTCATAAATGTACACATAACGACTGTTTCGAAGTTGATCCTCGATTATAAAGTTTCAATTGTGTAGCTTATTTGCGTGGAGGTAGTACTCGACATAATTTGCTGGCGTCGTCTAGCAGCCTCTGATGCCGACGATTGGAACAAGAGCTGTTGTGTCTGCCAACTTTGTCTTCATCTACTTTCATAAGTAGCTGCGGGCCTATTACGTGCCCGGTCATACAAACTGTTATGGCCAGGTATCTTCTAGTTATTCTAGAACACCAGTGTACAGTGGTGACAACAGACAGGTTATTTACCTGAAGCGTAATATTTCTTTAAATGTTTTTCAGTCATAAGTTTTCAGTAGACTATTTAAATTCTGACGGTACGCGAATACACGAACTTTTGAATGTACGAAATGAAATTTAAACAAAAAAGTACAGAATGCGTGATTCGATTTTATTGAACTGGACAGAGAAGCTGTATATATATTGCGTTATGTAGGTACAAAGGTTTCAGTTTGTATCACATGAACGTGAACGTTATGATTGCTCCAATATTTTATTCTGTTTATTTTCATTACAGCCTCACTCAAACCTACATGAAGTCAAAAGGGATTAATTTATTGTTAAATTAATTTTGACGGTAAAATATATTTTCTTAGGGGAAGCAGAGCGCGGCTAATTGGATTGAAATTTTAGCACTTCTTGCGGATCGCGTTATTGATTTTTGATGAACTTCTTCGCAAATAAACTCAACGAGAACTCTCGGGCTTTGTTTAATATTCTAAATCAAACTCAAAACATTTTCATTATTAAATACGAGAAATGACACGATCACGTGTACATTATCTGAAATTCATTAGAAAAAAAAGATGAAAAGAATAAAAATAAAAGAAAAAAAAGAAAAGAAAAAAAAAAGAAGAGAAGAAGAATTTTACAAAATATATTTATGTTCGGGTAAATAAATCCAAGGCACATAAACCCCATTCATACATACGCACATACAAAGGACAAAAAACAACATAAAATTGGGCATACAGTCAATGGGTTATTTCAAAAATACATTTATAAAAACAATATAGGTATTCTGCAGGCAGAACATTGTTAAAATATAAAGTAACATACGTAACGTTTGTCACGAAGTCAATGGGTACAAAGTTGAGGACTGCGTTACGTTTCATTGGACATTTTCAATGGCTATTGTTAGCAGCCGTGATTGGACAAGTTCGCTTGCGATGTTTGACCGCAGTTTGTATGTTTCATGGATTATTGCTTGTCACTGACTGTACTAAAGAAACAATGTAACTTATTAGTATGTTCACTTGTTAGAGTCCAGCCAGTCGATTCTGTAAAAATCTCACCGTGAAAACTTAGGTGAAGTGAGCGTGGAGTGAGCTGTCAATAGTGTCAATTCCTAGCAAAAACAAACTCACTTCACCTAAGTTTTCACGGTGAGATTTTTACAGAATCGGCCGGCAAATTCGCTTTCTTCCACACCTCGTATATACTTTTTACCCGACTGCGGGACGCAAACGAGTGGTAATGTGTTTTTCAATAATATGCCTATAGATTGCCTGGAAGAGATCGCTGTGGTCCTACTTCTTGTGTCACAAAACAGCCGACCTATTCTGTAAAACCTAAGGTGAAGTGTGCTGTCAATAGTGTCAACTCCTTGCATCAGGTGGAATGACAGCTCACTTCATCTAAGTTTTCACAGTGAGATTTTTACAGAATAGACCGGCGGCGGGCAACTTTCGCTATTACTGATATGAGTCATTATCTGCATAACCTTTTCCCAACCATGTTAGGGTCGGCTTCCAGTCTAACTGGATGCAGCTGAATACCATTACTTTACATGGAGCGACTGCCTATCTGACCTCCACAACCCAGTTACTGGGTAATACGATACCCCTTGGTAAGACTGGTTGTCACTTCTGTAACTTCTGGGGTTCTGAAACGACTGTCAGAACGACAGCCGGGGCCAACAGCTTAACGCGCTTTCCGAGAGACGGAGTCTTGGTATGTAAAGATGGTCACCCATCCACGTACCAACCGCGGCAAGCGCAGCTTAACCTGATCGATCGACCCGTGCGGCTATTATTTCTTAGCCACAAGCCCATCGCTATTACTGATATGGGTACCTATCGTAACTTATGGCAAGGTGTTTTGAAGCATCCGTGTGTTATCCGTAGACCAAGTAGGTAGGTACTATGAAGGACTGATGAGCCATACAAAGGAGTTAAACAACGCCACGATTTCTTTACGTTTATATTGACTGAACGTCTTTACATATTGCCGACTAAACTAGCACGTCTTTTCCTAAACAAAAAAATCTAATAAAATATTTGACACCCCCTTCTAAATTTGCTTGAATTTTCGAATGGAACTCGCGAACCATTAGGCTGTCAACCAATGGTAATGCTGGTAACCCGCTTTTCCCCCTTAATAGGCGTGACGACAGTATCAAATAATCAAAAATTTAATGATGTTAGGGGAAAATACATATTAAAAGGATTTAAAACAGTGATTTAGTTTAATTTAAAAACTTGAGATTAATGGGATTTTCACAAAAATAAAAGATTAAAATACTGCAGTAGGCCATTTTGACTGAAACACCAATCACAGCGCATGACGTCACGGGTATGTAAACATCACTGTGGTTCACAGAGTACACTATAGATAGTATGCTGACAACATTTGATTTTTACCTAGGCGTGACATCAGATCCGACGCCATGACACTGTGAGCTGTTTTCGCGCCCTATTGAAAAAATATTAGAAAATAGGCTTCAAACTTCGTTAAACTTTAGTTTATTACCGAAATATAGGTGTTTTCGTAAATAGTAAATGTGTACGTACATTACGGAAGAGGATTTGAAAATCATTCGTCATGCCTATTATAGCCAGCCTGTTATAATAAGGTTGACTTTGGTGGACAACCTTTACACTACCTACATTTGTCTACTCATGTGGTACTACAACGTTTTACGAGAAATTAAATTGACAATAATTGGCGTATTACGCACTTCAAGTCCTAGTCAGAAATAGTTGGCCTGTCCCTTCAAAAAGTTATAGTAGGTAAACACCATTTCCTATTATCGTTAGTAATAGCCGAAAATTGCGAGAGGCTGTCAATGATACAACATTAATTAAATCAATACTATTATGCAGACGCCCATTTCTTAATATTATAAATCAACCAGATTTAGGTACCTAGTAGTTCACAATTATGTAGGGGGCAAAAAACTAAATCATGTTAAAAATATCAAAAACCGGCCAAGTGCGTGTCGGGCCACGCACAGTGTAGGGTTCCGTAGTAGCCCGTTATCAAATCTGTTGTCCTTTATTCTAAATACAAAAAAAAATGCAAGTCTTCACCCGTTATACGTTATAAGCATTAATCCTTTAAAGTGACTAAGATGAAGTAGTTGCTTTACTTCATCTTAGTCACTTTAAAGGATTAATGCTAAGGATTTTGTATTTGGTACAAAATTATCCAACACCCAAGTTCAACGAATATTACCGCTAAACTAATAAAGTTATCTTAACCGCTATTGTTTTCCTTTAAAGTTCATGAAATGCACTATCATCGTGAATTTTTCCAAATTTTTCATGCCACCAGTTTAGGTTTTAGAGGGGGGGGGGGGACCTACAGGAACAAAAATTTGCTCTTTAAAGTTTAATATTTCGTAAATGGAGCATTAAATCGAAAAATAATTTTAGGAGCCCCCAAGTCATTTTAGAAGACCTATTCAACGATATCCCACACGATGGGGTAGACGACGAAAAAAATATTCATCCCCACTTCACATGTAGGGGGGCTACCCTAAAAAAAAATATTTTCCAAAATGTTATTTTACCACTTTGTCGGCGTAATTGATATACGCACTCTTACAAAATTACAGCTTTCTAGTACTAACGGTCTCTTAGCAAAACCTCGGACAGACAGACGGACATGACGAAACTATAAGGGTTCCTTGTAGGAACTACGGAACCCTAAAAACAAGCAGCACAACAAAAATCAGAACCAAACAGCCAGCCGGGCATTTGTTTCATTAAAATATAAAAAACCAATATTTTGCTAACAAATAAATTAAATCAAATGTTAGTTGTAATTTCGTCCGTCGGTGCAGCTGCCGTGAAAGCCACGTATAGCAATAATGTCCGGATGTGAGGATTGCTACAAAGCATTTGTAGGTACCGGGTCAGCGAGCATTCTGAATTGCACCAATTTCCATTGTCTGCTACAAATTAATTGATATTGTTGTTATCATCCACAACTGAATTCAATCACAATTCACAGATTAGCAGTTAAATGCCTTTTTTCTAGATTTCGTTCTTTATTGTTCTATACCTACACTTTACAATTCATTACAATGAAACAATAAGTTAACTTACAAAGTCGACAAAATACCTGAAAAGTATTTCAGAATGACTTCATTCTAACGGTCTCTTAGCAAAACCTCGGACAGACAGACAGACAGACAGACGGACATGACGAAACTATAAGGGTTCCTTGTAGGAACTACGGAACCCTAAAAACGAGCAGCACAACAAAAATCAGAACCAAACAGTCAGCCGGACATTTGTTTCATTAAAATATAAAAAAACTATATTTTGCTAACAAATAAATTAAATCAAATGTTAGTTGTAATTTCGTCCGTCGGTGCAGCTGCCGTGAAAGCCACGTATAGCAATAATGTCGGGTCGGGATGTGAGGATTGCTACAAAGCATTTGTAGGTACCGGGTCAGCGAACATTCTGAATTGCACCAATTTCCATTGTCTGCTACAAATTAATTGATATTGTTGTTATCATCCACAACTGAATTCAATCACAATTCACAGATTAGCAGTTAAATGCCTTTTTTCTAGATTTCGTTCTTTATTGTTCTATACCTACACTTTACAATTCATTACAATGAAACAATAAGTTAACTTACAAAGTCAACAAAATACCTGAAAAGTATTTCAGAATGAAGTATCACAATGTTAGAAAGCTTTCTGCGATACCCGAGCACTATTACAAAGCCGTAAATGCCACAACAAGAACGTGCCTGAAATATGGAAGTCGTCGTAACAGTTTATTGTCACATGAACGTTCTCCCAGATTGTATTATTATACCGACAAATCAAGTTGTCAGAACGTATACAATGTAGGGCCGGTGTTGTGGGAAGAATGCTCTCGTATCCGCCGTCTGCTCTATTTGCACACGTTTTGAATGTCATTGTCACGGTGCTAATTGCCGGCGACTGCACGAGCTCGCGGCCTCGCCCACACCTCCCGCATCTACATACATTTACAATACCTCTCTATTTTCCCCTGAATATGCAATTTCGGCTTTTCATGCTACACCACCAGCTGTTCTCATTAAAACTTTAATGAGGTATAAGGTAATATTTATTCGTATCTCGGCGAGATTATTGCAGTAATATTACAACGCGGGAGGAGGTGCCCCGCAGGCGAGGGGATACGAGTATGATATTTTAAAGTCTGTTTATTTCGTTTATGAGGAGTGAAAATGATCGTGAAAAGCGAAGGCCGCACGCAGTCGGTTCGGGGAGAGGCCGCCCTCGTCGCCGCCGCAGCTTCGAATTAATTTTTCCAGGCAGTTGAGTTCGAATGCGCTTCCGGCTTGAGTTGCCTCAACTCGAAAGCAAACTTTTCGTGTTTACATTACTTTAAATTCTTTTACCTCTTAGCTTTGCTTGCAATACTTTACATAGTATCATTCGTAGTATATTTATTTCATCTTACACAGGAAAGTAAAACGAGGAAGTTTCCTCGTTTTACTGCTGAATAAAATACTGTAAAGGCAAGTGTTTTTCTTTGGTTCTTAAAAAGTTTTTAATATTCAAGGTTTTACGTCAACACAGACTCACTTACCTACCTCTACTGGAGCAATAATACATTTTACTGTCTACCTGACCTTTAGTCCCACAAATTACAGTTAAGTTTCAGAAGTACTTAAATAACTTGGTAAATGTTTAGCATAGCTAGAGTTAAATCACATTACTTTTATGTCTGACAACTTAAATTCACTGTGCATTTTTTAAATAACTATGTGGCATCTGTCATCCAGCTCTATACAAAAACGTAACAAATTTATCGTTTAAGTTCGACGCACCGATCGAAATACGTGCAAAGTAAATTTCATTCACGTTTCGATATTGCCTGACTATATTGCCTCCAGCAGAGGAAACGCCATTGCAAATATGATTTAGCGACGAGCTGTATCAAAGGCTAATTGTTCAATGCTACAATGTGTCCCGTTTTAAACAATATGAATAGGTACGTAGGTATAGCGTGTAGGTACTACACACATGAACTAATATAAACATGATTTAATTAGTTTCACTATTGTATGTGGGTGTATTGACGCGGTACCTACCTATTACTAATCCTTTCACGTTGGTAATAATGAAAACTATGGGTAGGTATACCTACTGCTTTACTTAGTAATTTTAATTGTAGGTACTTTAACACTGATTCATTCTAGTATTATACAATCTCTTGCGTTATCATTTAAAGAATCATTTATGTAAATGATTATTATTTCATGGTACCTAGACGCCATCACATGTAGTTCCATATTTCGGCTTATAACGTAGTAATCCTCACTATCGATAAATTCATCAACGCTATTAAGTACATACCTTAAAAGCCTCTAGGCATTATGAGCTCGACAAACGGAATATTCAACTGAATATTAACTCGCATTAATACTGTTGTGAAAACTGCAGGCTGTAGTAATAACTACCCCTGTGTGATGCTTTTTCGTAGTAATAAAACAAATTTCTGTGTGAAAGCTTACTTCGAAACTCTGGCTGGAATGCTTTGAATGCGACCGGTAAACCCTCGCTCTGAACTTAATATATGGCGACAAGCACTCAGCGTGATTAGAGACGGTAGCACTACTATTACGTATTTATGTAAGCACATTATACGAAAACTATCACATCTCTATTTTCGCCGTGATCTGGAATTGGAAGAAAAACATGGAAACTGCTTCGTTCTGTATTTTATTTCTAGACTGACTTTGAATAAAGTCTTTGAAATTAAAGGAGCTAGAAAGCTTCCGTTGTGTTTCTGAGCAGCCAGCCGAGATCTTACGGAATTTTAGGTTACAATTACATTATGCCATAAGCAATTTAAATGAACAGACAGATATGCTAATGGGAAGTTTGTTGCGCCACTTCTTCTTCCCAGGGTAAGCAGTAGGTGTGGTGAAGGGCGGGCGTTTAATTTTGAATTACATTATCATTTTGGATTATTAGAAAACCAGCGTCAGACAGCATTGGACGTTTTCGGCGCTCACTGTTGTTGTTAAAACAAAATTTTCAGTTTTTATTTGTAAGTATTTTGTTTCACGAACTGTTATTCTTTCTTTTTTCTCTTTACATTACCATGATTTTGCTAATTTTATAATAACATTTGTTGAGTCTTGACGATGCCATTAACACTTCACTAAGATTGTAAAAGTTGCCAACTAATTCAATTAAACTGCCGTTGCGTTACCACTCTATTTATTCAACTCCATACATATTCATTATTTTAATAAAAAAGAAACATTTAAGTAATAAAAACTAATATAGTTTTATATTTTAAACTAGCTGACCCGACAGACGTTGTCCGTCCAAATTTCAACAATTCATACAAAATTCTCATACAAAATACACGTTCAGTTTTTCTGAATTTTCCAATTTTGCTGGCAGTTTTTGAAACCTTGTTCTGACAATTACAAACACAACAAAAAAGAATTAGCCAAAGTCTGAAGTGATACGCGTACATACATTACCTTTATAGTAATAATAGATGTAGATGTTTTTATAATAATATACGGACCGAATCTTGGATTGAATATTTTGTGGTAGATAATAATATGAATCCATTGTAATGGCGCCGACACGCTCCACGATAAAGCGTTTAATGAAGACGTCTTCAACTTAGGTACGCCACATTATCCACAAGCAGACACTTTGTATGAATAAGGTAACTTTATCTGGTCGCCCTCTGATTTTCCGCCTTCCAATTAACTAGTAATCATACACGCCCCGGGAACCCTTTCATTACTGGTAATGAGTTTTCACCCTTCGCCGAATAGTGGACATCGGAGCTTTGATAGACTGCGCCACCTTATTTTGTCTTTTGCTTTCATGCAGGCAAATTGGGCCCGAGTGACGCGTGCGCTCAATTAGCCGGATTTTAGATGCGGGGATCGTAGTCAATGTGTTGGACGATATTTAATTTTACTCGTCGGCGGAACAGAAGCGACGTTGATAAAAGTTGGAGTAGTTTTGTTCTGGTGCAACGGGGCGCAGGGAAATAAAAAGGGCGACTTTTTGCTGTAAAACTGTTAAGGTTTCGAATTTCAGTTCTGTAGATTTTTTGGGGACGGCGTCCGACGGCCAATTATGAAGCTTTTAAAAACTTACCTACGTAACTTACTACGTCAGGTATATACCTAAAGCGCGGCATAGAAATTAAAAATTAAGTAGCCCAATGACTCCAATGTGTGTATCTAAATCGGCGCCCAATTAAACCTTTTAATATCAGAATTTTACCTTATTAAACTGACGGAAATATTATGTGGGTTAATTTGCTTTGTGTCAACAAAACACATTCACCCACATAATATTTCCGTTAACGTTACAAAAATATGCAGGTTATTGTTTATGGAGTGGTTGACACATATTTTTATTTCCAAAACACTCCTCGGGTGGCGGTACCAAGTCATCCTCATTAGTGTTAATGGTGGTCTGACGCAGCCGATATCTGAGACAGAACGGCTTAATTAATGCCAGAGCCAGACTCTTTGTCAGATAATCGATAAATCATTTGTGATGCTGTATGGCGCTCATTAATAATAAGTAGATTATTAAACGGCCTTTATGACGTCACTTTATTGGTTTATTGTAACAAAGGAACGATTTAGTTATCGTTATTTAGTTACCTATCGTTATGAGGTTGCGTGAACAAGAAAACACACCAATTGATATAGATCGTTTAATGTGAACAATCGAAACGATTTTGAAAAAATACATAGAAACTGTTATAATCGGTTACAAAAATTGTGTGAGTAGTTAGCATTAAAGTCGCAATCTTATCAGTCTTGACATTACACAATTTGACCGACTCAACGCATCGCTTGGGATTTACAAAGTGGTTTTCAAATTAACTGCAGTTACTGAATGAGTGTAGAATTAGCTGCAGATAACTACGACGTCATGCCAATTTCTGAGCACATATATGCGTAAATTGCAATTTATTTACACCTTAATTGTCTAATGTTATGTACAACGGAGCCTTGCCTGTGTAGCGAAGCGCAGTGGCAGTGGCAGGTAACATGAAAGGCTTTTCAGCGAAACATTCAACTATTACGTGTTAGTTACTGTTTGTTTCATTGGATGAATCTTTTTGTGGAGCATGTAAAGTATGCTATGAGTTCTAGGAATATGGTCCTTCGAGCCCTTCCCCCACATAGCCATACGCGCCCTGAAGTGGCACCCGATAGCAGTCCCGTAATGCCTGCTCTACATGCGACATTTTGCAAATAGAAAAGTATCCTGTTCTGGGCGGAAAATGTTTTATTTTCACGTGAAACTATTCTGAAAAATCAAGGTTCTAAAACTATGCTTTGCCTCTGCCGTTAAAATAGGGAATAAAGTAATACACAGTCAGTTTGAAGGCAATATCAAAGTGGTTATTACAGTTTGGCCCTGGAATTTATGTTTGTTGTTTCATGTTCTGGTATTAATAGATAGATACTTTACCAACTAGAGCTAAATTATTTTGAATTAATTAACACTAAGCTACATAACAACTGTACAAGATTTTGTGTAGTACTTAGATTTGCTTACATTAATGAGAATGGTAAAATACTTTAATTAATACCCGTCGTAAATGATTGAGTAAATAAATATCCAATTTATATATATATTAATTTCAAATGTTGGTAATTTAAATTTTTAAGATTTGATATTTTATGTTTTTTTTTCAGAGTTGAGGTAATAAAGATAGTCCTAAACACACACACTGCATACATATTTCAAAGTAGGTCTCTATGTGAAATGGTAAACTTCCGTAAATTGTTTTCTTACACACAGAAAAATAACTTTTCGTAACAGATTTTTCTTCACAAAATCTTTGGCACGAGATTCTTTTGTTATTAAAATGTATGTTTCTTTTACATTGAAATATTATGACGACACGAACGTTTCAGAGCTTTATTTACAAAAATATATTTACATTAAAATAAAATATGAAATAAGTAACATAACTGAAAACAATAATAAATCCGTACTTCCTACTGAATACAGTTTTTATCTTTAATACTAACTGTAACTACGCATTTCATATATCAGAAAAATATTTCACTAAAAATGAGAATATTTGAATATACAGTAAGAATCTTTGAGGCCAGAATATTGGTTAACTTATTACATTATTATAAAACTTTTTATAAAAATACTGTTGAATTATAGCCTAAGTTATGGGTTTTTCAAAAACCCTTATACTATTTAACATCAACATAACTCAGTCAAATAATAAGTCAATATTACTGTGAGTATTTATCAAACATAATAAGATGAAGATGAGGACCTATAGCCGTTTAACAAACTATAATGTTTGTAACGAGTTAGAGTTTAAAGTTCAGTGCTCATCTCGGCGGCTCCAGCGGACTTGTTACCGTTGCCAGATGTGGTACAAGCACCGTCCGCGAGACCAGATGTTGCTTCATTTGGCGTACTCAGTTGCTCTGCAGCCTGGGTTCATATACAATCGACTTTTAAGTTGTTTACAAATTAATATTAACACTTGATTTAATCATTCAACTGTATCAAGAAATGTAACTGTTGTTTTTTTTGGTTTTCGTATTAACAAATAACCTGTATATTCAGTTACGATAAAAACGGTTATCAACATTTTAATCACAACAAGGTGCAACAGAAAAGTAACACATATTAAAAACATAATTGGTTGGAGTAAACACAAAACATTAGCAGTTAGACATGTGTTAGTTAAGGGTTAGTCTACTTAACACTAGCACACCACTATCCGTCACCAGCATGCAAAGACAAACGAAACAATGAACAAACCAAGGGGTGCGTGCAGCTACTCATTCCGCTAGTGTTGCGACACAAACATGGTGGATCGTCGGTGCGTGCCTTACTTACTGCGTGCTTTCTATGAGAGGTTTAAGGATAATGTCGAGGGTGTTGTCGTGGCGGTGGTGCGCGAGGCGCGCGTGCGTGCGCGCGATGTTCGCGTTGTGGTCGCGCGACTCGCGCGTCGGCCGCGCGTACCGCCGCGCCAGCGACCCGCTCGAGCCCACCATTATGTTGTTGTTGCTAGCATGTCTCTGCATCCCAATAATCATACACGCTAGACAAACTACCTGTGCACACCATATAGCTTTATACATGGATTAAACAGTGGATATATATGCGTAGTTATAAAAGAAGACTTTCGTCAAGTTCCCGAATGATAGGCGCGTACAAAGTGCTAAAGTAGTGCCATTTGATCATCATTAAAAGACTAAGTACAAAAGTTTCCGATTGGCCATAAATGACAAACGATAGCACTCTGTGAAATTATAAGCCCCTTAAGCAAATAGAAGTCTTGAGAATATCTTTGAAATATAAGAAAATATATAAGTAGAACTACATATTTTCAAAGTTCGTCAGTGAAATTAGGCTAACCTACGCATGTCTGTTCTATGCTACGCTTATGTTGAATACTTGGTGCTAAAATTATTTATTTATTCGTAATAAGATGTACATAACTCTGCACATAAAAATATATTCTCGAATTACAGCAGCCTGTACACTGTTAGCTTTTTCAGCGACCCAGAAACAGGAGCTGCGGATTATTCCGACGGCCCTTGTGAGCTTATTTAACTCCGGTTATATTTTTTACTTTTAGCGTATTTTTCTACTTTTTAAGTGAAGAACAAGCAGGGACTGGAAATAAAATCTGTGCATATGATTATAAATAAAACTCCGTTGCGTAATTGCAGGGTTATTATGTCGTACAAAGTTCAGGGTTCTTTTTTAATTTTCTAGGGACTCGTACAAGGGCCATCGGTGAGCGGAAGACATGTTAGAAAGCAAAGCGCCCACTCACGAAGAGAGAAAAGCCGTCGGCGGGGTGAGGGTAGCGCGGCGCGGGGTCGCGGGGGCGGCGCGCGGTGGCGGAGTCGCTGGCCACCGACAGCAGCGAGCGCTGCGAGCCCGACGCGCGCCCCGGGGCCGCCGGCGGCCGCCGCGTCAGCGCGCCCCCGCCGCCCGCGCCCGCGCCGCGCGCCCCCAGCACCTCGCCCGCCGCCCACTGCCTACTCACAGGCGCCGTCCGCGACGAGCTCCCGGCGCCGCACTTGGCACTGTCGCTGGACCTGCACCCGACAGATTGCCTTACATCAGATTCCACTCGCCTGCTGCCGATAAAGTAATAATAGGATCACTGATGACGTTATTTGTGGTGTCCGTTTCACCTTCAACCGCTGATGATTCATTCCACCCAGATGTTATAGCGAAAGTTTGAGGCAAATCGGGGCTCCTGCATGATAGGTATTTGATTTTCCAGTAAGACCAGTTACCTAATCTAACGATCTCTAATTGTCTCCAAGATAAGAAGCGATTGTCACAGAGTTTACTAGACCATCAACCTAGCATCCAGCCTGTGACTTACGTTTCAAAGAGTAAAAAATAAAGACTACAAGGCTACTCCAATACAGCATAGAGCTTACGGGAGTCGCAATATAATCACCTCTCCGAAGAGTACGCGTAGTCCTGGTCGGCGCCGAGTCCCGAGTCAGTGTGCTCGTGCGAGACGCGCGCGCTGCCGATCAGCTCACCGCTCGAACTGTTACTGTTGCTGTTAGTGACAGGACTGTAGGGGTTGTTGTTGTTGTTAGACACCGGCGTTACGTTGCCTTTGTACCCGTTATTTGTCAAGAAATCATCGCCCGTCCTCCCGACCGGCTCCTCGTAGCTCGGATAAACACGTCTGCAAAAACATGGCAAAAACCCACAACGTAAATCATCCATATTTGTGCAATAAATCATAGTTTATGGGTAGCGGCGCGTACCTTCCATGTTTCTCGTGACCGGTTCGGTGAGTGCTGAGGGTGCTAGAACTAGATCGAAGCGATCCTTGGTTGTGAGTATCGTGAGTGTTCTTGCCGTGAGATGTGGAACTTTTATCTCGTCTTGCTAATGATCCATTTTCGGCTCTACAAGTAATTAATCATCGTAAATAAATTTTAGAAACAAAATACCAAATATACTCCATTTTTATCGCATAAGGAAAAGTTATTCTTACTGCCTATGCTTTGACGAAGTTCGAAGCTTAGTCTGCCGCGCATGACTGGTCTGAACAACAGTGTACGGTATTTCCTTCAGCTGCTCCTCCGTCATACCAGTAGTATCCACTAATGAGAACTCCAGGTGCTGTTTCAACTCACTGGGCAACCATTTCTTGTCGTTGGGGGATCCTGACCGAGATCTAAAAATAATAGAAGATATGAAAATAATTCCTGTTGAAGAATGATTAGGTAATTAATAAAATAATAAGATAAAGGTAATTATTATACCGATGTTTCCGGTGCCTTCGGTGTCTGTGAGATGATCGATGTGTCCCAGTCTCGGGTTCCATTTGTGAACGACGAACGTTGGCTACCTACAAAACAATGTGGTTTTATATTATTCCCGCTAATTACTCATCATTTTATGTTGTATTTAGAACACTTACTTGGACTCCGCTTCCAACTGTAGTTTGTCGTAATACTTCCTTCCATTGTGACTCGGAATCAACCAGTTCATATTCTCTGTAAATTCAATGTTACGGTTAACATCTAATTTTAAATTTCTTGTGGGTACATTTAGTCCTTTATAATATCGTTAGGAATTACTAACTTTGTATCTGGTTGTGAGTCATCCCTCTCCGAGCCGGACTCATGCTTGTGCCGGGACCGATGCCTTCGATGACGCCGACCTGACCGACCGGAACCCCGGGACAGTTCACTCTCCGCATCAGACTGCTGTCTTCGTGAGCGATGCTTGTGTCTATATTACACAAAAACATCTTTAAATAGTCTATTTTACCTAACCGAATGTATTCCCACTAATCTCGAATACTCACTTTTACGTAGCATGTATCAAAAAACTTTAGACAGCGAACACTGACGTAAAAAAATGGACACTGAAAAAGTTCCCGCGTGATAATAATGGATTTTGAATTTTAGTTGGAAAGTTAAAGAGAGGCCACCATTATTCACTGCGTAAGAACTTTTGAAGCGGTAACAAAGTCGTAAGAAAGCAACGACTCTTACGTGCTTCGTGGAAAGCTACTGTGTGGAGCAAACATTTGGTCCAATAAACCTATAACATAAGTGAAGATAGCTGCTCGAAATGGTACTTAAGGGAGTATGAGGCTATATAGTACTAGCATCATAAACAGATGAGCATAACAATCATAACTCGCGGAACTTACTTGCGATTGGAACGTGAGTCATTAGAGCTTTGGGAGTCAACTGATGCGGACCGATGTCGTGGAGCTGGCGGAGGTCTGGTGGCCGTCGGCGATGCTGAGTACAGGCCTCGCCGTATTGGTGCTGACCGAGTCGACCGCGGCGAGCCACCCACCGCGGGGACTTCGCAACCCATCACTTCGCCACTGATTCTAAGCCTAAACATTGACATACAATTATAGAACCTACCTCTCAAGTAAATATGTTCCACTCTTCAAGTAAAAGGTCGCCAAATTCGTTTTTCGTAGAGCAGTATTGTGGACACATGTATAATTAATTTAGTGAAGTTAGCTAATAAACTTACGAGTTTGGTCGATGAACTGAGGTAGGTTGTTTGATTTCTGGGGGACAGTCTTTTATTCTCAAGTCTTCTAGTTTCGGCACTGAAACAACATTTTCGTGAAATCATCAAAAAAATAATAACAAGCATCTGGTGACGTCAAAACATTCCATATTTTAGAAAGAATATAAATGTTGGATTAAAGAAACCTTTCATAAAGACAGCGCGTCGTGTAAATCAATATTGTGAAAGTAGTTATTTATGTGTTTGTCAGAAGAATTATCATATCAATACCGTCATTTAGCGATGCGTGTGAAGCGTGTGGCGGTCGCGCGATGCGTCGGGACGGTGTCCGCGTGAACGCGGGCGGGGGCCGGGGTCTTGATCCTCTGCCGCTGGACAAACACAATAAACTATGGCAGATTGGGGCGGGCCGCAATGCAACGCATTGCAAAAACCCTCCTTCATCACATTTGCTCCAGGCGGGTCGCATTGCACTTTTTCTATGAAAATGTACGTTGCGATGCGGCTCGTTGCAGCAGTAATGTGCGCTTGGCTTTAGAAGAATAAGGTAAATAACGGATCACTTGTTTATTAATTGTGCCATTTTGATTGACACGATGAACAACAGATGATGATTTCACAATGAATAACAGATGTCGACCATGAATGGCTCATTCACGTTCGACAATCATCTGCCTTAGCCTTTTCCAAACTATGTTGGGGTGACTTTCAGTCCAACCGGATGCAACTGCCGGAAGCAGCATAGTTGGGAAAAGGCTAAGCAGACGACGAGTACCTATTATATAGGGTCAAATTAAATTAGCTAGCGAAACTACGCAGAGGTGATAGTGTCAATATCTAAATATAGACAAAAAATAATGAGTTTTTTTTTGGGGTCATCCACCGCCGTTCCGGTAGTTTTGTCACGTGAGATATCAGTTTAAAAAATCAGATGTTTTTTTTGTGTAAACATCGCAATCGTGATGGGTGTCGATAACTAAACACGATAAAACAGAAAAAAACAATTTTAACTCATTCTCAGGATGGGCGGAAAGCAGCTCACCACCGCATTATATTGTAGTCTTTACAGGTCATGAAGTGATTTTTTATTCCGTTGGTGTAACTGCTGTATGGCGTTCCAATGGGAGGATAAATAAATAAATTCTTCAAGTACTTACTTACCTAACAAAACTATCAAAAATTATAATCTAATCTTTTTTGTTTTCGTTTTGTAAGTTTAGTTTCGCTAGCTAATTTAATTGGACCTTGGATTTGGGAAAAGGCTACGCAGATGATAATGATGACTTATTTCAAATTTCTTAGTAAAATATCATCTGTTCCCTACATTTTGACGAGTTATTACAAACATAAATGTAGGGAACAGCTGATTTTTTTTCGCGATTTCAGGTTTGGTTCCATAGTAAAAGTTGTTCATAATGCTGAGTACAATGACCTCTTAGGAGGTTGTTAATGTTTTACCAATAACCCTGTATACGTTTAGCAACACCACTTCTGCTTTTAATTTGTTGTTAACTAACCTTGTCCTCAACCTGGTTCCTAACGCGAAGATATCAGCAGAAGCCGGTGACGTCTGCTGCATCCTGAAGAAGGTGTGGTGGTCGGAGCAGCATCGCCACAAGTGACGGCAGGCTGACCTCGTCGGGGACTCAAACCCGTAGGTTGACGTGTCATTCTACATCAGAATTAAATGTTAAAGTACCTAAATCATTTAGAGGACGCCAGGAATAAATTAAGTTTGCCTTAAAGTAAAAACAACTCATTTTCCAATTTTGGACACGAAGGCGAAAACAGAATAAACTTTTAAAACAACCTCCCTAGTTATTTCCTGGATTACAATTTTTCATAATTTCTTCAAAATATTAATCCAATTTTTTTTTTTCAAATTGTTTTCGGGATCCTATTAGGCGATTTCAGTAAATGAAGGTCAAATTTTGTATTTTTATAACGTTAGGCAGGCAATATTTTCCTTCCTAGCCGTACCCTTGTTCAAGATAAGCCAGATTATGTCTAGATTTTGTTTAACAAGCAGCAGTAAACTCCAGAGCTTATCACCTTTTTTCTTGTTCGAGATTTCGTTTACGATTCCGTGAATCTCGAAGGCTATGAAAACAATGTGATTAAAATACGTTATCTCCAGCGATATTGAATGTTTAAGTATCGATCGTGTAATACCTTTAACTAACTGTTCAAGCGAGGGTAATATAAACATCTGCAAACTTCGACTGAAGTAGCTTTTATTATGAAACTTGTTTCATTTTGGCTGATGCCAGGAATCGTCACGAAGAGCCACTGTAGAGTTTCATACCGGTTATTATTAGCGTGTACTCGATTAAGGCTGGAGCACCTATATTGTTACAGCCAAATAAGGAGTTACATTAGGTAGGTCCGCCTAAGCTCACAATGCGTAGGCATAACTGACAAGAGCTTTTAAACAAGTAAAATAATAATAAGCGTCGTCGGTTATTATGGCCGTATTAAACATATTTTACTACGACCCGGATGTTCGGAGCTTTGTGGGTAAAGCACATTTCAGCAATAGACATTTACGGGCTATTGTGTTCACTGGCTATCTGTACAATGTATAGTTTTATTTGACACTTTTTCGTACCACAATATCGAGCTTCCAACCGAACCATTGACAATATAAGAAGCAATTGGTTTTTCTAACGTTTCGTCCGTTTCTTTCTTTTGGATGCCTTATGTTTGGAGAAATCCTTAATGTACACAGCATAAACCATCGTCTTAAGGACTTAGTAAAAGAAAGGTCGGCGTTGGCCAGCTTGCCGGCGCGGCGGTATATCAGCGGCATGCGGCAGGCTGAGCGCGAGCGTTCGTGCCGCGCCGCGTTATCGCCTTGCCCACAGCGCTGTAAATACTGCGCTCAGTTCTACGCGACTTATCTGTAATTGCCTGCCTACGAATGTCTTTCAAGGAAGCGACGCAAGGTGGACTTTATCTTGCACCACTATTCAAAGTGCGCCCGTTATCACTCTCCGCGATCCGAAACGAGAAATGGGTCAAGTGGAGCGCCCGATTTTAATGTTTACTTATTCGTCTAACTCACATTCTTTGTATTTTTTGTTACAAGGAGTTCTTACATTTTTATCCGCTACACGGAGCATGAAGTAGCGTCCCTTGTAATAAAGTTTGGAGACGCGCGGCCAATAATAGTTCGCAACTGTGTGTTTTCCGCGTAACAGTAAAAGACCGCTTGGCGCCAGTCCGAGGAAATACTCGACACTGTCTTCACCCTGTCATACAAAAAGAAACATTTTGTTAACTCTTAAATAAGCACGTCGATCTTTCTTCTATTGAGATGTGTTTATAAAAGACAAATATCTACCAAAACTGGATGCAGATCTACACCATACATGTCGAGCCATTTCACTTTATCCAAGTAGCTCAATTCAGCTTGTGCCGGCGAAATTCCCCTGTGAAAGAGGGCTGTTATTAATATTTTTTTTTAAAGAAAAGAGATTTAAAAGTCAATTAAATTGTTATCCTTAATTAATAGGAGGCATTAAGGACAAAAGGACACAAAAGGCTAAGCAACAATGAATAATCCGGGCGGCGTGGGTGGCGTGGCGAGCCGGTGTCGCCGCCCTAAGCCACGGCTCACTTGGTGTTAAGTAGGTAGGTACACATAATTTGCATGTAATTGCGGCTTTGTGACGCGCCAGCGGCCGCAGACTGCATCTTTGCGCAGTTAAAAATTCATTCAATTAGGCGAGAAAGGCGACGAAGTTTAATTTCCGGGCGGGCGGCGACGCTTTCGGCGTGAAAGTGCGCCTCTGAAATCTTAATTTTTAGCAACTTGCCTTCTTCTTGGTTAATTAAGACAATAGTACGTATAACAGGAAAGATTCGACTTCCTCGCGTTGGGTGCATAAGTTTTTAATTAATATGATTTCTATTCTCGGAGTTGATGGAAATATAAATAAATGGCTCTACGTGTCATCCATATTTTACAGGATATGAGTTATAATTAGATTAAGAAGTCTTGATCGAGTTTTAAACTTTGAAGTGTGTGGTAATAAAAAGTGTTTCATAGTGTAATGAGATTGGTACTAACGAACAGTGCTGGTACTTACGTGAGTGTACGATGTATTTCAGCGGCGCGCGCCTCCAGCTCGGGCGTTTGGTGCGCCAGCAAGCGGAACTCAGATACGTAGCCGAGCCCGTGTCGCCTCGGGTCGTAGTCGCCCAGCTCCGCTGCACAAAACCAACCAATAACTACTATTACACACAATGTATTACTTAGATAACTTTATTACAAAGCCTACAGCTGTAAAGTGCATAAAATAACGCACGACAAACATTGTCACGGTGAACTCATTTAGCTGACAGGATACTTCAAACATTAGGTGGAAATAAACCGGGAGAGCGGAGCTTTTCCATTTTTGGAACAAACATCTCGTTTAGGCGCGTGCATTTGACCAAAAATATCCTGAACAAACCCTCTATGCGCGGTTGTATCGCTATTATGATAGTCTCTAGCTCTTTTACAATCGCAATTAACTCTGTAAAGGCGGGGTTTGTGTCCTAACCAAATATACGCAAGGTAAACACAATAAATGTATCTCTACGCGTTGATTACAAAATTGAGGTTAGCTTGCGGATAACGTCGCGTTGGGGAGGAAGTATAGGTACGTATACCATTGTGATTACCCTCACCGAGAGATTTAAACTTTCTTTTCCGGAGAGGATCGAGACAATATTTCCAAGAGGCACATAAAAGAAAATAGTTGTCCATTCCACGTAGTTTACTAGACACGTTATTCAGGGTGAGAAAGAAATATCCACATACGGAGCGGGCTTAGAAAAACCTATGACTAGTGAACGAGGCTGACAGTCATTTCCCGTCGTGTATCTTTTTTTTTGGCCTCGGAAATCGCAACATCTGGTACGCTAGCGGAGTACACACATCGATGTTCGGACCTTTCATACATTAGTTTCACGCTTGTATGATGAATAAAACGTTGTCATTACTAATATCACACGCTTAGTAATGTTTGAAGAACGTCGGTTTGTGTCATGTGTACTACGGTGAAAATAAAACTGAAGACATAAAAAGAACGTACCTACGCGCCGGTTCGCATGTTACAGTCTATCCTGAAAACCTCCTAAATATGTATAAGCTATGTTGATAGTGTTTTCTTTATGTAGGTCCCACTGTTATTTTTTATTATTACTACTGAATATAGAAATATATATTTACTATCAAGGGCCGAGTACCATAACCACCTGTGAATAAATAATATCGTGCTGACGTTTCGCCTGCCGAGAAGATGGATGTGGCAGAAACTCCCCAATTAAAGGGCCACACCCTGTATCTAAGTGTGAACGTCTCTCGTCGGTCGTCAGTCAAGATGCTGATTAAAACTCGATGACTGTTTATCTATAAAAGCTTATGTAAAATATGATCTAGGAAAATATCTAATGGTTTCATAATAGCCTGACATTACGTTGAAGCATCCATCTGTTGAAAGATAGCGTTCTATTTCGTACATATTTATGCTTGTCGTTTAATTTCCGAGCAAGTAGCTTAGGGACGGCCATAAATCTGATTATTTTTAAACTCACTTTCTTCGGTTTATTTTATATGGATGCTTTGAAAAGTCATGATGATACAAAGAGAATTACAATTATCTCGTTTAAAATAAGTTTGTAAAAGATGCGTTTGCTTCGTGATAAATATTAGTCTATTATATATAGATATTAGTGGAATATTAGTTAGATGGTAATATTTCATTCTAAATTCAGCGATATTTATGAAATGGGTTTGCATAAGACATATGAAAACCTATTTCAGTAATTCACATTGAGAAACATGCCTTGTGGCATCAAAAGGCATGTATGTGAATGACTGAGTTATTACAATAAACATTTGCGTATGTCCACCACCTGCACGTCACGTTTTGTTATTTGGACAAGTTCAAAGAAGCTTATTGGCTATGGTTTCCATCAGATAGCCGATCGGTATAAGTCAGAGTCGGAATCTGTTTTATGTTAGTAAGTGTGAGTGATGTGTAAGAGACCATCTATCATTTGGCAAAGAGGCGAACCGCCCATACGTCGCTCACGGTAAATGAATGATACTCGCAAAACTTGCCACAGCCGCGTTTAGACACGCTAGTAAACTAACTATTGTACTGGCCAATTTAAATGAGCTTTAGAGAATTACAAAGTCGTTAAGTTTCTAGACATAATGACATTGATAAAAGGCACTGTTATAAAGTTTTTTGTAAACTTTTTATGTTCTCACGCAGTCATGTAATTAAAACATAGAAACAACCAGATGTTTGCCATTTCACGAAATTACGCTAGCAATCACTAGATAATTGTACATATATGTTTTACTCGGAACACATGTGCTAATATATCGCACTGCTAACACAAGACTGTATCAACTCAAAATGAAGCTTTTTCAGAAATGATGGAAAACTGATTAATCGTTTCCTGTTAACGATTGTAAAAAAGTGAACACTGTTTTAAAATTATGGATAAAATTAAGGGGTTTCTATAATTATGAGTAATTTCTGAGATTTATTGACGCGTAGAGAATTAAATTTAACATAAGAAGAATGAGTTATCTCGAATTTGTCTTTTTTGAGTTGATACAGTCTTGTATGCTATAGCAGTGCGATATATATAGTTGAATAACTGTTAAATAAAACGTCTTAAAAAAAACAATCTGGTGGGTAAGTTGAAAATGGATAAAATATATACAGTCGTAGCTTTAATGTGTCGACCTACATTCCAACTCAATGATATCTACTAGTCAATAATTATTAATAGAAGATATAGTTGTTATTGATACGTAACTTCACTTGAGTAGAGCAACATGCCACAGTTCCTGAAGCCTGAAATTAATGAACAGTACACATTGAGCGTACGTTCTGGAATGATAATTCAGCATTATAATCCTGCAGTGTGGTACTGTGGTTACATCTCAGTCGGCGCGGGCGCCAGTACGATTGTCCATCCATTTGATTAATGTGAACGCGTTACACGAGTCCGTTAACTTGTTGCGAGGGACAGATTGTTTCGCTTCATTCGTCTCTCCCGAACCGAGACTACGGACTAGACGAAATAAGAATACAATGTTGCTTGATTAATAGCATTTTAGTCTTGTTACTCAAATGTTTCTGAAGACAGGGATATTCTTTTGTGAAGAAAATTTAGTTAGAGCGTAGTGAGTTCGCTCTTTCTGAACAGTGAACGAAACTACACCGTTACGCTCGGGTTCGTGACGCTGAATCGGGTATACTCGGCTGTAGTCGGTCGGTGACACTGAATCGCGTATAATCGGCTCCAGTCGTAAGTTTTCACTTCTATCGTGTCATAAGCACACACCCTCTTTTTTTTCTTTCATGATGTGTCAAATTTTCTTAGTTTATTTCTCATTGGATCGAGAATGTTATTATAACAAATAGAAAAGTTGATAAAACATAGAAGATTCACACCCATTCACTAAATTGAAATTTATTATTTTATTTTGCATACTGACTTGTAGTTCTCAGCTCAATGTGCGAAATATTTTAATCATGTTTAGTGCTGTAATAGACTTTCTGCATTAACATCTGAACAAATATGATGTGATTTTGATACCACGTGCACCGTACTGTTTATAAAAATACTCCACAATGTTGCCGCCATGACGGAGGCTCTCATTCCGAATAATAAAATAAAATTATTTGAAGAACGCTTTGAGAGCACGTAACAATACTTTATTCTTTCGTATGTATGAAGAATCAAGTATATAATATAAAAGGGATGATTTCACGTGCAATTTATTACGAGGCATGTAATAGGCGTACCTTTAACATAACGATGGTAATGGGAGTGGATCATTTGGGTGTAAAGGGGCGGAAAAACGCAAATATTTTACATTCTTGTTTCATAAATATATGAATGAGCGTTTAGAACGCTACAAATGAAAATTTTGGTATCACAGGAAAGCAATGTTTATGATGTAACATTTCGTTTATTAACAGTAACACTTATACATATTTGTAGTGTGTTCTTTGTTCAGTGAAATACTGAACAAACTCCTCACTCAAGTTGATAATAATTAAGAATTTATATACATAATTGAAATTTTTACAGCAGTCTTCAGGGCCCATTGAAAATAATTACCAGTTCAAAGTGACGCAACCGACGATTACAAAGTACGGTAAAACGCAAAAATGTTATACCAGCACTTGAGAACGGTTATAACGTCGGTATGTGTCCCCTGAGGTCGCACGAGGGTCGCTGATGACGGCAGATTAGATGCAAACGATGCTGCGCCGCTGATGGCTCATTTACCTCTTGAATAACGCATCGATATTAGACCTTCGCCGCCCCTACTTACTGCGCTAGATTGCCCTACTAACATAAATGGTACTTTGATGGTTCTTTTTTTCTTTGATCTAAGGGTATAAGACCTCCTAAGTAGCATAAAGAATATGCATATAATATCAGTGCAATAAATCTAAATCCTTACGCGGTACGCTTACAGCTTATGACTTAATAACTAAATTCCTAATTAAAATCGTTCATAAATATTTTAGCGAACATTTCGTCGGTACGAAATCTTCCACTTTGAAGTTCCTCGACACAAAATATTTGTGTAAACGTCGGTATTCTAACGTATATTAACACATCTCATGTTTTAATAAAATTTTATTCAGGAATGGCGAGATCATAAGAAAATAGCAATAAAATTAATTACATTACAAAGTCAATTATAAATATTGAAACGAATATCAAATTGAGAGAGTAATTAATTACATGAATCTTCAAAGGTAAAGTCGAGACGAGATGTAATTATCTCTTAATGTTTATAAAAATGAATTTGATTGCGTAACTTAGGCCATAAAGAGGAGTCTCTACAGCTCTGACTTTTATGGAGTTGGATGGAACTTTACATTAAAACTTGTCGCTTAAAACATTTCTATAATCCGCATAGTTATCGGGCGGGTGCAGTCTATTAGTCTGAGCCTGAAGTAGCGAAGCGGAATGCCTGATAAATTTTACTGCGTTTGCGGTAAGATAGCTTCTCGTCCCGCCGCTGCAGAATCTCAGAAGAATGGCACTAGCTATTACTGGAAGCGGAATTTAGACCGACTCAATAGCATTCTATGTACTGCTGATGCGATGAAGATAGATTAAACAAACTCCTTGGACTTAGTTACAATTTATACCGCGTTATTCCAAAACACGATCTAAATTAGAGTTTATCTTTTGACGCTAAACATTGTGAAGTGTCTTTTGCATCGTCACTTCTCATTTCGAATTCTATTTAAATTCAGTGAGGTCAACTCACGAATCAGTGCAAAAATGACTGCGTTATTGTGCCCAGCTACCACGACTCATTCAAAATAATTGTGCATTCTGGACCATACGCTACATTTTCCATTTATAAGTAAGTAAATACGGATGGAATAATGATGAAATCTTAGCATAGCTTCTTAACTTAAAACTATTTGTACCCTGCTACCGAGTCATGACTCATGACAGAATAATCACGTTTATACCTGTCTGTTTGATCAGCTATATTGTTCGATCTGAACCACAGAACAGACTTTTCAGTGTGAAAAATTTATAACTTAACACGAGGCAATGTCGCGGAGGCGCGCCTAGTTTGGTGTGTTTTTTACGGAAAACACTTGGGGTTTTGCGTGTAATCATTTCATTTTTTTTGCCTGTCTATTCCTTTTAGTAGGATATTTATTTTTTATTGCGTTATACATTTCGATTCATTCGCGGCAGTTTGTATGTAAGTGTTCATGCGTACTGCGGCTATCATGTGCCCCTCGGGCGATGAGTCAACGTCCCCACATGATCGCACACGTTATTATTCCCTTGCGTGTACTAAACAATTTTATAGAACGACGATTACTACTTAAATTAGATGTGTAGGTTAGGTACCAAGTTATTAAATCTTTTGGGAACTTTTTGTGTCCTGCCTTGGGAAATCTACTACTGACTAACATTGTTAGAAATCATTGTTGATGTCTTTTTGTTGTAGGCGTCAACTTACAACAAAATTATAAGTACATAATGAAAGGAAGATACTGCCTAAGTACCTAAGTAATTTCAAGATTGTGGCTATTTCATAGAATCATATTTCTTAAAATCAACCGTAAATAAAACAGTCGTTTTCCTGGAATCTCGGTTCGCAATCAAGTTAATAAAATAGGTGTGTTATTGCATGAAATACTAAGCATGTGTGAGGTGGGTACGCATAGCGTGGCGACCGCAAGTGGTCAATACATTATGTACCTGCAATAAATGTGGGTACTATAAATATGTATGTACCTACTATACAAAACTGCCCATAAACGTCCAACGTCGCGAGTGTTTGTCAAGAGAATTATTGCCGAAGTCAAATAACCATGCTTAGGGAACGGTCTGGTGCTCACATTATGACAGTGAACAATTAGGTGTTTTTCCCTTGCTTTTTCCGAACAGTTCTTCTTTTCCGAAACCCAGCAGTAGATAGATAGATATAATGATTTATATTTTTCAGCCAGGATTTTTTAATTCAGTTGAATTGATCAATATTCGAA